>OZ020268.1:104553599-106953599 GCA_963971225.1 Melieria omissa | reverse complement strand
TTTACTGCAAGTATGGATGTGTGTAGTCATTTGCAGTATTTAGCCTTCATGCGCACATAATCGATGTACAGAAAGCACAATGAATTTTTAGGCTCATAAAAAATTGTCTGTGAGGCACAAAGTCATCGTTGTTCATCTGTTTGTGCGTTCGCAATCGGAAACAATAAAACAATTATTCCTTATTGGGTAAAGCGCACTGTAACTGATTCACCGAGCATGTCATGAGGTATCTTAACCCTTTCGCTATAGATTTTTACTGGGGAAAGTTAAAATTTTTAATTTTCCGTTTTATGCTTTTATGTGGTTTTATTAGCAACATTTCATAAGAAATTTTTTAATTTGTATACTCGAACCCTGTATTTTGGAGTGTTTTCTATGAGAGCAACCATCGTGGTGGCTGTAATAATTCTGTGGTCAAAAGCAATAACCGCTTAAGTCGACTTAAGAAGAAATTGAGTTATGGATGCCACCACGTTCCCTTGACTGTGCTCTACGTTTGTGTAAAATCAGGGAGTTTGTAACTTTAAAATAAAAAAACCTATTCGCATTCCCATAACGAACACACTACGCGCTAAAACTTTAAAGCGAGATTGCTCGAAACAGCAATTTTCGACTTACAGCCCTATTCTGGCAACCGAAACAATAGTCACCTCGGTAACAATTGAATACTTGGTAACAATTGTCACTTTTTGGTATTCTGGAGCAAATTCAAAAGCTCAAAAGGTGACAATTGTTTCGAAATTTGTTACCTCCGTAGGAGCAGGTGACAAGCATACAAAAATTATAAAATTCAAATTTCGTATTCAAATGCGCCTTGAGAAACTGAAAAAAAAATTCTTCAGCTGCTCCCGCGTCGCGACGTGTCGTGCGCTTAAACTTAGGAACTCTAGAAACTAAAAGAATATATACATACATTGTGAAGAAACTCCAAAAAAAAGACTTGCTTCGCCAGATTTTCTGCATTTGCCATTTTTTGTTTGTTTATTTTTTTACAGTTTGACAGAAAAAATACAAAAAACAGCTGTTTTGATAGAAAAAAAGCTTTCACCTCGAGTGGTGAATTGTTTGAACTTTCTTCTTGTCACCATTTTTCCAGAATACGAAAACAATCAAATTCAATTCAATTGTTACGGGGGGTAACAATTGTTACGGTAGTGCCAGAATAGGGCTGTTAGGCGGTTATTGCTTTTGACCACAGAATTACTTAAACAAAACTTTTTACGCATAACGAAAATTTGAATATTTCTTCATTTACTTCAGTCAACATTTTTTAAAGAAAGATATCTTAATTGAAAGAAAACGTCAAATTAGAAAGTTATCTAAAGTTGTCTGCTTCTTCTTCAGGAGCTCCAAGTGGGTTTTTGAAGCCCCTGCCCATAGGTGCGAGTTAAACTCCATTTTAGGTCGGATATAGGTGGTATAAATAATGCGGAGATCGGACGGGGTGAAATATTTTTTGCACCGCTTTAAGAAGCCTAGGCACTTGGCTGCTTCTTTCGACACGCCAAAAATATGATCGTTCCAACGAAGGTCGTTCTTAATGGACATGCCCAGAACATCAAGAGCTGCCGATTCCGCAATACTCACACCATCCATAACCAGGGATGTGTTGGAATGTTGGGAGACTCGCTTGTGGGATAACAGGCAACATTGGGTCTTGCGAGGATTAAAATCGACCCTGTTCGCTTGACCCCACTTGGAGATTGTTTGTAGGTCGCTATTAACAGCCCTATTCTGGCACTACCGTAACAATTGTTACCCCCCGTAACAATTGAATTGAATTTGATTGTTTTCGTATTCTGGAAAAATGGTGACAAGAAGAAAGTTCAAACAATTCACCACTCGAGGTGAAAGCTTTTTTTCTATCAAAACAGCTGTTTTTTGTATTTTTTCTGTCAAACTGTAAAAAAATAAACAAACAAAAAAAGGCAAATGCAGAAAATCTGGCGAAGCAAGTCTTTTTTTTGGAGTTTCTTCACAATGTATGTATATATTCTTTTAGTTTCTAGAGTTCCTAAGTTTAAGCGCACGACACGTCGCGACGCAGGAGCAGCTGAAGCATTTTTTTTTCAGTTTCTCAAGGCGCATTTGAATACGAAATTTGAATTTTATAATTTTTGTATGCTTGTCACCTGCTCCTACGGAGGTAACAAATTTCGAAACAATTGTCACCTTTTGAGCTTTTGAATTTGCTCCAGAATACCAAAAAGTGACAATTGTTACCAAGTATTCAATTGTTACCGAGGTGACTATTGTTTCGGTTGCCAGAATAGGGCTGTAAGTGTGTCATTCATACGGCGCCGTTCTCTCTCAATCTCCACAGAGCTGGGGCGCTTTGTGAAGGAGTATGAATGACAAATGGTGCTGTCATCCGCAAACGAGTAGATGGGATTCTTCGTCAACGACAATAGGTCGTTGATGAAGATAAGGAAAAGGGTTGGAGAAAGGACCGAACCCTGCGGCACTCCCGCGCTAAGGGAATGCTTTTCCGAGGCTATGCCGTCTATTACAACACGAATAGAGCGATCATAGAGGAAGCTCGTAATCCAACGAGAGAAGATACTACCGACGCCATAGGCAATAAATTTAGACACGAGTGCTTTATGCCACACCCGGTCAAAGGCCTTAGAAATATCCAGTGCAACAACCTTGCTTTCACCGAGGTTTAGAATGCTATGGTTCCATTTCTCGGTGAGCACCGCCATAAGGTCTCCCGTCGATCGCTGTCTTCGAAAGCCGTATTGGCGGTCACTTAGCAGTCTATTGTGCTCCAGATATTTCACAAGGTTGAAGTTTACAATGCTTTCCATTACTTTGGAAAGCACCGAACAGATTGCTATAGGTCGGTAGTTCGCAGGGTTAGTAGTCTTGCCTTTTTTAGGAACTGGTTGAACATTTGCTACCTTCCAACATGTCGGAAATACACCTGTGGTGTATGACATGTTGAAAAGTTTGCGTAATGGACAAGCCAGTGAGGTAGCGCACTTTTGCAAAACAAGGGCTGGGATGCCGTCCGGCCCTGAAGCCTTATTTACATCGAGATTTGCAAGCACTCTTTTAACTACCCGTGTCCGAAAATGAATTTCTGGCATAGAGCAAGATACGTTTTCGACTACGGGCAGTGGTTGATCGCTGGGAGGCAGAGATGAATTCTCTGCGAAAGTTTTAGCCAACAAATTAGCTTTATCAACCGAGTGAGTGATGATTTGATCATTGTTAAGAAGAGTTGGGATTGAAGACGATGTTTGGTTCTTCACCTTCTTAACGAATGACCAAAAGTTCTTACTACCACTCTGGCATTGAAGAACTTTTTTCCTTTGGCGCTGTTCGTGCAGAAACTTTTGGCGCTTTAGGATGGCATTGCATCGATTTCTAGCCTGTTTACGCAGCTGTTCAGTGGCGGCATTTTTATTTGCCTGCCATGTTCTGAAAGCTTCCTCTTTGGACCTGACAGCAATTCTGCATGTCTCATTAAACCAGATATTGTCCTTGGGTTTAATGCAAACCAGCTTATTAGGGATGAAGGACCGCATTCCTAATAATATAATTTCTTCAACCATTTTGGCTGCGGCATTTATGTTTCTATCAAGAAAACACAATTTCCAATTGAAGTGGGTGAACAAATCGTTACGTCCACTCCAGTTAGCTTTCTCATACTTCCACATTAAGCGCTTCGGGGCTAAAGGCGAAGCATTGCGGATAGAAGAGTATGAAAAAGACGCCAAAATGGTGCAATGGTCCGAGTTCCCAATTTGTATGTTCTAGATCTAGATTTGTTCTAGTTCTAGATTTGTATTAGTAGTGATTAATTAGTAGTAATTATTTGTATTTAAAATTCATATCACATTTCATGAGCTTAACACAATTCTAAATTTTTACTACAGTCTTTACGTGATTGAATATTTACATCTTTGCCCTCTAAATATGCTGATTGTTGGCCAAGGGGCCAAAAAAAAACAACAACAAAAATGAAAAAAATTTTTTATTATTGCAAATCGTACCAATTGTTAACTCAGTCAGTGAGTTCTTATCAGAGATCTGCATGCGGTCATATTTTTATGACTCAATATGTATTCGTGTAAAATTCGGTGTGAATATGTGCCACTACTCAAAAAAACGGATATGAGTATGTATCCCCACCGCAAACGAAGCATTCATTCCGAATACTAGTAATCCGAACGATCGAATCATCAGCTTGCAATACTAAACGACTGCAAACTATCGCATCTTCATTTCACTTTGGCTATGCGGTGGTGCCGATAATCCAAACGAACTATGCACATATCCGTTCGAATCATTCGCACCACCGCATTCCGAAGTGATATGAGAATGCGGTGGTGCGAATGATTCAAACGAAGATGGAAACACCGCATACCACCGCATTTTCATATCGCTTCGCCCGTATTCTTTGATTCTTATTGTGATTAAGCATTCGTAGAAAAGAAATGAAAGGCATTTTTTAGGATATACCCAATTTTGTTTATGTTTTACAATAAATGTAATACTCATACTCAAATAATAAATTTAATGTAATAGTTTTAAACATTAAATGAAACAATGTCCTTTATCGAAAGAAGTAATATTTAATTCATAATACGTCTAATAGATTATAATAATTTATAATAATTTGTAATGTTAAAAATGTTTAGAGTACGAATGGTCGAAAAGTCGATGGCTTTGCCCGTTGTCATAGAGTATTTCATTGATGTGTGTCCAATTACCGACAATTGATTCAATCATCATATATTTGGAGTTCCATCGTGTAACCATTTTTTTTTTGCATGATTCTATAACTTTTAGACTTCAACTTGCTTAAAAAATAGCAGCAGTTGAGCTGTCAAAATCCATGACGCCAACATTTCGTCCAACTGCGTATACCTACTTCATACGCTTCGCGAATCGTGCATTATGTATACTTGCATTCATTGCTTTCACTCGCTGCAAACAACCGACAATACCGACAATACCGACGGATACAAAGCATTCGTGTCAGCAATACTCATAATGATTCGATTTGGAATACTTATGATTTGCGGTGCTTATGAGTAGTAGGTAGTAAAAAGAATGAGTATTAATGCGGTGGTATCCAAAATTGCATTTGACTAATAAATCAAATCAAACATTTTACCGGAAAACTTTTGAAATATTTTCTAAATACATAGTTTTATTTTTTACAATATTCATTTGAATATCTTTTGATCTTTTAAGGATCTTGCAAATTAAATTTTTCTAAAATCAATCAACGGTAATCACATTACAACAACAACATTTATATCGACTGTTGGCCAAGGGGCCAAAAACAACCAAAAATCATTTTACATTTTACAACCTTATTGCAAATCATTCCAACACCTCTTTGAAATTTCTCCTACGTAGTTTTATTTTTTACAATATTCAATTGAATGTCATTTGATCTTCTAAAGATCTTGCAAATTAAATTTTTCTAAAATCAATCAAAAGGAATCAACATTAATATTTATTAATGGTCAAGGGGCCAAAAACAACAAAGTTTTTTTTAACATTTTACGAAATTAATTTGAAAAGAAAACTTTTTAAATATTTTCTACATAGTTTTTAAATTTAATGTATCTTGATCTTTTTAAACTTTTAACAATCAATAAGATGAAGTTAGTGTTAATATTGATTGTTTGCCAAGAGGCCAAAAACAACCCAAAATCATTTTACAAATTTACAAAATTATTGCAACACCTCTTTGAAATTTCTGCTACGTAGTTTTATTTTTTACAATATTCAGTTGAATGTCTTTTGATCATGAAAATACCTTGTAAAGTGAAATTTTCTAAAATCAATCAGAAGAAATCAATATTAGTATTGAGAAGAAGTTGGAAACAATAAACAAATCATTAAACATTTTAAAAAATTTTGTCAAAGCATAACAAGCTTTCTTTGAAATAGTTTCAAGACAATTTTATTTTATCCGAAATTCAATTGAATGTCTTTTGGTCTTATAAAGAAATTCTTGTAAAGTAATTTTGAAATCAATCAGAAGAAATCAGTATTAATATTGCAACGACGTAACGTAGCAAAAATCTCGACATTAAAATTGACTGCTTGAAAGAACACCAAATTGATGGGCATTTACATACATGTTTCTACAATTTAATTTCCCAAATTGACGATTTCCCCAAACAGGCGTTTATGTATGTATGTATGTGTGTCTATAATGCTGTGCACCATCTTTGGTTCTTAAACAAGGACACGTGCACACGACGCTCTGTTCCTCCTCATACGGATGTTTGTATGTGTGTACATCCGTGCAACTAAGTCGTGTTGTTGCACTTCTTCAATTTAACCACGATTGATGCATTTGCATGTGTAAATGTGTATGTATGTTTTAACATTTTGCAAATATTTTCACGCTAATTAATTTTTGCTCTTCAGCTGCGGCGTTCGCCGTTCGCCGTTCAATGATTTCCGTTTTGGCAAATTGTAATTTCCGATTGGCGCTAAACACTCGCATGCGCCATGGTTTCTTTTTTTTGGCACTTGCACACCCAAGACGCGAAGAGGTCGCCGCGAGCCTGCTTGACAGTCGCATCGAGTGGAAAAAATAATACATACATTTCCCCGCTGCGAATTTTATTAAATTGTATTTGCCCACAGTGCCAACGGCGGCTGATGACGCCTGAGCAATTGAACCCTTTTTTCAGGCTGCGTTGCGCGCACAGCTTTTCGTATGAGGAGAGGGGAAGGTGCACTCGAGGGCGCTGTGCCATGCCGCACAAGTGCTCTTCGGCGACACCGCAAAGTGGCGTGTTGGGCTGTGAAAAATTTGAACATTATTTATATGTGTGCGTGTGTGTGTGTGTTTGTGCGTACAATATGCAAAAGAAGGCGCGACAGATTTCGACACCGCAAAAAGGGAATTTTAACACTCAATTGACTGTTTACGCCTCAATTCATAATCAAACACACATCTACACACACACACACATACGCATGCACGTTGTATACGCAACCTGCCGTTTATGCACAACTACGCCCAAGGATGCCACTCGAACTACGACTTCCTTCTGTTTTTTGCTCGCAACTCGAGCGGCAACGTCTGCCTCACCAGCGTCTGTGCGCCAACAACCAACCAACTGCTGTGACAAATCGTCAAGTTTTCAGTTGCGTTCTTGCAATGAGGGTTCAGTGCGGCTGGCTTTAGTCAAGCGAAACTCCTTTTTCCTGGCTTCATAACCAGTTGGGCGGCACTCGTTCAATTCGAAATTGCTTACTTAGAAAAAACACTGAAAATCAACAAATTTAATTTTTAAGCTTTGAGTTCGGCGCTGCCGGAAACCACACAGCACCGCAAGTTTCGGGATCCAAATACTTGCTCACGCTTACCAACGCTGCCCACTAAGCACCTGCATTCGATATGAGCGCATTTGGCTACTTAGTCATCGACAACTATTAACAATGCACGCAGCGCCCGGCCTCCAAAGAGGTTCAGCCGCTGTTCAGCATCGTCGGCGTCGTTGCGCTTAATTTCCCCGATATCACTCAATCAAACCAAATCACCGTCGCTGCCACTCGACTGTCCGCCAAAAATGTCGACCCTGCGCCATTCGACGGCCTCAACACCGCACAATGCGGCGACGACGCTGCTCTAAAATGCGTCGCATGCACTGTGCGCCTGCAGCCGCCATGCGTGCGCCTCATCTACGCATGTGGCACGGCGCTCAATTATTTATTTGCATTTCGGACCGGGTCTCTATTAAACATTAGTTGTCGCATTAGGCGCGCGCAGCGTTTAGCGTTTGACGTGACCGAGCACGAGACGCTGCTCGCCGCTCGGACCGCACTCGACGCACGCATATACGATTTCCAAGCGCTATTTGCTGTTTAGCGGCCAATGCAAATTGCATTGCGGTGCGGCAACCCGCTCATATTGTGGTGCCCATCGCCTGCCGGCACACACACACACATCCATACAGACGGCATACATACATGCTAACCTTTATATCCTTCCTGAACCAACGCAATGCCTCGCATTAATAGAGGTCAACCACGTTTGTTTGAGTTGAAAAAAAAAATTGGTACAGTCCGAAAACTGCATTTGGTATCTTTGCATTTTTCTAATATTCGACTTTTGTAAGCGAAAGCTGCCTTCATGGTGACGCCATCCAACAAAGCAAATTTCCGCTGAGGTGCCTCACTAGGAGAGAAGGGAGTTTAGGAGGGGACAGAAAGCATGTTTCAGTTTCATTTAATGAGTTCAAATTGTTTAATAATTTTTAGAAGAACGAAATGAAAAAAAATGCAGGTAACTTTGATTAAAGAGATTGTTAACCCTTTGTTAACTTTGTGCACGTCTGAACCCTCTATGTCTTCAAGAATACATTTATTTATTGGTCCTTAAAATAATTTGAAAATTTCGGCTTAAAAAAGAAATAGTAAACTGAATATTTGCTTTAAAAAATATAAGTATACAGGTTTTTTGAATGTTATATCTTAAAATAATACAGAAAGAAGAAGCAGCAAAAATAGGAGATATTTTTATAATTTATATAATTTGATTTTTACTTCAATTCAATTGCAATTTTTATTTAACTTAATCTAAAGTAAAATAAAAACATTTTTAATTAAGCGTAAAAAATTTTATGTTTTAATAATTATTACAGCAACAACGACATTCTAAAAAACAGGGTTCGGTTAACAAAATTCGAAAAATAGTATCGGATGTTAATGGTATAACCATACAAAAGATTAAATCGATAAATTGAAAGTTGTTTACTTCCCCAGTAAAAACCTGCAGCGGAAGGGTGAAACAATTTTTCTGGAATTTTTTGAGTCTCAAGCGCAAATGTTTTGCTTCAATACCAATTCGTTATACAAGTGTGTGTATCGATTCATATGGACTAGGAACTGCAATCCCGTAATCCCGAATCCCAAAATCCCGGATTCTTCATATTTAACACAAAACATAAAATTGCACACTGCCTGAGAGGCTTGCTTAGTCAGCTTACGCTTCCAAAAATGAAACAATTAAAAAAAGTAAATAAACAGAAATTTGTAAAAACTTTCAAATTCGCAAAAACTTGCAACATTTTGTAGACTCTTGGTTAAACCAGTGTGACTTGTTACATTCACAATACACAGTGAAAAGGGTGTAAATAAAAGTTTCAAAGAAAGGAACAGCTGATATAAAAGTTTCATTTGAGGTTTAACCCTTTCGACCCCCGAATTGTACCCTATGTCTCGATATTACTTTTTGGCATTTAAATCATGAAACATTTGCCTAAGAAGTGTGCACACGACATTTAAAGTCGACACGCCTCTTTGTTAGAGTTATAGAGCTAGTTTAGTTTTGAAGACTTTTACCTTAAAAAGGGTTAATTAATTTTATATCAATATTTTTTAATTACAGAACAATTTTTTACTTTTTATTGAAAAAAGACAAAATTATCATTTTTTGATTTTATTTCACCATTATTAAAGAAACAGGATTTTGATTAAACGCGCCCAATTCGTAGAGTTCAATTAGAACACAAACTTTCCCTGATATCGATGCAAATTATTGGAAATTATTTTGGGGATAAATGTAAAATTTTTTCATTTTCTTTGAATTCACTTCTAAAAATATTAATTTGTTATTATGTAACTTTTATGTTATTTGTCATAAAAATCTCGTTCCTAGTTTTCAAGTAAAAACGAAAACTTGTATTAAATACGAAAACAAATTTTATTTGATTTTAAAAGACATCTCATTGTATCCTTAAAATAATATATTACATCCCGAAAAAATTCTGGGATTTCGAGATTGCGATTTTCTGTACCGAAAATCCCGATATTGTAAAACTGGTCTGGAATTGTAATCCCTAAGATGGACCCATACAGATGAAATGTGAGATATAAGACATCATATTCGCAATATTTTAGCCATTTGTATAGTTTTGTAGTATTTTGTTTTTACAATTTGAATACATAATTCTGGTGTGTTTTGAACCTGATACGAAAACCTTCTATTTTTTACTTGCAGTAAAATGTTGTATGTTAAAACCGCTAAAAATGGCGGCAAATTTTAAATGGCACTGCTTCTTATCCTGATCCTGTATTTTTCTATTGGATATCATTAAATGCAAACTGTTCGATTAAAAGAAATTGTGCTATGATTGTATGCAATTTTATTTGCATATAACAACGTTGTTAGTTAATTGCAGCCTGCTTCGCCCCGCACTACATAGTTCCACTTTACATACATTCATACTGACTATCGGTTCATCGCAGCACATCGCTTAACAACTTTTACCTGTTAACTAACAATTTTGTTTGCTTTTATGCACATATGTACATACATATGTATGCAAGTAAATTTTCGAACGATTCCGGGCCGACTAACACTTGATTGCATTCTTCTTGAACACACAGCTGCTGCACCCCCCCAACCAGCATCGAGTGTTCCCACTTGCAGAACTGGAACTCGTTTGTGTGCATGTAACAACAACAAACGCCTCGTTGGAATTTGCCAACCATCATTACAATTGTATTCTAATTTGTGTCTTTCTTTTTCGGCTCGATTTGCCACTTCTGCTTGTATATTGTTGTTTGATGTTTTTTCAAATCCTCACTCGACTAAAATGGCAAATTTACATGACGCTGCATTAAGTCGTAACGGTATATGCGACCTAAATAAACATTTTAGGACCTACACAAGTCTGAATTTGACTGTGTATAATAAATCTAATCAATCTAAAATCTAAATATAAAATTTTCTATTTCAAAACTCTTCTAGGTGACATCTCACCTGATTCGTCAGGTGGCCGCGTCAAGTTGGTTCTAAAACAAAGAACGCAAAATCGTTATATGTAGATGAGTGTAACAACTACTCCGTTGTGTACCTGTATGCCCCAAACATGATTAGTTCACTTATGGACTCCCTGCATTGTCGTGCAGGAGGAAGGATCCAAGCTAGGAGTGGGTTCTTTACTGTAGCTATCCAGAATCTAGAGACCTGGCAGCTTTATGCGTGAACCATCATTCATCCAGTGCGTCTAATCTATTCTCTACTTGATGTTGATTTCAATCAAGATTTAGTTCCAAGACTTCTCACATATTCGATCAAAACACACAAAAATCAAAAATAAATCCCAGTGCCCAAGTGCCAACTATATAATACATCGTGTACCTGACATTTTAATATACAACGAAATCGAATAAAATTCTACCGTTTATGCTCTGTCAATCTACTCCGTCGTTCTGTCGCTGCGTCATACAGTTGTACCCTTTCAATTGCACTTGTAGGTTACTTTGTTATGCAATTAGTCGATTTAGTTAAAACTTGAGAGTCTTTTATTGCACCGTCAAAGCTACACACACTTATTCCTGGTGTTTGTATGTTTATGTATGTGTGCGTGTGTGCGACTATAACAACCCTACAAGGAGACTACCGGTCATATGACTAGTTATATAACCGGTATACATAACCAACATATCGGTTATATTTCTAGTCAGATTTGTTCTAGCAGTGTGAAAAATCTGACTAGTCCTTTTGTGTACGTGTGACTTGATTTTGTGTCCGTGTGATTTGATATCACCTTCTAACGCATGCACTCTGAAACCTTGGCAAACGTACAGCTGTCTCGCTTACTCACATGGAGTCTCGCATGTACAATCAGTTACGTCTAACCGACAAACCGGTCAGACCTATCTGGTAGGCATAACGTACGAATCGGTATGTCTACCGTATAAACCAGTTACGCCTAACCGGTAAACCAGTTAGACCTATCTGATACTAATAAAAATTAAATGAATTCAAATTTATTTATTTATTTAAAGTAAAACGTAGGAAACTAAATTTAATATAATTAAGCCAATAAAAAAATACGTAAGACAGACGGAAAGACTTTCGGCAAACGTAGATTCCAACGGACGCTTGCCACATTTGCCTTCATGGTTGAAATGTGCTGGTAACATGTTGTCTGATCACCGCAATCAGATCGTCCTTCCTTCTGCACTTTGTCTAAATAAAAGAATTTCAGATTTTTATTTGATTTAACTTTAATTTTACTCCTTTAAAACTTAACTTTATTTGGATGCCCTCCGATTGTTCAACATCGCGACACAAATTTCAATTCAGCACTGACATTGTAAAATCAGGTGACGCACCACGTTTATATCGCCATCTCACTCTTTCATACAGAGAATATGGAAGGTATTAATGCGAATATATTCTTTCATTCCCACTTACTAGAAAAAATCCCAAAATGTGAAATGCAGATTTGTATGTGTTAGTGAGATTTGGGATATTTTTATGCATGTGTTAGTTTTTAGACAAATTTTAAACTTTTTTCTGGAGTTTCGGTTAGGCATTCCTTGTAGGGAACGATGTGCGAGTTTGTATGGGTAAATATTTAAGTGCAGTTATACCGTTAGTTATGTATGCATGCATATAGGTCAATTTTAACAAGTCAATGAATTTTGAAACATCCTGGGAACACAGAACACGTATGTGTGTGTGCGTGTGTGTGTTTGGATTTAATAGGTTCTGCTGCCGAACAGAAAAAGCAAAAAGCTACATGCATCGCAGAAAAGATACCCAAGCAACTGAACAGCAAATTGCATTCAGTTTGTTGAGCTGAAAACGAACAAATGCCAACTTTTCATACACTAAATAAATCCACCTTTTAATATTATATCTATGCAATTTTGTTTTCATTATTTCCCCTCTAGTTAATTCACAATTCCCACTTTTTCGTTCCAGGCCAAAATGCTCGAGAATTCACACGCTTGGATGGGCGCTTCCAGCACCCCAACCATTGCAGGTTCGTTTTCACTCTTTTCCTTCTCTTCGGCACCTTTTTTGATTGTCTTTTGCACCTCCCAGCAGATAGCTACCAGTATCAGTTGCAGTCCATGTGGCAAAAGTGCTGGAACACCAATCAGAATCTGATGCATCACTTGCGATTCCGCGAGCGCGGCCCTCTCAAGTCGTGGCGCCCCGAGACCATGGCCGAGGCCATTTTCAGCGTACTGAAGGAGGGACTGTCGCTGTCGCAGGCCGCCCGCAAGTACGACATTCCCTATCCAACATTCGTGCTCTACGCCAATCGGGTGCACAACATGCTGGGCCCCTCCATAGACGGCGGGCCCGACCTGAGGCCCAAAGGCAGAGGCCGACCGCAACGCATACTGCTCGGCATCTGGCCGGACGAGCACATAAAGGGCGTCATCAAGACGGTGGTATTTCGCGACGCGAAGGACATCAAGGACGACAGCCTGTCGCATCTGTCCTACGGCCGGCACTCGGTAGGTGCTGAAAAGTGGGTTTTTACCCGTTTTCAGTGTGCTTGTTTTTTGGGGGAAGGAATATTTTGTTTCTTCTGCTTTACACTAATAGCCAACTATTTGTTAGCCCATTTTCCCGTTTCAGGATGCGCCACTCAACTATCCGGGCATTGGTGGCGCCTGTCCGAACGGTGTGCCCACGCCCACCGGCGATCAAATGTCGCAGGAGGCCACCGCCGCTGCAGTGGCGGCCGTGGCGCACAACATACGCCAACACATGCAAATGGCCGCCGCCGCACAGCATCAGCACCAGCATCCCGCTGAAGGATCTGCAGGTGCAGGCCTCTTTGGGGCACAGCCGCCGCTGCAGCCGCATCTGAGTGGAGCGGGCGGCAGCCTGGCAGTCGGCGCGGCCGGTGGCATACCGCTGCCGAAGGCCAGCATTTCGCCGGCGCTCAGTTCCGCTTCGAATCCGGCAGCAGGCTCGTTGCTCGGGCCGCGGCATGCGCCGTCGCCATGTGGCACCGGCCTGCCCGGGCTGCCCAACATGCCGCCCAGCATGGCAGTTGCGCTGCACATGGCGAGCGGGCCGGGCGGCCGCTGCGATCCAGCCGCCATGCTTAGCCAGCAACAACAGCTGCAGATGCACCTGCAGGAGCAGCAAGCGCTGCATCGGCAACAGCAGCAGCAGCAACAACAGCATCAACAGCAGCAGCAGCAGCAGCAGCAGCACCATGCAGCAGCGGCGCATGCGCTCGGTTTTGGTGCCGGTTTCATGTCACATGCAGCTACTTCCGGCGCAGCAACGGCCACATCCACGTCCGCCCACTCCTACCAGCAACACCCGCATCAGCACGCACAGCAGCAGCAGCAGCATCACCAGCAATCACGAGCACCGGGTGTGACGAATATCGGCTCCGCAGCCGCCAAAGCGAAATCCTCATCCGCGTCGCCGTCGCGCGACCGCCGCCGCACCAGCACGCCCAGCGAAACGCCGCTGCACTCGCCACTCACCGATCTCGGCTTCGACATGGGCTACAAGACGGCGCGCAGCTCGGGCTACTCGCCGTCGCGTCTCTTTTCCGACGATCTGGCCGAGTTGGTGTGCGCTGCGCCCTCGGCCGGCGAAATGAGCGGCTCCACGACCACCATGGCAGCATCTACCAGCTCCAGCGGTGCCAGTGCTACCACAACGCCGGCACCCACTGCCGCCTCCACGGCGGCAACCAGCAACTTAAGTTCCAGCAGCATCAAAATCGAACCCATAACGACAAATAGCGAATAGGCAGCTCCGCCCAAGGCTCGTCCCTGCCCTCCCCCCTCTTCATCATGGTAGCTTTATTTGCATTTATTGTAATAGAAACGAGGCGAGTGAGTTCAACTCTGCGGATTCACCAGTGCATTGTAAACTCACCGCAAGTGTGGTTATGTTTTTCGTTGGTGCTCTAGAACCCTTAATTGGTTACCGGATTAAATTATATTGCAAAGCATTTCAGTTGCACTTATACTTAGGAAAGTAAAACACTAACGAAACGGTACATTGGAACCGTTACATCGATTACACCACATCACAAAGGACGAGTGCAATGGTGCAGGCGCACATAACTGTTATTCTGAGTATTATAATTGTATTATAGATGTGTAATCGCGTTGTTCATGTCGAGTCTCACGAACATGGCAACAATGTACCGTTATGAGTGTGTACAACAATAACTGTAATATTGTACTACTTTGATCCCGAAACAGATCTCGTAATTCATAATTCTTAAACGTATGCACACAGCTTGCGCAGCTACTTCCGATTTTCATTTGAATACTTACGTAGATATACAATAAAGCCGACTACAAACATACATACATAAAAATAACATATAATCCCATTGCGGTTACTTGAAAGCATTCCAACGCCAATCCGTTGGATCGCATTCGAGAGAACGCAAGCAAATGCAATTCACCGATAACGCTTGAATAAACCATCGCTGGAAACAACCCATTTTACTGAATAAACATGAAAACCAAAACGTCAAAGACGATCTCGAGAACGTGTGCCCAGTTGTTAGTAGAATTTTGTGTATTATTACACTTGTCCTGCGTCCATTGTCATTACGTTTCCTTTTCGATTTTGTGTTGATTTTATGTAAAACGACAAATAACTGTACAAAATTGCGAAACAAAATTACAAAAAAAAATTTAGCACAAAAAAACAAAAACAAAACATTTTTGGAATAAATTTACGAAAATAACAAAATTTTACATTTAGGACTTTTTAAATGAAAAATCACAAAAAATGCCTTTCGGAAAACAAAAATTAAACATACAATTTAGGAACAAACAAGTACTGTAAATTTATTATAATTATGGCACAGCGAAACTTCGACAGAACATGGCTTGCGATTGTGTTGCATTAACGATCGTAAATTTGATTGTTGTTGCGTTTGTAATACAGTTGAGAGTATCAAAAATTCGAGTGTTGAAAAATTCTGGAGGGAAAATCATTTGACTTGAAGGTTTGATGAACATTTTGCATGGTTTTTTGAAGTTTGTTGAAAACCGAATTAATACAACTATTTTCAAATGCAAGTTTAATATTTTGAAATTTGGTAAAATATTAACTAAAGCCCCATTTCTTCCCTTACATTGTAATACAATGCGATCACATGTGTAGACTGTATCATTTAACTCTTTCGACCCCAAAGTTTCCTGAGAGGAACTTCACATATTTGTCATCTTAAAGCAAAGCTACGATTGTTTCATGGGTTTAAATTAAGTAGGCAACAACAAATTAATATTTTTTGAAGTGAATTCAAAGCAAATTACAAAAATTTTACTGTTATCCCCAAAATAATTTCCAATAATTTGCAACGATGTCAGGGAAAGTTTGTGTTCTAATTGAAGTCTAGGAATGTGGCGCGTTTGATCAAAACCCTTTTTCTTTAATAATGGTTAAATAAAATCAAAAAGTGTTAGTTTCGTATTTTTCCGTAAATATTAAATAATTTTTCTGTAACTAAAAAATATTGATACAAAATTTATTTAACCCGTTTTAAGCTAAAATTATTCAAAAGTAAACTTGCTCTAGAACTCTAATAAAGAAGCGTGGTGACTTCAAATGTCGTGTGCACACTTCTTAGACAATTGTTTCATGATTTAAATGTTAAAAAGTAATATAGAAACACGGTAAAATTCGGGGTCGAAAGGGTTAATACGATCTATATTATGCTTGTGGAAAGTTGGAAGCAACTTTAGATATTTATAGAGAGATACAGTTATATACAGATTATTTTATCATGTGAGCTCTCAGGATCGCTTGCCTCGTGCATCCCATCGCTTTATGCTGAACTCGTACTCTATGCAATCGCAAACATGTCAGCGTTCCACGTTTCGCTGTGCTATCGTACTTTGATTGTCATCATCATCATCATTATTATTATTATTATTATTATTATGACATTTAAGGAAAATCAAATTATTATTATTGATATTGAGATGAGACGACGAGCAAACTCGGAGAAGCTGAAATAAACTATTTATACACAAGTGAAATTTTAGAAAAACCCAATGACAAAAACGAAACCAAAGAAAAAAAAATAGGTATATGAATATTTAGAAGCGAAATATTTAGACTGATTTTTGTGCAAAGGTCTGAGGTGCCAGAGCAAGTGAGTAACGCCAACGAAAGATATTATTTAGCCCCATCGGTCTCCAATCTTTTGCCCAGTGCGCGAGTATTGAACATTGTTGAAGGGATAAAAAAACGCAATTGCTCCCTACGCCTCAATTTTTTTTTTATTTT
Source organism: Melieria omissa (assembly GCA_963971225.1). Taxonomy (NCBI): domain Eukaryota; kingdom Metazoa; phylum Arthropoda; class Insecta; order Diptera; family Ulidiidae; genus Melieria; species Melieria omissa. The sequence continues at coordinate 106,936,573 of OZ020268.1, read as the reverse complement.
TTTAAAAACTGTCTGAATGCTACTTTTAATGCTTTTGTGTGCTTTTTTCCTGTACCTGCCCTCATTTCCTCTTACAAAGTCCGTTTGTATAAAGTGCCTTCTCCAATGCATTTTTCGGTTCGTTTCTCGGATATGTTTCCTACTCGCTCTGCGCCTCGACTATTTATACGATGTCCTTACAAAACCAAATTAAAAAGGTGACATTTCGAATGGTGAAAACTCTGTAATAATAATGATGAGGTACGTTTAATTTTTCATTTAAAAAAGTTCCATTTCTTATTTTACTGATTTTTTATTTCGGTGATTATTTTTTTTTATTCATTCCATGACGCACACAAAACCGAATCTTGTAATACAAACTTGAAATAATGTAGAAAAAGTGAAATTGTTCTGATTTTCCGATGGTCAGTTCTCTGTGTACTTGTATCTATTGCATTAATACAACAATAACAATGTGAAGAATATTGTGACATTTTTCAATGGCATCTTCGAATCAACTAAAAGAATTAAATCATGTGACATGCGCAAGCCGCATTAAACCATTAAATGAAGCATTAAACAGATAAGAAGCAAAACACAAATTGAAAAGTATTATAAACAATAGCAGCACTTCATGTAACACAATTGTCCCTCTGTCCCGCCTCCTCCAAGTTTCCAATTACTTATGTTGACTGCAAGTTACTCTTTTTACTTACTCCAATAAATTCATTTCCATCCAATGTGTACATTAGTGTTCAAGTGCTCAGGCACCTTGCACCAACTTACCGTCCCTTGCTTTTTGCTATTTTCACACTTCCAACCAACTTTTAATTGTTCCAATTCTAGTTGCAATTCAAACAGAAGACAAGAATACAAGGAATCATATTTAGCCGCAAAACAATTAAATATCACATTACAGGATTTATTGACTATGGACTATCCGCTGTTGTCCAACAACTAAACAATAACCGTTAAAAATGTTGTCCAACTTTAAGCATTTCATGTCATGACCACTTAAATCTCTTCTTCCAAAGTGACCAAGACAACTTATTATCACAATTTGTCCCATTTTCACTGTCACACTAAGCAACAACATTTCTTTCTCGACTTGCTAGAGATGCGAACTCTCACGTTCAACTTTATTATGGCTGCTTGCACTTAAATCCAATCGGTCCCTAACTCCGCTGAGAAGAAATCTTATTTGATTTATCTTCTCAGAGTTCTGGGGTGCAGCACCTTTCCACCTGCCTCTTGCTTCCCTTCTTCCTAGTTCGTTGAGATATTTCTATATAAAAAAATAAAATACAATTTTTTGCCTACAATCCAAACCTTCCCTTGTTTGTTTCATCCCTTTGGTCAGAAGAAATCATTTCATATCCCTTTAATAGACCATTTGCCACAAACAATTAATCGCAACTGTGTAAACTAACTGCATGCAAACCAAATACAAAATCTATAAAGTGAAAACGAGGGCATAATTAAACTGGAGTGCAATGTCATTTATATTTCCTAATCTTCACACAAACAAATTCCGTATGAATTGAATAGCTGAACACACAAGAGTAATAGTAATGATTTAATTATTAAATAGCATAAACTTCATTTCAGAAAATATACATAAAATTCGTCTCTAAAAATGGAAAATTTTTGTTGCGTTTTTACTGGAATTGGGTGGAAAAAAATTGTTTCTTTGGCTATGATAGCGTATTGAAATGATATGGTCTACATATTGAAATAATTTTCAAAAAGAATTCCATCTTCTCGTTTCATCTGATCAAATATCTGATTAAATATATTTATGTTTTATTTAATTTTAATTAAGCTTTCATACAATTTCAAGCATTCCCGCAACTATAATAAAATTACAATTAAACAATAATGATTAGCTCTACGTAAATTACTTCAAGTAAGCTTTCAACAAATTTCCACATATGCAACATTGCCATTGCGATTAGCAAACGCCCGCCGTTTCGGCGCCGGTGCTGTGCGTCTCCTGGTGGCGCTGCAACAGGCTCAGACACTGATGTAGACACTGTGTGCTGGCTGTCGAAATAGCCTTGAGCAGCAACAAATCCGGATCTGTGGGCGTAAACGTGTCGCACTCGATATTCTCAATGGCACGAGCCAAGGAAGCATTACTGCAATGAGAAACGAACGACCGGTAAGAGGGCAAAGCTGCGACACGCCGTCATCAACCTACCATTGTTCGGTTAAGTAAAGCGCCTGCCTGGCAGACACCATAGCGTCAGAAGCGGCCAGCAACTCTCTAGGTGGCAGTGGTGATGAGTTGCTGATGTCCATTGCTTTGGTGTGGCTCTCGACGACGGCACGCAGACCGTCCACCCATTCCTGGCGCGAGCGTGCATCGGCCGCACGCAGTTTTATCGTGTCGCCCGAAGCACAGCCAATGGAAAACGTGCGCGAATCTTCGTCACTCGGACAAACAACTGCGCCGGCCAGCTGCACCTGGCCGCGCGGCGAGCTGGCCAACACATGTGGCGAAGGCGCCACATCGTCGCCGCTGGAAGACGACGAATCGCACAGATAGTAGCTGAGTATGCCAGTCTGGGGATCGACCGTGAACCAGCGATACTGCCAACCTGCAAGGAACAGCAAAAGCAAAAATCAATAGCACCTCGGCGTAAATACAGCATTTTCAGGCACAGGCGATGTGTCGCGTGAAACACTTTGTACCTGAATTATATGAAAGGAGTGGACGTTGACTACAAGTAGTCACGAATTTCTCAGGTTAAAATTACTGAAGGAAACCCACCTTTCATTACGTTCGTGTACTTGCAGAGCTGCCCATTTAGTTGGTGCCGCACGCCTTGATTGAGCATCCAACTGACTGCATTCAGGTTGGTCTCCATATCGATGCCGTCACCTGCGCCGTAACTGCAGCTCTCGCGGCAGGTGTGCTGCAAAATCTGCCCAATGCAAACAAGATTACACTCGGTGCACTCAGCCCAATGAAAATTCGCTTACCTGCGGAGCGCCGTTCAGTAGATAACTTTTAGTCACTGAAGTTGAAGATGCGAAGTTTTGTGCCAGCAATTTCTGCCTCGACTTATTTTTGCGATGCTGTAAAGATGTTTTGATTTTTCGCAAAATTTTTGCAGATTTAATCTTTTCCTTGTCGCCAACAGACCAACTACTCGCCCAACTTGCCCATTCCCTACATTCACAATAGAACAAAGGCAAACATATGTTTGGCTAACGATCGAAGAAACAGTCGGCCCGCGTCTGTTCCCGGGAAATACAGCTCCCGGATTTTGGCCCTATTTATTTCCAGCTATTCAATAACTTCAAATCAATATAAATTATAAAACTATGAGCAGTGTTTAGAATAGATGTACGTAGTAAACTTTTGGTCAACTTTGTAAAGTCGGTATTTACATTTTTGGGCCTGACAAATCATCTCTGCATGAGTGTTCTGAATCAGTGTTGCCACTTGCAATATTTTTTTCCGACCAAATCCGACCGAATCTTTAAAGTCACTTTTAAATTACAATTTTTTTTTAATAAATTCTGTGTGATAATGAAAAGATATTCACATCTCAAAACGGACCGAAATTCATTTAAGCAGACCAGCGGACCAATGTAAAAAAATCTGACTAATTTTGGTCCGAAAAGACCAAAAGCGGCAATTCTGGTTCTGATGTTGAATACGAAATCGTCCAATTGCACAGCAAGTCTTTACTAATAATAATCATATCATTATAGATTACATATGTGTATTCACACAAAATATAATCTAAAGCAAATGATTACAGATTATTGTTCAGATATTCGCAACAGTTATTATTTAAGCTATTTACTGATGAGACAACGTTTGCACGTATCAGCTGGCAATTTGAAATGTGATGGCAATGAGAAAACATTGTACCAACGCTATTGCTAAGCGTTTAATAAAAAATAACATTTCCTATTGCCTCTCGCTACTTCAATTGAGAGGAAAATATATTTTATTTACTCATATTCACTAATTCCCATCCTCGTTTTTGTAAAATGACAACCCTGATTACTTTCAAGTTCCCGGGATGCTATGCTTCGAAAGTCTCCATTAGCTCATGGTTGTATTTAGCTTTGGGACAACAACACAGTCCAGCATTCACCAATGAACGCCAAAAAAACCAAACTAACAACAAAATGTAAACGGAAATAAAATTAGCTAAAACAACTCATCCATTCTTAATCAGTTTCATTGAAGTTGTGTTGTAATGAATATTGTGTGTGTAGTTTAATGTAAATTGCACAACCTTGTTGTTAGTGGCAACGCTGTCGTCAACAACATTTGTGTAGAGTTTGTAGTGGTAAAATTGTATTTCGTTCTCCCTGCGGTTCCGACAGAGCAACCAGAGTTAAGATGCTCGCACGGATTTTGCCAATTTACGTCGAAATTTGCAAAAAGTTTTAATTATTCTTGTTGAAAAGTGCGAGCATAAGGTGCACGCTATCGAATAGTGGCCAATGTGCACGCGAAATGCTAGCGAGCAGTGAAAGTTTCGTTAAATGAGATTCCTCAAAAAATCAATGGCAGCTAGAAAAGCAGGGGCAAAAGAATAAAAGGAAAAAGAAGAAGCACGAAGAAGACAGTGGAGCGGCGCGCCAACAAAAAAAGTTCTTTTTCGATATATTTTTTCAACGCTGCTTTTTTTAGCTGCATGTTGTTTTGCCTGTGGTGTTGTCAATGAATGATGTGGATGCAGTGCGAACAACGAAACGGAAGATAAAATGAAAGGATTGAAGAAAGAATTTTTTGCAAAAATGCTGATGCTGCAGCTGGTCGGAAAGAGAAAAAACCACTGTTGTTAGAAAGGCCAATTTTGTTTACGAGAAAGTGCAAGTGCAATTCACCCAGGAACAACAACAACAAAAAATCAATTACGATAAAGTCCAAAGCCAAACGACAAACAAAAACACAAAGAAACGTTATGAAATGCAATGAAAATCAAAATTCTGCTTCAAACATTTTCTGCCTGCAGGCCGAATTGTGTGCGAAATTGCTAGTTTCTTATTATTAATTAGCAGTTGGTGTGATATTGTGTTGGGCGGTTGTGAGTGTGCGTATGTGTGCGAAATGTCGGGCGTGCATTTGTGTGCAAACTGTCCACCAGCAGACTGTGCCGTGCGTGCGGGCTATAAATTATTGCCGTTTCATAAACGCGACACCCTTCATTCCAGTCGACCGAGAAGGAGCCAACAAATCGCATAGGTATACCGAACACTGACGACGACAACGCGTCAGCTGAGCGGCAATGACAGTGAACATTGACGGGCGCGTTCTGCCGCAGAAAGACACATTAAGCCAGCAGCAGCCAGCGAGCCAAATCGATTGAGAACTTTTACGTGTTTGGCCCAGCGCTAAGAGCTGTGTGCACTGACGTACTGACGGCCACCTGCCATCGGAAACTACGCCGTAACCTAGAAAAATAATCGACAATAGGACATAACACAAAAATAAAGAGTAAAAATGGATGGCCAACGCGCCCGCGACATACTCACGCTGCTGCAGGAGCGTGTCGTCTTTCTCACTGGTGGGCGCGATCGACGCGGCGGACCGCTGCTGTGCTTTCCAGCAACACCACGGCGCGACCGCCTCAAGCCCGAGGATCTGCGTCGCCTGCTCAGCTACTTGATTATGATACCGAGGTGAGCACTTAAAGCCGTAGTAATATATTTCAATTAATTTCAGTCTCTTACTGCACTGTAAAGTGCGGTTAGAAAAACAGACAAGCTGAGCAGTTGAAAGCCCTATCTGGTTCCGAAGTTTGATTCAAACTATGTCCTCTGCAAACTGTAAACTCTAATTGTGAAATAAAAAGGGCGTGGCAGCAAATGCTGAAAGTACTTAATTAACAAAAAGTTCAAGTTTGCCTGTCTGCAGTCAGTCCGATTTGCTGTTGCTACATGTGGCGTTGATTTCGCTTTTAGCCGCATCCGCACTCAAATTGAATGTTCTCAAGTTGAATTTTGGTGCTTTGAAGGCTATGGCGGAAACAATGCATACGCAGGCACGCGAGTGCTGCCGCCGACCGCAGCGACATGACGCAGTCTGCGGCTGCGCAAATGCAATGCCCCTCGTCTGGCATTTCTCTCGTTTTGCTTTGTTCAGCCACTCCATACGAATCGGGCGCAAGTGTGCTGCTCGTGGCGTGAATAAAACAAGCGAAAAATGAATTACCTACGCAAGTTGACTGCGCACACGCCATTCGCGCATATTGAACTTTGCCTGCTGCAGTTCTGCGCTCACAGCTGGCCACGCAGTCCCAAAAGGCCCCGGCGCTAGGAAAAGCAGCCGGTCCCCGGAATATACATACTAAGTATGTGGTATATGTAAACGGACTGTAAATACGTAAGCAGGCAGTTATGTCCTTACTTTGTTTGAATTTCAAATAAATGTACCTCAAGCGCTTTCAGCATGTGAGCTGCCAAGCTGTACAGACGGCTCACTACGCCCAAGTCACAAAATGATTCCGCTGCGAGTCGAGTCGCCCAGCATATGGCACAATAAAGAACAAAATAAAAACAAAACTTGGAAAGCAAATAAAAGTACCTACAAGTTAGCATGTCAATTCGTTCGTTCAAGTTTCTCATTTTCTAATATAAGGAAAAGAAAAAAATAAAAGAAAATCATGTTTTTAGTGCACATAAACTGACGGTTGTAGTTGAATTCTTTTAAATACATAGCACTCCTGCCAGGAAGAGACAACCCACACACAATTTTACTATCAGTTCCCAGTTAGGATCCAAGTAAGACCCACACTGAGTTTCTTTCCAATGTCTCAACTTCTCTAAAAATTATTGTGCTGACTGATGAATATTCAGATATTTTTTCTGGCCGTTACAAACCCATGCCAAAGCGAATGTGCCTTAGCTGCCTCGGTGTAGGGTACGAACATTATGCAAACGAATGAGTAAGAGCCACACAAACGGCAGCGCCAGAAGAGTTGCTCCGAAATGACAATTGCGAAGATGACGTCGACGACGAGCACGTAGACGACGCCGGCATGGATTTATAAGGAAATCCATTGCCAGCGAAAATGCATTAAAAAATGTGCAAAAATTAAAAACGAACACATATATTCCTGCTATGTTTAGCAGCTCAAATGTGATTGCAATATGGCAAATCTTACATTTTGAGCCAAGTTTTGAAAATACAAATTCGCCAGCCACAATTCACACGCATGCACGCCAACCAAGCGTGAACATTATCGTTGGAAATTGTAAACGTTCGGACATTACGTAGAGAAGCATTTCACTTTCACTGCCAGCTGCTGCAAGCAAATGCTTTGTTATCAGTGGGAAAAACAACGTCATCGGGCAAATTCCAAGCAAGGAATTGCCTGATAACGACAATTATTCATGCGCGCCATTCCTTTGCATTGCCGACAGTTTTTTTTCGGATTTGTTTTGGTTTTGCAGCGTTGCTCTGATAACACAATGTGATTGCATTGTGGTGTGTGGGTCAGTACCATACAAATATGCGCTTTGATATTTATTTTTATTATGAAAATAAAACCCTATAATGTCAAAAAATAAGTGCCCCATTCTTATGGCAAGTTTGCTAAAGCAAAAGTAAATTAAGATAAGAAAATAAGAGCGGTTCAGATTCTGATTTATAACCCGCAGCGCATATATAAACAAACTTGTAAACAAAAAATATCTTACTTGATAAAAAATCGTTATGCAAATTCGTCAGACTAGTTTGATCTTTCTATCAGAATTGATTATTTCTCAAGTTCTGCGGCTAAGCCCAACTCAATTTCATTACACTGACATTGAGTCCAAAAAAAGAAGCCTAAAGTCTAAACATTCACTTTTGGTTGAGCCTCAAAAGGCGTCTTGCTTTCTTGTCCAATTATGAGAACATCGCAATGTGCTTTCCTAGCGCAAGTGGTGGCACGCCGACATGTTCACTGTCGCCCTATGAATGCATATTTGTACGTAGAGAGTGCTCGGCCGCTTAGCGAAAACTCCAATGTTACGAATTGAAAATACAAAACAAAGTACTGAGAACGCAGGCCGTTTTATTATTCGGCAAATAGACGCCAATCAAGCCAACCAAATATGAAATTAAGTGACTATAAAATCGGTCTTATATTTTAATTTATGCGGAATCGGGCAGAGTTCGTCTATCCGTCTCTTGCTATCAATTGTTGTAGCTGTTTTGATTTCTTTTAGTTGTTTTTGTCTTTGCAAATGGTAGTTGCATTTGGTGAAATTGATTTTAAAGCTTACGTTTTCGTTTCGCATTACAGCGACTCGGCCAAGAATTTGGGCTTCACAGTTGTCATCGACATGCGCGGCAACGGCAACTGTTCCACCAACGTGAAGACAATACTCAAGGTGCTGCAGGAACACTTCAGTGCCAACATTCACAACGTTGTCATCATAAAGCCAGACAACTTCTGGCAGAAGCAGCGTGCCTCAATATCCTCGCACAAGTACAAGTTCGAGACATCGACAATTTCGATCGAGGCGCTGCACAAGATTGCCGAAGCGACCCAGCTGACGTCCGAGTTTGACGGCACGCAGCCGTACGACCACCAGCAGTGGACGGACTCGCGCTTGGCCATCGAGGATTTTTTCTGGCAGGCCAGCGACATGGCCGATCGCATCGACGATCTGCAGGAGGACCTGCAGCGTAACGACTTTGCCGAGGATGTGAACGGGGCGCGGCATTCGCTCGATCACCACAACGAAATGAAGAAGAAGATCCTAAAGCTGCCTATCGAAGATCTGGACATGCAGGGCAACAAGTTGCTGGCCAAGATCAATATTAGCGCTGCTGGCGCCAGCGGCGCAGGTGAACAGGTAAGTTGAGATACTGCATCCATGTTCGCATCAAACATGCTCTGATTGTTCGATTTTAGGGTGTCAGCAGCGCTGTTGCAGACTGCAGCAGCACCGACTCGGGAACTTCTGCGCAGACTCAAAACGCATCGCCTGCTTTTCGGGTTGCCACCAACAATCCCGACATGACAGCTGCTATTAGCAAGGCGCTTCGCCAAATCGACCTCATCCACACGGGACAACAGCGGCTGCTTACGTTGTGGCAGCACAAGAAAGCCAAATTGGACCAGTGCTTCCAGTGGCGACTCTTCGAGCAAGATTGCGAGAAAATGTTCGATTGGATTTTGCACAACCGCGATGTCTTTCAGATGTCCTACGTGGAGATTGGGCACAATTATTCGGTCGCCAAGTCACTGCAGGACGAACACCAGAAATTCGCCGTAGCCTCGATGAATGTATCGGTGAACATCGACCGCATACTAGCGGTGGCAGCGCGGCTTATCGAAAGCCAGCACTACGCGGCGCAGCACATCAAGACGCTCGCCACTCGCCTGGACCGAACATGGAAGGACTTTGCTGCAGGTCTGGACGAGCGGACGGCCGTGTTGCAGTTGAGCGTTCTCTTTCATCACAAAGCCGAACAGTACTGCAATAGTGTTTCGTCGTGGGCTGCGGCTTGCCAAGCTTCGCAGCCCCTGCCTTCGGATATACAGAGCCTGGAAACGGCCATACGCACGCACCAGTCATTGTATGAGGCCATGTGCCAAGCATACACAGAGGTACACTCCACCAGTAAGAAGCTTCTCTATCAGCTGGATCATCTGGTGCAGGTCTGCAATCAACCGCCGCCACCGGGCGTACCTGACCACCGCAAAAACAGCAGCTTTAACAAGTACGAGAGGCAAAACCCAGCGGCCGATTACAGTGAAGGCGCCTCGCATGTGCTCGCAGTCATCCACCAGATCCTTGGCCACCATCGGTCGTTGGAGGCCAAGTGGCACCAGGAGAAGTTGCGACTACATCAGACGCTGGCCTTGCGTCTGTTCCAGGAGGACGTGAAGCAAGTGCTGGACTGGCTGAAGAATCACGGCGAGGTTTTCTTGCGCAAGAACACCGGCATTGGGCGCAACTTGCAAAAGGCGCGCGTCTACCAGAAATCGCACGAGCACTTTGAGAATGTGGCGCAAAATACGTACAGCAATGCGGAGAAGCTGCTTTCGGCAGCTGACGAACTGGCGCGCAGCGGCGAGGCAGATCCGAATGAGATCTACTCGGTTGCGCGCGAGCTCGAACTGCAAGTAGCTCGCTTTGCCGAACGTGTAGAACAGCGCCGCCGTCGCTTAGAAATGGCTGTCATCTTTTACACACACGAAAAAGAGGTAACTTTTCGCTGTTGATAGGTTCAAATGTTTTTGACTCAATTTATTTGCATTTCCCAGGTGACGGCGTGGATTGATCAGCTACGTACCGACGTCTCAACAGACGAAACTATGCTGTCACAGGAGAATCTCGAAGGCATCGAACGCCTGCTGCAGCAGTATCGAGACCAACAAGAGAGCACTCTCAGCGGCTGTATGCAGACTATTGCCCAGGGCGAGGCGTTGCTGCAGGAGATGCGCTCGTTGGAATATGTGGACAATACGGGCTCTATCTCTGCGCTTGAGGCAACTTTAGAGAAGCTGACCAAACAAAAAATCGAGCTGGAAGAGCTGTGGTCAGCGCGCAAGTTTCGCGCTGATCTAATTTTGCGTTTGCGTTACTTTGAGCGCGATGCGATGGAGCTGTCATCCCAGCTGGAGATATGGTCTGAGGAGCTGCAGCATGCCGACCTGTCGCGCGATTACCAAAAAGCAGAGCAGTTGATACGCATGCACAACGAATCCGTCACCGACATTCAAAACGCGTCATATGAAGTACTGCAGCAGGGTCAGGACCTGCTGCAAATGTTTGAAACAGCTGGCTTCATTTCGATGGCCGATGCAACGCACACTGCGCAAGCACGCATTCAATATCTCTTGGACTTTCTGGGTGAACGCGAAATCGATTTGGAAGAACTGTCCGAGGCGAAGCGAGCCAAATTGGAACAAGCTGTACAGTTGTGCCAATTCCAAAATGATGCGAATCAAGTCATCTCCTGGATTCGAAATGGTGAGGCAATGTTGGTGGCCAGTTTTGTCACCCCGAACAGTTTGCAGGAAGCAGAACAGTTGCGCAAAGAACACGAGCAATTTCAGGTAAGAAATGCAAGCGGCTCTATTCTTAAATCGGCTGCGCTTTGTATTGTCTAAGAGAAGGAGATTTATAGAATAGAAACACATTTTAATACGCAATTATTTTCTGCAGGTTGCCATTGAAAAGACGCATACGTCTGCTGTGCAGGTGAAGTATCGCGCCGATGCATTGATCAATGCCAATCACTATGATCCCCAATCTATACGCGAAATCTCTGATGATGTGACCAAAAAATGGCAACAGCTGGTGACCTATGCTGAAGAGCGACACAAATTGGTCACCGCTTCCATGAATTTCTACAAGACCGCCGAGCAAGTGTGTTCCGTGCTGGATAGTCTGGAGCGGGAGTATCGACGGGAAGACGACTGGTGCGGCGGTGGCGGATCGAGCGATAAGGCGCAGAGCATCGTTCAGTTGATTTCCAAGCACCAGGAACAGAAGGAGGCATTCTTGAAGGCGTGCACACTGGCACGTCGCACCGCCGAAACATTCCTCAAATATGCCAACCGGTCGCAGCAATACTACAAATACCAGTCGCACGGTAACTGCGAGAATCACGTTAAAACGATATTAGACAAACTGCTCACACAAGAGAACCAGGTGCTAGAGTTCTGGACGCAGCGCAAAAAGTCGCTGGACCAGTGCCAACAATTTGTGCTGTTCGAGCGTAGCGCAAAGCAGGCGATCGAATGGATACACAACACCGGCGAGGCGTACCTTTCATCGCGCACCAATCTCGTAGGCAAGACGCGCGAGGAGACCGAAGGTCTGCTCAAAGAGCACAATGAATTCCGCGGGACGGCAAAGGAGACGCGCGAGCGCGTCAAGCTGCTAATTCAGCTCGCCGACAGCCTGGTGGAGAAGGGGCATGCACACGCCAGTGCAATTAAGCAGTGGGTCGCCTCGGTGGATCAGAGGTTTGGGCACGCTGAGCGGGCATATCAAGCAATTTATTGACGCAATCTCCCACTTGCTTATAGGTACAAAGACTTTAGCAACCGCATGGACACTTACCGAGAACAGCTGGAGAAATCGCTGGGTATGTCAATGGTAGCAACAGCTGAATCGGATGCGAACTCATCAATTAGTTCAACGTCAGGTTTGTGCAGCTCGCTTGTCACGTAAACGGTATAAAAACCGTACTAATCGTTCTCTCTCTGCTCTCTGCACAGGCTCTGTTGGTGATCGACATTCCGATCCCTCCTTGGAAGCTAAGCTGACCACTTCGACTACGGCTGCATCTAAAAAAATCAACGAGGAAAAGCGCAAATCAGCCCGAAGAAAAGAGTTTATTATGGCGGAGCTGATGCAGACAGAGCGCACCTACGTCAAGGATCTGGAGACATGCATAAAGTGTTTTCTTGAAGAGTTTCGTTCGGGGCATGGCGTGCCGGCCGCTCTCATCGGCAAAGACGACACGCTATTCGGCAACATACGTGAAATTTATGTTTTCCATCAGAAAATATTTTTGCGTGAACTAGAGAAGTACGAGACCATGCCCGAGGACGTTGGCCATTGCTTCGTAACCTGGGCCTCGAAATTCGACATGTATGTGCACTACTGCAAGAACAAGCCGATCTCTAACAACCTGCTGGTGCAGCACTCGGGAACTTACTTTGAGGATCTGCAGCGCAAGCACAAAGTGGAGCATCCACTGCCGGCATTCCTCATAAAACCGGTGCAGCGCATCACCAAATACCAATTGCTGCTCAAGGACTTGCTGTCGTGTTGCGAGGAGAGCCACGGCGAGATCAAGGAGGGCCTCGAAGTCATGCTAAATGTGCCGAAGAAGGCCAACGATGCCATGCATCTGTCGCTGCTCGAGAACTGTGATGTATCCATTGATAGCTTAGGCGAGGTGGTGTTGCAAGATGCGTTCCAGGCATGGGACACCAAACAGATCATTCGCAAGGGCCGTGACCGGCGGGTCTTCCTATTCGAACTGTATTTACTGTTTGCCAAAGAGGTCAAAGACTCGAATGGTTCAGTGAAATATCAATTTAAAAGTAAACTGATGACCACAGGTAATTTGATAAATGGGCTTGGTCCGAGTTTCGATAAGTGTGTAAAATTGCGCATGGATTTTGCAGATATGGGCATTACCGAACACATTGAAGGTGACGAAACAAAGTTCGCTGTCTGGACTGGGCGATCACCAATGCTCTCCGACTGTCGCATCGTACTCAAAGCGGTTAGTTTGGAAACTAAACAGGTATGAATGTTGCTACTAGTTAGTTTTAGAACTGTGCTTTGTGACGATTTCATTTGTTCTTGTTTTCTTAAAGATTTGGGTGAAAAAGTTGCGCGAAGTAATGCAGGAAACATGTTTTTCGGGCACCTCGCTGACACTGCCGAAGTCACCAGCTAAGAATTCAGGTTCATCACAACGCTCGTCGCGAGATCTGGATGAGCCGCTAACAGAGAATGACCACGACCGCTGCTCGTTGGCCAGCTTTGGCTCAGGAAACACCACTGACAGTGACAACAAGGTAAGTGATATGCCCAATATAAACGTAATTCAAACCAAACATTAGATTAGTGGGTCGAAAATGTATTTTGTGTATCCAATTCGTGTAGGTATGAAATTTAACGCCTTTACGCGCAAGTGGGTAATGTATAAGTAGTTCAAAATAACTGAAAAACTCTTGACGTTGACGTTTATGCATTAAACAAGGCAACACTATTTGCTGAAAAAAGCAGTCCGAATGTTATTGTATCAAATTTCACTTTAATGGTTTTTTAGAAGTCATCTCAGATAGGAAAATATGAACGATATATCGATTTATCTTTTTTATAATGTTGTTAAACTCATATGTTTGTTATTTGTAATGATTTCATCGGATAAACAAAAACAACGTTGGCATAAACAACCCATTAAACTTGAAGCGATTCAACTTCATCATGAAATGCATGCATGCAAACACATTGTGTCTTCAAAGGTGTCGAAAATCATTCACTCTCAACAACCTTAAGTTGCTAACAATAATTTCCCCATAGACTAAACTTCAAATCAGTTGAAAGCTTAAATGCCCATTAACGTCTCGCATAAATTTATTTTCAAGGCAAGCGAAAGCTTTTCGCTGCAAGTCACTAACGCAAACAGCTTTGAAGCTTTTCACTCTCCAAATCCTGCAGTGGCGACGCCAAAGTCAACGTCGCTGCTTGGCGCTTTGCTGCTGCTGCGGCAACTAGCTCGGCCACAATTTGTTCCTAGCATATCCAGTGGGACAGTCGAAAATGCAAGGACGAAGGGTCAGTGAGGCCTACCTCACTTTGGAATCTCGTGCACTGACATGTTCGGTTGGTATATCAGTAAAACGAAGTCATGCATTCCAATAGATGTTGCTCTGCTGCTCTCCTCCTTAATCTATCGAAACAGAAATTTCTGTTGAGAATTTTTTGTGAACATGGAAGCTTGAAAAATTTAAGCAAAAAGTTAAAAATATGAGGTTGTCATAAATTGCTCATTAATAGCTAATAGTTCTTCATTAGAGAGGGTTACCTTGAGAAAGTAGTTATGGACAAACACACTAACACATAAGCAGAGACAAGAAGAATGTTACGAGCTTGTAATAATAGGTCAATTAAAGTTTTCAAATTATTCAAAATTCGAAAAAGTTTCAGGCACTCATGGTTAGTATTGAGACTGTCCTCGCTCAGTATTTGAAATAGAAATTAGATCTTAACCCTAATTCCCAGAAGTGAACCTCACAGTCTCACTTAAAATTTCAAATGGTGATAAATTCAAAAGATTTTCGATTCCATTATTTTATGTAATCCTCTAATGGAATGTTAGAATTTTATGGCATTTATAATTTTAACATTTTAGACCCTTTTTGTAGTTTTTAAACAAATGTTTTCATTTAAGGCGAATTCATACAGGTGATAGCGTTAGGGCAACAACAAAATTTCAATGTATTTTGTTTTCTGGGTTTAGATTGTCAAAATCAGCCAATCAGCACAAAGCTTGCTTTTTTCAATTTTAAACTGTGACAGTTGTACACAGGCATTTTGACAATCTAGACCTTTTCCACCACAAAAAAAATCAAATCAGCTGATTCAACGAGGTCACCTGTATGAATTCGCCTTGGTTTTCATTAATTTTGCTCATATAAGCCTGACAGTCTCACTTCTGGGCTTATGTTCCTTTTAAAATTCTGGGAATTAGGGTTAAAGCCCCATGTGCCTTTGCTATCGGAAGTTATGAAATCAAGAGAGAGATTTTTTAACGAAACATGAAACACAAATAAACGTCGCATACAATTCCTGTAATCTCGATGTTTGAAAGTGAATCAAATGAATCATTCACTTGAAACTTTTTGTTAGGAAAAGATTTTCAATGCAAGTCAATTGCGCCAAAGTGAGAAGGGGGCGAGTGGGCTGAGCCAGCATGCGAAACTTAAGATTTAATGTGAGCAACGTTTACACTCGTGTGCCAAGTGCTCTACTAAAATATTTATACACTATTTCGAGCATTCGAAAATACACTTTAAGTGCCACTCTCCATCCCCTAAGCACATTGCATAAAGTGTGTGGCAGTGTTGTGCGCTGTCGAGATGATTTCTAACAATTTTACAAGAACCACACGAGCGTAGAGCTTTCTGCGAACGCTCCTGCTGCTCGTAATGCCAACCTGCAAGAAAGCACAATCTCAGTGAGAGAGCGAACGAGCGGGTGCAGGCGGGTGGTGGCACTTGGCTATGCTGTATGTGCACACGTGTGTAGCTCAGCGGCGCTGCCCAATATCCGAGACGTTGAGTTTAGAAGCACGCCAACTCTGCTCGCATTGAGGCTGGTGCGACGTCCGCAAATTTGAAGTGCGGCCGTCAGCGCCAACGCCAACGTCGACAGCTGCAACGCTTACGCCGATTGCGATGCGACTGCGAAGCCAAGTGTGACTCTGGCCACTTTCCAGTTGTATTGTAGACTTTATGCAAAACGGTTGCTGCTGGTTCTGTGCATCCCAGCGCCGCGTCGCCACGCACAGTCTAACGCGGTGTGGTCGGTCGGTCGGTTCTTTCAGCGATTTTTGTTCGGCCAGCTCTGGGCAACTGTTCCCAACTCCAGCTGTTGCGAACACTATTACTTTTCTACTCGCCCTCTTCGCCCCCTAACACTCAACTCAACTAGCCTTACTGTCTAATTTCGCTGCGCTTCGGTACGGCAAATACTCACAAGTCGCATAGCGAAAATAATAACAAAAAAAAAAACAAACAAAGAAAAATAAAGCCAAAACAAGTTGCAATCAAATCTACTTTGCGTGTTAGAAATCTCAACGGAATTCCAAGCTAATGGAAACTGTGCCCAGCCACCGCTCCACTTCGATCCGCTCGAGACAATCGTCGATTTTACACAGCATTTGAGTGAAAACGTCGAATGAATGTATGTAGGTTGTATCTAATCTTGAAGAGTGAAATAACGTCGCGCACAGAAACAAGTACAATACAATAAAACCGTATCCGATACTGGCCGCCGCCAGCAGCGTTATGTCGTGGGTAAACGCGATGTCGTAAAACTGTGACGGCAGCGGGCAGTGGTCGTGTTGGTAGTGCGACAAAAATTGCTCCGAAACATGAAAGCAAACAAATAAACAAACACCCAAAAGAACTGTAGACACATTCAGTTTTATCACTTGAGCGCTCACACCGCAGATAGTGGCTATCATTGCGCCTCGCTTGGCTCCGCGCCGCATTGCCGATGCGAGCCATTCATACGTAAGCGTAACGTAGGGCATCTAAGTCGATAAGACAATCATATGCAAACCATCGCTCAGCCTGCACCCCCTTCGATTTGTGTATACCGCAGTGCACATGTACACACATACATATTTCTTTTCCTCGACGAAAAAAATCAACAAACTCAAGAATCTCCACCCACGCGCAGTACGCATTCACCGAAATCATACTTTATGTAATCAAAGCTAATCAAAGTTCAGAGTAACAAAAGACAAATTTTGATGCCAAAACCGAAATCGTCTCTAAAGAATATATGATAGCGCTATAGAAGGTCGATACTGCTGAATCTTGCAGTGAATTGATGTGCACACAGTGAAACGCCACGCCTGAACGCAAAGGGGAATCCCTGAGCAATGCAGCGAACGATTTTGAATAAATCTTGGCCGATTCGAAAGGGGGAAGTGTACAGCATATTATATGCTGCTGTCAAGCAACATATTCAATATTTTTTCATGGCAATAAATTCACGCTCGTTGGCGTTGTTTGCACACCGTGAAAGAAAGCAGCCGACAGAAGTCTTGTCCACATGTCAGCACCTCCAAATGTTGGCCATGAATTGATGTATATTCATCGATGTATTCGTGCTGGATTTAGACGCTTCCAGTTACCTTTTGTTACAAATTAAAGAATAATATGCACAGAGGTGCTTTCATTTTTTACGCGTCCATAATCTGTAATACTCTCAGAATTACTGGTCTTACAAATGCAATACTCGGCCAGTACTGCTCGTACAATGTCCAACATGCACTCAACCTCAGCACAAATTGTCATCTCTATGAATTCGTGACGTGCAAAGCAAATGCAATATTCAATCAGACAAACTTGCCGTGTCATTAAGTTAGAATGTAGTGAGCTGCTGGGGTGCACTGTTGCGGAAAGTGTGTTTTATATTTATTTATGAACGCAACTGCGGCAAATTCCATCCAGTTGGAAGCATTTGTTTGGCAGGCATGGCTGCTGAACAAGTCGTACGTGCATAGTAACTGACAGATGGTTCATCCAAACAAACAGATCTGCGCAACGTCTGAGTGCTTGTTACTTTTGAGACTTTTTTGTTTGGTTTTCAAGCGCACAAAGATTCAAATTTGAGTAAACAGAGTTAGTTAATTAGATACAAACGGCTAAAATCCGCAACACATTTGGGTAGAAACTAAAGTGGCTCCGTGGCGGTATGTGTGATAACTGGCAGCTAATCCGTAAGGTCCTAATTGATTTGTTTACACTTTCACCAATGAAATGCGAAATGCTTATGAAGACAACTAGCTGGTCTATGGACATATTCACTAACTGTGCACTATGAGTGAGAAGCTTCTATTTGTTTGCAATTGCAATAATATTCATACCAATCTGTAAAGTCAGCGAACATACGAAATTTCCAAACATTAAAACAAGTCTAGTGCCAAATACACATATGGCCAAAAAAATAAGTACACTACCTAAAATTATGTTAATGTACAATTTTTTTTTTGCGTATTGAATACATACATGGTACTTCCATTTTATTTTAATAATTTCAATATGGCAATGCTTTTGAAAGTGAAAATGAAACAGGGTTTTCCCCAATTTGTCGTATTTGGTCTTGTTTCGCTGTGATTTGGTATAATTGGTTGGTCATAAAAATAAGTACATTGATTATTTTTCACGTTTTTCAACAATCTGATCAGTTTTTTCGCAAAGGTTTGTTTATTTATTTGTATTATTTTTTAGTTATAGTAAAATAAGAAGGAAAATATCTTGCAGATGGGCCGCAATAAACATTGTACTTCCGAGGAGAGGAAAATCGCTTTGAGGTTGAGAAATGACGGCCAAAGCCTTCGTTCCATTGCCAAAACTTTGAATCGGTCACTATGTTTTGTCCAATATGCTTTAAAAGCTAAGAAGAACATTGAAAAACGCGGAAGACCAAAAAAGACGTCTATAACGACAGATAATCATATTGTCACTCTTGCGAAAAAGGACCCATTTGTATCCTCGAGAGCCATTTCAGCAGACATCGGTAACGTGATTTCTTCCCGAACTGTTCGTCGAAGGCTACAAAAAGCTAATTTGCCTGGACGAATAGCCAGAAAAGTTCCTTTGCTTCGGAAAAAAAATTTGAAGACGCGGTTAGCCTTCGCAAGGGAACATTTAAATTGGTCCGGACCTGGCGGTGAAAAAAAATGGCGAAATATTTTGTGGAGTGACGAAACCAAAATTAATTTGTTTGGAAATGATGCTGCTCGGAATGTTCGACGTCCTAAGGGTAAAGAATTTCACGTGCGCTTTACTAAAAAAACCATTAAGCACGGGGGAGGCAACATTATGGTATGGGGTTGTTTTTCATGGTACGGTGTTGGACCATTACATCTTATAACCGATACCATGACAAGATTTCACTACAAAGACATCTTGGAAAATACCATGTTGCCCTATGCTGAGGAGAATATGCCGCTAAGGTGGACATATCAGCAAGATAATGATCCGAAGCATACTTCCAAGTTAGTAAAGAAATGGTTTCAAGAAAATGGAGTGGCGTTGCTTAACTGGCCGAGTCAGTCACCGGATCTGAATCCAATCGAAAATCTTTGGGGAGAATTGAAACGAAGAATTGGCAAGGAAGTATTCCAAAATAAGGACCAATTATGGAATTTTGTCCAAAAAACTTGGTATGAGATACCAATAGAGACTTGCCGTAAGCTTATCTCCAGTATGCCAAAACGAGTGGCGAAAATTATTCAAAATAAGGGTGGGTATACCGGCTACTAATAAAAAAAAGACTTTTTTAACAAAGAAAGCCGATAAAGTGGGAATTTGAATTTATTTTTTTAATATAAACAGAATGTACTTATTATTTTGTCCAACCATTTTCATTAATTTTATACTTTGTTAACGATACTGAAAGTTCCTTTTGTGTTTTATTCGTATTATACTTATTTATTTTACTTGTTATGTTATAAGAAAAGATTTATTAATTTGTTTTTAATTGAACTAAAATAAATATTCGCCTACAAGCCATTGAAAAGATTACATAGGCCTGTACTTATTATTTTGACCATATGTGTATATACAACGAACGAACGAACGCCCATGACTTTGGCCCCATTGGCGCATGTCAATGTTGTTGTAAGTTTTGTAAATTTGCCATGCAATATGTTGCATTATAGCAAGAATAGCATTTTACGACGAGATCAATAAAGCAGAGATCGTTAAAACCATAACGGCTGACTTCGCATGTAGCATACGAATCTTGCGCCTTGTTATTACATAGAATCTCAAAAAATGCGCTAAGATGGCGCCAGTAGTTTGTGCTTTTCCCAAAATACAAAGTCCTCTCACAGCGCACACTCTCTCTGCGTACATGTGTACTGGCCGAAATGTCTTGCCACTTTCTTGCACTTTACTATGATCCAGTTGACAAGCCGCAAGCCAAAAAAAACTCCGAACATCTGGGTTTTCTCACTGGGTTAGCCTACAGTGTGCACGTCCTCGGCAAATTAAAAACGCATTCGGGTTGTTTTGGTCGATTATAATGCGATATGCAGGTGTCGCCATGCCCGTTCGCGTGCTTGTTGGTGCTTTGCGCACAGTTGGCCGGCTGCCTGCAAGCTTTTGGCCACTGAACCGCATCGACAACAAATTCAAATATCTAACGTTTAGATCCGCAAACTCGGCTCGTGCGCGTATGCTGCACTGCGACGGCGGCTGGCTGACACCGAGCCGTCTGTACGTACACATTTGGTCGGTGGCGGCGCAGCAGCAGCGGACAGCGCCGACAACTGCAGAAAAACGTGAAAATCACAACACACGAAGTCGCTGAACGGGGCACACTGTGCTCACGAGCCCTGAGCGAGCAGCGCCGCATTCAGTCGTCGTCTTTTCAGTATTCACAAAATAACAACAATAATAACAACAGAAGCCAGAGACAGAAGATGCGCGAAAATCCCCAACAACACTTGAAAGATGTAAAAAACAACAAAGCACATAGTATAATATAAAAGCAACAAAACAAATAGCAAATAAAAAAGCCACGATTAATAAGTTGGCGTTAATTTATTTTCGACGCCTGGCCGCCGCGCAGCAGTAGTGAACGGCGGCGAGCGCCACAGCCGCGTGTGCCATACGTGTGTACAATGTGACCAATTGTCCGCCCGATATCTATCGCGCCCTCCCAGCGTCCGCGCAAACACGAAAATGCGAAAATAAACTTGAGCGCAGCGCGAACGGAACAATAATAGCAAAATTATCGCCAACATCGCCTAATGCCCGAGCGCAGATAATGAAGGCGTAGATACGCGGAGCGCCGTAAGAAGCATTTGGCGGCGTTTGGCGGAAGAAACGCAGTGCGGCCGTTCGACGAAGTGTAGCGCAATTGCAGAAGATTGCGCCGCGAAGTTCATCGGGTGGCCCTGTGTCGCGCAAGCACGCGCAAGGATTTCTCGGATACACATGCACACATTGTGAAAATTATTGATTTTTATTTTATGTGTGGCGTGCGTGTGTGTTTGTGTTATTTGGCCCCTCCGGCCCAAAAATAAGTGATGGTATTTTTAACTTGCAGTGCGACGAATGTGAAACGGACAGCAGCAGAACATTGTGTTCCCCGCTAACCCAACAGGCGGCAGGTGTCGGAGCGCACCATCCAGCGACCCACCTGTAAAGCGTGGACCGAGGGAGTTGCCGGCCATCGAAAGCTATTTACTTTATTTTGACGTGCCAGTGCTAGAGTCTGTGATTTTTGTTAAATTCCTCAATTGAGCCACTGAGCAGAGTAACTTTTAGTAGCAATGTAGGAACTAGCCCAAACCAAACGTAAACGATTCCATACCAAAGAGCAACACCAGCGCAAACCAAAAAAGTGACACAAGGAAACGGTAGCTTTAATTTTATACACACATACTCACACTTTAAGTTTTAAGAGTTTGTGACAAGTCGACGGCTGCTAGCAGCATGAAGAGCGTCAAGAATTTCCTAATTGAGCGCATCAATAGCATCGATCATTCTGATGGCAGTGCCCCGGGGAGCGGCGGTAAAAAGAACACTTTGAAAAAGCTAAAAGGCTTTGGCAGCAGTAACTCCTCCACCAGTGAGACTGCCGGGCCGCCGACGTCCGATGCAGGCGGTGGCGGTGGCGGCCGGTCCTCGCCACCGTTCGTCTCCAGTTCGGGTGGTGATCCGTCCCCAAGTTCCTCGCTCACGGCACAAACTGCAATTGGCGAAAGTGTGGCGCAGTGCAGGGGCGGCAACAGCAGTGCACCCGTCCGATCGCCCACGTCTTGCAACAATGGCAATTCCCCATTTAATTTCACGACCTCGACCAGCGATGGCAACGGCATCAGCATTGGCACCCACGTGCCCAGCTCGCTGTCCGTACCCGCAATCAAACCACAGAAGAGCCGCAGGAAAATCTCTTTGCCATGGTTTCGACAGTCCAGCGTTACACACACCGGCCTCTCCCGGCAATACACCATCGACTCGCCGGGATCGTTTCGCTTGTTTCGCCAGCCGAGTGCCACATTTCAGGTTTGCCAACATTAAAATGATTAATGATCAAATCGAATCGTATGATATGGACAAGGTTAATCGATCTATATCTCGTACAAAGACTTACGTTGCCACTCAAAGTTGAACGCATGGAACATAATTGTGGGAAGACTAACCCTTTCGCTACAGAGTTTTACTGGGGAAAGTTAACATTTTAAATTTTACTTCTTAGGCTTCTATGTGGTTGTATTAGCAACATTCCATAAGAAATTTTTTTAATTTTTATACTCGGACCCTGTATTTTAGAGTGTTTTTCTATGAAAGCGCCCACATCGTTGTGGCTGTAATAATTACTTAAACATAAAACTATTTACGCATAACGAAAATTTGAATATTTCTTCAGTTACTTTAGCCAAATTAAAAAAAAAGTATCTAAATTGAAAGAAAACGTCAAATTAAAAAGTTATCTAAAGCTTTCTGCTTCTTCTTCCTTTACTATGTCAAGATATACCATTCAAAAAAGTGTATACTTCTCTTCTTGAAACTTAAATATTCATTTTATTAATTTCGTATTTTTCCTAAAACTTCAAACTACTCTAAAGACCAACAAAAAATGTATTCTTGAAACCACAAAAGGTTTAGACGTCCATAAAGTAGTATGTTGCCATATGGCAACAAAATAGCGAAAGGACTAATGAAAAAAATCCTTTTTTTGTTGGTTTGTCAGTTTGTTTTAGGTAAAACTACACATCAGATGTTGTGTTTAATTTTATTTCATGTTTCATTGGGCTGTCTTTTCAACTTATAACACACTAGTTAGTAGTTTGGGTTCCTCCACACTTCTGAAATGTTACAAATGTTAAAAACAACGGGTTACATACAATGAGCCATATAGGCCTAAAACCTGTGCCCAACCTGTGCCTCACACAGAGACAGCCACCATAACCTAACCTAACCCAACTTAACCATTAATTGGTGCCATATTCTGAAGGTGAGCTGTCTATGTGCAATGCAATATGAGATGCGCATAATTAGAGCATCAACTCCCTGTGGAGAAACGTCGGGAGGCTCGTCACTCAATTATTTATCTGCCAAGTTATTCGCTGCTCAATTAGCAGTAAGAGTAAGCTGTAGGAAAGTCATCACTAGTTGTCGGTCGAGTCGGGATTCGAAAACTCCAGTTTGTAGTACAACAGGCAAACCACAATCATTTTTGTCCCACTGAAAGGGGTTCTTCCACAATCCAATAAACACCTTTAAACAATTCGCCTTAATTGTGCCTTGTCGATATCAATTCGTCCGTGATTAAATCGAATTCTCAAGTATCATTCGGTTTCCATGCACAAGTACACATTTATTTCCGGCAAATACACAGCTATGCACTAATTTGCCAACCGAATGATAAGGGCAGGCAGAGTCGTCGTCGAGCACGTCCTTCTGAACATAAATAAATCATACTGGCCGGACGCACGCTGCACAAGCCATAACAAATAAGCAGATGCGAGCTATTTCAGCTCACCCGTCCGTTGCCACTGCAGGATATAAGCACCGAATTGGAGCGTGCCCTGTTATTTGCTGTGCCCTCATTTATAGTTATGTATATATATGTGTGTGTGTGTATAGTATATACATATAGATATGTATAAATATTCACCATGCAACTTGCTGAACAGTGTTTCCATGTTTCCGTTTCCAGCGAATTGAAAGCCAAAGTGCCACTAAAATGAAACCGATATAATTGTTTTCCTTCATCTTTCATGTCATTTAAAATTCAGTGAAATACTTTCTTTGTAAACTCTTGCTTGGGTGTTTTCAACCGTAATACGAGCCAATATTGCATTTTTATGCCATTCATGCATTTCAGCCGTACGACACAATGACTCTTGATTGTTGACCACAGAAAGTGCCAACAATAAATGACAAATTTCCTCCTCAATTATGCATGCTTCACCATTTGTCATGCATATTTCGACATGTTCGACATTAATATCTCAGCGTTGAACATGGTAGCGAATCATTACTTGGAGAAGTGAGTGGCAATTAAAATACCACAAATATATATTTTAAAGTTCACCTTCTGACCGTTTGCAGGGCTGGGCAACTGTGCGATTACTAGGGCCCTTGTAACTAAATGATTAAGCTATGATTGGTCGGTAATTCACCTATCGATTAAACGATTATCTCTTGTGCCTACATGGTTGCTATAGAAAACGCGATTTATCATTTGTTTATTCAGTGGTGGTAGTTTGTAGTCTCTTTGTTTTTTGCCATGGAAAAAGGTGTTTTATTGGCTAACTCTCCGACCGGAACCGAGATGCAGCAGACTGCTGTACTGCTTATCGATTGAATTACGCCAAGTGACTTATCAGTTAGCACTAACCAATTTTTGTTCATATAAACGGTTACTTATGGAACTTGCAATTGAGCATTTGTTTAATTATTTGAATAACTTAAAGGAGCATTGCACACACTCGTACTTGCAGTTTAGCCAACTACCTCAAGTAATGGCCAGAAAAGTTCTGAGGAAGAATCTTTTAATCTGCCATTTCGTATTTTCCAGCTATTCATTACTCAAAGTAAGCGGACTACAATTTATGGTCGTTATTTTTACGCAAACTTGCGCAAGAAGCGAGCATTAAAGCATAGACTGACAGGAAAAAGCAAGATTAGATTAGAGTAGAATGACAGTAAGACATGTATACTCGGCAGATCAAGCAGACTAGGAGTTGCAGTCAGTCGGTTGGTGGTCTCAAAGCATTTCCCTGTTTTTCTTCTATCTCTTATAAAAAATAATTCATTAGAAGTGCTACTAATCCCCACTAGTACTGTGCTTGCCGACTGCGAATACGAACTAATGTGCATACAAATAAGTGGCTTACAACACATTTGTGAATCTGCAGGATATTAATTGATTTTTCATTATTATTGTTGCTATTATATTACGGCCACATTACGAGCAACTGAGGCTATTAGTCTTGCTGTAGTAGGTTCTCTATTTTCTCTTTTACTTGCGCTTATAACTTCTTATGTATGTGAGTCACTTTTATTATGGAACATGGGTACATTGAATTGGCGAAGCAAGTGAAATAAGTACATACATACATACTCGTACATGTGTTTTAATGTGTTTCACGCTTATCAGCATGTACTGCATATGTTAGGGGTGTTCATCATTTGATGGAGTCGTTAGTATGCTTGAGTATTGTAGACTTTATATCGTAAAAACTGCATGTAGCAAGGTCAGATTTGTATGATCTATGATAAAATGTTGCATTGCATTATTGCTTTCTTAAGAGTGCATTGCTTCTCATTACAGGCTCTTATGAAACTGCTGGTAATGTCAGAACAAGAAACAAGTTGCAATTTCGTGCAAACAACAGAATTGTAGCGTCTGTGTTAGTGGCTTCCTTGAGTGTACTTATTCGATTGGATATAATGGTTTGTTTATGTACACATTAAACATGCCGTAGACCACTCCCTATTCCCCATATTAGTGGCTATTAAATGAAAATGTAAATTCAGGATAACAAACAAATGTCCTGTCCACTGCTGCCATAAAAAAGTATGTCGCTAGAGTTGTTTTATTAATTCACGATAACTAATATGCGCCAAGGATAAAATTAATGTGCGGCTGTTGGAATGATAATCGCGTCATTCGTTACGTGTAGTTATGTAAATAGGCAAAACGTACATAATATGATACCAAACATTAATGTGATACCGAACTGTATGTGATATGTGCGTCGGCTCACACCCTTAGTAACTTTTAGTACATCAATAGAGGGCGCCAGGACTTATCGAACGGCATTCATCTCACTCTCCAGGATTGTTCCCTGCCTGTTGCGTGCAAAGCCGCCCAAAAGAAAAAAGGCTTTGATGCGTTTACGTTGCTCGTACTGTGACCATTACACGTGTCACAGCTTTGACTGTTGTCGTTTATTTTTGTTTTTATCAATATCGCTTAATACTTTATCAGAAAAGCCGGAATGAATCCGCTGTATTCATACAGAAGAAATCATAGGCATTGCGGATTTAATCGAGTGGTTGTCGTTCTGTTCCGCATGAACAGCATAAGCTGACGGCTGTCTATTTCGTCAGTCGACAAGGAAGCAATTCGCTAGTTTCAAAATGAATTGAGGAAGGATTGATTTTCAGAAGAATTGCTCAGTGGCGCACACATGATTTCATTTTGAGAGAGTTGGCTATGTATACAATTATGTGGTCAAAAGCAATAACCGCTGAAGTCGACTTAAGAAGAAATTTAGTTATGAATGCCACCACGTTCCCGTGACTGTGCTCTACGTTTGTGTAAAATCGGGGAGTTTGTAACTTTAAAATAAAAAAAGTTATTAATATCGGGGAGTTTGTAACTTTAAAATAAAAAAGTTATTAATAAAAACATACTCGCATTCCCATAATTAACACACTACGCGCTAAAACTTCAAAACGAGATCGCTCGACACAACAATTTTCGACTTAGGCGGTTATTGCTTTTGACCACAGAATTATTGAGCCCAATACCACTTAAAATTATACTTTTTTGCTACCCAGAAATTTTTGTATAAACAGATAATTGAGGGTTTTAATCCTTAAAACCCCACTTGCTTGCATTAATGAAGGAGATTTTGTTTTGCTTGAACCAACTGGAAGCTAAAATAAATATGTAAATATATGTAAATTATAGGAGGCACAGGAGCACAGCTCGACTGCCAATAAGACTTTAATTCTATTAAAGAAAAACCAACCATTAATTGCTCAACATTGATTAAGTGCCACCTATGTGGATGCTTTTAAAATACCCAACAAATATAATTAGGTGAAGACACCGCAAATGGTGCTCTAGATAGACAACAACAACAACTCAATTAACAGGATATCGCACAGGCATCGTCTAATCAATATGACAACGATGAACTTGTGGGAGGAGTGTCAACTTGAGCAGTCGATTGGAAAATCGAATGCTGAGTAGTTAATTGAGGTGAAGAGACATTCATTAACGCGATTACAATTTAGTGAAATTATCACCTCAGCTTGCTGGAAGCGGTGCAGTGTAACAGCAACAATTTCGTGCCATGTTCACAGCCAGCCAGCTTGACGCTGTAAAATTGTGCATATAGAGGAAAGTGGGTATTTCCGGCATGAGTGCTGTACATCCGGTGATCGATCGGTAAAGCAAGCAGTTATATTGCAAATCTCTGTACATATGTATAATTGTTTGTTCTGATTGACTGACTGACTGATTCATCATTGCGCAGCCCAAATTTCTGAAGCTACAGACATGAAATTTAAACTGAAGGTACATCTTGAAAAATTAACCTCCGCTAAGACGGGATTTCTTGAAATTCGAAGTCTAAAAGGCAAAACATGGGTTAAGGTGTTGTACGAAGAAACGCGATTTAATGGGCCTATTGATTTTAAATTTGGTGAAAACACTTTAAATATAAAAATTCGACACTTATTTTTATTTTTTTAAATCAAAATTTAAATTTAAAAGACTACGAAAAAACTCTGAACCGATGAGCCTATTGAGCTCAAAGTTGTATTCACTAACTTGAAATCAAAAATAATTTTACACGTGTTTCTTACTTTTTTGAAAATCAAAACTTAAAAGGGTGATCCAAGGGTTAAAAGTACAAAGAATCGTGATTTGTTTACGCCTTTTGGCTTCAAAGTTTGTGAAAGTAATTCAAATGTAAAATAAATTCATACGTGTTTTTCATTTTTTTTTTTAATCAAAATCTAGCGGGGTCTTTGACGGGTTAAAAGTTTATATGGAGAACTGTGAAAAGCATGAAATATTGGGCCTATTGACTTCAAACTTGGTGAAAATACTCTTAGTGATAAATAATTCGACACGTGTTTTTAATTTTTTCGAAAATCTAAATCTGACGGGGTCAATGATGGGTTAAAAGTTTGTATGGAAAAACAATATTTTATGGGTCTTTTGACTTCAAACATAGTGAAAGCACTTAACATGTGAAATAATTCAATACGTGCTTTTCATTTTTTTCGAAAATAAAGTTCTGACGTGGTCAACGACGGTTTAAGAGTTTGTATGGGGAAACATTATTTAGAGCGCCAATCGATTTTAACTATGATGAAAGCACTGATGAGAATGTGAAGAATTAGATGAGTATTTTTTCATAAAAATCTGCAAGATCAACAAAGAGTTAAGAAAAACTTGATTTATTGGCCCCATTGACTTTAAGATCGAATAATTGTTCTGTGGGTAACCGAGTAGTTGCGACTGCCCCAAAGGGATCACACTTAGGACAAAGAAGCTCATTGTGATTCTATACCAGTTGGACTCATCCCTTCTCCTAACAGAACCAGTCTTCGTCAGGAGCTTTCACGAAGCTAGGAAGACTTCGAATAGTGTTATTAGGTCTGTTTGGCTACAAATAATTTGTACGAATTTGTACAAATTTTTACTGGATCCTGTTTGTTTACGCCAAATCTCCAGTAACGAGAGAGAAAGTGAGAGTTCATTTCTGTTTCGTTCTTTAACCCTCCTGTTTACACCCTTTTTACTGTGTATTGTGAGTGGGCCAAGTCCCAGTGGTGTAACCAGGAGTTAAAACTTGCAAATTCTTACAAATTGCTGTTTGTTTACTTTTTTGAATAGTTTGATTTTAGGGAGCGTACGCTGGCTTACTCTCCTGATATTTTTTACTGGATAATTTTTACTGTAAATCTTGTCAAACAGACCTATTGGCTTGATTCCTAGGGTTGTTAAAGAACAAAACCCCTTCTCCTAGCGAGCCTCATCCTCCTCATCTATTCAGGCTCTGCAGAAATCGTAAGACAATAGCTCCAAACCTTCTTGCGTGGGTGCCTATTAAACAGTTGCCAGTCAAGATCCTCCTAGTTAAGATTACAGTTTTATGGTTTATAATCACTTGATTTTGTGGAATTAGCCACTCGTTAAAACTCGTCAACTTGACCCACTTTGATATTCAGTCCTTATGCTACGATGGGGTATTTAACTGGAAATTTACCTGGACATAGTCATATTTGCCTTTTATTAGTAGTATGAGTCGTATTATTCTTGCATACACACTGACGTGCAGCAACAATGTTGTCATATTTTAATACCAGCTATTAATTGTTTGTGTTTTGGCTGTTTGTTTTGCAGGTCGGCACACAGGAGGCCACATGGGTAGTCTCTGACTATATTGCAACGCCAGGCTCGAATGAATTGAGTGTCACCAAAGGACAGCAAGTGGAAATTGTCGAGGCGCCCTCAGTAACCGAGCCGGACTTTTGTTTGGTGCGTCTTAATCCGCAAACCGATGATGCGGCTGTGCAAGAGGGTCTTGTGCCCGTTTCCATTCTTAAGCCATCGCCAACTGCACAGAAAGCAACTGCAAGCCGAAAGGACGCCAACGAATCCATACAAGAACAAAGTGAGTCGAATTTTTCAGCAGAAAGTTGTATCAGCTGACCATTAAAACTACGTATTTCAGGTAATAATCGTGGCAAGCCGGATCCACTGACATCGTCAACAAAACGGCGTGGTTTCAGCGGGTAAGAGTTTATTCCTTAGAAAGTATGGTTTAAAATGTATTCGATAACTTGGGAAATTGGAACTACATAAGGGTCCCTAAAGAAGGCAATATTTGTAGACTTGTGTACGTTTACTGGGCTATCATTCTCTATGTCTCCAGTAGTGTCATTTCGCCAGCAATGTGACAACAATTGGGGCAGTGAGACAGTAAGCACACTCTCCAGCTCGGAGAGTACGTCAAGTGCTCGTACACCAAGAGTAGGTCTGTCCACCGTCTTATCATAGCATTGGCGTCATATTCTTATCGAAACGTACTGCTCAAAATTATTTTCGCGTTTTTATGAAAGTAAAGAAGCCACTGCTGGCGAACATACGAATGAGCGTAAAAGAAATTGCGATTTATCGCAGATGTTTCACAGTTTGCTTCAACTTAACGTTTACTGGCTTGTGATAAGCGAATTCATCAAGCGCAGTATGCTACTACACCCAAGCGAATATGTGCATAAAAGTTGTTCGCTTGTGTAATTTAGTCCACCGAACAGCCATAAAACAAATCATACAACTCATTGCATTGGCTTCCGCGCAAGAGTTGTGTTAATTTTTATTAAATTTCAAGAAAATTGTGTGAAAATATAACTAACATAGCACAGAATAAAAATCTCTCTTTGGTAAAAGTTTGCTCTATAAAAATATATGAGAGCGATCTCGGTCTACCGGACTGTCAGTTGATGCAATTATTTTCGACAAAGTTCGCAAATGCATTTTGAAAATCATTCTTGCATTAAATTCTAGCATTCTCATGTTTGCTTAGGGCCCCCAAAATGTTCGTGTATGTTAGCTTTAAATCAGATTTGTGCAGCTAATCTCGGCCCTGTTAAGCTGGTTAACTACTTTTGATGTGCTTTTAGCATAACTCGCATTCCAAGTGATTCACTCGTATTTTTTTTCTTCGGGTATCAAGGGTGGTGGTTGCTTCCCCGTGTCATATAAATGTTTCTTTGCCAATAATCACAACAACGACGCCAACGACAATAGCTGTTTATATTATTTATCTGCATTAACGTCCGTTGCTTTAGCTTAGTGTATGTGAATTTAGTTCCTTATGTCGCCTCGACGCTGACACAACAAATCAGTTCTCGCCTCAAGTGTTCACGGAATAGTGAAGTGCTCGTTTACGGCGAATTTCAGCATACATGCACACATGTTTGCCAGTTTGCATGTATGCACACGTGTACACACATGCGTGAACGTAGAGAAATATCGCGCCGCACACATAACCAGCAGTGAATAATAACAACATTTAGTGCGGATAATTACATGCGACACATTGCAATTGTACGTGCTCGACAGCCAAGTGAAAAACGTCCAATTTGTGAGTGTACAACATTTTGCGTGTAATCAAAGTGCAAGAAATGTCAAAGTCGATGAACTGTGAGCATTCGGAGCATTTTTTGTGTTTTTGCTGCGAGGACGACGAAGAGGCCAACAGCCATAACGATCGTCGCAAATCATGGTACGAGACGACAAAATTTACGTACGTGTCTGAGTATATCCTACCTTGGTTAGTCGATTTTAAAGCAAGAAACAACAAACTAACGCGCACACCTTCCGTGTTGCATTTCTCCATTTAACCAGGAAATGATTTGAATCAGTCCATTTCCTTTGATGCATCATGCTTATATGTGGTAACATAGCTAGTTGTATATTTGAGTAATGGATATGCCGCTGGTAGCGCGTCCGGATAGACCATGCGCTGCCGCACCAACTTCTGAAACAGGTTTTTTATAGCAACTGATAGCAATAGCAGAAACCTTGCAGTTAAATACTACTGCCTTGAAAGCAATTTAAAAAAAAGCCAACAAATGTAAATGTATATAGTGTCTAGTAAATGATTTCATGTGCGTTTGTCAACATGCCACCAATGTCTTGTAGCATAAAATTGAGTGACGCATAGCAGTGTCCAGATAACGCCAAACGCTGTTTTGCTCGGTATGTCAGCTGTCACAGTGGCTCAGCTTCATAAACACCTTTTGCTTTCATAAAGAGACTTCCTTCGGGCACATCCCTTTCAGCAACCAGTGACAGACCTCTCCAAGTAAATACTGGCTGATCTGATGTGGTCTCGGCAGGCCAGCACAACTAAAATCAATCAACCAGAGTTTGGTTCGACTAATCTATTAATCGATCAGAAATATTCCATACCTTTCCAACACCGCTGTCACTTTTGGCATAATCAAAAAAATTGCGCAAAAACTCACTCATTGCTCCTTTCCAATTTTCCCGAGTAGTCTGCGACAGTGTGCCTCATCGCAGCGCTTCGCGAACATCGACATATTTTGCGTTGTATTTGCACAATGCTCAAGCCAACGGCGCGACTAATGGGCCGCAAAGTGCGACATACACACGCTCGGCAACCATTCTGACCATGCAACATACTGCTTTGCGAGCCCACTTCAGCCCACATGCCACACAGTGTTTGCATAATGAGAATGAGGAACCAATAAGGCAAGACAGACGTCCTTTTCCGGACTCATTTCCCAGTTTACATACGACGACTTCCTCTCGGTTGTGCTCTCCCGCCGCCATACGGATACATGGCGTGATAATTGTTTGCATTAAAGTATTGTTGTTGCAAAAGCTATCAACGCCTGTCTTCTTTATTGCATTTCCATCATCTGTGTTGTGGGATGCGTAAAACGTCTGTTGAAAATGCATGGCACATAGATAGATACCTTTGTATGTGTTATGTATGTATGTACTGTGACATATGCAACTTTTTTTTTCAAGGAGCCTCCCCACGTAGTATAAAGTAGGGGAATTTATAGTTTCGTTAATGCATTGTTTCTGGTCGATTATAATTAATTAATTTATATACGTATATCTTTTTTTTAAGCTGAATAGTTGAATAAAATATTCGAAAGCTTTACTATCTTAAGTAAAACGATTTCATATTTCTTGTATTTGTAGGCCGAAATGGTTTCCTCTGCGCAAACACTCACAGAACAAGAACGAGAAGACGACAACTGAGAAAACGCTCATTAAGAAATCGTCCGAGAAGAGCCTACGTGTAAGTATCAGTAGTTGTTGTAGTGGTGCTCGTTTAAATTGCTGTTTTAAAGCTTTTTTAGTACATATAAGCGTATTATTTCATTGCAAAATGAATTTTAACCACTAGCATTAACTTGATATACTCTTTTCCGATTCATTTAGCTAACTCAAAAACAGACGGAGCAGGATGAAAAACAACTCTCATCCAGCACATCAATAACAACATCACGAACAAGCTATGGTTCGTCAGTGACAGCAGCAGCAACCGCACATAGCAACGCAACACAGCCAGACTATGAGGGTGAGGAGGAAGCCGGTCCCGAGCTACCACCACCAATGAAGCCCATACAGGAGCCGCACGTCATTGCCAATGGTCCACCAACGTTCTCCAAGGACTTGAAGGAGAACTCAAAGAATATGGTTAGTGGGAAAACTACACAACTACAATCCTATGAATTCCTATGAATGAATATGTGAAAATACCAAATGTGATTTTATATATTTATTTTTCGTTATTATATTTTTGATAAATAATTTACAAAATATATACTCAGTGTGATGGGCCAGAAAGTCAAACCATCCTACGTAGAATATCGCGTTATACAACATGAAGGACGTTATGTTTTCTTAACGTTTCAAAATGTGATTGAATTTTACAATTTGTTTACTAGTCAGTTCACCCTTTCAGTCAGTTTCAGTTAACTTTTTACGCATAACGAAAATTTGAATATTGCTTCATTTACTTCAGCTAAAGTTAAAAAAAAGATGTATCTAAATTGAACGAAAACGTCAAATTAAAAAGTTATCTAATTGTTCTGCTTCTTCTTCCTCTACTATGTCAAGATATACCATTAAAAAAAGTGTATACTCGTCTTCTTTAAACTTAAATATTCAGTATATTAATTTCGTATTTTTCCTAAAACTTCAAACTATTCTAAAAACCAACAAAACAATGTATTCTTGACACCACAGAGGGTTCAGACGTCCACAAAGTAGCATAACTGAGTTTCAAATGTTTTTGACTGACACATTTTTAAATTAGAAGTGTATGTAGTTACAATGCAACTTTCTATCTCCATTTAAAAATATTTAATAGTTCCGTGAATCATTTTTTAAAGTGGCACACTTTTTTGGGGCACTCCCCATTGCCGTTTTCACGTTTATGAAAAAGGAATACATTTTGGATTTTCTACTTTTAACACAGCTGCGTCAATGTTATAGGAACACACACACACACACACATACGGATATTCAGTATTCTTATTCTTTGCTCAACTCATGGAACCATACATTGCCCGCTTACTGACATTGCGTTAAGTCACTCTACAGTTTACCTTAAGAGTTTCATTTAATGGATACTGAAATGAAAGTAAGACATAAATATCTATCACTATCACTGACAATAACTTCTTCAGAGTAAAAAAATAAAATTTTTTGTTTATAAAAATTATAGCTGTGATGTAATATTATTAATTAATTAATTAGCAATAATGGCAATCGTAAAGTATTTTTTAGCTCTCTAAGAATTGGTTTAGCCAAAACCCAAACAGAAATTTCTGGAAACTTGTTTTGATTGTAAAGATTGAATTGCAGATTCATTTGCAATTTTTTATATGAAATGGTATTTCTTTTAAATCGCTTGAGAAATTTACTGCTGATTTTCAAAATTGTATCAAATTCTTACTAAAGTAAACTACTAGTTTCAAAATGGCAAGAAATGTTCTTTTTCGAGATTTTAATTTGCAACTAAAATGTACCAATCTACACGACCTCTATAACCCATTAGCTCTGACAATATTTCTTCACTTTGCATATGGGCAACAAATTTCTAAAAGGCACAGGTGTTCACAATGTATGGTATAAATATTCACATAGATAGTATTGTCGACCTTCTTGTATGTATTCATTATCCCACACCAAGTAGAGTATAAATATGTCGCTCAACCCCAACTAAAACACTCAGTGGATAAACAAAAATTTGGCGGCATAACCAGTCGATGTTGCATTTCAGCCAACAACAACTGCTTAGTAATATTGTCAAACTATAAACTGTTTATACGTACGTATTAACTTATGTGTGTGTGTGTGTATGTTTGTATACGTGAACATGTATTTTGGGTTACACACTTTTTTCATGGCAAGAGACAATATTTGTTTAAAAATACTTTTTTTTTTTAGTCATAATTAGTCTTAATGTTGGTCACACTTCAAAGTGTTTTCGTTCGCATCGTCAGCGCACGTCATCGGTCCGGGCGCCTCATGCGCGTTGCGATTGGCGATTGGTTTTTTGGTGGGCAAAATAAAAGCCCACAGCGAAAGCACAAATTTCAAAATATTTAATTCATGCCATCGATGTGAAAATAAACAGGCACACACAACAGACAAACGCATGCGAAAAGTAAAGTAACACTCAAACCATCTAAACACTCGCGACCTGCGGTGGAGAACCCCAGCGAAAACAATAGTTAATACAATCAATTGTGGCAAGAACTGAAGAAGATGAGTGAAGCGCATTTTCGTCATTCGTGCCGCACATACACACCTACCTAGAGCACATTCAAATATCTACACTTCTATATACATACATATATGAATATACAAATAGTGTTGTAGAATCGTGCTCACTCACCTATCCAAGAGTCCGAAACGCACATTCATTCGCCTTTTGGTGTTCCGCGCAAAATGTTGTTTGGCTTTCAGTAGTTCAGCGTTCGCAGGGTTCACGGCAAATCTTGGAAACTTTTCGCTGCTAAATAGTTGCAACTTGGTAAAACGCACAACTTGCTGCTTGTGGTTCATTGACGCAATTTTTTGCTCAGTATTTAGCAAGTGTACTGAAAAGTAAGCGGTGGGTGGGCGCCAACAATACGTTTTCTCTTTAATTTAGTGCATTTTAAGCAGTAATACTAATTGCGTACAATTCGATTTGTTCTAATTGCAGGCAAGTTCTGGCAAAATGGAAGGCAATGCGCCCATAGATCTGTCCGAAATCGAGCAGCTTGTCAAAGAGAAGACGGTGCGTAAACCCCTCACACAGGTCTTTAGCAAATAATTGTACGAATAACGCTTTTTGTTTTGTTTGCAGGAACAACACGAAGAAAAGTCCAAAATCCACAAACCAAATCTTGATATTAACATTGGCAGTGTGGTCGGTTGCGAGAGCAATGGATGTGACAGTGGCGGCGTGGGCGGTAGCACCGAACTGGACGACGGCACCTGCGGCAACGGCACCGCCTACAACAATGAGGAGGTGAGCAACATTCGAACGCTAGTTAGTCCTTGCGCTAAGCGAACACCGTGAGAATATTCAAATTTGGTCAAATGATTTCCAAAAACGTTTTCACAAAAAAGTTCCATCCCAATGTGTACATTCACTGAAGCATGCTTTTGATTTTTCTGCACTCTTGCACAGAATAACACCGAGAGCAGCGATATTGATAGTGCGTTGAAGAAGCGCAAATACGCACTCGCCGAACTCATAGCCACTGAAGAACTGTACATAAAAGATTTGGCAGACATTGTCAATGGGTAAGTGCAGGCAGTCTTAAACAGTAAAATGGAACTATAGTTTCGCAATCTTTCTTTTCAGTTACCTGGCTGAAGTTCTCAATTCGAATAGTGATATACCTATACCCGATGACCTGAAGGGCGGCAAGGAGCGCATGGTCTTCGGCAATATTGAAGCGATTTATGAATGGCACAAAAAGTATGTAAAAGTCAGAGTGGCAATCAATTCGATGGCGTACAAGATGTTTCATTTATTCTGCAGGTATTTTTTGGACGCACTTCGTCGCTGCCAAAAGTCACCCGCTGACCTGGGACCCATGATAAAGCACTATGCACCAAAATTCGACATGTACAACAAGTACTACCAGAACAAGCCCGTGTCGGATCACATCGTAACCACCCACTTTATGTATTTCGATCAAATAAGACAAAAACTCAAACATCGTTTGGATGTGAGTGTGCATAATGCGCAATGCTATTTCCGTGCCGTCTACTAATTTGAATTATCATGTCTCTCTACGCGTTTGCAGCTCAATGATTTGCTCATTAAACCTGTGCAAAGACTACCCAAGTACGAGCTGCTGTTCAGGGAAATCGCCAAGCATGCCAAATGCGCCGGTCTGGACGACGAAGTTTCCGGCATAGAGGAAGCCATGCGCGTAATGGGGGTAAGATTAGTCCGCCAACAACAATTGAAATATTTACTTCTTAACGCGAACTCTTCTCCTCTGCAGGTAATTTGCAAGACTGCCAACGAGACAATGGAGCTGCGTCGCTTGCAAAAGTTCGAAGGTAAAATAACGGCACAGGGAAAACTGTTGCTGCACGGCAAGCTCACCTGCATTGAGGACGCCAAGAGTGCTGAACGCAATGCGTACATGATGCATAAACCGCGCGAACTCTACGTATTCCTATTCGAGCAGAGTATTATTTTTGCCGATATTGATGGCAAGAAAATGCAGTACACCAGTCCCACGTACACCTATCGGTCGCACATTCAGGTGGGGCAGCCCGTTCAATAATTACTAGTATTTTATTTTTATGTATTTATTGAGTTTTTTTATCAAGTAATATATACATTTTGGGTGTGATTTTAGGTCAACAAAATGCAGCTCGAAGAATTGCCCAATAATCGCTTTCTGCTCAAGTCAACCGACCCGAATCGACCCGACTTGAATATGATCTGCTATGCGTCCCCGGTCGATTTCAACAATGAGTGGCTGCGAATCATTCGCAACATATTGAAGTCGCAACACGATTTTCTAAAAGCAATCACCAGCCCAATAGAGTACCAGCAGCAGCAACAGCAGAAGCAGCAAACAACATAGTGCGGAACGCCAACCTGAAGGGCGACGCCCAAGCAGAGCGCCAGCAAATTACGATATTCAAAAAATGTAGCAACTGCATGCATGTTCCAGCAGCTACGGTCAAGCACACAGTGCCCCACTGCAACCAACATTAAGAACTTTGAATTTTAACCACAACGTTAACATCACAACACAAAGAGTATAACAAATGTAGAGCGTACAATTAAAATGCTAACCCTAAGCAAATCAAGTGAAGAATCCAAGCAACCAAAACAAATCAAATCAAAATACAGGCGTGTGCATGTGTGCATAATGCTTATGTGATGCTGTGTATAGTCGCGCCGTGGCAAGCCATTGCAATCATTACACATAAACAGCTGTTAATTTGTTGTCGGTTGGAATGTTTTCGATTTGCTGCTGTTTTCGCTTTCTGCAGCGCCAACTGCACTTGCATGCTGCGCGCTCACGCCTTTTTCGTATTCGTATACTAGATTTGCATGTAGGTATGTCAGCAATGCAGTTTATGTCTTTGATTTTATGGTCGTGTTTTTGCCACGACTGTGATTGTGTGTCCCAATGCGTCTTCACGTCTCGCTAGCACCAACAAAATTGCAAGTATTGCCGAATTGTTGCGTCCGTGCGCAACATGGCAGAGATGCGCAGCACTGACATTGAAAGTGATTTCACCGGCAGCTTCCGGCAAGGCGCTGGGATTCGTTTCTACTGCAGACCATGCGCTTCGGTGGCCTGGGAACACTTGCGTGCTGCCGACGAGCCAACGTGAAGGGGAATTAATTTTAATCATATGTTAGTTTTTCTACAGAATACATTTAGTTGATATTACCAAAGAGTATACAGTATAAAGAAGGCGCAAAATAATAGACTAGGTGCGCAGCCAATGTCAGCACCAGAGTGCATATTTGTCGGCAACGGAGAGAGGGGCTGCATGCATAATTTTTAATTAATTTATTCGTTTTTTGTTGCTAGTGTTACCCAGTGACTAAAAAAAAGAGCGTGTGGTTGAAATAAAAAAACACATATAGAATTAAAAACGGTAATTTGACAAAAGAGCTTAAGTGAAAATTTGGATTTTTTTTTTTTACATACACTTACATTTTATGAGTAATGTGCTTTATTTTGTTAATCTTTGCCTTCAAACGTGCAGTTGCCATGCTGAAACTTACACCTTTTGAAATATGTCTTTGTAAATGTATAAATTTGTTGTCCTTGATTTGTTTGCTACTCGAATAGCCGATCATGGATTTACTTATAATTTAACTACTTAAGCATTTTAAAATGGCCCTAAATATCAAAACTTGTCAATATTGAAATACGCTAACAGTCGATCGTTTTCTTATTTAATTAATTTAATTTTATATGCTGTGTTCGCCTGCTCACACAAAAGCCAATAGTCAACCAGAAAGCGATTCGTTAAATGGCCTGAAACCACAAACACCACAGGCCGTGGCCTTTCTCCGTGACCGCACTAAATATGCGCTCGATTGTCTCCCGTCGAGCGATACGAGCAGTAGATACTCATCGGTTGATCCTGCGTGCTGCGCCGCACATTCTTTATGTTGTATGTTCTTTGATAAAACATATATATTCCTTTTAATGCGCTACTTTAAAGTCTAAATAGAAAAGGGTTACTTTTAGTATACAAATTGATTACTATTGATAATTTAAGTGATTATAACGAGTGATTTATGCAATTAAGATATTTAATTTAAAACTCTTCGTTTACAAATATACAGTAAAGCAAACAATCATTTGTTCGGTTTTTCAATTATGTTATGATTTCGCGGTTTGTTTGTGTGTTCTGAATGTGTGTGTTTGTCTGCGAATCTGTACATATGATTTCTGCTGCCGTTTCAGTTCGTTTCGTTAGTTTCATCTACATACCGCACCCCACCAAACAGCAGCCGCCAACACTTGCGTGATGTAATTAATATTTAGAGCTCTTGCACACACACACACACGCACACACACACAGTTACATGCGTACTATATGGAATTACTCAAAGAGATTCTGCAGCATAGCAAAGTACATAACTGTAATGCAGCAAACAAAGTAGCAACTAGCAACACAAAAATGCATCAAGTACTCATTGTGGCAAAAGAGAAGCATTAACGTTACGTGTACATGAATGTATGAAGATGACAAGTTGATTAAATAAGTATCGAGTCTATGTGTGTGATTATGGTAAACTACAGTAGCATATAATGATTAAGGCGTATGTACATACAGTGTAATGTTCGTAATGCAAGATACATTTTTGTTTGACTATTATTATGAACATTTTGCGGAGGAGACAAAGGAGCGCAAGCTCTGCAATTTTCTCTAATAATAATAATAATAATAATAATACATACATCATATAAATTACACCTGTTCGGACTTTCATTGAGAGGCTATTAACCCTTTCGACCCCGAATTTTATCCTGTTTCTCGATATTACTTTTGGTATTTAAATCATGAAACATTTGCCTGAGCAGTGTGCACATGACATTTTAAGCTGCCACGCCTCTTTGTTAGAGTTCTAGAGCTAGTTTACTTTTGAACAATTTCAGCTTAAAACGGGTTATATAAAGTTTGTAGCAATATTTTTGAATTACAGAAAAATTATTTCATATTAATGGAAAAATACAAAAGTATCACTTTTTGGTTTTATTTAAACATTATTAAAAAAATAAACGGGCTTTTCATCAAACGCGCCCAATTCGTAGACTTCAATTAGAACACAAACTTTCCCTCATATTGCTGCAAATTATTGGAAATTATTTTGGGGATAACAGTAAAACTTTTGTAATTTGCTTTGAATTTACTTAAACCAATAAATCAATCGTAGCTTTCGCCAAAACATGACAAATAGGTGAAGTTGCTTTCAGGCAACTTTAAGGTCGAAAGGGTTAAGGAACTGTTTTTGCTCTGCTTTAAGCCGTGGAGTTGCAGTTTGAGAACTACGCTTGGAATTTTTTGAAAACCATTCCTAAACCCTCGTTTCGCTGGTTCCCGCTACGATTTCGGAAGTAGTTTTCTTCAGACAGTACTCAATTGAGTGCAGCTCAGCTGTAGCTCTCTGAGTCATTTTGAAAAAAACTATTTGGATTAATCATCCAACTGAGATATCGGCAACTTCGAGACAATGTTTTGCAAACCAGTGATATGTTCTGCAAGATATTAGGTCTGTTTGGCCAGATTTCCAGTAAAAAATATCAGGAGAGTAAGCGAGCTTACGCTCCCAAAAATGAAACTATCCAAAAAAGTGAACAAACAGCAATTTGTAAGAATTTGCAAGTTCTAACTCTTGGTTACACCACTGGGACTTGGCTCACTCACACTACACAGTAAAAAGGGTGTAAACAGGAGGGTTAAAGAACGAAACAGCTGATCTAAAAGTTTCATTTGAGGTTTGAAGTGGTAGGGAAAATTAAGTTAAATCAGACTTTTAATGCAAAATGCAAATAGTTCGTTGCGCTCAATCTGCACTTCTTCCCTTTGAGCTTCAGCGGGAAAAGCTGAGCTGCACAATTTCTTTGCTGTTTCCATTTGCCTCCAAATGTTTTCAAAATTTATGTTTCTTTGCAGTCGATCATATGGCAGCCAGTCATATGTTTTTCTTGTTCTTTTTCTTACTGGCAAAAAGTTACTGGACAAAATTTCTCCAGTAAAAACTTGCAAGTTCTCACGAAATGAACTGTCACTTTACGCTCTCAGTTTCTCTCTCGTTATTGGAGATTTAGCGTCAACAAACAGGATCCAGTAAAAATTTGAACAAATTTGTACAAATTCGTACAAATTATTCTCTGCCAAACAGACCTATTATTTCAAGTATTCTAGTTCTGAAGCTAAACCCAGCAAGCAATTTCTTCGGCACCGATTTCCCGGTTCTCCCTTACGGCAGCTGTGAGAAGGTCAAGAAACTCAATTAAGTTCTCTCTGATAATTATCAAAAAAATTAAGACAGTCAAGTTATCACACGTGTTGCCAACTTCTTTTCAAGTTGCGTTCTCTAAGCACAAAGAATTTTGTTCCATGTTTAACGTCTGCAACACCCTGTAGTCAATTTCGAAAATCTATGACACTCTGTCGAGTGTTTACGGCATTCAATTTGTTTGAGTTTCGCTGCAACTTTGTTATTGTGACGCACCCGGTGAGCCAAGTTGCTGAATAATTGTAGTCCAGGAATAGAAAAGACACAAAAGACGTCGGCCGAGCGACTGAGATAGAAAGCCGCATTTGTCAGCAGCCCTGATACTACATCGCAATGGAATTGCTGAAGAAGCATTTGTCTAAAATTCGTGTCCCTTCCGACAGCCAGCCAATTTACAAAGATGAGTGCGTCTACTCATACGACAGTCCCGAGAGCACGACCGGACTCTATGTAAGTCTGACCACATTTCTTGGGTTCGGCGAAGAGTATGTGCGCCGCTATGCGCAGAAAACGGGAAATGCCGTCTTTCTGTACATACGGCGCGTGAAGACGCCGAAAGCGTGTGTCGCCGATAAGGACGCCAAAAGCGATGAAGTCGGACCGGAGCGCAAAATTACGCGCTTGGCCATTGGCGTGGAAGGTGGCTATACTGAGGCCAGCGAGAAGTACGACTACAAGAATACGTACAGCATTGTTGTGCTACCGGAGGATGTGCGGTTGAGCTATCCCGATGCCCAGCTGCCATTGCTGGTGACACAGTCGGTGGAGGCTGTGCTGGCGCAGGAGTCAGCGATAGCCAAACTGGAAAAGCAAACGCTGACAGGTGCGCTCATTTAAACGGCGTAGACAAAAAACGTGTTGCGATTCTTGTTCTCATTGCAGGCACTTGGGATGGTGAGGTGCGTCAGGTGTCCAAGTATGCCGACAGTTTAAAGCAACTGGACAATGGCAAGAAGATACCACCGTCTGGTTGGAAATGCGAAAAATGTGATCTCACTAACAATTTGTGGCTGAATTTGACTGACGGTTCCATATTGTGTGGCCGCAAGTTCTTTGACGGCTCCGGCGGCAACGATCACGCCGTTGAACACTACAAGGAGATGGGGTATCCACTGGCCGTGAAATTGGGCACTATTACGGCCGATGGAAAA
Organism: Melieria omissa; assembly: GCA_963971225.1. NCBI lineage: Eukaryota > Metazoa > Arthropoda > Insecta > Diptera > Ulidiidae > Melieria > Melieria omissa. Next base: position 106,893,916 of record OZ020268.1, on the reverse strand, counting down.
TCGGACGTGTTCTCCTACCCGGAGGACGACATGGTGATGGATCCCAATCTGGAGAAACATTTGGCTCACTTCGGCATTAACATGGCCGCAATGAAGAAAAGCGAAAAGTCCATGGTGGAGCTGGAGTTGGAAATCAATCAGCGCATTGGCGAATGGTCCTTGCTAACCGAAAGCGACAGCGAACTGCAACCGCTGGCTGGTCCTGGTTACACAGGAATGCGCAACCTAGGCAACTCATGTTATATCAATAGCGTACTGCAGGTGAGTACGTTAAAACGTGGCTGACTGGTTTGACACCAACGTTTCGGTTTGAAGAAACGCAAGTTTGAAGTTCGTAGAACGTCCTTTGAACCCAACCGTCCGAAAGTCAAATGACAACTTTTCTTCTTTTTAGGTGCTCTTTACAATTCCGGATTTCATAAAGCGTTATGTGGGCGAAGGTGCCGAGAAATATTTCTCCGAGTTTCCGCCTGATCCCGCCGATGATTTCAACATACAAATGGCAAAATTAGGCAACGGACTGTGGTCAGGCAAATACAGCAGTATCGCTGAAAATACGCTCGACGAGTCGACGGGCATTTCGCCGGCCATGTTCAAAAATGTCGTGGGCAAAAACCACCCGGACTTCAGTACTAAGCAACAACAGGACGCATACGACTTCTATCTGCACTTGATCAACATTATCGGACGGCATTCACGTAATCAGACGAACCCAGTGGATGCATTGGCATTCAGCGTGGAGGAGCGCATGGAGTGCATGATCAGCAAGAAGGTGAAATACACAAGGAGGGAAGAATTTTGCCTACCACTAGAAATACCACTGGACAAAGCCATTAATCTGGACGAGGTGCGCGAGTATCTGGCGCGACAGGCGGACAAGGCGACGGCCGGTGGCAATGACAAGAACGTAGTACGGTATAAGGTGCCGGTCGCTGCATGCCTGGAGCGTTTCTTTGGGTCCGAGTTGGTGGACCAGTTCTATTCATCAGCTGCCAAATGCAACACCTCTGCCAAAAAGACAACACGCTTGGCTAGCATGCCCGACTATTTGATGCTGCATTTGCGCAAATTCACGCTTGGCGACGACTGGGTGCCGAAGAAGCTGGATGTTGCCGTGCAAATGCCCGACGAACTGGACTTTTCAAATTGGCGCGCCACTGGTCTACAGGCATCGGAGCAGCCTTTGCCTGACACGGATAGCAAACCGAAATTCATTTTTGACGAGAGTGTGTTGGGCGAACTGATGCAGATGGGCTTCCCGCAGGAAGCCTGCAAGCGCGCCGTTTTCCACACGAAGAACAGCGGTCTGGATGCGGCCTCGAACTGGCTCATGGAACATATTGCGGACGCGGATATTTCAGAGCCGTTTGTTGTGCCCAACGACGGAATCGGCGGCGGCAAGGGAGTTGACTTTGTCGCCAACCCGGAAAGCCTGGCCATGCTCATGAGTATGGGCTTCGAAGAGCGCCAAGCGACAAAGGCACTCAAAGCGACTGACGGCAACATCGAGCGTGCCACCGACTGGATATTTTCACACGCCGATGACATGGACACCGACGACGCGGCACTTATCGGTGGACAGAGCAGTTCCGCCCCCTATGCGGCAACGCCGAAGACTTATCGCGATGGCCTGGGCAAATACAAGCTAGTGGCATTCATTTCGCACATGGGCACCTCCGCACAGGTGGGGCACTATGTCTGTCACATACGCAAGGACGGACGCTGGGTCATCTTCAACGACAACAAGGTGGCTCTGTCACAGAACCCACCCAAGGAGCTCGGCTACTTGTACATGTACAAGCGAGAAGAGTAAAAGCTACGCTCAATGTACAAACAAATGGCTGCAGCGGAATACGGAGCTCTTGGTTGGGCGCAGCATTGCGACACCACATCAGACATTTTTATCTCTTTCACTTTGAAATCTGTATACCACCCTTAAAGTCCCACGCTGTATGAGTAGTCTATTAATAGAAGAATTCAGCCTCTTTTGTATTAACGAAATGAACTTATCCTAACTAAATCTAACCAGCCCAATTTATAGTCATTATTAGCTGAAAACATTAACACTATCATGGAAATTTAACTGCTTATTTGAGCGGAGAACGAACAGAAATTTGTAAGAACAAATCGAAACCTTTGGTCTATTTCGCGGCTTGCAATTTTAACAACAATTGCTAGTGCTCGAGCTACAACCGCAAAGCCCTCAGTAAATTGCAGCAGCACAGCGCGGTCTCCCAGGCAGTAATTGCTAGACGTTGGCGAAAACCCTTCTGAGCACCCATTTGCTCCGGTGTGGAAACGCGTTCTTAAACGAGGCATTTAACTCTGTAATTACCGCTTAAATAAAATATGAATCCGACTTTAGATTATGTTAGCAATATCGCATTTTGTTTATTGGTTTTACTTCATCATTCATTCCTCCTTGCGGCGCGGCAGCGACTCGGCTGGCTTTGTGGCTTCGGCAACAATGCTGTCTAATTTATTTGCGAAGGCCTCGAAGGAGAACTTCTGCTCAACTCTCTTGCGGCCCATCACACCCATTCGCTCCCGCAACGCATCGTCCTTGTACAGTCGCAGCATGGCGGCGGAGAAGTCGGCGGCACTTCGCTCGCACAGCAACCCTGTCAGGTTGTGGGCGATGGTCTCCGTGGGGCCGCCGCTGTTCAGCGCAATGACTGGCTTTGACATGTACATGCCCTCCAGCGGCACGATGCCAAAATGCTCGTTCTCCGGCGTGTACAGCAGACAGTTGGCACAGCGCAGCAGTTGGAACTTGTCGTCGTCGTTGGGGGAACGCAGCAGCAATATCTGCTCCTGAAGGCCGAGTTTGTGCGCGAGTCGCTGCAACTCGTCGTAATGATCGACATTTTCCACCACTCGCGTATCATAACCGCCGGCAAGAATCAGGCGACAGCGCCGGAAGTCACTGGGTGGCAGCGAGTCCTGCAGCAGTTGGAAGGCGAGCAGTGCGAGCTCGTGATTTTTTTTGCGCTCATAGCGATTAATATCTAGGAAGATAAATGCGTTCTTTGGAATGCTTTGGCAGCTAGACACTACAGCGGGTAGCTGCTCCGTTGGCTGGTCGCGCTTCATTCGATCAAAGTATTTAGTATTGAGCGACGGATAGAGTACGTCTGGTACCGTCTTCAGCCGGAAGAAGGTTTCGCTGAACACCCGTAATGTGAATTTGGAATTGACCAGCGTCACATCTGCCATGCCTACAGTGAACTCCTCCAGGTAGTTGAGAGGCGCCCGGTATATACTCTTCAAGTAGCCTTCGCGCACGCTTAGCAGCTGGTCGGGAAAATGGCAATAAAATACGGTTTTGGGTCGGTTGCGGGCTAGCCGCAGAAACGGAATGCCCACAGAGATTTGGTCGGCGAATATCATATCGATGCTCTCGCGCCGCGACAGTATCAATGCGGCATACAACGCCGCGTACACCATGCGGAAGTACGCACAGAAGGCGTAGAAGCGTCCGAATATCTTTCGCGGCAGCCAGTCGCCAACAACGCGCACCTGCAGTGTGCCGTCGGCCGTCTCCCGGAAGCAGTGCCGCGGGTCGTGATGGTTCGTCAGAAAACTGACCTCATGGCCGCGCTCCTGCAGTGCCAAAGCAGCATCGACGACCAGTCGTTCGGCGCCCCCGATTCCCAAATCAGGGTGCAGAAACAGCACACGCACCATCTTTCCTGTGCGGCTCCTGGAGAGGCAATCGTGTACACGTCAGTTGAATACCGATGCCACGACTCACAGCTAATGTCACTCGACTGCTGCCAGTTGTTCGCGCATTTAGGTTTGATTACACAGTGTTCTAACTTAATAACTGCAAATGCGTTGTTTGCTAAGGAAAATACAGATGGGCAAAATCGACAATAACACCACACGAGCCGCTTTTAAGTTATGAGCAGTGGAATTGCATTTCAGCCAGGGCTGCCAACGCTATGTGCGCCAATGTTGACAAGCCACAATTCTCAGCTCCAAAGTATTGAAAACACCACAGGGTGCAATGTCAACATAAAATGTGTCCATTAGCATTTGATACATACGCATGGATTTACATATTTTTTACGAGCCTCCACGCAACATAATCACTTCACACTTGTTATACCGCCGACTAAAATAGCTCAGGAAACAACAAACCTCATTCTCAATATAGCAGTCAAGTTATACTAACACTTCTCCACGTCATGCCTCGTAGGAGATCCTTGAACTATATAATCCAATGTTCAACACGACATGTTTGCACTACAAATTGGAAATTTAATTTAACTCATGATTGTTTTACGATTTAAACTAGGCATGTTTGGGAACCATGTTGAACCATAGTCACTATTGTATAGATTGCTCCAGTTTCAGCACTTCATCGTGGAACATAATTGAAAGAGTAATGGCAACCCTGGTGGCTCTTTTATTCCAAAAATTTCATCCCTGAGTTGCACGTGTACCACTGGCGCACGAAACTGTCTGAAATTTGTTTTGAGTTTAAAGATTTTGTGTTATAAACCATCAAGTCATGAAGAAGGAACACAAAAAGGAAAAGCCTGCACCCAAATCGCTCAATAAACCTGGAATAAAAGTGAAAAAAGACAAACTTATTGATGATGTAGCGAAGCATGCTGCGGGTGTCGGTAAAAAACTCAAACTAGACGCTCTTACAAAATCGGGCAAGATTGATGGAAAAGGTAAGATAAAAAGCAAGAAGCGTGTCAATGGTGAGACGCAGAGCAAACAGGCACCGAAAGTAAAAAAGCCGCTTGTGCTGGCACCAACACCGACACCGCCCTCAACACCAACGCCGACTTCAACAACAAAACCCGGTGCCAAGAAGGCAAAAAAAAGCAATGATGCACTTGCCACTGCTGCAGTCGTTGCTCCCGTAAAACCCAAAAAAATTAAATCCAAGCCGCTTAAGGCAAAACAGGGAGATCCGAAGAAGCCGCAACAAAAAACTGCTTCTAAGAGCGCTTCCAAGAAACGAAAGTTGAAAGCAAAGCGCTCTGGCAAGGGTAAGAAGAATAAGTCATCGATCAAGCTATTTGAGCCACCAGCAGCTTTCGATGAGGACAAGTTCAGCGCCATCGTAAATGAAGAGAATGTAGAAAAAGTGGCGAGCGCTCTTAAGAAGCTGGTTGAAAAGGAGGTAGCCGACCGAAAGTCAGCTGTAATTTTTGACGACTTTCGTTACATGTTGAATGTGAGCAGCTTCAAAATACCAAGCTGCCCCAAGCGCATGGTTAAACTGTAAGTGTGGAACGCATCTTCATCGTGTCTGCATTATGATTCTAACATTAAAACTATTGCAGCAATCTGAAGCATTCTCTGGTCAAGGCTGACGACGATGTGGCGATTGTGGTGCCCGATCTGCAGCGGGGCGCCAAAATCGATTACGAACCCACAATTCAGCACTATGAGGACCTTTTCCGCGAATCCGGCATAACAGGCCTGAAAGTGGTGCCCTTTAATCAGCTGCGGAATGAGTGCAAATCGTTCGAGAGTGTCCGCAAGTTCGGCAACACCTATGACTTTTTCCTATGCGACGGCCGTCTGGTGGGACAGGTGGCGGGTTTTTGTGGCAAGGTAAGCACAGTTTAAATGTCACTAGTAATTGAGAGAAACAGGCTAACAATATCTCTACTAGATCTTCCAAAAGCCGCGAACAACGTTTCATGCAGTACGCATGGACAATGTGAAAAATCTGAAGAATGAAATTGACAAGTCTCTGCGCCGTACGGCCTACAAGCAGCTGCACAAGGGAGATCTGATCTCTATTCCGGTGGGTAATAGCGATCACTCGGCAAAGCAATTGGCCGAGAACGTGGGACATGTGGTGTCGCAACTGAAAACTAGTTATCCTGGCGGTTGGGCCAATATACGTGGCATGTTTTTAAAGATCGACATAACCGGAACTTCATCGTTACCCATCTATATCAGCGCAGGCACTCAACCGCCAGCAGAGACTCCATATGTAGTGGGGCCGCGTGAGGAGCGATTGCTGAAGTTGAAGAAGGAGGCCAATGAAGTCTTGTCTAATTTTGTTTTGACAAAAGAGGCGCAAATCTTGAAGCTCACCAAAAGTCAAGTCGAACGCAAACGCAAATTTAAAGAGATGCGTGAAAAACTGTTGGCAGAAGATTCAACAGCCTTGGAGGCGAACAAAGAAGAAGCAGTGCCGGCAAAGCGCTCAAAGCAGACGAAGAATGGGAAGGCGAAAGACAGTTCAATCAAGAAGAAAGTATTGGGGCTGAGCTCTGCGGACGATGAAGAGTCTGTTGAAGAGGATGAAGAGATCGCGGAAGAAGAGGACACTGCCGGTGAGGGAAGTGATAGTGACGAAGACGACAGTGGTAGTGATGACGAAGCGTAGGCACTTGAAATTTACAAATAAAAAATATTTGTTAAGATGGCTGAAGTTTTGCAATTTATTTTAGTTCTCTTAGAAATAAATATACCAAACACGGTGAACAAAAACCTAGATCTATGTAAATTTTACAATCAATAGATACACTGATACTACTGGAAACAGATTTATATATTTGATTTATTGGTTTGTTTAGCTATAATAAATAGATACAGATTCATATACATATCTTCAGTTATAGGAAAAAGTGCGTAGGTCGCAGTTACAAAGTCCTTTGCGTTTTAAGCGGAAAAAGGACCTAGTTTTCGTTGATATAATAGGAAGTCAACGAATGTCAGACTGCATATATTTTTTTTGGCAAATTAATTATAATGAGAAAAAACATTTTTAGCGTTTACCCTTTCGGGACGGAGTGTATTCCCATAGCTTTTAGACGGGCAGAAACTGTTGCTTGTGCAACATTTAACATTTTTGCCATTTGCTTTTGACTCAAAGTGTCATCTTTATCCAATATCGTTTGCAATTCGGCGTCTTCAAACTTTTTTGGTGGTCTTCCACGTTCTTCATTTCTCACATCAAAATCATTATTTCTGAACCGTTGAAACCATCTTTTGCATGTTGCTCTTGATAGAGCATGATCACCATATGCCTCGACAAGCATTCAATGCGACTCTGCAGTACTTTTCTTCAAATGAAAACAAAAAATTAATGCTTTCCGCAAATCATCACTATCTGGTACAAAATTCGACATTTGTAACACGATGAAAAAATATGATATTGTTTGTTCAATGATCAATCAAAGATTTGATGTAAAATGAAGTAAATCCTTTAGGATCAGTGTTGCTACTTGATAATTCAAAATTTGCGTTATCTTTGAAGTAATTTGTAAACTACAATTTTATTTTTTAAATAAATTTTGTGTACTAATGAAAAAGATATTCACATCATGAAACGGACCGAAATTCATTTAAGCAGACCAACGGACTAAAGTAAAAAATTCTGACCAATTTTGGTCCGAAAAGACCAAAAGTGGCAACTCTGTTTAGGATTTACTTTGCTAATATGCTTGACAAAACAAAAAAAATTAAGGCTCGTTCCCAACAAATATTCCTTATCGAGACATTTGCATCTTGAGGCTCACTTCATACTAATATACCTACTCTCAGTAGAACTATTCTCATGCTTTGAATTTTGGAGTTAGAAAATTATATTGGATGCTCACAAATTCTGAAATCATTCTTTTATGCGGGAACACCGAAATAAAAACAAAATTTGCGAGTCGTAAGATTTGAATAATTGTTTTGAGGCGCATTAAAAACTAGCTAGGGCGTACTATCCCAGTAATCCCAAAAGAGTTAAGCCACAAGTCTATGTTCCGGTCAAGTTGCTATGCATTAATTGACGATTTCGAAACTCACCGCAAATCATGTTAAAAAATATTTGTTGCATTTCTGCCGAACAAATGCAGCGCTGTGTAGTACTAATCCGCCACCCACTTCAGAACATTATCGAATACACCGTAATCGACGTTCCGATATTTTTGTGTCTCTAGTGCCTGACCGACCGACCGAACTTCCTTCGATTTAATATGCAGCAGGACGGAATTTCTTATAATCGGGAAAGGAAACTGCGTTGAAAAAGCAAGTTCGTATTGAACGCTGTGCAATTCAAAGGTAGATATGTCAGAATGTGTTTTGTGAAGTAGAATTGTGCTGTGAAAACGCTTGCGGAGTGGAACGGCAGTTCTTCCTCGTTGGGTCGAACATTGACTCTGTAAAAAGCACATTAAAACATTGCTTGTTGTCTCAACACTAACATTGCAATTTGCGTTGCTGTCGAAGCAGAAAGCGGGGATTACAAGTTCTGGACGGCTGTGGCGGTATTGACAACTTCTCGGCTGTTGGCGAGCATCAGCAACCAACGAGCGAGCACCACCAGCGGGACGACGGCCAGCGGGGACGGCGACTGCGTCGCGTATGCACTGCATCGACACGCTAGTGTGGTGGATCTCGTGCGAGCCGCGACGCTTTGGGTGGTAAAACGCTCCAGAGTACAGACACGCAGACGTACACACGCACAGCGCCACCCGGTAGGATGCCGAAAATCTACGTAAAGAAGCCGTTGGCGAACATGGTGAAGCGGAATCGCAACGTGATTAAGGATGTTGTCATTGCGGTGAGTGATTTGTGTTGGTGCGCGCTTTTCAGAGGGCGCTCTATATAATTTTTAATAATTGGCGATGATTCACATTTGTTGTGCGTTGCGTTCCTTAGGAGCGAGAATCACTCGGGACGGGGGTTGAGGGGTAGGACGTACCAAAATCAGACTGATATCGTTAATTGTTGTAAAGTACGCAACATACCGCGCATTAGACAGTCACGCAGGGTCCGGCCACAACCCAGCGAACAATTTTAATTGAGTGCATGCAAAGCAGTAACTCACTTTGACGCGTAGTTAAAATCGTACTGTGATCGGAAGTAGTAACCGGTCATCTTTAAAATATTATTAAAAAACAAAAAACATCAATTTTAACCTTCAATATAATAGGAAACAGGACCAAAAAATATAATATCATTCTACACTCCTAACTATAATTGGTGTAATCAGTGGCCTAGCTGCCCTACACATTTCCATATTTTATATATTTATTTAGTATATAAAGTATGCAGAAATAAATAAAAAAAATTTCTCAATTCAGCTTTAAACTATATAGAGATTTCCTTCATTCATTTAGCTTCAATTCGGTTAATCGTGGGATACCATGTACCATGAAATGTCTAAAAGTTCTGGTCCACAATTGTTTCGTGGGAAGGTTTGTAATGCTTATCTGGCTAGTGCTCATGCTGACATTCGAAGAATTTGCTGTGTTAGATACACAATTTTACAAGTAAACTCGGCAATAGGAACTAGAAGTCAGAAAAAAAGCATAACAACAAAAATACAAAAGGTCATCTTCAAGCAAACAGTTCACAGAAAAGTTGAATATGCTGCAATTGAAAAATTCGGATATACTCATACTCCTAGTAAATCACTTTTTGATTTGCGAAATTTGTCAGATTGGTTATTATTTGATTTTGCAAATATCGATGGGTGTATGAAACGGGAAATGAAAACAACTATTCTGTTTTAATACTCGTGGAGTAAGCATAAATTTAACTAGTCGCTATTTAGTGAGTCAAGTCACGTCATTATACAAAGAACACATCATCCAATAAAACAGACAGACGTCATAAAGCGAACTTTAACTGCTTTAAAGCGACAAAGCACAATTAAAGTATGTTGAATGCCGTTCGCCTACGCTGAAATGCACAGTGTTTAGGCGTTATTAAAAAATAGACAAACATTTATATATCCAAATTGAATGGAATTTTGTTCCATATAAAATTTTAGAATACTGATGAATCAAGTAAAATAATTCAACTAATTCTTGAGCCAATTGCGCAATGATAAAATTCTAAAATTTTGTGGACAAATATACCAAAACCCCAAAAAACATGAAACCGTTGTCTAGAATAGTTGAAACAGAAATTGTGGTTGTGTGGCTTTAAACAAATTTACTTTTGAAATCAACAAATTTTGTTTGTTTATACAGCTGCACAGATACCTCATCATCAGTTTTTATTTAGGGTTTCAGTTCAATTCATACTAAAATTTCATTTAATATGTCATATATATAATGTATGTTGTATGTTATCGACCTAATCTCGATTCTTTTGACGATTCTAATTTAAATTTTACCGAGCTAGTCGTCGCTCTGGCCGTCACAAAGCGTAGGCCGAAATAATTCTGCCCTGACTATCCAACACATAACTTAGTAAGACAAGTATATATAGAATTTGACTTTAGAACAATTATTTGCTGATTCTTTTCCACTGTGGGCGCACTGTACGATATGTACAATTGAACTTCGAGACGTGGTGCGTGCACATTGTTATTACGAGCCAATGCAAATAACGTTCATTTGAGACTTTGCGCTTAGCGGCAAATGGCCAACTGTCGCACTCATGTAGGGAGCACGAAAAGCCCAGCGGTTGGTTCAATCCACGCACAATCGGTGAATAAAAGCTTTCTCCTTATTTTCGTTGTTGTTTCCGTTTTCTCTTCGTGGAAGCTATGAACGCAGCGTATGTCGCGTGCATGGCTGTTGAGAATTGTGAAAGTGAAATGCCAGAATCACATGCTAGACAGGAAGTTGAAAGCGAAAGTTAGAATCACAACTACGTGCGACATTGTCACACGGCAAGTTTTCATTCTACGAATTTTATGTATGGTAAAGAGGTAAACGCAAATATTCTGAAAATCCGTAGTATTTCCGTTGTCTCAAAACTTGCACAAAAACGAATTCCCCAATGAATATTTTCGTTAAAAATGTGTATGAAAATTAAAGTAAATCAACAAGTACTTTACGAATTATCTCTTTTATGAAAAAATGCCAAGTGGGTCGAGTTAAGTTTTGGTAAATAACGCATTGTAGTTGTAGTAAAAATCCTTAGGTTCAAGGTTTCCTTGTCCCTGTTCTCCCAAATGTTAAACATCATATTATATCGTCATATATAATGGAAGTAAATAGCAATGTTGTATTCAACATCTATAATTTTTTTTATTAAAAATCACATACGTAGATATTTCTCATAGCCTTCTAATGAGACAAGAATGTTTTCTCAGCTGCCAAAAGCAGCTGTTGGCATTTTCAATTCGTTGTTACAATGTTTGCCGGCCTGACTTGGTGACACTGTTGTCTGAGGAAAGCATTTTCTTGCATTCACCCCACAGTCTACTTTACAACATGCACGATTTTTAGTGAGCGGATATTCTAAATTCCCATTAATATATATTTCGTTAGCGTTTGCTTTGCTTTAACCCGTATCGTTTATACAAATTGTGAAAAACGCATAACGTCGTTTTGTATGAGAATAATTTCACTCTCTGACCAGTTGAATTGAGGAATGTTGTATCGTCGCTGCTGATAAACAAATCAATTTTTATTCGCGCTCTTGCGTTTGTGCCAAAGCAACCGGAGCACCTACTGCTATATGTATGGATGTATGTATGTAAATAAAAGTTCCGATAAAAGCCTCAAAGCTTTGCTAGAGAAAAAAGTTCCCACAGCTCTGTTGTGTCCTCTCACATAATAAATGAAACGTGTGCAAACGTCAATGAAAAGCAAAGTCGCTACACATACGTTGTCCTTTTTTATAAATCAATTTAGTTCAATTCGTTTGCGAATTTTTAAAGTTTTCTAATTATCTAATACAATTATGTGATATGTGACCAATTCGACACCAACGTGCCTAGAGCAATCATCAATAACAAACGCCACAATTGAGGTGTAAAATATGCGTGAATTGCTCAACACAGCAAATGCCAATGCGTGTATTTGTAAGTTCAGGAGCACTGCAACAATCAATAAATAAACAGCCAGCCATGAGGCTTTGATAGTTACCCGTTGAAAATGTGTCTGCGACAAGCAAACGGACGAAATGATGGCAATTCATACAGTGACGGCCTGTTGATTATTTTCCAAAGTTGTGGACAGAGTTGCGCGTCCATTGCATAATGAATGCTCACAAAAATGCTCAGTGGATATGTATGATTTGAAATGGAGCTATGTAAATGATTAGCAAGACAACTATGCTTGGATTTGATGGAGTACGCAGTGAAAAGGATTATTCTTTTGGCAGCTAGCAGAGATGACTGTGCTGCCGGTGTCGTCGATGACATAATACAAATTTTCAAGGTTGACCACTAGCTGCGTCTAATTGCCTTCAACACAGTTATTAAAACTATATTAGCTTGTGGACAAGAACAAAGTTCTGATAAGACTTCATGATAATATCTTTGTAGCGTACAGTGGAGTCGTCTGTCATCTTGAGTGTAGTTAGCGTCAAGCAATTATTTTATTTTCACACAATAGGCGAAACAAGAAAAGCCGTTGAAACAGTAAATTACAAAATTTTGTTTAACGAAAAAATGTAGTTATTATTCAGGAGGTCTTTTGACCGTATCATTGAATTGTAAGTTTATTGCGTTGAGTTGGTCAGAGCGGTTTTTTTCAATGAGCTCTTCTGCACCGACCAATTCGCATAATAGACTTTCTTAAGTGTTTTTAACCCTTCGCGTGGCATTGTATATATTTGTTAACTTTGCATAGATTTGTAAACTATTCTGTTCACTATTTTACAGTCATTAATGACTGAATGAATTCATTCTTCAGTTGTGTCCTTTATGTTAAAAGATTTGATTACTAACGAAATTTTGCGAATAACATCGAAAGTATGTTCAAAAGAATCGAAAAAACAATAAGTGTTTCGATTTGGTGAAAGAATTTTGGTTATTGATGGCTATGGTGATATGGCGGTGGCCGTCGCTCAGCTGTTTAGTGCGTTGAATTACAAGTATACAAGTGACGCCTGACCTCTGTTCGACTCCCCGTAGTAGCCAACACTAAAACATATATAAAACCGACTTTCATTTAGGCGGTAGCGTTCTCACCAGGATACGGAAAATGTTCGCAAAACTTCTTTCATAGATACAGGAATTCAACGAAACTTCTTTTTTTACCATCAGCACTTTACAAGCAACAAGAATTATATCACAAAAATGTTTTTCCTTCACGGAAATCAAATCATGCAACGAAAGGTTAACAAATGTACATGTATAAATATCGATAATTTTTGTTTTGAAATTCTTTCGGAAAGTAAAAGTTATTTTGACTTTTCTCATAGTTCAAAACAATACATTTTGGAAAGTCAATTGCGAAGCAACACATAAACAAATTTAAAAAATCAAAAGTGTAATATTTCGACTGTAAGACTGCAGGAGATTGCTAGGATAATTGTTATATCTAGCTACGATTTTTGGTGGGTTGGTGTGTTCCATTGAGTCGGGACCAATATCGAATATGGAGATTTTTTCAATGGCCCCGCCATCTGGCAGTACACAATTTTTAAAAACTACACAGTTTCCTGGTATTGTCGTTGAGAGTTTAATAAGCCCGTGTTGGAAAGGCCGACAGAGCTGCAAATTAGTTATTTCGATTAATTTTTCCTTTGCTGTATGGTGGTTTGAAACACTTTTCAGTCAACTAGTTTGTTTGACAAGTATCCAAAATTTACAAGCACTCGTCTTTGAATGAAGGTAATAGGGAAACTTTAAAGATGGCATTTCATACTAAAAGTGAGCTCTCGTTGTTTAAATTGGCTGGTACGGCCCTATGTCCCTATGTCGTTAGCGCGTGTGTTGAGCTCTTAGTTTAAACTCTTCCTCAGGTTGAACAAATTTTGAAATGCTCTGCACCGTCTGCATCCCCGTACATAACAGTGGTAAATGCACAGCATATAAAGATTCAAATTTGATGCGGAATGAACATTGATATGACAAAGTCTCATGAATCCGCAACTTCCAACGATGATGGTGCTGTTTCATATCGCGACGAATCCGATACCGTAAGCTTTGACATTGACGAGTTGGATGAAGATGAGAACACAATTCGCAGCGATGTGTTGTCCCCTGACAATAGCACGGCGGATGCAGTCACCCCCACACTTGTGAACTTCGCCAACACCACAGTGAACAATACGAGTCCAACAAATAATCCAGCAGCCGTCCTCAACCGACCCTCTGCGGCCAAGCTCAGTGATCAGACCTCGAGTAGGTACGTACGGTCACTGCTGAGCGCTGATGACGAATCTGAATCCAAGTCTCACATTGCCGTACCTATCCCGACCACAACGACCGTCGTTGCCGCTACACTCGGAACAGCGCAGCAATGCGTACAAAAAATTAGACTCTTAACGCCACTGCAGCACTCAAAAGTAGAACAGCTCAATATTGAATCCAATACAACGTCAGTTTCGGAAGACAATCTCTCTTGCTCCATCGCCACCACCACAACTGAGATTGATCCTGAGAATATCCCAAGTGCGAGTCCAGAAAAACATCCAACTGCACAAAAAGAACCCAACGATGAGATAGATCAATATTCATTGTTTACTGACAACGATCTTGCAATTACCCGCAACGTCAATGCAGTATCAGGCTCATCGCAGCCGGACAGAACTGAATCGGGTGAAGATATACCGCCGCTGACGGCCATTCCGGCGACTGTTTCCTATTACAAATGGACGCATTGGTTAGGCATAAATTCTAAGGTGAGAATTTACTGGTCGCGTCTTAGTGCAGTAAAAATATCGCTAAAGGTGGCAATACTCGGGCAACATCCTGAGTGACTTTAATTGGGCTTTGGTTAGAGAGCGCCTCGATAATTGTTTGGCCGATGTTAACTCTTGAGCTGTGTTTCTTAGCGAGTTGCTAACTCGCTCGACAGTACTGCGCCTCACTAACGTGCATGGACTTTGAAGCAATCTCAAACTTGACCGTTTTATGCCTCTACGAAAATCTGTTCCCACAACGGCACAAAAAGTTGCTCACTTTACAAGGTTCGCCTTTTTCGATAGATTCTAGGTCATGTCAATTATGACTTCAAAGGCAGAGCCGCGATTAGTTGTGGGAACCGATTTAATTTGCAGTTTCTGTAGCTGCAACTACATTTAAGGTTATGTTGTGAAATTTAAACTCATATTTGGTTTCTTTACATTTACAGAGTTCAGGAATTGGAGAGCCCAGTGTGTATCATGCCTTGGTTGTAATATTTTTAGAATTTTTCGCCTGGGGTCTTTTGACCATGCCCATAATCACAGTAAGTTGCTGGTTTAATACGCTGCTGCTTAGGTATAAAAGCAAATGAAAACGCATGTCGTACAGAACTCATTTCTTAGTCATTAAATTCAGCGCGACATGTTCTTTCTTGCTTATTCCTTCGCAGCACGCGAAGATATAAAAAATAATAATTTTGAACTTCACTAAAATTTTCATATTTGCCACACAGCTTCTCAACCAGACGTTTCCCGATCACACGTTTCTAATGAACGGCCTTGTCATGGGAATTAAGGGCATACTTTCATTCCTGAGTGCGCCGTTGATTGGCGCCCTGTCCGATATTTGGGGCCGCAAGTTTTTCCTTTTAATCACAGTATTTTTCACATGTGCTCCCATACCACTGATGGCAATAAATGCGTGGTGGTTCTTTGCTATGATCTCCATGAGTGGCATCTTTGCCGTGACGTTTTCAGTAGTATTTGCGTATGTGGCTGATGTGACCACTGTAGAGGAACGATCGCGTGCATACGGCCTGGCGTCCGCTACCTTTGCAGCTAGCTTGGTAAATATATACGTGTACATATAGAAACATATACATGAATCGATACAGCTAATTTTTCTGGAAATGTTTTTCGCCACAGGTAATATCACCCGCGCTTGGTGCCGTGTTGAGGGAACTGTATAGCGACACGCTAGTTATTGCGCTTGCCACAGCCATTGCTGTGCTCGATGTATTCTTTATACTAGTTGCTGTGCCCGAAAGCTTGGCGGTGAAAATACGGCCATCGTCGTGGACGGCACCAATCAGCTGGGAACAAGCCGACCCATTTTCCGTACGGCACTCCGCGAAATGTTTTACAGTGTATGAAACTTGAGAGATGACCGCTTTTCAATGTTCTTAAACAGGCTTTGCGAAAGGTTGGCAGCGACCACACCGTGCTCATGCAATGCGTCACTGTGTTCTTTTCTTACTTGCCTGAGGCTGGACAGTACTCGTGTATATTCGTGTATTTAAAGTTGAAGATGGGCTTCCAAGCCATGGAAGTTGCAATTTTCATAGCTGTTGTCGGAACTTTAAGCATAGCTGTGCAGGTGACTTTGGGCGGTTTGATGCGGTGAGTTGCATGAGACTGTGTGACGGCAGTTGTTTTGCTAATACTTATAATTCCATTACCAATCTCGTTAGGGTTCTCGGTGCAAAAACCACAATTATCCTCGGCTTAATATTAGAAATGTTGCAGTTGCTCTGGTTTGGTTTTGGCAGTCAAGCGTGGTATGCGCAATGGATATTAGATGCATTTCATTAAATTAAAACAAATTTGTTAATTCCCGACTATTGCAGGATGATGTGGGCTGCGGGAATTTTGGCCGCTTTAGCCTCGATAACATATCCAGCGATAAGTGCTTTTGTTTCAATACATTCCAATGCCGACAGCCAAGGTAATGAAAATGCAATGGTGCCCGCATATCTGAACTGCGTACACATTTTTGTGTCTACACATGAATGTTAATGTAAACTTGCACTATTTTGATATACACTAAATATTTGTGACATTTACAAATTTATGAATTGGATTAAGAATTTATTGTCAACAGTAAACCCACATTAACTAGAAGCGTATGTTCAGGCTATGTAAATGCCCTCCATAGACAGCAATTTAAGATCCCATTGTTTAGTTTTGATATGTTCGTTCATTTATGTTTTAAATTAATTTCATTCCACTTCAATTTAATAATGTAATTCTAATGCAGATTTATTTGATGCGTATATATAATATCATGTAAATTAAGGAATAGGCAATCTAAATTTGGGTTCATCAGTGCAAAATTGGCAGTTACGCCATTCCTTTAGTAAACATATCGCACACGCACTACAAAAGTGACACAACTCAAAATTTTTCATTTTCGGGTTTATGTGTTAATACTGTGCACAATGCATAAATCTACCAATCAGCAAAAGCTCAGTATATTTTGTCGTTATTAACTGTTACAAAAATACAGTTAGGTCTCTCTTCATGTCAGAAGTTTGATGCTATTTGATTGCTGCAGCTCAATGCAAAAGAGTCCTAACTCAAATTGTGTCACTTTTGACGAAATAAATTTTTGTTAAAGTTATTTTAAGCGAAATTCTGACAATTTTTGTACATAGTTTTAATTTTTAAAATTAATTATGAATTATGAAAATTTTTCTTTCAACTTTTTAACTGTCATTTATAATTATTAAATTAAGAAAAAGTGGCATAACTTGAAATAGGTCCGTAATTATTGAATACAAATATCATCAAAACAGACACAACTCAAAACTTTGGATTTTCTAGTGTAAAATAAACAAAAAAAATCTTGGAACTTATCAAAAAGCATAATCTGTAAGGAGTTTTTACTGAACGGTCTATTCGTTATTAAAAAAAATGTTTATTTAGCTCAAAAACAGTTTTTTGCGTTTCCTGAAAAATCACAAATTTTGAGTTGTGTCACTTTTGTTGTGCGTGTGCGATATTTATCATTGCGATTTTCGAATTAATGCGTGCTTGTGCGTCAGTTTTACGTTTTCGTAAGCGAAGCGCAGAGCCTAACACACAACATATTACTATGCTTTTAAAATATCTTATTCTGCAGGTGCTGTTCAAGGTATGGTCACTGGCATGCGTGGACTTTGCAACGGTCTTGGACCAGCAATGTTTGGCGTGATTTTTTATTTATTCCATGTGGATTTAAATGACGAAAAACCTCATTTGCCTGCATCACCTGGTGATCACAATCAAACAAATGTATCCCCGAATAAGTACAGTCAATTGGTTGAAGGTCCACCGTTCGTTTTTGGAGCTTTTATGGTTATTTTAGCGATTTTGGTTGCAATATATATACCAGAAAGTCCCAGCGACGTAAGTTCGAGCAAAGCACCAAGTGAAAAGAAACGTGAGTTGTGTACGTGCGTGCCGACTCCTTTTTTGCATTTTAATATTTCAATTCATTTTAGGAGTATCCCTGGATGTGCCGTATGAAGTCGAATATGGGCCTAAGTCAAGTCCGTTGTCACCACTAATGCGTTCCGACTCCCTGGCACAATTGTAATGTTGTTTAGCTGAATAAATTTTTTTTGTTTTCGTATTTTTTAAAGATTGTGAAATTCGAAGCTGTAAGATAAAGAAAAAACATAGAAAAACTGGCATTGTGCATTTTATAATTCCTGTGTGAGCTTTGCAACAAGCATGGAAAGCACAATATGTAAATACATACATAGTAAGTAAAGACATCAGAAACTCTGGTTTTCTTCATGTGAACAATCGATATAATTTATTTGAGAACATTATGGGAGATCAATCAATTGTGTTGTTTGCACGACTTTGACGATAAATGACAGGTTTATGTTACAGTAGAGATTTTATCATTTATTGTTTGTTTATAATTTGTTGTGTTATAATACAAACATATAATTCGCTTTAAAAATTGTGATTTGTTTTGCTTGGAATAGTGCTCGCTTGATGAGGTGTTTGTGGGACGCCCAGAAGTTTAATCATATACATTGTAACGAAAAAGTACCCGGAAATTGTAATTTAAATTCCCCGGGTAAATGATATTTAATAAAATTACAAGTTGGTAGGACTGTCCTTAATTACTATGCCAAATATGAGCGCGATCTGTCAACCAGTTTGTTTACTGCAGCTGCTCTAGTCGGTACACCTCAGAGTGTGCTGCGATTTTGTTGCGAATTTTCTTCAAAAAGAGTACCGTGAACAGGTCACTTTGGACATGCTTGATCGTGCGAATTCTGGTTCCACATTCATGGAGAGCATTATAACTGGCGATACGACATGAGTCTATGAGTTTGACATGGAAAAAAGTCAACAATAATCGTAATGGAAATGCCGCTACGTGGAACCCGTTTTCAGTCGATCGAAAAGATAAAACCAAATTCGCTGGAGGCCATCCCAAAAAGTGCTTATGAAAAGTGTTTCGAGGACTGGAAAAATCGTTGGCATAAGTGTATTGCATCTCATGGGGATTATCTTGAAGGCGACACAATAAAAATTGGTGAATAAATTATAAATAAATAAATAAAATTAAATATTTAGCGTTTTATTTACAATTTCCGGGTACTTTTTTGTCACAATGTATATATAGCATCTATATGCTGTTGTATGTTTCTTTTGTGAAACCACTTTATCTTATCTAATTTTGAGTATTCTAAATATATACATACAGATTCATGTACAAATACATATGTACATACATACATCTTCTTCTTCTTCTTGACTGGCACGACAGCCCGATTACGAGACTAAGGCCTAGCTACCCGCAACCATCCATGTTGTGCGAATGTTTTTTACAAGTTTGGAAGGGACCTACAGTGTTATGCCGATTCCGAACGGCGAGTTGGGAGCTTTTTCATAGGAAATTTTACACTCAGAGATTTGCCATTTCCTGCTGAGAGGACAGCCGCCAAAAAAAAAATTTTTGTTTTTTTCTTTTTTCGGTGTTAACGCAACGGAGTATTGAACATGGGTTCGATCGAGCGTTGCATTTGACTCGCGGCCCAACGCACTGGCCAGCTGAGCTACGGCGGCTGCATACATACATACGAAGTGAAAGGCATGTAAGCAAAAATACACTGAAAAATTACATTTCGGAGCAGGTCTAAGGAAAAGTATGTTTGCCGTTTTCTTTCCAAGCAATACTGTTATTACGGTTTGGGTCATGCCTGTTTATGTTTTCAGTTTTGTTGTTCTTTGAAGTATTGGTAAAAATTGAGTTGTCGGCACAGTTTTGACGCATATTTTGATTTGTATAAAAAACATTTATTTATTTGAAAATGAAGGTACAACTGCGATAAATGGCACAATATTGTCGGCAATCTTCAATCAATCAAAATAAAAGCCGCACGCTGAAAGATAGCGTCGAGTAATTGCCTGCTCTCGAAGCCGCGGAAGTGACAGGGGACTACAGTGATCCCCCTCCCGACTTAAGTGCGTAAAAAACTCTACACTATTATTGGTGTCTTTCGAAAATGCTCACCTCTCAACAATGAAAAAATGACTAGTAAATGCGTCATGATTTTTCTGACAACCCATCATAAATTTTGAAAGCTGTGAAGTTAAAATTTTTCTGCTTTTTAAAAATACATCCACACCACAGAACCAATCGAATCCTTTGCGTTGATGTGACGATTTGTATAGCTGCCGCCAGTGAATTGCCGTTATGAATCGTACCATATATACCGCACTGCCCAGGGCAGTGCTGCGCGCAGAGACGAAACAAGATTGTGGGTCACCAAGTTTTGCGGGCCTAGTGACAGCAATGGTTGCCGATTTCGCCACCAGTCCCGCGTTGATAAGTAAGTAATGCACCAATTGCGTAAACGATTGCGGCCAGTATGTGTGAGGTCGGAATTTGTTCTTTCCCCGTCTTCATTCACAGAGCACAAAAGCTTCATAGACATGATGCGTTTTTTTATATTTCTGTGGGTTGTGATATTATCGGTGCTAGTAACGGTAGTAGGGTAAGTGTTATGCCATTCGGATAGTGATCAATAAATTACTTCCATGAGTCCATCCTTTCAGTGTCTTGTGGATAATGTCCAGAAGGGATCCCAACATCAGAACGTTCTTCGATCGAGGCCCACCCATGGCTAGGGCCGGCCGCATGAAATGGCTTCGGATATTTACTGTACTGCAGTTCTTTTTGATTGGCGTTGCATTGTGAGTTCATTGCATACACTCGAGGCGCGTGCACTGGCCACTTGACTTTGTGAATCTTTACAGATTTGGCTGGTTAATTGCCACCAACTA
Source organism: Melieria omissa (assembly GCA_963971225.1). Classification (NCBI taxonomy): domain Eukaryota; kingdom Metazoa; phylum Arthropoda; class Insecta; order Diptera; family Ulidiidae; genus Melieria; species Melieria omissa. The sequence continues at coordinate 106,873,111 of OZ020268.1, read as the reverse complement.
CAATTCAATGCTGCGCAAAAATTCGAAGGAAAATAAAGTCCAATTACGATCGTTCATCGAAAGTACAACTCACCAAATGAGGCACGTTTTGATTCAAAATTACAAGGAATTTGGCGACAGTTTCATAAATTCCATGAATGGTAAATTAACAATGATTAATTGCTCTCGGTACGAATGAGGATTTAATGCGAAAATTTACAGCCTTAACTACGAACAAAGTCACTGAATTCCGCGAAACACTTGTGGAGAACAAATTCTTGAAAGTCGATATTTTCCCCTCGCAAATTCGCGAAATTGAAAATCTGATTCTGGATATTGATCTAACCATGCGCACGTTGCGGACAAATACAACACAACTGCAAGATTGTATGGTAGAGCTGCCATTGTTACGTTACCTTAAATACCAACGCTTTATTTCATTTAGATTTGCGATATTTCTACCGCAACGAAACATTGATGTTGAAGACATCAGACGAGGGGAAAACAATTTTGGTTGCTACTAATTTCAATGAATTTAAAGCGAAAACACTGCATAAGCAAAGGGTAAGTGAAAGGGGATATGGTGGCACAGTTGAAGCTCACCTCCCAAATGCATATATATACATATATACGTATGATTTCCATACGTTATCCACAAGTCGATTTGAAAAACATAATTTTATATATTCAAATGAATTGTTGTGCCTTAGTTTCGCTAAAACTCAAAAATAGCTCCATCCGATTTGAATACATTTTTTCGATTTTGTTTGCCTTGAATGAAGAAGTGGAAAAACAATTGGAATTTGACGGACGTTGAACCAATTTCCTCATCACTTTGGAACTCTAACTCGCACATCAATTAAACTTCGCACGAACTTTCCATTCAGTAGCATAATTCAACTGAGAGAATGGGGTTAGTATTAAGGGGGGCGTGGCACTGCCCATACAACTTAAATCTTTAATATGGAATAACGTTGAAATTAAAAGTCACACAGCATGGGAAAATTGGTATACAGTCGTCCCATAGGTGTGTCATTCTACTGGTAAAATTTGATGGACATTGGGCCAGGGCGTGGCACATTTTTTGCGACCCAAATTTTCCAGTTTGGAGCTGTAAATCGCACATTAATAAAACTTGTTCCGAACTTATAATTTAGTAGCGCTCTTCGACTGGAAGAATAGGGTGGGATGGGGTGGGTAGACAAGGACGCATGCCACCGCCCGCACAACTCAAACCTATTATATTGAACGTCGGAATTATAAGTCAAGCAAATTCGAAATTGGTCATTTTGGGAATTGCCACTTTGGATTACTTTTAAGAGAAGACGTTCGCGGCGGACCAAGCATAACTGATGAGCTACTTTACGTGAAAACCGCACCAGTGGTGACCAGCGAGCGACGGCTAATGAAAATACCGATCGACTCAATGAAGAGTTGAAATTTTGGTAAAAATTAATAATCTCTTATAAAAGTTCCAGTCGAATAAATATTAAGTGGCACAACGTTTACCGGGTCAGCTGCCTTTGAGCTCATGAGTCTAAAACGCCCGTAAATGGGTTCCAAGAGATTATTATTAAATTATTGAAGTTTTTTCAATTTACTTTTAGCTCAACATAATTCGAAATGCCATGAAGGCATTACTACGGACAGTCCGTGACATTTCCAGGCGTTACACTACCATTCTTCAAGTACCGCAGACCATTCTTAGTGCTGTGAACACAGTTTATTTAAATGCAACGGAAGACTTAAATAAGTTTATTCGGTCACAAGGTGAGAGACTTGTGAAAATTTCAAATTTCCTCAGAATTAATGAATGAATTCCAAAAGGAAGCATTTTGCAGAGTATGCATAAAATGATAAAAAATCGACTTTCGGAAGATGGCAATAAAGACGAGCTCACTGGAATGCTGAAATTTTTCGAAAATCATCCATATTTTCTCGTTATATGCGGCATTTTCGTTTGTGTTACAGTGTTCCTGGTACGTATTGGGCTGCACCTACCATTATATTGGCTTATTATTGTTTAAAACTTAGTTCGTGTTGACGCTTTAGCGAAATCGTTATGACACTTCTTAGGTTAGGTTACGGAAGGGGTGTGTGCGACAAACACTTCCACTCGGAGACCCTGTTGGGCCCATTGTGAATCACTTCATTTTTCGGTGTCCTTCCCTTATCTGTTTGGATCCCTGTAGATCCAAACGAGATTTTTTGGGAACCATTTGGTCTTCGCGAGGAAATTGTCTAGATCGGTTATCTGTGCATCTGCTTCTTCCACGAGCCCATCAAAGAACCTTACCCATCAAAGAACCTTGCCCCAAGAGTCTGGAGCCGTCGTCCTTGTAGTGATGGGCAGTGGCATAGCAGGTGCTCGACTGATTCTACTGCATCCTCATCTCCACAGCTTCTGCATAAATCGTCGGTCGCCAAACGCCATTTGCATGACACCAATGGCGCAGTGATCTGTGATTACCCCCGTGACCATGCGTGCTGGCCACAGGGTACGTGCAATCTTGCCATCGCACCTGGTTGTCCAGGCTCTACTCGTAGCTCGTGTAAGCTACTCTCATATTGAACCCATCATAGCAGAGATCGGTGGTAGCACCGTGTTGACCGCCTCGCACGCTGGCATAGCTGACCCTGCACGGGCTACTTCACATCTTCATATTTGGTGTTTTAAAATTCAGCTTTCTTCAAATCTCGGCAGCCGCCGTGGCTCAGTTGGTTAGTGCGCGGTCCAGCGATTCGCATGCAGAGTGACGCAAGCTCGAATTCTGCATGTAGTAACACCTAAAAAAAATAACGGGAAACTCGTTTTCTCTTTCGGTGGCTGTCCTCTCAGCTGGAAATGGCAAACCTCTGAGAGTAAAAATTGCCTATGAAAAAGCTCCCAACCTGCCGTTCGGAACCGGCATAAAACTGTAGGTCCCTTCCACCCGCGTACAAAATTCACACGCCCAACACGGGTGGCTGCGGGTAGCTAGGCCTTAGTCTCGCGTAAGCGGGCTGTCGTGCCAATCAATTAATTATTATTATTTCTTCAAATCTTTAAAATATGAAAATATTGGCAAAGGTGTAACTCTATTTAAATTTATAAGAAAACAGTTAAGGAAAATAAAAAACAATTTTGACACAAAAGAAATTATTTATTTAGACGTTAAAATCGCCATAACCCTACTTCAAAATTATATTGTTATAATTATTTATTATATATATTTATTATATAGGCAACTTTATTTGAATCCTGCAAAATCACTAATCAAATTATAGAACGTTTTATAGATTTTGCTGTACCTATTTATTGGCATGTTGTTTGGCGCTTGTTGTGACACGAAGCATAATAAGGTACTTGCAGCCAAAGTAATAAAACGGTAAGACAGCCGAAACATAGTTTAAAGTAAAATTCATCTCTATGCCTCTTCTCATAATTTCTAGGACAGTATACGCGATTATTTCGTTATATGCAATAATCGTTCTAATAGCGTGCTGGCATTTTTGGATGGGTGCGGTCTTACATAACTCTACATGCGCACGGAAAAGTGTTCGGTATGAATATTGCAAACATTATTTTGCATCTACTATACGACAGTGGTGAAGGACTGCTCAGTAAATAAAACGAGTACACTTGTATAATAACACTGTGCGTGAAATTTACCCTCAAAAATTCAGACTTGGGGGGACCTACTGAGCGACTTTCTATAGGTATACTGAGTTGAGATCCACCAGCCGTTTGGCTGGACTGGCTCTAGTTTAAGAGAAATCCGACTTTGAAGTTTGCTCATTTTAGTCGAGTTCGTCGCTTAAGTCTTCGAACGTTTAAATGCTAATAGGTCCTAAATCGTACCAAATAACGTTTTACTGTCTTTGGAAAGTTTGTAGATATTTTAACGACCAACAAATTTGCTTAAGTCACCAATCCAAAAAAAATTCATTCAAACTGCGTTTTCGACAAAAATGTCCCAAAAACCCCACTTTCGTTGAGGCATAAAAACAGTATAGCGAACCCTCGTCAAAAAAAATAAATTAGTATGCTTTTATACAGAGGATTGGCTCCTGCATCTAACAAACTAAAAATTTTGCCTGGGAAACGCCCATAAAAGGCATGGCTCGGGGTCAAAGTTCAAAGTTTTTATCAAAAAAACTTAATTAATCTCCAACTGATTTACACGATATGGGTATCGAACGAAAGGTACCTTTTCATACCTTTCTTTTGATGAGCAACATTAGATACGAAAGATGTACTAATAAAAAGTTTTAAGCGAAAAAAACATTTTTTTATAGAAATTTTTTTTAACGGGTTTTTTTTCTCGAAAAATTCCATTACTAAGGTACAATAAGTTTGCTACCATTTTGTAGCCTGTGAAATTTCCTTTACAATGAATTATTAAAATGGAAATTTTTGTTTTTTCTGGCTGGTGGATCTCAACTCAGTATACCTATAGAAAGTCGCTCAGTAGGTCCCCCCATGTCTGAATTTTCGACTTGCACAGTGTAATTAGATAGAATACACATTAACTTTTTGCCCATAAAGTTAGATAGAATAATAAAAATTTTGAGGTATCAGAAAAAGGACCAGAAAAAGAAAAACTGAGTATGTCAGATTACCATGAATGATTTCTTGTTTCACGCCCATATAATCATTTGAATGGGTATTGACAAAAGGGTTTTTTGTCGAACGGTGTATTGTATACACTTAACTGAAATTCGTAATAAACTAATTCCAATTCGTATGTAATTTTTATTGCTGCCCCCTTTTGTTTTTTAGAATGTTCCGCTGTAAGCCAAATGAAACGATCTACACGAATATGCGGTCCCGGAATCTTGTTTCAGACATTAGTGACTTGCCAAAGTCGATTCAGTATATCAATCGGCTTATTACGCACTTGGTCGCCAGAATATCGCGCGTCACTTACAAACCATTACCCTTAAAGAGCGCTCAGAAACTTATGTCGGATGCAGCAGAGGCAGGTTCAATGTTCAAAATGGGTGATGTGTGCGTCGCTCTAAAAGATGAACTCCATTTGGACTATTTACTAAGCGTTCATAAACAGATCGCGGCATATGCCCACAATGAGATGAAAAACGATAAAACTGTGCTGCCTTCTGGACGGACTAGCAGAGAACTGACGCTATGCAATTTAAAATTTTTCAATGATCACATCATTAAAAAGTTGCTCATATCTGATATATTGGTCAAGGCTGAAGCGGTAGTGAAAAAATGCAAACGATTGGCCACTTTCTTTTCGGATGACATCGAGGAACAGGTCAAAATATCTTTAAGCAGCATGAATGAAATGGCCAAGTTCTACGACAATGGCTTCAAGGCATTTTTGAGCGCTATACCAGACGATTTGACGAAGCTGTATAAGGAGCAACTTGAGCAATACATACAAATCGCAAACTCTTCTTTAACCACCAAAGTTGGCCTATGTAGCTTGACAAGTCGTTCAAGGAGTGGAGCATCTGATTCTTGCACTTGCTGGGCTTTGTATTTGGTATGAATTTTTGTTCTTTTTAAATCATTCAATAGTTCCTTGAAAACAAATATAAGGAACTGTAAAAGTAAATTTACAAAAAACAAACAAAGCTAAGCTTGGCAGCTTAGTCATTTTATTCGAAGAATTTAAAGTTAGGATTGCTAACTAAACCCAATATATACAGTTCCCTATACAAAATAATTTGAAATGTGTATTTTCCACACTACACAGAGCTAATGAAATTGAACGAATGAACTTGTTGTACACTCACCCGTCTTGCTGTGAATTCGGCTAATTTTGTTAATTTTTAGAATGGTTTTTGGTGTGGAGTGTTTTTGATTGCCTTCGCATTACTGCCTATAGTCATAATAGGAAGCATAATAGCTTATCTGCTCAGACGAGATGTTGCTGAATGTTGTATAATGTAAGGCATTAGATTTAATTGTTTGCAACTTATTTAATGTATTGTAAACATTTTTTCACTAGGACGAAAGACGCAGATTGCAGAGAAGGGAGAGGCTCACGCAGCAAACCGAAATGGATGCAAGGCCTATTTCCATGCATGAGACCGACTAAAGATGGTGAAAATGACCAGAAGTAAATTATTCCGAAAATTGATTTTGAACTTGCAAAGATAAGCAACGATTTTCTACTCATTTGTCAATATTATATTTACACCAGCTTAGCTTGTTCCTTGGAAAAACGAAGGTTTTCGACTCGCGTATCGGCATATCATACCACGAGCAAAAGGACCTCAGCAGCAACTGATGCAACGTAAGCGATTAAGATCAGTTTACTGTACAATGTTATGTGACAACTTCTAACCCATTTGCCAACATTTTTAAACCCCAGGCCAGATAGATCACAGAGCAAAAGCAGCTGTCTATATTGTTTTAAATGTAATAGGAAGAAGAAAAAATCGGTCACAAGTGTAGAGTACGTGGTTGACAAGTGTACTTGTGAGAGTTGTGCAGTACGCAAAATGCAGACGGAAGCACCAGCAGCTGAAACTACTGCAACGTATGTGTTTAAGTTCAACAGCGATTACAATAATTTGCAATGTTTTGTTACAAATCTTTAATATTCTGTCATAATTTTTCACAACAGGCAGACTGACGAACACTCTCTACCCACAGCGCAGACAGAAATGTTGTCCGGATCCGATGCAATGTATGTTATTGAGTTAAATATATAACAGATTTATATGCAGTGTTTTGAAACAAATATTGAAATATTTCTAACAAATTTTTACACCAGGTCTCCTAGTCAAGGTGACCATAGACATAAGCGAAAAAGCAAGGTGAAGCAGTCGTTGCCCGAACGTGATTCAATGTAGGTTGTTAATTAAAATAGACAACAGATTAATATGCAATGCTTTGAAACATATCTTTAAACATGTATAAAAAATTGTCCACCAGGTCTGTTAGTCATGGTAAACGGAACCGAAAAAGCAAATTTAAAGACACGTCACACAGTGTCGCCGTTTCATATAGTGAGTGGCCGAAATTAATCAGAGTGGTCGTATTTTGATGAAATTGTGCATAGATGATTGTTACGAAAGCATAATATTATATGAAAAAAATTAAAAGAATCGGACAGCGGACACGCCCACCTCCCATACAAACCAAAACTTTGATTACTGATAGTTTCTGTTATTTTCAAGATAGAGAGATGAAAATTGAACTATTCATTCATTTTAGCCCATATTAACATTTCGTTAAAGATGGGCATGATCAGATTATACATTAAGATATTACGCCCTCTTACATTTTCAGTGCATTTTAAATGCAATTTCGTATGAGTATTGGTATTAATTTCAATAATTAATCGTTTTTTAAAAGGTTTTGCATAACATTTTCCCTATGGTTGAAGTATCACCTATAGTGCAAAACAGTGTAACGCAGCATTAATGTTTACTGATCGATTCAGCTTATATTCAACTATAATTGAGAGTAAAATTTTTACGGATGTTTTAGAGATTATCAAATATTGATGAAATACGCACTTTGCACTACTTGTGTTTATGAATTTTTTAAAGTAACGGTACTCAACAAATGATTAAAGCCAAACCAAAAACAAAAAATTGATGCTGCAATAAATTGCAAGATTTTTATGCGAAGTGTGAAGTTTCTAGAAGCTGTTTTACAAATATATTTTCGCTTCTACTTGTTTTCACAATCTAAGTAAAACGTTAAAGTTTGGGGAGCCATAGCTACTTAACTGTTAATGTCTGAACAATGTATTGTACAGATATTTGTTATTTGGAGTATTTACCAAAATTATGGAAACGTTGATTCTCAATGTCAGCCACTCGATTTTTTTTTTTTTCTATTTTGGCCACCTTGGCGACACTGTGCGTCGCTCGAAGCTGATGCAATGTATGTGATTAAGTAAGATCGATACTAAATTCATTCTCTTCATATAATAATTTTTCATACCAGGTGCACTTGCCCACCAGACAAAGCTTGCCCGCCAGAGCACCATGCAATGTACGCGGTAGAGCAAAATTGAGATCGGATTTATTTACAATGTTATAAAAAAACATTTATCATTGTTTTCCATGCCAGGTTAGTCAAACACAGAGAGCAAAAACATAATAAATGCATCTTGTCGTCATGTAAAAGGAAGAACAAGAATGAAAAATCTCCCGAACGTCATTCAAAGTATGTAATTAAGTCAAACTACTACCACATAAAATTGCAGTGATTTGTAATAAATTTTTTTATTATTTGTCATAATTCAACCAGGTCAGCGGACAGAGAGAACAAACCGTGCTTGTTTTTATCATGTTCAAGGAGGACGAAGAAACGGGCGTCGTCCGAACCTGATGCAGCGTAAGCGACTGAGTAAAACTACGCTCAGATTTTGTTTTAAATATTACTTAATAAATGTTTAACGAACTGCCATATTTTTTGACACCAGGTCAGTTGGTTCCACGGAGAAAAAGAACAAACCACTTTTTGTTTCGTCATGTCAAAGGAGGGAGAAAAAGGCAACACCCGAATCTGATATAACGTACGTAACTAAATCAATCTTAGATCATGTTATTTTATGCTCTCTAACCTTCACTCTGTGCATGGTTTTTACACCCTAATCTCGTGCAATGGGCAACGGGGTTCCACATTGTTTGAACCAGTACACTTTGTATGGGAATAAATAAAATAATAGTGCTTTGGGAGATAGTTATATTATCATTATATTATTAAATATTTGTTTGTGTTGTTGTTGCTGTTGTTTGTTGGGCTTATTATTATTTGTGTTTTTGCTTGCACACCGTCTTCGAATTTGGCTTTCCCCCGGCGAGTGTGCTTGTAGCAGCTTGATGGATGTGAAGGAAGTGGTTGAGATCTGTCGGGGCTTTCTTTTAGAGTCTCCAGAGGTACCAGCAGTAACGGCTGGTATCGATTGCGCTGACGTGTATGGCTCTATAAAGTAGGATACAAAAAATTATACATAGAATGTGAGTCGAAATGGACCATAATGCGTATAAAATACATATCTGGCTGCTCATCAGCTTCTATCGTAGCACATAGCAGCAGTCACAGACAAATACGGAGTGCTGTGCATATGCTGGTGCTTTACAGACATCACATAAGGACCTTGTCTTTGTGTCCTTCGTCTGGCTGTGCTTACAATGCGGACACCGTTGTGCCTTACATGAGCCCCGTGATAGCCTTCGACACTCTCAGTGTTGCAAGGGCAAAACAATGTTTATCCTATCGGCTCGGATTGTTTCAGCCGAATGTGGCATGGACCACCACACTGTCTTGTTCGCTTGCTCATGTTATACTATATATACTCTCGTGGCATACGATTACGTGGCAAAGCTGCTGTCACTTCCTGTGGCACAACGTTTTCATCAGGATGAGCTTCTTCACAGTCTTGCGCGAACTCCAACACATGTATGTCATCCGCTTCTTCGTCACCACTTTCATCATAATTTTCAGTGTCTGGAGCATCAATATCACCACCATTGGTCTAAAAATATTTGAACTCATCATGCAAAGCATTACGTCTCTCCATTTTACGCAACTCTAATGACCTACAAATATAAATAATCAGGACTGGCTGCTTATAAAATCGCAGCCAGTTACTTATCCAAAATACTCTAGAAACACGAAACCAATATGAAATATAACAAATATGTTATATTTACACCAACACTTCACGCAACAAATATAACAATGAACTCAGCTAAAAATGCAACTGACACCAGGAAGCATGAATTTATATCGCCTTTCATATTCCGTTGTAACGGATATTTTCATATGCATTAGTAATCCAAAACTAATTTCTAACTTTTCAAAAGTTATAACTGTCAAAACCGCATAAAATTATTCATGTTTCGAATATTCACGTTTTGCTTACAAATTGTATTGGTATAATACATATATTTATTCGCCAAAGCAAACAAACAGTTTGTGTGCAATGTGTGGATATACTGACCCAATCACACTAAAAACAACATAACTGCTTAAGTTTTTTAGAATCCTTTCATTAATAGCTGTCCAATGATATAAGTATTAATATATCGTTCAGAAAGAAATACTTCCACAAATTCATATTTTCTGTGGCTATGGGAACTGTATACCCCATGCACAGAGTGAAGGTTAATAAATCATCATAATTTTTGACACCAGGTCAGTTGGCTCTGGACACAGAAAGAACAAATCAAGGAAGAAGAAACGAGCTTCGTCCGAATCGGATACAACGTAAGTAAATAAATCAATTTTTGATTATGGTTTCTTATGTTTTTTAATAAATATATAACTATCTGTCATAATACAAAAGGAACAAACCATGTTGCTTTTCGTCATGTAAAACGAAGAAGAAAAAGGCGTCGCCTGAATCTGATACAGCGTAAGGGACTTAGTCCAACAGCGATAAACTTTTTTTAATTTAATTTTCCAAAAAATGTTTAACCATCTGTCATAATTTTTGATACCAGGTCAGTTCGTTCTGCGGACGGAAAGAAAAAACCATGTTTTGTTTCGTCATGCCAAACGAGAGACAGAAAAAGATCATCTGCGCCCGATGCGATTAAGTAAAATTGAGATCAGATTTATTTATTTCTATTATTGTGAAAAAATTAATGAAATACTATTTTTTCACAATACTTGTCAGGGACGGTGACCCAAAACCGACACCAAGTTTAATTTCTTTACGTAATGAGAAGATGACAAAGGCGTCACGCGAATCTGATACAGCGTAAGGGACTAAGTCCAACACCGATTAAATTTATTTAAAAGTTTTCAAGTAAATGCTTAACCATCTGTCATAATTTTTGATACCAGGTCAATTGGTTCTGGGGATGTAAAGAAAAAACGAAGTTCATCTTTTTTTCATAAAAAGAACAAGCAAAAAGCGTCAGCCGAATCTGATACAGCGTAAGGGACTTAGTCCAACACCGATTAAATTTATTTAAAAGTTTTCAAGTAAATGCTTAACCATCTGTCATAATTTTTGATACCAGGTCAATTGGTTCTGGGGACGTAAAGAAAAAACGAAGTTTATCTTTTTTACATAAAAAGAACAAGCAAAAAGCGTCAGCCGAATCTGATACAGCGTAAGGGACTTAGTCCAACACCGATTAAATTTATTTAAAAGTTTTCAAGTAAATGCTTAACCATCTGTCATAATTTTTGATACCAGGTCAATTGGTTCTGGGGACGTAAAGAAAAAACGAAGTTTATCTTTTTTACATAAAAAGAACAAGCAAAAGGCGTCCGCCGAATCTGATACAGCGTAAGGGACTAAGTCCAACAGCGACCAAACTTGTTTAAAAGTTTTCAAATAAATGCTTAACCATCTGTCATAATTTTTGATACCAGGTCAATTGGTTCTGGGGACTTAAAGAAAAAACGAAGTTCATCTTTTTTTCATAAAAAGAACAAGCAAAAAGCGTCAGCCGAATCTGATACAGCGTAAGGGACTAAGTCCAACACCGATTAAATTTATTTAAAAGTTTTCAAATAAATGCTTAACCATCTGTCATAATTTTTGATACCAGGTCAATTGGTTCTGGGGACGTAAAGAAAAAACCAAGTTTATCCTTTTTACATAAAAAGAACAAGAAAAAGGCGTCAGCCGACTCTGATACAGCGTAAGGGACTAAGTCCAACACCGATTAAATTTATTTAAAAGTTTTCAAATAAATGCTTAACCATCTCTCATAATTTTTGATACCAGGTCAATTGGTTCTGGGGACGTAAAGAAAAAACCAAGTTTATCCTTTTTACATAAAAAGAACAAGAAAAAGGCGTCAGCCGACTCTGATACAGCGTAAGGGACTAAGTCCAACACCGATCAAATTTATTTAAAAGTTTTCAAATAAATGCTTAACCATCTGTCATAATTTTTGATACCAGGTCAATTGGTTCTGGGGACGTAAAGAAAAAACGAAGTTTATCTTTTTTACATAAAAAGAACAAGCAAAAGGCGTCAGCCGAATCTGATACAGCGTAAGGGACTAAGTCCAAAACCGATCAAATTTATTTAATAGTTTTCAAATAAATGCTTAACCATCTGTCATAATTTTTGATACCAGGTCAATTGGTTCTGGGGACGTAAAGAAAAAACGAAGTTCATCTTTTTTTCATAAAAAGAACAAGCAAAAAGCGTCAGCCGAATCTGATACAGCGTAAGGGACTAAGTCCAACACCGATCAAATTTATTTAATAGTTTTCAAATAAATACTTAACCATCTGTCATAATTTTTGATACCAGGTCAATTGGTTCTGGGGACGTAAAGAAAAAACGAAGTTCATCTTTTTTTCATAAAAAGAACAAGCAAAAAGCGTCAGCCGAATCTGATACAGCGTAAGGGACTAAGTCCAACACCAATAAAATTTATTTAAAAGTTTTCAAATAAATGCTTAACCATCTGTCATAATTTTTGATACCAGGTCAATTGGTTCAGGGGACGTAAAGAAAAAACGAAGTTCATCTTTTTTTCATAAAAAGAACAAGCAAAGAGCGTCAGCCGAATCTGATACAGCGTAAGGGACTAAGTCCAACAGCGACCAAACTTGTTTAAAAGTTTTAAAATAACTGTTTAACCATCTGTCATAATTTTTGATACCAGGTCAGTTGGTTCTGCAGACGGAAAGAGAAAACCATGCTTTATTTCGTCATGTCAAACGAAAGAGAAAGAAAGATCACCAGCGCCCGATGCGATTAAGTAAAATTGAGATCAGATTTATTTATTTCTATTATTGTGAAAAAATTAATTAACTAATATTTGTTTCACAATACTTGTCAGGGATGGTGACCAAAAACAGACACCAAGTTTAACTTCTTTACGTAAAAAGAAAAAAAAGGCGTCACGCGAATCTAGAGCGTAAGGGACTAAACCCAACAGCGACCAAATTTTTTAAATGTTTTCTAATTAATGTTTTACCATCTGTCATAATTTTTGATACCAGGTCAGTTGGTCCTGCAGACGGAAAGAAAAAACCATGTTTTTTTTCGTCGTGCCAAAGGAAGGAGAAAAAAGCAACACCCGAATCTGATACACAGTACGTAACTCAATCAATCTTCGATTACTATATTTAATATTTTCTAATAAATATTAAACCATCTGTTTTAATTTTTGACACCAGGTCAGTTGGTTCAGAGAACAGAAAGAACAGACCATGTATCTTTTCGTCATGTAAAACGAAGAAGAAAAAGGCGTCGCCCGATTCTGATACAGCGTAAGGGACTAAGTCCAACAGCGATAAACTTTTTTAAATTTAATTTTCAAAAAAATGTTTAACCATCTGTCATAATTTTTGATACCAGGTCAGTTCGTTCTGCGGACGGAAAGAGAAAACCATGTTTTGTTTCGTCATGTCAAACGAAAGACAAAGAAACATCACCAGCGCCCGATGCGATTAAGTAAAATTGAGATCAGATTTATTTATTTCTTTTATTGTGAACAAATTAATGTACTATTATTTCTTTCACAATACTTGTCAGGGATAGTGATCAAAAACAGACACCAAGTTTATCTTCTTTACGGAAAAAGAAGAAAAAAAGGGCGTCACGCGAATCTGATACAGCGTAAGGGACTAAGTCCAACAGCGACCAAATTTTTTTATGTTTTCTAATAAATGTTTAACCATCTGTCATAATTTTTGTCACCAGGTCAGTTGGTTCTGCAGACGGAAAGAATAAACCATGCTTTTTTTTGTCATGTCAAAGGAAGGAATCTGATACAAGGTAAGTAACTGAATCAATCTTCGATTATTTTATCTAGATTTATTTGCAATGTTTTGTAACAAACAATGACGTATTTGTCATAATTTTAACGCCAGGTCAGCTAAGAAACAAGAAATTTTGTCGTGTTGTCAAGACAAGGAAGAAACTCCGCAAGAAACTGTTGCAAGGTATTAGATTAAAACGATTTAGTAACAGTTGTTCTTTTAAAACTTTCCACTTTAGTTCAACAAGTTCTACCAAGTAATACGACATTTTTATATATGAAATCTGAAAAAAAGTAAATAATGTATGTACAGTAGGGCGGGTTAATTTTTTTTTGATGAAGCGTATAGCAAAAACGTAATCTATAGGTGATTCTGAGAAATTGTGCTCAAGAGACCATAGCTCTAAGTCTGATTTGGAACCCCGCAAAATTTCAAAATAGATATTTTTCAATATATACATAGAATAATTTAATTAAATTCGTCATAAAATCAGATAGAGTTATAGTAGATTTCTCAATCTGGGCTTGTTTGAAAGGTATTTTTATCACCTTTCAGAATCTGTATTGATACCAATATTTTTTTTATTTTTAGTAGACATATTAGGAATTTTTGTCGAAAAATAGCCTAAAATGAACTTTTAACTAATAAATTCCGAATTTTCTTCGATTTTTTTCGATAATTTGTTTTTGCAGATTATGAAAGTTCAGATAATTTCCAACAACTTTTATTACGATCAATTTTTTTGTTTTCGAACTCCTTTTTGTAGGAAAATCGATCTGAAAAAAATCAACATTTTCGAGGTTTCAACAAAAAAACACTATTTTTACAATATCTATTTTGAAATTTTGGGGGGCTCCAAATCCGACTTAGAGCTATGGTCTCTTGAGCAAAATTTCTCAGAATCACCTATAGATTACGTTTTTGCTATACGCTTCATAAAAAAATCGTTCCATACAATTTGACCCGCCCTAATGTACAGTACGTTATTAAGTCGAATTGACATCAGATTTACAGTCATTTGACATAAAAAATAGTTCTAGATGAGTGATGACCAAACTCACTCATAAAAATTGGTGGAAATTCGTCGCTTTAGAAAGTTAATATCGCATGTCATTGAGTTTAGTAGGACATATGATAGTGGTTTTTTCAGGCGACGAATTGCCGTAACAGAAATGGTACGTAAAGCTAAGCCACCCGAAAGGCGATCATGCTACAATGTTAAAAACTTCCACTTATTTCAAGCTATTGCTAAGCTTGGTTAACACTGTTATAGTTCAACTACGAGTAGCTTTATTAACCCATTTTCGGCCGCTGGTCGATTTTTCGACCAGCCACTTTGAAGGAGAGTAGCTCTGCACTTAGACATTATATCTTTGAACTTTTGATGCATAAAAAACTTTGGTCTTTTGGTAACCCCTCGAAATAATAATTTTTTTTTTAAGATAAATTTAGAGATGTTGGCGACGGCACGAAAAAAATCATTTTTTATGTCATATTTTGAATATTCTGAAAAATATATAACCTTTTAACATTATCGATTTATTATTGATTATTTACGAAGCCTAAAAACCAAATTACCACAATCAATTGATATCCATAAGATTATGCAAATATTTTTACCTCTCAGCACCGCGTACTTTTCAGTGGTCGAAAAATCGACCATTGGCCAGAAGTCGTCATGTATGTACATATGTAAGCCAACAATTGTTTGTTTTCATGCTTGATTATTATCTGACTAAAACTATGTACATATATATTTTTTTATTTGAAATTCAATTTTTATTTATTTATAAAAAAATTAAAAAAAAAAAAAAAAAAAAATCCAAAAGTATTCTTGATTAAAGTCCTTAAAAGGAATTACAAAAATATTGGCTATTTCTGGTAGCGGCCGAAAATGGGTTAAAACAAAATTTGAGTTATATTGCTTTTCGCCACGTATAAGAGAAACAAACTTCGCCACAAAAGGCAATATACGTGATTTCAATAAATTCAGATCTGATTACTTAATTAGTTTCTTGTTGGTAATTATTTTTCACACCAGGCCAGTTCATTCTGTGGACATAAAATGCGAATTGTCGTGCCAGGCGTCATGTAGCAAACTTGGCAGAAGCGACGAAGGGCCTTCTACATCAAAAGCGGCGACAGATGAACCCTCTATAATTTATTACATGCCACCAAAATCTCTTTCCAATGAGAGCATTAATAAGATTCGCAACAATAGTGATGATAAGCTGTCCACAGGAAACAAGTCTGCAACTTCTATTGCCAAGTCAGAAAGGACACTTTCTTTCATGATTAAATCTCAAAGCAATGAAAAAGTACTTTCCATAGAGCATAATATCACTTCCCCAGAAAGTGCAAATAGGTAAATTTAAGATGCGTTTTTTATTAACCCATTCGAGACGACGATTTTTTTCGAACACGGTCCCCAGGAGCGAACTTTTATTTTTCTTTGTATTGTAACAGTAAAACCAATGCCAAACTTTTTTTTCCTGTACTCTACAGATTTCATTAGTTCCAGAAAAATTTTATTTCGACGACTAGTTTACTCAGAATAACTGATAATTGCACATTAAGGTCTTATAGCCTCGGAAATCCATTGCACACACGGTGTGCAATCGGTCTCGAATGTGTTAAGCAATTTATTTCTTGTTAGATATAATATTTTATACCAGGTCAGTTGGTTCTATGGTCAACAAATGCGAACTTTCGTGTAAGGCGTCATGTAGCAGATACACTCCACCGAGAAGTGATTCAACTAACGTACTTAGGTAACATTTTGGCCCGATTTAGTTTCTCGTTAATCATAATCTATCACATCAGGTCAGTTGACTCTACGGTCGAAGAAACTATGTTGGCTGTACCCATGAAAATTGAAAGATCTCCGAGTGAAAGCGACAAAGTGGGTTCCACAACAGAAGGATCCCCCACCATTGAGAACTTGGCAACAGAATCACGCTCCTTTGAAAGTCATCAAAAGCAGAATCCCATTCCGCCAAACACTTATGGAACGTATGTGCTTGTAACAAATTTGTACCGAACTAATACAGTTTTTTTACCAGGTTATCTGAAACGGAGTCTGAGCGTGGTCCAGGTAGCTTAGCTACAAAACCAGGCTTACCTCGGTATGAAGGCGGCAAAATGGTTTCCATATCAAGCATGTCTTCTTCATCTGCTACCAGAACAGATGGATCCTCCGATATTAAGAACTCGGAAACAGAATTACTTTCTTTTGACGGTAATCGTTTCGTACAGCTGAAGCCCATTTCATCGGGAAGTGATACAACACGCGAAATAAGGTAAAATTCAGATGCGATTTTTAATTTAGAAATTTATTTCTCCTTAATCATAATTTTTCACACCAGGTCACTTAATCCTACGGTGGAAGAATGCGACCAATCGTGCATGGCATCAAGAACCAAACACACTTTTCGAGAATCACACGCAACGTATGTGCTTGTAGCAAGTTTGTTCTGATCTGACAAAGTTTTTTCAAACTAGGTCACATGAAACGATATTAGCGGCTGGCCAAGATGAAGACAAGTTACCTTTACCTACGGAAATTAAGAGATCTCCGAGTAAAAGCCAAGAACTGCCGTCAACATCAAGTATGGCTACAGATGGATCCTCCGTCAATAAGAACTCAACACCAAAATCACGGGCAAATGAGGTCAGCCAGATATCGCTCGTTGATAATAACGTAAGCCCTTCTGACCAACAAAAGTCAGGAGCAGTTGATTTACAAAAAGTACCAACCAGCTTGTCTAAGAAACAAGTTATAACATTAGACTATCTGTCTAATAAAGTAAAGCCAACAAAATTTTCTATCAGTCTCTCATATGGGGAAGCAAGTGATAAGACGGAGACGCATCTCAATGATCGAAAAGATAAAGAAGTAATATCGTCTGCTATAGGGACACAAACATCGTCTCCTATAGTTGAACAGAATGAACAAGCGTCTTCTGTCTTCCAAATACTTAAGTCGAATTTCAAAATGGATAGAACAGACATGAAACCGCTGGAGAATATTCAAGAACCAGCTTCGTCATCTATAGGTGTGAAACAAGCATCGACGGAGACAGTCAAAGTGCTGGAAAAGTCGACTATCCCACAAAAAGATACATCAGAAAGGTCTAACGATAAGGAAAGTTCTCCTGCCAAGGATAAGCTCAAGTCAAACATACCTGATAGTAAACCTAAATCTCTGTAAGACCCGATTCAACTCAGAATTATAATTAACAATAATTAATTGTGTTCTTTAATTAGAAAAAGCTACCCAAATAGTCCTTGTAGAAGCGGAACATCTTGTGTAGCTGAAAACGACAACTTGTCTACCCAGAATCAACATACAACGCCTATAGGTGTGAAACAAGCACCGATCGAGACAGTCAAAGTGGTGGAAAAGTCGACTATCCCACAAAAAGATACATCAGAAATGTCTAACGATACGGAAAGTACACAAACATCGTCTCCTATAGTTAAACAGAATGAACAAGCGTATTCTGTTATGCAAATACTTAAGTCGAAATTCAAAATGAATAGAACAGACATGAAACCGCTGGAGAATATTCAAGCACCAGCTTCGTCATCTATAGGTGTGAAACAAGCATCGACGGAGACAGTCAAAGTGCTGGAAAAGTCGACTATCCCACAAAAAGATACATCAGAAAGGTCTAACGATAAGGAAAGTTCTCCTGCCAAGGATAAGCTCAAGTCAAACATACCTGATAGTAAACCTAAATCTCTGTAAGACCCGATTCGGCTCAGAATTATAATTAACAATAATTAATTGTGTTCTTTAATTAGAAAAAGCTACCCAAATAGTCCTTGTAGAAGCAGAACATCTTGTGTGGCTGAAAAGGACAACTCGTCTACCCAGAAGCAACATATAGGTGTGAAACAAGCACCGATCGAGGCAGTCAAAGTGCTGGAAAATTCGACTATCCCACAAAAAGATACATCAGAAGTGTCTAACGATACGGAAAGTTCTCCTGCCAAGGATAAACTCAAGTCAAATATACCCGATAGTAAACCTAGATCTCTGTAAGACCCGATTGGGTTCAGAAATAGAATTAACAATAATTAATTGTGTTCTTTAATTAGAAAAAGGTACCCAAATAGTCCTTGTAGAAACAGATCATCTTGTGTGGCTGAAAAGGACAACTCGTCTACCCAGAAGCAACATACAACGCCTATAGGTGTGAAACAAGCACCGATCGAGACAGTCAAAGTGCTGGAAAAGTCGACTATCCCACAAAAAGATACATCAGAAACATCTAACGATAAGGAAAGTTCTCCTGCCAAGGATAAGCTCAAGTCAAATTTACCCGATAGTAAACCTAAATCTCTGTAAGACCCGATTCGGCTCAGAATCATAATTAACAATAATTAATTGTCTTCTTTAATTAGGAAAAGCTACCCAAATCGTCCTCGTCGAAACAGAACATCTTCTGTGGCTGAAAAGGAGAAATCGTCTACCCAAAAGCAACATAAAAAGCTTATCGTACGAAAGAAGTTTTCAACATCGCCAGGCCATAGTCGACAGCCTTATATGACCGATAAACAGGAACTTCGTGTGACCAAAATAAATAAGGCGTCTATTATGAACAAACAAATGGATTCAACCGCCAATAGTCAACAGCCCACGTCTACAAAAACACAAGACTTGAATTCATTCGAAAAAAAGAAACGGCCAAACAAAACAATTCGTGTCAAGAAAAAGAAAATATCATTTGTAGTAAAAAAACAGAAATCGGATCCAGTGATTTCAAAATCGGACCGCAAAAAAGGCGGGTTCTCTGTATTAGAAAAGTCATATGACATTGGACAGCAAAACACTGTCCATCGCACAACGTCATTACCTTCTGTAAAAGAGTCGAATTTGTTAGACAACGCTCAAGCATCTCTGATAGTACCAACAAAAACGTCGCATATTATACAAGAGCAGAAGACGAAGTTGTCAAGCCATAGGGAAGAGTCATCTTTCAAGAAAAGAAGCAAGTTGAATCCATCTGAGAGTATACCGAAATTTTTGAAAGTTAAAAAGAAATTGCTACGTATCAAACAAAGAGAAGAGTCACCAATGCCACAAACGCGCGTAGTAATAGTCAATGGTCTTCAGCGACACAAAAACAAAGTCTATATCCAGCGAATGCCGAAAATAGGGAGCAAGTTTGCTCAAAAACGAGGTTAATTCATTGGATTCGTTTGCGTTTGTATAATGATTGTTTACAAAAAATGAAGGGTGTCTATAAAAGAAAAATAAAAGTTGTCAATCATGCAAAAAGTCGAGTTTGAAATTGCTTAGCAATAACCATGGTTCTTCCTTCAAATTGTACGTGATTTCGTGAAAAACACAGCTGAAGTGAAAAATCAACTGCGAAGTTCTTGAACGTGAAAATCTTTTCAATCACCAAGCATTCGTTCACGACGAATTCAAATTTTAAATGTCTTTATTTATTGTGTCAATACGATCAGAGTTAAACATTGTCTTTTGTGTACATACTAAGATTTGAAGATTATTTAGCCAATGACAGTGATCTGTAGGACTAATTATTAAATGTATTTTTGATTGCTTAATCAAATTGCAAGAGCTCGACATCAAACAAGCTCATACAATAAAATCTCACAAATTCATTGCAATGTTTTTATTAAATTTGCCAAGAATTAATTAAAGTAAAGACTAATAATAATAATAACAATTGACTAGCACGACAGCCCGATTACGAGACTAAGCAGCTCGCAACCATCTGTGTTGTGTGTGCGAATTATTATAAGGTTGGAAGGGACCTGCAGTTTTAGCTGATTTCGTACGGAGAGTTGGGCCTTTTCATGGGCCCTTTTACTCTCAGAGGTTTGCCATTTCCTGCGGAGAAGGCAGCTGCCGATAAAAAAATTGTTGTCTATGCAACGGAGTATTGAATCTGGGTTCGTGCGTCGCATTTGACTGTTGGCCCAACGCATTAGCCAGCTGAGCTACTATGCGCTTGAAAATACAAGTGTCGAAAATACAGCTGCCGTCTTTTTAACGCGTTACAAGCCACATATTTCTGGTGACCATTGTTAATGATATTTTAGTATTAATTTAATGAATTTAATATTAATTGGAAAGCAAAACACTAACGTAGGCAATTAACTGAACTGAACTAAAAATCCCAAAACTATAAAATCACGTAAATGTCAAAATATCCTCCAGCGAAATCTTTTGTCATATACATGAAGAATTATGCATTCATTACTGCTAGATTCTCGTAAAGACTGACATTACCGCATTTGACGAGCTTGGCTTACAGAATTCCTGAAACGATTGTGTATTTTATGGGCATGTATCGTATTGTTTTACTATGGGTTATGTGGGTATTCATTCATTTCTCATGTGTATTTTTTTCGTTTTTTATCTTTCATTTTTGAATAAAAATAAATACAAATTTTGAAAACTGTGGAGCTGTATTTTTTCTTGATTTGTTTTATTTTGGTATAAGAAATGAAATCGTCTATTTTATATTTTACACATCATTGCCAGGAATACTAATCGAGTATTTTACAATACGTACCAACCAGCACTCTATACTACTTACGAATTGATATGAATTCCACACTATTTTCGCCCGTGCCGAGACGTATGGCCAGAGCAAAGACGGAATCAGAGTGCGGTCATCCAATGCATCGACTGTTCGTCACATACGTTGTTCAAAAATATGGCACCAAGAAATTGAAAAAAGGTAAGGCAAGTTTTACAAAAAGAACAGTTGCGAAAAAGTATGCTGTAGGGGTGTTTTTTTTCTTTAATTCGCAGATCAATATGAGATTTTGAGCTTAGTTAATGAATTTGTTCTTTTGTGGTACCTAGCAGTACTGTCATTGTTGTTCACAATCTTAGGGTAAGTGGCATTGCTGCTGTTTCAACGCCTCTCAACTTTTGTTATTTATACAGGATTTGTTTTGGCATTTGGACACTAACACGCGGCCGAGGCGACCCTATGCCCCGTCGTGTAGTACGCAGACGATCTCAAATGCGGGATGCGGTGAAGTGTCGAAAATGTTTAGGTTTAATACTGCTGTGTTTGATAACAGTGGCAGGGTGAGTATCACGAAAAGAATTCAATGTTTTGCAAAGGTACCGCGGTTATACTTAACTGGTCATCTTTCGAACCAGCAGTTGTATGAAATCCAGTTGCATTGCTGTGCAATTTTAACATTTCAGTACGTGGAGTTTCTTTCATAATGCAAACAAAATCTTAAAGTTATACTACACTACTTATACCAACTTATGTAGAAAAAGTTAGTTATTTTCGCATATTTATATTTTTTGCAGATATGGCCTGTGGATTGCCTTCGATCGCAATTTCAAGTTGCACGCATATTCGACGAATAATTTTGCTGTTGACGTCCGCTCTTTTCTGGACGAAACATCGGACCAAATCAATCACGTGTTAGTTAAAAATTATTACGAGTTCGAGGACCATTTCAATCATCTAGTGGACAGTAAGCAGATCCAATTTTGTGCATGCAGACATCAATTAAGCCTATGTGCGTCCGTTTACAGACTTCGTTGCGGATACGCTCAAGCACTTTCGTGAAAGTGTTAATTCGAGTAGTTTTAAGAAAACAGAAAGCTTCCTTCTGAAGCGAGATGAATTTGAAACATTGATTGCGAATATCGAAGATGACGTCAACACGCTGCAACACACAGGCACCAAATTGCAAGACGGTATGGCTGTGATATATCGATGCGTTGCAATGAATTATTTGCTTGATTTCGTGCAGACTTGCGAATTTTCTATCGCAACGAAACCATGCTCCTGGGGGTATCTGATCCCGGAAAATACGCCCTGGTGGCGAGCAATATCAAGTATTTGAAAATGAAAATGTTGCACTTTCATGCGGTACGTGGACCAAAATCCATCGACACTAATTAGCGGATCGCATTGTTGTTCTTAAAGATTTTCGTAGAAATGTTGTCGCATAGACTAGTAAATGGGCATAGCTAATCCACGGTGGATTAACCACGTTCACAACTTTCACATGTACTTCTCATTAGACATGGGGATTTGCACTAAAATCACACAGCCACTACGAGGTCTGCCACTAAATAAATTAAGTGATAGCTGAATTTTTTGCCACTAATCACTGATCTTTAATTAGTAATTTTCTTCCGCTAATTTGTTTTTAGTGGTACATTTTACCACTGTCATTAAATAAAGATAGTGATTAGTGGTCACTAAATGTATTTAGTGGTAATGAAAAGCATAGTGCACTATGAATTTAGTGCAAAACCCACATGCCTGCTTCTCATTTCGTACACGCATCTATTTAGACTTGAACAACCGATTAGTGGAATCGACCCAAAGTGCCTTTTTTAAGGTTAACTTAAAGTTTTTTTTGTTTCGTTTTAGCTGGCATTGACTGAACTTGTATTAAAAGAGTTACAGCACATAATTCACGAGATTTCTAAGCATCACACCGTCAGTACTCGGATACCTCATACGATAGCTAATGAGGTGAAGAACGTTTTTTTAAATAATTCAGGCAACATAAAACGGTTTACAAATTCTAATGGTGAGTACCACCAGAAATTATAAGGACTTCTATTAAAAAATGTATGACATCCAAAGGGAACAACTTTGCAAAAATACACCATGGTATGAAGCGTGAGCTTGAAAAACTATGGAAACCTGATAAAAACCTTCCCAATGTTCCTGGTCTGCTTCGTTATCTTGGCCTTGTTGTGTGTTTTGTAATATTTGCGGTATGTATTCGTGCAAAACTCAAGTTAACCATTTATACTCAATAAATACTTCTTTTTGTAATTTCTGAGATTCTTTTTGCCAGTCAAATTAGATATAAATTATATGAATATTTGAAATTATCGTTCTATTTTCGTTTAGTTTTTCCCCAAGGGCGTTTGCTCAGCTTCTTGAAAGCAAACACAGTGTAAACGGTTTATTAACGCTTTATCTGTATTCTTATGTTTTTTGGACATTTAGGGAGTTTAAATAAACTACTGGCATTCTTATCAAATTGTTCTCTCATTCTATTCAAAATCGAGAAAATTTTTAACAGAAACTTGCATACTTATTGAGCCCATTACACATGTACATATTTATACTAGAAAATGTATAATTTGAAGTAAATCGAGCTAGAAACTTAAACTAAGTTAACTACCTTCTAGATTCTAATGTGCTTACTGACGGTTGTGCTGACGGCTGTGTGTTGCAAATGCAACACATCGTTCTTACTGGCAAGGTAAGCTTTGACCGGAATTGATTTTACCTGAACATCTCACATTATGCAGACTTTCAAAATTTCAAGGACAATACTTGGGATTATGTTGGTGTATGCGGCAATTGCCACAATAGCAGGCATGCATTTTTCCAAGGGTTTGGAGTTACGAAATACGAAATGCAAGAGGGCACGGGACGCCAGGTACGCAAAGGTCAAAAATTCAGTTATGAACAGGTATCGGATTTATATGCAAAAATATGCAAGCATATGCAAATATGCAGTGCATATGTTAGCTCATTCTTAATTATTTTCAATAAAAATAGTTTCTGTCTTGGTCCCGTTCAAATCGGAAGCTCCAAAAAAATATGCACTTGCATATAATTCCGATCCCTAGTAATATATCTCAAACACTGTCACAGAAAACGACCAAGATAATCTAAAGAGAGAGGGGTATTCCTACACCAATAGTTCTGTGGCGTTCATTACGTATCCATTTTGATGTTTTTATCCACTTATAATGAAACTGAACAGTCAAATACCTAACAATGTTTGAAATACATACATATGTACTAGGGATTGCAATCCCGGACCAGTTTTACAATCCCGGGATTTTCGGGACTGAAAATCACAATCCCGGCATCCCGGGATTTTTTTCGGGATTGAATATATTACTTTAAGGAACTAGCTCACACTTTTTGCAATCAAATAAATTATATCTATGTATTAAATACAATTCTGTGTACTTAATTTAAAACTAAGAACAAAATGTTTATGACAAATAACTTAACTTAAAACGCATTTAATTGCCAAATCACCTGGCTAACCTGTAGAAAAACTCATCTCTCTGGTACAATACTAGTAGATCAAATCGTATTATGTATATGTAAATCCTCAAGTTTTGGCCATTCACAATAAGTGAAATTCGGTGTGAGTAATAACTATCAATAACTCAAGTTTCGCTGTAGTTTTAATTTTGAAATACTGATGGTTTTATATTAGCTGTTTCTTTCTTATTTACACCATTTTCCCTATGTATTGTGAAAGTGACAAGTGACATTAGTGTAAAGAAGAGTTCAACATGCATGAGTTACATGTTTTTAGAAAATTCTGGTTGTTTACTTTTTTGAATGGATTCATTTCTTGGAGCG
Source organism: Melieria omissa (assembly GCA_963971225.1). Classification (NCBI taxonomy): domain Eukaryota; kingdom Metazoa; phylum Arthropoda; class Insecta; order Diptera; family Ulidiidae; genus Melieria; species Melieria omissa. The sequence continues at coordinate 106,848,100 of OZ020268.1, read as the reverse complement.
TAATCTTGTTTGCATTTCTGCTTTTGATTACTGGCAAATTTATACTGGAATAGTGCCAAAAGAGAGCTAGATTGTACAAATTTCTAAAAAGTAGTTATAAACAAACAGAGCTATTGTTGCATTATCACTTATTCAAACGTCACAGGCAATGGGCAATTTATTTTTTGTGTTAAATAAGAAGGGTTACAATTTTCGAAATCAACGTGACAAATAAAAAAGTAAGCTTTTGTTTTTGTTTCGATCCCGGGACCGGATTTTGTCAATCCCGGGATTTTTCGGGACTGAAATTGTCCGGGATCCCGGGATTTCGGGATTTGAGATCCCGGGATTGCAATCCCTAATATGTACATATACGAAAATGGGTAAAACTAAGTATGTTGCTCATATTCCTTTTTTAATTTAAACTGACACATTTTTCCCCGTGTTGTACATATTTTATAGTACTATGGCTGAACTTAATGTGTTTGAAAAGAAGTCGTTGCCGTTAAAACCTAACATACTTTCCGATTGTATGGAAAATGAAACTCTTTACACAGCGTTGCGGTCCAGAAATTATGTTGATGACATTAAAGCAAAGCCAAAAACTAGAAACGACTTCAATACCTTTGTTAATAGTCTGGTTAACAGAATTTCCAACATCACCTATAAGCATGTGTACGTCAAAAAGTCACATGACATAATAGCGGACGCAGTGGAAGTAGCGAAAAGGTTCAAAAAAGGCCAGATTTGCATGGCTTTACAAGGCGACCTGAATTTAACTTTTTTACGCAGCGTACATGACAAGGTAGCGGAATATGTCACAAATCGGTTGTCAACTGATGAATCAGGGCCTTACGATAAACAGACTAGAAAAGATTTGATGATGTGCAACCTAAACAATTTGCGTAATGTTATGAATGAGACGATCGCATGGGAAATGTTAGGAACAATGGAAAAAATGATAAGCAAGTGCAAGAAAATCGCCAGTTTTTTTTCGGATGACATCGATAGAGAAATACAGACTTATTTGAATGAAATTGATGAAATGTCAAAATTCTACGATATTGAGTTCAAGTCGCTTTTGGATTATATACGAAATGGCTTGGTTAGTTTGTATAAGGCGCAATTTGGGCATTATATTAACATGGCAAACGATGCGTTAACAACACAAGTTGGACTGTGCGATTTTGCGCCGAGAAGTGAGAGGAAACTTACCAAAGCCGAAGCCTGCAAATGTTTGACAGATTTAGTGGTAAATTTTCTTTAAGTTCTTACTTTTTGGAAATTGATTTGATACGAGGGACTAATCCAATACATAGTCTCTTCAAACGTAGTAATGTTTACTGAAAATTAATATGAAAAAACTTTATTACAAAGATTTAGGAAAAATTTTGACTTGAATATGTCTATTTCAGTTTTAGTTTTCTATTGAAGTAAACAAAATAAAAGAAATAGTACGACTATGTATGTATGAAAATATATATATATATATCTATATATTTTCGACTGTCGGGTGTTGGACTACGGTCTATATGTTACTTGTGCTTGGATACGTTTTTATCGCAATTCATTATTATTATTATTAGCTGCAATTCAAATTTGAATAGACATAGTTTGTACTAGAGCCGATTTTACAATTGATTAAAGTAGTTTGAGATTGTCACACGCATTTGCTATTCAAAAAGAATTTTTACGTGCAGCTTGCAAATTTGGTTTGAATTTACAGAATGGATTTTGGGTTGGTGTATTTCTGGTGCTTTTCACTTTTGTGCCGATCATCATCGTGGGCGCTCTGTTGGTATGGGCAATAAGGGGAGGCAGAAGGTAAAACAGCGTGGTTGAGCCAAATCGTTTATACAAATTTAACTTATTTTCTATATAATTGTTAACCTTGTTAGGATCCAGCGCAGAAATCTTTTCACACTCATATCTGAAGCAACCGCAAGAGATTACGAATGTGAACCGGATTGCCGCGAAAGGGATTGTACATGCCATTAAAGATTGAAAGATTTCCCAAAGCGACAAACTGGGTTCCAAATCAAGCATGGGCACATCGTCTGCTATTAAAACAGACGTAACCTCCGCCATTATGAACTCAGCATCAAAATTATGTTCCACAACAAGCATGACTACGTCGTCTGCTATCAGAACAAAAGAATCCTTCATCATTAAGAACTTGGCAACAAAATTCCGCTCCTTTGTGAGTCATAAAAAGCAGAATCCTACTTCGCCAAAAACTTATGGAACGTATGTGCTTGCAACAGTTTTATACCGAACTAATATAGTTTTTGCAGGTCATTTGAAACGGAGTCTGCAACGCCTGGTCCAATGCCAGCTAGCTTAGCTACAAAAGCTGGCTTACCTCTGTATGAAGGCGGCTAAATAGATTCCACATCAAGCATGGCTACATCATCTGCTATCAGAACAGAAGGATCCTCGGACATTAAGAACTCGGATACAAAATTACTTTCTTTAACGCTTAAACCCACTTCATTGGGAAGTGATACAACACGCGAAATGAGGTAAAATTCAGATCAAATTTTTGTATTTAGAAATTTAGGCATAAATGCAGTATAGCGAACTCTCGTGAAAAAAATAAATAAGTATGCTTTTCCATATCATGTGTATTTTTAGAATATTCTTAAATTAGCATAAGTGTCTTTCAAATGATAATCACATTTGTGCATAGAAATATTGGAGACTAATTTAAAAATGGTTCAGTTGCTGTGGTTCTGTGAAGTGCTGCTACATTGTGACAGGAAGCGGTACTTGATTAGAGTTGATGATAAATTCGCCACTCGGCACAGTTTTCGTTGTAAAGCGAAGCCTCGTGAAAAAAATAAATAAGTATGCTTTTACATAAATGTTTGGCTCCTGAATCTAAGGAATTAAAAAATTTGCCTGGGAAATTTCCACAAAAGGGAATTCACTCCAAAGTTGGTTTGAAAATAACTCAATCCATTCTCAATCGATTTACGCGATATGGGTATCATGAATGTACATTATTAGATATGTAATATACACTGATAAGAAGCTTTAAGCGAAAAATGTTTCAAATTTTTCAAAAACGGACTTTTTTCTTGAAAAAATCCATTACTAAGATGTAAACAGTTTGTGACCACATTGTAGCCTGTGGAATTTCCGCTACAATGAAACATAAAACATTTGATATTTTTATTGTTTTTGCTTTTATATTTAAATTTAAATTGAGTTAAAAGCATATGTTGGCAATATTGAAATGGCGCTTAAGCAGATTATGGCTTAGGCGCGATCTTTTACAATAATATGATTTGAATACAAAAATACTGTAAATACTTTAGTGATCCCGATGCCCTACTTACTCCCATGAGGGTTATTTTTTTGAAGATCGGTCGAAGGCCGACCACACAAAAAGCACAAAGCCGAAGCTATGATTATAAAAGTTATTGCTTATGAGCATCAATGTTTCAAATAGAAAAATACTGTACACGCTTTATTGAACCTAATGCCTTAGTTTCTCCCATTAAGGTTATTTTTTTTGCAGACCGGCCAAAGGAAGGCCCCACAAAAGGTCTTTGAATACAAAAAAACTGCAGCTTACTAATCACCCTTCATGTAATGGAAAAATATAATCAACAGACAAATGCAATTGAAGGCTTGTAGCGTCAGGCAAAACATTCAGTGCCACAATACCATAAAAGCAAAAAAGGTTTTAATGGATGTTTGGCAAAACTTTAGCTTTTAAAATAATGTAAAGCTAGAAATCTTGATCTTCAAAAACGTTTTGTAATATGCCAGGTATTTTCTATAACCCCTTTCGGCCCTCATTATCCGAAAGTGAATGCTTGTCGAGTTAGACAAAAATTAGAAATATATGTTCATAAATAACAAAAGTATACATTTTAATATTTCATTGTAGAGCTTAAATGTGGTAATACATTTATTATAACTTAATAATGATTTTTTTCGAAAAAAATCCCGTTTTTTAATTTAATATAAAAAAAAGTATTTTTTATTTATAACATCTTTGGAGTCCATATTACATATCTAATGTTGCAAATCAATAGAAAGGTATGAAAAAGACCTTTCGTTTGATACCCACATCGTGTAAATCAGTTGGATATTACCGGTTTTTTTATATAAACTTTTGAAATTTTACCCCGAGCCACGTCTTTTGTAGGCATTTCCCATGCAAAATTCTAAGTTTGTTAGATTTACGAAAATAAGCTCTATATAGCCCAACTTTCCGTTTTTTGCATGAGGGTTCGCTATACTGCATTTGTTTCGAAATTGATTTCTCCTTAATCAGAATTTTTCACACCAGGTCAGTTAATCCTACGGTTGAAGAATGCGAACAATCATGTATGGCAACAAGTAGCAAACACTGCGAACAAAACGATGCAACTTATGTGCTTGTAGTAAGTTTGTTCTGATCCGACAACGCTTTTCAAACTAGGCCACATGAAACGATATCAGCGGCTGACCAAGATGGAGACAAGTTATATTTACTTACGGTAATTATGAGATCTCCGAGTAAAAGCCAAGAATTGCCTTCCACATCAAGCATGGCTACAGATGGATCCTCCGTCAATAAGAACTCAACACCAAAATCACGTGCAAATGAGGTCAGCCAGATATCGCCCGTTGATAATAATGTAAGCCCTTCTGACCAAAAAAAGTCAGGGGCAGTTGATTTTCAAAAAGTACCAACCAGCTTGTCTAAGAAACAAAACACTTTGTGTCAAGAAGAAGAAAATATCATTTGTAGTACAAAAACAGAAATCGGATCCAGTGATTTCAAAATCGGACCGCAAAAAAGGCCGGACCGGAAAAAAGGGGTCCTCTGTTTTAGAAAAGTCATATGACATTGGACACCAAAAGACTGTCCATCGCGCCATTATTCCTGTTGCTACAACGCTGAAGCATCTCTGATAGAAGTTGTCGAGCAATAATCAAGAGTCTTCTTTCAAGAAAAGAAGCAAGTTGAATCCATTTTGAAAGTTAAAAAGAAATTGCTACGAATCAAAGACAAGAGTCACCAATGCCACAAATGCGCGTAGTAATAGTCAATGGTCTTCAGCGACACAAAAACAAAGTCTATATCCAGCGAATGCCGAAAATAGGGGCCAAGTTTGCTCAAAAACGAGGTCAATTCATGGGAGTCGTTTGCGTTTGTATAATGATTGTTTACAACAAATGAAGGTTGTCTATCAAAGAAACATAAAAGTTGTCAACCATGCAAAAGCCGAGTTTGAAATTGCTTAGCAATAATCACGGTTCATCGTTCAAATTGTACGTGATTTCTTTAAAAATCCAGCTGAAGTAAAAAACCAACTGCGAAGTTCTGGAACGTGAAAATGTTTTCAATCAGCAAGCATTCGATCACGACGATTTCAAATTTTAACTGTCTTAGTCAAAATACATCTTTTGGGTTTTTGTATTATTTCAATACGATCTGAGTTAAAATTGTCTAAGACTTATTATTAAATGTATTTTTGATTGCTTACCCAAATTGCAAGAGCTCGACATCAATGAAGCTCATACAATAAAATCTCATAAATTCATTGCAATATTTCAATTTAATTAGCCAAGAATCGTTTATTAGTGCACTAAGTGGGAATTTATTTAAGCAAAGATTAATAATAATAATTGACTGGCACGACATCCCGATTACGAGACTACCATCCTTGTTGTGCATTCGAATTTTTACAAGGTTGGAAGGGACCTACAATTTTATGCCGATTTCGAACGGAGAGTTGGGAGCTTTTTTTAGAAAAAGCTCCCAACGAAAGAAAAATTGTTGTCTGTGCAACGGAGTCTTGAACCTGGTTTTGTGCGTCGCATTTGGCTGTCGGCCCAACGGGGGCTGTCGGAAAGCAAAACAATTAACTGAACGTAGTCAATTTTGTTGCCATGTGGCACATTGCTACTTTGTGGACGTCTGGGCCCTCTGTGGTTTCAAGAATAAATTTTTTTGATCCTTAGAATAGTTTGAAGTTTTAGGAAAAATACGAAACTAATAAACTGAATAAAGTTTAAAGAAGAGAAGTATATAAGTTTTTTTATTGGTATACCTTGACATAGTAAAGGAGGAAGAAGCAGAAAACTTTAGATAACTTTTTAATTTGACGTTTTTTTCCATTTAGGTACTTTTTTTTTAATTTTGGCTGAAATAAATTGAGAAATATTCAAATTTTCGTTATACTTAAAAAGTTTTATGTTTAAGTAATTATTACAGCCACAACGATGTGGTTGCTCTCATAGAAAAACACTCTAAAATAGAGGGTCCGACTATTAAAGTAAAACAATTTCTTTTGGAATGCTGGTAATATAACCACAGAGGAGCCAAAAACGTAAAATTTTAACTTTCCCCAGTAAAAACCTTTAGCTCTCTAAACCTCTATTGTGCCCCCCTTCTTGGACTTCAAAGATTGTCAGTGTGTCCAGTATCCAGGAGGGATTTTAGTATGCTTCCTACACCTCTGGATACCCAGTCCGTATCTGGTATAAGTCGGTCCCCCAGATGTTTCTTTCTTTAAGCATAAGTACAGGGCACTCTCCTTGTATCGCTGCTTCCCCAGGCTTCGCTGTGCGCATTTGCGTCGCAGCCTAGTATCAGTGGCAGCTTTTTCTGCTCACAGTCCTTCACCAGTTTAGAGACTGTCTCTGGCGGAGCCAGAGTGTCCTTTCCTGGCCAGCACAATGTCCTGCGCGGTCCCGTGTATTTGTACCGGTATCTGTACCGCAAGCAATTCCCTAGAAAGGAAGTCTGCAAGACAAAGATAATTCAAAGCATTGGCTATTAACATGCAGGCTCTTGGGTTGTTACACCTAATGTCCCAAATTACGTGAATGTTCTTTTTTACCAATCCTTTAATTGAGGGTTACCCTCGCATGACTTCGCGTGGTACAGATTGATTTGCGCATCTTTAGTGCTGGTCATCTCCGTCTCAGGATCTGTCGGCTACGTCTTCATCCTCTGTCAGACCGCCTTCCTTGTCCAGGTCCGACAGGGTGACTCTTTGCGAGTCTTCATCCTCGGCGGCCATGCTCCATGCTGATCTCTTCGATGACCTCACTGCTGGCAGACACCTTCTCGACGAGAGTAGGAGGAGATTCCTTCGAAATCTCTGAAACTTCCGCCGGAGTATTGGCTTCTGGTACAACAGCAGTGCCTGGTTGTTCTCGGCGCTTGTGCACGTGCACCGGAACTGTACCAAACCGGTACCTCAGGACGCAATTGCACCTCTTAATGGCTTCAAGCGATTGGTCGTCGACCCCAATCGTTAAAACCTTGCCCATCTTCTCGTCCCTGGAACGGAAGATCCTCCATAAGTTCGTATACATCCCTGTTTTGGGGAATGAGGAGCTGCTTGTTGTCCTTTCCTGCCGCCTTCGGGAGGTATACTGTCAACATGTGTACTCCGGGTATACAATCCATGTCGCACGTGGTCAACTTTTCCCCTTCCAGCCAGGCAGTATAGGGACAAGACCTTTGAGCTACTCCGCCGTTTCAGCACCCACGCAGTCCACCAGTATAAGACCTGGCCTGAAGTGGATGTCATCGAATTGGAGCTTTGCCCTTCAGCCTTTGCACATTTCCGCAACAAGTGCGTCTTCAATCTCTCCCTGCTCCTCCCTAAAATCACGTAAATGTTCGAAATCTTTTATCATCTACTTACATGAAGAATTATGCATCATATACAGGTTAAAACATCGAATTCATTACTGCTAGATTTTCGTTAAGACTGACATTACCGCATTTGACGAACTTGGCTTACAGAATTCCTGAAACGATTGTGTATTTTGAAACGATTGTATATTTTATGGGCATGTATCGTATTGTTTTACTATGGGTTATGTTTGTATTCATTCATTTATCATGTGTATTTTTTTTGTTTTTTATCTTTCATTTTTGAATACAAATATAAATACAAATTTTGAAAACTGTGGAGCTGTATTTTTTTCTTGAATTGTTTTATTTTGGTATAAGAAATGAAATAGTCTATTTTATATTTTACACATCATTGCCAGGAATACTAATAGAGTATTTTAGAATACGTACCAACCAGTACTCTATACTACTTACGATTTGATATGAATTCCACACTATTTTCGCCCGTGCCGAGACGTGTGGTCAGAGCACAGTTGGTATCAGACTGCGGCAGTTCATCGCATCGAATAATCGTCGGAATAGTTGGTAATTACTTTGCCAACAAGAAAATACCACCAGGTAAGGCAAGTTTTAAAAAAGGAAAATTGCGAAAAAGTATGCTGTAGGGTGTTTTGTTTCTTTGCTTTAATTCGCAGATAAATATGACATGATATCCTTAATTGGTGAATTTTTTCTTTTGCGGGCCATAGTAATACTGTCAGTGTCGGTGACGCTCGGAGGGTAAGTGGCATTGCTGCTGTCTCAACACCTCTAACCTTTTGTTATTTATGCAGGATTTTTGTTTGCATTTGCCAACTAATAAGCGACCAAAGCGGCAATGTGCGTACTTCCAACCGAACTGCAATACGGACAGCGCATAGGCTTCGAAAATGTTTCGGTTTTTTGCTGATTCCTTTGATAGTAACAGCAGTGTGAGTTTCACGAAAAGAATTTTGTCATGTCAGTACGTGGAGTTTCTTATTATACTATAATAACTTTATACTTATACTAACTTATGGAGAAAAAGTTAGTTATTTTCGCATATTTATATTTTTTTTTGCAGATTTGGCCTGTGGATTGCCTTCGCTTGCAATTCCAAGTTGCGTCAATATTCGACGAAGAATTTCTCTGGGTCCTCCCGCTCATTTCTGGACGACACATCGAACCAAATCAATCACGTGTTAATTAAAAACTATTACGAGTTCGAGGACCATTTCAAGCATCTAGTGGATAGTAAGCAATTCGACTTTGTGCATGTAGACGTCAATAAAGCCTATGTGCGACCGTTTACAGACTTCGTTGCGGATACGCTCAAGCACTTTCGTGAAAGTGTTAATTCGAGTAGTTTTAAGAAAACAGAAAGCTTATTTTTGAAGCGAGATGAATTTGAAGCATTGATTGCGAATATCGAAGATGACGTCAACGCGCTGCAACATACAGGCATCAGATTGCAAGACGGTATGGCTGTGATATATCGACGCGTTGCAATGAATTATTTGCTTGATTTCGTGCAGACATGCGAATTTTCTATCGCAACGAAACCATGCTCCTGGGCGTATCTGATCCCGGAAAATACGCCCTGGTGGCGAGCAATATCAAGTATTTGAAAATGAGAATGTTGCACTTTGAAACGGTATGTCGACCAAAATCCATCCACTAATTAGCGGATCGCATTGTTGTTTTCGTAGAAATGTTGTCGCATAGACTAGTAAATGGGCATAGCTAATCCACGGTGGATTAACCACGTTCACAACTCTCACATCGAATTCTCATTAGACATGGGGGTTTGCACTAAAATCCACTACCACAACCAGGTATGCTGGGACATTTTCATCTACCACTAAATAAATTTAGTGATAGCTGAATTTTTTCCACTAATCATTGATCTTTAATTAGTGGTAGTGCAATTTTCTGCACTAATTTGTTTTTAGTGGTACATTTTACCACTGTCACTAAATAAAGATAGTGATAAGTGGTCACTAAATGTATTTAGTGGTAACGAAAAGCATAGTGCACTATGAATTTAGTGCAAAACCTCCATGACTGCTACTCATATCGTACACGCATCTATTTAGGCTTTAGCAACCGATTAGTGGAATCGACCCAAAGTACTTTTTTCGTATTATCCGTGTCGGGACGTGAATGCACGATTGTTAGTTGTAAGAAGTTGCATTGTATTGAATTTTTTCAAGGTTAGCTAAAAGGTTTTTTCATTTCGTTGTAGCTCGCATTGACTGAGCTTGTACTAAAACATTTACAGCACATAATTCACGAGATTTCTAAGCATCACACCGCCAGTTCTCGGATACCTCATACGATAGCTAATGAGGTTAAGAACATTTTTTCAAATAATTCAGGCAGCATAAAACAGTCTACAAATTCGAATGGTGAGTACCACCAGAAATTATATGGACTTCTATGAAAAAATGTATGACATCAACAGGGAACCACTTTGCAAAAATATACCATGATATGCAGCATGTGATTGAAAAACTAAGGAACACTGATAATTCCATTGACAATGTCCCTGTTGTGCTCCGTTATGGTGGCCTGGTTGTGTGTATTGTCATAAGTCTGGTATGTATTCGTGGAAAACTCAAGTTAACAATTTACACTCAATAAATCCTTCTTTTTGTGCTGATTAGAAAATGTATTATTTGAAGTAAATCGAGCTAGAAACTTAAACTAAGTTAACTACCTTCTAGATTCTTATGTGCTTACTGACGGTTGTGCTGACGGCTGTGGGTTGCGGTTTCAACACAGCGACCTTACTGTCAAGGTAAGCTCTGACCGGAAGTGATTTTAGCTGAACATCTCACATTATGCAGACTTTCAAAATTTCAAGGACAGTCCTTGCGATTATGTTGCTGTATGCGGCAATGGCTACAATAGCAGGCATGCATTTTTCCAAGGGTTTGGAGTTACAAAATACGAAATGCACGAAACCACGGGGCGCCAGGTACGTAAACGTCAAAAATTCAGTTATGACAGAAATCTTTCATGTACACAATAATTCAATATAGCATCCAAACTGATGGTATACTTCAAGCTATTATATATTAAATATCGAATTCTAATATTCTACGAGTTTTCAACTTTAAGCGCTCTGTACTGTGTACACTCCATTCTATTTTGTCTTGCTATAAGAAATACTATATATTTCTAATATATATATATCTGTGGTCAAAAGCAATAATCGCTTAAGTCGACTTAAGAAAAAATTGAATTATGGATGCCGCCACGTTCCCTTGACTGTGCTCTACGTTTGTGGGAAATCGGGGAGTTTATAGCTTTAAAATAAAAAAGTTAATAATAAAAACCGATTTGCATTACCATAAGGAACACACTACGCGCTAAAACTTTAAAACGAGATTGTTCGAAACAGCAAGTCGACTTAGGCGGTTATTGCTTTTGACCACAGCTATATATATGATACATTAATGTACTATAAGATAGCTTTAAAAATATACAAATTTTATTTGTTCATGAAGTCAGCTAGGGGAGCCTTAAGGACGGCTTTAAAGTTAACAAAGTACTGTTACTCCGAAAGGTGTACCTGGCTGTGATGGTAATAAATTTCAAACACTGTCACTGAAAACGTTCTATGTCGTTCATTACCTATTCATATTGATGTTTTTATTCACTTATAAGGAAACTGGACAGTCAAATATAGGGGTTTTCATCATGAGCCGAAAAAGTAAATAATGAAAAAAAATCAATTAAAATTTGAATTTTGATGAAACTTTATTATCAAAATAATATTTGGTTTGTGCCATTAGCACTGGAATATGACATCATTCAAATGACCGCCACGAGCAGCCTGGCACACCTCGATTCTTTTTAGGTAATTTTCGATGGCTTTTTTACATATAGCAGACTGTAAGGCGCCAAGAACTGCACGTATGTTGTCCCTCAAATGCTCCAGAGTCTGCGGATTGTCTGCATTGACTTGGTCTTTCGCGTAGCCCCAAAGAAAAAAGTCCAAAGGGTTCAGATCGCACGATCTTGACGGCCAATTGGCATCACCAAGACGCGAAATTATGCGTTGATCCAACCTGGTTCGCAATTCTGTCATGTTCGGTCATGTTGTGTGGCATGTAGCACCGTCCTGTTGAAACCACATCTCCTCCACATCCATATCTTCGATCGCTGGTCAGAAATACTCGGTTATCATACGGCCATCACAATGTTCAGAATTGACGGTAACGGTCTGCCCTTCGTCATTTTCATAGAAATATGGCCCTATGCCACCACCGGACCATAATACATACCAAACAGTGACTCTAGGTGGATGCATTGGGCGCTCGACAACCATGTGTGGATTTTCTGAGCCCCACACACGACAATTTTGACTATTAACGTAACCGCCGAGCTGAAAATGTGCTTCATCGCTGAAGATAATTTTGTGCGAAAAATTGGGATTTTCGGACTGTTTTTCAAGCATCCATTCGGCGTAGTTACGACGCATTCTGTGATCTCGGGGCTCCAACTTCTGCACCAACTGAACTTTGTATGGATGAAGATGCAAATCCAAATGCAAAATACGCCAAATTGAGGTGATGGAGATTGTTGTGAACGCCGGGGAAGCGATAAATTCGGATCATCTTCAACACTGGCAGCTACAGCAGCAATATTTTCGGCCGAACGAGCAGGGCGATTACGTATTGGCCTCTGTACATCTTGTAGAGAACCAGTTCGTTCGAATTTCGCCAATAAATCCGAAATTGTTGAAAAAACAGGCCTTCCGTGACGTCCGAAATCCTTCCTTAGTGCGCGAAAAGTGGTGCTCAAATTTTCACCATTTGTGTAGTGAATTTTCACTATGTTTACACGTTGAGCGATGCTAAATCGGTCCATTTTCATAAATGGAAAACACTAAACTAAAATATTAACACAATGCAACGACAGCTGACAGCTGCGGTTCGAAATGAAAAACCCTGTACTTAACAATGTTTGAAATATTTTTCATAAACACATACATACATATGTATGTACATATACGATAATTGCTAAAACTAAGTATTTTGCTCATATTCCTTTTAATTGAAACTCAAACAATTTCCCCGTGTTGTACATATTTTATAGTATTATGGCTGAACCTAATGCGTTTGGAAAGAAGTCGCTGCCGATAAAGTCTGACATACTTTCCAATTGTATGGCAAATGAAACTCTTTACACAGTGTTTCGCTCCAGAAATTATGTTGATGACATTAACGCAAAGCCAAAAAGTAGAAACGACTTCAATACCTTTGTTAAAAGTCTGATGGACAGAATTTCCATCATCACCTATAAGAATGTGTACGTCAAAAATTCAGATGACATAATAGCGGACGCAGTGGAAATAGCGAAAACGTTCAAAAAAGGCCAGATTTGCGTGGATATGCAAGGCGCCATGAATTTAACTTTTGTACGCAGCGTGCATAACCAGGTAGCGGAATATGTCACAAATCGGTTGTCAACTGATGAAGCAGGGCCTTACGACAAACAGACTAGAAAAAATCTAATGATGTGCAATCTAAACTATTTGGGTGACATTATGAATACGACGATCGCATCAGAAATGTTAGTAACAATGGAAAAAATGGAAGACAAGTGCACGAAAATCGCCAGTTTTTTTTCGGATGACATCGGCCTCGAAATACAGACTTATTTCAATGAAATTGATGAAATGTTAAAATTCTACGATCTTGCGTTCTTGTCGCTTTTGGATTCTATACGAGAGGGCTTGGTTAGTTTGTACAAGGCGCAGCTTAGGTATTATGTTAACATGGCAAACGATGCGTTAAAAACAAAAGTTGGACGTTGCAAATTTGCGCCGAGAAGTCGGAATGAAGATGCCAACTCTGACCCGTGCAATTGTTTGGTATATTTAGTGGTAAATTTTCTTTAAGTTCTTACTTTTCGGAAATTGATTTGATTGACTTCAAACGTAGTAATGTTTACTGAAAATTAATATGAAAAAACTTTATTACAAAGATTTAGGAAAAATGTTGACTTGAATATGTCTATTTCAGTTTTAGTTTTCTATTGAAGTAAACAAAATAAAAGAAATAGTACGACTATGTATGTATGAAAATATATATATATATCTATATATTTTCGCCTGTCGTGTGTTGGACTACGGTCTATATGTTACTTGTGCTTGGATACGTTTTTATCGCAATTCATTATTATTATTAGCTGCAATTCAAATTTGAATAGATATAGTTTTTACTAGAGCCGATTTTACAATTGATTAAAGTAGTTTGAGATTGTCACACGCATTTGCTATTCAAAAAGAATTTTTACGTGCAGCTTGCAAATTTGGTTTGAATTTACAGAATGGATTTTGGGTTGGTGTATTTCTGGTGCTTTTCACATTTGTGCCGATCATCATCCTGGGCTATCTGTTGGCAAGTGCAATAAGGCAAAGTATGAAGTAAGTCACCACGCTGTTGAGTCAAATCGTTTATACAAATTCAACTTCTTTTCTATATAATTGTTAACGTTGTAAGGATCCCGCGCAGAACTACTGGCGTAGCTACTCAAGTCATAAGTGCAGAACCCCCAAGGGAATATGGATGTGCTTCACAGAATTGCAACGACGCATCGTGTGTATGCCATCGCATACCTACATCCGCATCACCGCCTTGCCGGTGTTCGTGCAGTCAATGTCAATACAGGCCCTAAAGCGTTTTTCCCAAGAGGGGCTGCTTAGAACAGAGATCAACTTACACGAAAGGTCAGAGTAAACGATCGGTGGAAAGTGTTCAATAAATTTGTTGGAGTGGCATTTCATAGTGTAGTTTGTTCAACTGAGAAAGGAGCAGCACAGCAATATTTATGTATAATGGTGAATAATAAGGACTGGATTGTAGTTCACTAATCAGCAGCTATATGACTTCGTGTGCAAATCGGACCTTCATCCGTTTAGAATGCTGCTAATGAATTTTTTTGGTTTGGTTGCGATGCAAATTCACATTGCTCACACTTATTTGTATTGTTTATAAAATCAAATGCATGTTTAATTTTTCAAGATTTATTGAAAGTCGTCTCCGGTTTGGGGATGAACCTGCGCGAGCAGTATTGACTTTGCCTTTAGCATATATATAGATTACATATATATATATATTCATTATATTTCCACAGGTTTGATTACACTTTAAATCCGACGTTCTCTTCTAATCTTTGCGACACGCACCAACGGGTAGGATAGAGGCTAAACCTCGGAATAAGGAATATTCTTCGCATACTTCTGCGTATAAATCCTACTTTAATTCATGCAAACGAAATAGAGAGAAGAAATCAAAGAGAGAGTATTGTGTATGACACCACTCTGGTCTGGTTGATTATGATTTACAGGTACACCATAGTGTAATCACTCACTCTAGCATACATATGCTTTTTACACCATTAAAACGAATACAAGATTTGAAATTTGTGAATTGTGTCTACTTATTGGAAATACATCTCATGGTGTTGCTGTAATAATCTTCACAAGTGTTGTCAGAAAATTGCTGTTATGAACTCTTCAATATTCTCTCCACTGCCAAGAGGCAGCCAGACCGAAATCAGAGATTGTGATGTCCTGATGTTTCAGGGTGTCATAAGAAGAATGGTCGATGAGTTTGGTACCAAGGACATTACCACAAGTTAGCGCATTTAGAAGTTGTCTGATACAATAGTATGGCATGTGTGTGGCATTGATACTTCTTTCCCGTCCACTTCAATTGCAGGCGACTACACATGGCTCGACCTGATTCGGACGTTTCCTGTCTTACAATTTATGCTGGCTCTGGCAGTTTTAGTGATCATATGCATGTAAGTGATAAATAACGGCTTACTGTGCGTTGCTCAATCGGTCCGAGTGTCGTCCATTTAGTGTGTTTTATATCTGCAAGAAATTGAGGGTTGGCTGTTTCCGAAAGCAGCAATCTGGAAATGCAGCAGGAGGACGTAAATTCAGTAAGAAATGCGAACTATGTCTGAATGTAATTCTATTCTTTACCGTCATTCTTCTAGGGTAAGTTTTGCACAACGTTGCCGCAGCTAGCATTTCAAGAATATTAGATCGGCGCGCGTTGAGAGTGCGACTTCCGCTTTTGTCTTCTACTAGATTACACTAACATTTTATTATCCTGACAATGAATTTCAGCGGGTCGTTTCGAGAGATTGTCTGACAAGTAAATCGTAATAGTGTGGCTGATATTTAGGTGATTTCAAATTCTCCAAGTTTTTCATGGTAAACATTTTGAAGCTCTATGAAAGTTCCATGACTTTTCTTGGTCCTTCTTTGAAAAGTCCTTTCGATGCTTCACTAAAGACTTCTTCCCACAAATTTATTCGAGAGAATGCTTTTTGTCGATTAGAGACTAACCTTGTAGAAGATCAATTTTATAGCTTCCTTCCATCGAAGAAAGTCTTTAACGCTTACAAATGCTGGCTGCAGTGCTATTGCGATAGAATGTATTGAATATTGCCAATGCATGAAAATGGGTTTTATGTTTTCAACAGATGCGGATTGCTGATAGCCATTATCTGCAATATAGGTCTTTTTAAATATACTTCCGTGGCTAGTTCACGATCACGAGTGTTTGCGAATGATGTATCCAACCAAATGAATCACGTTCTAGTTCGAAATTATCATGAATTTCAGGAGAATTTCAAGAAATCCATGGAGGGTAAATTGATAAAGTGATCAGCTTTCCCAATAAACAATGATTATTTCTAGATTTAATTTCGAGGAGACTTAGCCTGTTCCGTGAGAATATGGAAGCCAAGAAGTTGAAAAAAACCGAAAATTTTCTCTTAAAGCGCAATGAAATCGAAACATTGATTGTGGACATTGAAGAAGACGTCGGTGTGCTGCGGCAAAGTGACATACAACTACTAGATTGTATGATTGTGTTATGAGTGCATTTGTTGCTTGCATGTTAAGGTCCATTTAAATTTACTGCTTGACTTTATGTAGATTTGCGATTTCTTTACCGTAATGTGACGCAGCTTTTGATAGCCACAAGTGCTGGCAAGACGGCTTTAGTCGAGAGAGATGTAAAATTATTTAAAACGGGAGCTTTACAAGTGCACACAGTAAGTAAATATACAAAACGTCATATATATAAATATGTGTGTATGTATGTTTGTATTACTGTTCGATCGAAACCACAAAACCGAAACCGAATTTTGGGTTTTTTTTTTAATTCGGCCGAAACCGAAACTTTCTAGTTGAAATAAAAATCAACAAAAGAATTTTACTTTAGGGATAAAGAACAAATATAACATAAATAAATAAATAAAAAACAATTCATTAATTTTTAAGAACATAAACATAAAAAATCACCCTTTCGTACCTTACTCGGTAATATTAAAAATATTTAATTTTGAATATTATTAATAAATTTAATATTTTAGTCTAATAAAATAAGTTTATTTACATTGGTGGCATCTAAATTCTCTTTCTCATTCTTTCACTATATATCTGCTCGGCTGCACTAAATAGCTGTTCACTCACTACACAATTTAGAATATTCTAGAATGTTTTTTGGTTTCGGCCGTTCGGGCATTTTTTGGCCGAAATTGAAACCGAAACCACTTTTTTGGGCCAAACCGAAACGGAATTTAAATATTCGGTCGGACACCAGTATGTTTATATGCACAAACAAAAATATATAATATATATATGTATATAATATATATCTGTGGAATTTAAATTTAAAGACGCTTCTTTTGGTGTAATCGGTTTGTTTCTATGACATTTAGTTACAGAGATATGACGTGTATAATTTCAACTTTTCTCGAGTTTTGTATGAGATTTGGTCTGCACCTCATCAGTTTTTTCGCTCTCCTGAACATTTTGAAAATTATACTTAGGTTGTTTTGTCAAAATGCCACAGATATATATTTCATATTTTAATGTTGATAATTAATATTTAACTACTTTTGCCAAGTATCATAATTTGATCTAATATTAAGAAAATGACAACATTTCAAAAACAATCCAACAAAACAATTAACATGAATTAACCTTTGAAAGCTTTCGACAGTAGTTACTGAAGAAAGTTGTCGCTAATTAAGAACTTGTTATTGAGATCGGTTAATGGATAATTACTTCTAACGTTTGTATACAAACTATTTTTAAGCTGACAAGTAAGGGCCTGATTCTAAAGACTTTACTGCGTGTAGTTCATGAGATATCTGCACGCTACGTTACAATTCGACGGATACCACAAACACTGGTTAATACGGTGAAGCGAAATGTTGCAAATAGTTCACAGGATCTAAACAATTTTTTACAATTTCAAGGTGAGTGCAGTTTGCAATTTTCAAATCCTTTGCAATTCAATTGATGTATTTAAAAAGGAAACACCTTACGAGGCTTACATCACAATTTGAAAAAATTCGCATTTGATATATGGCACTATACTTCATCGTCCGTTCCAATAGCAATTAAATTGACTGGACTCATCTTGTGGATCGTGTCTTTGTTGGTAACTATCGTATGAATACGAAACCTCTTGTATGATATGCGGGTATTTTAGTTTGCTTGTTATCCATAAATTTTTGTTAATTTCATAAATGCGAAATACGTCTAAGGACACTATTCAAAACTTTGTAGATTTTAATGTGCTCATTGTTTGCATTGATCTTGAGATGTAGTGGCAAAGAAAACCAAAAAACAAAGGCTGCAAAATTGCTAAGAATGTAAGACAGTACACACGGTGTTCTGAACAAAAATATTCAGTTTAATCGTTTTATATATTCTTTTAAGCGGAATATGTATGTCTATGTTATTTTATCTACTATTCACCTACATCGCCTTCAACCATTTTCGCATAGGGGTTGTACTACATAATTCACTGTGTGCAAAGGCCAACAAACGCAGGTATGTAATTATTCAAACGCTTCTACATAAATGATCACTAGGGTCTTTTAAAAATAAGATAGATAGAAAAAGAGCATTCGCCAGAAAACAGGATTAGAAGAGTACACGATTGATGAATACCGTTTTAGCTTTCTTTTTAACATAATTTTATGTTTTTTTTGTAGAGTTCCTTCGGAATTGAATGTGTTCGTTTGGCGCTCAATGGTGTTCAAATCGGGCATATCTTCAGCCTGCAAACCAAATCAAACTGTTTACACGAAACTGCGCTCAGAGAAGCTTGTTGGCGGCATTAGTGAAACGTTGAAAGCTAAAGTCGACATCAACGTCAACAGGCTAGTGGAAAGTATGGTTGATAAAATATTGAACTCCACTTACACGGAAGTGCATCTAAAGCACTCTCGGAAGATTTTGGCTGAGTCAACGAAAATTGCTGCGGCTTTCAAAACGGGCGAAATGTGCCGCTCTATCAAGGACGAACTTAATCTGAACTATCTTCGGAGCATTCATGACTCGATTGAAAAATATGCAAACAACAGTAACCGAGTGCCGGCTTTCGAGTTGAACATAAGGAAATTGATACTTTGCAATTTGAAACACTTCAATGAGCACATCATAAATATGGTGGTTGCCTCGGAGATGCTGCAAAAAGCCGAACAAATGGAGTCCAAGTGCAATAAACTTGCCGCTTTATTTTCGGGTAACATCGATGCGGAAGTCCTGCGGCATTTCACTGCATTGAACGATATAATAAAAACCTATGATAACGGCTTCAAGTTGACTTTGGGATCGATAAGGAATAACTTGACGAGCTTGTACAGACAGGATTTTTCCAATTTCGTTAATATGGCAAACAACATTCTAGAAACGAAAGTGGGAGTATGTCACGCTTTGCCGAAAAGCTACTCACGTTCTGAGAGCTCCGAATGCATGTGCATGGCCCATTTACTGGTAAACTGATTGGCAGCGGTCTTTGACACGCTCAAGCGAATACAAACCATGGCTTATCTCAAAGCAAAGAAATCTTGTTACGATCACAGGTGTAATGATCTGGAAATGGTTTCTTACAATTCTGATTTCATTTGAGCGGGTCAGCTTAGACGAGAATGCACTTTTAATGTAGTTGATTACAGCTTAATTGTTGTTTTTGAACAGAATGGCTTTTGGGTTGGAGCTTTTGCAATTCTTATTGCATTGTTGCTCCTAATCGTCATTGGATACATACTAGCAAAATATTTTTACACGTCTGGAAGGTGAGAATGCAAATTCATCGAATTGAGATTGAATTTTGTAACAAATTCGTCAATCCATCAGCTATATGCTTACCCAGTATGGAAATGCGAACTCAGTAGAGATATGCCCGTGCGGGTGTGGCCAGTATGGAAATGCGAACTCAGTAGAGATATGCCCGTGCGGGTGTGGCCAGTATGGAAATGAGAACTCAGGTATGGTATGTCCGTGCGGGTGTGGCCAGACATATGCAACGAACAGTATTTCAGGCGAGAGACCGATTCCTATAACGCCAGCTGCGCCGTAAGTTACAGTTAACATGGAATTATAATACAATTTTAAATTTCCGAAATATTTTTTCTCATAATGTAAGGACCCAAAAAAAGGGCAAATCAAGATGTTGCTTTCTATGCAGAAAGAAGAAGCAAAAATCGCCAGAAACGGAGGCGTCGTAAGTAACTTCATCGAGTTGCAACTCTATTTGTAACATTTCCGATTACTTTTGTTCCGATTAGGTCTGCAAAAGAGGATAAACAGGGCAAGACAAAATGCTGTTTTTCATGCAGAAAAAAGAAACCAAAGCCTCCAGAAACGGCCACAACGTGAGTTCCTCAACTTCATTGAAATTCATATTTTTCAGCCTTCTAAATCAAACATTTTGCAAAAGGTCCACAAACACCCAGAAAAAGGGCAAATGGAAATGTTGCTTTTTCTGTAGGAAAAAGAAGAAGAAATCACCAAAAAAGGCTGTAACGTGAGTCCTTACTTCAAATCGATTTTCATATGCAGATTTCAGATTTTTAAATATATTTTCTATTAGATCTACAAACATGCAAAAAAAAAAAGACAAGTCGTCATGTTGTCTTTTATGCAGAAAAAAGAATCGAACATCGTCAGAAATGGCCACAACGTGAGTTTCTTCATCAAGCTGAAATTCAGATTTTTTTAAATAATTTTTTCTCACTAGATCCGGAAATATGTTTAGACCGAGCAGATCGGCTGAAATGGCTACAACGTGGGTTCTTGATGAAATAGAAATCCATATTTAATTGTCAGATATTTTAATGTATTTTTCGTACTAGATACCAAAGTTCCTATAGAACAAACAAATCGCGTGGTTGCCTTGTATGCAGAAAAAAGAAGCAAACGTCGTTCGAAATGGCGACCACGTGCGTTTTTTGATTAAATTGAAACTGATATATATTTTTAAATTTGTTTTTCTGTGTAGATCCGCCAACAGCCAAAAGAAGGGAAAATCAATATCCTGTATTTTCTGCAGAAAACCGAAGCAAACCTCACCAGAATCGTGAGTTTCTTCTTAAAATTAACATTTTTAATTTTTTAGGGTTTCAAATATGTCCATAAATCTAGCCGTTAGAAGAGTAAGTTAAAATGTTGCTTTTGCAGAAAAAAACAAAGATCAGCAACGTATTTTTTTCCATTAAAACTATAAGAAAGAAAATGTTGAGAATAGTTCGATCTTTTCGGAAGCAAATACTATGCACTTTGTAATGCGGCTATTAACAAGTGTAATCTGCTTTACTAAGGGATCGTAAGCGTTTTAAATATGGTGTATCAAATCTGTGGTCAAAAGCAATAACCGCCTAAGTCGAAAATTGCTGTTTCGAGTAATCTCGTTTTAAAGTTTTAGTGCGTAGTGTGTTCGTTATGGGAATGCAAATAGGTTTTTATTAATAACTTTTTTTTATTTTAAAGTTACAAACTCCCCGATTTTACACAAACGTAGAGCACAGTCAAGGGAACGTGGTGGCATCTATAACTCAATTTCTTCTTAATTCAACTTAAGCGGTTATTGTTTTTGACCACAGATATATGTATATTGAAGTAAAATTAAGAAAAAATTACTTAAGCTCGTTAACTTTTGAAAAGCGACAATAAACTCGCCAGCCACGTCTAAATTGAATTGATATTCTTTGAAATGAAAAACCAATGAAATTAAGAAAGCACTGCCCTGTAATTTTATTCTGAATCTCGCAAAAGCCAACCAGAAGCGCAGAGTTTTAGAAGTAGGCGTTAGAATAATATGTATTATTTCTCAATTTTGTTTTCAGGTACATGTGTGATTGTGGTTGTGGAAAGCAATGTCCAGCAGATTATTAAAGAAAGTGATTCAAGAAAAAATTTGTTGCGATGACAATGGAGAGAAATCTAGTGTAGTCATCATAGAGATTCGGGTGAATTAAACAGTTTCTCAAAAGGATTGCCAAGCAAATGAGTGCTTAACTTTACTTATAATGATGATACTGTACTAGTAATACTGATGCAAAATATATAAATTTATTTTTTATTATATTTAAATACAACAGGAACTCATATCTTTTATTTACTCGATCATTTTCAAGTTAAAAGCCTCAAGAACTGGGCAATACTGCAGGTAAGTTTAATTGATATTATTGTATACTGGATAACCACTTTAACAATAAATTTACGAAAGAAGTACTAAGAAATCATTTTTACTAAACATTTTTTTAAACTTTTTTTTTAATTTTATCAGTATAGGGCATATGTTACTGCAGAGAATCTATAATTACATACATACACTAGCTTACCCGGCGAGCTTCTTCTCGCATATTTTTTCTACAATGAAATACGCAAATTGACGAAGTAAACCAACATAAGAAAGAGAAAGAGCTACTGATTAAGACGCAATCAAGGCGCACAAATCAGCAAAGTTTCTACTAAGTTTCAGTAAAGAAAGTTTAAAGTTAAATGGGCGGTGCCACGCCCCCTTTTTCAATACCCGCACAACGCCCTCTGTCGAAAAGGAAAATGGTAGGTTTGCGCTAAGTTTCATTTCGCAGCGACTTATAGCTCAACAAAATGTTTAGGTCACTAAAATGTGCCACGCCCCCTGTTCAACGCCCATCACATTTTACGAGTAGAATGACTTAGCTATTGGACGATGGGGTACTAAATTTCAGTGTTGTACGACTTACAATATCAAAGATATTATCTATTAAAGATTTGGCTTGTATAGCCGGTGCCACCCCCCTCGTACAATAACCGTCCCATTCCCTCTGTTGAAGGACATTACTAGTAGTAAGTTCGTAGTGAATTTAATTAATGGGTGACTTATGGTTCCAAAATTATTGTCTGAAAGTTTTCAGAATTCACGGTCTCTCACGATCCTGAACTGACCCAATACGAATCCAACAAAAAACAACTCCAAGGAAATCGGCCAGTCCGTTTGAGCATGAAGCGCTTACACACATACATCCACATTCTTTTATATATATATCTATTCTAACTACTCGAAAAATTCGTTACATCCATAAGTCATGTCTGTTTTCGAAAATTCTTTTCACATACGGTATCGCTGGGTTAAGGTGGTGTATTGAAGTATTGGAAAATCTTGTCACTCCTAGATTTTTATCGACAGTTATTTATTTATTTTCTATTTTTTATGTTGTGATTTCTTAATTTTGTAAATTGCTATTTACACAAAAATCCATTTTATAAATGTATTGCGGCACCAACGCAAGCATTTGGACAAAACCTAAGGTCAACACATTGGTGCCAACATGGACAAAATACAGTTTACGCCAGTAACGGGCAACTATGAATTTGAAGTTCAAACTCCAGAGTGTTCAAAGTATTCGTATCCGCAATTCCTCAAAGAATGGGTTTATAGTCATGCAATAGGCAAACTGCCGCCAGGTGAATGACGCAAATTCATTACGAAATTGGAAATTGACCGCGCAATTTGCAGGCTACGCGGCGAGTGGCAATTTCGGCCCCAAGGTGTCGGAAAATAACTGGGGAGAGTTGTGTTTGGAATTTCCAATGGCAGTATGCATTCTGGCTTTGGCGGCGTTGGTACCGTTAGCGGGGTAGGTAGGTAGCTTAAAACAGAGCTCACTAGAATTTGATCTGTGCCTGTGTATGCCTTCAGCATCGCTTGCTGTATCTTGCCGATAATGAAGAAATCATCATCCGACGATTGTGAAACCCGTTCTCAGAGTAGTTGTCGTTGGTGCTCATATCTGCTGCTGCTCATCTCAATCTGTGTATTGCTGTAAGTTTCCAGATGTGATCGATCCACCAAACCTTGAGCCAACTCAGCGGCTTGGTTTCTAATGCACGTCTTTTAACACAAAATGTACATCACACATGACTTCCCTCAAAGTCAGGATACAGAGTTCTATCGGTTTAAACAAAAACCAAATGTCTACAGCATAATTTCTTTTATATTTTTTATTATAAGTCCAAGATTTTGAGGGGGTCAAACTGATAAGATTTCGTGCATAAGATTTCGTTGACTACTTGCAGGATTGGTTTATGGGTTGCATTTGCCAGTAATTGGAGCTTGATGAAGTCTGCGCCGGGCACTAACCCTTACATTGCGAATTTTCTTAAGATGGTAGAAGAAGACATAAACCACGTCGTCGTTCGCAACTATATGGAGTTTGTAGATTATTTCGTGGCTTCAATGGCCGGTAAGATAATACTTCCTCTGATCGTCTGATCCTCTTTGTAACATACGTTTATTTACCTGTATTTATATTTTACAGATATAATTGCAGAATGGATTAATTACCGCGAACAGGAATTTCGTAAGCTGACTTTTCAGAAAATGGATCATATCAGTAAAGGCTTGAGTGAGATTTCAAATAAACTGCGCTCAATTGAGGTTGACGTGAACATGTTGGAATGTAATTTCACGCTGTTTCTAGATTGTACGGTGCTGCTGACATTGTCTTAAGTGTAATTAATTATTATTGAATTTCTTACAGATTTGCGATTTTATTCAAGGAATATAACTATATACCTAGGCCTACATAACACCGGTCATCGCGTAATCAACGACACGACCATGGGCTCATTAAATAAAAAAACAATCCAATTTAAGGATGTGAGTAAATTGAAAATAAGAAAGCAAAATACTTCATTATTTCGGAAAAATCCTCCCAACATTCGAATCATGCCAACGATAAAATTTTTAAAAAGATTTGAATGATTTGTTCCCTGTTCTGAAGCGGCACTCTATTTGTCACTTTGGCATGCTTTTTGAGCTATTGGTCCGCCTGATAACTGGCACGTGCTAGAATTTGAAAGCCCTGCTGAATACAGTGTCTTTGCAAAATTTGACTTGCATTTTAGGAATCGCCAATTTCAAAATTATTTAATACCAATATTAAACATCTTATGTCTTAAAGCCATGTGGCGGAGCGGGGGAAATAAAATAGCATGGGTTGGTGTTCGAAACAATAAATAAAATAATAATAAAATAAAAAATAAAATAAATTAATAAATAAATAAATAAAATAAACGGCCCAAGCCGGGCAGCAGAAAATAGGGGGAAACATGAGTACAAAAGGACAAGAAAAGGAAAGGATTAGAGGTGGAATCGATAGATCACTGAAGACAGCACTCATTTAGCCTCCATGGTTTAAGAAGTTCTGGACAAAATGCCACTGAATTACAATGTTAGCTCACAGGGTGTAGTTGCGAGGTAGTAGAGAAGTTGTTCGATCGCAAGCAGTGGCGTATCCAGGGGGGAGGGTTTGGGGGTTGAAACCCCCTCCCGAAATAATTGAATCGACTAAAAAACTACATACAAATTAAAAGGAATTTTATAAATATTAAAAAATTACTTTTTATTATTTTTCTGGATCCGCGCCTGATCGCAAGCATAGATAGCATAGTAGATCACAGCATTCTACCGATAAAAATGCTTTTACTCAATAATTAATAATTTCTTACCTAGATAGACGAAATCCACCATTCGGCTCGCAAGACATATGAAATAGCAGAGGCTCTTGCGGGACGCTTCGACCTTGCTAATTCATTACACGATACGATAGGCATTTCAGTGAACAAATCGCTCTTGCAGTACAGTATCGGTGTAAAGGATTTTATGGATAAACAAGGTGAGTGCACGCGAAAAGCCAAAGTTTTGCACATTC
Organism: Melieria omissa; assembly: GCA_963971225.1. NCBI lineage: Eukaryota > Metazoa > Arthropoda > Insecta > Diptera > Ulidiidae > Melieria > Melieria omissa. Next base: position 106,822,473 of record OZ020268.1, on the reverse strand, counting down.
TATAAAACCACCATAGCAAAAGAATTTAAAGCCATTGGAAGAAACATTCTGAATCAAATTGCCAAAGAAGCTAGCAGTACTGAAGCAGCCGCCAAAGCAAAAACAAACAACTCGATTCCCCAATCTCTGGCTCGCAGCGGTTTTATTGCGTGTGCGCTGCTGTTGGTGGTAGGTACTAGGCGATTTGTGTACACGTCGACACACATCTAATGAACACTCTCGATGTTTCTCAGATTGCTCTGCTGCTAGTTGTGGGCCTTGTGATTGCTGTAAGTGCGGCTCGAGAAAATAGCGGATCAACGGGCAAAAGGGCACTCGCAGCACGAGTGTTAAAGTGGTAGGTCCCAATATAAGTGTGTGTGTGTGTGCAGCACCTAAGCGCATCCTTCCTCTTTTTACATTTGCAAGCACAATAATTCTGACCATGGTGCTGTTTTCGCCCATTGCCCTGATTACTTGCATCCACTTTCTATACGGCACGGTCGTAAATAACGGTATTTGCGCGTCAACTAGGTACGTATGTACATATGTGGTGAGGACTTGGAAGCGCAGGTTCTATGTATTTCCTTTGTTGTAGGCTAGCGCGCAAAGACAAGTCTTCACAAAGCGTTCTGCTCACATGTTCCGAAGATGAGACAATCTACCCGAAATTGCTGCTGCAAGGTAAAGTTGACAAAATTTCTCACAGTGGTAACCCAGAGAAATTCGATGGAGTAACGAAGGCTTTAATAGAGAGAGTCATTCAGACCGCCCGCAAGGAATTCCCGAAAAACTACACTTCTGATGCGATAAAAACGCTTGTGAAGACTACAGTGCACTCGTTTCAGGATGGTATATGCAAGAATTTAACAGTGCCACTTCACAGGGGCTATTTGAATTCCGTATTGGACCGGGTAGGAGTCTACTGCGAGAACAAATACGGTGGTATTCAGAGTTACAATGGCTTTCTGCCTTATTCTGCTATAAGAAAAGAAAGGTGTATTTGTTTACAAAACTACTACAGAACGACTATAATGAAAAATTTCGTTGAATTCGGAATGATACCGCGCATGTTGAAAATTGATAAAGATTGTGATACGATCCGATCGTATTTTCCCGAAGGTGTTCAGACAAGTACAGAAGATTACTTGACGGAAATCGACAAGTTATTCAAGTTTTACAAAGAGGATTTGAAGGTGGATTTGAACAGTCTGGCAGTTAAGTTGAAACATATATATCAAAGACAATTTAAAAGATATATGAGTTGGCTTGAGGACACTTTCAAGAACGACATTGGAAAGTGCGGAGGAGTGGCGGCTTCCAAAGGACAACAATTTCATACGACATGCAAATGTGCAATGGATCCACTGGTAAAGGGCAAAATGTTTCATTCCATTAAAACGAAATATAATTTACTAGACTTGCAGAACGGTTTTTGGTCGGGAATGTGCTTAGCTCTCTTCGCATTGTTGCCCATCATCATCCTGGGGAAGGTGTTGGCCAAGCTTTTGAGTAAACCTTGTGTTGACCATACAAACTCCAACAAAAAGTAAGCTAATTGCTGACACATATATATTTAGCTGGGCAAGAATTAATTCGGTTTCGTCTTAGCAATAAAAATGCCAACTTAGAAAATAATGCAGATGAATCAAGATACGACAAGACCAAGTCTGGTGCGTCGCAAACGGATCGGCAAAGCGAAGCAGAATATTTATCAGGCGAAAATGCCGCAGCTAAAACCACTCAACTATTTCCCAAGGCAGCAGCATTCTGGCCAAACAGACGAAGGACGACGAGCCCTTCCTGCAGCTGCGACATGGACCCAAACAAATTTAAAGTGCGAACAAATATAATAATTGATGGCAACAGCGGAAGCGATGACGAACTTCAAAGTGCCAATTTCAAAGCAAACTTCGAAGAAGTACGAAGTGACTCAAGTAGAGCTGCTCCGAGAAGGATGTGCGAATCCTGCGGCCGCGAAAGAGATCCAAACAAAAATAAAGTGCGAACAAAAATAATAATCGGCGGTAGCAGCGATGGCAACGAACGAGTTCAAGGTTCTGTCAATGGGACAGACGAAGAGCACCGCAGTCGCCAAAGTGACCGACCCAAAGTGGTGCGGACTGTGCTTCCACAAGATGTCAGTCGAATTGAGTTGGGAGAATCCAATCCAGGATCGCGGAGAAAGCGAATAGTGATCAAATTTGTGCATAAAAAAAACTAGTCTCAGTTGTAAATATGCAATACTATGAAATCTGAATAGAATATTAAAAATGACTATAAGGTAGTTGATGTTTTCCCTTGAAACGGATTAGTGAATATTCCAAAGTGTCGTTATTTTATGAATTGTACTTACGAAAACTGGGAAATCAGCTTATTGGTTTTGAAAACGATCTTGAGTTGTGTGAGAGGATCCCTTGTGAGTTCTCAGTGTTGTTAGTAGGCTTGTAGTTCTGAATGTAATCTTTTAATTAAAAGTTTATCTTAGCTGGAATCAAATCTAAATATTATTGCCCAAAAGCCTTTCGTAGTCTACCGAGCTGAGATTGTGAGTAGCATAAGACAGTAAATATTAAAATCGACTCTGCGCACAGCAGTGTTACCGCAACAAAAGAATGTATACAACTTAAAGTGTCGATAAAGCAGTGCAATTGAACTGGAAGTCTGGCTTTAGAAAAGCTTCGGCCAAGGCGCAGTTCAATATGAAACCAAATGATCGCTCTACGTAAAATAAATCTTAAATGCATTTTTAAAATTTGTTTTCGGAAACTATATTTCGTTCCTTTCATTAATTTCAATATTTCATATTATTTATATCAGTCTAACACAGCACGCACAGTGCATATGTGAGCGAAGTGAACTTAACGAACGCGGCATATTGGCAACCCCGGCAGACTGTGTTCTTGCTTCGGCTGCAGTGGACGTGTTGTTAGTGCGAGTGCGATTGCGTTTTTATGGTGTGTGAATAATTTAAGTGCTTGAGCAAACAAAAGATTTAAAAGGTGAAAGGCGCATTGCGGATTCTGTTAATTAAATTACGCTACATATGCACATAGATGCAAAATTGTGCTCGTGGGCGTATACTTCTCATTGTGTACAATCGAAGAGGCGACGTTGTCCCAAATCAACGACGGCGCTGCATTGCATGAATTGATTTTTTCCCCATTGGCTGCAGTGGCCAGGAAGGGCGACACGATTGCTTAGTCCCAATGCGAGTGTATCGTTTTCGCCGAGAAATTCTGCCTTCTGGGCTCTTGGCCGCACGATGATGCCTGCTTATTGCCTTTGCCCTATTCATCTTCGTAACTTTCGCTAGCTAATTTGTGGAAATAATTCTGTAAAGTCGTGGTCTTCGCATTGAGACTCACTGTGACCGTATCTAATGTATCCAATTTTAATCTCTGCATACATATAGCAGTGTTCGTCCATTTCTTCGTTGTTTTGTTCCTTTGAGAGTGTTACCAGATGCAAAAACTGGGGTGCTATCCAACTGGATTGGGGCGGCTTTCACTGAACTGTGTTTGGTGTTTTACTAGCAGTGGGTGTTAAAACAAAAAAATATTTGGACTATAAAACAATTAATTGAAAAAGTGGACTAATATTGTGCATATCTATGTGTATAATCTAGGCTTGAGCTGTGTTAGTGTTTTGCAACTTGCGCAACCCAAACGTGGGTTTTTGAAAATGACTAATAAGTAACAATCAAATGGCATCAGTATTTTTTCTCTTTTTGTTGTTGCATACACATTAGGGCCAACATCATTTGTTAGAGCAGCGTCCTAGAGTGGGCGTGTCCGGTATGGAAAATGAAATATGGGAGGAATTAGCATCGTTTGAAGTCATTAGTTATTCGCTATCGAATAAGTAACGGGAAATTTTGATATTGAAATGAAAAACTCGTTGTGCAAACGTACATGAGGAGGAGGAGTAAGTGACTACATGTAAACAAAACAAAACCCCAACTTCCATTTCTGAAAAAAAGACAGCTTAAGATTTTGAAGTGAGCAGCATTTTCCTGGTCTTTTCAGTTTCGCTGATTTCTATTTGGTTTTCTTTTGCAGCCTTTTGCGTTGATCATGTCGTGGATGTAATATAATTGACCACGCCGGGACGCCGTTGAGTCCAGCACCGTAGGTAGCAACGCCAGTCGCCGCACCCCACAATTTGCCATCAGAGCAACACTGCCAAATGCAATCACAGCAACATACATATTATGCTAAGCTATCGACTTGAAGTGTAGATCTAACAATGCCAATCACCACCATGCTACAACAATCCGCTGGGCTCAGGAAGTGCACACAGGAGCAGCAATTTACTGATATGACAATGAACACTATTACGGCGCACAGATCAGCAAGAACTTCTCACAGCAGCCATTGCCGACAGCTGGTTTCGTTTTCCGGACTCAGTTTATGTGTGCTGATCGTAGCGCTCAGTGCGTTCATCAGCCCAAGCCATGCCTTCGACCTGGGCAATGAATTGAACTTGAAACCCACAAAGTACTCGGAATGGTCCAAAAATATATCGTATTTGAGTTCGACAACATACAATGCACGCGGCATGCAGCCATTGTACAACATCACACACAACATACTCTGGTTTTTCACTGGCAAAAACCCACTGCCGGAAGGTATGTAAACGTGGCAGCCGTCAGTCATGCTAGTAATACTTTGGTTTGGTTTTTGTTAAGGCTACCTTGTGGTGAAGGATAACCAACTGGAATATGGCCCGAAGGTTGAACGCAACGAATGGATTGATTTGCTTAAGCATTACTGGCCCATTTGGTTGATTGTTTTGGCCGTTTGGTTGATGATCGTCACAATGCCAATTGTGGGGTAAGAGTGTTTGCATGTTAATCTCTTTTCAGTTGAAGCATGGCGTGGAAAAATAGTTTGGTTTGTTTCAGTGGAAAGTCGATTTTTTGAATGCTGCAACACTTTGAAAGGATTTTTCCATTTCCTTCCTAATTGATATTTTTTTAAGACTAACTAATGTAACCAATACTAAGTAAGACTGGTAAACAGTCGATCGTTAGATGTAAAGAAAATAATCCGATCGTTTAAACGGAAATCTCATATAGTGACTATGTAATTCTATTCCATGCTTCAAATATATAAACATTAGTTCTTTGTTATTTATTATTGTGTAATTTTGTGTTGTTTCAGTTTATGTTTTTGCTGTTGTCGTTGTGCTGGTGCGTGCGGCGGGCGTTCACAGCCGTTCGATAAGAAACATGACACTTGTCGCCGTGTCTGCTTGGGATTTATGCTCATAATATTAGCAACTGGACTTTTGTGAGTATACAAATTGCGCAAACTGATTTAATTTCAATGTCTTTTACAGTAATTTTTCAACACATTGACTGTCTAAGCATTTGTTATCATTCATGTAGTAAATTTAATTATCCATGCAATAAATGTCATGGGTGCATTTCACGTTTATGAATCATACACTTGAAAGACGTGTAAGCAAAGATGCATTATGACAGTTGTGATTCATAGACTAAGATTATTTCCTATTGTTAAAATTTGTTTAAGTTCTTTTTCATTCTCTGTCCTCTCTATGACAAGTTAAATTGGATAAAGTAAACGTTTTCTCTTGTAATTGTTACCACTTGGCAGGTTTGGTGTTATAGTCGCTTTCGCTACAAACAGCTATTTACAAACCGGTATCGAGGGCAGCACGAACAAAGTGCGTGATGGCAGCAGTGATACCCGGAAGTTTCTGGAGGTCACCTCAGAGCAAATCGACCATGTTTTAATTACAAACTATAAACAGTTATCGATTCAATTGGAGAACATTCTTAGAGGTAAAATTCAACACTTGAGACACTTATCGAACGGTTAAGGCACTTGAAATGAAACACTTGTAATATTTTTTTTAAATTTACTATTTTCCAGAAACATCCACATTCATAATTACACAACTGGAGCAGAAATCGATGGCAATTTCACTAATATACTTGACAGATTTTCTTGAAAAGCTTCCACAGTTAAAAGTGAAATTACAGAAAATGAAAACCATAACAAATGATTTGCGCGTATATGCTTCGCAGTTGAGTGACGGTATGCGGCAATTCCATCAATATTTACTATAGCATATCTAGTTTTGTTAATTGAATTGAAGGATGAACGAAGTACTTTGTATTTTATTTAAATTCAATTTCCAAACCATAATTGGTATTGGATGCGTGCACTGAAAAGTATTTAATTTTGTTCAATTTGTATGTTTTACGATAGAAAGAACCATCTTGTATAAATTTACCACGAAAATGTGTGTGAATAGTTGTCGAATAATTAATGAGTTTCAGAATTTTGATAAAAATGTGTGTATATATATATTTTGTTGCAGGATTGCGAGGTGTCAAAAGAGATCTGCTAATTATGCTCACAAAGTGCAATCATAAGTCATGCCAGGACGTTCTCAACAAATATGAGATTGGAAAGTTGGATGCAAACGGCATACATTATGATCAGGTGAGCTCAGATCAGCTATATATAAACAATGTTAGTTGTATTTCCTGTCCTGCCATATTCAATTGCAATGTTTATAACTTCAACAACCATAAAAACGTACGATTTCTCTTATTTCCTTATAATGCGTTCAGATGGTAGACAGGTATTTTCCTAAGGTATGTTTTTGAAGCGATATGAATTTGCAATATTATAGATTACATATTAAAACAAACGTTTTTAATATAGTATTCTTTGTATCAAAAAAAGCATCGATATCTTTTCCTTAGGAGTAGTTTATTTTGAAATAGAAAAAATTTGTATTTATACAATTGATGAAAATTGTGGTCACATTAGTGCCGTTAGTAGTATTTACAATTCTACAAAGTGGTTCGATTTCATCTTTTATGATACAGTGTTAGGTTTGGTTTCAGTGTACACAGTAAAGGAGACTAAATACCCAGTTCAAAATTAACTTATTTTCTCGTTGTTACCGATTGTGTTGCAATGTTATAACGAAATTTAAAACTATATGTTTAAAAATTAGCTCCCAGATGTTTCTGAGATCATAGACAATTTGGATAAGTTGATCACCGACAACATAGCATCGGCAGGTACACGCGGGCGTGACACGTTAGAGTCGATGCGCACGCATTTGAATAAAACAATCGCACAGTATACACCACAAGTAATTGAGGCCATAAACAAAGCCGGTAAGTGGACAAATATTCCAGATAAATATTTATTGATTGCAATTATTTCGCATTACCCATGCATCTACAGGACAAGGCTTTCAGCGTGCGTCGAACGAAATCAAACTGGAGCTACGCAAAGTGTCAAATGCAATCGGAAATAATACAAACAAGTACACAGATGTCGCTGATGATTATTTGCACGAGTACGGCTCATATAGGTTTTATGCGGGTATCGCTGTCTGCTCCGTCTTGCTATTGGTATGTGGAGAAGAGTGTCAGTCGGTGGTATTTTCACTAAAAATTTCTTGCACAGATCCTGATTTGCTTGGTCGCTGCCCTACTGTGTGGTATATGCGGTAAACGTCCAGACGGCTATGGGGACGATTGCTGCAATAAAGGATCTGGTTCGCGTTTTCTCATGTTGTAAGTAGTCTGAAATATAATATAATGTAATATCAGTGGCGCAATACAAAAATTGCTGGTACAAAATATGGTTTCAAAAGGTCTTCGGCTCAGTTTTATGCAAGTTCCCGCGCTCCTCCTCACCAAATGAAATCCTGTGTGCACCACTGTGTAGTATTATATATGTAATGTTTATATTTAACATTTTCAAACAGGGCCGTCGCTTTGATCTTCCTATTCATCTCCGTGATTGCTCTGGTTGCGTTGGTGCACTTTTTGCTGGGCTTGGTGGCCTACCGCGGGCTGTGCCTACCACTGAAGTAGGTTTTCCATTGTCAATTAGTGATAGATTATATAATGTGATAACTATTGCATTGCAGAGATCCGCAAAATGATGAGATTTTTGCTCAGATCGACAATTCGATTGATTTGAACAACGTGCTGTATCCGTCGCTGAATAGGGGAAAGCTAGCGTCGGGTGTTTTGCCGCCGCTGCGCATCTCGCATGTTATCACCACTTGTCAGATGAATCAAACCATCTACGAGGTTCTGCACATACACAACCGCATCGATATTCACGAAATCACAGATTATCCTGCTCAGTACAAGATTAATCAAACCCTGGAAAACCTAGTGGATGGCATTTACTTTGACGACAGTGATGTGCAGATTCTCAGCGCCGAGGACAAGCAACGCATTTTGAGCTTGGGAGAGTCTGCTCTGAAGAACTTCGATTCGGGTCAGTTTATTGACAACCTGAACGACACAATCACTAAACATTCCCTAACGGAAATTGCTCAACAACTGCTTCAAACGGCAAATAAAATAACCACAGACGATATGAAAGACGTACAGGTGAGCTTGCGCAATCAGGCGTTGCACCTGGAAACATACGAGCAAAATCTTGTCATACCGATGAAGAAACAGTCAACCGAGTTAATTCAATTGGCTCACGATTTGGATCAAATGATGCGCTACAAAGATCGTCCTTTCCACGAGTCAATACCGTTGCTTGTGAACGAAATTGAACGAGCGCAAATCTTCTTCCGGTTGGAGGGACGGCCGTTTGTGAAGTCTACCGCCGAAAACTTGACACGTTATTTTGCTAGTGAGATTGAGCGCTACTTGACGATGGTCGTGAATTCGGTAGAGAATAAGATTGGCCTGTGCGCACCGTTGGCGCACGTGTACGACGCTACCGTTGTGACCGTGTGCAACTGCGTTGTGGATCCACTGGTGAATGGAATGTTGCTATTGGCAGTACAATCGTTTTATATGTGTGATTTCTATTGCAGAATGGTTTCTGGTCGGGAGTTGCTCTGTGCGTTTTGCTATTTCTACCCACTTTGCTGGTATCGGTAAAATTGGCAAGTTTGTACCAAAAATCTGATCCGTACCCAGGACCATTGGTGGAATCGTAAGTGGGCAGTCATTTGAAGTAGTTTTATTTGTATTTCTTCATTTTCAAATCAAAATTATTTTTGTACACAAATACACATAATTTATAAGTTGTGCCAGTATTATGGTTTGTAAAACCGATGTATGGATAGATAGCAGTGATGCTACTTTTGGCCATTTTGGTCATTCGACCATTTCGATTTCCAGTTTTGGAAATTCGTACATTGTTCATGTTTTCAGAGTAAAGCAAAAATATTTTTATATTATTTTGGTGGTTTTGGCCAATAACTGCAAATTTTTAAAAATATATAAACAACGTTTGGTCAATAACTGCAAATTTTTAAAAATATATAAACAACGTTTATTGCCTATAATAATGATAAAATATTATTTCAATGTTGCCATACATTGCTTAGCACAAATCATAAATGTGTCATGCTGATATTTTTTTAAATTCTACATTGCGAAGAAAAATATAGACCTCGGTAATGTGTAAAATGCTTTCAAAGATTCGACTAAATACGCGAACGTAAAAAATACTTTAATCCTTTGCTCTTTGAATCTCAGATAATGTTTTTTGATGCCTCAACTGTTTGGCCAAATAATATATGGAACAACCAGTGTAACACAAAATTTATTTTTCCAATAGACAAATGTTGATTTATGTTTAGTTGTTCATACGTGCCACGAGTCAGGCAATGTAAACAGTTGCTGTTGATAATCATAAAAAATTGTTGTCGAAACATTACTTTCATTTATAAACTTCATTGAAGTGATAAAAATGCTTTCATTCCATGTTAGAAAGACAGCCATATCGAGTTAATAGTCATTGCGGAAACAACTAAAAACTTTCAATTTACTTTTTCAATACCATTGTGTGGTGTAAAAATTATATGTATTACACAAATTGTTCATAGTATATTCTATATATTTTTCGATATCGCAGTGCGTAGCAAATCAACTTAAATGTGTTGTAGCTGCATTGTTTTGAGCGCATTTCACGTTGTGTTATTTGTAATAAATGTGTGAAATCAACATTTTTCAGGGAATATTTGTACGATGCATACAGCGAGCGTGATCATATTCCACTAGCAAAGTAAGTTTTTGTCATTCATTGTTATTTCATTAATCTAATTTGCGAACAAGTTATAATGTCGTCGAGGGAAACTAAATCTTACTTCATCGCTCATTGCGCATATTATGACCGGTTAAAATTAGTGTCAGTTAGATTTAGCTTTCAGTCGACGTCACAAAGGCATTAAGTACAGATTTAGATTTGTGTGCTTTGGCCAATTATGTTACAGCTGTGAAAGGAAACCAAAGAGTTAAATAGTTGATGGCCACACTCAAGAGTTGCTTTTATTCTAATTGACACTCAAGAGTTGCTTTTATTCTGGGCGCACTCTTTTATTACAAGTTTATTATATAACTAAATATGTTTCTATAAAATTGTTGCTATAGTTTTAATAATCGAATATTCATTGAGGATTTAGTTGAGACGCACTCGCACATTTGGCTAAAATTTTAAACAGATCATTATTAATTTTATATATTTAAACTCAGTTTGTATCAACATTTTGTGTTTCAATCAGTTTTGTGTGCCCAATTCATTTTCATATTTTGAGTTAATTGTTATAGCACATTCACCACTCATATTTTGGGTGAAGCCGATATATATTCATACATATATATACATATACATAAGTAGTTGACCAAATAAAATAATGTGCTTTGACGTTGCATTGAGTTCGTACTTGTCCTACTTGATGCCATGTTTACAATGGGCCGCCTTCAACATGAGCTTAAAAAATGATGCCAAACATAATGATGATGACAATGCTCCATCTCTAAAAGTTGCAAATGATTCGTAAACATATTGGGCTCCATAACTGATCTGTGGCCTTGTTTTACTGTTCCTGTGCGAGTAGTAGTGGCCGCTTTCGCACAACTTCATCCATTTAAAGAATCGAAATTTTGCTTGACGTCCTCAACCCTATAATGCATATTCTAAAGTATTGATTTTATGTTTGTTTCGAGAGTTTATAATTTGTATTGAAATGTACAATAAATAATTTCCTATGCATGTGCCAATTAAAAGTGCGTTTATTTTTGCGAAAATTTTATATTTTTCAGTAAGTGCTGGCTTGCAGTTTATAATTTTGTTTTTACAGCCGATTCTGAGCCAGAAATATGCATTAAAGGGCAAATGCACATTTAACGGCTTTAACTATTTAGTGCCAGTGTAGTTGACGTTTGCATTTTCATTTCGAATTTACTCACCGAGTGTATTTTATAGTGGAGCCAAGAATAAGCGGCCGAAGAATAAAGAGCGCCGTCGCCGTGACTACTACGAGGATCCTGTTGGCGCCTCGTCGCATGGAGTGCCACCAGTGGTAGCTGCCGGCGTGCGTGACACACGCTACAACGACATGGCACCCAAGTAAGTGTATTTCATTTTGGTCTACTTGATGCATTTATTAAGATATTAATACAAAAGTTATCTGAATTAAACATTTGTGTCCATTTTTCCCTTTTTTCCTATGCAATTTCAGGCACTGGGATGGTGGGCCACCAAGATATCAAAACCCACCAATTGCACCGCCAGCATCCGAATATGAACGCCCACCGCCATATTACTATCCCGGCGCAACGGATCAAGAATAATTAATATATATTGAATTATTGTTTTAAAATGAAGCCAAGCACGCAAGTAAAGCGAGAAGATGAGTTTGAGCAGAGAGCTGCGTTGAGGAAGAGGAAATCAACTGACACCATGGCCGGCGCGGTAAAGCGGATAAAGTGTAACGCGTAGAAAAACCTTCAAACATTCCCTTTTGTGGAGAGTTGTTGGATTTCTCATAACATAAGAAATTAGAGTCTTTCTCAGTCTAGGATGTTGTTGGTTTACAACGAGCAGAGAGGAGTGTTAAGCTAATATTGCTAAGATTTTAACAACAACATTTTTAAAATCAGTAGGCAGATGAATATTTTTGTTAGCTTTTTGTTCGTCACACTTGGACCTTTATAGAATTTTATAACAAACATTATTTCGAACATGTTGCATAATGCATTTTCTTTTCGAATTCAAAAGTTTGCAAAATAATTTCGAACATTTTTCGTAGCGAATTATTAGTTTTTATTTGTATTTGCGAGCCAAATAATATTGCCGAATTATTGAAAGCCATCATGTGCTTTGTAGATCTCATCAAAATCAGCAAGTGAATATTTTTTTTTTAATATACTTCCAAATATAATTTTTATTGAGAATCTCACACGAAAAAAAATGGCAAACTTTTGAATTAGAACATAATTCAGAACCAAACAAAGTCATTAAAATCAAACGCAAACACCGAAAGCCTAATGAATCACGCTTTTCGAAACATAAGTTTAACGAATTTTTAACGCTGTGTCGACGAAACATTGCTCAAGGGCATAGAGGAAAGCAACCGACTTACAGCTGATATCGTTAACCAATTTTCTCAGTTGTTTATTGAAAGCGTGGCTAAACAACAGCACACTTACGTAATTGCATTGTCTTTCCAATACAATATTCAATTTACAAACTAAATTAATAGATAACAGTTGAAGTACGAAGAAGTGCACTCAATTGAATGCAGAACGAAAATCAAATTTCCGCTTTGTGGAAAGCAGCTAGTTGACAGCCCTGCGTTGTCGTTGTTTTCCTCTCGGTCTGTTTCGCCCTCTCCCTATTATTAGTATATATAGTATATACGAGTATATTATATATATAGTATTTTATAAAGTGCATAGCGTAAAAGGCATATTGTAATGTGTGGAGACATTAACGACGACTACAAGTGAGTTAGTGCAATTCGAGATACGACAGCCAGTGTTGCCAAAGTGTTTAAATGCTGAAATTGCTACAAAATCCACCACCAAATTGAATAGTCATGTTTTCATGACCTATTCTTATAAAATAATTACAATGTGTGTTCATCATATGATGCGTTTCTCGATGTGCTCATTGGTGTGACATTAGGACGAATCGAAAATAGAAAGTTTTGTAGGTTTGTGTCTCATATGAACGGCGTCAATATTGGTTTCCAATTCATAAAATGATGATGAGACTGTAACTGCAAACCAAAGTTGCAAGCACTGCAATGGATCACATTGGAAATTAGTATTTTTCTGTGATACAGTCCATTCACCTACTTGTTGTGCCAACGATTCAAAAATATGTAGTAAAATTGTTCTTCAAACCGCAGTGCTGGTTTACTGGTTTGCACGCCCAATAGCCATGGGGCGCCGATTCCATGCTCAAGGCACACATCCAATGACCAATGTGGCTTGTTCACATCAAACGACATTGTGATGGCAAACAACAGAAGCAACGCGACGCTCATCGTTCGGGAAACTCAAAACCATTAAATAACAACTAAAGATCGGCAACACTGCCAACAGCCACATCACTACAGTTTTAGAATATTAGTTAGTCTTAAATTATGGAGAATTAAAAGAAGTAAATGAGACTGCATTCGTTGGGTTGAACGCACCACACATGACGAACGCACGAGCCTGTTTACGCGCGTGAGGGAGCACAACCAGCACCCGAAGCGAAGAGACGATTTTGTGACGTTGCCGCTAGGGTTGTGATTACATTGAAAATTGCACCATGCAACTGTTGTAACCACAGCCCAAGTGAATTTCCATTTTTGTGCACATTAGTTGTTGCTGTTGTTTTGCGCTTGCATAGGGCCGCAGTGCGTTGACTTGGTTGACTTGCCGCTTGATGCGCTCGACGTAGACAGGCTCTGTGAATTCGCTGGCAGCGTGACCATTATAATTTTACAAACGTTCTCAAATGCGATTAATGCAATAAGAATCTACAGCATTTATAGCATATTCAATTCTAAACAAAATCTCGTATGGGCACCAGGATTTATGCTTTTATTACTCATGCACATTGGTTACATCAGGGATGAGCTAAGCGATTATGTATTTGATGAGTTTATTTAAATATTGCCATTTATTGTAAACGAGAAATTAGTGTGTTAATGTTTTATTTGAAATTTTTCTGCATTTCTTTAGCAGCAATTTGCCGATAGAGCAAACAAGGACAGCTGAGGTCATCTCACTTTATGTCATTGTTTAAAAATTGTTCCATTTTTGATTCGTTGCCGTTTCGAAAATAAAAGGAACTATGGTAATGATTTGTAAATCTTGGAGATTTAGCCTTTTTTTCGAAAAAATTCTATGTGAAAGCGCTTATGAAAAGCACAAAGAGATTATTTAATAACAAAATTAATAAAAGTTTATATTAACAACAAATTTCACTCGAAAAGCATAATTTCCTTATTGGAAACATACTTGTAGGCCACGGCCTCGGCACATGCTCGATCGGGGCCGCAGAGCTACTCGCATGGCTTAGTTTTGTATGCTTTAATTTTTTTTTTTAAATTAATTTACTAAAAAATATTCAGACAATATTGCTGTGAATTTGCACCAACAGTCAAAAAGTTGCTATTCTAAGTCAGCAATTGAAGTGTTGCAATGCTGCGGCGGTTTTCAGCAATAAGTCATAAGTTAATGTTTAAATGTATATGTAAGCGTCTTTATACATCCCTGGTGTCACCAATAGAAGAGCCAAACTGGTGCCCATTGAGCGGCGTTGAGCATTGACCAAACAACGCGATTGCGAGCCAACACCGCCAAAGAACTCTGCATTGATTTTTCGTGCACTTGAGGATTGTTGGGTTTTGCTCGCTGTCGTGCTGCTCTCGTTGTGCTCAGTTTAATCGTTAGTATTGCATATATAATTAATATTGATTTTTGTAAATTAGTGATTTTATCTTATCGAATGAAGTTTGTCATTTGTCATGTATTTTTTATTACTCAATATATGATTTATTATATTATTTAATTTTTGATTTCTGTACTTTTTTGTTTTCCAACAACGGGGGTGATTGCTGGCCAGTTGGGCGAGTGCAATCCGAGATGCACCGGAAACACCGTCTCCAAAGCGAAAGTTTTACAACATTGCAACTTTTGCATACATACAAACGTATGAACGTTATGTCACTTGGAAAACGATACATATGCATATGTACATATGTGTGTGTATGGTTTGTACATTTAGTAATACAAAAAATATGCACAGGCTGTTCATGGGCCATGCTTCAGCTCCATTTGTATTAAATTTTTAGAGAGAATAATGAAATAAGCCATACACATTTATTTGTTGGAATGCATTATAAATCAACAAACCTGTGTAATCATTTAGAGCAATAAGGCGCTAAGTGAAGGATGATTCCAAGGGCAATGTAGCCAATACATCCGCGATCCTTTCACCCAGTTATGATACATCACACAAGTAACAATTTTAAATATTTTGCAAAAGTGTGGCAAAAACATGCCCGTCGACAACAGTTTTGAAGATCATTCTCAAATATATAGACTCGTAGAAATATGTGAAATGAAAGTTAAACACAACTTGCATGTAACACGGAAATATGACTAAGTAATCTTGAGTTGTTGTTGTATACCAACAACAATGGTAGAATTAGCAATTGAAAGTACCAGTTTTTATTTGAGGCCAGTTTTTGTAGAACCCACTCGTTTGAGTATTCATGCAGTGTGCTGTTAATGGATTCGTTTTTAATGAACAGTATTCAGTTTTATGAAAAGTTTCATATAACTATAGTTAGCATTTATAATAGTTTTCACATCAAATAGTTTTCAAATCATACAACCCACGGTTAGGTAAGAAAGACGAAGACATCTGAGGCCCACAACCCAAACGAGTGTCAGTTTGTGCAGTGTTTTTGACTTGACAACTTATTAAATTTACATGTAATGTTTTGGATAGTTTATCGTATGGTTGGCATGGCATAGGCCAATTTTAAAAATATCAAAAAAATGCTCAATTTGGACAGTAACTTTGATTTAGTTGCAATATTAGCGTTTAGCAATATTGTCATATCAAAACTACGCATTAGTATTTTTCACCACCGTTTCCAGGAAGGAAATACGATGGCATTAACCAGGTGGTATACTATTTTCCGTCCTCTATGGCGTAGTCTCTGGTTTAGGTTTTTTGTTTTTAGTAACCAATTCCATGCATTTGGACAGGAGTAGATCAAAAATCCAGACTCAGATTTGACTTATTTGTGAAACACTGATAAGATTTAGACGAGATATTTCTTATGAATTTATTTTCCTTATGATGCAATACTAAATCTATGATCTATGTAGAGAAGACATTTGGTTTCTAACTCTCTGTCAATTTCGAAAATTCCCTCACACTTTGACAGTTCATGATTGGTCAGCACAAATATGAGAAAAAAACTTAAATTTTCAGACGGAATTAAGTGAACGTGGAGGCAATTTTCATGTACATTGTGACAAAAAAGTACACGGAAATTGTAAACAAAACGCAAAATATTTAATTACTCATCAATATTTATTTTGTCGCCTTCAGTCCTCGAAACACTTTTTATAAGCACTTTTTGGGAATTTTGTTTTATCTCTTCGATCGACTGAAATTTTAGTTTGGAGAACAAGAAAAACTCACACGGAGCCAAATCTGGTGAATACGGTGGTTGATCGATGGTACGATCGTATTTATGCGTTTTTGGCTTTCAATTTGGTCACAATCGTGGCTCGGTGCGATGGTGCATTATCATCGTGTAAAATCCATGAATTGTTCTGCCACAACTCCGGCCACAATACGGCCAAATAGAACTCCTTATTGACCGTCTGTCACTTCGGAACAAATTCATGATGCACCAAACCACGAATATCGAAAAAAAACAAGGAGCATCACCTTGATTATTTAGCGACTTTGGCGTGTTTTTTTTTGGTTTCGGCTCGTTTTTTTGTCCCTCCATTTCGATGTTTGTTGACTTATTTGCATGTCAAACCCATAAACCCATGTCTCATCGCCAGTTATAATGCTCTCCATGAATGTGGGATCAGAATTCGCACGATCAAGCATGTCCAAAGTGACCTGTTCACGGTACTCTTTTTGAAGAAAATTCGCAACAAAATCGCAACGCACTACTGAGGTGTACCGACTTAAGCAGCTGCAGTAAACAAACTGCTTGACAGATCGCGCTCATATTTGGCAAATTAATTAAGGATAGTCCTACCAACTTAACAAAATACAATTTTTTGAAATATCATTTACCCGGGGAATTTAAATTACAATTTCCGGATACTTTTTTGTCACAATGTATGCATTTCTTTTTGAAATCTAGCATTCTGTCATATGATTACACTAAACTGTCTATATTTGACATTATCTCTCAACATCATTTCGACTGAGACCACCTTATGATATATACACAACTGGTGTATTTCCTGAAATACCATCATTTCGTTAATGTTATCCACCTCATTCACCCAAACATGATTCAAAATTACGATACATTGTGTGGACCGTCAGCGTCAGCGTCAGCCCCTATCTGAGTTATAGTTGGTTGATTGATATTATTATAATATATATTTTATATATAATTGAAATTTGGTAATATCGTACGTTAATTTATAAGTATACCCGACTCAATTGTTTATAGAGAAATGTGTAGTTTTGCAAGATTTGTACATTTTTGTTATACCTTGCCATACATACATACACACATCCATTGAGCTCAAACACAAAACCTCTTTTGGCCCGAAAGGTTGGTGCATATAAAGGCTCATTATGTAAATTTTCGTTTTCTATAAGTGAATGTATTGAAATTTGTATGTAAATAGTAAATAGGGTGTAGGCAATGCCGCACACAAGCAACATGATATTTTACAATTCAAAGGTTGTTAACTGCCATTTAAATTTTTTGATTCGAATTTGTCAGTTCACCAGCGACATCAACCGTTAGGGTTGATGCACTGATTTCCGAAAAAGAAAGCTTACTCTGAATAAAAGGACAACACGAATATTTGCCATGTAACTGTTAAAGGCTCTTTAATGCATTTGGAGTGCGCGTCAAAGGCGCCAAACTGATTATTTGTATTGAATTGTAGATTGCAATTGTGCATTTATGTAGTGCGAAATTGAGTTCATATACAATTTGCACGAATTTATACACTTGTATACATTAATGGATATATGTTTAAGAATATATATACACACACACACAAACATAAATACGTACATGCACACTTACATAGACATATGCGTGTATTGTGAATTGTTATTTTAAAAACGTCTCACCCCCCCATATTTAGCCAAGTTTGGAAGATCATAGAAATGATGCATATGGAATGTCGGAAAATGTTTGGAAACTTGCGTTCAGAAGAGGCCCAAAGCCAAGCGCCAGCGTCGAGTTTCAGATACTCGCGTGTCAGCCAATGCTTGGCGCTTGGCGGTGCTCTTCTTGTTCCACAGTTTCCGAGATGGATTGAGGCGAAATGCAATCCCTTTGCTCGTGGCTTGGAGGCGATTAGTAGGTATTAAGAAATTAGATTTACAAAGCCAGACCCGAAGCAAGGTGACATGCACTTGCGAGCTGTCAGTCCCGGGATTGCAAATCTTTTCAACATTTCGTCGTCGTGAGATTTAAATTAATCCGTGAATATTGTTGAAGTGCCTATTTCGGGGCGTCTGCGCATTGTGGCAGTGATAGTTTTTCATTGAGATATTAAAGGAATTTAGCATAGCTAAAATTTACACACACACCATGGCGGTTGCATTTATGAAATCCTCGAGTTGCTGGAATGTTGAAAAGATTCCTGGGACTGACTGACTGGCACAAATACATTTCTTATATGCTAGTTTGTACGTAACATAAGTAAGATAAAGGTTTTTGCCCGTTTGTCCTTTCCACTTCAGCACTAAATGTATGTATATGCGTCAATGTATGATTAACTACGAGTTATCTCAATATTCTATCTAAAGTATATATAAAACAATTTGAACTCGACGAGCGAGGCATTTCATAAGAAATCGCATATTTTAAAGCTTTTAGTGAATAGTACACGGCATGCGGCGGAAGCGTGCGAGCAGGCGCAATGAAGCGAAGATCGTGTGTTGAAATGCGAAAAGACGGTCGTAGTGCATACATTATTAGCAAACAGATAACAATTCAAAGATGCAATTTAATCTCGAAACAGAAACTCAATAAAAACATCATTAAAAAAATCACATTCATATTCAATGTTATCATCGAATATTGTCAACCAGAAACTGTTTACGAGAACAATTATGAAATGAAAGTCATTACGGAGAAATCAATAAAATCTTAGTAATATGAAAATGGAAATGACTTTGTGAAAAGGTGGTTAAAAGTGGGGGGAGGAATTGCTACAAGAGAATTTGCTTTCAGATTTTCCTTTATTTGAAAATATTCAATTCTTATGGCCCATAGTCCTCTGATGTCTAACATATTTATTTGCAATAGAGATAGTGACAAACTAAACTATTGTTCGTTGACTCTTTTAATCCTTTCGCTATTTTGTTGCCATACGGCAACACACTACATTGTGGACATCTGAACCCTCTTTGGTTTCAGGAAGACTTTTTTTGTTGGTCCTTGGAATAGTTTAAAGTTTTTGGAAAAATACGAAATTAATAAACTGAATATTAACCCTTTCGGGACTACTGCGATAATACGTCCCAGCACGTTTTTAATGCCCCTCAAAACAATTATTCAAATCTTACGACCCACGCAAAATAATTTTTCGATTTTGGTGTTCCCACATAAAAGGATGATTTCAGAATTTGTGAGCATCCAATATAATTTACTAACCCCAACATTCATAGCATGAGAATATTTCTACTGAGAGTATTTTGGATCTCAAAATTAAACTCTGTCCCGAAAGGGTTAAAGCTTAACCCTTTCAGTCACAATGTCCAATATATTGGACTACAGCCCATACAATTCATGCAGAACAGGCTTATTTTCATGTCGGAAAGGGTTAAAGAAGGGAAGTATACACGTTTTTTTAATGGTATATCTTGACATAGTAAAGGAAGAAGAAGCAGAAAATGAGATAACTTTTTAACTTGAGGTTTTTTTTCAATTTGGATACTTTTTTTTAGTTTTGGCTGAAGTAATTTAAGAAACATTCAAATTTTCGTTATGCGTAAAAATGTTTGTTTAAGTAATAATTACAGCCACAACGATGTGGTTGCTCTCATAGAAGAACACTCTAAAATACAGGGTCCGAGTATACAAATTTAAAAATTTCTTAAATTTCTTCTTATTTCTTAATTTCTCAAATTTAAAATTTTAACTTTCTCCAGCAAAAACCTGTAGCCAAAGGGTTAATTGTTTGAACACTGTATAATTGCTCTGGAAAGTCGTATTATAATAAAGTGCCAGTCGAGTAACGCTAACAAACTACGTAATCAAAATTTGAAATCAACAATCGAACGAAATTTAGCGAAACTCAAAGACGTTGCTGATGAGACTCACAATCGGAAGTTGCGGCGAAATCAACCGTTTCGAAAATCAACTCAAAAATGCATAGAGAAGTGCCCAAGTGCCTCCATGCATGCAAAATTCCATTCGACACGCATGAAGGTTAAGGTGTGTGTAGAACCGATTACTTGTGTCCAAGCAATGAAGTCAATAACCTGCCTTGTCCGTACTTCAGTGCCGAGCTGTGACAACCACGTTTTGGAAAATCTCCTGCACACTGCAGAGTTATGTGTTGACGCATTGTAAGCGTGATATGTTTCGAATATTTCGAATGTGACTTGTAAGTGTGTTTGAAAAAATTTATATTCATTGATAGCGCTTTCGAAAAAAAATTAATTGGTTACTTTCAGTTTCCCGTATGAGAGTGCAGTGCATTGTAGGTTAGTATGCACTGGTTGTGCTTGTTCGAAATTAGAAAACACACAAATAATGCTTGATAAACTTTTTATTGAATTTCGCTTTTGCCAGAAATTCGTCAGGTTTGTATCAAAAATTAAGTTACGGTTTTCTTTGTGTCTTTAGATGTGAGGATCGCTGATGGGGTTTGTTGTCCAACTATCGTTCATATGACACTGGTAGCAATTGGAAATTTGATTGTAGTGGTTGTTGTTGAAAATGTTTGCAAGATTGTTTTAGCTTTGAAGAAGAAAACCCGGTTTTTAATCGCTTTATTCTTCACTTTGAGGCTTAATCTTTGCTCTGAATGATCAATGAATAATCTTGTCACTACTAAAAGTCCTTTATTCAGAGATTGAAGATTGAACGTATGTAGGTATCAGTTATGTTGTTAGTCAGTGCCACATCCTTTCTTGTCATCTGATTCGCGAACTCTTTTCCTGCCACTCCATAGTGTCTGAAAACTCTGATGAAAGTGATTGTCCGATTTAACCCTCGGATGGACTTTGCGTCTGGCCAGACGAAACGGTTAAAAAAATGAACAGTGACAGTAACTGTGATTAAAAAATCACAGATGCATCTCCTTTTTACAGTGTATTTGTGGGTAACTTAGTATATATGAACATAATTTGTATATATGTATATATATTATATATAATACTTACATACGTTGCCTACCATGAAAACATAATAAACTTCATCTGTCATTGCGCTTTGCCTTTGTCAAAAGCCTAACCCATATTTCGTTTGGTCAGACGACAAAGTGCAGATGTGTAGTAACGAATTACTGCCCATGGAAGGGTTAACAAGAGCTGCCTCCACATATCAATGTAGTCAACCACAAATGAAATTGAAATGAAAAATTTATTCGACAATGAAAATCTACCAGAGTCCGCCCCTTTTCTATTAACTATTTGAAAAAATAACAACATTAAAAGACCACCCAGCCTGACTATCAGGTTGTAATCCCATCTAGATCCGAATGGGAGCTGGGTGTGTCCCCCTGCCAGCAGTGATGTCCATATATATACAGATGGATCGAGACTGCTTGGTCAGGTGGGCTGTGGTATCTACTCAGAAGGACTAAACCTTAACTTAATGCTCCGCCTGCCAGATTACTGTAGTGTCTTCCAGGCTGAAGTCACAGCAATCTGTGCAGCCTCCGATTGGCTCACGGTAAACAGGATATCGGCAACTGGTATCCTGATACTTTCGGACAGCCAGACTTAGCTCTTAGGGCTCTGGATGCGGTCAAAATAACATCAAAGACTGTACTCAGCTGCAGCAAATCTCTCAACGCGACTGCCAAGCAGCTTCAAATTCCCGTATGCTGGGTTCCAGGTCATGGGCATATTCCAGGGAACTGTAGAGCGGACGAGATCGCGAGACCTTGCACTACTGAGCTGTTACGCCGAGAGAAGACCACACTCAGAGTTCCTCTTTTAACATGTAAGCTTCGTACCCATGCAAGCTCTGT
This sequence comes from Melieria omissa, assembly GCA_963971225.1. Lineage (NCBI taxonomy): Eukaryota > Metazoa > Arthropoda > Insecta > Diptera > Ulidiidae > Melieria > Melieria omissa. Next base: position 106,800,293 of record OZ020268.1, on the reverse strand, counting down.
ACACGATACAAATTTAAGATGGGTTGAAGGCAACACAAGCCTCCTTGCGCGCCAAATTTGGCCAACCTTAAATCTTAGACGTTCTAAAGAACTCCTCTCATTAAACAGAGCTGAGATCAGAACCATGATCGGCGTCCTTACGGATCACTGCCTAATTGGCACCCACGCAAAAAGGATGGGGCTGTTTTCGAACGACTTCTGTCGTAGCTGTTTGGACAAGGAGGAGGAAGAAAATATTCCTCACTATATAACCATTTTTCCACTACCACCATTTTTCAGGCGGAAATATACGCCATTGAAAGGTGCGCTCACTTCAATCTGGTGAGGAAATACCGAAACCGGAGGATCGCAATCCTGCCAGACAGCCAAGCGGCAATCAAGGCATTATGATCCTACCAGGTATCCTCGAAACTGGTGTCGGAATGCCTTGAGAAGCTGCATGAGCTTGGCCGTTACAATCAGGTATGGGTCCTCTGGGTCCCGGGTCACGCCGGTATTGATGGGAATGAGCAGACCGACAAACTTGCATGAAGGGGGGCGTCTACCCCTTTTGTCGGCCTAGAATAATCTCAAAGAATAATCTAAGGATTATCACAGGTATATTGACAAGGCATTGTAGATTGAACTATCATCTAACCAAACTAGGTATCAGGGTGAACGAACTCTGTAGGTTCTGTGTGCAGGATACATGCCCTGCACTAATGCACAAACGGAAAAAGCACCTGGATGACTTTATAATACCAGGATCGGACTGGGTTTCCAAAGGCTTAGGAAATATACTAAGATTCCTTTTGGATACTTGACTCACGGACGAACTGTGAAGGCCATGAAGGGGGCACAATAGATCTTTAAGGTCGCAGTGCACATTCCCCGGCAATAATAATAATAATACTATATAACTATCCTGCTTTATCCAGAAGAAGGCAACTATTTAGGCAACTTATTCTTCGGAAGTCTAGAAGATCTAGCTGATAAGACCATACGCCGTCTAGGTTCGTTAATCGCTCCAACTGGTTTTACGAGTGAACGATCTGATGATCGATCTCATGTGGTATCACAATGGGCCGCCTGACCTAAGTGTGCTCCTCCGGGAGCACCCACACCTACCTACCTGGGCTTCAATCTACTAATTGAATAATTTCTTCTATGAAGAACATCTCTACCTACTATTCGGCTTCATGGTATCTCTATCTATAACATTATTTTCGTATGTAGAAAATTAACTTATTTATTTTAGATGATGTTTTCTTTTTTCTTGGTACAAATGCGCCTTAAATATTGCCATATTTCCCCCTCTCCATCACCGTGTTTCTAATATCGTAAATTGGCCATTCAACGTACCGATTCCTTCAGCGGCCACAGGCTGTTGGCATTTATTGCTGGGTATCACCAATACACACGCATACAACATTTAACAAATACCTCGACTCGTGCGCAAGCGCCCATCGCAGCTAACCAGCACCAACTGACAGAGTGGCAACTGGCAATGGGGCTGGCTGGCTACTGCCTTGGTTTCTGGCCGCGGCACCAAGAAACAACTAAACTGCTCACTCGCTGCTTGGACCTGTTCGGCGCTGGTTGGTACAAGCGTTTTTTGGTTTCTGCGCGACGACGCGCTACACAAATGCAACAGTCAGTTTCAGTTGTCGAGTCGGACGAGTCAGATCGCTTGAGCAGTTGTTGGTGAATGGGAAAAAGGCCACAAGACACTCGCAAGACCCTTGAACTAAACGCTTTGAAGTTTTGCACACTGTGTGCGTTTGTGTGGTGTGGTGCGCAGACGCAGTTTGCTGCAATCGGCGTCTTTCGAAGGCAAGAAAGTGAATTTGATTGAATTGCTGAGAAAGTGACAACGCAAACATTATTGAAACGGCTGCAGTGCCACTAAAATTTTCGTTTCGTTTTCGGTGTTTACATTATTGCTCGGCCACATCGAGAAGTGAAACGAACGAAATTTCACTTTTAAAGTGCATATTTTAGCGATTCGGCGCCGTGCCGCGCGACTGACGGTCGTTTGGCTTTTGTGGTGAATTGAACACACATTTGATTCGCAAAGATCGATTTTCGCCCAGTGAGTGGCGCAGTGCGAGCGAGAAAGTTTCTAGCCGAACACAAATTGCAGACAAAGGAAAATTCAAATTTGCGCTGCATTGTGCGGGAGTGTGTGCGGTGTGCAAAATCGCAACTAAAATACATGAAATCTCCAATCCAACAAATAGGATTTCAAAATTTTACAATTGCCTCTCTTACAGTTCAGCGCAGCGTTTGAATATTCTTGCCACTATTGAAACGCAGTGAAGCAGTGCTCACCGACGGAGTGCTGGAGTCCGAATTGCTGAGGGCATTTGTTTCATTGTGTAGTGCTTGCCCAGACTAACAGACTAGTGGACATACGCTGCAACGTGTCACTACATTACTGCCCGTTCAATTGCTTTTTTCGCTAGGAAAACCAACGACAACAACAAACTCAAAAACAGAAGCAAAATGGTAAGTACTCGTAATTGCGGCTGCGCACTGCAAAACTACTCAAAGAAAATCGCTAAGAGCTGCTTTCTAAAAGCAAAATCAAACCGCAGCAATGTAGCTGAAAAAATAATTTCCGTATACATTTATGCGGCTTTACTTTGATTGCCTTTTAAATGTATCATGGCCAATTGAGAACTGTTTGTTGGAGGTAATTTTTCATTTACTTTCTTCCTGAACGTTGACCACAAACACTTTTCTTTCCACAACGATTGTTCAACAATTAAACTTGCACTTGAAATTTTTGGCTGATTCTGAAATTGAATATGTTCAAACTACACCCGTACAAGTACTACATATAATACTTAACCCTTTCGCTATTTTGTTGCCATATGGCACATTGCTACTTTGTGGACGTCTGAACCCTCTGTGGTTTCAAGAATACTTTTTTTGTTGGTGCTTAGAATAGTTTGAAGTTTTAGGAAAAATACGAAATTATTTAACTGAATATTAAAGCTTAAAGAAGAGTATACGTCTTTATATATACACGTACAGTATACACGTTTTTTTAATGGTATATCTTGACATAGTAAAGGAAGAAGAAGTCGAAGACTTAGCTAACTTTTTAATTTGACGTTTTCTTTCAATTAAGATAGTTTTTCTTTTAAATTTTGGCTGAAGTAAATGAAGAAATATTCAAATTTTCGTTATGCGTACAAATTTTAATGTTTAAGTAATTATTACAGCCTAAACGATGTGATTGCACTCACAGAAAAACACTCTAAAATACAGGGTCCGAGTATGAAAATTAAAGAATTCGTATGGAATGTTGCTAAAATAACCACATAGAAGCCTAAAACGTAAAATTTTAAATTTTAACTTTCCACAGAAAAAACCTGTAGCGAAAGGGTTAAGTCGCATTAGTCGAGAAAAGGTTACATGTTAAAAAAAAAATGTATTTGAAATTTAAACGAGGGCAACAACCTTCAATTATGGTTGTTGTTTTGTTAGAATAGGAAAATAGCAGATCGAGAAATTTCAGACTTGCATTATAGGTTTTCTCAGGCGATGCCTAGTGGTGGTAGTATCTGTCTAATTTCGTTGTGGTCCTGCATTTTCGGTCGACTCATACTTGGCAGTGGTTCTGAAAATCAAAAGCTTCAGGTAGAGTACATATGTCTCATTAGTTGAACGGGGTTACATGTTGTCGTTTCAGTGGCGCACAAAAGCAGTGGCGGATTTAAGGGGGTTTGCGGGTTGAAACCCTCCGAAATATTATGGTCGACTTGAAAACTACATACAAATTAAAAGGCATTTTTGGAACTTTATGAATATTAAAGAATTACTTCTTGGAACCCCTCCCAACTATTTTTCTGAATCCACCCCTGCACACAAGTCAAGGTTTCGGGGTCCAAACCGCCGCAAATATCTGTTTGTTTCAAACATTTTGGGCGACAAATATGGCTTCAAATGGCATTGGACTCAAAAAAACTGCAGAGCCCCTCCACACTCCCAAAATTAAATCATGTGTACAAACGACACAATGTATTGAATTCAATCAAATCAATCTGAAAGAAATTGTGTCCTGTAATTTTGATTATAAATTCCACATTAATTACTATAAATCATATTTGTAAGAGTGAACCAAATTTAGAACATTGACAATCACTGGTAGTTTTAACGTTTAAAAATTGCCCCATAACAAAGTTGGGAACGAGACCATAGTCGGCCGAGTCACAGCGTCATTTCCTCATTTTCGTGGCGCATTTTAGTGCCAACAATGAGGAAGTTTTTTTTTAGTGTAGAAATTCGAGCTGCACAGATCGCCAGCAAAACTCACACACACACACACACACACACACATGCATAGTACGTAACCCGTACGTTGAGGGCGTAGCAGAGCACAGCTGCGCCACTCCACTGCACAGTGCCGCACGCCACGCCACGCCATTCCACGCCACTCGCATCGAAAATTACGAATTTCGAAATGTGTAAAGAATAAAAGTTTCACTTTCAATGCGCGAATCGGCCGTACGTGCGGCGCTGCGTTGTGTAGTTGTTGGACCAACTCTGGCAGCGGCTTCTATGGCGGAAAACTTGTTTGGCTGCTCCGCTATTGGCAACGTCAATGGGTTGCCAATTCGCCGAAGCTTTTCCCCCGGTGCCATGGAGCCGCGACTTTCGTGGAGCCCACCACATGGCCGCACACACGGACTGCTGCACGTTGCGCATTCACACCTGGGCTCATGTGCGCACATACGCACGACACATTGTTTGTGTGTGTGTGTGTGTGCGTGCAAGTGCAATCACTTTATCAATAAGTAACTTGAATTGAACAGAGACAAACAGCAAAAATTGGCAACTTTGACGAAACGGCAACAAAATTCGCAGCAACGTTTAAACAAACACAAGAAATATACGTAAGATAGTTGAACAAAAAAAAACTGGTTTACTTCGCAAAAGACACAGGTACGTTGTGTATGCACAACAATGAAATAGTTGGAAAAAGAAAATGGTACAAAAAAAAAAAACAATACTTACAAATGCCCCCAACGCGAACATTCACGAAACCTGCCCACCAACCTGGGTTTAAATTCAACCAACAAGTCTGACTAGCTCCGTATACGCCACATTTGTTCATAAGCATATGCGAGTACATACATACATACAGTACATATTGTGGTGTATACCCAATGTTTGTATGTGTGTGCATACTCGAAAAAATTGGCTGGTGAATGGCATACATTTCATTAGCTGTAACCACATCAAAAAATAAACGATTGTAAAATAAATCAACCCAGAATGGTGTGTTCAACAAAATTTGTGAGTGTGTTAGTTTTTATTGGTCCAATTCAAAAATTAACTGTCTTAACTTGAACACCAAATACTTAACAATAAAAATGAACCTTGCGTAACCAATCAACACTAACGAAGCTACGCTAAAAACTTCATAGGTTAAGTTAGGTTAAGTTGCATGGGTTGAATCTGGTCTTTAACCTGAACTGAATAATAATAATTAAGGCATTTTTTACAATCAGCGTGTTGCTTTATTTCAATGCATAATTGTAATGTGAAGCATTACATTCAGTTTGGGTATAGTTGAGGTTAGGTTAAGTAAGGTTAGGATTTTCATGTGGGCAAACCTAAGGAAGGCAGCAGTACCATAACATATGTTAGGTTAGGTTAGGTTAGGTTAGGTTAGGTTAGGTTAGGTTAGGTTAGGTTAGGAGAGGTTAGGTTAGTAAGTTTGTTTTGTTATGTCTTTAACCCTTTCGGGACTACTGGAATAATACGTCCCAGCTAGTTTTTAACACTCAAAACAATTATTCAAATCTTACGACGTACGCAAAATATTTTTTCGATTTCGGAGTTCCCGCATAAAAGAATGATTTCAAAATTTGTGAGCATCCAATATAATTTTCTAACCCCAACATTCATAGCATGAGAATATTTCTACTGAGAGTATATTGGATTTCAAAATTAAACTCCGTCCCGAAAGGGTTTTTTTTTTTTTTTTTTTTTTTTTATTTATAGAGATGGAAAGCATCGAAAGCCAAAACCCCGTCAGTGTGGGACTTTAACCGCACTAAAACCATCTCTTTCTCGTCCTTTGGCCCAATCATTTGAACAGATATACTTATTTCTTCCTGTTAGTTTCACATATCAACTTGTACCTGAAAATCATGTTCCATATTTATATAAAACTAGCTGGGCCCCGTGGCTTTTCATGCGCGCTCATGTTTTCCGCTATACAAATTGTTAACCCATTGTTGACCCGTCAGTTTTTGATTAAAAAAAACACAACATGTGCCTAGTTATCTTTGTTTCTATGTGTTTTCAAAAATTTTAAAGTAAAAAGTCCCATTAAATCATATGTTATCTTATTTACTCTAAAAAACTCGTAACCCCTGGTTTTCCACGGTAGATTTCGATTTTCAAAAAAATGAAAAGCACGTTTTAATTATTTCCCGTTTGAAGTGCTATTGCTAAGTTTGAAGTCAAAAGGCCCAATAAATCTTGTTTCTCCATACAAACTCTTAACCCATTGTTGACCCCGTTAGAGTTAAATTTTCATAAAATTTAGTTGATTTCTTAGATTGAGTAACAGCGATAGTATAAAACCATTATGTAGTCTGACACACTATTATTAGATAAACCTGACCCACCAGCGTCGACACATCTGAAATAAATTTATTTATTTTAATTTAATTTTGTTTCCATTCATAAACATTTTGAAGCCAAGTTTTAACAAATCTGTCCGAGTGCTGTTTAACATATTCATGCTGCGTTTCTCAAAGTTTAGGAAAAGCACAGCACGTGTTGCAGGGTTCATTCTGCTTTCGGGGTTCTAGCATTCGTAGTTTTTTTTGCTAGATTGAGTCAACTGCATACTGTCACCGATTGTCGTGTTCGAATTTGAAAAGGGCTCACAACTTCTTGTAGCTGATTAGAGTTTCGTCAAACTCAAGAAAGTTAGAAGATATCTCCAGCGCCTCTTAGGACTTCATTCATTTGAATTGCTTGATCTCATTTAACCCATTCGCTACAGATTTTAACTGGGGAAAGTTAAATTTTAAATTTTACGTCTTAGACTTTTATTGTATTAGCAACATTTCATAAGACATTTTTCAATTTTTATACTCGGACCCTGTATTTTAGAGCGTTTTATATGAGAGCAACCACATCGTTGTGGCTGTAATAATTACTTAAACATAAAAATTTTTACGCATAACGAAAATTTGAAAGCTTCTTCATTTAGTTCACCCAAAATTTAAAAGAAAAACTATCTAAACGTCAAACTAAAAAGTTATCTAATTTTATCTGCTTCTTCTTCCTTTACTATGTCAAGGTATACCCTTAAAAAAGCGTGTATACTTGTCTTCTTCAAACTTAAATATTCAGTTTATTAATTTCGTATTTTTCAAAAACTTCAAACTATTCTTAGGACCAAAAAAAAATGTATTCTTGAAAACACAGAGGATTCAGACGTCCATATGGCAACAAAATAACGAAAGGGTTAAGGGCTGCCTGAGTGTTAACAAGAAGAGCATATTTTGCTTTCAACTCTGGTTCATTAGGCTTGTTCAGTAAATGATTATAAAATCGGTAGCAATCTAATAAAATAAAATTGTCGTTTCAATGGTGACTGTTTTGACAGAAAAAACATCAGCAACATGGCTGCTATGTATTTAATGCATTAATTGTGTTGTTAAATACAAGTAAAACACATTTGAATTAAGTAAACATTTTTACAACACGAAAGTAAAAGTTGATCAAATTCAGAGCATAGACTACAAGTATCTGAAAAGTCATTTATGGGTCAACTTTTATTTGTTTTTTTTAATTCCGTTTTTGTTATTTTTCATTTTATCTATATACATACATACATACATATATACATAAATATGTATGCTATGCTTATTCATGCATTATTCATTGGAATACTTTTGTTTGTAGGCACAATATCCGCATATGCTTTGATTTCCCTTTTCAATAAAATGTATGCATGCATCTGTGTGAGTGTGTGTGTGTTTTTCAGGTTTTTGCCGCTTGTCTGTTACGCGAATTTTCAACTGGCCTGCGACAAGTGGCTGGCAGCATTTCATGTTTCGGGCCATAACCGATAAAAGACAAAACTCACGAATTTGTCAATTTTACAATACAAAACCGGTTGTATAAACCGTAGTGTATCTACATACATACCAACATATAAATATGCCCACAAGTAGTTGGCAGCAACAGCATACACGCACACGTTCGAAAGTGCGGAATCAATAGTTTTCCAGCTTAATTGGCAATAATTACTTTGCGCTGCTGCTGAAGCCGGGCAGCGGGATTTGGCTGTACGGCAGCAGCAGCACTCAATCACGCCGTAACTGGTGCATGGCCGAAAGCGTTGGCTACAATATCAGACCTGTTGCTGTTGCTGCCTAATCGTTTAATTTGCACGCATTAGGGTGGGCATTACTTTCGATTTTTTCCTTGCAAAAAAAAAACGGCAAATGCAAAAAGCAAATCTAGAAAATTGTGTAACTAGAAAGCGTGACGCATAGAATTAAGAGATTTGCATTTATTGTGAATTGTTTTCGGATTCGTGTGATTGAAGTTGTAAATATGTGAAAGGAGAAATAAACTTTTAGTGACACGAGCTTTTGGTTTAAATTTGTTTAAAGAAAAGTTGATGGTGTCAATCGACTTGAAATACTCGAATGTAAAATGAAATAAAAACATCATGACAACCAAAAATGAAGTATTAAACAAAGTATATATTTAAAAAATTTTTAACGTGTCAATAAAATAAAAATAAAACTGCCACTCAACTAGGAGCACGTTGGCATATTTGAGTATTTTTCCATTAGTTTATTGCTATGCACATTGCATTACTAAGGGAGAAAGTGAGGCTTTAAAGGCTGAAAATGCATAGCCACATGCATCACGTTAGCTAATTACAAATGATTACTTTTGCTTTGGCTTTTACTATACTTGATTCAACATCGATACGATACGATACGAGTATAAAAATGTAATGGAAAAAGTGAAAGATGTGAGTCATAGTTCAGTGGTTCAAGCAGTGATGCACACAGTGGCGGTTTCGGAGGTTTAACTCCTCAATATAAATACAAAAATTGCTGGTACAATTTTTTTTATTTCTAAATATGGTTTCAAATGGTATTGAGCTCAAAAGTTGAATGCAAACCATCTACAACCCAAAATGAAAATCTGTGTGTGTCACTTGGTACTCATTTATATGGAGGACTCACTCTCTCTCAAACACTCTCTCTCCTACGGTCAAAAAGAATATGGAATATAATGGGATATAATGGAAATAATGGAATATTTATAAAAATTAGCAAAATTATGAGAAAGCAGAAAATGGCTCAGAAGTCCTTCAGGCCTTACTGTACATACTTACTTATATTTTTATTTATTTATTTATTTAATTTCAAAAACATCGGCATTTAAAAATCACTTCTTTTACATGCCACAAGTTGATAACAATTCAATTCAATCTTAACCCTTTTGCTACAGGTTTTTACTGGGGAAAGTTAAAATTTTAAATTTTACGTCTTAGGCTTCTATGTGGTTGTATTAAAAACATCCCATAAGAAATTTTTTAATTTAATTTAATACTCGGACCCTGTATTTTAGAGTGTTTTTCTATGAGAGCAACCACATCGTTGTGGCTGTAATAATTACTTAAACATAATAATTTTTACGCATAACGAAAATTTGAATATTTCTTCATTTACTTCAGTCAAAATTAAAAAAGAAAAGTATCCTAATTGAAAGAAATCGTCTAATTAAAAAAGTTGTGTAATTTGTCTGCTTCTTCTTCCTTTACTATGTCAAGATATACCATTAAAAAAACGTGTATACGTCTCTTCTTGAAACTTAAATATTCAGTTTATTAATTTCGTATTTTTCCTAAAACTTCAAACTCTTCTAAGGATGAACATACAAATGTATTCTTTCAACCATAGAGGATGCAGACGTCCAGAAAGTAGCATGTGCCATATGGCAACAAAATAGCAAAAGGGTTAATATTTAAAAGAAAAGGAAGAAAAGGAAAAAATAGTGCAAAAAGAAGAGAAGGGCAGAGGATATATTTTTTTTTGTATCTAGTCCGCAGTGCCTGACGCAGTAGCGTCCTTGCTGTACTGTTGAACTTAACTTTTCTTCAGTGAAGTTAAGTGATATTTAAGCTCCGAGTCGGTGTGCTGCCGACAGCAATGGCAATGACACAAAATCACCATAAGCACTGTTTCCTGTTTAAGTATGCAAACGACTGGAGTTCGTGGTTTACTATACAAACTTGGCCAGTACATGAATAGCAGGTTTTCGCATTTTGGCAGCATATCTGCAGTTGTTTTTGGCTTTTACTTCTACGCCCCCTACGTGCTATTCCGTTTTGAAATTTGCTTAATCGCAGATCTGAATGTGGCAGGTTCTATTAAAAAGTTGATGTCTTTCAGATTGAAAAAGATTTATTACGCTGTTGAGAATGCATCGAATTTTTGGTCAAATAAGTTGGAATTTTCAAATTATTCTGGTCAACGCTTTCTTAGTAATATGGCTACGAAAATTTTGTTTTATGTTCATTTGGTTTTTCCTGTTGAAAGTTGAGTTTGTTCAAATTCTCAAATTATTCCCGTCAACCGTTTTCTTAGCGATATGGCAATGTAGCTGCGAAAATTTTTATTTGTGTTCATTTGGTTTTTCCTGTTGAAAATTTACTCAAAGCAAGTGGCCAAGCATAGCCGGCGCGTCAGTTGGGTGTTTCATTTACTGTTTACACACATAAATTACCCAACATTTTGTCATTGTTAATAACATTGAATACTTCGCTGCTACCACACGTTCACACAGCGCAACCAAGTACGCGTATTTATGATGTGTGGCTATTAAAAATTACTGTTGCAGGCGGTGCTTTGTTAGGTAACTTTCGCACTTGCAAAGCAGAATGCAAAATCGAATCGAATCGAATTTTTCGATTACTATTCATAAGCAATATTTGTGTCAATAACAAATCAATAAAGCCACATATAACTTTAAAACGTCTGAAGCTATATGCAGATTTTATTGGCATATAGAAACTACAAACCAAAAACAACTTGAACCACCTGCATAGTGAACCATTAATTCATTGGTTTATTGTTTGTGCTATATGAACAAAATTTAAATGAAAAAAATTTAAATTTGAGACGCAGTTCATTATCAGCTGAACGTCAAAAGTGGACAAAAATGATGGCCGCTGCTGTCTGCTAAGAAAATTGGCTGTGTGGCTTATCAAACTATAATCAAATGAAACGAAACGAAAGAAAATCAAATTACATATTTATACGAGCTTACATATATATACACATGCTTACATATGTATATGTAAGCATGTGTTAAAAATAGTTCACAATTGGTATTTTCGAACGCGAACGCGGTCTTAGTTAGGTAACGCGCACGCGTATTGACGATTGGTATGAATGAGATTCAGAAAATCGAAAATATGCAAAGCCTCAGCAGACAGCAGCTGTACTGTGCAGCGACGGTGTAAACAAAAGCCAGATTACGAAACGTCTACAAAGAGTGGAAAAATTTGCACACACTAAAATTAATAATGATAGTTATAATTATGTAAAAGTGATGTAAAACCTTCCAAAATAAAAACAAAAAAAAAAAACAAAACAACTCACAAATAGCCAGAGGCGCAGAGAGAGTAAAGATTTGATTTTTGAAGAGTGAAGGGGTCAACACTTTCGGATTTAATTTCTCAATTTATCTGGTTATGTTTTGTAATGAATGTGATTGTTGTATACATTTTTTGTGATAACTTTTTTTTATCTATTAACAGTTACAGAGTACAATTTTTATAATTTAGAGAAAATATATATGTTTTATTGGCAATATTTGAAGGAGTTTGAATCGAAGCCAGAACGAAATAATAAAAAAAATGTGTGTGCCTTATTTATGGTTACCATAAATATGGTTGTATTATTTATAAATCAAGAAGCGTTGTGCCCGGTTCTTACTTACAGCAGATAAGAAATTAACAATTTTGTTTAATGCAAAAGTTCAAACCGGATGCGCTTAAAGAGTTATTTTTGTTCTTTGCTGAGCGGAAATCAGTCATTAATATCTCAAGTCGATGGCAAAATTATGTGAGAAAATGCGGTGAAAAAATTTAAAACCAAATTTTTTTTTTGTTACCATAAAAAGTTTGTAAAAAAAATTAAAAATAAAACTGAACATTCAAAATTTCTTAAGCTCTGAAAGTACTTAATTTGAAGCACAAAAATATGCATTGAGAATTTTAGTTGATGTAATTTTTTGCATGTATATGTGATGCGTTGGGTGGTTCAAGTGATGATGCTTCTTAATCCAATAAGCGTGTAGGCGCCGTTTCGATATCAATATTCACGGTAGATTTGTTATGGTTTATTGGTACGTTGTCTTTTGGACTATGAAGCGTCTGTAGCCAATCCAAGAGGTTAATGACGGCGAGCAGCGAGCTCACGGTGCACTTTGCTATCTCTCCGAGATGTATATGTATATAGTGTATTTGTAAGTTTTTATGTATGTTTGTATGTATGTATGTTTGATTCAAGCATAGATAGAGCACAGTCTACCCCCTTAAATTAAACATTCCCATGTTCGCCCCTGTACTCTTATACACAATCATCAACACTGTTTTACACTTTTCATATTTACCGAATTACTTCATGAAATTATGCATTTATATTTCTCACGTATTTCGGTTGATTTTTCGTTGTGGTGTGTAAATTTTCCTTTAAATTTCGACTCGTTGGCAAATCAAGGAAATCAAGTTTGTTGCTGCAGTCTTTCGTTTTGTGAGTGACTTAACTGTTCGAGCACGGAAACGCCCGCACCGCCGCAGCCGAAAATAAACACAAACATTTCTTTACATAAGTATTTACTAAAACGGTTCAAATAAGCCTGTTCGAAACCTTTGATATTTTCCAAAACCAGTTTCGGCAAACTGCAGATGTGTGTGCAGCAACAAATGCTGATTTTGTTATTAAATACAGAAATATGAGACAACTTTTTGCTGTGTGTAAAAATGAAATGAAGATGAGAAAAACAACAACAACTCAATACTTTGACTGCGACTATGGCTTTGGCCAAACCGCCAGTATAATGGCGAATTGTAGCTTTGATGTGTCGACTGATCGGGCCAACAATGCCGTCGATGGAATGAGTTGCGCTGAAGCGCTAAGCGGCGGCTTGTGCAGTGGCCGTGGCGTCTGCGATTATAATGCATTTAGTTTATGAAATATTTTTTCATAGAATCATTGAATGCGTAATACAATATACATACAGTTCTGGCTCAGTAGTAACACGCTGCACTGAGCAGATAAAGTAGTTGTCACACGCACCAACGACTGCTTTATGCGTTTTCACTGGGCGGCAATTAATTTGTCGGTCAACTATTGGCGCATCCACAAGCACGCTTAACGGAACTGAGCGAACCTGTATCGTTGCGCAGACAGTGGCTTTGGCTTTGCATTTGTGTTATAGTTTTCTACGTACTTTTTCAATCGTTACAGCGCTGCCTAATTGCTTTTCTTATGAATTTAAAAACGTGTTTGCATAGTGGTCAATGTGTGCCAGTGTGTGTTTGCGCATGGATTGGTACATGGGTGCCGCACCACACCTATTGCGACAACCCTGTCTGGCAAATGGTCAGTGCTGCTGGTGACAGCGAGAGCTCTGTTCAGGCATTGCGCACTTGCCCGCAGCACGTCAAAGTGAACCACTTGCGATTCAACGACCACTGCATATCCAATGCTTCTCATTCATTGCCTTTTACTATTATTTCTATTTTTATTATTATTGGCTACAAGTTGGACGTTCTAGGCTTTGGATTGCTGTTGCTTGTGTCGCTGTAATAACAGCGTGGCTGCTGCCATTGTGTTTTTCTTATAAATGTGCTGAAAGTGCTGGCTGTGTGGATTTGCTGCGAACAAGGTCAACTAGTCAGTTCGTTTAGACGAGATTTATAAAGTGAAATAAAATTAAAACGAGTATGCGCGCAGACATTTTTGTTTGTTTAGTCAGTTGCGAGGTGGGTAACAGAATAATAAGAGGAGGATCAAGTACCGAAAAACGTGCCTAGCATGTGACTAGCGACCAGCGGCGAGGCCAAACAGTTGCAAGTTTTCTAGAAATTATTTTGGATATGGAAGAATACGAATATTTCTTGAGATGATACAGTTTTAAATATTCGATTGTATATTCTTCAACTGAATTGTTCAATAATATTTGCCATTTCAAGAAGTCAGAGGGAGACTGCATATCTCCTGGAACTAAAAAGTTTCATGGTACTTAAATTTTTCATACAAATTTTCTAAAAAATAAAATTACCTGGATTGAATTGCATAGCTTTCTGGTGTATATGGCTTGTATTTATGCATATTTTAACATGAATATATATGTATATATGTGCGTGTGCATTGAACCTAATAAATTCCGTCTAATTTATTACGTGAAATTTAGTGTTTTTTTTGGTTGATGTTGCCAGATCATTTGCGCTCCCATTGTGGTTGTTGTTGTCATTTATTGCTGTAAGGCTAGATTCAAATTTATGCTTCTACATAGCAGCCGGAAATTAAGCTCAAGGTTGGTCAGCAAAAAAGTGCAAGAAAATGCCAACAAGCAAAACTAAAAACAAATCGCGCCAAAATAAATCAGTCCAGCAATGAATTGCGAATTGTGTGAATTTTTCTAACAATGCAAACACAACAGCTGCTAGCATTTTTCAAAGCTTTAGTATTGTATTGTTCAAGTTTTTTCGTATTTGTACATTTTAATACTCAACATTCGGCCCATAGACGGATATGTTGATTGCGATTTTATATTAGTTGCTTGGATATAAATGAACCCAGCAACAGCTGTAACATTTGATTGATTGATTGTTCGATGTCATTTGTGTCTTAACAATTTCAAAGTACAAAATGATGTCGATGTCACAAAAAGGTGTGAAAAATACACCAAATGTGTAATGCCAAAAATCGCTCGCAGTTGATATTTATAGCGACATTTTGTCTGCAATTATCATTTTTGGACAATAGAGAACTCTTTGAATAAGAGTGTATGAAAAATTAAAATTTATAAATACTTACATATATATGAATAAAATAGTATATAAAAGTGCCTAATACTCCATACTTACGTTTTGAGAAGGCACTATGCAGGTTTAGAGCTTGAAGAGTACTCAATGTGTACCTTTAAGAGTTCAAAAGAATATCGTATGGTAGACAAACTAGAAATATACATATATATATACAGTATGTGGAAAAAATAAGTTTCCAATCAGTAAATATGAATAAAGAGACACATACTTTTGGTTTTTGCAAAAATTTTTTGGAATTTATTTCTTGATTTCGAAGGTTACTTCTTAGTGGATAAAGAAAAATAGAAAAACATAACAAAACTCATTTCTTGCTGTTGTTTTCAAAAGTGTTTTAAAAGAATCCAAATTAGAATGTTGAAAAAGTAAGTTTACAAATTATTTAATACCCACAATGTCCCCCATTTCGAAAAGATAGTTTTGCAAGTCGGTCTTGCATCGTGTCCACAAGCTTTTGACACTCTTCTGGAGTAAATTGATTCCAGTTTGAGATAATGCAATCCTTGAGTTGCTCCAAGTTTTGAGGCCTTTCCTTGGCAATGCGACTTTTCAGTATTGCCCACGCGTTTTCAATAGGGGAGAGGTCGGGGCTTTGTGGAGGCCATTTTAAAATGTTTATATTTTTTCCAGAAAGGAATTTTATCACGTCTTTTGCTGTGTGAATAGGTGCATTGTCCTGTTGAAATACGAAATCTGGGCCGATCAACCGATTTCCTTCAGGTATGGCAGTCTCTTTCAGAATTTTCATGTACACACCTGCATTCACCTTGCCTTCCAAAACTACTACTGCACCAGTGCCATAAGCACTGATGCACCCCCACACCATTAAACCCCTCTCCACCGACTTGACAGTTGGTAATGTACATTTGTATGACAGGGCTTCTCCCGCCTTGCGCCAAACATGAACCATACCATGCGAATATTTCAGCCTTACCATGGACTCATCGGTCCATAGTACGTTATTCCAAAATTGTTTAGGTTTTAATACATGTTCCTCGTAAAATTGCATTCGTTTCCTCATATTTACTTTGCTAACGTACGGAACTTTGCGTGCCACGCGTCCATGTTTACCGCTCGCTCGGAGCCTATTGCGTATGGTGTATACAGAGGGGGGGTCCTTGCCTTCGATTAATAATTGAGAATGAATTTTTGGCACCGACGTTAATGGGCTAGCCTCTGATATTGCCAAAATTCGTCTATCGAGTTTTTCGGATGTAATTTTAGGGCGCCCTGGTCGTTTTATTCTATGAACTCTGTGCTCGTTCTTATAGGCGACAATCACTTTACGAATTGATGTGTGGGATTTACCAAATTTTTCGGCAATGTATCGCAACGTATGACCATCTTTATGAAGACTTACAATTGCTTTACGCTCTTCATTAGTCAATTGCTTGAAACGCCCCATATTTTCACTGCTTTTGATTCCTCTGTAGTAAAAAAATTGACGTTGTCAATATTACACTTTAAAAGCAAAACTTCAATACAAATGCGAGCTATTTACCTCAATTTGGTTATATTGAAGTGAATTTATTAACAAAAAATTTATAAAAATCGTTCACTCCGTTGAAATAATTGCCACTTATTTGCGTTGGAAACTTACTTTTTCAACGCTCGCGTGACCCAATAACAGAAAGTTAATAGTACCGTTAGTTTAATTTTACAGTTATACCTTTCCAAATTCTCTCATATGATCCCCTATGTGAGTACTTTAAAAAATGAGAGTGACAAAAATCACGTGTAATATACAGGGTGAATACAAGCTGTCAATGTAAAACTATACAATTGGAAACTTATTTTTTCCACATACTGTATATATAAGTATACACATTACAACAATTATATATTGAGAATCGAACCACATCTCAGTAACCAAGCATGCCATCTATGTGCGAGCACATGCGTTTTGAAGCTTCAACCTTCCTCTACTAACTGTCAAAATGTCATGCCATTTGGTTGAAATTTAATATTTATTAAAATTCATTTTGCAAAACACGTTTTCGTTTGATGTTGAAATTTTACAATGGAGCAAAGAGCGGTCATTACACATAAGACATCGTTGCAGCCGCAGAAAATGATCCAAACTTCGTGAAAACAATTGTTACGGGTGATGAAATATGGTGTTTCCAATACGATCCAGAAACCAAGCGTCAAAGTGCGGAATGGAAATAAAAAAACTCACCACAAGCCAAAAAAACACGAAAAGTTCCATCAAAAACCAAAACAATGCTCAAATTCTTCGATAGCAAAAAAATTATCCACAAAGAATTTGTTCCAACTGGTCAAACAGTTACTGCCGCATATTACCTCGAAGTTTTGAAGCGTTTGATGGCCAGAATCCGTCGTATTCGATCAGAATACCGCGATCCAAAAGTTGGTCTCTGTTGCACAATAATGCACCGAGTCACACAGCACTCATTGTTCGTTAATTTTTGGCTCGGAATCAGATTTGTGTGTTGAATCATCCGCCGTATTCACCTGATTTGGCACGGTGCGACTTCTCTTTGTTCCCGAAACTGAAATTGAAGTTGAAAGTATGGTTTTTTGATGACATTCAGACCATACAACGGACTTCGACGAGGGTACTGGAGGAAATTCCAAAAAATGAGCTGGAACACGCGTTTGAATCATTATTAAATCGATGTAACAAGTGTATTGTATCAGGAGGAGAATATTTCGAATAAATATACCGAAAAATTAGCAGATATCGTGTTTTAATTGTATTTTCTAGAGGCAGTCTTAATACATAATTGTTGCACTGTGTATATATACTGCAAAACAGAAAGAATAGAGTAGGTTACTCATGGAACCAATGGAATGGCAAGATTTCATACGTACGTCTTGAGAAAGTGCTATGCAGGTTTTGAGCCTGAAACATACTCGACTTATACACGTTTTTGCATCAAGAGAGTAAAAGAATATCGAAAGCTAGAAAATATTGCAAATATTGAAGCCAAACAACACAGCTGAAATCTGTCAAGGCCAACACTGAGCTTTGATATTGTATCGATTACTAATTAAAGCACAGAGCTATGATGAAATATCGTTGTCCTGTCTTCAACTTTGATCGATTGTTGATTCAATTCAGTTCACAGTCTCTGTGGGATACAAACTAATACAATCTCGTTTTCTTCACCTGTGTCTTTGGACAACTAACGCACCGATTTGTCGCTATTTGGCTCCAACATTCCCACATTAAGCCTTGAAACAATAAAACTCTACCTTAGTAAATTAAATATAACTAAATACAGGTATAAAATTAAAATCAAGTGGCCCCGAAGCTATGCGATGTATATCTAAATATATATACAACATATATGCACACATAATTTGATTGAAATTACCCAACAGAGGAAAACGACTTGTCTCGACTTTTATTTCAACAACTTAAGCTTCAGGCAAACAAATAAAAATTTGCCAGTTTTGCAACAATCCAGCCAATCTTAACGACGCACCAGCCAAAAGCAAAACAAAGCTTAACGGCTAAAAACACACAAAAAAAACTAATTTCACTTTCTGTTAAATATTCAAAATAATCAAATGAATTCTGTATGGCGACTAGAGTGAAAAATTGGCGAGAACAACAGCCAGCTGGTGTCAACACCATTAGGCGCGCATGGGAGCAAAAAGTACAAAGCAACGGTTGTCTGACTGGTCGGCGGTGCGTTTCCCCATATGGAAACAGCTGGCTGCGAGGTGTGTTGGCGCTGTGTGCTTGCTGTTTGCTGCTTATAGTTTGAATTTAATGCTGGATTTGGCAAAACTCAAGATTAGCTCCACTTTAAATGAGCCAAATCGCAATAAATACTTCAACAAAATGCCGTATGACTTGGCATTGTTAATTATTTACTGCTTGCGGCCGGTACTGGACTTTTATTTTATTGTATTTTTTGATTGCGGAGTTTGATTGGTTGCGCATTGATCGCACTGTGCGCCAATGTTGGCATAACGGAAAACGTGGGCAATAGCGTTATGTGTAGAGTAAACTCCAATAAGAAGAAGAAGAAGTGCATTATGAATGGCTTGCATATTAATGTACACTTTAAGAAATGCCTAAATGTCTTAATTGTTACTCCTTTTCCAATTGTATCGTAATCTGTATAAACATTTGAATAATTTAAAAACTGGTCGAAGAGTGTTCTGGAACATTAATTAATTGTTTCCGGAGGCAACAATTTTAATTAATAAGGTTAGGTAGTAATTTATTTATTTTCAGTTTACATATTAAAAAATACTTGTTTTAATATTTGACCTATTAAGATCAAGCGAAAAGTAAGGGGGGTACACCCATCCTTGAAAAACTAGCTTAGCATTATTATTTCATGTTTGCATTGGATCAAGTATAATGTAACGGATGTTTCAAAGATTGTTTCCTAGAAACAAAACTTAAATATAGAATATGTTTAGAATTCGTTTATAAGCTTCCTACATTATTTTTCGTAATTTGATTGTTTCCTGAAAACGGAAATTTAAATATAGAATATGTTTATATGCGATAGTGTTAGTTTAGAATTCGTTTACCTTCATTATTTATCGTAATTTTATTTTAATTTATTTTTTCGTAATTTAATTTTCACTTTTGTAACTGAAATTCGTAATTTTTAGGGTAAGTACAATAGCTGCTGTAGCTCAGCTGGCAAGTGCGTTGGGCCGCGAGTCAAGACTCCGCGAGTTCAATACTCCGTTGCGTTAACACCGAAAAAAAATAAAAACAACAATTTTTCTTTCGGCGGCTGTCCTCTCAGCAGGAAATGGCAAACCTCTGAGAGTAAAATTGCCTATGAAAAAGCTCCCAACTCGCTGTTCGAAATCGGCACAAAACTGTAGGTCCCTTCCAACCTTGTTGCGGGTAGCTAACGCCTTAGTCTCGTAATCGGGCTGTCGTGCCAGTCAAGAAGAAGAAGAAGAAGAAGAACAACAACAACAACAACAACAACAACAACAATTTTTGGGTATAAACTAGAGACTATGAAAAAATGCTCAGAAAAAAGAAAAAAAATATATAATTTCTGATAAAATGAATAGGATTATTCCTCATCGTAAACCAATTGTTACAGGGTATGTTTGTACAAAAGGATGGGGTAGAACATTCGAGTTTAAGAAAGAACTTTCAAGAACTTCTGAAGGCATTATCGATTATTTTTCTTAATCTAAGCAATTTTATGGACAAATTTTTCTGTGTGCATATATAGATTGACAGTATTTGGCAATGCATGACAAGTGGCTGAAAAAGAGTTAAACAACTACATATAAGTAGTTTGGTATAACGGTATCATTGGCAGTAAGTATTGCTCAATAAAATCACAGCTTTTCGTATGCACTGAATTCTTAAAGTTGGCAGCTGTCTGGAGTGTCTATTCGCGTCTGATAGTATTGAATGGCACATCAAGTAATATCAAACAGAAGGATGCAGTCTATAAGACCTGTTGTGCAGTACAGTACAAGCACAACTCAAGATTAGCTCAAGCAGCTCAAATTTTTGCCAAAGTTTTTATTCATAAACAAACATATTCGTTGAAAAAAGTTGTTGCAAAGGTTAAATAAAAACATTTAAATGAAAACATTAATTTATCAATTTGTATTACTACGCCGGTGTTTTCTGTTTTTATTTTACTTATTTTGAAAATATAAAATCATAGCGGTTCTGCGTCATATTCTTCGCTCTAAACTTGCTAATTTTATTGTTGTAGCTTTTGTGTTTGTTCATCAAGACGCTCCAACTCTGCATGACTACGCCTATGACGAAGCGTTAACACGTTGAGCGCTTGTCGCAATATTTTTGTTTTTATACTTTAGTGGTTTTCTTTATTTGCTAAATAAAGAATTTTAACGAAACGTTTGCATTCTTTGCTAATAGCATTCAATTAGCCGCTCGACTGTTGAGCGAATGGCCTTGAGGTGGCGCAAAAGATTTGTGACTGCTTCGAAAAATAAACTACAATCAAAATTGAAGTCGAATGCGTAGCGGCAGCACAACGTGCCGATCTATGCTGCAGTGGTCGCTGCGCAGCCAACTAAATGTGCATGAGTCGAATTTTAATTTCGCACGCACGCTCGCACGCACACAGCTCCAGGCCAGAGTCGAGTGTTAACCCAGGTGAAAAATTATGCGTTCACGCATAAGATTTTCCAAGTTTAGCAGCAAAATCAAAGTGACATTTTTAACTGAGAAATACTTTGCAGACTACTTTGGACTACATTTGCTGTTCGTTCGCTTCTTCTCAATCGCTGATGAGTTTTAAGTATCTTCTAGTAGCTTCCGAGAATCGCAGTATTTCACTGATATATTTGAAACCGGATTGCCTCGTTTTGTGAATTCAGCTGAGATTTATATGAAGCTTCATTAGTGATCGTGCAGTGTTGTAATTTGCAAATTTTATTGCATTTGCATTTCTTCAAATCAACCAACATTAGGATCGAAATTGTGTGCTTGGTTTCCTTGAGTCGATTCTTGTTGCGCCACAACCAGATCAGTTAAACTGTGGCGACACACGCACACAGCTCCGCGACCGCACTTTATCGCGTCGCACGCATTGCGAATTGACAAATTGACTGGAAATGTTCGGTCTAAGCTAATGGCCAAATTGCAAATAACGGCGTTGATGGAGATTTCGACATTTAGAAGTTGACAATTTACATTTAACACACAAATGTGCGCTGTGTGTGTTTGTGTGTGCAGCCGGCGAGCGCTCGCCTGGCATTTTAACAACGCTGGTGTTGTGTCTGGTCTCGTTGTGAGCGCCTCACGTGAAATGTGGGTGATTGTCGTTGACAGGCGACATTCTGTGTGTGCGCCATTAGCGGCGCTTATAAATCGGCTTTTCATTAAACACAAATGTATGTATGGACATGGTCGAGAATAAACATATCTATTCATGCGTTCACGGATCGATGATCTGAACATAATTCAGTTTAAAGCGCGTAATAACATTTGGCCTACTAAAGTCAATCCAAATTGCAAACACTGTTCTAAGAAGAGTATAGAACAAACGTTGCGTCAATTTGCATTATTAATTGTAATAATTTTTCTTTGTATGAATTATTATAATAAATAAACACATGAATCATTATGTGTAAAAAATTTTTAAAAATAATTATTGGAATTTACGCTCTATTATAAATATCACAGCATTATTTTCTCGACGCAGCACTCCCACAACTCTTGACAAACTCAAGATCACTGTGTTATTATTAGTGGCATAAAAGTGATTATGTTGTGTCTCAAAATTGACATAAATGGATTACTTGGTATAAAATGTTAAGGTCGTTAATGTAGTTTGGTTTTTCTAGAACCACTATTTTAAAGTTCATTTGATTCATTTTGTTAAACGATGTAGCTCAGTTATGACTGTGATGGATCACAAGTCAAATGGTTGAATCACCAAACCAAAGGTTAGGTTTAGAAAATATGAAATAAAATAAATAAATAAAAATAAATAAAAAAATAAATGTAATACGAAATAAAATATACTGACGAAATGAGCCAACCAGAGACAAATACAAACTATCTTCGGTTCATCATAATTAAATAAAATAAAATAAAAAAAAATATTTAATTATTGAATAAATTATCATTAAATTATTAATTTAAATTATATAAATAAATAAAATTAAATAAAAATTCGGAAAAAGATCGCTGATTTGCAGTCATCTTCAAAACATCACCCAAAACATAAAAAACAATTATTTCCATATATACTTATATGCGTCTTATATTTAGTCTCGATATAATTTTTTGGTATTTAAATCATAAAAAATTTGCCTAAGAAGTGGGAACTCGACATTTGAAGTCGCCACGCCTCTTTGTTAGAGTTCTGGAGCTAATTTACTTTTAAACAATCTTAGCTTAGAACGGGTTAAATAAATTTTGTATCAATATTTGGTAATTACAAAAAAATTATCTAATATTTACGGAAAAATACAAAATTATTACTTTTTAATTTTATTTAACCATTATTAAAGAAACAGGGTTTTGATCAAACGCGCCCAATTCGTAGACTTCAATTAGAACACAAACTTTCCCTGATATCGCTGCAAATTATTGGAAATTATTTTGGCAATAACAGTAAAATTTTTGTAATTAACTTTGAATTCACTTCTAAAAATATTCATTTGTTGGTGCCTACTTGAATTAAACCCATAAATCAATTGTAGCTGTTGCTATAAAATGACAAATAGGTGAAGTTGCTTTTTGGGCTCGAAACGGTTAAATATACAGGCAATTTTTAAAATCGGGCACTTCCAATGTTCGAGCATTGAAATGCCCACATTAAAGTGTCATTAGCGAATCAATTTCACTACTTAAATGTCAACTCCAGCTCAACAACTTTGCAGGTGCACACACACACATACAAAATGTACCACCAAATTGATTGTCATAACTTCATGAAAGTATGACGACGAAGAAAAACTGCAATCAATTGTGATATCTGCATATGATATGAACGTTTGCACCTACCATAAATGCACATTTGTATGTATAATCTTTGGCGGAGAAGCATCAGCACTGTCTGGTAGATTGCAAGTGCGCTCACAGCCTCACACAGCTTCTGTGGAATGCCAACCCTAGTGTGTGCTGAGTGCTTGGTTAATGATCGTCAACTGGTTCAATGTCAAATGCCAAATTACTGGCCACTTTGCAGCAAAGCACACAAAACCACCAACAATTTAAACAAACAAATGATTAAAACAAAACCATTACGTTGGGGACACGTTCGTGTGAAGAAGTGAAGAGCGGGTGAGCGTTAGGGTGGAGTGAAAAACTCGATTTTAAAATTTTTAGAAGCTAGTATTTTGGAAATGTGCCAAATGTCCATAGTACCAATCCTGCAAAATTGTATTAGTTTCTAACATCTCCTTGATCGCCCATCACCTAATTGAAATAATTGTTTTTCATCAAAAGAAGTGAAAGCCGTATTTTCAACTCAGTTAAGGATTCAAAATAAATCTCAGTAACCTTTGCTTTAGGTTTGCGGTTTTTAAGTTATTTATTGTAGCAGTCCCGATTGAGCGAACAAAAACTTAGATCGGACTCGTCTGACAATGCTACTGTCGATGAGTACATTCCAGATAGAGAATCAGTCAAAAGTAAGCCAAATCAGGATCGCCAATGTCAAAAAATGGCTTTCTCTCTGCCTTCCCCCACTATAGCTTGTGATCGGACCAGAGTTTCGGACAGATCGGCTGCTGTATTAGCAACATCAGTTCTGCATGATCTTGGTCTCGAATCACCCAACGACCGATCCAAAGTAATTGACCGAAGCATAATCTGTCGAGAACGCAGTAAACTTCGAAAGGAACTGAGGCAGAACGAAGACGACCAGTTTGACCACACTCACAAGGGCATAGATGGACTATTCTTCGATCGCCGCAAGAATAAAACTTTGACACAAGTTCTCAACGTCGACAACAAGTACCACAGAAAAACCATATCGGAAGAACACATAACCATCAACGCACAGCCGGGTTCTTCGTACTTCAGTCATACGTCTCCGTCATCAGGCTGCAGCAAAGTCAGCCAGTCGCTAGTCATGAGTCATTAGTCGCTAATTTCAAAGAGTGAAATGCGAAGACAGAAAATATTAAAGTTGTCGGGTGTGACGGCACAAAAGTAAACGGCATATCAGTGGCTGATATGTCTACTCCATGCCAATGAGCTGCCCTTGCGCAATCTCTTCCAGTCACTTGATGGCGGGACTACAGGCCCTCATGGATTCTCTGGATCTATCGGAAAGCGGCTAATGACATATAGCGAACAGCCTGTCTCCTCATATCAACCAGTTAAACTGACCGAGCAACTCTCCAATGTGAACCCAAATGAGTTGAGCACAAATAAGCGGTATCTACTGGAAATGTGCAATAGCATCAGCAAAGGTGAATGTAGCGTCGATCTGGCAGTGGGAACCCTGGGTGCCTGAATCATTCACGATGGTTAACGACGCGTCGGCCAATCCAATCCTCCAATTGTATGTCAGCGACAAGAAACCGTCCAAGAATCTAACAACGATGGTCACGTTTATCATTCGCGTATATGCTCGGATGTGGTTTGGCACAAAACCCCAGCCATCATGCAAAGAGGGAGATAGGCACATTCACCAGATGCTCGTCAAGTCACGTTACCTCAGCCGTAAACTCAAGGGAATCGTTGACCCCGTTATTCACCGTAACGCGAACTTTGCTCAACCAGAAAATCTGCTCCTGGCCATGATGACGCAACATCGAGCACATATACGTGAGTTGGGCTTACGACGAGCGATGAAGGCCAGAGCTACCGCAGTCCCCAGTGAATAAATACGAAGGTTCAAGGTTCCCGCAAAACTTAACTTCGACGCCGTGGAATACTTCGACATGATTGACTGGGCAGTCTGCCCTATTTCGGAACCTCCCGTCATTAAAGCCATGACAGACGCTGAGCTCACGGATCTCATCACGACAGAGGTGACTCCAAATTTCATCTTTCCAAAGTTCCTAAGCAGTTTATACCATGTGTTTATAACTTTGGCATCATTAAATACTGTAATTATAAGGGTATTTGATTATTAACTAAATTTTAAGATGACTACCTTTAATGTCGCGTAATACTGTGAAATTAAAAGCCGCGATGGGAGATCAAAAAATTGTTTAATTTATTTCTAATTTTTACACAGCTTTCTATTGATGTATTGGCACATTTTGAGATATCTAGCGAATTGATATTCCAAAAAAATTTTTTTTTGGCCATTTTCACTCCAGCCTAGTGAGCGTTCGCTATTACAAAATGTTGCTGATAAGAATTTGAGTAGTGGAGGTTAATGGCTCAAGTCCACATGGGCCTTTTTATGGCAACAGGCACTGCAACCGATGACAATCACAACGTGGTTGACCCTAAAGTGGCAAACGGAAATGCTCAGCTCGCTTGAACGCATACAAGCAGCAAATAATGGCAATTATGTTAGTAAAGCACTACACACACACACACACACAAACAAGCAAATGATGTATGCGCACTCACACAGTTACGCGTAATGCATGCAACCTTCGCCAGCTTGTCAAAAATGCTGCTGTTGAATTTCGAAATTGTAACTTTTGAAATTAGAAACAACAAAGAAAAAATGATAAATGACCTGGAGGGCTCGGAAGCGATGTTGCAATGGGCTGGGAGTTGTGTGCGTTTAACTGCGAAATCTGTCAAGGCCACTTTTATGAAATTGTGAAAATTGCTTGCAAAAAATTTCAAGAAATTCACGTTGAGCAAAAACTGAGAGAAAACATTTTGTGCATGATTGTAAAACTTTTCATTAATAGACAATTATTTTATTTATTTGCTTATAATTTTGTTTTATTTTTTTACAGCTGCCGGCGCGGCTCATAAAAGTTGCACTTTTTCTATGCCTCATCGCTGTGCTACTTTCACAAACGGCGGACGGTGCGCAATGTAAGTACCATAAAACACATACAGACACACATACAAATTAATATATGAATGTATGTATGCAAGTATAACAAACTATACAGGGTACCCGACAAATTAAATACTTGACCCGAACTGTTTGACTTCTCACCACAATTTCGAAATATTGACTTGTCAAAATGACAAATTATTTAACCCATCACGCTTTAACGTTTGTCGCGTAGTTTTTGCACTAATTGGACAGAACAAGGACTTTCATAACTTGAGTATGGAGCAAAGTGTGAACCAAGCTTCAGCATTCAAAAACAATAATAATGACAACAATAAAACTAAACGTTAATCGTGAGGTTTTAAAATGCCATAAACGTTGTTGTCGTTGCTATGTTACCTCCACAGTTCGCGTAGTTTTCATTTTAAATATACTTCGCAAAGCGTTCATTTCAAGAACAATAGCGCCAATAATTCGTTGTAGCATTGTGGCAACTTGCAGCGTTTGTATTGGAGAAATCTTAATAGATGCCCAGCATAAATATCACAGCCAGTCAGGCAGTTGCTGCTATGATCAGATATTCCGCGCTCTGTGCAAAGTTGGCCAACAGCCATTGGCAGCAACCGCAACGTCAGTGCGCGACTGGTCCACTTTTAGTAAATGCCGCTTCAGTGGCTGCTGCGCACAGCTGCAGCGCGCAGCATTCAACGTGCAATTGCAATTGTTGCAATTACTAAAGAATTGCAGCGAGTCGATTGCGCGTTGCGACAGCAAAACGTGACGTTTATAAATTTCGTAAACACATTTCGACTGCAAACAGATCTGAAACGAGGTAGCTGTGGGCGGCGTAAGGGGGGCACAAAGAAACGTGCTGAGCGAGCTGGCACCCAATCAAAATAATTCACAAACCATCAATGCCATCGAACTTCAACATCCGATCGCTTGCCACACTTGGCCATACGCACACACACACACACACACACACACACACTGACTTAAGCCGTTACCTTAGCAGCGCTGGAGTGTCTTCGGCTGCGCGTTGACGTTTCAAAATTGATTAATGAGATGCTGCCGAATGCCGAAAAGCGAATTTTGAAAGTTACGGAAGCTAGACACAGCCAACACCAACAACGACCGTGTCTATTTGTTAATGAATGTTGTGATCCCAATTAAGACCTAATTAACGCCACTGTACTGTGCGGTGGGTACTCTTAGAATTATTTAGACGGCCTTGGATGATTTGTTTATACTTGGTGCTAGAAACACGCCCACTTTTTTTTCAATGTAACAATTAGTAATGGCACACAGTTTCCAATGAGTTGATGGGTAAGACTGTTTCGAGTTGATTTTGGTTAATACAAACATTTTAACCATAAATTAGGCGACTAATGACTATATTCCAAAAACCTCCTACATAGTTCAACGGATTACGGATACTTAGGTTAGGTTAGATAGGGAAGAGTGTGTGCGGCAGAAACGCACTTCCACTCGGAGGCTGATTTTCGCAATTTCCATGTATGACCACATTGCTGACATGTTCCATTTTGATGATTTCTTTCATTGCCACAGCAAAAACACGCCGCCGTCGTTTGCGTCGCCCCAGCGCAGTGGCTGCGGAGTCACGCAGCAGTGCCGTTGTTTTGAAACGTGCCACCAAAGCCACCAAAGCACCTATCGATGAGGCGGAGAAGCGCGTCGACCAGCAATCATCGTCGTCGTCATCGTCGACGAGCACAGTGACGCGTTCACGCGGTCGTTCCAAGGGGAAGGTGCGTGGTGCGAGCACTGCAGCCGTGAGTACGGCGCTCATTGCCAGCGGCTCATCGCTGAAACGCAAAAAGACGAAAACCGACAATGGCGGCAAGAAGATTGTCTGCTACTATACCAACTGGTCGCAGTACCGCGTCAAGATCGGAAAGTTCATGCCCGAGGACATACCGGCCGATCTGTGCACGCACATCATTTTCGCCTTCGGCTGGCTGAAGAAGAACAAGCTAAGCTCGTACGAGTCCAACGATGAGACAAAGGACAATGTGCCCGGCTTGTACGATCGCATGATGGCACTGAAGAAGGCCAATCCGAAATTGAAGGTGAGTGGTGGCGAAGTTGTATGTGTCGAGGTTGTTTTTATTTAAGCTGTGTGTGTGTTGTTTGGCAGATTTTGCTAGCGTTGGGTGGCTGGTCGTTCGGTACACAGAAATTCAAGGAGATGTCCGCCACACGCTACACGCGACAGACATTCATCTACTCGGCCATACCGTTCTTGCGCAAGCGCAGCTTTGACGGTCTCGACATGGACTGGGAGTACCCGAAGGGTTCGGACGACAAGAAGAATTTCGTTTTGTTGCTGAAAGAGTTGCGTGAGGCGTTCGAGGCCGAAGCGCAGGAATTGAAGAAGCCACGACTTTTATTGTCGGCTGCAGTGCCCGTGGGACCGGATAATGTGCGCGGCGGGTACGATGTGCCTGCTGTAGCCAGCTACTTGGACTTTATCAACTTGATGGCGTACGATTTCCATGGCAAGTGGGAGCGTGAGACGGGTCACAATGCGCCCCTTTACGCGCCTTCAACTGATTCGGAGTGGCGCAAGCAGTTGTCCGTGGACAACGCTGCCAACATGTGGGTGAAAATGGGTGCACCCAAGGAAAAACTGGTTATTGGTGAGTGTCTACAACAGCCTTGGCGCAGAGATGAAATCTGACCGATTGTTCTTGTCAAAATATCAGGAATGCCTACCTACGGTCGCTCGTTCACGCTGTCCAATACTGCCAAGCACGGACCGAATGCACCAGCCACTGGTGGAGGACGCGAGGGTGTCTATACCAAGGAAAGCGGTTTCCTGGCGTACTATGAGATTTGCGAAATGCTGCAGAACGGCGCTGTCTATGTTTGGGACGAAGAAATGAAGGTTCCCTACATGGTCGACGGTGATCAGGTAATACAGATAAATACCAATCCCTGTTTGGTAGAGGGATTGCTTCAAATTCCCCGGTTTAATTTGAATTGATTTTTAGTGGATTGGCTTCGATGACGAACGGGCAATTCGAAACAAAATGCATTGGATCAAGAAGAACGGATTCGGTGGCGCTATGGTATGGACCATCGATATGGACGACTTTAAGGGAGAAGTGTGTGGAGGCAATGTCAAGTATCCGCTGATTGGTGCTATGCGCGAGGAGCTATTGGGAATTTCGCGTGGCGAGGGTGCTAAGGATGTCAACTGGACTGAAATTGCATCCACATTCGAGGATGTGGAGGAGGTATGCTTGCAGCATCCTTAAAGTAAAGTAAAAGCTCAAGTAACATTTATAATTCCCACAGATTGAGAAACCAGAGCCAATCAAGATTTCAGTCGAGGAAGTACTCAGCAAAGTGCGTAAGCCCTCGAAGAAGCACAGAATAAAGAGCGGTTTGCTGGCCATTGAACAGAACTGTAAGTGTGCTAAGCCAAGTTCAACTTAAAACCTAGTTTAACGAGAATTTTCTACTGTAGCACGTCCGGCTCAGGTATTTTGCTACCTTACAAGTTGGTCTGCTAAGCGTCCGGGTGCAGGCAAATTCGAACCGTCCAATGTGGACCCTAAGCTCTGCACACACGTTGTCTATGCATTTGCCACGCTCAAGGACCACAAACTCAGCGAGGCTACCGATGATGATCCCGAGAACTATGAAAGTATTATCGCGATGCGTGAAGCCAATCCCGACTTGCAAATTCTTTTGGCTATCGGTGGCTGGGCCTTTGGCTCAAAACCATTCAAAGAGCTCACTTCCAATGTCTTCCGAATGAATCAGTTCGTCTATGAGGCCATTGACTTCTTGCGCGATTACAAATTCAACGGACTCGATGTGGACTGGGAGTACCCTAGAGGCGCAGAGGATCGCGCTGCCTATGTGAATCTCTTGCGGGAGCTGCGTGTGGCATTCGAAGGCGAGGCCAAGTCGTCGGGTCAGCCACGCTTGCTGCTGACGGCTGCAGTGCCGGCGTCTTTCGAGGCCATCGCCGCCGGTTATGATGTGCCGGAAATTTCCAAATATCTCGATTTCATCAACGTGATGACATACGACTTCCATGGTCAGTGGGAGCGCACCGTGGGCCATAACTCGCCGTTGTTCCCCTTGGAGTCGACCACGGGCTATCAGAAAAAGTTGACAGTCGATTTCAGCGCACGCGAGTGGGTGAAACAGGGTGCACCTAAGGAGAAGCTGCTGATCGGTATGCCGACGTATGGACGTTCGTTTGAACTGGTCAACGAAACACAATTCGATATTGGAGCGCCGGCATCGGGTGGCGGCAAAGCGGGCAAGTTTACCAGCGAAGCAGGATTCCTCAGCTACTATGAGGTGTGCTCGTTCTTGGCTGCCGACAACACGACGCTGGTGTGGGACTCGGAGCAGCAAGTGCCGTTCGCATACAGAGCAGATCAGTGGGTGGGCTTTGACGATGAGCGTTCGCTGAAGACGAAGGTAAGGGTTACTGACTTACTGACTTAAGACTTACTGAGACTGGTGCGATTTCTTGCAGATGGAGTGGCTAAAGGAACAGGGTTTCGGTGGCATTATGGTATGGTCAATCGATATGGATGACTTTTCGGGACGTTGCGGCAGCGGCAAGTACCCGCTTCTCAATGCGCTCAACGACGAGCTGAAGGGCTACAAAGTGCCGCTGGAGTACGAAGGCCCATATGAGTCGCACGGTCCACGTGGCGCCTACACAACAAAAGATCGTAAGCATACATTTGCAGATTTCCCTTGAAAGACATTTCTGACTGTTGGGATTTTTCAGCGCATGAGGTGACCTGCGAGGAGGAAGACGGTCACATCAGCTATCACAAGGATTGGAGCGATTGCACCCATTACTACATGTGCGAGGGAGAACGCAAACATCATATGCCATGTCCTGCCAATTTAGTTTTTAACCCGCAAGAGAATGTTTGCGACTGGCCCGAGAACGTCGAGGGCTGTCATACGCCAACAGACGCTCCCGCTTAGAGTTACTTGTGGCTAGGCTGCTGCGCATAATTTCTACGAACAAACACACAAACAGACAAACTTACTAAAAACCACAAACTTGTTAACACTTTGTTCTTGTGTATCTGCGGCTGCAAGCAATAGTCGGTCAAGCATTAGTTGGCAAGTGACGCGGATCGACTTGGGCGGCTGTTGCCTTGGGCCGTGGACACATTGTATCTATATTTAGAAAGTAGTTGTTAATGTTAAATTTTTGACACTTTTAAGCAATACTGCCAATTCGTTCACGTAATAATGAAATTTCGAAATTCTTACCATCGCTGCAAAATACTCAAAACATACTCAAAAGCGAATTTCCAACAACCGAACGAATATCATATCACTCGAAAGTGCTATCTATCGCTCTTATCTTACCTGAAATTGAAAGCATCAACATTTTCGAAAACTGCCAATACTGCTGCCTGCCCGAAGTGGCATCTATCTTTATATGCTGTGTGCTTATTGCCGGCTGCTCCTTTCCAAAAGTCGGCTTCAATGTGCTCAATGTGAGAGCATGCGGCTATGTTCTGCTAACCACTTCAAGCCTTTCATAAAGCACTCGTTTGTACATAAAACTGTGATAGTAAATAAAATGAATGAAAAAAAAAACTGACGCCTAAATTCGCCGCCATTTTGACTATTATCCTTTTCATTTTTCTCTTAAATACTATTGGCTGTTTTGGTCCTCATTAGTTAAATCACCGAATATTTAGGTAGATACACTGCAGCTATTAACGACAATTTCATGCTACTTGGCCGCTCTCTGCTCTGCACACTTTCGAAAAAATTGCTTGCTTAAAAATACAATGAACATTTTCGAAAATGCTTATTAAAGATTTGTAAAACAATGAATGTGTATTATAGTGTTATGTTTAGAAAATAAAGAACGAAAACCAATAAAAAAAATCAACAAAAAATTAAAACTTTTGAGTTTGTAAATGGCTGACAACTATTGGCTAATGCGTCATGGTTGGTTCTGAAGGTCAGGGGATTGTGAAGCGTTGAGTTGATCGAATTGTTTTTGTAGAAAAAATAAACAATAATGCAAACAACGTGAAGAGGTGGTGGAAACTGTATGACAGACT
Source organism: Melieria omissa (assembly GCA_963971225.1). Taxonomy (NCBI): domain Eukaryota; kingdom Metazoa; phylum Arthropoda; class Insecta; order Diptera; family Ulidiidae; genus Melieria; species Melieria omissa. The sequence continues at coordinate 106,767,723 of OZ020268.1, read as the reverse complement.
TTGAAGAAGTCATACAATAGTGCAACTCACGATCTAATATCGTTATTTGACCAACAAGCGGTTTTGTTATTGTTGCTGTCATATATTTTTATTTTATATAGTACGTCAAGGAGAACGACATCATGTTGGATATAACGACAATCCATCATTGGTGGCAATATTCGCTAAAACGGCTGTCTTGGCTTAAAGGTTTGGGCGCCGGATCCCAAGCAAGTCATAGGTTCGAATTCTGGCTGAACTAATATGAAATAGAGATAGTGTTTTCCCTTTGCGTAGACAATGCCAAACCTTTTATATTTGTATAACTATAACAATTTTACTGTATAACAAAACTAAATAATAAAATTTCTGTACCAGAGTTAACTTTCTTTGCTAACAAGAACTCACAAATAATTTGATAATTTAAATTGGACAATGCATTTCATTAATGCTGCAGTTGTGGTAGTAAAAAAATATTTTTGTGATTTTTATTGCTCTAAATTTTACAACAGTCGATTAAAAATGTATTTCGGTGCAACAAAACAATAAATAAATAAATAAATAAAACGACACACATACGTACTGCAGTATATGTGTGTGTGTGTGTGAGCCTTTTTGGCAAAGGATCTGCGCACTACATTTCTTTTACCCTCTTAACCCTTTCAGGCTTAGTTTTTGAGTGCCTGCTGAACGCGCTGTAGGAAACGCACCGGCCGGAACCAACGCATTCTAAATGGTCCTGATGCTGTTGTTGCTTCAGCGGGCGGCAACGTTGCGGCCGTCTCCGATTCGACGGGCCGTCTCTGCAAGTTGCGAAACGTCTCGGCGAGTTGGTCGCGCATGTTCTGCGGAAAGATGTTAAAGGTACTTGTATCCAGCGTGTTTTGCAGCATGTCAGCGCCCTCCTTGAATTGTGTGCGCAGCTTCTCGGCGAGGTCGGCGTCCTGTATTTGGCGCAGTGTGTGCTTAATCACGCTTCCCACGGGCATTGCGCTCGTATCCGTGGCGTCGTCCGTGTCTTCTTGCGCAGACGTGTCTTGGCGTCGGAACAGCGGCGCTGGTCGCACAAGCATATTGGAATGATCTGTAAACCAGGACTCAATTTTCTCCACGGGACTGGTGTATTGTTGCTCCTCCTCACTGCGTGGTGCCGCACGTTTGCGGCCGCTCTGTCCCATACCAGCCAACGGCGCTGGACGCACCAGTGTGTTGGCCAAGTCGCTGAACCAGTCCATTTGGCCGAGAGAACGCTTGGGGCGTGCGGCCGCCAGATGCGCTTTTCTGGTCTGCACGCTGTCGGCAGGTTGCTGTAGCTGATTGTCGCCAACAACTGTTGCCGGCCTGTAGATGACCACGGTGGATCGGCGATTGCGACTGGCGTCGGCGGTGAGCGTAGTTCGGTCTGCATTCTGATCGAATTGCAGCGCGTTGCGTACAAAGCGATTGTTGCTTGGACCCTGTATGAGCATCTCGAAGGGTATCCGCAGCTTGAGTGCGTCTTTCTGCATTGTTGCTATGCACTCGGTGTCGGCAGTGTCGCTGCTGTTGTGGCTTTCGGTGCTGTGGTGGTGTTTGTTGTACTCGCAAATGCACTCTTCGCCGCAGTAGAAGCCCATGCAGCCGCAATGCTGGCACAGTGTCTTGCAGTTGTGAGCGTTGCGCTGCTCTACGCCGGGGCCCTGCTGCGCGCGCCACAGCGCTTTATCCTTGGCCGTCTTGGAGGCAGTTTGGGTGTCGTGAGCGTCGGGGCGCTGCGTTGCGGCTGTGGTGATCACTATGACCCACACAAGCAACAGGCCAATGGTGAGCGACCAAAAGCGTCCGCTGGACATGGATGCTGAGGGCGTCATGCGGCGGCTGGTGTGGTTGGTGGGTGGGTGGGCTGTGTAATGTGGGCGGAATTGCTCTCGGTTGGAAAAACTTGGTGAGTTGATGATTGTTGCTGGTCGATTGCAGCTGCGGTGTTGTGGCTAATTGATTTTTATAGCCATGACAGTTGATTGCGTACTCGTTGCGCTTTGAAATCTCACTGTTTTCATTTCGAACACAATTTTGTTTATGCTTTTGTGTGAAGTATTTGTTTTATTTATTGTTTTATTTTTTAGTTTTACTTTATTAGGCTTTTTGTTTTTTTTTTGTTCTGTGCTAAAGATTCGGTTTGAGTTCTGGCTGCGTCAAGCACTTTTCTTGGGAATTTGCTGATCTGGCAATGGGCAGCGCTTTGGTCGTATGTGAGCTGTGCATAACTGTTGGTTGAAGCACGTCAGTTGCAGACTACTGAAAGTGCACCCAAAAACATCCAACACAGACGCGCAACTCAGTTGCACTAGAAGAATGAGGCCGAAATATAAGCGGGCCGATCTAATCATGTGGATGACAAGATTTCTATTTTCTGAGAATATAATTTTGTATCTGTAACTAAACTAGTAATATAACGCTTTTAATTCTCCCAAGTACATTCAAGTATATGGAATCATTAATAAAAACACTGCACGAGAATACAAATCAATACCCAACCAAGTTATGATCGATGAAAATCACTATTTCAATCAACCTTACAAAATCTCTCACACCCATTTGAAGAGTAGTTGAATTTTAATAAGCGATAATAAAAATAACTTTAAAACTGACTTTCTACTATTGTAGTCTACAAACATTTTTCAAATCTTCAACAATGGGCGCCACTTGGGCCCAACGCTTTTTATCGTCCGGCTCTGTCTTGTGTTGCTATTTTTTCTTTACAAGGCCGTCGAAATGATAGTGTAAGGTAACCGCTGGTTTCGAATGGGGTTACATGAAAGTCGATCGTAGAAGCAAAACAATAAACACACATACATACTCGGCAGCTTCGTTTGGAGCACGTTTTCAGCACGTCGCGTTGTAGCGTGCAATCATTGCATCACAGACGGTTTGGGTTTTTTTTCGAAAGAATTTTGTAAGCATCGAGCAGAAGGTTTGGTTCAAAACGTTTGACAGTTGGCTAGTAGATCACTATACTTTTGCATTTATTTTTTGTGTATCTTCTGTATACAAGAAACAACGACAGATGATGACTTTTTCGGCAGAGTTGACCGGTTTTTGTTACATATTTGTATAATTAGTAATTGTGTAGACGGTATGATCCAAACAGTATAACGATGTGTTCAATTTATTGCAAATGGCCATTACAAAATGTTTGTTAGTAAAAAAGCAGCCGAAAAATTCATTACACTTGAACAAAGTTCATTACAAAGAATGTAGGTTTCTTTCAGTTTAAGCAACAACTTTTTACCATAAACAAAAAGCCGAAACTTATCTGCTTGACCGACGACAGCCGCACCTAGCGTCTTTTGCCCTTTCCCTTTTTACTGGCGCCAGTTGGCTGCGCCTGACTCTGGGGCTGTTGGTACGATTCTGCCGATTTACTTTGTCGCGACTTTAACTGCGGAATACGACTGGCGACATACTGCATGATTGCATCGCGCGATGCCAATTCGCCATTGCAGGGCGTGCCGTCGTCGTTGCGCATCTGCACCCGTATGCGTCCGCGCAGATGCACCTCCTGCAGACGAAACGCAAACGGTTAGCGAGGAGTGCGGAGAAGCTGCTCCACCGCCACTTACCCTGCTGCGCTCCCTGCTGTACTGTTTGTTTTCCACGCCAATGCGCAGGTTGCTCACCGACAGCACATCGCGAATTTCTGCATAGGTGGGATTCTCCACACAGTTCTCTTTGGGCAGCCGACGACCCTCTTGTCGCGTCTTCTTGCTATTAATGTATGCAGGATAGATGCAAATCCACCTGCACAATGAACAGCAAACATGATATCGATTAGATCTTAGAGACAGCGTAGACAGCTGTAACTTACCGCTCCACATCGCTGTGTTTCTTGTCGGGATGCCAATTTGTGCGCACGGGCAGCGAGGCGGCCATTTTGATTGCAACTACTGATGCGTTTTATGTTAATGAAAAATAAGTTAGTAAACTTTAAGAAATGATTTTTAATAGTTAAAATGTTGATAGTTGTGTTGACACGTTGCTATATGGACTTTCACGTTTACAGAGTTGCCAACTTCCAGGAGGTGTTTTGTTATTCAAGAGTTTACCGATCCAGACAAAAATGTTTTTGAAAGATATATTTTACTTACATCTTTTGATGTGAAAATCCAACTATCAGTAGCATCTGAGATACTGTTGAATCTAAAAAGAAATGTGTTAAAGCTGAAAGTTAATAATAGTTCTATTAGAAATGAGGAAAAACTGTGGTGATGAGATTCAAAGTTTTTACTTTACTTATGAACTCAAGGTTCATTCTTGGTATAAATTATTGTTGTACAGCTTTTTCCATTTGTTTAATTTTTTATCCAGTTTATGCTTTAACCCTGCATTACTATTGTCTATTACACTAACACCATTACTAACTATGGGTGTAATCCACCCACAACTTTTTATTATCCGTTTTACTTATCCATTGAGATAAAATAAACAAAAATCAAATTTTTTCATAATCAGAACATCATAACATGTAAAAACAAAAATATATTGTATCATTTTGTTAATTCATTTATTTAATAAAAACATTTGTTTATGTAAACATTTGTTTATGAAATAAAAAGATGTATTGGGAAAATAGCTAGATCTTGCACAATATTTAAGCTATGTTTCTTGGGCTTAGTGATATAGAAAGCTAAAAATATAAGTAATAAATAATTATTAAATAATTTTTTTCGAACGGAGGTAAAATTTTGCGTAAAAACTCAAACAAAAATCCACAATATACCTTCTCTTTTTTAAGGTTATCAAACATGTCGTCATAGCTTGTGTTCATTTCTGGCAATGTTGAATTGTTTGATTCATAGCAACAGGTGCAGAGTGGGTTACTGTAAATTTCGCAAACACATATTTCACATTTTCAGCATATTGTTTTTGTTTTTCTATCTTTTTCATAGCTACATATAGTGACTTGTTTTAAGTTGTGTCGTGAAGTTTGATGCTATTTGATTGCTGCAGCTCAATGCAAAAGAGTCCTGCTTCAAATTGTGAAAATTTTGACGAAATAAATCTTTGTTGGAGTTAATTCTAAGCAAAGTTGTGACACTTTTAGTTTATATTTTCAAATAAATTAACTCCTTTCGTATTTTCGAAATTTTTCTTTCGACATTGTAACTGTCATTTATAATTTTTAAATTTTGCAAAATTGTCCTAACATGAAAAAACGATTTGCAAAATTGACATAACTTAAAAGAATTCAGTAATTATTAAATTAAAATATCATGAAAAAGTAATAAAAAATTTTTTCTTACTTATCCTAGAGCATAATCTGTAAGGATTTTCTATTAGGTAAATGGTCTATACGTTATTTAAAAAAATTGTCGCCATAAAGTGAATAAAACTTTTCACTACTCATTATCCATTACTAACAATCGGTGTCAAGCACCCAGTAATGTTATAACGTTACTACTACCGTGGGTGAAAACTATTATATAAAAAAATTGCTTCCTTAATACAAATGCAATATACTCTAAAACCTTCCGAAACATGCAAATGTGGATTTCATTATAACTTTACGTTAGTTTTGATTAAAAAATCTATATTTTACTAAGAAATTTAACTTACAGGGTGGACTCCACCCTGACGATAGTAATGCAGGGTTAATTGGGGAAATCTTATAGCTTGTGTGGGAAAGTTAAAGTATTTTCGAACGATGCAGTTCTAAAAAGAAAAATAGTGACATATATGTGTGTTGCAGTTATGAAACAATCGCGAGTGGCAGCGCTCGCTGCGGGCAGAAACAGCTGACTCTCCAGTGCTTCTCAAACGCGACATTGTTTACCACATTATCGGGCAGTATGCTTTGCCCATTTTCGCAGTCGACGTCAGTGAACAGCTGTGCGCCATTCTTTCGCTAAAATTTTGTTGCGCGGATGTGTTGTCGATTGAAAATTGATTCTCAGTAGCTGCTCCACAGTGATAGCAGAGGCAACCGCGAATATACCAGTTGAGACATATTGCAGTAGAATTGGTCAGCGTGATGGAAGAACTGAACAGCATTTTGGAAAAGACCAAAGATCAATCGACGCAAAAGGAACAGGACGAGGTGAGTTGCCTCGCTATCGGCACTTGTGAGCATCTTCAGCTAATGTGCGTGTATAACCTTTGTCCTTTCTATGCGCCCACACGCAACACAGATACTGCTGCAACCCTTTGCGTACATACAACAAATTCCGGGCAAGCAATTTCGCTCGGAGCTGGCGTTGGCGTTCAACTACTGGCTGCGCATTCCGGCCGAAAAGCTGCACCAGATTGGCGAGATCGTGCAAATGCTGCACAACTCCAGCCTGCTGTGAGTAGTGAACGCTTACAAAATTAGCACGCGGAAAGCGCGCATTGCACGTTTGTTTGTTTTAAGTTCAAAGCGAGTGCGGATTTAACGATTTTTCTTGCCGCCTGCCTGATGCTTCAACTCACTTCACACGTAGCGGCTTTGTTTATTGAATGCTTTGCATGTGGCATTGAACCGCAGAAAATTTGATAGAAACACACTTTTGTTTAGATTGGCCATAGAAGTGAGCTATTAATTGAATTGTTATTTTTTGTTTTGAAAATTCTGAGAATTTGCAGCATTTGTTTATATAAATTTTAATTTATGGCTGCTTCCAAAATCAATGAGAGCAATGAAACGTGCGCACGGTGACGCATGCCACAGAATATTACATTAGTATCCGTGGAATTAGTTTAAAAAATTCAGCATCAATTCCATTTGCTATGAATGCGAAATTGCAGTCCAGTCATGAACCATGTGGCGTCCCATATAAGTTGTCCTATGCGGCACATATGGAGGCAATTTGGAAAAATTAACCCAACAACCAACTCTCGCTGTGTTTCGAAGAATTTTGAAAGACTTTTATGCTCTTGTTGATTCGTGATCTGCTGCAATTGCAAAATTGCGTTCAATTGAACTGTTGCTGTGGCTGTGGCTGTGGCGTCGGGGCTTTGACTGACAAAAACCACAACAACAACAACAAAGCCAATGTTCGATACGCTTAATTGCTTGAAACGGCTGACGCCTTTCAATTGAGCGCACTCGGCGACTGTTTAGTATGCAGCTGTTGATGTTCTGCGGCTGGCGCAGTGAGCCCTTCATTGATCTTGTGGCCATACACATGCACGAACACATGTGCAAAACGCTTATTGCTGTAGGCACTTGGGAACATGAGGCGGCTTTCATATGTGCTTTGCATGCGTAAATTTCAAGTGGTCTTATCACTCACAAACCGCCTTTTAACGAATCGAAGCCGTACTTCGTCACTGTGTACTTTGAGTGACTCGCAAATTTGCAATGAGTATTTGACTGACTGACTGTTTTTGGAATCTCGCTTTCGGTTCCCTACAACCACACCAGCAACATGCCGCAATTTCCTAAGCGGCAATTTTCTTTGATATGCTTTGAGAAAGAGTTGCTTCTGTTGACTTTGTCAGCTGTTAAAATTCGACAGTTGACTCACAATTTTGTGTTAACTGCTCTAAAGTTCAAAAGATGACCTTCTGTATGGGTAAAGGTCTTCATGACACTTTAGCAAGAATTTCGTTTGTAATAAACATAATAATTTCGTTCTAATGCAACTTACTAATAAAAAACAGATCTATTAAACTTAAAAAATTTTAATATTATATATGGACCCTGACTTGAGACTAACTTATATGTACATTTGAGTTAAGGTTAAAATCTGAAAATATCATCATACTTTGTTCCTACTTAAATGATTTTAGTCATTTGAAAAAGTTGCTTAAAAACTGCTATAGTAGAAATTAAATTCCCATGCATCGTATGCTTCAGTATTGTTACAGTTTGCATGAACACAAAGCGAAGTATTATGACTTCCTCTTGGCGCTTTTCTTTTTTCTGCAACGTACATATGTATGTATGTATGTTTTTCATGTTTATTAGAGTGCTGATATGCATGCACCACTTACATTATCAATTTCCATTTTGGTATTAATGGAAGTGCGCTCTACTAATGCTGCTGAAATGCTTTTGTTTTTGGTGGCTTTCTGTTGTTGTTGCTTTTTGTGTTGTGCTCATTTTTGCACGGACTGTTCAGTCCAGTGCAGCTTTTGTCATTCATGCTGCTTTTTTTTGTATATTTTTTTGATACGGCTGTTGTCATTCACCTATTGCAGGTGACTGTTCCCATTCATAAAAGTGTACATGTAAATTTTACTTGTTTTGGTTGCAGTCATGAAATAAAAATGTTGCCACATAAGGCGTTGACTTGTTAGTATTCGTAAGATCCTTGCAAATTAGTTGATGAAGGACGACATCTACTTTCTTAGATATGCAGATATTTTGTCTTTTGTGTGAGTCAATTGGACCCGTAAGCAATATTCAAAGAAGCTGTCGGCACTCTTGACTCATCGTAGATGATGACACCAGACACTTGGTTTTTCCGCAACTTTGACTTGAACGCTTGCTTGGAAAAGTTTGTTTATTTTTAATAATGTCTGCGTTTTGTTGCAATGTGTGCGAACAGTAGAGATTAATGCGCAACAAGCGTTCAATATTGCGTTACACGCATCTGCTCAGCTCATAATTGATATGAACCACATATCGATGTATGTGTGAGTCGCATATAACAGATGAGCTAATTTTAATTTCATTTCATTAACTTTCTAAATTCTTAATCATGCTGCATAAAAAACACGTAGCATTGAAGAAGAATGTCACTGCAGCATATTTGTGCCCTTCTCCCCCCACATGCGCAAACAGAAAGTCCATCTTTGATGCGCCGCCTCGTCAGTTTCTGCATTGCACCGGTTTTCTGCTTGAAGAGTGATGCTAGTGTGCGACGACAGTCAATAGCCAAGGCCCCACCAGCAGCCAGAACAATGGTTACGCCATTGCGTTGACAATGCCGCCGTTGTCATGGGAGTCTTTGTTGCAGGCTTATTTGTGTCGTTGCCTGCACAACTCACGCGCTGGTGTTCACTTTTTTTTAATTTTTTTAAAATGCCTCCTTTTCTTGCGCGCCACTCACTCTCATTCAGCGCATTGTTTGTCCGTGCATTGGGGTGTGGGAGGGCGGGTGTGCGCCACATTGCTGACGGACAGGCAATTGTTGCCGCTGATGACATCCATATCCGCTTTGCAGCAACCGGCTGCAATGGCATTGAAAGTGTCCTCTCTTCGTCATAGCGCATTAAGTGGCAATTTCTTTTTGATAATGAAATGCAAATAAAACAGTGAAAGTAAAATGCATATTCGTTCTCAAAATTTTAAACATTCAAAGTAGTTTTCAAAGTAATTGCGTTTTTTAATCAAGATTAGTTTAATAGAAAAGGTACACAGAAAAACGAACAGAACCCACCAGACATTTTTTGTTGCCGGCAATAAGAAAACGAGTGGCCCCTGGCAACGAATTGATCGCCGGTAATATCGCCAGCGTATCGATTTCGTATCACCAGTCGTTCTAAAACGTCCGCCGAAAGCAACTCGCCGTGACGAGTCGTTTTCTTTTCGCCGTGACGTGTCGTTTTCTTATCGCCTGGACGATTCTTTTTCATATCTAAATACATCATATTGTTTGGGAAATTATCAATTTATAAAATGTCAGTCAGTTTTGGTTGGGATGGAATTTCATTTGCATACAAATATTCAATGTTGCTCTCATTGTTTTGAGCTTGAATGAATGCTGTTGATCAATGAACCGTCGACAAATGAATACAAATTTTTTAAATGCGATCAGACTCCCTGAAATACAAAATATATCAATTCGATATTTCAAAGTCCTGAAAAACAACGTGTTTTCGTGACATGTTGCTAATTTGTCACTGCGGCAATAAATCGTCGAGTCGCCAATTTGTTGCCACTGACGATTGTTGCCTATTTCTCACATTTTGCTTGGTGGGAAAAATCCCATAAAAAAAACCAAAAGTTCACATAAGCATGCGCGTTTGTGTGTGTGTGTGTGTATGAATGCGCCAGCTTTTCTAATCTTTTCAGCCAATCATCCGCTGCGTTGCATAGCTCTAAGGCATTTGTCGATGAATGTTGTTCGTCATAAGTGATTTTAATTTTTACAGAATTGATGATATTGAAGACAATTCAATACTTCGCAGAGGCGTTCCTGTAGCACATTCCATCTACGGTGTGGCCAGCACCATAAACGCCGCCAACTATGTGCTATTTCTAGCGCTGGAAAAAGTGCAACAGCTGGGACATCCCGAGGTGCGTTTGTTGTTCATGTTGTTGTAACTTACACAACACTCGTAACTTTGTGTAATTCACAGGCCACCAAAGTCTATACCGAGCAATTGTTGGAGCTGCATCGCGGCCAAGGCATGGAGATCTATTGGCGCGACAGCTTCACTTGTCCCTCAGAGTCCGATTACAAACTGATGACTGTGCGAAAGACTGGCGGCCTCTTCATGCTGGCCATACGCCTGATGCAGTTGTTCAGCGACAACAACAAGGACTTCTCGAAGTTGACCGCCATTCTGGGCTTATATTTCCAGATACGAGACGACTACTGCAATCTTAGTCTGAAGGAGGTAAGTCCACTTCATTGATCGATGAATGTTTATAATATTTTCTGTCCACGTTTTTCAGTACACGGAGAATAAAAGTTTTGCCGAGGACTTGACTGAGGGCAAATTTGGATTTCCAGTGATACACGCTGTGCGCTCTCAAAAACAGGATAAACAAGTTTTACGTGAGTTAACTTTGGACCATTGTTTCGCATTTTTTTTTCAATTCAATTTGAATTATTTAAAGATATTCTGCGGCAGCGTACACACGACGTGGAGGTGAAGAAGTACTGCATTAGTCTGTTGGAGAAGTTGGGCAGTTTCAAGTATACGCGCGATGTTTTGGAGTCGCTCGATAAGGAGGCCCGAGTGGAGGTAAAATTACGCTTACAACAATAAATATTGTGTACTAATTAATCTGTACGCAGGTGGCTTTACTGGGCGGCAATCCGTACATGGATGTTTTGCTCAACAAATTGTTGTCGTGGAAGAGCAGCGAAAATCATGCCAACCATAACGATGCCACATTGACTAACAATCACAATTCCAATTAACAACCAAAGAGGCAAAGGAGGGAATTTTGAATTAATGCCTGTGCCGTTAATTCACCTTCTTTTGCTGCTAAGCATGAAATCGATTTATTGCAGAAAAACGGAGTTATTTAATTTTGCGAAAAGTGCAAATTTTCTAAGCAATTGTACTTTCTTAAAGCGCTAGAAATCTCTACATGTTTTTTCTATATATATTTTTTGTAAGTTATAAACTTAAAATACTGGTAAATAGTACTGCACTTTTTACACTCACAGTCACATTGTTACTTTACCACTAAAAACACCTAAAGTAAGAGTTAAATTTCGTTATGGTCGATTTGAACGCATTCACTGCCAACTGTGAATTGTCGCTTACTCTAAGCAATATTGAAACTATCAATAATATATAATCCATTTGACTTCTGCTATGAAGCCTTTCTCCTAAGCAGACAGTTAACCGTTTCTTTGTACTTTTAGCAGTATTCATAGCATCTTAAACAATCTTGACAGTGAATGTGTTGAGAACGCAGAGCGTGGCATATCTTCAAGTTAAGCATGTTAAGTCAGTCTCTGTGGCAAATTGACCAGTTTTGATTTAAGAAAATCGTTAACTCAATTTGATTGAATGTGGCAATTTAGAAAGAAAGCACATCAAACACTCGTGGCAATTTTATGTCGTTAGCTGATTTTAAAGTGCTGCTTACAACTTGTATCTAGCGTTCTTTTGATCCTAGTGTTTGAGTAAACTCGTATACATATGCGTACACATACTCGTGTTCCTATTCGATGTATGTATGTGTTTCTGATACCATAAAAATTGCTGTGTCTTGTGTCACTTTATTGCAATTGCAGACACTTGAAATTGTTTCGTTTGCGTTACGCATATCTACACACACATTTCATCAAACACATAGGACCTTATGCACATATAAACGGGTGCTTGGGGTGTTCATAGACCGTAGCTGAGCTGAGCGCGAGATGATGCTATTTCGTATTTTACTTAATGGCCGCCCTTTGACTTAAAAATATAAAAAAAACTACAACAAAAGAAAACTGCAACACTATTGAGTGCGAATTATAAAAATGTTTGATTTGTATAAAATGTTGTGGCATTTGCTGTGCAGTTTCTGAATGCCTCATTTACTCATAAGCAAAGCTGAAACTGGAAAAAGTTATCATAAATATTGTTAAGTATTAAGTCGGAATATTGCTAAAAGAAATAAGCAAGAGTGTTAAATTTTGATTTTTATTGAAATGCACTCCAGTTGTTTGCACATTGCACCACCTAAAGTATATAAGTATATATTTATTATATATATTTTTATTGTATAAGTATGGAATACTTGCTATAAAGAATTTATTGAGAGCCTGTTATATAATAAAAAGAAAAATGATGAATGTTACTGTGTGGAAATATTTGATGAAGGCGTCGACAATGCTGAAACTGCTTACCAGTGAGTATGAATAGGTATATGCAGCTGATTTTAACTTAGTGTTAGGATTTTTATGTTTTTTAAATTAATAGTGAGACTGCCTTGAACTGCTTGAGACTAGACTGACAACAGTTTTTTGCTGATGAAAAATTTTTGGTAATAAAAACAAGTTATAATGGGATGAATCAAATGGATGAGTAAATAGAAACAATAATTGAGTGAACTAAAATAAACATTCAAAATGAGTAGATTTTTTTAATAATCTACAACTTCAACTGACTATTGCGTACTTACTGCTTTAATTTGCGCTTTCGCTAAACACTAATATTGCACAGATTTATGTAGTCATGTGGACATTTATTTGTATTTCATTCGTTTATAATAAATAATACATGAATTGTTTTGTGTGGCTATTTTACTATTTTATAATTGAAATTTAAATTATTTTCGTAATTCGGAAATGACTAAATAAGACTTAAATAAATACTATAAATTGTTAAAAATAATTTCAATAACTACAGAGTGTGTGTGCGCGCAACAAGTTCACATGAAATCGGAAATTGCACTGTTTAAACGTTAAACCGATTTGTCGATTTGAGTGAATACACACAGTTGTGACAATGAACGATTATTGTAAGCAACTGTAAACATTTTAAATGTATTTAGTTTTGTGACATTTGTGCCCAGTCGTAAAAAGATTATACATATATGTATGTATGTATGTATATGTTTGTATAGAATAGTATGTGGTTGTACATATTATAAGCGCACATTTATTAACATACATTTATTGATATACATATGTAAATGTATTTATGTGTGTAACACAAATGCATGAGCAGAGTACGTGTGTGTATGTGTGAGCGTTATTCCAGCAACAAATTGGCTAAACAATAGCGTATACTTGTAGTTTATTATACGTAAGTATGCCTTTAGTTGTATATAGGTGTGATATACATATGTGTAGATGTATGTATGTTTATGCTGAAAATGCAGTTTTAATGCAATGCAGTTTTAATTGGGCGCGTGCCAGTTGCACCTGTTTTGTATCTTAAGGCGTCAATGCGATACATTTTTGTGCATGTTTCCATTTCTTTCATATCTACCTGCTGTCTTCCCTGTATTATTTAAGCTTTTTCGGTATAATGCACACTCAATTGTACCTAACTAAATGCTACAACAGAAATCGGTTTTCTGGCATTTAATGCAAAACAATCGGACACATCGCATATCCACTTCAAAAGTGACACAACTAAAAATGTTTAATTTTCGGGTTTATGTGTTAAGATTGTGCACAATGCATCTATCTTTCATTAAGCAAAAGTTCAGTATATTTTGTTGTTGTTAACTGTTGCCATGTCGAAAAGTTTGATGCTATTTGATCACTGCAGCTCAATGCAAAAGAGTCTGAATTCAAACTGTGACACTTTTGACGAAATAAATTTTTGTTGAAGTTAATTTTAAGTAAAGTGGTTACAATTTTAGTATATATTTTCAAATAAAAAAATGATTTTTGAATTTACAAAATTGTTCTTTCAACTTTTTAACTGTCATTTGTAATTATTTAATTCAGCAAAAGTGACATAACTTAAATTAATTCGATAATTAAAGTCATAACTCAAAATTTTGGATTTTCTAGTGTAAAATAAAACATAATTTAAATCTTTGTAATTTATCCTAAAGCATACTCTGTAGAGATTTTGTACTAAACAGTCAATTCGTAATTAAAAAAAAATGGTTATTCAGCTCAAAAACAGTTTTTTGCGTTTCCTGAAAATTTAAACATTTTAAGTTGCGTCACTTTTGTAGTGGGTGTGCAACATATTCATCTCACGAAAAGGAAAAATTTTTTTAAAACTTTACTATTTAATTGATGCAATTTCTCACCGATAATCTTACAATGAATTTATGAAAATGTTTATGTTGAACATGTAAATGCATACTTAGATTTATTTTTTAATATATAATTTATGCTATAATGTACTTATGTGACAAGTAGATATATGTACTGGCTATATATACACAATGTAACGCTCTAAATGTCAAATGCTTCTTCACATAAAATACAACTTTCTGTATGCGAAATTCTGCCAAACAAGTGTGTCCCCATAAAAAAATTTAAATGTAAATCCTGCACTAATCCTTTCTAGCTAACAAGTATAAGTTCTTTCAATTGTCCTATATTGTGTGCGCAATGCAGTGTTGTTGGTTGCAAGCGACGGTTTTTTTTACAAAATATTTTTGTGTATTATAATTTTTATGCATTGTTGTGGTTGCGTTAGTCTCATCACGTGACGTTGTGTGTGTTATATGTGTGCCTCAACTTCTTCACATTTTACATTATTACATATGCGCCACGGCTGCCAGTTGTTCCGGCACAAACAAAACGACTGCATTGAATTTCAACGCAGAATGCGGGCGGAGTTTGCTGCGCGCTAACCTCACATTCAGCTGCACTCAGTCGACAGTAAGTGTCACCAGTCACATTACAGCTGCGTGAATGCAGAACCATAGAAACCATACTAAGACATGGCCTTGAATTTGCCCAATTAATATTGCCTTAATTGTCAACAACTCCAAAAGCCAAAGTTGCTTGTGGTTGGTGTTTTAAAAAGTTTAAATATGACCAGCAACACTCCCGACACATCGTCAAGCCGTGGCGAGTTGCTGCTCTGCTCTGTTGTTGCATCCAGAGTTTGATCTACGTCTACTTCGGTGTAGTGCTGCTCTACGCGTCCTCAACCGTAATGCACGTGTAATGTCTGTGTTAATTAATTTAGTGCATTCAACCCCCCTCCCCTCCCCGCCTGGCACGTTTGCAGCCGCTTTATAACGTCCCTGGCCATATCAGTGTCGTTTGGTGACGCTCCTGTGTCAGAGCTGGCCGTAGTGTTGGTAATTTTTGTTGCTCTCTTAGTTGTTGTTGTTGTTGTTGTCATGACCATGGCCGTGACACTCATTTAACTTCTCCAATTAGCAATTACTGCGACACGCATTATTGTTATTGTTGTACTTGTTCGGGCTGTTGTGCTTTTCTTTGCCGCATGCTTGCGCACCGGGTTAATGCGGTCAATGGCAGTGTCAGGTGCAGTGCAGTTTGTTGTTGCTCTCCGTATGCGTGTTGTTGTTTTTACTATCGTTGCTGTTGCTATTGTTGCCATACTTTTGGCTGCATGGCGTCCGGCGCACGGCTGCACTCCATTTCCGAGTCATACATTCAGATCGGCCATCATTTTGCGAAAGTCATTCAGTGAGCCGTACGTGTCAAAGTCATCGTCGCAGCCATCCAGCTCGCTGCCGTGCGACGCATGCCGGCTGCCCGGCGTGCTGCCATTGATGCTGCTGGGCCGTGGCAGCGTCAGCGGCACCGGCAATAGTTCCGGCATTACAGAATGATGCGTGATGAGTGCGCGCAGCGACGAGAACTCCTTCGTGAAGCCCTTTTTTGTAAATGGAAAGCAGAGGAAATTTTATTGGTCTTTTGAATAGAATCAAACAGTGAATGAAATGTTGGTGACTCACTTTGATTTTGTAGCCGCGCGGCGTGCGTAGAATGAGATAGTGTGCCACTTTGGGCGCGGGCGGTGGCACGCGCAACGAGAGCGCAAAGCAGCCGGGTTTGGTGCTGCTCTGGCGCACCAGGAATGCGCCCGGACTCTGTCGCGACAGCACCTCGAGGGAGATTTCGCGTGGTATTCCCGCCTGAAACCAGGCGGCACCCTTCAGTTCGTGCTGCTCGGCCAGGCTGAAGTTGTCCAAGCGCAGTGGTGCACTGGGCGCGAACATCTTTGGACTCGAGTTGGCTAAAAAGAGGCAACCAAATTGATATCAATTTACAATTTCGGTTTTTTGTTGTTTTTGAGTTCATGTTTTTTCAATATTCTATTTTGCACATAGAATTTTTCGAATTTATTGGACATGTTTAACACTAGGAAGACCATTGCGGTCCTTTCCACGGTTTTGAATTTTACGATTAATTTATGGGTTTAATTTATGTAGGCACCAACAAATTAATATTTTTAGAAGTGAATTCAAAGCCAATTACAAAATTTTTACTGTTATCCCCAAAGTAATTTCCAATCATTTTCAGCGATATCAAGGAAAGTTTGTGTTCTAATTGAAGTCTACGAATTGGGCGCGTTTGATGAAAACCCTGTATCTTTAATAATGGTTAAATAAAATCAAAAAGTGATAATTTTGTATTTTTGCATAAATATTAAACACTTTTTCTGTAATTAAAAAATGTTGCTACAAAATTTATTCAACCCGTTTTAAGCTAAAATTGTTCAAAAGTAAATTAGCTCTAGAACTATAATAAAGAGGCGTGACGACTTCAAAAGTCGTGCGCACACTTCTTAGGCAAATGTTTCCTGATTTAAACACCAAAAAGCAATATCGAGACACAGGGTAAAATTCGGGGTCGAAAGGGTTAAATATCTATATTTTGTTAAGTATTTGTACCAATATTTGTTTTATGACTTTTATTTTTTTATTGGGTTCTACAGTGGCGGATTCAGGGGGTGGTTTTGCGGGTTGAAAGCCCCCCCCGAAATATTGGGGTCGACTATAAAACATTTCATGAATATTAAATTACTTTTTGAAACCCCCCAAAATATTTTTGTGAATCCACCCCTGGGGTTCTAAAATTAGTTCTTCAATTAGGGTTCTACAATTACAATTAGCCAAATCCGATGTGTATTTTTCTATATATCAGCAAATATATATGTAGTCTTTGTAGGTATGGAAAACTTGCGAAGTTTCTTGTGTCGAAATGGTCCATTTCTCATTTTGAATCAAAAGTTGAAGTAAAAAAAATGAGGGATATAAAATAATTTGGTTTTAAATTACAAGCTCTGTGTTTTAAAAAAATTAAAATATAAAAAAACAATACAAATAAAAAAATATACCTATAAATATATAAAAAATATAAAATATTTAAAAACATACAGGGTGGCGCAAAAGTCATAACCTTATTGGCAGATGTTATAACTTTTGCAAAAGGCGGCAAAAGTAAGTTTTGCTTTGACATTCATTCATAAACAAATTAAAACCAAAGAACACTGGATGATAATTTTTACGCCACCCTCTATAAAAACAATGATTCCACATTATAAAATGTGGAATCCATCTTTACTTGCAATTGCTGGGATATCTGAAAATTTCTCACCACTACAGGTTTCGCGTAGATAGGTTTTCTTAAATCTGAATTCGTTGTGATCCTGCAGACGTTGCGACGCTTCCAGTGTTGGCAGCACTGTCAGTGACTGCCGACAGGAATCGCCAAACTTGTTCGATATCAACTTGTCCGGCTCACAGATGGCCTCGTTCACATAGCCGTCGGAGATGGTTTGCGATGAGCCCGAATTGAGCGAGGAGGACGTTGTGTGTACCAGCGGGCGGCTGTCTTCGGTGGCGCGCAGCAGTCCCATGCCCATAGTGAGACGCTTCACCTGCAAAATCCAACAGCAAAATTCAACTATGAAATCACTTATCTGCACTGAACTTGCAGGCAAACTAAACATTGCCGCTTGTGCCGCATTGAAAACGATGTGTGGCAGCAAACTTTGCGCCACCACAACTGCAGCTGCTGTGCGCGTTCGACAAGTGTTGGTTGGTTGGTTGGTCGGATGTGGGCGTGAAGATGTGAATCGATCGCTGTGCAAGTTCAACAAAACTTGGCTACAACTAGAGTTTGAAAATTTACAGCTGGTGCGTAGTTTAATTGGCAAGTGGCGGCCAAAATGAGTGAAGTGTATGCACCTGGCACTTGCTGCAAATTAATTTTTAATCGAATACGACAAACTTAATACTAGTTCTGTGTTCGATGCATTTCGTTGTAACAGAATCTGTAAGCTATTTGAACTATGAACTATTTTTGAGTTTTTTTGCTTCTAGCAAAACCGAAATAATTTTAGTTCATTGCGCTTTTATGCTAATGAATTTTTATGGGTCACTCATGTCGTATACGCGACATTTTCAGCGACTCTCGCATCTGCAGTTGTGGCGAATTTATTTACCAGTGGCGGCTTGTCCACTATGCGCCGGCAGTTGTTCATTTCCGTTGGTGAGTTGTCCTCCTCGGAGCTGGGCGAGCGCGGCACTTGATGCTGGTGCGATTGGTGCTGCTCGAGGCTGGCTTCATTGCAGCTGCAAGAGAGCAGGAAGTCATTTTAGTTTTGCGGGCAATTGAAAAAGTTCAGTGTTGTCAGATTTTCGGGATTTTTAATAAACACACAATTTGCACGAAAAATAAAATATAATAATTAATTAAATAAATAAAATAATATTAATAATAAAATAATATTACTGAAGACATAACAAAGGTGAAAAATATTTGTAAACATTTTTATTTCAGTTTTTGAGATAAATGAAATATTTTTAAATTGATGATATAGAAAGCAAATTTTTACGCTATATAAGTTCTATACCAAAAGTAATGTAATGGTAGTCTTTTGTAATGTAATGGTAGTCTTTTGATTATGGCTTAAATGACATGTTTTGAAAATATTCGGTATATCTGGCAACACTTTTGGTGAGTGCTTTCGGCTTACCTTAAGTTTATGTCGGGCAGCAAGTGTGCTGGACGACGTCCTTGCGACGGTGACAAGTGGGCGATGGGCTGTTCGACGCGAAGGCGTACGTCCTGCATTTCGGCAGTGATTATTTGTGGTTATGGTTTCGATGGTTTTCAGATCAACGGAGCTGCCATCACATTGTAAAGTTAGCTGAAACATATAAAAAAAATAATAATATTTACTACATGATAAATTGATATATCAAAGATGCGGAGAATACAAAAATAATAAAAAATAATTTTTTTTAAGATAAAAAATTATAACCATAAAAAATATACTTTTTTTTGTTATTTTGTTTTTTAATATTCCCACTTGTTTGACCGATTCCGATGCTGATTTCGTAGAAAAATTATATTTAAAACGAATGGATCCAACTAAAAATAGTTTAATTTACAAAAGAACAAAACGAAGGGCTATGTTAAATATACATTTGTTTGTAAATTATTTCATAAATAAAACTGTGCGTGAAATTTACTTTAAAAAATCGCAACATGGGCGATGAGGCTACTGAGCGACTTTTCTATAGGTATACTGAGTTGAGATCCACCAGGCGTTTGGCTGGATTGGCTCTAGTTTATGACAAATCTGACTTTGAATTTGGCTGATTTCAGCCGAGTTCGTCGCTTAAGTCTTCGAACGTTTAAATGCAAATTGGTCCTAAATCGTTCTGAATATCGCTTTATTGTCTTGGGAAAGTTTGTAGATATTTCAACGACCAACAAATTTGCTCCAAAATCCAATCCAAAAAAATACATTTAAACTGTGTTTTCGACAAAAATGTCTCCAAATGTCTCCCTCTTTCGTCGAGGCATAAAAACAGTATAGCGAACCTTCGTGAAAAAAATTAATGAGTATGCTTTTGTATAGAGGCTTGGCTTCTGCATCTAACAAACTAACAGTTTTGCCTGGGAAACACCAATAAAACGCTTGGCTCGGCGTCAAATCAATTAAATAAAATCACTAGAGAAGCCAGCGTATGCATTAAAATTTATTTAAAAAATATTATATCACATATATTCCATGGGATAAACAAAAATACTGACGTAAACTCTATTTATTACTTAATAAATATTGCAAATTACAAAAATTTTACTGTTATCCCCAAAATAACTTCCAGTAATTTGCAGCGATATGAGGGAAAGTTTGTATTCTGATTGAAGTCTATGAATTGGGCGCTTTTGATCAAAACCCTATTTCTTTAATAATGGTTAAATAAAATCAAAAAGTGATAATTTTGTATTTTTCCATAAATATGGAATTACTTTTCTGTAATAAAAAATTATTGGTACAAATTTATTTAACCCGTTTTAAGCTAAACTCGTTCTAGATTTAGAACTCTAACAAAGAGGCGTGACAGCTTCAAATGTCGTGTGCACACTTTTTCGGCAAGTGTTGTTCGGTGCTTTATGATTTAAATATCAAAAAGCAAAATCGAAACACAGTGTAAAATTCGGGATCGAAAGTGTTAAAATGCGGTTCACCACAAAAAGTTGTTCGCAATTGTTAGAAAATGTGCTCTAGAAGAAAAGTTTTGTATCTAACGAAAATGTGTCTAGATTGAGAACAATTATTTATGTGCTTAAAAGCATCAGAAAATTTACCATCTGACCTAAAATTTCCGCACTGGCTTACACGTGCTTCGTGCTTCAGCGCACAACCCAACACATCACAACATTGCAGCAACACAGCACACAAGGCCAGTCACGGCAACCAAAGTACACAATACCAAAACTTCTTAAACTCTTTTAAGTACTTGCAAATTTCCAAAAAAGCGCTCTAATTTTCAGAAAACTTAAACAAGGAGTCAAAATAAAAAAAAAAGACACGAAATTGTGCAAACAAGCAGCGGCAGCAACAGCAGCGGACCGGCAACATTTCATTTAGGTGAGCGGGCATGTGCGGATGAGTACATAGTGTATGTATGTATGTATCTGAATGCTGTGGCTGCCTGCTTTTGGCGAGCGATTTTGTGGTGTTTGCCAGTGGCCAATTTTGTGGCCTGTCAAAATCTTTAACTTTACACAAGTGGCTTCAAATGGGTTTTAGTGCTCTGCCTGTGCACTTCCTTTGTCTGGACTTAGCAAGTAAAGACAGCAGCACAAGTTTTTTTGCAAAGCTGCATAAGCAAAAGTCGACGTCGACGAGTTGGACGTTCTGTTTGCTAAGCATTTGGTGCGTCTCAACCGCGCACTCGTGTCAAAAGTGTGGCATAAGTGCAAACTGATTTTATATGAAATTCACATTTGGCACAAATGCACTCACACAGTGTGCACTCTGCGCTCTGGCAACTCATGTCAATGTGTTGCAATGCAAATGGAAAATGTCCTGAAGCGTAAAATGCTCCCCACCCCCCGCACAAAAAAATCGTTGCCAAGTGTAATGAGAAATGCGTGTTGAAGCTAACAAGTGGAAAATTGCACACTTGTTGACTGCTGAGCACATTTACATACGTGGCACAGTTTGGCCAAGAATGCTAAAGTGCGGATCAATATTTGTGTGTGTGTGTGTGTGTGTGTGTGTTGGAGTGTAGCTTTTAAATAATTTATTTTATTGTTCTAGCATTGGTTTGAGTGCACAAGTGTCACTTCACTCGTCATCACAAGTTTTAATGACCCCCGTATTAATACTGAATTTTGGTGAGGAATAATGAATTCAATAATGAATGCAAAATTATGTTCATAATGTGGTTATGTGATTGACAGTTTTGCTTTAAGTAGAACGGACAAAGTGCAGAACTGGACAACTTGAAATAATTATGGAATTGCCAAGAGCTAAACAAAAAATAGAATTTAAAAATATAAATTCTCGAAATTGTTCTCCTTTTTCTATTTATATATATTATATCTAGAGCTTTCTTTTGTACGGTGACTTATAGTAAAATTTTGCACTCAACATTTTTCCCATACACACTAACCCTCAAAAATCAAGTTTTGTAGGAGATTTTAGTACCAATTTTAATTAAGTACGAAATAAACAATTAAACACATTTTCAGTTTTGGCTTAATTCTGGCATTGAAATTAATTTCTGAGCTTTGATGTATTCAGAGACCTATAGTAGAATTCTATGGTGAATATTTTTGTGGTACATTTTTTCCTGTCAGGACATTTTTGGCATTTTAGAAAAAAGGGTCAAATTGACCCATCAAAATAGTAGCTACAGGGTTAAAATGCTCCACAAAAATATTCTTCGTAGTATTTTACATTAAATTGCTGAACACATCATATACCTAAAATGTAAGGTTACATGGTTTTCGTATGCCGATTCACCTTAAGATTGTGCAAAAGGGGGAAAACTTTGACCCCCTCTAAAAAAAAAATGCAGATGTAAACTTTCAAAACGCCGATACACGTATATTTTTTTTTGGTCCTCTTTACCAGAATCCGTTGTCAGAACCTTGTTATTTAAAAAAAATTTAATTTTGTTGCACAGTGTAATCATTAAAAGAGCTAAACACATTTCATAATGAATATGAATATTTTTCGAATTAGTTTCTCTTTGTGTTTTTGCCGCTCATTGAATATTTTCAATTCAAAGAGTTTTTTTGACGAGAAAAAGTTGCGCTTCTCTAGTAACAACAAAAGACAGATAAAACAAGAAGAACAACAACTACAACAATCAGCGCCACTAGCACACAACGCTCAACTTGAAACACAAAAACAACTTCACTTTTCTGCTCCGTCCACAGACGAACACGCCACTTCGGGCTGGCTATCATTTTACTTTTCCCAGCGCTGCAGCGCAATTGCAGCAACCGCCATGTGCGGCATGCAACATTTCGCGTTTGCCTACAACAATTGCTGTCGCATGCAGCTGCACTGTGCCGCTGCAGCCATGGCTGATCTACCGTTTCATGGCCAAGTTAACAGGCGCTCAGTGAATGGCGCTGGTGGTAGCGGCTGCATCTAACTTAATGCATTGCAGTGCATGCCAGCATCAACCACCACCAACAACAACAACAAAAACAACAACAACATCAACATAAGCATCATTATCAATAACAGCAACAAGCGCAACAACAACAATAGCAATAGGCATAGCAACACGATTGCAGCAAGTTGGCAATATCAGTCGCTGCGATTGCGCCGTAATTCAACATTAAGTGCAGTGCGATTCTTGCTGTTTGCCACTTGATGGCAACGACGACAACATGGCAGCCTGATAGCCGCCTAGTCATGCCACTGCTCGTTCGTTGGCCGCCGATTATGGATGTACGCACTTTGCGGCATGGCCAACAACATTTTTCTGGGCAGTCATCATAACCGATCAGCATAGTTGATTGGAGTTGCGGCCGCAATTGGTTGTTGTTGCCGCAGTTTAACCACAACGAGTGGCCACTTTGACTAGGCCGGCTCGTTGATGTTGAATTTGTTTATTTTGTTTGCTGGATATATGGAAGAATTCTACCACAAACAAATGAAAAGAAGCCAAGTTTAATAATAATGGTTCATGTTGTTGGGCTTAAAGCTGAGAATTGGTAAACAGCTTTTAGTGTTGCAAATGGTTACATGTTGCATGCACATAATGAGAGCCATGGCCAGCAATTGGTGTGACTTTACCAACTCGAGACAGTGCAGACTTGAATTTCAACTAATTGCTGGCTACTGCGATGAGGTGGGAAAGTGTTGGAAATGTTTGCAATCAGTGCATTCTGTCAAGCAGTCAGTTAGTCAATTTCTTGGCCAGTTAGTCAACGAAGCAGCCAGGCACCGTATGCTTCTGCAAGTCTAATTGACAATTAATTGTTGCATGACATCGCATGTCGCCGGCACTGACATTCGTGTCTGCCGCCGCAAATGGGCATTTATAATTGTATATCATTGTGGCGCTGTTGCGTGAGAGAGACAGGAAGTGGGGCGCAGAGTTCGAACTGCCGGTTAGCGATCTTCAAACTGTGCTTGGTGGAGGTTTAGAGGTGCTGGGTTTGAAGTAAGATGGGGTAAAGCAGTTGCTGCCAGTGAAGGATGTTTGAATGCTCAAAGACCTCTTGTGTAGGGTGTAGGGTGATTGATTAAACGGAATGTAAATGTTGCTGCCTACGATGGTCTCAGAGTAGTAAAAACATATTTTCGTCTTTAAATATTTTTTATCAAAGAAACTCAATCCGCCGTAATGCTTTTTTATAGCTCAACAAAAACACAAAAGGAATTGTATAAATAATTCAGCAAGCGACCAGCACAGCGTTATTCCATTACAGCTGCGTGTTACAAGGTGTCACAACACAGGTCCGAATCATGCAATTCTCACATACCAAATACGTAGACCTGGCATTGGTGTCTCCTGTCGTTTGCCATAAGAGGAAACGTTCAGTGTGGTCAGAAGATTTTCTCTTGCTTAGTTCAAGTTTTTTCAACTAATGTTCAGGAAGTATCATTTTTTTAAAGAGCAGAGCGGAGAACAGTTTTTAGAAATACAAACTAAACAAGTTATGTAAGAGAATGTAAGATCAGTAACACACAAACGATCACGGTTACTGAACAGGCTTTTAGAGGTAAACGGAGTATTTGTTCTGAAGGGTTCAGTGAACTGCCGACGAAAGGTCGAAATAAAGGCAAGTTTCTCACCTTCCAATCCATATAAAAAATACGTGGGCAGTCCCATAAGTACTTAGCCCTACCGACCGATGGTGCCACTATCGTAAGATAAATTTACTATCGTGTAGTACATCCTCGTAGACGGCTACTGTCAAAATTTCAGCCATATTGGATTTATAGTTTTGTTTTGACCGTGTGTGGAAACGAACGTATCCGCGGATTTTAGAAAAATGGAAAAAGAGCAATATCGGTCGGTGATTCGCCCAATTGGTCGCATTAGGCTACGAACAGCTACCCCATCCACCGTATTCTCCAGATTTGGCCCCGTGTGACTTCTTTTTGTTTTAAAACTTGAAAAAGTCACTCGCCGGGCAGAAATTTGAGTCGAATGATGAGGTTATCGCCGCCACGGAGGCCTCCAGAAAACGTATTTTTCAGACGGGTTAAAGAAGTTGGAGCATCGCTGGGTCAAGTGTATCGAGTTGAAAGGAGACTACGTTGAGAAATAAATCGCCGCTTTTCCAAAATTGTCGTTTTTATTTTGTATGCTAAGTACTTATCAGACCACCCACGTATGTACGCAAATGATTTTTGAAACTGAAACTCCTAGACAGGACTCAAAACCTTGCAATCAAGCTAATGGCTGATCGTAGAGTTTATATGTCTGATATGTAGAACATTCGATAGAATATATTCGGATGCGTGAGTAATGCTTTTAATTTCATTTTTTCAGACTACGATACGGCGATTTAGCAGCCTGTTTTCTTAGTTCCTTTTTTCAGATATTTGTCACTACAGCTAAAAGACATTCTGATCTTCTTATGAACATAATCCAAAAATATGATCTGCTTGATTTTTGACATGCTATACTTTTTATATTTAGCAACAAGAAACTCCTTATATCCTTAAATCACCATTAAGCTTTAGCAGTTCGATTAGCTAATTATTCGAATTAGATAAAAATATCTACAATAAGGCATTTCGGCCAATCGTGTTTCATGCTGAAAACACAGCAATGGGTTAAGAAAATTATTTTATTTTCAGTTTCGAGTTCTTCTTCTTCTTGACTGGCACGACAGCCCGATTACGAGACTAAGGCTTAGCTACCCGCAACCAACCGTGTTGTGCGTGCGAATGTTTTTTACAAGGTTGGAAGGGACCTACAGTTTTATGCCGATTCCGAACAGTTTGGAGTTCAGCAACGCAAAATTAGTCTAAAAAATAATTTTGTTTTTAGGTCCACTTTTCGTCGACTATTCGATTATTTACAGTTTTGGTAGCTAGAAGCCGCTTTTATGTCGCTTACAGTAATGCAGAAGGTTCGGTGTCGCTTATGATAAAATTCAAATGCGTATATCTCTGTAACTATAATGATTCTCAATTTGATATTTTGTCAGGTAATGAGTTATTCGTTTTAGAACAATTCCTCATCAAAAAGTTAATTTCGAAAACAATTTCGCTTACGTTATTTTCGCGAATAGGGCAAAATGTTGGCTATAAAAAATAATTGGCATTCACACATCTCATCGCACTTATAATCGTCTTACAATGACTATATATAACTAGTCTATTTTAATCTCTGGTGCAATTTTCTTTCGTTTTGACAGCGAAAATTCTTTCAGTCATCGAGTAAAGTTTTATATTGACTAAAGTTTTCTTTGATAAAATGTGTTGGCAGTTGTTTTTTGTTTATGTGCATGGAAACTGATGGAATTGCTGTTCGTTGCTGCGCATTTTTCTGCTGTCATTGGTCAGTTGGCATTCTATAGGATTCAGTGTCGCCGCTACAATTCGCCGTCATTCCAGCTGCTGGCACATTAAGTTGGAACTTACGCTGAATGCCCAATAAATTCCCATAAATACAGCTGCAGTTAATTCACTTTGCAATATTTGCGGTTTCTTTGCTAAAGATTCTCACATTTTCTGGCTCTTTTATGGCGGAGTGGAGTTTCTTCTCGGTGCTTTTGTGTGAGTTTTTGCGGTGTGTGTTGCGGCCAATTGCGCATTCAATGCTTTGCCATTTTATTACCGACCACATCCGCTGTTGATCCCGTTGTCAGCAGAATTTGCTTTACACCAACAACAACAAATAACATTGAAAGCTTAATTTGACATTTTTTTTTTTCCTTTTGCGAACAGATTTTTTTCAGGATCAGTGAATCAGATTCGTTTAGTTGGCTTAGCATGTTAGCCAATATAGAATTAGGGGTATTTATACTGTTTTCGTTTTGAATGTGAACCACTTCTATAGTGGCCACTTATTTAACTACATTCCAAATAAGAAAGAAATAAGCAAACATTTTTTTAATTTAAATTTACTTTTATTTACAAATTTCGCTTAGTGTAGTGTAAACTTTGCTTTCATACTTCACCTCGCGCCCTCTGCAACTAAACCAAAGTGCGCTACTGCAAGAACCCGTAATACATGAAAGTTTGTTTGCCCAAATATGTTGGCACAACAAATGTCTGGCTGCTAATTTCTATGCCACGTGTTGGGTCAGTCAGTCCAGCATCAACATTCGGCTCTACCAAATAAATACAAAGTTTCTTGTTGAATTGCTCGCTGAATTCTTTTTTTAATTGCTGAAATTTTCCTCTAAGCGTTGCAGACACATTCCATTAAAACGAGTCAATTAATTTATTGATTCACTTTAATTTTAGCAAACTTCATTTGCCGCGCTTCGGTCGCACGCTCAGCGACTTCCTACAGCGTCATCATTTCCAGCAGTGTTGCCAGACATCACAAATTACTTTCTCCTAAATCTTAAGAAAGCTAACATTTTCTCCATGAATATATACAATTTTCTAACAATTTTTGTTTGAATTGAATTGAACTTCTCATAAAAAAATTAAAAGTTATTTTTTTTTATTTTAGCCTTGTA
Organism: Melieria omissa; assembly: GCA_963971225.1. Classification (NCBI taxonomy): domain Eukaryota; kingdom Metazoa; phylum Arthropoda; class Insecta; order Diptera; family Ulidiidae; genus Melieria; species Melieria omissa. The sequence continues at coordinate 106,740,289 of OZ020268.1, read as the reverse complement.
TTGTAAATTAGACGCTTTAGCTTTCAATATTCAAGGCTTCAGCGCCACTAATGATGTCATCAAAATCTTCTTAGCTTTCTCCTAAACAATTCTTTCTTCTAAAAAATTTCCTAAAATGCCAAGTATCTACTAAATCTAGAAGGAACTCTCCTGATCTGGCAACACTGATTCCCAGCGCTGGCTGCCCAAGCCAAAGTCGCTCTACGTTCGCGTTGAATACACAATTAATTAAAAAATGAACATGAAATGAAATGAAAATGAATGAAATGAATGAGCCATGAACAAATCTACTCCAATCGCTGTCTAAATATGCTACGCTGAAAAAATTGCGCTGAAAACCGCAAAACTTGGCCACGTCAATTTTCCAGCCAACTTGTCCGCATTCAATTACATAATGCCGCGCTCGCTTGCTGCTCGCTACTAGTTGCAGCTTTTTGTTTTTAAACAATTTCAATAAAAATAATTGAATTGCTTTTTTGCAGGTGTGAGCAGACAACCGCTGGCGCTCGAAAGGCACCGCACGCCCGACAGCGCCCAGGCGGAGCTAGCGACCATTTTATGCGGCCAACATTATCCTCAGACAATTATTTGCGCACTCATACTAACCCACTGGCATGTTACATGGATACCATTGTGTGTGTGTGTGTGGGTGTGTGTTGAAAGTGGCCGTAGTCATCTCCAGGCAGCTGCACCACATAACAACCATTGCTGTCCAGGACGTTCGTAAAATGCATTTGGTTCTCGAAAATATTTCATTATGCACGAACGTATTTATGATGCGCAGCTAAGTAGTTATTTGCACATACTCCGCATATATTCATTACTCGTCTATGCCCACAATATGTGTGCAAACATAACTATGCAGTCTTGCGAGTACATATCTATGTCTATGTATGTGTGTGTGTGTTTGGCTGCACTTTGAATTTAGTAATTTTGCAGGTTTTTTAATTATTGCCGGAACTGCAATTGAAACGCATTACCGTTAATGTGTGGTATACATATATATAAAGCGAAACTTAATGGGCCCATAAAATTAAAAAAAAGATGAGGAATTGTAATAAAAAGGTTTGATAAAATATTTTTTAGAAAAGAAAAGAAGATGCGCAAGAAACCTTGGAAATTAAATTCACTGCTTGGACAGCTGCGCGCACACATAGAAAAACAAACATGATGATGATTTACTTCTTCCGTTGGGCAACTATTCTATGGGCCTATGTCTCACATTTGGCTCTTTCGGAAAACAGTTTATTCAGATTGATCCCATATGGCTAGCTGGTTTTAAAGTTAAAGGTGCTCGAAAGTGGTTCGATGGATTCACTCTTTGGCCAAATTTCTAATGCGTGAAGCATCTATCATTTCCCCAAAAAATTACAGAAAATCATAGATTTTAATGTAGTTCCCAATGGTTTGAGAGGCCGAATGTCAGACGGATCCTGATGAAATGTAACTCCACATTTAGCCAATTTGTCTTTACTTTCTGAATATTTTTTTTCCCGGGTCAGTGTTGCCACACCAGGGGATTTCCTCTTAGATTTAGAAGATTATTGGCCTTTTAAGACAATTTTTAGAAGGAAGAATTTTTTAGAAGAAAGTTTAGAAAATTTTGATGCTGATATCAGGTGTACAACTTTGCTTCCGCCGTTTTCCGATAGGTGGCTGTACCGGCTGAGGCTGGTTGAAATACATAGATGGTAATGCCTTTAAAGTGAGTGTGGACAGTGCCTAACGAATTGTCGTCGCCGTTTCAGTGACAGTTGTTCTTGTTTTCGTATTATTCACGCTCGAAAATGTCCGTTTATGTGCCCAATTCTCGCCATTTGCGGGAAGTTTTACTTTTCTGTTACAATTCGAAAAAAAATGCAGCTGAAGCGCATCGAATGCTCTCAGAAACTTACGGTGATGCTGCTCTGAGTGAAAGAACGTGTCGGGAGTGGTTTCAACGTTTTAAAAATGGTGATTTCGATGTCGAAGACAAACATGGTGGTGGCCACTTTTGCGGCCTCACGTCGCAAAAGTGGTCAAAAAGTACCTGGAAACGCTGAAATGGGAAGTCTTGCCCCACCCGCCGTATTCCCCAGATGTCGCCCCTTCTGACTTCCATCTATTCCGTTCGATGGCACACGGCCTGGCAGATCAACATTTTCAATCCTTCGAAGAATTGGAAAAATGGATTGCTTCATGGATAGCGTCAAAAGAGGACTCCTTTTTTCGAGCCGGGATCCGAAAATTGCCGGAAAGATGGGAGAAAGTTGTCGCTAGCGACGGACAATACTTTGAATAATACATCTGTAAGCACTTTTTCGCAATAAAGCTTTTAATTTTGGAAAAAAACGGCGGAAGCAAAGTTGTACACCTGATACATTTGACATCGTTAGTGGCACTGAAGCCTTGAATATTGAAAGCTAAAGTGTCTAATTTAATTCAATTAAATTTTATGCTTCAAAGTGCAATTAATTTATGCAATGAATGAAGGAAAGAATGTTCTTTTTGCGTTAAGTTGTTGTTGTTAAACTGAATAAATATATATATTTTTATTTTTTTATGAAGGGAAGAACTAAGTAAGGAAGGTATAATTTATGCAATGAAGGAAGTTTATGAAAGCGAATTTCATGCCAATGTAATATTAACATGGTTTGTTCGTGTTAAGTTGTTGTTGTTGTTAAACTGAATAATTATATAATTTTTTTTTTGAGAAGAAGAACTAAGTAGGGATTTACTTAATTTATAATGACAGAAATATTAAAAAAAATTTGGAGATTTTTTATATTTTCAGGAGGAAACTTCAGTTTTTTTAAGGTTAAGAAACTTTCTTCTTCTTCTTCATTTCAGGATTCTGGCCCTCAGCTGAATAAATATATAAAAATATTTTTATGTTTTTATGAGGAGGAGAACTAAGTGACGAATTACTTTATTTATAATGACAGAAACATGTAAAAAACTAAAAAAATTTTTAAAGTTTTAGAAGGAAACTTCAGATTTTTTAAGGTTTAAAAACTTTCTTCTTCTTCTTCATTTTAGGAATCTGGCATCAGCTGAATAAATGTATAAATACATTTGTATTCTTTTATGAGGGGAAGAACTTAAATTTTAAAGAATTACTTAATTTATAATGACAAAACATTTTTATAAAAAAGTTTTTAAAAAGATTTTTTAATTTTTTTTGAGGAAATTTCAGTTTTTTAAGGTTTACAAACTTTCTTCTTCGTCATTTCAGGAATCTGACACTTTGGTCCACCCCATAAATTCAAGCGAACAATCTTTTACGTATTGACTACACGACCTTCTAATTCCTATACTCTGGCATCTCTGTGTGGCCTATAAAAATTTTGAGCTTCAAATTAAACGACGGTTTTAAAAGGCCATTCAACATTTAATACCCACATAGTTGTTGCTGTTGATTTATGAGACAAGTTCGCTGAACTCTTCTTCACCCATGTTTGTGTAATTTTGTTCAGAGATCATCGATCCATAAAAACCACATGCGCGCTGCAAAATCCGCGGGGGTCCCGCCGGCATTTGCTGCCATTTCAGAGCAGCCAATTAATAAAGTCTTTGAAAGTGGTAGCAAAAATATTCTAAATGTTTGTTTTGTTTATTTTGCTACCGATTTAGAAACAAGCAGATTCAAGGTGGGAACAATAACAAAGATGTTGACAGACCAAAGGTTGTTTGGAATTTGAACGCAACAAACAAATTTATTGCGTTTTAAAATTTGAACACAACTAAGAATTCAGTGGGCATTTAACATTTCAACACACATTTACATATTTTTACAATATTTATTTCCCAGCAGTGCTCTGATACCGATGCGTGATTTCATATGAAAAAAAAAAATTCCGACCAAGAAAAAATGCCTTAAAAATTCCAACACGCAAAGCTAAGTGAAGTGTGGAGCGCGGCTAGGGAAATGCCAAGAATTCGAGGTAAAACAAATGAAAAGATAATCCGATTAGATGGGAAAAATCACACAAATGCTCGCACACATACACACACACACACACACACCTTCGCGCATTGGCAGCGTGCGCGAGTGTGTTAAAGTGGCTTATGGGAATCGCACCGATGCTGTTATCGCTGCCAATGCCGACAATGATGTGCTGCGTCGATGCGTCCCGGTGGCCATGGTGCACAATGCTCCAAGTGCTGGAATTGTTGTGTGACAACTGGACAACTGCTAAACATACTCGTTCTCGATTGTGTAAGTGGCACACCAGCGATTCTGAAACATTGTGAAATGATTTTGAGGGGCGCCCGATTTTGTTTGGCTTGGCGGCGAATCGATTCGTTTGGCATAAATTTGGTGAACAAGTTTTTAATTAAACGCTTTTGGCTTTCGGCTGCCCATTAAATAACGCCGCCGGAAGACGCAACGGCCGCAAGTCGTTGTTGCGGCCAACTCAGACATGACAGCTGCCTGTCCAACATCTCCAACATGTCAGCGACTGCCGCTTATAGCATGCAACATGTCAGCGTTCGAGTTGACGTCCACTCATCGAATCCGGCCCGCGGCTGTGCACATCGAGAGCGCAATTATGTGCGACTTCCTTCTCTTCTTCTTCTTCTTTTCGCTGCCTGATCGACTTGTTTATGATGTTGTGTCGGCGATTTGGCATGGTATTTATCATATTGTTGTTGGTTTTTGGTTTTTTTGTGTGCTTCGAAATTGTTTACACAACAAATCGTTTGCAGCGTTTACTTTATTATGGCATTGCAAATGAAAAGCTAACAAAATTCGCTGAAACACCAAAGACAACTAACGAGTGTTGGCGGTGAATGAAAAGACGCATTGTCGTTAAAACAAAAGGTGGAGCAGGGGAACAAATAAGCTTGAAAAAATTATGCAAATTGCAAATTTAATGTGAGAACGAACGCTCCAATCTTTGGGGTGTGCGACAGTGCATGTGTTCCTCTCTGTGTGTGTATGTGTGTGTGTGTGAGTACCTGCAAATGTGGGTTGCCCCAGATTTTAAGCATTGTTCTTGCGCCTCTCGATAATCGACTGTGCACGAAATAACAGTGAAAGTTGCTTTGAACGTGTAAAAATATTCACAATTATTGCTAACCTTTGTTGTTGTTGATACGCGTTACACCTTCGATATTGGCGGCAATGTTTGCGTTCAGCTTGAAGCAAATCCAATTTGGAGTGGGAGCGCATTTCAAGTTTTCATTTATGGCTAAGCAAGAATTTAAAACGAACAGGTGTCCTTAGGTCGAACCGAAGTTTATGTCGTCAAGGCCGTGGCCCAACAATTCTTGAAATAAAAGTCAATTTTTCGTACACCAGTTTGCCAAAGATTTTGTTGTATTTTGCGCTACATTTTTCTGCCAGCTGGTTGGTTTGCAACAGCTGCAACTGTCGGCTTATGCATAGTTTGTCTAGTTTTGTTGTTGGTGAGCTGCGCTTTCTGCACGCGACGAACCAGCATTCGTGCGAATTTTCTCATAGCAACTGGCGGTGGTGTTTTGTGCTGTTCAGTTTTTTCCATTCTTTATAGTTTTTTTATGTTTAACACTGTGTAACAGTAGTTTTAATACATTAAAATCAAATTAATCATCAAATTTTTGTATGGCTGGTTTATTTATATAATTTAGTTACTTAAATAGTAATTATTTTCATTTTTCTATTGTTTCTATTTGTTAATTTTGTCAGCATACCCTACAACAAGTGAATTTAGACGTATGTTTAGGTAAATTTGGTAAAGAAGGCATAACAAAATTAGCTTCCACTATTTGTTGCATTAATGTGGTTTTATATTTTACAGATTTTTTTCATTCATCTATTCATTCATTTCATTGAATTGTAATGAAACTTTATTATCAAAATAATATTTTGTTTGTGCCATTAGTAATGGAATATGACATAATTCAAATGACCGCCACGAGCAGCCTGGCACACCTCGATTCTTTTTAGGTAATTTTCGATGACTTTTTTACATATATCAGGCTGTAAGGCGCCAAGAACTGCACGTATGTTGTCCCTCAAATGCTCCAGAGTCTGCGGATTGTCTGCATTGACTTGGTCTTTCGCGTAGCCCCAAAGAAAAAAGTCCAAAGGGTTCAGATCGCACGATCTTGACGGCCAATTGGCACCACCAAAACGCGAAATTATGCGTTCATCGAACCTGGTTCGCAATTCTGTCATGTTCGGTCGTGTTGTGTGGCATGTAGCGCCGTCCTGTTGAAACCATCTCCTCCACATCCATATCTCCGATCGCTGGCCAGAAATACTCGGTTATCATATGGACATAACGTTCAGAATTGATGGTAACGGCCCTTCGTCATTTTCGAAGAAATATGGCCCTATGACCCCAGCGGACCATAATGCACACCACCATCGAGGTGGATGCATTGGGCGCTCGACAACCACGTGTGGATTTTCTGAGCCCCACACATGACAATTTTGATTACTAACGTAACCGCCAAGGTGAAAATGTGCTTCATCGCTGAAGAAAATTTGGGAAAAATAGGGATTTTCGGACTGTTTTTCAAGCACCCATCCGGCGTAGTTACGACGCATTCTGTGATCTCCCGGCTCCAACTTCTGCACCAACTGAACTTTGTATGGATGAAGATGCAAATCCAAATGCAAAATACGCCAAATTGAGGTGATGGAGATGTCCAATTGTTGTGAACGCCGGGGAAGCGATACAGCTACAGCAGCAATATTTTCGGCCGAACGAGCAGGGCGATTACGTATTGGCCTCTGTATGTTACATCTTGTACAGAGCCAGTTCGTTCGAATTTCGCCAATAAATTCGAAATTGTTGACAAAACAGGCTTCCGTGAAATCCGAAATCCTTCGTTAGTGCTCGAAAAGTGGTGCTCAAATTTTCACCATTTTTGTAGTGAATTTTCACTATGTTAAAACGTTGGGCGATGCTAAATCGGTCCATTTTCATAAATGGAAAACACTAAACTACAATATTAACACAATGCAACGACAGATGACAGCTGCGGTTGTCGAACGCAGGGCTGCCAAAGATTTCGGTTCGAAATGAAAAACCCTGTACATCTGGTCATCAATCACACAATTCAAACGGAAGATCAATATTTGATTTCAATAAAGTCAGTTAGCCCCGAAAACTATTGCAAAAAAAGTGCTTAAAGCCCCCCGGAACATATTCAAAGTTGCTTACTCACAAAAATGGTTAACCTTAGCATGTACACCTAAATCGTGGCTAAATAATGAAAAAGAACTGTCTTATAATTTTAAAGAACTTTTCCTCTGAATCTTTTTTGATTTTGGTTGAGTCACTTAGTCCTGAAAATAATTAGGGAAAAGCCCTTCAAGTTCTCTTAATAATCTTAAAAACTACTTACTCCAAAAATTGATAAACTTTATTATGTAATTACATAAAAGACTTATATACATATGTCGCCTACAACCAATTACTCAACCTTTGCCTGGCTGCTCAATTATCACTTTTATGGTTTATTTGGAGCTTTAAATTTCTGAACACATTCTCAGCGTGATTGAGGTGAGGTTGTTGCCGCAGTTGTTGCGGTTCAACAGATCGCGTGGGCGGACTGTGATTGCACAACGAGCATTTAATTTTTCTTACATATTTAGTGAGTGGGCATTCATGTGGATTTGTTTGTTTGCTTTGAAGATTTGCTTTAACCCGCATGGCCACACTAAACATGCGCTCAACAAATTCAATTTTTCAAGTATGCTATTAAATTGCAAAATTTGAAAGAAAAACATTTACGGCACATGCGGGTTAAACTGTTATAATTGAAAGCAAAGTTGTAAGTCTTGAAGTAGTTAAATTTGGGTTCAATTGGATGTTTGTTCGTAGTTTTTAATGCAGATTTATTTGAGCGGTTGGAATGTTACAAAAATGAATAACAATATGAGTTCAAAAAAGTAACTCAACAACTGATAATGATCAAAAAAATTTAATTTTATTAAAAAAAGAACTTGCGAAAATTGCCAAAAATACAACACTCTTCTTCATGAATAATTTTCACTGGATTATCTGCACACACACATATTCACATACGTAATTTCAAAAAATGTAAAATGCATAAAAATGTGAATCTCAATGTGTGTACATGTCAGTTGATTGACATTCAAGCCATTCCTTTAATATTTGTCATTCACTGTTTTTATTTTTGATTGCAAATATTTGCAACACATCGACAGTCAACATTCAAATTGTCTGCTCTTTCGAATTGTAATTTAATTTTTTGTATTTTTATTTGCATGTACCTTTTCCACTTCCAATGCGAACACGATTTATCCATTTTGTGTGGATGTGCTTGGTCGGTAGGTTGGTCGGTTGATCGGTTGGTCGGTCGGTCTCGTTTGGTTTGGTTTGGCCGCAATGCAACAGGTTTTCCTGCACACAAATATTTATGTGTCAAACTCGTTTAATGAAGTTTTGCAACATTTTCCATTTTCGTTGCAGTCACAAGACCGCAAAAACCGACAAATAAAACACAACAACCAAAACGCAGAATGCACAACGAACCAACAAAGGCGAAGCGAAGTGCAGGCAGGCAGCGGCCGAATTGTGTACGTTTAGCACCAAAGTGGCAACCAGCAACGCAATCGTAATGAACACTGGTGACTGCCAGCTAGAGGATACGCGCCGGTGCAATGGCTGGCTGACACACACACACACACACAGCTGCGTTCACACTTGTATATTTTTTTCGAGCGATGCACTACAAGTCACACACACACACGCGCACACAGATGCGCTGTTGCGCCGGTGACTGTGAAACGGTAACAAATGGTTAAAATTTACTTCGAATGCATTCAACGATGCGATTTTCGATATTTTGGCACTTGTGACTGCTGCCCATGTTGCGTGTTCGTTTGTCAGCTTGAACACATTTCTCACTGATATTTTTTATGATTTAAACGGTTAAACGATTAAATTTTTCAATGCACTTTGAACAATGATTAGTAAGAAAAATGTTACGTTAACGCATCCCAAACGCCCAAATGCCGAATGTCGAATGTTGTCTGGAGCGAAGTCTGACGTACGCGTCGCACGTTAACACTCGCAGACTCGCCGTAATGGACTAAAAAGAACATAAAATTTATGCACATTCAATCTGCTCGATATGAACGGCCCAACCAACACCAACACCACTGCCGCAGCCGCAGCTACAGCCATCAACAACAGCGCCGCAGCAGCAGCGGTCTTCGTGCTGCCTGCTGGGGCTTCCACCACTAGTGGCTGTAAGTGTTTAGTTGGTTGGCAGCAGCGACCGACTGCAGCGCATGTGTGGCTATAAATACGCCATACAGCTGTTGTGACGACGACGTCGACGTGGTCGCCGCTTTACGCGTCTGTGTTGGTCTGTCTGCTTGTGGATGGCTACAAGTGTCTGGCGTGCACATCCAAGAGATGCAAAACTCAGAGCAATCAGTTCGACAGCTTGTTGCGGCCGCTGTGGAACACAAGTTGAGTTGGCATGTCTGCTACCATTTTTATAATTTCTTTCATACTACTCTTTTACTGACTTTTTCAGTGTAGTTTTTGAGAGGAAACTATTTGGTGTTTTTTGGCATCAACTCATTAAATGAAATGCTGAGCTAAACTCCTAACTAGTCTTGAGCAGTTCGATTTTATAAACTCATAATAGCAAAGAGGCGTGTTACGCCCATAGCCATGAAGCGATATAAATAAATGTGAAAAATTGTAGCAGCAAATGTTCGATGCCGTTTTGCAGTCATGTTGCATGAAGTCGTGAGAATTTTCTTAAATTCAACGTGTGGAACGTATTGCACTGTGTGCGGTTTTGCTTTTGGCATTTCCAGTTTCCAGCTTGTAGTTGCATTGAAGCGCCAACCCAAACAAGTTTTCTTCGCCAGCACTTCACAAGTGCGGAGGAGATGATTTTTGGTGCGCGCGCTGAGAATGTCGGATGCGCGTTTCCTTGGTATACAATTTTGATTAATTTAAAGCGATTTCACGCACTGTGGAACAAGAAAAACTTAATTAAAATATGTGAAAATTGGCTAATGATAGGTTATCAAATCTGATATTTCTCTGCATTGAATTTATGCAAACTATGGCAACAAACTGCATGATTTTTTTTAGTGTGAAAAGGAAACACAGCATCCTGCTTCAGTCAGCCGACATGTGGCTTGCACTGCAATAAGTTTTTCTATTTAATGCATTAGGAAACCGGTAACACTGGTCTAGCAGCAGGTGGCGAGGTGGGGGGCTAGTTGCGCCCAGACCAGTACGCAGCCGCATCTGAGTGGAGGCCGCACGACATTCGACATTCATACAATTTAAGGATTGTGTAACACATGTTAAAGACTTGTTCAGATAGCGATCTGTATATAAATTTGGAAAAACTGTTTGTTGTCAGATTTTATCTATCAACATGATTTAAAAATGAATATTAAAAAAAATGTATTATTCATAGCTGGGCCAAGTTTACAAAAACTGCTGCAATGTGTTGTTTGACGCATTATTGGTGACACTTCCAGTTTTTAAGCTTTTGCTTTTCTATCGTCTATGGCAGCCCGACTGCATTCTCGGCACTTGCTCGCGTTGTTGTCTTTTGGTGTGGTTTGCAATGTAACTTGTTTCATTCGCCTTTGAATTACAGGCGCTGTGCATGATTTCTGCTGCCCCAGCGTTGTGCGGCTTCGTTGGCAACGCTTTCAAAGCGCTGTTGGTAGTGGCATCTTTGGCATTTGTCGGTCTGTCTGTCTTTATGCGTTTTGCGGTGTATTTACCGAGCGGCTGTTTCAGCTGACAAGCCAGGCTGTGCATTGATGGGAGTTCGAGCGAGTTCAGAGTAAATGGATTAAAAAGCATGTCGAGTGAACGAAAAGATAAACAGACAAGTGAGTTGGTAGAGAAACCAACAAATGTAAAGTGATGTCTAAAGTGGGTCCAATCCAACAAGCTTTACTTCTCTATACATTTGTATGCTTTAACATAGAGTCCGTGCGTCTATAATCAGCATCAGCAGTTCAAGTCCCTAATAGAGTTCGGACTTTGCTACGATCATAGTGAATGTGATACGCTTTTCACAAAATTTTAAAATCTGATTTAACAGCACTAATTACTAAAACGGATAATCAAGCAAGAGTTTAAAATTAGAATTTAAATCATTTTAAGTTAAAATTTCAAATAAAAAATTTTAAAAACAATAAAAAAAAAAATAAGAATACAATTTTAAATAAAAATAAAAAACAATTAAACTAAAACCTCAATGACAATTTTGTTTAATGAAAATTCGAATTTTAATATATGTTTAAATTTTAATTTTTACATCGTACAACTTATGCGTTGTAATTGTCTTCTAGCAGCTCAGATGCTTAGAATTTTTGAGACCATAACCTAAAGCAAACTCTGAGCAATAAAAAAAGAAAATTACGAAATTAAAATTAGAATTAAAGTAATTTTAAGTTAAAATTTCCAATAATAATAAAAAAAATTTAAGTAGAAATGAAAAAATAAAAAATAAAAAAATGTAAATTAAAAATAAAATTTTAAATAAAAATAAAAAATTTGAATATAAAAACTTAAATAATCATTTTTTTATGAAAACTCAAATTTTAAAATATTTTTAAATTTTCGTATTTAGATAAACTGTCATACTTTTAAAAGTACGTAAATAAAATTAAGTAAACTTTTTATCACTTTCTACATTCTGACTCAAGTGAAGTGTTTCGCCTGCTTTGCCACTTGTATACATTTTCTTTAATTCAGTTCACTCTCGACCACTGACTCGCCAACGGCGGTTGTGATTTGTGATTTTTGCATTTATTCGCCTTTGGTTTAAAAGTCAATTGCACACGCCACCGAATGCAATTAAACGCACTCAAAAAATAGCCCACAACACAACGCTCCACTTGAGGAGCATTTTAGAAAAAAGATTTGCAAATTTCCTCCCATTCCACAAGGCCTCAGTCACTCGTGTGTTCACCGTCAGCTGCTGTGCTTGCATCGCGTATTTCAGTCACGTTCAGGCAAATCTCAATTGATTCGAATGCGATACCGGATGTGAAAATTGTTCACATGTAAGTGTGTGTGTGTGTGTACATGTAAGCGTATGTACAGACGTCTGCCGGTGAAGCGAAACTTGGCTGGCATTCTGGTCGCTGGCAACACCAACAAAAAAAGTGGTAAACATCAAATACCACGTTTTCCGCATTAAGCTGCTTAGAACTCGTTGTTTGTTTTGCCTCCGCTAACTCTGGCCGACAATTTTCTCGCATTTATACAAGGCCGACAGTCAGACAGCGCCAGCCAACAGATACTTTCGTTCGGCTGCCAGAGTGTCAACAACGAAAATTACCACTTTTGTCACTTTGTCTGCTACAACGACAACGACGGCAACTGCGTCCATGTTCTGCTGTTATGTTGTTCTTCCTGATTATTGGCCACTCTTGGCCATGTACCTAGTTTGACAAATGCCAGTTGATTTCATTCGAAATCGAGCAGTAGCAGTTGTTGTTGTACGTGTTGTTCGTGTCGTCGGTAAATGCTGACGAGACAATTTTGGCCATGAAATTGAAAAGAAAAATTGATGTTGCTCGACGACACGTTTGAGACTCTGATTTTCGGTTCGATTCACTCGTTCATTCGGCTTTTCGAGAGTAGAATGTCATCAACAGCATCCGCTCTGCCACTGTGGACCTGATGATGGATGTCAAATATTGATGCACAGCAGTTGGGGATCTGGCATTGTTGTTGGGTTTGATAGTCTGCAACGTTCGAAACGAGTCTGTATGACACTTTGTGTCTAAACGTTTTTGTTTACTGGAATAATACAAATCATGCTTGTTGATTTGTTATTTCAAAATACATAATGAAAATAAGAATAAATTTTTTATAAAAATACTTGTTTAATAAAAATCAAAATTAAATTTTGTAAAATTAAATTTTTCAAACTACATAGTGAAAATAATGATAACTTTTAACAAAAATGATAATTTTATAAAAATTAACATTAAATTTAAGAAAATTAAAATAAAGTTTTTTAACTACATAATGAAAAAATCATAAATTTTAATAAAAATGATTATTTTATAGAAATTAAAATTAATTTTTGTAAAATAAAAATTAAATTTTCAAACTATATAATGAAAATAATTATATGAAAATAATCCTAAATTTTAATTAAAATGATTGTTTTATAAAAATAAAAATTAAATTTTATAAAATTAAAATTAAATTGTTCACACTACATAATGAAAATTATTATACATTTAGATACAAATAATTATTTCAATAAAATGAAAATTAAATTTCATAAAATTAAAATTAAATGTTTCAATCTGCATTGTAAAAATAATCATAAATTTTAATAAAAATAATTTTTTTTAAATTAAAATTAAATTTTATAAAATTCAAATTAAATTTTTCACATTACATAGTGAAAATAATCATACATTTTAATAAAAAAGATTATTTTATAAAAATAAAAACTAAATTTTTCAAACTACATAATGAAAATAATCATACATTTATATTAAAATGATTATTTCATAAAAAGTAAGATTACATTTTATGCAATTAAAATTAATATTTTCAAACTACATAATGAAAATAATAATAAATTTTAATAAAAATTATTATTTCGTAAAAATTTATTTTCATCATTCCATAAGACTAAATCATCAAATCAAAAGTGTGCTAAATGTCCAACCGGTGGCGGCCAGAACACGAGGCTCGTGAAGAAAACAATTTCATATTAACAAATCACGAAGTAATTTCCATATAGTACACATTTTAAATTCTAAGTAACTTTGTCTACGTCAGTTTGTTGACTAACTGCTTCTTTCTTTCTGTTACTACATAGTATCATTTGTGATTTTAATCACATGTGGTTAGTAATTTTCCTAAGAAATTATAAAAAAAATTGTAGGGGCGGCATTAGACTGGCTTAAGTGCACGATTTTTCGACTTCGATGCTCCGCAACCTCTCATTTTATGCGGTTTGATGAAAAAGTGTGTGAGCCAAGAAATTTTGGGGCTTGGGTGGGGCTTAATAGTGTCGCATTGAGGTCAAAGTTCACAAAAAAGCTGGGAAATTCGACAAATTGCTACACAGCTGGTCAGAAGTTGCTCTTAGAGGGTTAAAATATATGAATGACCCCCACTAGTTTTCTCTACTGAACATTTCTTTCAAACATATTTTTACCCTATCTCCAACCCTTGATGGGGCTCCCATACAAAATTGTCGTTTTTATAAAATAGGCTGCCATTGCTCTCAGGTTGCCCCCAGATGTATCAAATGTATGACCCACACCCATTTATTTTTCCTTCCGAATGTTTCTTCCAAACATACTCGCCTGCTATCTCCAAGTCTTAAAGGGGCTGCCATACAAAACTGACCATTTTCTATGCCATTGGCTCTCCACTTGCAAATGTAGTAGTTAAGTAAGCGAGAAAACATCGTATCTCGGAAACTACTGCTAAACTACTACAGCGATCGACAACATTCTGGAGTACAAAAAATACAAAATTAATTAAGGTTCAGAAATTCACCACCAGAGGGCGTCCCCCATACGATCGGATTTGTGACGTTGTCAACTTTTGGGTTTCCAGAAAGCAAAAATCAAAATGTATTGTCGAGACCCCATTAACCTACCCATTTTGAACATAATTGTAACTTTAGATTAATGTTAGATTTGATTAGGTTCAGAGGACGTGTATGGAAAACCCGTAAATTTATTCTGAGGCATCATTGCCTATTGTGAGTACTCTCTATGACTGCCAGGAGAAGGCACATCGCTTGTGAAAAGTCAAGGTGCTGTCTTTGTTAAACCATCTACTTTCTCAGATAAAATTGAGATTTTTCAGATCAAAGAGTTTTAAATTAAAAAACAAAAAAAAAACTGTTTTAACTTTTAACAGTTTAAAGCTGAACGGAAGACCTGCTAATTAAAAGCGTAGAAGAGCAGAGCAGATGTTCCGCCGAATCATCAATAACCCTGTATTGGCGTCTATTGTAAATCTATCCGCTGCATAAGAGAATCCAACAAAGACGCTTCTAATATTTCACAGTTGAGTTTAATAAAATTTCGGTGTGCAAAAATTGCCGGCGATACGCGCAATCAAACAAAGTATCACGTGACAGTCTGGGTTTGGAGAGAAACGGCAAAATAATAAAATATGTACAACAGCATGAAGCATCACATCCGCTAATTTCCGCCGCGCCGCACTTATAGTGCTTTGGGTTGGGGCATGCCGCATGCCGCATGCTGCCAGCAGTCTCCAGCCGAAGTGCTGTGCCAAAAAAAAAAAAAAAAAAAAATACACTGCGCCTTTGTGCCGTTGGCTGCTTCGCTATTTATATTTGCTCTTTATTTGTTTTTGTTTTGGCTGGAGTTTGCGCCGTCAAGTGAAACGCAGCGGAAATTCGCAAATCTAAATTTAAAGAAATTGCGGCAATAGTAGAACTCAACATTGGGGCCCACTGGTTGCGAGCCACTGAAGTGCAGTGAAGCAGCGGAGCGAAGTTGCAGCGAACAAATTCAAATTTATTTACACATACAGCAAACCACATGTCGAGCGCAACACACAAGTTGCCGCCTGTTGGTCATAATTTCCACAAGGAAATATTTTTTCGTTAAATATTCCTTCCGCAACAAATTAAATACAAAAACAACACGATATCTCACAAAAAACCATGAAACATTGCATACGAAAAACATTAAAGGAAACTTTGCAGTCGGGGGTCAGAGATTGGTCGCCCATTTTTCATTTCCTGCTCACGCACACAATTTGCCAGAGACTAAAATTTCCCTGTGGAAATTCGGTCTTGAGGCGTTGTGCATATTTGTCGTTTTTACGTCCGACATAAGTGGAAATATCTGACAAATTACACGCATAAACACGCGTTTTGTGCACATTTTTCATTTTGGAATGTTGCGTTTCTGTGGTGGCCAGCAACATTCTGAACAGTGAACACTGCCGCATTATTCAAATTTTTCACTTTTTTTTGTGTGCATTTATTTTATGTATTTAATTCACAAGGCGTTACAAGGAAAAGTGAAACTTTTAATTAATCAGAACAACCAACTGCGGCCAATGCGATAATCGACTTGTCAGCACTTGCCGCACGCGCAGCCGATTACGATCGCCGCATGAGTGACCAGCAGTTAAAACTGACAGTCAATAAATTCGCTTATACTGTAAAATGTCTCGCCAGTGGCATTTTTTAAGGTTAAGTTGGCCGCCTTGTGTACGGAACCACTGCGCATGAGCTTAATTTTCATTGCTTTTTCTGATATCATCGCAACTTTTCAACACACTTTTATGATAATTTATATACTTACTTCATATATTTTCATGTCTTTTTGCTTCATACATTTCGTGTACTGAATGAGTGCATTGTAATTATTTTAAATGGTGCTTGGTGTCCTTTTTAATGTGGTTTTAATTTTACATAAAGTATCCACAGAGAAATTTAATTGAAATTTCGTTGCCCACCAAACAAATGAAATAAAAAAAAAAATTTTATGAATTAATTTTTAATTTTTGTATGAAGTATATTTCAATCTTAACACGCAACTAAATAAGTAAAATGTAAAAAAAATTAAACTTAATTTAAATCACCGTTATTGATACAACAAGTTGAAAGTTCAGTGTATTGCTGTGAAATTTGAAGACCGGTTCTTCATGTTTTTAGGGACAACGACAAAATGCGGTGGCACAACAACAATGTATCGACATTAAAGCATCATTCGAAAAAAGGAAGAAACAAGTACGAGGCAGAAAGGCAAAATGCCGTTGTGGTCGAAACATTCAGTACGCTACACAGTTGCAGCTATGAGTGAGGGGGCGCAAGGCTGGGAAATGATAACACCGTGCGACAAAAATAAAAAAATTCAAAACACATGAAAAAATAAATAAGTAAAACTGCGTTTTTAGTTTTTCTCTCTGACATTAGGATTTTTTTTTAAGAAAATTTCAAGGATATGTTTATTTCAAAAAATATTTTGCAAATTGAGCGCATTGTAGAATAACAGTAGGGATATCAAATCAAAGAGAAAAATCCATAGAATCTTAGAAAATTTGATGTGTTGGTGCAAAAGGACAAAGAGGTATTGAAAATGTTCTTTTAAAACTTTATCCTTGAATATCCTTGGAAATTTCCAATAGTTTTTTTTGAAAAAAAAATATCTTAAGGACTAATATGTACACTACCACATCCTTGAATTTCGTCCTTCTAACTTCATTAGTTTAAGATATAAAGAATTCATTTAAAATTTAAATTGTAAAACTTGCTGTCGCACGATATAATTGAGGCTGGTGTGAGTTGCACAAACGAGCTTTCGAAAAACCTGGGTTTGAGTAAAAACACTCTTATCTAGTCGGGACCAGGGAAGATGTATAAATAAGAGGGCACTTCCTTTCACTACCTTCTACCCTAAGTAAATTATCTTCAGCTGCCCATCCAACCTTACTAGACGTTATATGTATTCTTTTTTGCAATTTAACTGCCTGATTGAGATATCTTTCAGCTGGTCTGCAGTGTCTGTTGATTGATATGCCAAGAGGTTGCAATCGACAACTCACGGATTTCTATGTATGATTGTTCTAGTATACTACCACTCTGTCTTAAAATTGTCCCAGAATTATCTTATAAAATTAAAAATCTTTACTTAGTTATTCTTCTAAATCGAAATTCTAAATCTAAATCCTTTCGATATTTAATTTTTCCTGCCCTCGAAGCATCTCAAGTAGTCGTTTTCCCCGAATGGCCTTCAACACCTTCTTCCATTCGGATGTTATCTCTTCAACTGATTCAAAACGATGTTCCCGGAGCGGTCTTTTGGATTTAGCGAATAGCCAGAAGTCGCACAGAGCTAAGTCAGACAAGTACAGGGGCTACGACACGATATGGGTCAAATTTTTGGCGAAATGGTCACTAAGAACGAGTGGCACACATTATAAGTGTTTTTGGTACCAATCGCGATTTGACGCATCTGAGGCCCAAAACATGCTTCAAAAAACATCCTTGACTGATTCTTTCGATATGCCAATATCATAAGCAAAGTCTTTTATTGTTAATCGACGATTTGAAAGCAACAATTCCTTGATTTGATTGACGTGTTGTTCAACAGTTGATATGGATGGTCACCCGGGGCGCTTTTCGTCTTGTACGTATTGTCTTCTTTGAATATTTTATACCAATCAAATGTTGTTGTTTTTATAAAGCTTGATCCCATGAGTCTTTTCAAACATTTTCAACGTTTCTGCGTTTTCGGAGTTCTAGAGATAGTATCCTTTTGAACAGTTTTAGCTTAGACCGGTTTAAATAAATTTTGTATCAATATTTTTAATTACAGAAAAATTATTTAACATTTATGGGAAAATACAAAATTATCAATTTTTGATTTTATTTAACCATTATTAAAGGAACAGGGTTTTGATCAAACGCGCCCAATTCGTAGACTTCAATTAGAATACAAACTTTTCTTGATATCGCTACAAATTATTTGTAATTATTTTGGGAATAACAGTACAATTTTTGTAATTTGCTTTGAATTCATTTCTAAAAATATTAATTTGATAGTGCCGACTTAAATTAAACCCATAAATCAATCATAGCTTTTACTATAAGATGACAAATAGGTTAAGTTGCTCTCAGGCAACTTTGGGGTCGAAATCGTTCATGTTGTACAAAATCAAGCCTAACTCAATCGCTCGTGGCGAACTGGAGTGAACAGCTCTGACGAGGTAATTTTAAATATTTGTTCCACAAAGTGTCCGAACCGATGTACCCGTCGCAGTCCCGTGTAGCGTGCACACTATAAACGGTGCACCTAAAAATCAGGTCAAGCATGAAGGCTGTTACTCTTACTTGTAATTTCGGATTTTGGGTTTGTTTGTTTGTTTTTGTGTTACTTGTTTACTTGTTTTCCTTTTGTATGGACTCGGTTTGCTACATATTTGCTTTTTTTGGCTTTGCACTTGAATTCTTTAGTGAGTAACATACACACATATGGATATACACACACGTGCTGATCGAGGTACGAGACATCGCAGAGTTTTCAACCAAAGAAGAGGTTGCGGATGACATTAGCAAAGCCTTCCCCACAATGGCAACAGTTGCTCCTGACGCTATTAAAAGCATGCGATCTGCACACGGTGGTACACTGACCGCCACAATAGCGGTGTCATCTGCGGTGGCAAACACTCTACTTCAAGCCGGCAAGGTTAGGATTGGTCTTGCCATTACGAGAATCCGCCAAAAGGTGTCGCTTACGCGGTGCTATAGGTGTCATGTTTTCGGACACGCCGCCAAATCATGTAAAGGGGTTGACCGGTCGGATTGCTGTCTCAAATGCGGGTTGCAAGGGCATTTTGCAAAGGCCTGCAATAACCCCCCGAGTTGTGTGCTGTGTAAGGCCGCAGGTGCGACTCACAACCACCGCATTGGTAGCTTTGGCTGCCCCGCAGCTCAGAACGCCAAGCCACTGCCATGAAGATTCTGCAACTCAATCTGAACCACTGTGTGGCTGCGCAGGACTTACTGCAGCGTACAGTAGTCGAGTTAGGCATCGATATCGCGCTACTTAGTGAACCATATCGCATCCCTGCTAACAACGCAGACTGGGTTGCTGATGTAACCAAAAAAGCAGCCATATGGACATGTGGTGGTCATGCTTTTGAAACACTGCCATCAACGCGCAACTATTATGCCAGGGCAGTCATATGTGGTATACACTTCTACAGCTGCTACTTCCCCCCCAGCCTTGGACACGAAGAGTTTGAACAAGCACTTGATGCGCTCATAGATGACGCGAGAGACAAGTCACCGCTAGTAATAGCAGGGGATTTCAACGCATGGTCTACATCCTGGGGCAGCGTACGATCTAATAAACGAGGTCTGGCGGTAGTCGTAGCGCTCTCGGAGTTAAATGTAGCGCTCCTTAACGTGGGAGACTCACCAACCTTCACCAAAGGCAGCGCATCGTCCATCATCGACCTGAGCTTCGCAAGTGACTGCATTGCCCGCGACCCCAAGTGGCAGGTTACGGATGTGTTCACCAACAGTGACCATAACGCCATCACCTTCGAGCTGAGGGTTAAGTCGAGTAGCACATCACAGCAATCAAAGCCCGGCTGGGTTACGGCTAAACTAGACAGTGCCACACTCAAACTACTGCTCACCGATCTAAGGTACACCCCGCGCCCTAACGTAGACAAAAGCGTTACACACTTCGTGCAGCAGATCAAAGATCTGTGTGACGCAACGATGCCGAGGAAAGGTGGTTCTCACAAGAAACCAGTCTATTGGTGGAATAATCAGATCGCGACCCTTCGTGCAGACTGCAACCGCCTGAGACGACGACAGCAGCGTGCTATCAGAAGAGATAGACCCTGCTCTTACACTGCGGAGCTCAAAACTGCGAAAGCCGCGCTTCGCAAAGCAATCAAGGCTAGCAAGCGGAAAGCCTTTAGCGACCTGGTTGATGAAATTGATGGAAATCCGTGGGGCAATGCCTATAAGATTGTGGTGAAAAAACTGGGTAGGCAACGCACCAATTCACCAACATGCCCTTTGATGCTGAACCGGATAGTAAACGCGCTCTTTCCGGCGCAGGCTTTACGGCGGCGACCGTGCAGCGGCAGCGGACTTGAAAACATCGAGACTTTCACCGAAAACGAGGTTTTAGCAGCGGCAGCTCGTCTTAAAGCCAACAAGGCGCCGGGCCCTGACGGCGTTCCAAACGCGCTACTAAAAGCAGCAATTTGCGAGAAGCCGAAACCATTTTGTGACGCATACACACACTGTCTTCAACACAGCACTTTTCCGCGCTGCTGGAAACTTCAGCGCCTTGTCCTCCTACCTAAAGCAGGAAAACCGCCAGGGGAAGCATCGGCATACAGGCCCCTGTGTATGCTGGACACCTTAGGCAAACTCCTTGAAAGGCTTGTTTGCACAAGGCTAGAGCAGTACACGGAGAGCTCGAATGGTCTCTCATCACGTCAGTTCGGCTTTCGCAAGGGTAAAAGCACCACTGATGCCATAGCTATGGTAGTGGATATCGCGTCAAAGGCCATCGAGGGAAAGCGATGGCGAGAGGGGGCGAAACAATATTGTGCTGTCGTAACATTGGACGTACGCAACGCTTTCAACTCTGCACGCTGGGACAAAATAATTGCTGCGCTTCAGACCCTAGGTACGCCATCGTATCTTCTCCGCATGGTCAGCAGCTATCTGAGCGACAGGGTACTCAGCTTCGAGACTAGCGACGGTCATCGGACGCATACCGTCACTTGTGGCGTCCCCCAGGGATCCGTACTTGGGCCTCTTCTCTGGAATGTGGCGTACGATGGACTGCTACGTACAGTAGTACCGGACGGTGTTACTGTAATCGGATATGCTGATGACGTAGCGCTGACTGTGGTGGCTAAGCACCTACATGAAGTAGAAGCGAAGGCAAATGAGGCGATAGAGCGGTTAACCACCTGGCTTACTGCAGCGGGCCTGAAACTAGCGGGAGAGAAAACCGAAGCTGTTCTGTTGAGCAGCAGGAAAGTGCTCGAGAGTCTGACGATCAGCGTTGGTGGCCATCGCATTCAATCGCGCCCTGCAATAAGGTACCTTGGCGTCCTACTCGACTGCCGATTAAACTTCAAAGCGCACCTATCCAACGTCGGAGACAAAGCACTCAATGTGACCACCAGGCTAGCACGGTTGATGCCAAACATGGGTGGACCGTCGACACGAGCTAGAACTTTACTGGCAACAGTTAACACTGCGGTAATAACGTACGCCTGCCCAGTGTGGCATAAGGCGGCCATGGTGAAAAACTATTGTAGAGGCATCAGGTCTGCTTACCGGCTCAACTCTCTGCGAGCATGCCGGGCCTTCAGAACGGTCTCCGGCGACGCAGCTGAAGTTATAGCAGGCAGGCCGCCTATCGAGCTTGTAATCACACGGCAAGCAAACGCTTACTGGGCCAAGCACGGTACGCACCTGGTACGTGAGGACATGGAGGTTGCCTGGCAGCGAAAATGGAGTATGTCTTCGAAAGGTTCCTGGACGCGGACACTCATTCCGATACTGGCACCTTGGCTCCGGCGGTCGCACGGAGAACTCAACTTTTATTTGACGCAGTTTCTCACTGGCCATGGTTGCTTCCGTGCATATTTGTGCAAATTTAAGCACGTCGAGAAGCCAGACTGCAACAAGTGCGATGGTGTGGCGGAAACAGCGCAACACACATTCTTTGAATGCGCAAAGTATGAGGACGAGAGGTCCGACCTTGAAAAGGACATCGGACACGCGGTGACACCAGGCACAGTTATGGCCTTCATGCTGGCATCTGCTGAGTCGTGGGAGCGCGTGTGCAGATTTATCGCACGCATCTTACTCCTTCAAAGGATTGACGTACGGGACAGTTCGCGGACAAACACATAAACTGACTTTCCGTCCGTCCGGTGACCATACATTTTCTTTTCGAGATGGGATATAGCTCTCAATCTCAGACGTAGCTATACGCTAATATCTTATCCGCTCTCCTCGTGAAGTAATACTTTACGGTGGTGCCATGAGGAGGGTTTCACGGACTGTGCACAGGGGTTTTAGCGTGTTGAAGTCTCGCACACGTAAGGCTTTTGATGCTTTCCCCTACTGAAAAAAAAAAAAAAAAAAAAAAAAAAAAAAAACACGTAGCTAATCGGTTGTTTGGTGAGCTGTGCAACAATTGTCTTGTACTGGTTAGGTTTTAGTGTTCAGTTTTGCCAATGAAATGGAAATTTCAAATAAATTCAGAGAGAGTTAGTGTTGTCTGCTGGAAGTGGTGGGGCCACGCTACAATTAATTAAAGAATTTATGTGTAAAAAATTTAAATGCCAAAGCAGCAGAGTCTCGAATGCTGACTGTCAACTCGTCGCTACTGGTTGAAAATGTTTAAAATTTTTGAAATTTAACCTCGACTGCCAAATAGTCTCAGCTGAAGTAGCCATTGGAGCGACTACTGCAACCGTTACGCCAGCAGTTTGTCAGCCAAGTTGTCATAAACCGTAATTTGTTTGCCATGTGCATGAAGCGTGTTGCCACTGTCGTCGTTCTCGCTGTCGTTGCAGTGTGGCGTCGCTTTGGCATTGCGCCATGGCTGCGACGCGCAACGAGCAACTGCCGCCAAAGAATGTTAAAAGAGCAATTAACGCAAGACATTACTTTTTCGATTGCCCATTAGTTTCAGCCATAATTATAGAAATTTGATAATTATTACTGGAGTTTGTGGTTCGTGGTGCGATGTGCAGGCTGCCTGCCAAGTTGGCAGCAAATACACAAAATTGTCTGTTTATGGAGTTTGGCTCGCGTGGGTATAGGTTTTTTTCATTGTAAATAATCTCTGTTCTATTAAGACATAAAATGTTAGCGCCCAAAGGAGAAATTGAATTATACTTTTATTTTATTGCATTGTTTTATTTTGTTTTATTGTAATGGCTGAGGTACGTAATGACAAATTCTTTAGTATTTAAATGAGCGACAACTATTTTACTAAGAAGATCCTTGCAGCCGAGCGTCGCAAGATTGCCAAAGATTTATTTCGCGTTGCCAACTAAGCAAACTTTTTTAAGTCCCTCCTTGTGTCATATGTCATCATTGAGTTAACGATCCATGCTTTTGACTTCTCGACTTCTCTCGACTTGCAGTTGGAGATTCAACCACTCAACCCCCAAATATGAAAATTGCTGGTGAAAAAAATTGTGTTAAATAGTATTTGGCTGAAAAGCTGTACCCAAAATCCCCCCAAAATGAAATTCTGTGTGCGCCACTGGTCGAAGGGGGATGATATACTACGTTAAGTTCTGTCTACAATATAGAATTTTTTTATCGTACACACTAAACTTTACTAGAAAAACTCGTCTCATCGGCGTCTGTTAATTGAAATGTCAGGAAAATATGGAATGGTCTCATACTGAACACTTCCTACATGTGTGCGCCACTTAGAATTGAACTCATTTTCCCCCACTTTCTTCTTGCTCTCGATATTGCACCAAATTGGAGTCTTAGTTGACTGCTTAGTTGTTTGTGCATCATTTTTTTTACTACTTTAAGCATTATCTAGTGTACCTATTTTCACTGTGCTTTGTTGTTGTTTTTGTTTTTGGCACTGCTATTTGCCATCATCCTTATTATGTTGTAATATTGTAATTTTCGCTCTTTTTTAGCTTTTATCGTTATGGTTGTTGTCATTGTGATAGTTGTTGGTAGTGTTGTTTTTACATAATAGTTGTTGTAGTTGCAGCAAAAATTAATTTTGCAAGTTTTCAAGTTCCAGTAAGAGTTGTTGTTGGTAGACGTTGTTGTGCAACGCAGCGGCAAATATTGCTGCCGTTTTCGAGCAACAGCAACGTAGCGCAAGCAATTGTGCAAATGCAACAAAATGTACAACAACAATAACAACAAAATTAAGTGAACAAAAAGCGCGCAAAAAAGCGCACAAATGGTTGTCGCTGGGTGTTAAAAATAACGCAAAAGTGCAATGGCTTTGTTGGCGGTTGGGAGTTGCAAGTTGGAAGTGGCCGAAAGGCAAAGTTGTTGCAGTTGCAGTTTGTTTACTGCAAATTGCAAGGAGATGAGCTGGGGGGGGCGAGATGGCGGTCGCTGTCGCAAGTACTTTATTGCTTGTTGTCGCATTATTAACGCTTGTTTGCGTAAAGCGTGGCACATGCAAACAAACACACACACACACGTTGTGGCTGTCGTTGTTGTTGTTGCTTGGTTCTTTGGTTCTTTAATTTTATTGTACTTAAATTTATACTTTAACGTTGTTTTAAATTTTTTCATAAATATTTTTGTATTTAATGAAATTCGTGTGAAATGTAAATTGTAAGCGCGCAAAAGTATGCAATGATATCTTGCAATTATTTCAAAAGCATTAAACCCTGTCGGACCTGAGACAACTAGTTACCAAAATTCATTGGTCTCTCAACTGGTTTTTTGTAGTCAATTGGGCAACTGGTTGTCGAAGTGACTGTCAGCGGGTGCAGAAGTCGGTCAGTTCGCGTCTAATCGTTCACGTTCTGCGTGCGCGTTCATAGGCGAGAAGAAACATGAAAATACGAAACGAAACGAAAGACGAAACAGAGGTGAAATAATCAACATTATTCTGCGATGCTTTTGTTACAACAAGAACGTAGAAATGTTTCTTTCTTTCTGTTTCTATGACTCGAAGTTCGCTCGATTTGCACGTTTTATCTTGAATGATTTCAGTTAGAATTTTGCGTGGTTGCGTGAAGCAACGAATTGCAGCAGCAGTCGAATGGTATGTATTAATAAATCTATGTAATTATGTTTATGTAATTATTAATTAATTAATTTATTTTTTTATTAATTGCAGGCGAAGTCAGGATGTTGCACTGCGTCAGACCCCAAACAGTTTCGACTGAAGTGTGTCAACAAGTCGAAGTTCATCTTTACGTGCATCAATACTTTTTTTATTCGCGATAATTTTTTGTTATTATTTTTAAATATTTTTAAAATAAAATAATTAATTGAAAAATGCACTGTTTTATTTTCTCCATAAAAATCGAGTGGTTAGAAATCTAATCCAGAATAAACTAGTTCGCAAACTAGTCGCTTTCAACTGGTTTGACAACTGGTTGCTTCGGACTAACCTTGGACTAGTTGCAAATGGATGCAGACGGGGACAATTGACCCTCGCCTAGGACACCGCCATGTTAAAAAGGTGAGTTTGCTACAATAAAACGAGTCGATTCTGAGGTCATATGTGTCAAGCGACCAGGTGAAAAACTAGACTTGGACCAGTCCGATTTCCCACAGGGAATCGACAGGAATTTGTGAATATTGAGCTTGCTTTGACCGCGCGAACACCCACACACCTACATGTTTGCATTTCCGTTCGGATATGTAAGTGGGCACATGGCAGCCCTGCAGTAATTGCATTTTAATTTTTATTTGACGCGCTCATTGTAACCAAATTGTATTTTTTTTTTGGTATTTACACGTGTGCGCCTACGGGTGCTTGCCGCGAAAATATTGAATCATCGAGGCACTGTTGCGGCAAGATTCGCCTATGGTCTACGCTACGAAAAGCCATATTTGTTGGCACATTTGAGGGGAATTTAAAAACGTTGAATTTTTCATTCTATGCTGAATTTTTGTAGCAAAAATAAGCTAATGAAAGCAAGAAGTACCTTAAGACAATTGAAGTTCAAACCAATGCATTAGTGACTTGGTAAGTGTTCATAAAAAAGTAGGAGGCAATTCTATAAATTTTAGTTAAAATCCAACAATTAAAAGTAAATGAATTAAAAGTTTCATACAAAAATTTTAATTTTTAAGTTAAAAATTAATTTTTGAATTAAATTTTTAAATGCAAATTTCTGTTTATTAAATTTTTAAAAGAAAATTCTTAATTAACACTAGGATGTGCAACTGGGCTTTTCCAGGCCCATTTTGACTTTGAGTAGTCGCCAAATTGTTTCTTTAGCTCTGATCGCTGAAATATTTTATACCAACTATCGCTAATGTTTTCTAAACGAAACGAAACTAACAAAAGGTTATTTGCATACATTTTGTAGAACAAACATGACCACTTTATGTATGTAGGCGCTAAGTGGAGCAACTGGGCCTGGCGAGGCCCATAAGCGTAATCAGCTATTCCTACGATTTTCGCCCAGTTAGGCGTGGCATAGACAGCTGATACTTGGCACACGTATTCTATGATAGTATAGCTGTGTGTCGAAGTAATTATTTGGTGGGATTTCTTAAGAGAGTGGGGGTTGAGGTGCCCCAAAAAGTAAAACTGCTATTTGTATATGGCACAACATTTAAATTATTTATTTATTGAATAAATTGAAATCAACATAAATAGAGACAATTTATTCTGCAGCACAGCCATGGCACAAACATAGTTTTTTTACAGAGCCGTGTTCAAGGCACATGAAGTTTTTACATGAGTTACACGAGTAGAAGGTTTTGCGCCGTTTTTTGTCATGTTGAGGCTTACACCACGCACAGTCCTTTCGTTGTTTCTTGTCTGGTCGTGCGGATGTGCTTGGGGCTGGGTAGTAAGCTTGTGTCTGTAATAATAAAGACAGAATTAACAATGCATAATAGTTTATTTTTAATAATTACTTACAAAAACATTAAATTTCGCCATAGCTGCACTGATATTAGGCCAGCGGCTAACGTGACTGTTCATTGCCCTATTTTCCATGTGAGGAGTGACCAACTGAGTCGTTAAAAGCGTTAGATATTCACGACGCTTATCCGTTTTGGGTGATCGTTTGAACGAATCGTGAACAATAAAGGATGCCAGGCCAGCAATATCTAATGTTATAAAACATGGAAAGTGGCCAACGGTTTGTGCCACGCTTGCACGAGTAGCTACTGAGCATCTGGTCCATAGTATCGACACTGTTTTATTTTCGTTGTAATCCAAAATTTGATGAGACTTCTTTTATTGGCATTGTCAACTTTGGATACATAATGTTGACAGGAGTGTCAACACAGCTACGCGTGGGCAGACGTGCCTTTTTTGCTCCCGGTTTTTAATGTTTTTATCCGTCTCGCGCGTGTTTTAATGTTCGTCCGCCTGTTGTGTCTGTCTTTTTACACAGTGTCAGCTACCCCGCGTGTGCCATCAAACAAATTACAAATTGCATATTGCAAATATAAATTAAAAACGCAAAAACGAAATCGATCACCGAATCTAAAATGCCGTTAACTCGCCGTCCGCCGCATTAAACTCTGCTCGCGTGGTGTTGTTTGTGGTTTTCTTTCCGTGTTTCCCTCCTCCGTCCGTATTCAGTGGCGCTACATGCGGTCTTGTTCGACACTGAGGAATTGACTGTTCTGTGGTAAAGGCATAACACTTACCACAGAGCATAATCAATTTCTTAGTGCGGCAGATCTCATTCCCAGCTACTTTCCTTGCTCTTTAGCTCATATAGACCATGGTGGTGGACAAATTCCGCATAGCCTTCTGCAACGTGCGCGGGCTCAGGGCGAACTTTTTTGCCGTATACGCATTTGTTAACCTCCATAAACCCCATGTAATGGCACTAGGTGAAACCCAGGTTTGTGGGGATGCAGATCCACTGGATTTTCACATCCCTGGTTACCACCTACTGCCATTATTCTCTCCTCACAGGGGTCTTGCCATTTATGTGTGCAGTAATGTTGCGTACCAGTGCCAGCAACAACTATACACGACGGATGCCGAATTTAGCTCCATGTGGGTTAAATTCAATATCCCGTCGCACATTCTGCACTTCTGCTTCCTATATAGGAGCCCGAATTCAGGGAGAGATTTTACTTATAACAAGTTTGATATTCTCTCTGATTCTATTTCTCAGATTCTGGAATCGTATCCGAATAGTGAAATTGTAGTTGCTGGTGATTTCAATATTCATAATTCCAATTGGCTACGCCATTCCAGCCACACAACTCCTGAAGGCTTATTTGTCGAGCTCTTTGCCGAGTCTAATAACTTGACTCAATTAGTGCATGAACCAACGCATATCCCCTGCGTTGCGGGGCAAGCTCTCAATACTCTAGACCTTTTTCTCACTTCACATCATGAAAAATATGATGTTGAAATGCACGCACCTCTTGGAAACTCGGACCACTGTACCATTTTGGCGTCTTTCTCATACTCTTCTATCCGCAATGCTTCGCTCTTAGCCCCGAAGCGGCTAGTGTGGATGTATGATAAAGCTAACTGGAGTGGACTTAATGAATTTTTCGCCCACTTCAATTGGAAATTGTGTTTTCTTGATAGAAACATAAATGCCGCAGCCAAAATGGTTGAAGAAATTGTATTATTGGGAATGCGGTCCTTTATCCCCAATAAGCAAATTTGCATTAAACCCAAGGACAATATCTGGTTTAATGAGACATGCAGAATTGCTGTCAGGTCTAAAGAGGAAGCTTTCAGAGCATGGCAGGCAAATAAAAATGCCACCACTGAACAGCTGCGTAAACAGGCTAGAAATCGATGCAATGCCATCCTAAGGCGCCAAAAGTTTCTGCACGAACAGCGCCAAAGGAAAAAAGTTCTTCAATGCCAGCGTGGTAGTAAGAACTTCTGGTCATTCGTTAAGAAGGTGAAGAATCAAACATCGTCTTCCATTCCAACTCTTCTTAACAATGATCAAATCATCACTCACTCGGTTGATAAAGCTAATTTGTTGGCTAAAATTTTCGCAGAGAATTCTTCCCTGCCCCCCAGCGATCAACCACTACCCGTAGTCGAGAACGTATCTTACTCTATGCCAGAAATTCATTTTCGGACACGGGTAGTTAAAAGGGTGCTTGCACATCTTGATATAAATAAGGCTTCAGGGCCGGACGGCATTCCAGCCCTTGTTTTGCAAAAGTGCGCTACCTCACTGGCTTGTCCATTACGCAAACTTTTCAACATGTCATACACCACAGGTGTATTTCCGACATGTTGGAAGGTAGCAAATGTTCAACCAGTTCCTAAAAAAGGCAAGACTACTGACCCTGCGAACTACCGACCTATAGCAATCTGCTCGGTGCTTTCCAAAGTAATGGAAAGCATTGTAAACTTCAACCTTGTGAAGTATCTGGAGCACAATAGACTGCTAAGTGACCGCCAATACGGCTTTCGAAGACAGCGATCGACGGGAGACCTTATGGCGGTCCTCACCGAGAAATGGAACCATAGCATTCTAAACCTCGGTGAAAGCAAGGTTGTTGCACTGGATATTTCTAAGGCCTTTGACCGGGTGTGGCATAAAGCGCTCGTGTCTAAATTGATTGCCTATGGCGTCGGTAGTATCTTCTCTCGTTGGATTACGAGCTTCCTCTATGATCGTTCTATTCGTGTTGTAATAGACGGCATAGCCTCGGAAAAGCATTCCCTCAGCGCGGGAGTGCCGCAGGGTTCGGTCCTCTCTCCAACCCTTTTCCTTATCTTCATCAATGACCTATTGTCGTCGACGAAGAATCCCATCTACTCGTTTGCGGATGACAGCACCATTTGTCATTCATACTCCTTCACAAAGCGCCCCAGCTCTGTGGAGATTGAGAGAGAAAGGCGCCGTATGAATGACACACTTAATAGCGACCTACAAACAATCTCCAAGTGGGGTCAAGCGAACAGGGTCGATTTTAATCCTCGCAAGACCCAATGTTGCCTGTTATCCCACAAGCGAGTCTCCCCTCATCCCAACACATCCCTGGTTATGGGTGGTGTGAGTATTGCGGAATCGGCAGCTCTTGATGTTCTGGGCATGTCCATTAAGAATGATCTTCGTTGGAACGATCATATTTTTGGCGTGTCGAAAGAAGCAGCCAAGTGCCTCGGCTTCTTAAAGCGGTGCAAAAAATATTTCACCCCGTCCGATCTCCGCATTATTTATACCACTTATATCCGACCTAAAATGGAGTTTAACTCGCACCTGTGGGCGGGGGCTTCAAAAACCCATTTGGACCTCCTGGACCGGGTGCAAAACCGTGCGATTAAACTTATAGGGGACAGTAGGGCATCCAGCTCTATTGACTCCTTGGAGCATCGTCGAAACGTGGCATGTGTGGTGTTATTCTACCGATACTTTTTCGGTAATTGCTCAGTGGAGATGAGCAGTCTGATGCCATCACTCCGGGTATTCCCACGGGCAACCCGTTTGAACACTGGCGCTCATGCATTCCACGTTGAAACGATGTTCGAGCGCACTACGCATTACAGAGAAAGTTCGTTTCTGGCCCGCACAGCGCGGCTGTGGAATGGTCTCCCTGCGGATATCTTCCCCAGCACTTATGATCTCGATGGGTTCAAGGCAAGAGTCCATAACCACTTCACTCTTAACCCTATCTCCTAACCTTTATATCCTTCCTGAACCAACGCAATGCATCGCATTAATAGGGGTCATCCCCTGCGCGTTTGTTTGAGTTTAAAAAAAAAAAAAAAAAAAAAAAAAAATGCTGTGTTGACAGCAAAATGACTGCCTTATTTTTTTTTGGCACATATGAGCACAATGAAACTTGCTCGTTGTAATAGCCAAACAATGTTTCCTCCAGTTTACGATTCGTCGACTTTTTGAACTCCTCTGGGACAAACCGTTTATTGGGACGGACAGTTCCTACAATTGCCATTTGCCACATTATTTGAAAGAACATTTTCCAGCCGCAATTTTGGTAACAAACAGATAAAATAAAGGGTTTTATAATCCCCCTTACGTGCGCCACTGCACATATTAATTGTAATAGAGTCACCAAACATGGCTGCTCGTGTTTGAATAATTTTTGTTTAACGGCTTACGTACATTTTAGGTACATTTTTCATATATTTACGAAAACATGTAAAAATTTCATGGGCCTTGAACACGGCTGTGTAAATAAACTATTTTTATGCCATGGCTGTGCTGCAGATAAACTGTCTCTTTTTTTGTTGATTTGAATTTAATCAATAAATAAATTAATTAAATGTTGTGCCATATACAAATAGCAGTTTTACTTTTTAGGGCACCTCAACCCCCCACCCTCTTAAGAAATCCCCCCAAATAATTACATCGACACATAGCTATACTATCATAGAATACGTGTGCCAAGTATCAGCTGTCTATGCCACGCCTAACTGGGCGAAAATCGTAGGAATAGCTGATTACGCTTATGGGCCTCGCCAGGCCCAGTTGCTCCACTTAGCGCCTACAAACTAGTCGCTCATCCTAGTGTTAATTAATATGAATTTTTTAAGTAAAACAAAATATGTGAACATAAATTTTCCAAAATAAATGTAAATAAATACAGTTAAAAATTTAAACTTTAAATAATTTTGTGGGTGGATATTTAATTGCTACAATAATAATTTAAATGAATACAAATTTAATACTTTCACAGGTATGGACTCCTTCTTTCTTTAGTCGTGTGATGTAGGGTGTATGTTTTTTATATTTCACATTGTTAACAATGTTAACATTGAATTTAAATAAAGTTCAGCACATGTAAATGCTATTTGCATTTGGAATGAATACACGTGGTGCACGTGGGTATTTAAATAAATTTTTGATAAGCTGCAAGGTATGTAGTCATATGTCAAAATTAAATGTTCGTTGTTGGCAACGTTGAAACCTCAGACAGCTGTCAATAATTGACAGCATTCAAAGAGTAAAATTTTAAAATTATTCATTAGCTCTGCAGGTCAGACTATCCTATTGAGATTTTACAGTCAAGAGGGGGGGGGGGAGTCTATCATTAATATTTTTAATCACTTTGCATGTTTTGCACATTGGCAAAAAACCATAAAGGTCTTTTTACCTCTAAAAAATTTACAAAAATTAAAGTAACAACGTTTTTTGGCCAAATCGATTTGTTTTATTCAGACCAGACCCTTTCGAACTCAATACAGTGATTTTCACGGTCTAAAATCGTGATTATTGAGTGTTTTAGATTGTTAGCCAGAATGTCCTTTAGGATGTCAGTACAAATCGTTTGAATGGCTTCTTCTTCCTCAAAACACTTTCTTTTCATTGGCAAATGCATTTTTTTCTAAAAGATGAATGTCACACGGTGCCATATCAGGCGGCGCATGGACATGGCAACTTATCGCCGCAGACGCATTTAGTGCGGCAGCTGTGATTTGAAATCGCTTATGCGCGATTGCAGGTTGAACCGCCGAAAAGTGCTTTCTGTTTGACTATTTCTATTTGATTTGCGTGACGCACTGAACGCTGTAGTCGAAGTTGAAGTGCCAAAGTGGGGTGGTGCGCCACTTCGACCAGCCCCCAACAACATCAGAAGACGCTGCAAACTTTTAACGAGTTTTCACTTAACTTTCTGGAGCATTTCCTGAGCATCACTTTTACTTTGGGCGTCAAGTGAAGTTGCCGGTTGCGTCGCCGGCGCCGTTGTCATCGATGTCGAGTTGAAGTTTGTTATTATTGGTGATGCTATTGTTGATGTTGTTGGTGGGCGTGAGGTGCTCGCAAAATATTGTTTATCGTTAAGCTTTTTTCATTTATAAAACTTTTCAGTTATACAAAATTTGCTATCAGCAACGAAGTTTAACGCATTGCACAGTGATTCGAATTCATAGAACCGCGGGGCAAAATTAGAAGGAGTCGTCTGTTCCTAATAAAATTTGGTATACTAGTTAATTATGGTCTGTTGAATTGAAATCTCTACTTTGATTTTCTTAGATATTTTCCTTTAAGTTTTGGCAATTTTCAGAAAACAAAAAACATTAAAGCAAAATTGCCCACATCAACTCTAAGTCTATGTTGAAAGTTTAACCGTAAATCGAGCTTTGTATCAAAAATGATGCATTTGGTTTTGTTTTTTATTATAACTTTTTTCAGGATATAATTAATTTGACCATTTTTTGTGACTTTGTTGTGTTGGGATTATGATTGCTTAAAACCATCTTTCACACTTTTTTAAGAAAGCGGTCTTGAGAAAATTGAAAAGATTATAATTCTCTCCTTTGAATACATAGGATAGGATTCCTTAATTTTCTTGAAGCTCGATCTACGGTTAAGTAACTTTTTGCTTACGTTGTATTTTTACGATTTTTTTTAGTCAATG
Organism: Melieria omissa; assembly: GCA_963971225.1. Classification (NCBI taxonomy): domain Eukaryota; kingdom Metazoa; phylum Arthropoda; class Insecta; order Diptera; family Ulidiidae; genus Melieria; species Melieria omissa. Next base: position 106,706,812 of record OZ020268.1, on the reverse strand, counting down.
AACTAAAAATGTGTTTAAATGTTTTTGTGAAAAAAGTTGCGACTTTAAGCAGATTTTTGGAGGTTTTCTTAGTTGAAGTTTTACTTTTCAAATTACATCAAAATGGTTAAATCCTGCGACTATAAATTTTGTGAATTTTGTCTATGAAACGAACCACTGTGCATTGAGATAATCAAAGTCAGAAAAGTAAACGCCTAAAAGTATACCACGAATATCAAATATTGGCGTCAATTTCAAATTTGCAATGCTCATTTATTACTAGAAAATATTTGTGCTTATATTAAAAAATTTTCGTTTAGCAACTTTTTATTTGTACTTATTAGTTTTAAAGTTTTTATTAAAAAATACATCTATAAGTGGCAATTCGAAACATACCAAACTCAAATTCCGGCCCAACACCCCCTCAACGATGCCAATTCAATTGAAATGTCAATGGACATTGAACGTGTGTATCATTAAATTTAATTGGCAAAGAGCAGCCGAAATTTTGAAGTATGCCTCAAGTGCTTGTTGCGGTGCTTCTTTTGTGAAAACAACAACACGCCAGCACAAAGCCACACAAACAATGTTGAAAAAATGGCATAGAAAATATTGTAAAAAATGCTCGCTTAGCTCGAAATGCTTGACTAGTACACACAAAAAACAACCACAATACAACAACACGATTTCAACAAGAAACCAACAACTACACAATGCAGCACTCATCTGTTCTTTCTCTCTCTCTCTCGTTATAAGGTTTCTCGTTGTGGCTAAACATAAAATCCATTCCTACTTAATTGCCGGCAGTTTTTGGGGACTCTTGATAGCATTCGAGGGTTCGGCTGCACACACGCACATATATTCACAAATACCTGTAGTACACAGATATGTGTGCGTATGTTGACTATATATGTATCTGTGTTGGCGCACATTGAAACTGCATTTTCTTTTAAAGGTCGAATGCCTTGTGGCGGGTCTAATTTTTCATATATTAACCGCACACCGGCTGCTTGGCTGGTTTGCCCGGTTTGCCGACTGGATAGAAATAATTTATGAGCACATTGTCTAGACTTGGCGTGCTTGCGGAAGTGTGCGAAATGTTATTGTTATTGTCGACAGCAGCTACGCACATCACCAAGAGCCGCCAACTTGGGGGTTACTCATACGCCCCGGTAGACAACCAACTGGCGGTGACTTTAAGCTAAAATTTAATAATGCTTTATTTCTTTAATTTTTAAGGATGAAACAGTATTAAGGAAATATTCGAAATCGCATTTGATGATGAAAGTGAAAGTACGAGTATTTGAAAGTATTGCAAAGAATGATCAAAATTAAAGTTTTTACCTTCGTTGCTCAAAATATCAGTTATAATTGTGGATATTTACATTTCTGTTCAATTTAAAATCGAAAGCTTTTATCATTACACCTATAGCTTTGGGATAAATTGTATTGCAACTACTTACAATATGAAAAAAGTGAAGTTTTCAACTGAAAAGTCAGCAACATTTTATTGTTTTATTATTGAAACAATTAAAAATCATTTCATACCGAAAATGTGATAAGGAGAAAAAAATCATCGGCAACGTAAATAAAACAAAATCGTAAATTAAAGATATGAAGTAATTTAAAAAAAATGTGTTAAAAATTTCATTATTATTGCTTCATTGATTTTTTATCTTTTTATTATTTAAAATATTGGGTTGGGGGGAAAAGTATTGAGTGTTTTTCCGTTCACTTGACTTTAAAGTGTAATCACTTTGTAACGGTTAGCTACATCTAGTAAATTTTTTTTTTGCTTGACAAGAAACAAATCAACCGAATAATTGCGAAATTTTATTGAGATTTGTGCGTCGAGTTAAAAGTTATTCTAAAGCAAAGATGAGTGAAATTTCGGAAAAAATACATTACATTTTGCAATTTTACTACGACAAAGGGAAGAACGCGACACAGGCGCGTGAAAAGATTTGTGCTGTTTATGGTGAAGATACACTATCTCAGTCAACTGCCAGGAAATGGTTTGCTCTTTTTCGATCTGGAAATTTGGAGGTAAAAGATGCTCCTCGCTCTGGTCGACCCATCACCGAATAAGCCTGTGAAATTATGGATAAGGTTCAAGAAGACCGTCATGTAAGCAGTCATGACATCGCTAAGGAACTGAACATCGACCAAAAATTTTTGTTTAAATGTTGTTTTAATGTATCCACCGTATAGTCCTGACATTCCACCCTCAGATTACAATTTTTTCAGATCTCTTCAACACGCTCTTGCTGGAAAAAAATTGGTCTCGAAAGAGGACTGCGGAAGGCACTTGGACCAGTTTTTCAAGGATAAACCCCCGGAATTTTACAACAAGGGAATAATGGTTCTGGCCGAAAAATGGCAGAAGGTTGTCGAAAAGAATGGACTTTATTTGGAGTAATAAAATATTTTTTTAATTAAAAAAAAAAATTATGTGAATTTTTAATAAAAAAACGCTCAATACTTTTTCCCCAACCCAATATGTACTGATACTCAAATAAATTAAAATTTTTGTACTTTGTTAGAATTTCAGCTTCCGATATTTTGTAATAACTTTTGAACGAATAAAGTTAGAGTAATCGAATTTTGACCCGTGATCAAGGAGATTTTGTGTTTTAAGATATAAAGGATTAAAGGATTTTCAAAGGACATTTTTCATATTTACATATATTTTTCCAAATACATAAAAAAGCAATTTTATTTAAATTCTTGAGCCTTTCTTCTTTCATTTGATATAGACATCGCCATATTTTAACGAGGTTAAGTATTTTTTATTTTATTTGTTGTTTTTTTATCACCTTCATTCAAAATTTTGAATTTTGTGAATTGAATTGATGGACAAATGATGTAGAAATGAAATACTGAGTACGCATTATTACTATAACACTGATCAACAGCAAAATTGCTTTTCTGGGTTTGACATCAGTTCTAGGATAATTAGGTACCGCTGATTTCGAATCCGCAAGCCGTTTTTAAAACTTAGTTTCCGTTTTCGCAAAAAATGGGCGTGTCACTTTTTCGTATTTTCCCTGACTTTTTTCATGTTTGGGATTGTAACTTCTAAACCAATAAACCGGTTGACATGATTTTCACTTTCTGTCATTAACAATACCTCACAGCTTCTTTTCCAATGTAATTTATTTTTATAAGTTTTAAAATTCCACGGTAATTAGACCTCAAAGTCGGAAAATATGGAATTTCAAGGCGTTTTATTGGATGGTCAAAAACATGCACATTTTTCTTAAATCTATTAATGAGTTAGCTGTTAAATGAAAGCGGAAACATCAAATAATACAACACAGCCAAATTATTTGGCGTGGTTCCCATTCTTATCGAAATAATAGGAAAAATGTGCCATCGTGATTTTCATCACTTTTCATACTTTTTCCTTAAAAAATTAGGTGCCTAAAAATATGCAAAGTTTTTATTTTTGTTTTGAGCAATTCAAAATTTGTTTTGTTTTGTGCTTGTATTCCAGACTGTAAATGGGACATATAAAAGAGCATATTTTGAGGCAAAAACATATTTTTTGTTTTTAGTCTATTGAGTAACAAAAATTTAAAAAATACATGGTTATCAAAAGGTTGCTAAACTTTTCAATATAGATTAAGAAATGATGTGGCCATTTTCGCTTTTAATATTTTCTCAAAATTTGCAAAGCTTAGGCATTTACTTTAGTTTTAATTTAAAATATTTTTCTAAATTAAAAATCTGAAAATTGGCAAAACTTAGAGGAAAATATCTAAAAAGTATGTGAAAGTATGTTTCTGGATTCTTTATATTAAAAAAAAACCATTCTTCCTTTATCGAATAATGTAAACACATTCTCTGATATCTTCCGATCTCAATTTGAAAAGTGATCTGAACAACTGATAACTGATTTTACAGAAAGTGTGAAACACAAATTCTATTTAAGTTTGAACTCCAGTCCATCTCCCAATCCATGCAACATGTATTACAACACACATTTCAAACGGGTACAATTTGTGGTATCACAATGGGCCCTTATAGAGGCCTAAGTGTGTCAGAGAGACATACAGAAACAGCCTATCTACTCCTACTACTACCTAACATTTTTCACTCTTAAGTCCCCAGCCGCGCTGAAATGAATTGCAGTGCACTTCTGAAGCCTAATTCTCTACTGTCAAAATATTTTCTTACTGGCTGCTATCGCTGGCGTTAAACTAATTGAGGAACTGATATGCTGAAAGCAGCATCTAAACTCGGCCAACTTTATTCATGCATGTGTATGTGAGCCGTTGTGTGCTCGTTTGCAGTTGCAGCAATGACACAGATAAAAGATGCGCTCCAACCCACGTTTCGCTGTATGCAAACAAAATGTGCTGGACACTGTGAAAGCAGTCCCTTTATTTTCTCCCTCGTTCTCTGTTGGTGGGTGTGTTGCCTTTTGCAATTTGTGTTGCCACAGTGCCAGCGCTGCCATGGCTCCGCACAGCGGCCAGCGTTGCGCTCACGGTGTCAATTGCGTCCCTTCGTTGGCGATGTCTTAATATTCATTTTCAGTCTTGCAGCGTCTTTGAAATCTCAACTAAAACAACAACAACAACAATGGCAACAACAATTTAAAAAAAATTTAGGTTAAGATGCTATCGTTTACCGAGCTCTGTCTTTATTGCTTTGCATGACTCCAGCTGTCTGTCGTGTGCTCCATCCACGTGCTGGGCGCATCCTTCCAGTCTTTTGTGCTGTAGTCCGGCTGTTGTGTGAGTGAGCTGGTGTATGGGCGAGTAATGCATACACTTGAGCCACTTTTTCACTTGCCGTTACACATTTAGTTGGCGCTGCAAATCTCCGACGCAGCTGAAAAGCCTGCTGGCCATAAACTGTGCTGTCGTTAGTGTCGGTGTGTGTGTGACTTGTGGCACTTGTGTAAATCATCTTCCAAGTCCTTGTACTCCTTTTGCCATTATGTGTGTGCGTTGGTTGGTTGGTTGGTTGCTTTCTCTCTCTGCACTTTGCTCGCTGTGGCTGAAACGTTTCGCTGTTATTATTCGCCTGCGTTCGTGTTGTTGTTGCTGTTGTTGTGGCTGTTATTTTACTTGTTTTAATTTTAGCCAAAGATCGAAGCTATAAAAGTAATTAAGATAACGACTTTGTAAGGATTTTCTTTGGCTTCCATTTGTATCTTTCTACTTGCACAAACAAAACGTGTGCGCTTCTGTGTGTATGTGTGTGTGTGAGTGTGTGTGGGAGGTTCGTTGGCTCTTTGGCTGCCGGGTAATTGGAGTGTTTAGCTGCGAATATCCTTTCAGCTTCACTGCTTCCATCCACACACACACATTTAGACGGCTGCGCTGCTTTTCCGACTAGTAGTTGTTTTTGTTGTTGCTGCTGCTGCCACCACAGCTGTAAATGATTGCTTTGTTTTGAGTTACAACGAGATTTTTTTTGTTGTTGTCGACTAGCGTGCTTAACTTGGTTAGAGCCTGGCGGTAAATCATTTCGCTGCTGATTGTTGTTGTCTGGTTGCCTGGGGTGCCCGACTCGCGAGTGGGATCAAATATTAAAAGGAGAAATAATTTATTTTCATTTTAATGCCGCTTCTCGAGTAGATGTGCAGTCGACGTTTGTGTGTGTGTGTGTGTGTGTGTGTGTGTGTGTTGAAATACAACACATGAGACAGCCTCAATTAATTAGCAAAATTAAAAGTTTGAAATTTCAGTTAAGAGTTCAACAGTTTGACGGTCGCTGATATAAGATATCCGCAGGAAAATTACTTGCACTTGCGGAAAAGAATGTGGGCGCATAAAACTGATGAACAGACTTTGCTGTCATGCAAAGGAGGCTTTTCGAACTTAATGATGTTAAAGGAATGCTGTGTAATTGCAGGGTTTCACACAAGACTTGAGAGCTATCAGAGTAGAATGAATACAGTCGCGGATAAATGATTGAGACAATGCAATACGAAGTTTCGTTATGATTTCGCCATTGCCATTTAAGTAGTAGTAATTAAATTTTGACACGTGATCAAGGAGATTTTGGGTTTTAACATTCTTACTTTTCAAGAAAATTCGTTATAAATTTTCAAGGATATAAAGGATTAAAATTTTCAAAGGACCTTTTCCATATCCTTTTTTTACAAATAGATAAAAAATCAATTTTATTTAAACTCTTGAGCCTTTCCTCTTTAATTTGATATGCATATTGCGTATTGTTTATATTTTTTCTAATTTTGTATCCCCTTAAAAATGTTGAAGTCCTTTTAAAAGTACAAAGGATGTAGAAATGAAAAACTGAGAACGCAGTATTACTATGTTTGGTCTCTAGTCTCACGCCCATATGGATTTTTTCCAGTGTGAAAAATGCTGTCGCACAGTGTTCTCTGATTTTTAATTCTGTTTGAAAAAAATTTTAATTCATTTTATTAAACATTTAATTTTTGAATTTTGACTCTGCATTGAAATACATTTTCGCACAGTTTCATTGAACAGCGCCAGCAAATTTAAATTCGCAAAACATCTTTAAAGCATCTTTGAGGCAACGTCAAACCAATCGAATTGATGAGTTGCAGTCGCCACGAAAATGCCAACGAACCCGACAACCGGTACGCGACCGAACAGTATGAAAGCACAGCTGGCGCCGCTAACAACATGCTTCGTTACCTGAAGCTGCTTCCGGCTGACAATGCCGGAAGTGGAAGAGTATCACGTAGCGCTGCAACTGTTGTTTGCGTCGCTCGCTTACTGCCAACGAAATTGCATGGAAATTGCATAAAAATGCGCAAACAAGACGCAAGTCGACATTGGTGCCACTTCTTGCTGTTGCTGTGGTAGATACGTGTGCGGCTGCGGCACGTTCGCAGCAGTATTGCTCTGCTGGCGGCAATAAGACGCCGACAATGTTGGGTGCAGTCCGCACGCGGTCAGTCACATTGTCACGTTGCAGTCGGGCACGTGGCCACACGCCCAGCACATCACTGACACAATTTTCCAAATATCCTTCTAAGCTGCATTTCGACAGTGGCCCCTTGTTGCGGCCATCATTACTGACAGCCAGCAGAGCGCAGCGTCTTACTACATCGCTCTTTTCCTTCGTCTCTGCTGTCCGTCGTTACAGCAGTCTGTGGCTCTGACTCTGCAAGGAGCTGCTGCTGCCTTGGCCTGTCTGACGCTGTTGGCGTCCAACACAGTGGAACGTTGTAATTTGCTGCGCTGCGCAAAGCTCTTGAGGCGAGTTGATTGAATTTTGCGCTTTTACTCTTCTAATTTATTTAATTTGGGAAAATTGAATAAAAATGGTTTTGTTGAGCAATTTTTTTGATGTTCGTTTTTATGTGTGGATGAGTGTGAAAGTGATATTGAACCCGATATTGTGTGGATCGGTTGCAGTGCTGAAGAACATATTCATTTTGTTGCAGAACTTTGCAATGAATTACAAAGCTTATATGCCGCCCGCGGCAATTCGCCAGAGTGCCGACCCTAAATTTTTTTATGTATCAGGTGTACAACTTTGCTTCCGCCGTTTTTTCCAAAATTAAAAGCTTTATTGCGAAAAAGTGCTTACAGATGTATTATTCAAAGTATTGTCCGTCGCTAGCGACAACTTTCTCCCATCTTTCCGGCAATTTTCGGATCCCGGCTCGAAAAAAGGAGTCCTCTTTTGACGCTATCCATGAAGCAATCCATTTTTCCAATTCTTCGAAGGATTGAAAATGTTGATCTGCCAGGCCGTGTGCCATCGAACGGAATAGGTGGAAGTCAGAAGGGGCGACATCTGGGGAATACGGCGGGTGGGGCAAGACTTCCCATTTCAGCGTTTCCAGGTACTTTTTGACCACTTTTGCGACGTGAGGCCGAGCATTGTCGTGTTGGAGGATGACTTTTTCATGTCGCTCTTCCATTTTTCAAAACTTTGAAACCACTCCCGACACGTTCTTTCACTCAGAGCAGCATCACCGTAAGTTTCTGAGAGCATTCGATGCGCTTCAGCTGCATTTTTTTTCGAATTGTAACAGAAAAGTAAAACTTCCCGCAAATGGCGAGAATTGGGCACATAAACGGACATTTTCGAGCGTGAATAATACGAAAACAAGAACAACTGTCACTGAAACGGCGATGACAATTCGTTAGGCACTGTCCACACTCACTTTAAAGGCATTACCATCTATGTATTTCAACCAGCCTCAGCCGGTACAGCCACCTATCGGAAAACGGAAGCAAAGTTGTACACCTGATATTTATTTAAATACAGACGAAAATTATCAACCACGTTTAAATTCAATTTTTTCATACAAATCGATCGATGTTACAAAAAATATCTAATGAAAATGTGGTGTGTGTATGAATGCAACAAAATATATATTTACTGTGATCTCACCGCACTACCAGCGCGGGGAAACTATCATACAAGAAAAATTAACCTAAACTATTCGAGCCGAACTTAACCTAACCTAACCTAACCTAGTATTGTCTAAATCAGTGTGCAGCTGGCAATTTCAAAGCTCAACTTCTACTAATGAAAGAGATATTAGATAAAAGAGAAAAAGATGTACGAAATTTTAAAATATTTATCAACCAAAAGTGACATCCCGCGACGTTTAGAAAAACGATCGCTGTTACAAAATTTTGCAACTTTTATAAGCATCACTTCATCACTAAATATAAAACTGTTTGTATGTATGGATTTTTGTATGCATGTATTTGCATTCAATTCGGTTTAATTTCAGCAAGCGGCAAGCAATAAAATAAAACCCAAATTTTGCACTTTTCATGATGCTTTGATATGGGATTCAACATTGTCTATGGGAGCATACAAACGCACACATGGATGTTGCAGGATATGTGCATGCGAGTGTGAGTGTTTTTGTGTAGCTTTACAAAAGTGTATAGTGCGCGTTGCAGAGGCTAATGCGGCGAATGAAATGCGCGGCAGCGAGTGTCGGCTTTGTTCACGACAGTCGAGCACACAATGCAGCAACATATGCTCGACAGACAGGTGGAGCGCGGCAATGCTGCTGCCAGCTAACGAACGCCAGAGAGCCGGAAAATGAGGAAAATCATGCTGCGCTTTGCAATGGCAAAATAGATGACGGAAAATCGATAAATGCTGCTGCCGCTGCTGTTGCTGCTACTTGACGATGCGCTGCAACATTATCGCACTTGTTAGCAACTCGTTGTCGTTGCAGCCGCTGCTATTGAAATCCGAGCAGCGCACAGCGTGCGTTAAATTGAAACCGACTCATCTGTGTGTGTGTGTGTGCGTGTGTGTGTTGTACGCGCTGTCGCTTCTCTGCCTAATGCAGCTATTTGCTGTTGTTGCTGTTGATTTGCTATCGCTTGTAGCATTTCAGGCGAATCGGCGCTGTTTTTTGTTCGTTAGCTGGTTTTGTGCTGTTTTTCGCCATGTTGCACAATAAAAACGAAAGCGGCTTTAATTAAAAACGCGCAACACGATACGTACACCTGTCATTGTTGGCATTTCCGCTGTCGTTGTGAAAGCGAAATTGCATTGCAAAATATTGTGTTGTCCTAATTAGAGCGCATTGTGCAAGGATAACGTAAAGTGGCGCTGTTAAATTGTTGCCACTACAAAAATAACTTCAGATATATATTTCAGAAGCAGCGAGCATTCGAATAACAACTAAATTACTTTATGGGTTAAGCAGAACCCAAATGCTTCGTGATGATGTCTTCAACTGAAATTGAATATTTTTGAGAAAATTGATTTTAAAAACTTTACAGCTCTCTATTCTATTATATTCACTTAACTGTACAACATGGAGTAATAAGTTGCCATGCAAAAACAAAAACAATAATAACAAAAAAAAATTACAAGCCAAGTGAAAATTGCTGCTGCCACAACTCGCAGGCCCAGTTTAAACTATAAACTTTCTGCTCTCAAATAATTCAGTAATTTGATTCTTTTTTTTAGTATTTGAGTATTTTTCTTTTTTTTTTGTTGTTTGTTGATTTGATTGCGCTGTCATGAAGACAACAACAATTTAATGCTAAAAATTTTTTATCTTTGCTGCTTGTCGGCGCATTCCTCCCAACGGAGAAATGTCGTAAAAATGTCGGCATTGGCAGTCGTAGCTCGCAGCCAGCAACAGTCGTTGCGACGGAGACGAAAGTTTCACTCTGCAGCCGCAGTCACCCACAAACGTGGCCGCATTGAAGCCAAATCGCATATTCCCCAGCATCCATTTAGCGTAAAATGCTGCGATATTAAATTGCAGCAGGCAGAAAGTAGGCGGACGCCTTCGTCTTCGTCATGCGGTGAGTGGAGCGCCAAGTTTGCTTCGAAAAATCTGTGCGGCACAAAAATGCCACCAAGCAGAAAATATTACAATTTCATATCTACACATAAAGATAGATACGTATGTATGTATGTATGTATGTGTATATATTTTCTTATCAATTTGCAAGTTTTGGTATGCAGTTTTTCGCGAAATAGCAACGATTGCTGTCTGCGTGAACAACTCATCAGTGCTTGGGTGGCGCTGGTTTAAAAGAATCGCGGGCTTCATTAATTTTGGGAAATTTCTTACAATCTCATTTTCGTTTTATTTATTTGGCAGTTTTCTGACCAGGGCGGCGAGACATTAACAGTTATAAAGTTTGTCAACAAATCTGATCAGCAGCTGAAAATTAGATGTTCTCAGCTCAGTGTCAACACTGAGAAAGAGTGATGAAAGTTGAGTAAGAAAGATGTGGTCATGAGCAGCGCAGAGTTGTGGGATTTCGTCTACCAAATATTATTTATTATTTTTATTGATTTATTAAGTTACTTTGTTATTATTTAACTTTGTATTTGATAGATTGAAGTTTAATTCTGATTGAAGATATTTAATTCTGATTGAGGAGTAATTAAAAGACTTAATTCTTAAAATAAAAAAAATAAATATACAAAATTTTAAATAAAATATAAAACTAAATAAAAAATAATTAAAGTTGAAAAATTTACCATTAAGAATCAAATGGCCACTGAATTCAATTAAAATCGTTCCTATTCCGTAGACAACATTTTCTTGCACCATTGTTATCAGATTTGTGAATGAAGTCAAACTTTATTCCACTAAGTTAGGTTAGAATGAAGAGTCTGATGAGTTTCTGCTTTACAAAAACGTAGATATGGACAACGGTTTGTCTGGGTGCATAGTTAAGACTTATATCCACTTGGAGACCTAGACAAGTCGTTACGGAATCCTTAATTTCAACTGCAATTAGTTTGTCTCAATCATTTCAACATTTCGATGACACGTTCAATTCCGCATAAAGTCATCAGGATCCTTGATGGCACAAATATATTCGGATTGACAAAATTATAAGAAGTAATCGAAAATAAAAGAAATTTCACAGCTGATGGCCAAAGTCGCTAGTGCTGCTACTGTAATTTGTTGTTGCACAAATAAAATAAAAAATTAAAATAAATTGCATATACAGTTATTGCAAATTTTTTATAGCAAAATTTCAATGAAATCGGAGCAAAATTTAGACCACCTCCCATACTTAAAAAACTTTATAAAAACAATGAAAATTATTTTGGAATCTACATATTTATTTTTAGTTCAATTTATAAATATGTTTATAGATAAGCTGCGCTCATTTCAAAAGCAATTGAAATTACACATTCTACAAATTGTTCCACAGCTGCTCTGAACTTGCTCTGAGAGGGTTAAAATCCATGACTGACCCCCACTAATTTTTCCTTATGAATATTTCTTTCAAACATACTTACCTCCTATCTCCAACCCTTAATGAGGTTTCCATACAAAATCATTGTTTTCATAAAATGGGCTCCCACAGCTCCCTGGTTGCCCTAAGACGTGTCATATGTAAGACTGACCCCATTTATATTCCCTTTTGAATGTGATTTCTATACATGCCTAATCGCTATCACCAAGTCTTAAGGGGGTGGCATACAAAACTAGTAACTTTCATTGGAATGCGAAGCCACCCCACTTGTAAATGTAGTAAAATAAGCGAGGAGACATCGTATCTCACCTTCTCTATCTAGACGAAGATGGAAAACCCTAGGCTCTTCTTTTTTCGACAACTCGAATGACCTCAGTTGAGTTAGCATCAAAGACTTGCTTGAGTTCATCCACTCTTCGAAATGGCTTGAATAGGCTTCTCGACTTGCAGTAAGACAGACCTTTCAACTTGTGGTATCACAACGGGCCCATTCCGTGGCCTACGTGTGTCTCTCGGCAAGTCCCAGGCCAAAACAGCCACATTAACCTAACCTAACCTACTTACGAGTCTTCACAGAAAAATTCCACTAACTTGATTTTGCGCAAATCTGCGCAGCGGAGATTTTACAGCATTCTACATTATTGCCAAAGAAAATAACAACTTTTAAAAGTGATAATACATGTTTTTTTATTCACTTGATTTATTTGTTTAATATTCTTTATACAAGGTGAGAAGAATCAGAGGTGAGAAAAATCAGAAAAATGTTGGTCTCTCAAAATAAAATATAAAAAAATTTTGAAAGTGAAAATATGTGTTTTTTTTTTAATTCACCTTTAAAGCTTTAACTCAGTTTTTATCCACTTATTTGCTTTGTTTAATTTGCTTCATACAAGGTGAGAAGAATTAGAGGTGAGAAAAATCAGCAAAATGTTGGTCTTGCCAGATCAAAATTCTATGAAACTTACGACAACAGTAAGTTTTAGGAACTTGCTCATAATTTATTTTGCAATATTTAACCTCAAAATGAAAACAAAAAATTGTCATTTATATACAATTTCTTCTTTAACGCTGTGAAAGCTTACTTTAAGAACTCATAACTTCTATGTTGTCCTATATTTTTTCGTAAAAGTTGGAATTTATTTTAATTGAAGTATTTACAACAAAACTTCGTACTCAAATTTATTTGTTCTAATACCCAATTTTGGCATTTTTGCAATTACTCGCAACACTGTGCGGATGGTTTACTTTTCCTCAATTTTCGCAAACAACGTCAACAACAAAAAGTTTAGTTTTAGTTTTATAATTTAAATTTAGTAGCACAATTTTTTGATCTGAATAAAAGTTTGTTACATATTTGAGACTATTTAAGACTTCAAGTTTCACTGTTTGCATTATGTTTGATGCATTTAATTTGCCCCACTGTGCTCGTCCTCTTTATTTCGCATAGACTTCACTTTCGCGGCAACATTTGAGAGTGCAACACTGCAACTTTGCTCCAGAATCAAATCCCAAATTTACAAATGTTGCCCAAAATGAGGGCACAAACAGTTACTTGTGCACTTTGCATTCTCTCACAGTTTGCTGTTCTTTAACTTTGCATTTGCCTCAACTTTTGTTGAAAACTTTTATTTTTGCCACTTTGTGTGCGATTTCCGTCTGGTAATGTGCGCCTAATGCGCTGCCCGAAACGGACATAAACACAAAAATGGGCGCAACAGCCAAAAACACGGACCAACAGACGAACGAATGAACAAACTGTGCGCTTTATTGAATAAATTGAAAAGTTGGGACTGGGTTTTTGCTGTCAGTTTTCTTTGCTTTGCTTTATTTGGACGCTTTGCTATTTTTGCGTTGCGTTTATTGGGCGGCAAAGTTTAGCATTTCGAGTTTGAGTTTGAGTTTCTATTTGCTGGTAACACTGATTTTTTTTTGCACTATTCTATTTGAAGTTTTATTTTTGTATTGTTGGTGCATTTGTTGATGAGGAAAATTATGTAAACAACTTTTGTTGAAAGTTTTATTTGCGCAGTTTAGTGGAGAAGTGTGTGTATGTGTGTGTGTGTGTGTTTCAATATGAGAAAATAAGGCTAACGCTTACGATGCTAATGCGTGGAAGTGGCTGTATATGTGTGAGTGTGTGTGTGTTTGTAAATAAACTTTGCCACAATGCCAAAAGATTTTGGTTAACATAGCCGATTCGCTGAAGCTTGCACAAGCGAAAGTAGCAAAACAAAATCAATCACATTGCATGTTTTTTTGGTAATATTTATACTTTTTGAATACTTTTCTATTAACAATCTGCACAAACAATAAGTTCTGCAAAACAGTTGTTGTACGTGTATAAAAATAAACAGTAGAAATTAGATCTGTGGGTCAAACACCTCAACAGCTTCTTTTGCCAATTAGGATACTTTAAGTTAAAAATTACACAGGACAACAAAAAAACACTTTTTTTCTGTTGCATCGAGTTTTTCTGCGGTTTCTTACTAATTTCGGTGCGCTGATTTCGAATCTATCCTCAGATTTTTTCCAGCAGCTCTACTTAGTGAGATATAGGTATCGTGTCATTTTTTCAGTTTTTTCTCTACTTTTTCCATATTTTTTATTGTAATTTCTAAACCAAAAAACCGATTGACACGATTTTCACCTTATCGCATTTACAGCAACTCACGGCTTCTGTAATGTAATTTATTTTTATAAGTTTTAAAATTCCGCGGTAATTGGACCTCAAAGTCGGAAAAAATGAAATTTTAAGGTGTTTTCTTTGATGGTCAAAAGCATACACATTTTTTGTAAAACAATTAACAAGTTAGGTGTATAATGAGAGCCGATACATCAAGCAATACAACACAGCCATATTATTTGGCAGAATACACATTCGCATCGAAATAATACCAAAAATGTACCATAGCCATTTTCATCACTTTTCATACTTTGTCCTTAAAAAATTAGGTGCCTCAAAATATGCAAAGTTTTTAATTTTTTTTTGTTTTCGAGCAATTCAAAATCTTTTTATTTTTTGCTTGTATTCCAGACTATAAATGGAACATATAAAAGAGTATATTTTGAGGCTCCTAATTTTTTAAGGAAAAAGTATGAAAAGTGATGAAAATGGCTTTAACACATTTTTGCTATTATGTCGATGCGAATGTGTATTCCGTCAAATAATTTGGCTGTATTGTATTGCTTGATGTTTCTTCTTAAGATATTCATGTACTTCGTAACTTGGTTTATGAAACATCTGTAAAATTTTCGCCATCAGAAAAAACGCCTTGAAATTCAATATTTTCCTACTTTGAAACGTTATTACAACGCCAATTTAGAACGCATAATTGTCATTAATGTCAGAAAAGATGGTGTGAAGTGCAACGATATACAAATCATCAAATCAAATCGATAGAATTATTGGTTCGGAAATTACAGTCGGAAACGAGAAAAAAGCCGAGGAAAATTCGAACAAGTGACACTCCCATTTTTTGCGAAAACTAGAGCTGTTATATAAAAACGGAGTATGGTTTTGAAAGCAGCGTGGAAAAACGATTCAGATTCATGTAAAAAACTCCATGCAACAGACATGTTGTTGTGCAGTGTTATTCTTAAAGTATGATGTAAAAAAATTGCTTTAAATGCCAGCAACGCCAGCAGAAAATACTCCCACAATGCTTTGAAGTGATGGCACAATTTCGAGTTGGAACTATCGAGTTCTCTGTGCCTCCAGGTTGGCTATTTGTGTGCATACACACGTATGAATGTGCATGAGTGTAAATATGAGTGTATGTATGTGTATGTCGATGCGCACTGCTTGCAGCTCAATGAAGGTTTTCTTTCTTAATATCTTGCACGCTGACACTAATGAAGCCCTTTTCAGCAGCGCTGCATGCACCTCACACACACACACACATACAAGATTTTCCCACTGCGTTGCGTACTCGTTCGCTCAGTCAGTATCCATGACTTGGCGCATTTGTATGCAACGAACGCACACATACACACACACAGACTCTGACTCTTGCTGCGTTCCAGTTAAGCACAGCGTCCGCACAAGGCCCACGTCAGCGTGCGCACCGCAAGGACGAGTGGCGCCTTTAATTTCATTTTCATTTTAATTAGATCGTGAGGCCGTTTCTGGGTGTTGTGGGCAGCTTGGGAGGCTGTTGTACGCTGCCAGCTGTGCAACAAGTTCAGCTAATTATGCGGCTGCGGCATAGATTCAATGGGTTCATTATGAAGCGCGGTGAATTGAAATTTAGATTTTTACTAAATTCATTGATATTTCTTTTACAAAAAAAATAAACAAAAATGTTTTTTTTTGTTTTACAATTTCAGACAGCAGGACTCAGCAAAGCATTAACAATTTAATAGCAAAATTTTATCGAACGTTGACACTGTTGCCGCCCATGATGGACGCCATTAATTAAAACGCACTGTCACATTTATTTAACGCATTTCGGTTCGTTGCGTCCACATTTAAATTAGGCAGCACAGTGTCCTGCACTGCCAATATTTATGGCAGCTTAGTAAGTATCCGTTGTTATTTTTGTTGTTGTGAATTTAGCTCCATCCTTCACCATGTGTCATATTTGGAGAGGTCATTAAATTGGCGTTGAGTTGTTTATTTAACGGTCATTAACGCCTAACTGCGTCTGATTTTGTCATAATTGCCATTGTTGTTGTTGTTGGTGTTGTTTGAATCGATGAAGCCACAACCGCAATTTATTGTTTATATTGAATTTATTATCATAATTAATGCTCATTTGGCTGTGCAGACTGCAGGAAGTTGCCATTCAAGCGTCGGACAGATTTTTGTGGCGAATTTTCACTCAGCGGGGGCGGGTGTCTGGTGGCAGTGTGCAACTAAATTTTTAATGCATCGTTGCGTGACGCTTATGCTGTCAGCTTGTTGCAAGTTGCAAGTCTCGTTGCTGCACTATCGATTAATTTGCTTGCGGCGCGTAAATTATGTGAATTGCAGCCGAATTGTTGTGATTTCATTTCCTACAAATAAATGGCCAATAACAAATAATAATAAATTAAATATCTACAAAAAAATGTACACACCTCTTATCTACTTTTAGCTTGAGAACTCAACTTGAAGCCACTGATTAGCGTTTGAGAAAGTTTCGTTCCGCTTTCGCTTTTGTTTGAGAATGTATGAAAATTTCTAGCATACTTTTATGCGTTACCTAAATTTAAAACTAAGCATTGATAGCCAGTACTCAAACCAGTTGGCAGCAGTCAATGGAAACTTAACGAAGAAACTAAAGTGTTGCCTGTTCCTTTCAACACTGAAGTGTATGAGTGTTGACTGCTCATAAAACACCAAAACCATACAAACGCGCAGCTACTCAACCGGATGTGCGCTGGAGTTGGTCTTTAGTTTTGGCTATCTTGTTGATAGTACAAACATTATAAAAATATCGGTTTTTCTAGTTTGTAATTTACATCTCAAAAGCAAAATTGATTTGTTTTTTGAAAATTCGAAAGGAATCAACTTTAATATACAACAAAGCATTTTTCTTTACATTCACAAAATGTAATAAAAGTATCTTTTAATGGCACTTGACATTTAATAATCGCAGCGTTTATGCCAATTGAAAACTGCGACAACTGCATGAGTGTCCTTCAATTGCACTCTTCACATTGTACAATGCAGCGGCAGCTCTGAGCGCATGTGGCGGCATACATTTCGTTTCCAGAGAAAACGATTGTCGTATGTGCTACTAAATTCAATGGAACATACGACGTTCGTTTTCTGCGGCGACGATTCGCCGATGAAGGGTGCGCAACAGCAGAGGACGGACACAACAAGCGCACTCGAAATGTTAAACGTTTGTAATTGAGTTATTGAATATGCGGTGGAGGGAAAAGCTACTCGACTTGAGCGAAAATGCCAAATATTCATCGCAACGTACATTTAATATTAAAAAAATATAAAAATATTTAATTTTGAAAAATTAAATTTTACAGAAATTTTGATAAAAATATTTACGAAAAAGTAATGAATAAATAAGTCAAGAAATGAATGATCAACATTTTTTATATTTTACATTTTTTATATATTTTATATTTTTTATATCACCGTCACACAAGTTGTGGTCTAAAGCAGCATGAAGCTTAATTGGCTCACTTAACTTACAGCAACAGCACCGTGGGTCACTATGGCTCAATTACAACAAACGCAGTTGCTACAGTTTAGTATTCATGCACAGATTTTTGCGTGTTTTAGAAGTGTTCAAAAGTTAATAACATTTATTTGGGTCAATGAATTGCTTGTCCTCTCGAAAATTATGTTTTTGTGATCATTATTGAGGCACGGAGGACACTCAATTAAAATTTACTGCACTCAAACTTTCCTAAGAAAGGCCCACAGTGGGAATGAAAGGACAATTTGTAAATATCGACAAAATGTTTTTTTTAACAATGAATTGTCAATGAATTGTTTGTCCTCTTGAAAATTATGTTTTTGTGATCAATTAAAATTTATTGCACTAAAGTTTTCCTAAGACAGGCCCACAGTGGGAATGAAAGGACAATTTTTAAATATCGACACTTTTTTTTTTAACACAGAAACCAAACATAACTTTTATATTGACATTTTTACTGATTGCCTGCAAAAGGTTAGTATTTTTTTCCTATACACTTTTGTATAAAAAGGCCCAATTTCCAGAAAAGCGTCCTAAAAGCCCAAGTGAAATAAAAAAGCACACTTTTGGCCCAACTGGTCCAAACGTGGCAATCGTGTGTATTTTTTTGAGCCACTTCACTAAAATGAAGTTCATTTCCCCCTAAAAACTAAAATTCCACCCAGAATTTATAATGCACACATAAAATGAATATTTCGTGAAAATTGCTCATCCTATTTGATACATGACATTGAAAAAAAAATTCCACTTGCCAATATATCTAAACAAGGTATTGATGTGAGAAAAATGCAGCCTGGTTGACCACAGACATTTTAAAAAGCGTAAATTAAAACTGTCTGTAAAATATTTCCCACCTAAATTTTCCCCTTAAAAAATTTATCATAAAATTTCCCCCGCAATCCAAACAAATAGACCCCAACTCTAGGGAGGAAAACCCATAATCTGGCAACACTGCACGGTAGTAATTTAAAGCAAAGCAAAGTAATGTAATGTAATGTAATGTAATGTAATGTAATGTAATGTAATGTAATGTAATGTAATATAGTTAAAGACTTCTCGGTATAGGCAAAAGTATGACAGGATTTTAAGAAATTCCCTACAACAAAAACAGTTGTAAGTATTGCTGCTCAGTTTAAATTCCTAAGACTGCTCAGAGGGTGCGTGAACCCATTCCAGATTCCAGGGCTCTAAATTCTCTCTTGAAATACAAGACTTCCCGTAGCTTTGTCGATTTCCCAATATGTTTTTTTCATTGAAAACCATCATCATTCATGTACTTTTTCTTTTTTTTCAGATTCGATTTATTTATATTTCGATTCATTCGCTTAAACATATAATAACATATAACTAATCGTTAATTTAATTAATCCATTTTAATGTACAATTCCTTAATGGCAGCCTTAACAAAACATCACAACATCATACAAAGTAAATGCAATTACGACTCAAAGTGTCTGAGAGAGTTTTCAGCATCCTTGACAGTGAATGCAACATGTGTCGCAGCCAGTTCAGGTGCACTCGTACTCGTGCGCCTGCATATCCTGCAGGATGCCCAAAATCTCCAGCGACTCGTACGTGTCGAAATCGTCGGCGTAGCGCAGCGTACGCGTCGGCCGTTGCCGGTGCTCGCGCGGTAGCGCCAATGGCAGCGGCAGGTGTTCCGCCATCACCGAATGATGCGTGACGAGTGCCTGCAGCGAGCTGAACTGCTTCTTGGCACCCTTCAGCCGATAGTTGTTGGCCGTGGCGAGCACCGCAAAGTGCTTTACTTTCGACTCGACGCGGAGGCAAAGCTCGTAGGCGCGCGACTTGCGGCGCACCAGAAAACTGCCGGGCGTCGTTGGCTGCAGTTGCGCCAGCGCCGCTTTGGCACTCAAGTGCGGATGGTACCACCCGCTGGCCAGCAACTCGTGATCGCTATCGCTGACCGAGCGACGTTTGCGGCGCTTCGCTTTGCCACTGCGACGCGGCTGGTGCGTGCTGTGCGTCTTTTCGCTGATCAGCTGACAGCAGTCGGAGATGCCCGCGTCCGAGTCGTCATCGTCATCGTCGTCGAAGTGCAGCGGCGCGAAAATGCTTGTCTCTAGTGGGGCGTCAGCCTCGTCGTCGTCTTCGGTGGTGGAGTCGCTGCAGTTGGATGCGTTTTGCCAGCAATTTAACGACAGCAGTGATTTCTGCGGCGATTTCGTTGCCGGCCGCTGACTCTGGGTGCGTGCTTCGTCGACGTTTGCGGGTTCAAGCGAGAAGGAACAGCTGCTGCTGCAGTCGGTGGCGTCCTCTTCGTCGGCATTGTACGACGAGTCCAACATATCAACCTTTAACAAATTGAATAGTTAGAATTTTTTCTGAAAAGCCATTGACCTGTCGTCGTCGTGTTGCTCACCTCGTCATAGTCGCTGGTTACGTCCTCCTCGGTGTCGCTGAGCTGTCGGTGAGCTACGTTGGCCGCGTGCTGCTGAAAGAGTTTCCGACGCAAAAAGTCCTTCATGCAGTCGTAGACTTTGGGCCGCTTAACCGCACTAACGAGCAGCGCTCTGTCATTTTCTGGCACAGCCACACCGACGCCGGCCACAACCAGCGCCACGTGACTGCGACTGTGATAGCCGGAAGATGTGCTACACGAGCAGGAGCAGCTCGATTTTTGCGATGAAGACATTGTCGTCGTTGTTGGCGCTGACAACTGAGTGACACGCTTTGCTGTTGCTGGTGTTGTTGCTGTCAGCGTTGTTGGCAAAAATTTGCTGCTCCATTCTTGGTATTTTCTAATGGCCAATTCAACGCTTTTTGGTGTCATTGTTGCCGTTGTTGTTGTTGTTGTTGTTGGTTTGTAGTCTGTGTACAATTCGGCGTACGCTGGACACTTGATGGCTGGTTGTTGTTGTTGTTGCTGCTGCAAGGAAACAAAGCCAAAGCATAAAATGAGAAAAGTGTAGAAAATTGCATAAAGTTGTGTTGTGCGCCATTTTCCTTAATGGTTTTATGTTTGCAGTTGAAGAAAATTGGGAAATTGTGAAGAAAACGAGCAATTAAGAGGAGTGGCCGTTAAGTGAAAAATAAGTGAGTCAAGAATCTGTCTAAGACTTGAAGAGAAAAATGAGAGAAAGAATGGCATTTCAGGTCGTTTAGTTGTGAGCTTAAGAAGAACAACAGAGCAAATGATGGAAATTTGTGTCTAAAGTAGATTACTCTACTATTCTCTAAGACATTTACTACCGATTGTGAACACCGCCGATTACAAAAAAGACCAATTAGGAGAAGTGGCGCGAAGTGGAAAACAACTGAGTAGGTAAATTCTCTAAAGCTTAAAGAAACAAAAGACAAAGAGAAGCTCTTCCATGTACCCATTATAAAAACCGTATAAACGGTTGGGGTTACATGGATTAAGTTCCCATAGATGGCTGATTTTTCTTACTTTTGACGCGACCAAGTGCAAATTTTTTTTTTCAAAAGTTTAAAAGAGTAAATATTAGAAATATGCATCTAATGCATTAACTCTACTATTCTCTAAGACAGTTATTACCAATCGTGAATGCCGCCATTATTGTATTAGTATAGCACACGTAGGTCAAAAGGCCCACTGTAACGTAGACATGAGGAAATAAGCTTCTAAGCTAAAATTTGTAATTTGTTGTGCTATGAACTGTGTTTTGAAAAAACCATTTAAAGCAATAATCGAAATCTTCAAAAAAGCTAAGTTACAAATTGAATTTTAAATCCTTTTGTCTGGTTAATTATTTCAAAAAATGTTGGATAAGAAGAATTTCGTAATTTAGTCAGAAAATTGGTTTTCGTACCCTGTGTCTCGATAATACTATTTGGTATTTAAATCATGGAACAAGCCTCTTTGTTAGAGTTCTAGAGCCAGTTTACTTTCGAACAAGTTTAGCTAAAAACGGGTTAAATAAATTTTGTATCAATATTTTTTAAATACAGAAAAATTATTTGGTATTTATGAAAAAATACAATATTATCACTTTTTGATTTTATTTAACCTTTATTAAAAAAACAGGGTTTTGAACAAACGCGCCCAATTCGTAGACTTCAATAAGAGCACAAACTTTCCCTGATATCGCTGCAAATTATTGGAAATTATTTTGGGGATAACAGTAAATTTTTTACAATTTGCTTTGAATTCACTTCTGAAAATATTAATTTGTGTCTGTGTTGTTAGTGCCTCCTTAAAATTAAACCCATAAATCAATCGTGGCTTTTGCTATAAGATGACAAATAGGTGAAGTTGCTCTCAGGCAACTTTTGGGTCGAAAGGTTTAAAATCCGAAAAAGGCAAACTTTCATATTTATTTCAAAAAATTGTCTGTGACATATGAATAAGTTCGCAAAATGTTTGTGTAAGAATATAAACTAAATAGTTCTGTTTGATGACTTTTTGAAAATTTTCAGTAGCAAAAATCAGAAGAGTAAGCAAGTTTACGCTCCATAAATGAAACCATCCAAAAAAGTGGAAAACTAGAAATTTGTAGAAACTTTGCAAGTTCACATTTGCTTACACCAATATGACTTTTCATAAATATTCACAATACGCAGCAAAAAGGGTGTAAATAAAAATGTTAAAGAAGGAAACAGCTGATATAAACGTTTCATTTGAGGTTTAAAGCTATGAGAAAACTTGAATATTGATCTTACTCACATCAAATTTGACTGATTTTGAAATGGAAGAAAGTGTGGCCAACACTTTCATACGATTTACATACAAATTCACCTACTATGGGGTGCGTCCTTAAAAATAGTGACATGAATTTTTGCCAATTACTTCGTTAATACAAATTCAAATACAACTTTCTTTGATCAGATGAGCCATTAAAACTCTATCATCATAAAATAGTTTATGCCCATTAGAGCATTGATTGAGTCTTTAATGACTAAATGGTTTCAGAGAAATGGATAAAATGGCTTCTGGCTCCTCTACCCAGAAAATAAGCGAAGAAACAATGAAAGCCCTCATGAGAGTATTCCAGCAAAAGTTAAAAACTTTTTTTGCAAATAAATTCTAAAATCTACATAAAAGACATGTTAAATAAACCAACATTTTCAAACATCGAACTTGTGGTTGCTGTTTTAATTTTTCGATGTTAAAATTTTTAACGACGCACTCCTTAGTATGGAATTAGAGAAATGCTTCTTGTCAGCAAATAACCAGATAATTTGGCAACTGAAAGAATTTGAATCTTATTATTTTAATGTAATTTGTCGTCAATATTGTGTTTTTAGATTCTAAAGTAAGAACATAAAATTGTATTAAATACGAAAATAATATGTTTTTAATTGAAAAAGACTTCTAATTTAACATAAGTCCTTAAAAAAAATCCCGCAATCCCGGTATTGCGATTTCCAGTAAAACTGGTCCTGCATTGCAATCCCTAATTCATATCTACATTTGTTTCATTTGCTGGCTTCTGTTTACAACTTTTGAACCCAATAATGTTTCAAATCTTATTTTCATATTTGAGTAGTGGTTTTAACGCTCAAATCTCCCTTTCTTGCTTGTACCACTGCCAGTCGTATGAGAGGATCCTCGAGATGTTTCTATTTATATGAAGTGTGCAAAAGAATATTTGCGACTTGGCTTTTCGCTGCTCAGCCCTTCACAAAACTGCTTCTTGAATGCTTCGTCCATAATTTTCCATTACTGTTGCGGCATCTGCCACTGACAACAACTGCAGTTCATCAAATCGCATTCAGTGCATTGCCGGTATTTCCGTTCAATCTCCTGACTGGCCCATCAGCCACAGACAACACACCTCACTGTTTCGTTTCGCTTGAACCCATAACTGATGCGACTAGGCAAACCTATGCTCGCTGTCTCGCTACTCTACGTGTGTCCTGGCAACAATAGAAATCGAACAATTTGGTACCTGAACGAGTGATGAAAAACCTCAATGTACAAAGGACCCGACGTGTAGTGGAGTGTCCTTATTGAATGCTCATTATTTTGCCATTTCTTGTTGAGTGTATGTGTATGTTGTTGTTGTTGTTGTTGCTTGTTGGTTGTTGAAACGTTCAAGTACCCTTTTGTGCATGAAGCTGAAATGATTTTTATGGAAAATCCAATAATGTACATGCCAACATGTGTAGGTACAAACACACTCAACACGGGTTTCGGTAGGTGAGAGCACAAAAGGACAAAAGGACGCACACAGAAGCAGAATGCTTTGTGTAAAAAAGTATTGATTGAATTTGTGAAAAATGATTTGAAAATTCGAGCGGCAAATGTTATGCGCTGAAGTGGCAGCTGAGAACTTTGTTTGTCTAACTGTGAAAGTATGTTCATACATACATACATACATATGTTTACCTACTCGATGTGAAGACAGAAGCAAAAATGTTTAATTGTGCAGTTTTTATTGCCATTTCTGTGGTTTTTTTCTTTAGTGCGAAATTGAGTTTGCATTGTATGAATTGAATTTAATTAAAAAGTGAATCAACGAATTTGAAAATTTTCCTCTATAAGTAAATTTTTTTTATGAGAACTTCCAAAAGTTACATTGGCCACTGCTACCAACATATCCTTTCCTTTTTGGCTTGTAAACTACAACTAATGCAACAACTACAAAAGCTGCAGTTGTTGTTGGAATTTTCTATCACTGGCTTTACTCCAAGTCAGCATAAATCCTTTTGTTTGTTATTGTTTATGCTAAAACCGACACTAAACCACTCGCACTCACTCACTCACACACACACACACACACACACACACACCCAACGCATAACCGTGAAATGCTGATCCAGTGATGAGCTGGCAAGGCCAATGTGCCGCACACAATGGCGTCAGTGATAAGCGAAATTGTGCGAGTTGAAAAGCAGAAAAGCAACCCAGTTGAAAGTGTCCTTTGCTATTTTTTTTTCGACGTCTTCTGCTTTTGTTGGCCGTTTATATCCCGTTCAGATGCTTCGCTGAGTGTCAACATGATAAAATAAACCAAGGCAACTACAAACCGCACAGCATGCAGCAAAATGCTCAGCATATGTGCGCAGGATGTTGTTGTAAGAAGAAAAAAACCTTGTTGACGATGGTGGCGTGCCTTGCTCTGATATGAAAAACATGCGCAGAATATGAATGCCCAGCGGCTCGGGGAGTGATTCCCATTCTTTACTATTGCAGCACATGAAGGTGTAACATGAATAAATTTAATTTGTGATGTTAAGGAAGCATAAAAGTGGACGACATTATGTGCTTTGCAACAGTGACCCAACTTAAGCAACACAGGGAAAGTAAACAATAAAAACAATGGACCAAATTAACGAATCAACAGACATTGAGTAGCAAGTGACAATGAGTTAATCAAACTCATTTTGGAAGCAGAGAAATAATGATAGTTCTAATATTATGGCACAAGAGTTGTCAGATTTTTCAAAACCCATTGAGATTTTCAACCAAAATGCAATTTTTTGGAATTCGCTAACCGTTCACCTTTCGTCACCTTTAATTTGGTTTTACTTTTGGCAGTAATCATGTACAAGAAATTCATTTAAACTTCATATAGATTAGGTTAGGTGAGTTGAGATGAGATGAGATTAGGTTAGGTTAGGCTAGGTTTAAGAAGGGGAGTGTGTGGCAAGCACCTCCACTTGGACACTCCATTGGGTCTATTGTGAATTCTTTCATTCTTTACCCTTTCGACCCAAAAGTTGCCTGAGAGCAACTTCACCTATTTGTCATCTTATAGCAAAAGTTCCGATTAATTTATGGGTTTAATTTAAGTAGGCACCAACAAATTAATGTTTTTAGAAGTGAATTCAAAGCAAATTACAAAAATTTTACTGTTATCCGCAAAATAATTTCTAACTTTTGCAGCGATGTCAGGGAAAGTTTGTGTTCTAATTGAAGTCTACGAATTGGGCGCGTTTGATGAAAACCCCGTTTCTTTGAAAATGGTTAAATAAAATAAAAAATTGATGATTTTGTATTTTTCCATAAGTATCAAATAATTTTTCTGCAATTCAAAAATATTGATACAGAGTTCATTTAACCCGTTTTAAGCTAAAATTTCTCAAAAGTAAACTAGCTCTATAACTCTAACAAAGAGGCGTGACGACTTCAAATGTTGTATTAGGCCGGGATTCCGGGATTTTCGGGACTGACATCGTCTGGGACTTCGGGTTCCCGGGATTATAGTCCTAATATGTATGTGTAAAGTGACATACGCAAGAATGGTGGTTTTTAAGGATTCAAAGATCTGCTTCTTAAACAAATTTTGGGTAGCAAATATAGTTTCGAATAGTATAGGATCCAAAACTTGTGTGCAGTTTTTATTTTTTTAGTTAGTTTTTCTTTCTGACATCAGAGGTTTTTTTAAAAAGACTTTGAAATTTCAAGGACATGTTTATTTCAAAAACATTATTTTTAAAAATTGAGCGCTTGTAGAATAACAAAATGGATATCGAATGAAGGAACAATATCGTTAGAATCTTAGAACAACAGCGTTAGTTTTGGTGAAAAAGGACGAAGAGGTATTGAAAATGTCCTTTAAAAACTTTA
This sequence comes from Melieria omissa, assembly GCA_963971225.1. Lineage (NCBI taxonomy): Eukaryota > Metazoa > Arthropoda > Insecta > Diptera > Ulidiidae > Melieria > Melieria omissa. The sequence goes on along the minus strand of OZ020268.1, from coordinate 106,680,521 downwards.
TCCTTGAATATCCTTGGAAATTTCTAGTAGTTTTTTTGAAGAAAATATATCTTAAGGACTACTATGTACACTACCACTTCGTTGAATTTGGTTGTTCTAACTTTCTTAGTATAGGATATAAAATTCAATACTTCTCTCTATAGGATATGGATAATTTCCCCTAGTTTCGCGAGTATATCGATTTTTAGTGTGTTTTGAAATTTTTTTAATTTTTGTCGCACATTGTTATGATAATATTATATATTAGGTAGAATAGAATTGATTAGGGTAAACTGCACTGAGACCAGGATTGATCTATTGTGCCCCATATATTGAGTATATTGAATATATAATTTAAAGTAACCATTTATAGTAACGATAAAATCTTATAGAACCCTAGAACCCGGTTATGCAGACAAACGCGCCCTTACATACAATTTCGATTTCTTTCTTTCTTGGCGCTTCTCCACTAAAGTCTAAACATTTGTATGGGTAAAGATTTGAATAAAAGGTTGGCCACTATCAAAGCGAGTGTTATCCTTTATGCCATGAAAGGAATGCATATAATGAGCGCATTTCAACGCTTCCTAATGCATTTCAAAACACATAGACTGCAACATTTGAACGTGAAAGGTGTTGGAGTGACCATAAATAATCGTCAACAACACCTTTCTGTTGTCCAGACCCAATTAATACGATTTCGTTTCGAAAGGTGCGCACGAAATGTGGCGATATAAAATTGTTAGATTTATGTGGCAGCCAGAGAAAAAGGCACATTTTGATTGAAGTTCAAGGAGCCTAAAAGTCGACCGACATGCATACATAACTATTAATGCAACAGTCATTCAAACTACACACACACACATACACAACTTGCTACTTTGGCTGCTTGCGGCTACAGCGCCAAAGTAATCGAAATGTTGCTTCTCTGGCCGGAAAGGTTTAATTGATTGTGCGTGCGAGTGAGTGTGTGTGTGTGTGTGTGCGCACCCGTTAGTGGCTTATTTTGTTGAATGCTCGCGGCAGTGTTTAGACTTGTGTGCGTGTGAGTGAGTGTGCGTGTGGGTGTGGAGACAGCATTATTCACCTTCTATTGTGTTAGGTGAGGTGTTAGAATTTGTTGTATGCTCAACAAAAGATACACTTTGCCATCTTCCTGCTGACTGCAGGCTGTTTTTGTTGATCTTATTAAAGCGCAGATGCGTGAAGAAGAACGCAAGAACGAGTCTTGAATACAATCAAATTGTAAGTGGTTTGGCATTAGAGCCTGGCAGCCTGCCTACAACAACTATTTATGAATGTATGTATGTATGTCTGTAGGCACATTTGTGTTTTTAACCAAACTCATTGTGTTTTTCTTGATGCTGCATTGCTATTGTTGCTTTAATGAAATTTGTTAGTATTTAATTTACGAAGAGTAAAGAAAAGGTGGACTCCAGCAAACGTAACAATAAGACTAATGAAAGCAAAGCACTGAGGGGAAGAAAATTATGAAAATTTTGATGGATATGTTGAAATTTACCAAAGTCTTCAAAACAATTATGATGCTCGTTTGTTGGTGTTGGTGTATTTTTGAGTTTTCCATCTACACTCTCTGTTCGAGTTTGTGAGTCAGCATCATTTGACATTTGGGCTGCTTGCGTCGTTTGCATAAGTCAACATTGATCTGCCGCACCTGCGCCATTTTGCAGTTTAATTGAAAATAAAGTTGCGATAATTGTCAGACGCATATGTGAAGCATTCAACGATTGGCTTTGCGGCATTTTGGTGACAGCAACAAACGCTGCGCTTTGGCAAAATGACACCAGCTGTTCGAGTGGCAACAGCCAAGCAACCCTCGCAATTTGTGTGCAACTCACGCTGCGGTTAGGGCACTTAAAATTTTGTCGGAGTGCCCGCGACTCAGTTTGCGTTCAAAGCAAATCACGCAATTGACGAAAATTCTATTATCAGCAGCAGCGCTCCTAGTAAACAGATGTGCACAAGTCAAGGCCGGCATTAACCAGGATATGCGTAAAGGATTTATGCGCGAAAGGGCGTCGCTGCGTTTAGTCACAATTTCGAACAGTTGTGCGCCGTTTTTTTTCGGGTCATTGTTTTGACAGTTTTTGTTAAGTTCAGCCTTAAACACAAAATGTCAATTGTCTGTGGAAAAAACCAATAATCGACTGGGGTATTAAACAATTTATAACAGTGGCAATAAAATGAAATATGCCAGAGACCACATGAAAAATACGCCTCCAGCTAATAGTTGGCGTCAGCAAATAAACCGCACTGCACGCTGGCACTTTTAATATATCGCAACCATTTAGACATAATTAATTGCTCGGCATTTGCTTAATGGTTCATATTGCTTAACTAAAATGCATTTAAATGCATACCAGCAATTAAAAAACAAAAGATACAATAAAATATAAGAAAATACATATAGATTGAAAAAATATGACAACTGTTAGGAAAGTCCATATAAAAACAACAACAAAATGAACATTTCTTCAGGCTTGCTTCTCATATGGTGTCTGCTAGAGATGTGCAGCGTTTACGGGATATTTGGATTTGGATTTGAATCATTCAGCATTAAATTGGAATGATTTGGGTTTCCATTGAAATAGGAATAATTACATAAAATGAAAACTAAACCACGGTATTCAATTTGAAAAAAAAACTCTCAAGCTAATAATGTAATTTTTTTCTCATCATTGTTATATGTACAAAAATTTAAACCATAGTGAAATAAACCAAGCGATCCAAGTAGTGACAGTTGTCAAAATTGTTGTCTTATTTTGGGATTTAAAAAAAGAAAAGGTGAACAAATATGTTTCAAAACTTAACCTGTGAAATTATTATTTCAAATTCTTACAAATTGCTGTTTGTTTACTTTTTTGGATAGTTTCATTTTTGAGAGCTTAAGATCGCTTACGCTCCTGATATTTTTTACTGGATAATTTTTACTGGAAAAGTTCCCAAACAGAACTTATTATTTATCGAAAAGTTCAAGTAAATTTAAAATTAATTTTTTTTGTATTTTTTGTTGTTTTTTCTGGTTTGAAAAAATTAATATTTGCGTTACTTTCTTGAGAAAATCATAGTAAGAAAACAAAAATACAAGATTCTTTTTGGGTTGTGGCACTCTGCCTATGTAGTCATATGAGTTTATAAAGTAATATATTCGTGTATACCTGACATTTATTTTTCTTAGGCCCTTTTCTAGTACAATTATTTCATGTAGTTTAATAGAAAAGAGTTTAATAGATAGAAAAGACATTAAAATTACAATTTGAAACAAAAAGTTGTGAAAATAAGAGTGCTGTCTCTACTTGGATTACTTGGTTTATTTCACTATGATATTCAAGATCTCGCAAAATGCTTATGACAGTTAACACATTGCTGCCTAATGGGTAAAATTTTACCCATGAAAATTTATTTTTTTTTTTAAATCACAAAAAAGTCAATGTTTGAGATCTTTCAAAACCATTGATAGGGATAGTAAGGGTAAACATGGAATCACCTTAACCTAGTGAAGGTCACCCTAGCCATCTAGCCAGACTCCAAAAATTGTGAATTTTCCGGAGGTGGAAAATGTGGCCTTAGAACTTAACAAAAATCTGCCTCCTAACTCACCTGTAAACAATACAACTTTCGTTCACGTGTGTGTTCACAAATTATGGAAAAAAGCTACCATTTCTGCCTAATGGGTACAAAATACCTAATGAATATCGCAGCAACGTGCAGAGATATAAGGCTGAAAGCTGATCATTTTGGGTCACTTTTAGGTCGTGTATGAAATTTTATCAAAATCGTATAGGGCAGAACTGGTACCCGGCAGCAATGGGTTAAATATGTTTCAAGATCGCAAGTTCCAGTGGGTTTTCGATATTTAAAAATCGCTTGAACTTGTTTAAATAAAAATAGCTTTTGTTTGAACATGACCGTTCACATTGCTGCATGAGGTTTAATTTTGTCTACAAAATTTTTGTGGAATGATTTAGCGGAAAATGATTCGACCGCGAAATAGTGTAATTTTTTTTAATTATTATTTTTTTGGGTACGAATGTTTTGTACAAATTCGTACAAATTTATACACAATTTTTTAATTAATTAATTTTAAATTTTTTTACAATGAGAGAGAAACTGAGAGCATTAAGTGGCATAAAGTTCAGTTTGTGAGAACTTGCCAGTTTTTACTGGACAATTTTTTGCCAGTAACTTCAAGTTTTTAAATTTTTGTTAATTATTTTAGATCTGTTTGGGTACGAATGTTTTATACAAATTCGTACAAACTTATGTTTTATACAAATTCGTACAAATTTATTCAAATTAAAAAATTTTTTTTATAAAGTTTTCAGAGAAACTGAGAGCATAAAGTTCCAGATCAGTTTGTGAGAATTTGCAAGTTTTTACTGGAAATATTTGTCAGTAAGAAGAAGAACAAGAGAAACATATGATTTAATGCCATAACAAATAATGTTTACAAACAGTTGGAAGCAAATGAAACCACCAAAGCAGTTGTGCGTTTGTGAGACTGCTGAACCACAACCGTTTTATTTTGATTTAACTGCTGCAGCTGAAAGGGAAGAATTGCAGATTGAGCTCAACGAACCATTTGTCTAACATATCTGATTTAATTTAATTTCCCTACAACTTCAACCCTCAAATGAAATTTTGACTCAGCTGTTTCTTTTTTTAACCCTTCTGTTTACTTTTTTCTCTGGATTGTGAATGAGCCAATTCGCACAAGAGTTAAAAACTTGTACGATTTTACAAATATCAGTTTTTTTCACTTTTTTGAATAGTTTCATTTGTGGAAGCCAGGGGCGGATTCAGAAAGTAATTATTTAATATTAATAAAATGCCTTTTGATTTGTATTCAGTTTTAAAGTCGATCCTATTATTTCGGTTGGATTAAACCCCCCGAAACACCCCCATGAATCCACCACTAGTGGAGGCCTTAGCTGGCTTACTCTCCTGATTTTATTTACTGGAAAAGTTCCTAAGCAAATCTTTTCTTTTAACAAAATGACAACTGAGTTTTTTGGGATGTTTGTCATATACAGGGTGGTCCATCTAGCGTTTGGAATTTTAAGTAGTAGCTTTATTTCGAGAATGGCAGTCCAAATGTCATTCAATTTGTGTTCGTAATTTAGTTAAAAGTTTGGCATTAACGAAATGGGACGCTATACGCTTGAACAAAATTGAGAAATATTGAGAACTCACTTCCAAAGTGAAGAGTCTTCAACCCAAACTGCATTAAAAAAAAAAATTCAAAAAAAAAGATTGGCCTTCAACTCAGTTTGTGGATCAATTTGTGATGCGAGCTCGTGAAACTGGATCGTTAATGGACCAAACAACCCGTTCCCGTTCTTTTGTAGCCGAAAATGTGCGTGAACATCCATCAATGTTAGTTTGTTGGTAAAAACGCTTCTTCAAAGAACACTGCGAGGATCATGTCAAATGGTTTCACGTATTTCATTTTCAACAGCAATTACATGGAATACGCATGTTTTCGAACCGGTTTTGTTCATTTAACTTGTTTCAGCTCATTTTACATGTTTAAGTCGTTAGTTTGAACGCAATATTACGTTCAAAATCAAGCCGTAAGTCCATTTTCTGATGCGTTATTGAGCTCAAAAAAATTTATATTATTTTTTTTTATATTACATTCAAAATCAATTCTCAGTCAGTTTTTTATTGCATTTTTGAGCTTAAAAATTGTGATATTTACTAAATTTATTTTTAATCTTGTGTTTCTCACACTTTTATCCACATGATTCAAGTAAACCATATGAAATCTCAAAAACGCCTTGAAATCCGCATCCGCCCATTGACAGCCAACACATCTCTGACACATTTACTCCCTCTCGCACTAAACTCCAATTAGTTTGAGATTTGTTGCTGTCGACGCGGCCCCGCCGAAGACCCAAAGTGCGTGCCATGCTTATTCAAACATTTCGTTTTTTATATATTTTACGCTCCAACACTTCGCTCGCTGCCGTATGTGTTGTGCTTTGAGGCCGCTTTGTGGTTCAAAGTAAGAATTATTGTATGCTGATTTTTCTTAAAGTTGACACTTTTATGCCAGCACACAAACACACACACACATTCATGCAGAGATTTTCCTATTCACACTCCAGATGGCTGTTGGATTTTTCACAGCTCATAAAATCTCCTACGCGCGCGTTCGCTGCCTGCGCGTCGCGGCGACTGTCAGCAAAGCTGTGTCCGTTCAGTGGGAACACATGTAAAGCAGCGCATGGAATCAAAGTTTATGACAAGTTTTTGTTCTTCTGCTCTGCCGAGTGTCGAGTGCCACAAAACGATCAACAACAACAGTAGCCACAGCGGCAGTGGCAGCGACGTGCGTATTAGTCGCATAAAAAATAACTAAAAAAAAAACAAATACAAAATATGGACAACTTCAAGAACTAAAGTGGGAGTGGATTTGGCGTTGGCAGCTGCTGCGACATTTGCATGTCAAAGGCTTTAAAATTCCGTGTGTGGGTGCCTGCTGCAACTAAATTGTTTTGCCCCCATCGGACCACGGCTCTACAAATATTTTAGTTTATGTTTTTCTTTTGTGATTTTCTCGATTCAAAAGTGCGCCGCTGCTCCCAGTTTGTCTGCCGCTGCGGTTGAAGTGTGTTGGGTGTGACGTTTGATATTTGAATTTCCAAAGAAATTTTATGAGCCATCAAATGCCGCTGCGTTTTTTCTTTCTTTCAATAATTAGCCACAATGGTCGGCCGCCTGCAGCTTTGGTGCTTTGTGTGCTCATAAAAATCCTTTTTTTTTGTTTGCTTCTGCTGTCTGGACGGTAGCTTTATTGCTTTATTGCTTGCGCTATTTTATGGCATTGAACTAAACGTATTAGTTGGCCATTGGAATGTGCTTTAATATTTTATTTGCCTTAATAATTCAGAGCTTTATTGGTTGGATTTGTATAAATGAGTGTCGTTATGACACTAAAACTATATAAAGTTCTTTTAACGAGTTTATGACTTCATTAATAGTTAATGTGTAAATAGTTTACGGTTCACGGTTATACAATTTTCAATTAGAATAAAAGTACTTAAAGTGTTTTATTGCAAAATAACAGGAATTCTTCAATAAAACAAATAAATTTCATTTATTCATGGATAAAAACTTGAAAGCAGAAATGAGGGCTTTGCACTAAATTTATTTTCACTATCACTAAATAAATTAAGTGATAGCTGAATTTGTTCTACTAATCACTGATGTTTATTTAGTGACAGTGGTAAAAAGGACCACTAAAAAAAATTAGTGGAAGAAAATTGCACTTCCACTAAATAAAAATCAGTGATTAGTGGAAAAACATTCAGCCATCACTAAATTTATTTAGTGGTAGTGGAAAATGTCCCAGCAGACCTCGTAGTGGTAGTGGATTTTAGTGCAAAACCCCCATGTCTGCTTGGAAGTAATCTACCCTTCTTAGTAATCCTAATCCTTCAAAATAATCTATATATATATACATATTTATTATGGCCAATAAGTAAGTCAGGGTATAGGTAGGTAGGTAGCTGCGATTGCGTGCTCTCTGAGCACACACAAGTAGCACTTTGTGCCGTTTTGCTGTTGCCTCCTCGATTGGGTCTACCCTGCGTGAATTTTCTCCGCTGGGCCTCAAAGCCAACCCGCATCGTCCAAATAGGACTTGATGCATTTCAGTCTAATCTCAGACAGATCAGCTAGAGAGCTAATCTGACTGTTCCCCAAGGAATTTAGTCTTTTAAATGCTAAGGCAGGGCAGCCGCAGAGGAAGTGTTTGAGTGTCTCACGCTCGTTGGTTTCCCTGCAGCTTCTGCAAAAGGGGTTGTGGGGGATTCCCAATATCGCCGCATGTAGGCCAATTGGCCAGTGACCCGTGATCACGGCTGAGAAGAAACGGCTGAGCTTAGAAACATTCCTACGAGAATTTAGCAGCAGATCATTGGTTCTGTGGGAGTTGTAGCGCGGCCAGATCTGTCGAGCCACTCTGCAGCTGGAAAGATTGCTCCACCTACTATCCGCTTCGATTGCCCGGCTCTCTCTATATGAAGGTGGAAAGCCTTGGGCTCTACTTTCTTCGACAACTTTGATGACATTAGATCAGTCAACAGTAGGGACTTGCTAGGTTTTATCCACAAAACAAAATGGCTTGTATAGGCACTTTACTTGCAGTAAGTCAGATCACTTTCTCCTTGTCGTATCACTTGACCTTTTCCAGGCCTAAGTGTGTCGTTCGGCAAGTGCCGTGCCTAGGCAGCCATTTTAACCTAATCTTACCTCACCTATCCCCTTTCCTCAGGAAATAATCCTTTAACTTTCTTAGCCTTAAAGCACTTAAAGGCGGTGCCACCCTTTCGGGCTGTGAGTTCATGGCAGATCCCACCTTGGCCAGCTTGTCAGCTGACTCGTTTCCGCTGATACCCGCGTGACCGGGTATCCAGCAGATAGTAAGATCCACCCGGCCACTCACCAACCCAGCAATTCCTTTCAGTCTCTGACTAGTTTGGATTTGACTATGGGCTTGGTGAGTGCCTTAATGGCTGCTGGCTGTCTGAAAAGATGTAAACCCCCTACTTTGGGTTTCTTGCTATAGGAGAATCCTGCAGACTTCTCTTATTGCAAAGATTTCCGCTTGAAAGACACTAGGGGTATTCACACCGGGCTCGTTACTTCGTTAGTTCGTTACTCGGTAACTTTGTACGTGCATTTTGTTTTTGTAAAAGTATCGAACAAAAACAAAATACACAAAGAAAACTACCGAGTACCGAACTAACGAAGTAACGAGCTCGGTGTGAATACCCCTACTGCATATATCTGGTAAGTCAGTGTATAGATTGTCTCTCTTAAAATTATTTATTTATTGTGTGGTTTGTATTGAATATAATTTTTAGAAAAAAAACTCTAGCAGATCTGTCTTCGAGTTCATTGAGAGATTTAACAAACTGAATGTTTTATAACTAAACATTTCATAATTTTGGATTTATAAAAATCAATTATTAATTAATTAATTCAATAAAACAATTCGTTTAGTATTGTTTTGACTTATATACAAAAATCGTTTCATACAAAATCAATTAAAAATTAATCAATTAATTAATGATTAATTATTAATCAAATCAATTTGCTTAGCATTGTTTTGATTTGTATACAAAAATCGTGTCATCCAAATCCAATAAGAATTAATTTCTTTATACACGGTTCCATGAATTGTCTGCATCAAGTTTTGCTAAACATTTTAACCACTTTGATAAAATGTGAATATAATAAGAAATAAATAAAATAAATATACGACGGTTGTAGATACCAAAAATGTATGAAAAGGATATAAATTAGCTCTTTGTGAGTGTTTTCAGTTCTATTTTATCAAATTAAGAAATGAATTTGTAACCAGAAGAAAGTTATACTTTGTATCGAAATACAAACTGTTAAGTCAGATATATGTAAATATTATTTCAATGCGCCAATTACATTTAATTTAAAGTTGTTTAAAACATTTCCAGTTGTTTATGTGAAAATAAAAAAAATATATAGATGTATTTTTCGCTTTTTCTACGGTTTTTTCCACTGACATGCATAATACTTTTACTATTGTTATTTGTGTGCGTTTGCAACGGTATTGTGCCATATTACACATTTGCGGTGACCATTCGATCAAGAATTGTCAAAAGAATTTCCATACCAGAGCTAAGAAATAGCTTGATTGAGTTAATACTCAAGTAATGTATGAAAAATAGGGAAAATATAACACAAAAAATTTAAAAATATTGATTTTGTATAGGTTTATCAAATAATAAATGAAAGTCACATATATAAAATATATCAGTAAGAATTGGAAAATGTAGATTTTAGAGAACATAAAAATAATTCCATATAAGTAAATGAAATGCATACAATTTTTCGACATTATATTTTTAATAGTATGAAATTATATCCATCAAGTATGGCCACCTTATGCATATTGTAAATCCTTACGAAGCCATAGGAGTATGCATTGACATGTCTGTCCGATTATCTGTCTGCCGCTACTGTTGTGTATCGCTGTCTGCGTCTGTTCGCATTGCATTGTATACAATCTGCACAAACAATAATGACGAGACGAAAGAGCTATTGATGAAAATCTACAGACAAAAAGATAGACCAACAGACAGTAAAGCAGTCAAACAGACCAACAAACTGACCCGACTGCTGAATTGATAAGAGATATGTATGTGTGTGTGTGTGTACAATGTGCAGTTGTATGGTGTTTGTATATGTGTTTGTGTGTGTGTTGCTTGTATGCAATGCTTTGATTGTTTTTGTGCAGCACACTTGCATAACCATCAACACAGATGTTCATGTATTCATGTACACAATAAAAAGTTGCATCATTTCTAGAGCAATTTGCTCATTTTGTATTTAAGGTCTTTTAACTCTTTCACAATCAATCAATTGCCTTTTTTTTTATACTAGAAATGTGATTTAAACGAAAAACAAATTTCACATGGGCCAAATACTTAACCGTAGATCTACCAGGATCTACCATCTACGCCTATGAAACCGGTAATTATTTTTGAAAAAAACACGTTTATTGTGAGGAAATGATTACAATTTTATTCTTCAAAGTAATGGCCATCGCTAGCTACACATTTTTCCCATCTCTCAGGCAATTTATGGATGCCTCGCCAAAAAAATGTTTCGTCTTTTGCCTGCAACCAATCATCGATCCATTTTTTGACTTCTGCGTGAGAATTGAAGCGCCGTTCCGTTAATGCGTGGCCCATCGATGCGAACATCGAAGGCGCCAAGTCTGGTGAGTAAGCCGCATTAGCAAGAGCTTCCCAGTTGTACGATGCAACCAATTCTTTGGTGGCTCTAGTGCGGTGTGGTGGTGCGTTGTCATCGAGGAAAATCACTTTGTGTTGCCTGGCTTCATATTCTGGGCGTTTTTGGCGTATAGCACGGTTCAAATCGGCCAATTGTTGTTGGTAACGTTCACCGTTAACCGTTTCACCAGGTTTTAGAAGGTTTGTTTCTTCAAATGGTAACACAAAATTAACTGTGTCCGCAAATCGTAATTTGTAGGCACGTAATCCGACATTTTCCGGAGCGTCAAACAATGCGTTGTTGGATGAAACTTGACAAATTGTGAACTGAATATTGTTGACATATGACAGAAGAAGTAAACATGACATTTGGTACGGTTCCGAAGTTTATAAATATTCGGCTATTTACCGCTAGACGTCGTTACCGGTTTCATAGGCGCATACCTGGTATGTTAAAAAACGGGTCGAAAACGACCCAGAATAAAATCGCACACACAAATTCCAAAAAATCCAAAGTCAACTTAGTTTTTAAAATATAAAACAGTTCGATTTCGAAAGATAATATCCAAGTAAGAAAGTCTGGAAAAACAGCTAAAAATAATAACCAATGTGCAAAATATTAGAAGTACAAAAAAAAATTTCGTCGAAAACGACCCCAACGTAGGTTTACGTTTAAACAAATTTTTATGCCAATTAGTGTTTTTTGCAATGGAGGAATTTTTCTTTCCTTTTGCATCAAACTCTTTGACATAGAATGAGTTATTCTTGAAATTCTTAGAGAGTTAAGAGTCTAACTTTTGTGTCCTTTCAGAACCAACGCCATGGTTTGCATTAATTCTTATTAACCCTTTGCTGCATGGCATTGCATATATGCAATGTTAACTTTTCAAATCTTTGGGAACTATTCTATTCAGCATTTTACAGTCGTTCATTCTTCAGATACTTTTCATAGATGCAATATTAACTTTTCATAGATTTGGAAGCTGTTCTATTCAGCATTTTACAATTGTTCAGTTGTATCTTTTACGAGATGTTAAGATACAGTGGTGTCTGGATAGAGTGAACTAATTATTGCAAGGCCTGTTCACTGTATTGAGGTGGTTCACTATATCAAGGTTAACATTTTTGTTCAAAAACTCGTTTTATTTGCTCAAAATAAAATTTTTGTTCTTTGCTTGAAAATGTTTTTCTATATTTAGAGGCTCGATGTCAAAATTTGGGTGTTCACTATATTGAGGTGTTCACTATATAGGGGGTTCACTATACCCAGACACGACTGTATATGCAATTCATAGATGTAATGTTAAGTTTTGATGAATGCAATGTTAACTTTTCATAGCTTTGAGAATGACCTCAAAAGGTCGGTGGTTCATTCTTGAGTTGTGTCTTTTTTATGTTAAAACATTTGATTACGAATGGTATTTTGCGAATAACATTGAAATAATTTGGTGGATTTGGTGAAATAATTTTGATTATTGATGGAAATGTTGACCTGGTGCTCACCGTCGCTCAGCTCTTGAGTGCATTGGATTGCGAGTATACAGTGACGACCCACCTAGGTTCGATTCCCTGTAAAAACCAACACTAAAATATAGATACAAATTATCACAAATTATCTCTTCCAACTTTTAGTGAAGCCATTTAAGCCATTTTCAATGTTCAAATTATTTTGAAGCGATTTTTCTCAGTGCATCAGCAATGCAGCTTTGCTATTTTTTATGCTATGAGCCTCGACATGCTAATAATCCTCACTCAAAAACGCCAGACTGCTGTACAACAACAATGCGAAAGGTTTGCGGTTGGGTGGTGTGTTGAACTGACAACTTAACATTTGCGCTGCATTTCACTTTAAGCTGGGATAATGAGTGGCAGCGTGTAAAAATTGATTTTGTATAAAGCTCGGCTTTTAGTGTCCAAGTCAGTGATGACTGGCAGCAGTTATGAAAAAAATCAATGAAATAAAATACAGTTCAATCTGATGAAATCAACTAAAAATTGTTGATAAATTGAATGAAGAAAAGCAATTATAAAAATTATTTTTTTTACTATTTATTAATAGTAATTTAAAGTAAATTCATTTCAAAATTTTTCAAATTCAGTCTGAAGCAGTGCGCTTTTTCGAATGCTGTCATTTACCTCGTTAGCTCCTGAAAAAGACTCGCTGCACAGCAACTGTCAGGCGCACTGCTTATGGCCATTCATCTGTCGTGGCCGTAATCTAGCCGAATAAATGCTGCATTTCCAACACTTAATTGCCGCAATCAATTTTCACACATTTTTAAACATTTTAAACAGCTTCCTCGACTCGGGGCACTCACACAACAGGCGCGCTGCGGTCTTTGCTCCACACGCGGCGTCTTATCCCTTTGCGCCGCTGCCTTTGCCGCTGTCGCCGAATGTGCGCACATTTGGTGACAATAAATTTTCATTTAAATGAACCGACACAAACGAGAGTCTAAGAACTCGTACGCTTTCCATCTATGAAGATTTGCAGCGCGTCGACTGCTTGCGGCCAATCCATCTTCGCCTTCCATCTTCGCCACTTCGCGCTGTCTGAGCGCAATTAATTCGAATCAGTTTTGGCTTTGGCTTTGGCAGCCACTAGTTAGCAGTCGAGCATATCAAAATGCAACAACAACAATGCATCCGTTTACAATTGTTGCCATAAATGGACGAATCACTCTGTTGTGGCATTGTCATTCGATTTGTCTGCGCGTGCACAGATATAAAAATATTTGTATGGATGTTTTCGTGTGTCGTTTTACATGTGTCAAACAAGCTATTTGAAGTTGTTGTTGCTGCCAGTTGCAGCAATTAATCATTGGCCTTGAATTTAAATGGAAAATAGAAAATTGCTCACGCCCATGTACAACACATACTATACAACACAATTTTCCAGCTTCACACACACACACTCACACATACAAAGTAGACGCTTGCATTCACTCTTCGACGATGCATTAGTTCGTACACTTAGCACATTTTGATTTCTGAGAAGATTTTTGTGCCATTTCATTGGCCATAAATTCATAAATTACCAGCGTCTGCAACATTGTCTGTGCTCTTTAATTATAGCAACGCCTTTCCTAGTTGCCGCCACTCGACCATATTCATAGTTGTTGCTTATTTCTAAAATTATGCTTTAATTGCTGGCAAGCAATAATTCGAAAATGAAAACGACAGAGAAATGGAAACAAGAAATAATTTACTAACGACTGCTTAAGTGCCGCTGCCGCGAGTCGGCGCATATTTATTAGCTGCAATTAGACGTTTGCTGCGCTGCGACCTCACGATCAGCGACGCATCGAACGCATTGGTGTGCGGCACTTGAGCGCGATCGGGTCGAGTGTCTTATTCTTATTCTTTTTCTTCTTTTGCCCGGTTTGCCCATTGGCGCTGATGCTAATCTATGCTGGGCGCACTTCGTTAAAACAATGCGGCGAGGCGCGTCATGTGCGCATGCGGCCACTGCCGATAATTTCTTCTAATGTCTTATCTGCTGCCCGAAGTGTCTGTGGCTATCGGTTGCTCTGCGTTGTTTGTTTTGAGGTTGTTTAGAGAAAAATATTGATTTTCAAACAGACTGTGTTGGTGACCTTTTCGCTTCGGTGTGTTCGGGCAGCCCGAGTGAATAAGTCGAGTCTGCAATTTTATCTTTACGAGCTAATTGAAATGCTGTTGTACGCTTGTGTGCCGAAATTGTTACAGACAGATTGGTTATAAAAATGTCAACAACCAACTGTTGTCGTAGTATTTGGTTCTTCCGGGGGGGCTGGCAGAAAATTGAAATGTTGCCGAGAAAGGGTTTGAAGTACAGACGAGAGACAGATGGCTTAAGGCGTTTCATAAATTTTGTATTAAATCTTTGTTTGCTTGGTTTTTAGATACGAATATAAAACTCAATAAATAAGGAAAAGAGGATAAGAAGTTTCATAAAAGGAAATGATGCGTTCGCTTAGTGTTGCCAGATACCTGAAATGACTTTTTCCTAAATCTTAAAAAATACTGAAATTTCCGCCCAAAAGTTAAAAAACTCTCTTAAATTTTAAAGGAATTAAACTCATAAAAACATAAATATATAATTTTTGTTGATGCAGCCTTTTTCATTTACACTATAGTGCAAAAGTGAAAGGACTATCTCCTAAATCTTAAAAAAATACTGAAATTTCTTCAAAAAAGGTATACAAATCTTTTTATTAATGCAGCCGTTTTTTACTCATCTTCAGCTTAACAACAAAAACTTAAAAAAAGCAAAACATACAACAAATGAATTAAATAAAAAGTGCCATGTTTGGCGGGATTTCATTGTGACAGCAATAAGTAAGAACGAGATAGAACGAGCTTACTTTTTGTAAGCTTACGAAATTTTAGCATAACAGGGTGCTTTGACTATTAAAATAGTTGCCAAAAAATGTTTTGTTGCCGGTGTTCAAAATACATCATTATCCCAAAATTTATCAAAAATCCACTAAGGATCCGAAAAATCCCCGAACATAAAATATAAATTTCCTAAACTTTCTCCTAAACAATTCTTTCTCCTAAAAATTCTCCTTAAAGGCCAAGAGGAGGAAATTTCCTGATCTGGCAACACTGCGTTCGCTCGGCCAGTTCTGGCTTACAGAAGAGAAGATTCGTTAGGTCGGTGGGTATAGGGGATGTTCTCTGACAATGGATCACTAAGATACTAAGATTCATTAGGTCGTGGGTATAGGGGATGTTCTCTGACAATGGATCACTTCTGGTCTCAGATCAACAAACCCCAATGAATACTATTCTATCCTAAACATACAAGGAAACCCTTGAGCTCTTTGTTCCACTCTCCGGCTCTCGTAACAATACGATATACTTACTTTGGAACCCGTTCTTCTGAGTTAAAAGAGGTTCCCAAGCTAGGAACATCCACATTCTCACCAATCACTTTTATGTCGGTACACAACACGAAGGAGCCCCAACTGGTATCGCTAGGGGCCCAATAGGGCCTATGCGTGGCCAACTAGGCCTTCCAGCTTACCTATCATAATCTAACCAAAGTATACATATCGATCCTTTGCTGCAAGAACGTCATAACTAAAAAACTACATCATTTTGAGAAAATTCAATTTTAACATTTATCATTACAAACAATTCAAGGTTTCAAAAAATCTTTTGTGTCGTCATATAAGTAAAGGATGGAATGGAATTTCTTACAACGTGGTTTTGACAGATTATCGATCTTATGCAGAAACAACAATTTTGTTTTTAGTTATGACGTTCTTGCAGCGAAGGAGCTATATGTAACTTTAGCTTGGGTTAGATTGTACTGGCTGTCAAAAAGGCTTTGCATAGATTCCGTTGGGTTCTTAGCGAAGTAAGTTTGTGTAAGTTTTGTTTAGCAGTGATTAAAATAATAATCTGTTAGGAAGCGAGTATGTTTTATAAACTTCCAAGCATGCTTGATGTTTTGCTTCGAGATCTCTTTGAGCCCTGAAAAATTGGCGTTCCTAAGCAAGTCAGACGAGCTCTAGAGATGGCAAGGCAGTAGAGTAAGAGATGCTATACGGTCTCATTGCTACTGAGAAATCCTCTTTGCTTCTTTGCAGTCACTCATTACGCACATACAGGGTGCTAATAGAAGACTAGCCGCTCGAAGTCTGAAAATAAGTATTTATCGAATTCGAAAAATTCGAACTTAGCGGTCAGAATTGGCTATAACTGAAGGGCTCTTGGTTAATCTACAAAATTGAATGCTCAACACGTATGGTTATCAAAACGGGTCAGGTTGGCTTTAGTGTCCCCTTGTCCCCATCTAGTCGCACATTGTGTTGTCGGGACAGTTTTATATGTTCGTAAAGAGGTACTGTGACTGTTTCGTTTAATATCTGAAAGTATCTTTTCAAATTTAAAGTAATTTAAATCGATTAACTTAGGTAAGCTGAGTCAACAGATTACTAAGGCCTGGATCACTTAGGCCAGGCAGTAGTTATTGCTCTGGTAAACTACGCCTCTGTAGCAGTTAATTACTCTAATAAGTGTCTAGCTAAACATTGTACTAAGTTAAGCACACAGGTGGGTTTTGGGGTTCATCCAGTCCTCGAATACAATAATTTCTGGTGCAAAATATAGTTTCAAACGAAATCGAGTTCGAAAGTTGTACACAAAATCTCCATTCCCCTCAAAATGAAATCTTGTGTGCGCTACTGATTGTGCTGATGCTTTTTGCATAGAATGGAAACGTCTCTTATCAGTGCGGAGAGTTTTCATAGAAAAAGTTTCCTTCTCATTCGCTTATTTCTCTTCTTCCTTCAGAAGTAATTGAACGCGTATCAAAGTATGTTTATTTCTATAAATTTTACACAATGTCCGGTAATGGTACTCATTACTAGTGTCGATTAGAGTAGTGTCAGTGGTAGAGATAGTTCCTTAATAGTTGAGATAGTAGAGATAGTTCCTCTACATTTACACTTATTTATGAGTTATGTTGGTTCTCAAAACCAAGTAGACCAACAGATATACGTACATATTCGTACAAACATATGTTCATTATTTGGAAAATGCCTACAAACCGATAATGATTGATTGGTACCATTTGGGCTGTTGAACGGGACTGTTGACCATATGAAAAAATTATCAAAAAATGAGAATGTCGCACATATGTATATGTGACACACAAAAATCGAGAATTTTTTATGAGGATTTTAATGTTTTGAATCCTTTTATTATTAAGTTTTATTAGAGATGAAAATGTAAAACTGCACTTAGCATACATTGTCGTAACATGTAAGCATTTTAAATGCAGATATAGACGCACAATGTGCGACATTCTAATTTTTTGATCATTTTTTCAAATGGTCAACAGTCCCGTTCAACAGCTCAAATGGTACCAATCAATCATTATCGGTTTGTAGGAATTTTCCAAATAGTGAACATAGGTTTGTACGAGTATGTACGTATGTCTGTTGGTCTACTCGCGACTGAACGGTAGTGCGATAATCAACGAGCCGAAAAATATTTACTGTCGAGTTTATGATAACTGCAGTGGCACAGGCTGACGTTGGTGTCATTCGGTGGTTGACTGTTGGTTGTTTGACCAAGAATCAATGAGATAGTAGACTTTTCATAGGCCGACCAAATAACTCTTTGATAAGAAGACGCAATTGAAATATAAATTTTTTTGCCAAAACGTCTTTATTTGGTTGCTGATTTTGTGCATCTCTTACCATTTTCGTTTTGAAGTCATTGCGTATTAAATTATCCTTTTTGTTGGCCTCGTCGGCATTGCCGCCAAAGCGATTGTACTGAAAAAGTCGGCCCATGTTTCGCATATTTTCGCGTTGGTCTTTCAATTCGTTTAGATGAAATTGGTATCACTTTTTTAAGATATTTTTGCAAGACTTATTTGTAATTTGCTTATTGCCACTGCGATTTTAATGTCGCGTTATTGATTCGTTGACGCGTATGGCAGCGTTTTTGCCACAAAATTCGAACGCTAACACACGAACGCAGCACAGCTGAGAATTTTCACCGAGCGATCACCGCAACGTGCGCACATGGAATGATTCTTTTTTGTTGCTGATGAGAACACGGCCGACTGGCGCGTCAGTGCGCTGTCAGAATAAACTCGAGCGACCGAGTGAGCGAGCGAGCGAGCGGCACAACAACTGCCCCCGCTGCATTCAAATTGAGATTCATTCAACGGTCGCCAGTCAACAGTCAGCACTAGCAAACATACACACACACACACACACAAACGTGCCCTGACGGACGGGCGCTCGATGCTTCAGTCAATAAACAAAAGAAGGCAAGAAGCACAGCAAAACAGCAGCGGCAAAAGAACGAGAACGAAATCCAAATGAAATGAAATGCACTCCAACTCGGGCAAATGAAGGAAAACAGTGGAAAACCACTCAAGTGCAAGAGGGGAAAAGCGTAATGCGCGCTGCGGGTAAAAACTATCGACCACATAGTAAGCGGAGACTACCTGGGCGCGGTGCGGCCCAACGGAACGGAGAACGGTTGGTGTATTGGTTGAAGTGCCGCCTAGTTCGACTGACCAGTTCACCGGTCAGTCGGCGAGTCGGTCGTCCGTGCAGGACTGGCAGCGTTGCGTCCGGCTTGTTCATTTGCCAGTGTTGCTTCCGCTAAAATGTTTGCCCTGCAGCTGTGTATGCGAACCTGTATTTATTTTTTGTTTTAACTGCATTATTGCAGGCCGACGATATTTCCTTCCACGTGCAACTCACAATCTCACTCACACACACACGTCAGTGCAGCGCACACCACCAACACTCACACACACTCACAAACAAACTCACTTTGAGTGCCGCGCCAGCACTTCACTCCGTTCCACGCTGCGCTCGACATTCCCACTCGGCACAGGGTGTTTTTATTTACATTTTTGTTGTTGCTGCCATACCATTTTTTTGCTCATTCAATAATAAAGTTTTTCTCTATTCCTGCGCCCAAAAGGAGCAACGAGTGCGCTGCAGTTCCACTTTGGCTGCTTCTGCAAATAAGGCAAATAAAGAAGCGAAAAGATGGCAAATGAATGAAATGAATTTATTTAGTTTTTTAGGTTGACTCGCATTCATCACGCGCGCGCGGCTACTGACGACAGGACATCCGTGCGACCGAGCGCCATTCGCTCATTTGTTCAATTATGAAATTTGTCTGACTTTTACTCTACTTGACAGCGGGCATATCGTATTGTTGTTGTTGTTGTGTCAAGTCCTTAGATATCCTATTTATTGCTCGTTACTTGGCGACGTTGCGAACGATGTGCTTTTTTAGCGCGCTGCCTCGAGCTATGAACTCGTTGAGAACACTGCTCGACAAGAAAAATGAACCTCAAAATATCAGAACTTTGAAATAGAATAAAATTTAGATGTATGAATCTGCAGACTGAGATCCAAAACATATATGTTTTCCCTTCCTGACATATTTTGGTCCTGATAGTTCAAAATAGAAAATTTAGTTAAATCGAGACAATTTTTCTTTTTCATTTGATACCCATATCTTCAACAATGCGCAACCGAAAATATTAAAAAAAATATTTGAAATGTGTATGTCTTTAAAATTCAAGTCCTTTAAGAAGGACTTTGGGACAGCAAATGAAGCACTGACTATGCCAGGTTACTACAAATGATCTCTACTTTCATGCCTACATCAACATTTGGGTGGGTCTCGGTAAAAAAAAACATTTTTTGCAAAACAAACATTTTTTTGCACGGTCAATCAATGTAAAGTTTGTGTTTTCCCTCAGTGCATCATAACTTTGTCATTTTTCCTTCAATTTCTATTAATGTTAGGCTTAGTATTTGCTCAAATAAGATATCTTTGATCGTAGATTTTAAAACCAGAGAAGATCATTTATTTTATCTATAAAAAAAGTATTCGAAAATTTATTATTTTTGAAATTGGTCAAAAAAATTCACTTTTTTACAATTTTCATCGTCAGTACCTTTCCCAAATCTCATCTGATTTGGACAATCTATGTATCGTTGGAAAGGTTGGTTAATTATCTTCTGACGACGGGCCACTTGTGTTAGTCGGATGGTTGGTTTACGAGATATGTGCTCATAACTGAAATAAGAGCGAAAAAAGTGTTTTTCGAAGATTTTTCGAAAACGCTTCTTAAGAAATTTTTTTTTTCAGTTTCGTATTCAGCAGCCGAAGATTAGTCTAAAAAATACTTTCATTTTTAGAAGCATTTATCGTGTCGAATAGTGTTATACATATTTCATCTTAGATTTTAAAACCAGAGGAGATAATTTATTTCATCTATAAAAAAACATTTGAATATTTACGATTTTTGAAATTGGTCGAACAATTTTTCACAACTTTCACCGTCAGTAACTTCCCAAATCTCATCTGATATCAACAATCTGCATATCGCTGAAAGGGCTAAGGTATTCTCTTCTGACAGATGGACAGCTTGTGTTAGTCGGATGATTCGGTTACGAGATATGAAATATGTGTTATTTTTATGTTTCAAACCACAGAGAAAAAACTGTGTTTTCAAAAATTTTTCAAAAACGCTTCTTGAAAAAATGTTTTGATTTTCAGTTTCGTATTCAGCGGCCCAAAGTTAATCCAAAAAATATTTTTATTTTCAGGTGCACGCGATGAACCCATTTTTTGTCGAGTAGTGTAATTCGTGCGCTTCTTTTGAACTCACCTTTAGTGAGTCTCACGACAGTATGCAATGGAAACAATGGAAGGTCTCCCTCAACATTGGTTGTCATAGTTTTATGCTCGAGATTATCTCCTCTCTTTCGTTTGAATAAGTATTTAATTATTCGCCATAATTTCATATAATTATTGCAACATAATCAACACTGGCTTAGTCCATGCAATGCCAATCAGCACAGTTCAATCTCAATGCCCTCTTTACACAAATCTTTTGTCATGACATAATTTTCGCTCACAGCGCGCGCACATCAACCCCCAACGTGCAGCGACATGGCCAGTCATTTGCACCAAATTCACTCCCTCAATTTGGCGGATTAAAGTGCCGGGCAGGCAGGAGAAATTATCTGGGATTAATTCATCAAAGCGTTGGCTTTCAGCAAAGTACACAAATAAATCAAGTGCGTGGAAAGTGCTCGCATGTGGCTGACAGTTTTTAGTGTCGACCAATTCACCCTCCTGTGACTGTCGAGTTTTAATTCCATTTCCCAGTCGAACGAGACGAATCATCATTGGGGGCCCACGCTTTGACGCAGCCCTCCAACACTTCCACTTATGGCTCTCGCTGCATAGCAGCGCCAACTTCTTGTCGACGCGTTATGTAGTCAAGGCTTGAAAACCGCTAAAAATTCATTAGGCAAAAAGGGTTCAGAGGTTGTCACAGCGTTTGAGCGTCAAAGGTCCGTGAAAAACCGCAACTTAGCAAATGCCCTGCGGCGTAGAACGAAAGCCACGTGGGTAAGTGTTGCTTTGCTGTGCACAAAGTCAAATGGCAACACTGGTTGAGTTGCTTTCTCGGTGACTTTGTTCAAGATGGCCAACTGAATTCAATTAGTTAAAAATTTGCCACAGTCAGTCACACTTGGGAAATGTGTACATATTTTCGGCAAATGCGCAGATTTTGCTTTGTCCGCTGTGTGTTTTTAATGCGCGTCGATTATTTGCAGTAAATCGGCAATAAATTTGCAAATGAGTTACATAAATTTTAGACACAACCACCGACGTTGTATGCGAAAAGTACTTAAGCAGATTTTTTCAAATAGCGAAAAACGTTTGGGGGTTGGGTGACTATCATTACTTGAGTGGTTTTAATGGCAATTTGCACTTAGTTGAAATTTTATAGTCTGCGGAAAAATGGGTGTTTGAAATAGTGAGCGAAGAGAGTGGAGGGTTTTTTGTTTAATGATTTGCAACGATTAAGGAAAACGATTTTTTTGGAGGAAGTTCGTATTAGTGAGGTTGAAATAGGGTTTTGGTTTCATTGTTTATTTGTTATTAAACGAATGTATTTTTCATAAATACTTAGTTATTAATAAAAGAATTCTAAAATATTTACATTAGTATATCTCTACTGATACATAAAAATTTAAATGCAATCAATTTAATTGCAAAACCATACAATTCGATAAAAATTAAAAATTCGAAAATTTATCAGGTGTACAACTTTGCTTCCGCCGTTTTCCGATAGGTGGCTGTACCGGTTGAGGCTGGTTGAAATACATAGATGGTAATGCCTTTAAAGTGAGTGTGGACAGTGCCTAACGAATTGTCATCGCCGTTTCAGTGACAGTTGTTCTTGTTTTCGTATTATTCACGCTCGAAAATGTCCGTTTATGTGCCCCATTCTCGCCATTTGCGGGAAGTTTTACTTTTCTGTTACAATTCGAAAAAAAATGCAGCTGAAGCGCATCGAATGCTCTCAGAAACTTACGGTGATGCTGCTCTGAGTGAAAGAACGTGTCGGGAGTGGTTTCAACGTTTTAAAAATGGTGATTTCGACATGACAAAGTCATCCTCCAACACGACAATGCTCGGCCTCACGTCGCAAAAGTGGTCAAAAAGTACCTGGAAACGCTGAAATGAGAAGTCTTGCCCCACCCGCCGTATTCCCCAGATGTCGCCCCTTCTGACTTCCACCTATTCCGTTCGATGGCACACGGCCTGGCAGATCAACATTTTCAATCCTTCGAAGAATTGGAAAAATGGATTGCTTCATGAAAAGCGTCAAAGGAGGACTCCTTTTTTCGAGCCGGGATCCGAAAATTGCCGGAAAGATGGGAGAAAGTTGTCGCTAGCGACGGACAATACTTTGAATAATACATCTGTAAGCACTTTTTCGCAATAAAGCTTTTAATTTTGGAAAAAAACGGCGGAAGCAAAGTTGTACACCTGATACAGTTTCATGATTATTTATTTATTAATTTTATTTAAAAAAAATTAAATGAAATTAAAACAAAACTATAAATGTGCATCTAAAATTGGGAAATTATAAGAAAAAAATTACCATTCAATGAAAATTAAAAATTCGAACAATTACAATTTCATTATTGGGGAGCAGATTTGTATGCACTTAAAAAAATCTGAAACATGCATCTCAAATTACAAAAATATAAATTTTTTTTTATAAATTTATTGAGAACATGAAGAATACATAAAACACTAACAAAACATAATTAGTAAAAATTTAAATAAACATTCAAAATTAGAATTCACTTTGAATCACATTCGTACTACGTTTATGAAGTAAAAAAAAAACCAAAAATATTTTAAAAATAACATTTATGGAAACCGTTTATTTTATGCATCGAAATTTGGGAAAAATTCACCGAACAATTGTTTTTTTATAAATTTATTTACAACACAAAGTATACCAACAATTTTTTTTACAATCAACAATTTTTTTATTTTAAGTATTTAAATATATAAAAAAATCGAAATAATTCATTTGGTAAGTAAAATATGATTTCTTCTCAGTATATTCAAAAATATGCTTGCAAAGCGGAAAAAGCTTAGAATATGATTCACTTCAAAAGTGACACAACTAAACATTTTTAATTTTAAATTTTTGAATTTGCATCCATTTACCAATAAGCAAAAGTTCATTATATTTTGTTGTTTTTAACTGTTGCCAAAAGACAATTAGGTCCGTCTTCATGTCGAGAAGTTTGATGCTATTTGATCGCTGCAGCTCAATGCAAACGAGTCCTAATTCAACTTGTAACACTTTTGACGAAATACATTTTTGTTGAAGTTAATTTTAAGTAAAGTTGTGACAATTTTAGTATACATTTTCAATTAAAAAAAAATAATTTCGAATTTTCGAAATTTTTCTTTCACCTTTTTACTGTCATTTATAATTATTCAATTCAACAAATGTGATATAAGGAGTGAACCAGAAAAATGTTAGAATTTTTACGCATCCAGCATACGAAAGTGCCAAGAGTAAGGAGGCTGGTATTTGCGAGTAAAAGTATCTACAAATATTGCAGTTTCTTGTCAATTGCATCTTGGATATGGTTAGGTTAGGTAGGGAAGGGTGTGTGCGTCCCAAGGGCAGCACTTCCACTCGGAGGCCAAAATGGCCCATTGTGAATCCCTTCATGGAAGATTCCGGAGCTAACCAGTGGCTCTCAGTTCAGGGCAAACCAATTCGACCTCTTGATGAAGGAGAGTAGATCCGATATTTCAACTACTGCTGCGCAGGCCAAGTCTACCAGGAACCTTGACCCCAAGGTACGGAGTCGGCGTTCCTGCAGAGCCGGGCAGTGGCACAGGTAGTGTTGGATCGTTTCCACTTCTTCCTCATCATCTTGGATATACTTTAGTCAACATGTCCAGCCCGCAAAAGCGCTGCCGCAAATTTATACTGAACATTTACTTGACTGATAAGACAAAGTCTAGATTAAGCATTGCAAGGGAAAGCAAAGCGAGCGTAGCGACGGTGTATAATGTTATAAACAGCTACAATGCGGGAAACTCCATCTAAAGAACCAAAGGATCAGACAAAAAAAGGATCCAAGTAACCCAGAAGTGCTGTAGAAGGTTGTTAGCACATATCGGAATAACCCCACGGGATCGACTCGAGATGTTGCAGCTGCATTAGGCATATCGCAATCAACTGAGATGCGATATAAGCGAAGTCAAGGATTAAGGACCTACGAATAGCAGAAAGTGCATGACCGGTCGGAAGCAAAAGAAAAAATAGCGAAGACGCGGGCTCGAAAACTGTTTGACGATTACGTAACCAAGTTCGATTGCGTGATTCTCGATGATGAAACCTACTCTAAGGTGGACTTCAAGCAGTTGCCTGGGAATGCCTATTTCACTGTAACCAATAAGAATGAAACACAAAGAAAAGTGAAATACACCAAATTTCCAAAACACTTCAGGTTTGGCAAGCTTTTTGCTCCTACGGTATGCAGAGCAAGGCGTTCATTACGACAGGAACAATTAACTCTAGAATTTTTATAAAAGAATGTCTGCAAAAACGCCTTGTACTATTTATTGAATAGCACAAAGGGATAGTTTTATTTTGGCCACAAGCCACGACAAGCCACTACTCCAGGTCAACTATGGAATGGTATGAAGGAAATTGTGTCACGGTGGTCCCAAAAGAGGCAAATCCTCACAAATACCTGGAACTTTGGCCTATTGAAAGATATTGGGCTGTAATGAAGCAAACCTTAAGAAAAACAAACAAAGTTTGCAAAAATGAAGTACAGTTCTGAAATCGATAGAAGCAAGCCTATGCAATAGTCACCAAAAGTACTGTCCAGTCTCTAACTTAGAACGTTAAGAAAAATATAAAAAATTTTGTAACCACTAATTATATTTCATGAAATTTTTTTGTGAATTACAGTTTAAGGAATGTATGATAAACTGAAGTTTATTTCAGGAAAATCAGACTATTACTTTTTTTTTAATGTGTCCTTAAAAATTCTAAATTTTTTCTGGTTCACTCCTTAATTATTGAGTTAAAATATCATCAAAAAGTCACAACTCAAAATTTCGGATTTTCCAATGTAAAATACAAAAAATTCTTTGTAACATATCCTAAAGCATAATCTGTAAAGATTTTGTACTAAATGTTCTATATGTTATTGAAAAAAAAAATGTTTAATCAGCTCAAAAACAGCTTTTGCGTTTTATAAAAAATTAAAAATGTTGAGTTGTGTCACTTTTGAAGTGGGTGCGCGATATTCATATTTTATTGCAAATATGCCAAAACATGCATTTAAAGCGAAATATGCAATAGCAATAAATTATAATTTAATGCCATTTTAAATGAAATTTTCTGGTCCAAAAAAATAAAAAAAAAATTTGAAATGAACATTTTTCTGAGAACATTCCCAAAAAACCCATGCATTTGCTTGGAAATCCGCTGCTTATTTATGATTCTATAAAAAATTTCAGAAATTGTTAGTATCCGCACAGTCTATGAGCAAATTTATGTTCCATGCTGGACCTGTTTATATTTCAATATTCATTCATTGTTGTGCGGTTGGAACTTTTGTTGTATGAAAATTGCCCAACAAGTTCTTAACTACTAAACTTGCGCAACTGGCAGACATTGTCGAGTTGCATAATACAAAAAAAATAACTCGAAATAAAACGCACCTACACTATCAGCGAACAAATGTTGGGCATCTGGCAGTCGCATTTGTCTCTCAGTTTGGCTGTTTGTCTGTCCGGTTGTTTGTCTCTCGGTCCGTGCAGCAAAGTGTTTTAAATGCCTGTGGTGTCTTTGTAGCTGCGGCTGTCTCTTTGCACCCCGCTGAAAAGTTGCGCCAGTGTTGCGCTGTTTTTATGGTTGTTGCTTTTTGTTATTTTGCCTGTCTCTGCTGTTGTGTGGCGTGTTTTGTTGCTGTTTGCTGTCTGGAATGTGCGCCATGGTTTGCCTAATTAAAAGCGAGAAAATGATTTGCTAGGGGTGGTCTGCTGCGGCGGGGCGCTGCTGCAACTAGCATTCGGGGCAATTGTTCGCATTGCTGTGCGGCAATAAATTCTTAAAGATCGAGCATGCAGCTATTAAAAAACTACATTAATTTCAGTGCGCGAGAACAAGTCGCGAAGCGCTGAACGCGCACTGATTAACGCTTAGCTGGAAGGCAGTTTCGGCGATGCGGTGAGAGATGATTCTGTGAAAAGCGACTTTCACGTTGTCGCTGCTGCTTGTGGGAAATTCTAATGGATGCTGCATGGAGTTGTGGCCAACGGCGATTCGGGCAGTAATCGAATGCGAGATAACAAATGGTGCAAAGCAAGCAAATTGATTGTTCCAATGACTATTTTATGCATATAGATAGTGAATGAATCGGATATAATGGTTTTTTGAGCAAGAAAATGGCAGCCAAATAATGAACAAAATTCGTACGTTTATAGCCTACAAATTTCAAGGTAATTACAGCGCCTGAAATATTCCTAGAACAACAGCTGCCGGCATGCACCAGCGTTGCATACATAATTTTCCATTTAGCCGACAAAAAGCATTTATATAAAAAAAGGAAAACCAAAAAAAAACGGCAATCTACATTAAAAAAGCAACCTCAGTTCAACCGAAAAAACCACACAAAACACGTCCGATTGTTCATGTGCAACGGTCGAATAGGGGTCGATGGTGCCACCAGACTGCATTTCTTTTAATCGCTGCCCAACAATCGACCGCAGGCGCACCAAAGTGGACGTGACAAAATGCTACTTAACAGCGACAGCAACAACAAACGGCCAACTTACTAAACGGTGCATATAAAACGCCACGCACATACAGCTATACATACATACATACGTGGTTCTAAAAAAGTCCCCTAATCGCTACTATCGGCCGAGTGACACCCAACCGAAAAGTGCGCATAAAACATGCATTTAATGCATAAAATGCAACGCTTGTGACACAAACACACAACAATACAACTTGAGTTCTGAAATGAATGTATATTGCGATTTGATGTGAAATTAGAGGAAATGGGAGATTTCATGCTTTTTGAGAGCAACACAATGGAAAATGGCGCTACAGATTTTAGATTAGAATAATAAATAAATAACATCAATGGAACAGTAAATTGTGCTACTTGATTATTTAGGTTGATCTTGACTGATTTAATTTGTATTCAGTTCATTTTAAAGGTAGTGTTTTTGTCAGCGTAAAAGTCCAATCATGGAATTCGATTGGTCAATATTACAAGCAAAAAGTTAAGGGTGCAACTCTGTTCTAAAAATTTAAACACTTAATGTGCTGTTCAGATAGTCTAAAAAGTTGAGACAATTTAGTTGTTAATTGAGTTTATCGCTTTTGCTGTTCACACACCTCAATTAAGCTAACAGCTCAATTTAGCTGTTATCGAAAATGTTGTCGAACATGTTTTTATTTGGACGGAAAAAAGCTTCTTTATGTTTATGTATAAAAAACGTTCTTAAAAACATTTATTGAACATACAGTAATATCACTGTATAACAAAATCAAATAACAAAAATTTAAATAACAAGGTTCTGACAACGTATCGGCGTATCGGTATGTATCGGCGCACAGTGATTCGTTCCATAGACCAAATTCAAAAAATTTGTGGTGTCAGAATTTAACGATTTTGATGTCATTTGAAAGGTAAAACTCCAACTAAGAAAACCCCAAAAAATCTGTGCAAAAAATTAATTAGTTTCTGTGCAAAACCGGCTCTAAGTTGAAACTTTTTTCTCAAAAAAATGTAAACACATAATTTCTGTGTTTTAGTCTATTGAGTACAAAAAATTTTAAAAATACATGGTTACCAAGAAGTTGCTTAAACTTTCAATATAGAATAAGAAATGATGTCACCATTTTCGCTTTTAATGTTTTCTCAAAATTTGCAAAGCTGAGGCTTTTACTTCACTTTAAATTCAAAATATTTTTCTAAATTGAAAATCTGAAATTTGATAAAACTTAGAGGAGAATCTCTAAAAAGTATGTGAAAGTATGTTCCTCGATTTTTTTTTTATTTTAAGAAGCACTCTTTCTTTGTCGGATAATGTAATTACATCCTCCGATATCTTTCGATCTCAGAAAATAATTCAATTTGAAAAGTGGTCTAAACACGTATTTTTCGACAAAATTTATTTTATTTACCCTATGTAAAGTATGCAATCAGCATGAAAAACATATACTTACTATTATTATCGATTTTATTGCAAAACCAGAGGGTCCTAAGACAATTTCTGTCACTCCTTGCAATTATCAATGTTGACGTTAGTGATTAAATGTAAAATCTGAAAAATCTAGCCAACACACTTGGTGCTAAAGCTCTTCAAAACTTACAAAATTTGCAAATTTAAGTCTCAGGTATTGCCAAAGTACAACAGTTTAAGAAAAAAAAAGATTCAATTAGATTTCAATTCAACAGACCATGATTAACTAGTACACCAAATTTTATGAAGAACGGACCACTCCTTCTAATTTTGTCCCGCGGTTGTATGGAGTCGAATCACTGTGCAGTGAGGTCAAAATTCACAATAAAGCTGGGAAATTCGACAAATTGCTCCACAGCTGGTCAGAAGTTGCTCTTAGAGGGTTAAAATCTATGGCTGACCCCCATTAGTTTTCTCTTCTGAACATTTCTTTCAAACATATTTATACCCCATCTCCAACACTTAATGGGGCTCCCATACAAAATGGTAGTTTTTACAAAAAAGGCTCCCACTGCCCCCAGATGTATCAAATGTATGACCGACACCCATTCATTTTCCCTTCCGAATGTTTCTTCCAATCAAACCTACCCGCTATCTCAAAGTCTTAAGGGGGCTGCCATACAAAATTGGCCATTTTCTATGCCATTGGCTCCCACATGTAAATGTAGTAGTTAAGTAAGCAAGAAATCATCGTATCTCGGAAACTACTAAACCGATTTCAATGATTTATTCAGTGATCGCCAACATTCTTGAGTACCAAAAATACAAAATTAATTAAGGTTCAGTAGTTCACCACCGGGCATCTCCCATACGATCGGAGTTGTGAGGTTCCGAACAGATCGATGAATGAAGGCATGAATGGACAAATGGAAAAAGAGATGAATGGATTGAGGCACTTAATGGGATCGATGAATACAGGATTCAATAAATGGATTCACAGGCGAATAAAATTCATGTATAAAAGAGCAGGTAGACGGATGGGAGATTGTATAATAGACGAATGGATGAATGGTTGGGCGAACGAAATGTTGTGATTGTTTAGTTCAATACGACGAATGAACAGGAAAATGAATGGACCTACGAACAGACAAACTAAAGATGGACAGATAAAAAGCCAGGCGGATGAGTGGTTGAATACCTAGAAGAATAAATGGATAAATGCACGAAAAAAATTGATAAAAATAAACATAAACATAAAACAGATAAAAATAAACACATAGAAGGCTGGATGCACAATTGAATGGGTGAATAGAGGAATAAATGAGCAGATGTATACCGGAATGGATGAATGCTTGTGGCTAAATGAATTCATTGTTATTCTGATTACAATTATATGTGCGTATCTCTACTTCCGGTTTTTTTCTACATTCGCGATTAAAAACCATGCAGGCTGATTCTTTTATCGGTGTTGCATGATCAGCCACAAATTCTTGATCACACTACAGACTTGAGTGAGGGATGAAAGGTGCTGAATATGGCATTTTTTTGTGCGTTGTGAAGTTTTGCTGATGCCTCAGTTGCGATAAGTTGTGCACATTATTTACTATGATGCAGGCAATGCAATAAGTTTGAGTACACATCACACTGGTTGATAAAAATTAAGCGCTCCAGGTGGTTTTGCGATCAACAAACTCACACAAATGAATTGGTTCAAATATTTCATTTCAAAATGAATGGAATGGAAACTATGTAATAAATGTAATTTTTCAAAAATGTAATATAAATTGAAAAAGGAAACATTTGCAAATTTCCGCTAAAATGTATTTCGTATTGAGTTTTTTTGTACAATGTCTTTCAATTGAACCAACCTAAATAGTTGTAAGAAAAGAGATTTTTATTTATTTTTTAAATATTTAAAACAACTGTCATATTTAATTATAGATTCCACCACAACTCATTGCACAAATTCAACATTTCATTAAAGCTTCAAGGATCATAAAAATTCAGTTACAAATTTAATAAGCTTACATTGAGCTTACATGGCTGCCAACTTTGTTAAATTTGTCCACATTAGGGCAACACCAATGAACTTAAACGTTATTCACTTTAATACCTAAAATTGATAACAACAAAATATCAACACACATCAAATGACACAGACCCGGCCCCAGACTGCTTCCGAAACAGTCAGTCAGCTCACGCAGCGATGCAGCACCAACCATTTTGTATGCAGTTAACGTGTGCCAGAAAATCTCGCAAATGTGCGGTAATTTTTCAAGGAATCAACAGCAGCGACATCAAGGAGCAACTGTAGCAGCAGCCAGCGACAGCAGCCAAAGGTGTCGCTAAGAGTGTAGCGGAGACAGATGACGACGACGACAACGAAGCGATGACAACGACAGCGACACATCATAAACGACACTACGAAGCTAGTCAAGCTGAGACGACCGGACGGACAGCCACACTTGCTGCAACTTACAACGGCAACCAAACATGTCGAGGCGCTTGTAGGTGTGTCGCCATTCGGTGTTGCCAGCGACGTGTTACTGTCGCGCTCGGTTGCTTGCAGCACCCACACCCACACACATGCAGCCAACGCAGCACGAAAACATGTGTGTGTGTGTGTGTGTATTTAGTTGTCCTGTGCGCCTGTGTAGACAAGCATTTTGACAAGAAATTTAATGTTGGCGACACTTTTCATGTTTCTTGTTTTACTGTGTTGTTGTTGTTGTAGTTGTGGTTGCCATTAAGAACTTTTACTTGCCTATATTTTATGATGGATGCATGATCCTGAAATAACATCTGCCAGTGTGCTGGCAATGAAGTAGCATCATTTAGTTGTTGGGTTTAACATTTTTAAGGATTAAATATTGTTCATTAATTTTTTTGGAAATCTGATACTTGTTTCACACATTAAGGGGAAATGCGAATGCGTAATGTGCGGCTGCAGTGGTAGTAGCTGTGAAGAACTAATGAAATTTAGTTGTTAGGTGACTTGCGTGAAGCGTGGAACGGAATGAAAGAAGAGTACCGACTGACAAGCGCAATTAATGGTAGCACAGCATACTTTCCATACAAAAAGGATTTTATTTGGAGGGTCTCTCTCTTGAGTCCATTAACATTTGAAACCATATTTGCCTTCAACAGTGTTTGTAATAAACATATATTTGAGTAGTTTGAACCCCAAGACCCTCTTGTGTGCGTCAGTGCATACAAACATATGTTTGTAAGGTTCTATTTGTACATATGTGTGAACAGATGAAGGCATCTAATATTCTTTGTAAAGGATATGAATAAATGTGTAGATATAGAAATAATATTGACGTTGTAAATTGCCAATTAGGGTTTGAAAACTTCAAGATTTTGAAATCTTTGACCTTCCTAATATCTTCTTATGAAATCTCAAACAAACGAGTAAAGTTTTCTGAGCAATATAAACGTTTTATTTTCACTACATTTCTTCTGATCCACAGCTCTATCGACTCCTTGAAGTATTGTCGAAGCATTGCTTTATGTTATAGGTACTTTTTTGGTAACAGTTCAAAAGATGTTAACAATTATAATACCGACTATTCCGCCGAGCAACCTATTCAAGCGTGTTTAACCCATTCGAGACGACGATTTTTTTGAACACGGTCCCCAGGAGTAAAGTTTTATTTTTCTGTGTATTGTACACAGTAAAACCAATGCCAAATTTTTTTTCCTGTACTTTACAGATTTCATTAGTTCCAGAAAAATCTTATTTCGACGACTAGCTTACACAGAATAACTGATAATTGCACATTACTGTCTTATAGCCTCGGAAATCCATTTCACACACGGTGTGCAATCGGTCTCGAATGGGTTAAGCAACCTGTTCAAGTTTACTACGTCTTACAGAGTTTTCGTTTCTGGATCGTATTGCCCGATTGTGTAATGGTCTCACTTCGGATAGGTCACTTGACTTGAAGTGACGATCAAAACTTAATTCAAAACCATGTCTTCTAATCTCTGCATCCGTCAAAAACCAACGCCATGCTTAGCACTAATAAAGAAGTCCGCGTGTTAAGAAATGGAAAATCTCGCTGTTTTTTTTTTAATGAAAATTCAATTTTATTAAAAAAATGGTTACAAATGAATCATTCAAAGTTTTGCCCATTGCTAGCTACAATTTTTCCCATTGTTGCCAGATACCTTAAATGACTTTCTCGTAAATCCTAAAAAAAACACCGAAATTTCCTCCCAAAAGTAAACAAATCTCCTAAAATTAATTCATAATTTGCGTCATTTTGAAGGAATACAACTTCATAAAAAAATAAAAATATATAAATATAATTTTTTTAATGCCACCTTTTTTATTCATCTTCATCTTAACAACAAAAACAAAACATAAAACAAGTGAATTAAAAAAAGTGCAATTTTTGGGGGGATTTCATTGCAACAGAAATAAGTGAGAACAAGATAGAACAAGCTTACATTTTGTAAGCTAACAAATTTTTAACACAATTGGATGCTTTGACTATTAAAATAGCTGCCAAAATATGGGTTGTTGGCAGTGTTCCAAATACATCATACTTCGTTATTCAAAAATTTCCCAAACATCCACTAAGGATCAGAAAAATATCGTAACATATAATACAAATCTCTTAAGCTTTCCCCTAAACAATTCTTCCTCCTAAATATTCTTCTAAAAAGACCAAGAATCTCCTAAATCTAGGAGGAAATCTCCTGATCTGGCAACACCGATTTTTTCCCATCTTTTTGGCTGAGCTCGACTACCTTGACGGTTAAAGTGTTCGTCCTTTGGGGCTATCCACGAATCAAACCAATTTGTGATGTCTTCGTATTAGCGGAACGGTTGATCAGCCAGAATATACTCCATCAAACAGAGAAGTAATAATCAGAGGGCGCAATGTCTGAAGAATATGATGGGTGGAATAGCACTTTTCATTTGAGTTTTTCCAAGTAAATTTTAACGGGTTTAGAAACGTAAGGCCGAGCGTTGGCGTTGTTGTTCTACTGCCAGAATCACTTTTTCGTGCCTCTGCTCCTATTGTGTCCATTTTTCGCACAGTGCTTGGCTAAATCGCTTCAATTAAGTTCGATACCGTTCCATGCAATCGCTTGGAAATGGTTTGACGGGTAACTCCTAAAGCTGAAGTAAGCTCTTCTTGTGTTTGGTATGACTCCTCATTGAGCAATGTCCCTAATTCAGTGTCGTCGAAGATTTTTGGTCTCAACATCAACATTGGAATCACCGTCTTTAAAGCTATGGAACCAATCACAGTACCTTGTTTCGCTCAGAGCAAACTCTAAACTTGTAAACTTTTTCAGCGTTTTCGAAGCGTTTCAGCTGCCGTTTTTTTTTAATGAAAGAAGCAAATCAACAGTTCCCGCAAATGACGATTATTTGGCACAAAATCAGATATTTTCGAAAACATTTTCAATACCTCTTCGCCCTTTTGCGTCAAAACATTAAATTTCTTACGATTCTAAGGATTTGTCTCTTTAGTTTTTTACCCATATTGATATTCCACAATGCGCTCAATTTCTAAATTAAAATTTTTGAAATAAAAGTGTCCTTAAAATTTCAAAGCACTTTAAAAAAAAAATCCTGACGTCAGAGAGAAAAACTAAAAACGCAGTTTTACTAAATTTGGCCCCTAGTAAATAGTAACCAAAAGTATGTTACGCAAAAATAAAATCACTAATGTGTCGAAGCGGTTTGTTAACCATATGTCTCAACTTGATTCATGATACTTTGAATATGTTAACATCGATCAGCTGTTATTGCTGGAGCCATCTATTTACAAACAGCAATAACTTAGTTGCGTGCCTAATAAAGAAAATTGATCTTACTATTTGTTTTCTTTTAGTTTGGAGTGTATTTATTTCGATTTTATATTTATATTTTTATTTTTAATGTTGTACTAAGTATGAGTTATTGTTAAACTTTCCTTTGTTGAAGTGTAATTAAAAAAGCTGAAGCTCACTGCACCCTTTCTGTTCAGAAATAAATAAAAAAAACTGTTCTAATTGATATCTTTCCAAAAAAGTATTCGAAAATATGAAGAACATCGTACAGTATGGGCGTGAAAACGCACTTTTTTAATCGTTATACCCTTCGCGATTCAAATAAATAAATATATAAAAATGTTTTATTGTCCAAACCATTTTCATAACTCAGCGAAGTATTCATTTTTTTTTTTTTTGTTATGAATATTAGATAACCTTGCATAATTTTCCCCCTGTCACCACACGAACTGCAGCATTACAAACAATAAAGTCTTCGGGCTAACATTTCAACCCCATGGAGGTAACTTAAGGTCTGCGACAACCCTTGAAAACATAAATTGTAGAGACTCTAATAAAACAATTTACAGTTGAATACGAAAAATTATTCACAGTTGATTGTTTTGAGTGGCACAGCAGAGAGAGAGGCGGGGCTAACAATTTTACATACTCGTACATGCACCTCGAAAAATTTACATTCATTCACAGCGACAGAAAGTTGAGCGAAATGCTGACGCACCACATCGTGGAAAGCTTCCCTGCAACTGACAGCGTTACTGAAAAAATGCATTAGACGCGTGGAGAGCGCACATAATTATGACGCACGCGACTGACATTCACATGCGCGCTGGACTGACAGCCACTCGACGGAAATGGCTTTGGTGGTGACTGAGAAAGGGTTAAAGCGTGGAAAGCTGAAAGGTGACGCATGGCAACAACACAATTGGCCCACTGACGTTGTGCTGTTTATTTGTCTGATGCCAACAATGTCCGCAGTTCGCATAGAATTTATGTAAATTTATCCGTAAACTCTTCTCACGTAACTAAAGACATCCTTGTTGGCTGCTGTTGCCACATCTTCGCTGCCATTCGCATTGCGCATTGTGCACTGTCATTGCCACTGCATTAGTAATGAATTATTGCCAATGTATTTTCTTTAAATTCACAACAATTCTCACGAAAAAACAATCCACATTGTTTTCTAGTCGCAAAACAGGTAGTCGAAGCCAAAAAAGTATTCAAGGCGAGCGCGCACAATACGAAAAATTTGCAGCTGTACATTTTCATCAAATTGTTTCTTTCAATCGCCAAGATCCTTTCGATTTGTGCCAATGCAACGAAAGGAAAATTTATTGGGCAACATCTCAAGTGACTTTTGAATTGTATTGTGTTGTTTTTGTATTGGTTGTTTGTTTTTATGCTGCGCTAGTTTTATTGTATTTGCGGTTGATTGCCATCATGTCGATTGCGGCTAAAGAAAAATCACCTTCGAAGCTCTTTTGTGTTCGATCTCCTCCTCTACGAAATTTACTGCTGGACATTCATTACATTCCTCATTTATTGCTTGGATGTTTTTTATGTTTAATGTTCTATCTTTTTGTTGTTGTTTCTATTGTCTAGTTGGCTGCTTTGTTTGCCAAAATGTTGGCGCAGAGACCGAGTGAGCAACACCGCTGGGCCACCACCCGCCAGCGTGTCTGGCACACACACTCGAGCTGCACTGTTGAGACGGTGGTGCCACCTTTGTTTGATTCGTTTTTTTTTCGCATGTGTATGTGTGTGTGTATGACGGCTGCTGCTTTTGTGTTTTATTTCTATTATTATTTTCCACGGTTTGTCGTAAAGGCATTTTAAAGAGATTCGAAGTGGCTCAATTATTGCGTGTTGCTAGAAACAGATGCTGTCAGTTCAATTATGCGAGATTGAATCTTTTTATAATGCGTTGAGTATTTATTAGAATGGTTTCATGTTAAAAATTAATATTAAATATTATAACACCGTGCGAGAACAAATTTTACACACGAAATCATACACACGGTAAATAAAATGTCATATACTCTGGTTAGATTGATTTAATAGTTGTTGTATTAAAAAAAATGTTGATACAGTATTTCCAAAAAACAACTGTTTGACAAGAAGTCTTAATGACTTTCAAGCCTTAGGTTTGTTATCTTCGGTACTTGGTTGTCATTTTCATTGAATTGTTGATAGATTAAAAGCACAAAGATAATAGATGAGTTAGCAGAGAAGTCGTGAATTTCACTTGAAAAGTACCAATTCCGCTATTATAGACAGAATAGGCTTTTGCTTGGTTGCAGTTGGGCCAAACAATTCCTGCGACTAAGATTTGAAACAATTTTTGGTATTCATAAATTGTAGTTTTTTGCTACATCTATCATATCTAAATTCTTCGCCATTGAACCTAAATGTGTCATTGGCTCACGTTTTGTTTTTCAACACACATTTCAAACGGATGAAAGAACGAGATCTACAGTTTAACGCCGAATCCGAACGGCGGTTTTTTGGCAATTTTCCTTTCACACTTGGAGGTTCGCCATTGCCCCTTGTAATTCTCATCTGCTTCATGTTGATAGCGATAGAAGTAAACGAGTTTTTCACCAGCGAGAGCTAGGATTCGAATCTCGGGCCCCGGTATAAGAAGCCAGCGCTCTACGAGCTGGGCTATCGAGGTCGGCAAACTGACCTTAGCTCAAAGAAAATTCAATACCTTTGAAACAATGCTTAAAATCAGTGACCATTTGATTCAGTTCGTTGAAATATTACCTTATCTTTTAACTTGAATCAATGGTTTTTGTTCCAGATGTGCTTCAGTAGAAAGAAATAACGAGTCACTTTCTTTGGACA
Source organism: Melieria omissa (assembly GCA_963971225.1). NCBI lineage: Eukaryota > Metazoa > Arthropoda > Insecta > Diptera > Ulidiidae > Melieria > Melieria omissa. The sequence goes on along the minus strand of OZ020268.1, from coordinate 106,643,061 downwards.
CTAAAAAGATTTAGCCCCAAAATGTTGAATTCTGAAAAGGTTATAGTAGCGCACACAGAATTTAATTTTGAGGAAGTGGAGTTTTGCATAAAATTTTTGAGCCCAGTACTATTTGAAACCTCCCTCCCTTTCCCCCATCCGTTTGAAATGAGTGTTGTATCACATGTTGGAAAAAACAGTGTTGCATACACATTTCAAATGGGTGGAATTTGTGGTATCACAACGGGCCCATAGGCCTAAGTGTGTCTCATACAGAGGCAGCCACTTAACCAACCAACCAACTATTTGAAACTATAACTTTCACTAGAGTTTTTCATAGTTGGGGAGGATGATTGAACCCCCCAAAACTCCTCTGTGTGCGCCACTGGAGAATTAACATATTGAACTGTACAATTTTCCCAGTTTGAAAAGAAAATGTTAAATCGGTCAACCATCTTATGCGAGTCTGCTCAATTTTAATTGAATCAGTGTTGAATTATTTGGCACCGATCTGCTTAGAAGCAAACATTTTAGAAGCTGGAACTCAGAAGATCATGTCAGACATTGTTTTGGCCAGTGGCACAAACAGAGGTGGAGGGACTAAGGGGTTTAAACTCTACGAACACATAACTTGCTGGTACAAAATATGGTTTTGAATGGTATTCGGCTCAAAAGTTGTACGCAAACCGCCTCAAAATGGAAACCTAGGTTCGTTTTTGATTAGATATCATTTCGGTTATTTACAATATGTATTTATGAGAACATTTTTAATTCATTTTTGAATCAAAATTCATTTTGGTTCAAAATTCAACGCTTTCTTTTGCTTTTGCTTTCGCTTTAACGTAAAAATTTTAAGTAAACTGAAAATTTCATTCAGTGGCTGTTGATTTAATTATTTTTAAAGTAGGAATTTTATAATAAATGTGAATTTCCTTGGCTGAATTTATTATGGTTGCCAATTGTGCTTGCGTATGTTTTTTAGTTTAAATAAGAAGCACATTAATTTGCAATCACATTCATATCTACACATCATAAATTATGAAAGTGTGCCGCAAGCACACATACGTAAACTTTTATATATATATGTATATATATATACATATATACATATATAATTATATACACTCATATAGGTGCATATGCTCTGTCGTTGCCATTGCCACTTGCTCAGCCATTACTACGGGTGGCCATATAAATTATGATTACGGCAGCCATTATCGAAAAAATCGCCAAGTAAACAGAACGAAAATATGATGGTAGCGTACGCAGCAGACAAAAATGAAATGAAAAATTGTCATTAGGCAGCAGCCAAACACAGACAGCTGAATCCACATGTTGAAGGACACAGCAAAAGCTGTGCAAAGGAAAGCAACGCCAACAGCCGCCATGTGTGTTGGAGGACGAGCAGGCAAAGTTTAGGAGGAGAGCGACCGGAAAATGGGCATTACGGCAAGTTTTCTGGCACTTGAGGGTGGTAAATGCAATGCGATTTTGAAATGATTAAATTTCAAGACTTTTGGACAGTTTTCGTTACATATTTGATTACAAAATAAGTGCAGAAAAGATTCTCAAAGTATCACTCACAAACATCATTTGAAAATTGTTAAAAAATATTAAAAAATAAAATGAAAATATTAAATATCTTTAATTTTCTGCACTGCACCCGCCCATTAAATTGTATGCTGCCTGTGCGCCTAGATGTATGCTAAGCCACACATCACTGCAGCGCCTTAAGGTTGCCAATGTCCGTTGTTGCTTTGTTGCTAGTCAACGCCAACGACAAAAAAGAAAAATAATAAAACAGAAAGTTATAAATCAACAAAGTCGCGCGCTTCCTCACTGACACAACACGCGCACGCGTATCTGCCAGCCGGGGACAAATGCTGATGATGACAAAGCGTCATTAAAAGGACATTTGCACTTGTGTCGGTGTTTGCTGCCGCTGCTGCTGCTGTGCCACTCGTGCGTTGTTTACGCATCCTCAGGCGCGCCGAAATTCTGCTTACTTCTGTCGCAATTTTTCGGCGCAACTTGAGCGTATGTGTGTGTGTGTGTCGCGCACAATTTCATAAATCACCAGCAAGAAAGTAGCAACAGCGAGTAACTTTTCTGTTGCCGCCAGTAAAGTTGTTTTCCTTCGGAAGTGCGCAACTTCGACTGTGGTCGATATGGCAATTTGACTGATTTTTTTGTTGTTGTCGTTGCTTTTTATATTTCTTGACGATTTTTTGCTGTTATTGCCAGCGATATTCCATAAGTCAAAATATGTCAAAGCTATGCGGTCATGTTTGCTGTAAATAATAATAAAAAAAATTAAGCTAAAAATAAATAAAAAGCAGCAGCAAAGCAGATCCATCATATATCATTATCGAATGCCGCATCCAAGGCGGATGTAGGCAATTTTGTGTCTTTTCGCCGCATGCCTTGCTGCCTTATAAATTGACAGTTTGTTATAAATTGATTGGTTTGCCTTTGACATGGCGCGGCATCTTCCTGCAGTCGTTGCTAAGCGGATGTTGAAAGTATCAGCGGGCAACGGAGGCAATGCGACAGTGCGTTGTTTAATGTTGAATGTGGATTTTTTATGATGGATTATATTGCACTTTAATTGAACGATTTAATGGTTTTAGTATATTTATTTAATAAAAAATTCAAATATTTGAAAAATATTATGTTTTTATATTTATTGGCATTGCTAACAGGCGTTGCTGTCAACAAAGTCTATTTAACTAATCATTGTACAAAAATAAAGTATAGTCCTTGACTCAACATTATATGATGAAATTACTAAATTACTAAAGTTATATTTATATTCAAGAATTTATATATATTTTACTTATTGTGTTGCTTTCTTTTATCTCCAAAATTGATAATCCTCCCCTTTGTATTGGTTTTAGTAAACCGTCTTTGCGCTGTCATCAAAGGACACGGCGCTGTCTGGGCGTTGCTGGAAACCTTAAAGTGATCTCCTGCTGTTAAGACGCTTAGAGTGGCCGCACTAATCGAATGGTAACAGAATTGAAAGTGAAATGCATGAGTCAATAATGGATTTGAAATTGGGGTAGTTTGCTTCATAAAAAAAGGAGAAAATTACTTTGTTAGATAAGCTAGAAATTATAAATATTATTAGCGTACCTGTACTTAGGGACTAAAATTCGATAAGTTCACATGAAACTGAAATATTGAAATCTTTTTCAAGTAACAATTTTGACCCCAGGGAAATCTATTATTTTTCTTTTATAATATTACTTTGTACAAGCATTGACTTTGTTCCCCCAGAAATAGATTATTTCTCGTTTATATTACTGTAACGATAATTAGTTCGGCTACCTAACATAGGCATAGTTCGTATCTCTGAATTGTGCTCCATTGCTTACACAAACAAAACTCTTCTCCTGCTCTGCACCGTTCTTCATGCTTGCTTAGGGCGCTGTTATGCAGACGGTCAAATGACCGTCGGTCACGATACTTTTTACGCTCTCGTTTTGTTTTTTCTACTCTGTGCCAAAACCCTGTTATGCAGACGGTCATTTGATCGCCGGTCACCAGTACACTTTTCGCTTACTTGTAGCACTTTTTCCGTACTTTTTAATTTTGACGCTGCGTTTTTCTGTTCTTAGCAACACTGCCTGAACGAAGTCTTGTGAAATTAAATAAATAAAAATGGATATTGGCTTAGAAGCACTTAAATTTGGCAACGCATTCGCCAAAAAAGTTGTATTTTGGCGGGACGAACACAGGAGAGTCATCAGAAAGTGTTTACACAAATGTAAACAAACGATGAGGGTTGCTACGAACCATTTTTTCCGTCATTAGATACATATTTTCGCGACAAGTGTGCCATTTTGCTCCGAAAACACTTGTGTTGTGAATAATTTTACAACGCAACACTGTTTTGATCGCATGATTTGGCATCGAGAGCCTCATCATTTTTGACCGACGCGGTCAAATTTTACTCTCCCGCTCTCTCTCTCAATTTTTCATTTTACATTGAAGCAACAACAACTATCGTGACCGACGGTCATTTGACCGTCTGCATAACAGCGCCCTTAGCGATAGAAACATATTATTTTTTACTTTAAACCAATAAAAATATAAGAATAAAATTTAGATGTACAATACGACAGGCTGAGATCCATAGAGCGTGTTTTTCCCCTCACCTTACTGACATATTTTGACCTTGAAAGTTCAAAACAGAAAATTTAGTTAAAAGGAGACAATATTTCTCTTTCATTTGATACCCATATCTGGATGCCGAAATCCACACCCCAAGCGGAACTTAAAATTATGCTGAACTTCACGAATTGCTCTAAGGCTTTGTCCTGGGGGTTGTTTCAAGTCACACACGCTGATTCATGCCTCAATACTACTACGGGTGCTTCAATAACACCTATCGAACTCACTTTCCAACCCGGGCGGATTGGGATACTAACACTGCCGTAGGCGAGTGCAAGATCCATCTTTTTACCGACGCGAAGGTTCGAAAATGGACTGCGGGACAGGTGCGGGGGTTTTTCCGGATGCACTGTCACTAAGCAGGTCATTTAACCCTTTCAGTCACAATGTTCAATATATTGGACTACAGCCCATACAATTCATACAGAACGGGTTTATTTTCATGTCGGAAAGCGTTAAACTATCGGTGCAGTGTTTTCCAGGCCAAGGTATACACCATAAACAAGGCTGCACGCAGGATCGGAGTACTGGACTTGCCAGTAATGGAATGTCGTAAGTCTCGGTATGGTATCAGAGACAACAACATCAAACTCTGCTGGCCACAAAGGCATTCCTGGCAACGAAAGAGCGGATAAACTGGCTCGGAAAGGATCGGAGCTTACGGATGTGAGCAAGGTGGCAGGGATTTACCCCCCCCTTTTAAAACTTCTACACTAATCTTGATAAGAAGGCAATCCAGCGCACCAATGACCAATGGAGCCTTCGGCCTGATTGCATGATCTCACGCGCACTGTGGCCGAAAATGGATCAAAAGAGTACTCTGCAACTCTTACGGTTTAGCAAAGCACCACTTCGTATTCTCACGGGGGTCTTAACGGTGCACTGCACCATCGGCATTCTTGCGGAAGGACTCTACTACTACTACTGTTGCAGCTGCGAAGATGAGGAGGAAATTGAATCAGTGCAGCACCTCCTATGCGATGGCCCTGCGCTTCACAGCATACGCCACCGGTATCTAGGAGGCAGAGTGCTGGATGGCCTGGGCTTGGTTTGTACCACGCCACTGGAGGATATTGCCAGATTCATTCGACGCTCAGGTTGGCTTCAGCCAGCACCGAATACAGGATGACAAGGGCTTGCCATACTCTCATCGGGCATCCAATGGGCCTTTGCGGCCTCCGAGTGTACTTACTGAGAACCAGCAAGCCGCCTGGCTTACCTAACCTAACCTACCTATCCATATCTTCATGATTCCACAACTACAAATATTTAAAAAAATCTTTAAAATGAGTACCTATATCTTAAATTTTTTAAAGTCCTTTTAAAAGGACATTGGAACAAAAAATGCAAAACTGACTATGCCAGGTTACTTTGAATGACCTCTAGTTTCTAGAATTCAGAAAATTCTACATAAATTTTCAAGGATAGAAAGGATTAAAATTTTCAAAGGACCATTTTCATATCCTTTTTTAACAAATAGATAAAAAATCAGCTTTATTTTAATTCTTGAGCCATTCCTCTTTCATCTGATATACATATCGCCATATTCTAACGAGGTTAAGTATTTTTTATATTTTTTTATTTTTTATCCCCTTCAAAATTTTGAAGTCCTTTTAAAAGGACAAAGGATGTAGAAATGAAAAACTGAGTACGCAGTATTACTATGTTTGGACTCTAGTTTCACACCCATATGGATTTTTTCCAGTGTACCAATTATTTTCATTTTTGTCGCACGGTGAAATTAATGATTTCTGAAAATGGTCGCAAAATTCCCTTTTTAAACTTTTACCGTCAGTAACTTCCCCAATTTTCATCCGATTTGTACAATCTACATATCGCTGGAACGACATAAGTATTGTCTTTTCAACGGCGGACCGCTTGTTAAAAAAAGACGAAAATATAAAACTACATTGTCAATATTAACACATTAGTATTTTCCATTCGAATCGCACATTTGAAAAGGTCCCACTGTAGACTTTACTTTCAGAAGGTTAAGGATTGAAAATAATCAGACTGTCTCTCCCTCTTTCTCTCACTTTCTCCCTCTGTCTTCTTTCTCTGACTTCACATAACAATTCGAGTTTAGGTACAAATTGTACTGAACTGCCAACTGATTCCAGTTCTGAGCTGAGCTGAGCTTAATTGTTTTGCAATGCTTATTCAATAAACTTGAATGTGTACCCAAGTACAAAAGAAGACATGAATGAAAAGACAGTAAACAGCAACACACTCGAGCGAGAGTACCAAGTAATCTGCGGCCCATTTTTACTTACAGGTAACAAAAAAAACTCAAAAACTCAATAAGAAACCCTTCAAAGCAAACAAACCAAAGAACCAGAAAATCCCATTGCCAAGCAATTTCCGGGATGTTGCGCAGTTGATAAATGAAGCCACGTGTCTTATCAACAACTACGCGCAATCATAGAGAACAGCGGCAGCAGCTCCGCCCACGTCCTGACACACTCGCGTTGCGCTGCTCGAGCGCCGAAAAAGGCAACAAATTGTGGAGCGTGTCGTTCAATTTGTAAGCGACCAAACACTTGGCCACCTTTGAATCATTTCGCTTGGCACTGTGGGCCATGAATGCCATGAATGGGAATTGAAATTAGTAAAAATTGAAATTTCATGCCGAAAAACTGAAAAAAAGTGCCAAATACAAAATGTGTAAGTAAAGTAAAGGTGCGAAGTTCGAGCGGTAGCAAGGAAGCCGCTTAGTGCTCAGTCCCCACGGAATTTGGAAAGGCTGACTGACTGACGTCACACACGAAAGCGGCAACGAGCCGTGACTGCTGTTGCATGCGGCAATTTTTCCGGTGTTTGCGCGCGTTTGACGGCGCGACGCGTGATGACGCGCGCGTGTCCTGACAACGTTTTGAATTAATTTTTATTTGGTTTGTCGGCATTGTGAACGGCGAACGGCGAACTGCGGCCTGCGAGGGAGACGAGATGTGTGTGTGTCGATGTCATAATTCAAAAATTTAATTCAAAAACATGACGTTTTCAGTTTTTCCATTAATGCGATGTCTGTGCGTTGTTGTTTTAATGGGGGGAGAGGGGGTGTAATGGCAATGTTGCTGCTGCTTCTTCAATTTTTTTCTATTTTTTTTTAGAGAAAGCAAACATTTTGGGCATTTTAAGGAACAAAAAAATATGCATAATTAAATGTTTGCACAAATGTTTGCTTGCGTGGAGGGAGAAAGTTAGGTTATGCAAAATTAATTACACTGAAAATGCAACAATATCGAAAAACGGGCCCAAGGGTGAAATGGTGGAAAAGGTTTTAAAGTGTTTTCGCTGGGTTTAGTGGAAAATTGTAATTGCATTCGCTGCTATTGACATGGATTTCATTGTGTCATGTATTCTTGTTGTTGTTGTTGTTGTTGTGCAGTCTAGCATAAAATTGCACCATAATACAAATGAGAACCGCACACAAATTACATTCTTTTAATGGCAATTCAGTTCAGTTCAGGGCATGAAATATTTGAGGAAAAGCGGGAATATTTCCATTGTTTTTGGGTTTTTGAAATTTTTGTGGTTGTTGTCATGTGACCAAGTCCCTAGAGAAAAACACCATATGCTAACCGCTGTAGGGCGGCAAAGGCGAGGAAAGGGAAGTTAACGTCGAATGGGTGTTGGCGGCAATAATTGATGACGAATTGCCGAATTGCATTTATTCGCTTAACTTTTCGAATAGCGACTGCCTTTACTTGGTGTATAATATGACACATGTATGTACACATGTATGTACACTTGTATTGTTTCACATTAATCACCATGATCATTTCTCTTCTTTATTCAAACTTAATTTTATAGCCAAACGCGTTAATATTTTAATTTTATTTCATTCCATCACTTTAAAAACTCACACCAAATTTAACGGTTTGTGCCAACTTGATTTAAGAACAACTAATTTTTAACTAATTTTTCAAATTTTCAACGCATTAACACTTCAATTCGCGTTAACCGTCGTTGAGCGCAGCCACCCTTCAGTAAATTGCTTAAGAAAGAAGCAGAAGAAGTTTTGTGAATGGTACTCGAGCGAGTGCTGCCACCGTTTTTGATTGGTGACTGCGCTGATTTTGACAGCGCAACATTTCCAAGTGTGCGCTCTTCCACTTGCAACATGCCGTTGCCCCCCATTCCACTTGCAACTGCACGCCTCGTCCAACGCCTCTTGCACAAATTCACAATTTGTCTCAAGTGTGATTGTCATTTTCATTATGTCAAGTTGCCAATGCGCCACTCCCGCTGCTGCTGCTGCTCCAGCACGCCGACGTTCCCAGTTCGAGCAGCATTCGTCTCAGCAGCATCATCAGCTGTAGCTCCGATGCTTAATGTTTGGTGCTTCGTTCAGTTTTGAAATATTTACTGCACTTTTCACATTGCCCGCCCCCCTTGCCCGGCCAACACTTTGGCTGTGCGCTGGGGGGCGTAGCAGCTGCTACTTTGGCCGCATCCGCTGTGCGCTCCATGATGGGCGAACGATAACGTCGACGCTGACGATGACGATGATGATTCTTGCTTTCATTTCAATTGTTGAAATAACAGCGAAAAGCATTTGCAGTGGAGAAAAGGGAAAATGCAAACACACTGGGTGATCGTTAAGTTCAAATCCGGCATAAAAAGCTGCTAAGCACTCAAATTGATTGAATGTGATGTGCTGTCGGGCTGAATGCGCTTTTCGGTGCGATGCCGCTACCGCTGCCGCTGACTGTGAATCACTCACAGTTGTGGCTCACTTGAAGCGGAGTGCGACGGGTCTAAAGCAAATTAAACAACAACAAAGCAGCTGCGACTAAAATCAAACAGTGAAGTGGGTGGTTGGAGAGGGATATAAGCAGTGGCGCCCACAGGATTTAAGTTGGTTGGAGCAGGGGGTTGCGTACAACTTTCGAGCTCGATTTAATTTGAAACCATGTTTTGCACCAGCATTTTTTGTACTTGTGGGGGTTTAAAACCCCCTAAAACGTCCTCTATGTGCGCCATTTGATCCAAGTATATATCTATAAGGGGAAAAAACTGATTTTAGACTTTACTTTATGCACAAAGTTTATAAACTTTTTGCGATTTAAATGGGTTAACCAAACCAAATTAACCTTTTCGCTATTTTGTGAACGTCTCAACCCTCTATGGTTTTAAGAATAAATTTGTTTGTTCGTCCTAAGAACAATTTGATGTTTTAGGAATCATACAAAATTAATAAACTAAATGTTTAAGTTTTAAGGAGAGAAGTATACACGTCTTTTAAATATTATATTTTCCCATAAATAGTACAGAAAGAAGAAGGAAAACAATTTATAGAATTTTCTTTATGGTTTCAAGAATAAATTGGTTTGTCGGTCCTTAAAATAACTTAAAGTTTTCGAAATAATACAAAATTAATAAATTGAATGTTTAAATTTAAAGAAGAAAAGTATACACGTTTTTTAAAGATTATTTCTTCACATAGTAAAGAAAGAAGAAGCAGAAAGAGATAATATAAATTTTTATTTTGACTTTTTATATCAATTCAAAAAAGTTTTTTCAAATAATTTAAACGAAAGTATATACAGAAGTATGCGATTTCTTACTATGCATAAAATATTTTACATTTTTTAATTAAATTTATCTTTTCGCAATATTGTTGCCATACAACAAGCTATTTTGTGGACGTCTCAACTCTCTATGGTTTCAAGAATAAATTTGTTTGTTAGACCTTAAAATAATTTAAAGTTTTAAGAAAAATACAAAATTAATAGACTGAATGTTTAAGTTTAAGAAGAGGAGTGCACTTTCTTTTAATATTATATCTCACATAGTAAAGAAAGAAGAACTAGAAAAGAATAATCTAAATTTGAATTTTTTATTTTAATTAAAATAAGTTTTTTGAAATAATGTAAGCTAAAGTAAATACAGAAGTATTCGATTTCTTATTATGCATACAACATTTTATGTTTAACCCTTTCGACCACAAAGTTGCCTGAGAGCAACTTCACCTATTTGTCATCTTATAGCAAAAGCTACGATGGTTTTATAGATTTATGGGTTTAATTGAAGTAGGTACCAACAAAATAATATTTTTAGATGTGAATTCAAAGCAAATTACAAAAATTTTACTGTTATCGTCAAAATAATTTCCCCTAAGCGATTCCAACGATATCAGGGAAAGTTTGTGTTCTAATTGAAGTCTACGAATTGGGCGCGCTGATTAAAACCCTGTTTGTTTTATAATGGTTAACTAAAATCAAAAAGTGATAATTTTGTATTTTTTCCTAAATATTATAGGTATAATTTTCTGTACTTAAAAAATATTGATACAAAATTTATTTAATCCGTTTTAGGCTAAAATTGTTCAAAAGTAAACAAGCTTTAGAACTCTAACAAAGAGGCGTTGGGATTTCAAATGTTGTGTGCACACTTCTTAGGCAGTGTTTCATGATTTAAATACCAAAAAGTAATATCGAAACACAGGGTAAAATTTTGGATCGAAAGGGTTAAGTAATTATTACAGCCACAACGTATGGTTAATGTCATATGACAACAGTCTAAAAAACAGAGACCGGTTACAAAATTTAAAAAAATTGTGTGGGATGTTATTGATTTAAACACACAGAAGACTAAATCAGTAAATTAAAAATTTTAAGTTTCCCCATTAAAAGCCCAAGTCATATAATTTGACTTGAAAGCAATTTAAAAATGTTGTTTAATTTTTTTTTTAATTTTTAAAAATGTCTTTTACTACATTTTCTTCATATAAATTACTATATATATTGTACTGTTTGTTTGTGCGCCAAGTTTCAAATGCCCAAAGTAGATTATATCAATCAGCTAAGCATCCTAAGTACTTTTAAGTTCTACATTAAATTTTGAGCTTAAAATTATGAAATTTTGCGCTAATCCAACCATTGACTAGTCGCATAATTCCCCTTACTCCCCTTTACGAGTACGCCAACTACTGCAGTCAGACTCATAACTCTCCTCTCTCTCACACAAACACACATACGCGCGCCCGCTACACCACTGCCGCGTCATCAAAACCACTAACACTGAATTGTGCGAGTGCGCGGCAGTTCGTTGGGGTCGAATAGTTGGTCGCTTAGTGCGTCATTGTCTGCTGATCCGCTAGTTGACGTCCAGTGCTGGTGGGTCGGGCGGTATGGCCACCCAGTCAGTCAGCCAGCCATTGCGGTAATTGTGTGCGTTGCATTGTGAAGACACTCGAGTCTGAGTTGATTTACAGCAATTGAATTGAGAACGAAAGCGAAAATGAGCGCACACACTAAATTCGCATGAATTATTGCAGCGCTGACCGACAAGTGACGCACAATGGCATCATGTGACGTGATGTGAAGTGAAAAGGGCAGGGCAAGTGGCTTACATAATGTGTATGTGTGTGTGTATGTATTTGTGTGCGTAAATTCATGCGAATTTTAACTTTCATATAAATGATCAGGAAATGAAAAAAAACTTGCAAACAATGTCAAGGGATGAAATGAAATTGGCAAGCAATATTTTTGTCTTCAAAAATGTTTACTGCTGCAAACGCACTGCGAGGACCCTCATTACGTCTAAACACGCCTGTCAGAAACACGTCAAGCATAATGTGTAGGTTTGGTAGCGCTGCAAAAAATCAATCAAATTTCTTTGTTCCATGCCAAAGAGAGCAGGAGAGCAACGTTGCGATGACTGTCAATCCATAAACTGTCATTTACACTCGATTCAACATACATTAGGGCTCTTCAATGCAATTGACAGGACACTAAGGCTCTGAATGAATGACATGAAACGGCATGCAGCAGTAGTATCAAAAGTATGTTGCATTATGTATGTTACATATATACGATATATACTTTACATGCAGATATATGTTGCATATATATCAGCGCTTGATGCGGCGTGTTTTAGTGTCAACGACCCAAAATATTTTGTTTTTTATTGAGGTTATTCGAATAGTATTCATCTTTTATATTTCAACGCCATGAGGGAAAAATCTTTTCAAAATATTAGAAGGAGTGGTCTGTTTTTAATGAAAATTTGTACGATAGTTAGTGTTAGTCTTCTAAACGAAAATATTTATTTTGCCTTGTTTTTTTTATTAATGGATGTATGTTTTGTATTTTTTTTTAATTTTGGGAGCACATTTTCAGAAATTAATAGAACACACTATTGTTTTTGGTCGAAAAATATCCGTTTAGACTACTTTTCTTCTTACTTGGATGTGCTTACATCCAACAAAGAAAGAAATAGGCGTTTAGAATACTTTTCAAATTAAATTTTTTTTCTGAATCCGAACGATATCGAAGGATGTGAAAACATTCTTCTTAAAATTTACAAAAATTCAGGAACATATTTTCACATAATTTTTGTTTTTGCCATTTTTCAGGTTTTGAATTTTGAAATGTATTTTACATGAAAGTAAAGTAGAAACCTTAGGTTTGCAAATTTTGAGAAAGCCTTAAATTCTAAATGTCCACATAAATTTTTTACCTGCATTGAATTGTTTAGATACTTCTTGCCAACCATGTATTTTTACGGTTTTTTTTTACTTCGTAGACTAAAAAACAGAAAACAAGTGCTTTAATTTTTTTGTGAAAAACTTTGAGCACCTTTAGTTAATTTTTTAATTTTTTAATTTAAAATCTGTGCAAACAATTGTTGAGGATTTTCAGAGTTAGAGGTTTTCCTTTAAAATTAAAATACTTAAATTTTCATCCAGTAATTTTTTTTTAATTTAATTTAATTTTTTTTACTCAACAGACTAAAAACAGAAAACAAGTGCTTCAATTTTTTTAATTTTGTAGTTTTTTGAGGATTTTCATAGTTTGAGTTCTTTCTTTAAAATTAATTAAATTAAAATAGTCAAATTCTCAGGTTATAATATCATCTTTAACATCTTTAACTATTTTTTTTATTTATTTTTTATTTTTAATTTTATTCACAGATTTTTGAGGATTTTAATAGTGAGTGTGGTTCCTGTAAAATTAAAATTAAAATAGTTAAATTCTTCGACTATAATTTTCTTGAATTTTGTCATTAAAAATCATCGTGCAGCGACTTAATTTATTAAATTTTTTTTTTATTATAAAGCATTAACAAATTGTTTTTGTAATTTGAACGATTATGAAAGAGAACCAATTTATACTTTTAAGGTTTCTGTAGCTTGTCACATAGGGAAAACTTTACCTAAGCCAGCGAAATATTTACTTAGTAAAGGATACAAATTAACGAATCTTCTCAACAGACGGTAAACCAAACTAATTGTTGTGGGCATTACAAAATGCTTTCTTAGAATGCAGAATTCGTTAAAATTATAATATAAAATAAAATAAAATAAAATAAAATAAAATAAAATAAAATAAAATAAAATAATAAAAATAAAAATATAAAAAAATTGAGGAGTGAATAATAAAATAAAATAAAATAAAATAAACTAAAATAAAATAAAATAAAATAAAATAAAATAAAATAAAATAAAATAAAATAAAATAAAATAAAATTGTAAGAAAATGCAACACTACAGTTTGTTATATAGGCAGCCCAAGCGCAGGCCAATTATGCACACTACTATGTAATAGCTTTAAGTCGATCTTCAGTTGAATAAAGAAGTTACTACGAACGGTCGTGTGTCGATTTATTTCACTCGCGTACTCTAACAAAAATAAAATAAAATAAAATAAAATAAAATAAAATAAAATAAAATAAAATAAAGTAAAATAAAATAATAAAAATAAAAATATAAAAAAATTGAGGAGTGAATAATATTCCTGAAATACAGGATGCAAGTTTTACACTCAGCAAATTTTGTATGACTTAAGTAGAGTAAGTAAGTAGTTTTACTTTTTACTTTTAGTAGCATTATTTCACCTTTTTTAAATGTGTACGAAACACCTTTTTTCAACTATTGTTACAGCGCACATTTTCAAAGGATGGGAAAGGCAAGGAGTCCTGGACTACTGAATCTCAATCTGTTTAATCAGCCCCAACTAGGAATCGAACCTAGAGCCTCTGGTATGTAAAGTCAGAGCGGTACCGGTTAAACTTTTGCGGCTGGCCTCACGTACAACAAGGATGTATAATCTGCAGTTTGCTTGAAGTCTAAACTAAAAAAAAAATATTGTAATGACAATTTAAAATATTTATTTTCTAAGTGAAATATATTTTTTAACATTATAATAATTTTTAAACATTATATTTGTAGATGGTATGCAAGAATGGTGATCTCTTCAATAAAATTTGTTGAATAATTCTAATACGAAAAGTTTGAATTGATGACGTGTTGGGCTTGTAGTAAAGTTGAATATCGTCTGTCATTCATAGAATAAACATTAGCATTTCCACATAATAAGAATCAACATGGTCGTGTATCTCGTAGCTACAACAATCTTAACAAATTTTAAGTCCATAAAATCTTTAATTGAAAGCTTTAATGAGCTGCCTTCGCATTCTACAACAATCGTACAAATATCACGAGACTTGTACGAAATTAATACAAATTTCAGCACTTACTTCAATTAAGAAAAGTCCTTGAATTAATAAAAATAACTGTTGACGTACGTACCAAATTATTCTTTGGTATATTTTGGGAGAAAAGACTGAAAACACTAAAGCCGCAAAGTAGACCTTGTGGCATGCAAATAATGTTTATTTGAAGAAATTCCTGCTGATGAATCAAGCCAGAAAAACAAAAAAAAACAAAAACCAAAAAAACAACAAATAGCAAAGCAAAAAAAAAATTTAATATTCGGAAAAAAATCAAAAATGCGAAAAATCACTTAACATCTCTGTGCAATGCACTGAGGCCATAACGAAAAAAAATAATAATAATCATCAAACCAAAAATGTCACGAAGCAAACCAAAGCAAAGACAACACACCAAATTGCTCGCATAATGAAATTACGCACAGGACGCGCAGGATTCGAACTGAACAGTCACCACCGAGAAAGACTGAGGTGTGCATCTGTCTGTGTGTGAGTGTGAGTGAGTGGGTGCGTACTACTGCGACAACTGAGGTGTGCACTCAAAGCTGACGTGCGGGCGTGGTTGCGCCTCCTACATTTGAAAATTATGGAAATTTATTTATGCCATAAATTTCGGCGTAAACTCGAATGCGGTGCGGCACCTTCGGCCAGCCACCATTTCGCCCGGCTACGGCGGCGGTGATTGCGGCACAGCGTAAGGCGATTTTTACAGTTATTGTTAATGTGTTCGCCGTTAATGCGCGGCAACTTTAATGCATTCAAGGCGCCGCCGCAGTCTTGGCGCTGTCCGCGTTGGGGAGTGTAATTCTCGATAATTTTCTTCCACGCCAAATGCAAATGTTGTGTGTGCTGCAGAAAATGGAAACGAGAATATTATTTAAACTGAAGCATTATTTTAATGCGCGTCTAAATGTGCGTAAGCTGTGCGTCATTGGGGAATGTGCGCAGTCGACTTTGCGGTGATTTCTATTTAGTAGTTGGAGCAGCAAAAAGAGTGTAGGACTTCATTTTTGCAAGAATCAGGTTGGCAAACTACTATAGAGATGGGAATAAATAAACAAATTAGTTAATTAATTAATAAATAAATAAAAAAATAAATAAATAAATGAATAAATAAATAAATAAATAAATAATGATTATAGTACATTTTTGCTATTATTTCGATGAGAATGGGAATCACACCAAATACTTTGACTGTGTTGTATTACTTAATGTTTCCGTTTTTATTTAACATCTGACTTGTTAGTTGATTTACGAAAAATGTATATGTTTTTCAACATTAAATAAAATGCCATGAAATTCCATATTTTCCGAATTTGAGGTCCCATTTCTGCGGATTTTTAAAACTTATAAAAATAAATTACATTGGAAAAGAAGCCGTGAGTTGTTGTAAATGCCACAAAGTGAAAATAATGCCAACCGGTTTATTGGTTTAGAAATTACTATCGAAAACGTGAAAAAGGTCAGGCAAAATCCGAAAAAGTGACACGGCCATTTTTTGCGAAAACGGAAACTAAGCTTTTAAAATGGTTTGCGGATTCGAAATCAGCGCTCCCTAATTACCGTAGAACTGATGTCAAAAGCAAAAAAGCCGACAAAAAGTCGAAATTTGTTGCCCTGTGTAATCTGTGTTTTTTGCCTATGGAAGTTAGTTTTTTTCCTGAATAAATTTCTATAGAAATAGTGCACTTTTGAAAGAAAATTATAGATTTAGGCTAACAAATTGTTTATAAGTTTCCATCAAAACAAAAAACAAAACGGCTATGTTTTTTAAATTTTAACAGTTTCAGTTTTGAAATGACCGTAGCTTCAATATTATAACGGCATTGTTTTTTTTTTGTTTTGATGGAAACTTATAAACAATTTGTTAGCCTAAATCTATAATTTTCTTCGAGATTATAATATTGAAGCTACTGTCATGTCAAAACTGAAACTGTTAAAATTTGTTTTTGACTAAAGGAATAACTGGATATTATTTTTATGACTCCAAAAAATTGAATAAGTAAAACCAAGTGGTGGTGTTAGCCCTTAAGTGTATGTAGTAGGGTTCTGAATGCTTGAGAGACTACATTTCATAGGTCAGTTTCTTGGCTTCTTTTCGTATGCACACCAAAGAAGTTATTGGGTCAGAATACCTCCATGGTTGAAATATACGTATGTATATCTGGAATTTTGACAAAAGCACTTAAGTCGACTTAAGTCAAATTTCCATTTTTTTTAATCGTAAAGAAACAATTTAAAGATGCTTCTTTTGGTGTAATCGGTTTGTTTCTATGATATTTAGTTACAGAGATATGACGTGTATAATTTCAACTTTTCTCGAGTTTTGTATGAGATTTGGTCTGCACCTCATCAGTTTTTTCGCTCTCCTGAACATTTTGAAAATTAGTCTTAGGTTGTTTTGTCAAAATGCCACAGATATAATTATCAGAGTCTATATTCGAGTATATAAAAGTACTAGCAGTGCCTCACGGCTTTGCACGCAAGTTTGAATTCAAGTTTGGCCAAATAAATCATGTTTCTGTTAACCCTTTGTTGAGCCTGTTAGATTTTTATGAAATAATAATTGTCTAATTATTTCTCATTCGAAATGCTTTCACTATCAATTAAGTCAAAAGACTTCTTAAATCATACAAACTCTTAACCCATTGTTCACCTCGTCAGATTTTGATTTTCGAAAAAGTGAAAAACACGTGTCGAATTATTTTACATGTTAAAAGTCAAAAGACCCATAAAAACTTGTTTCTACATACAAACTTTTAACCCATTGTTGACCTCGTTAGACTTTGATTTTCTAAAAAAATTAAAACCACGTTTGGAATTATTGCTGATTAAGAGTACTTTCACCAAGTTTCAAGTAAAAAACCCAATCAAATCATTTTTCCCTTTACGAATTTAATCCCATCGTTGACCCTTGAGATTTTTATTAAAAAAATTAAATTTATAAACTTACTTATTTTTTATTTCAAGGGTTTTACCAAGTTTAAAGTCAATAGGCCCATTAATTCATGTATTTTTACAGTTACTGCAAAACAACTCTTAACCCATTGTTGACCTCGTCACATTTCGATTATCGGAAAAGTAAAAAACACGTGTGGAGTTATTGCTCACTAAGAGTACTTTCACCAAATTTCAAGTAAAACAAAACATTAAATCCTGTTTCTCTATACAAATTTTAACCCATGGTTGACCAGTCGATATTCGATTTCGAGATTTCTATTAAAAAAAAAAATTAAAATAACACACAATAATTTTATATTTTTTTTTATCATGTTTGAAGTCAAAAGGCGAAAAAAACGCGTTTCTCCATACAAACTTTTAACCCTTTGTCTACCCTTTTAAGTTTTAAGCCAATATTGGAGTCAATAACCCCATTGGTTAATGTTTTTTTTTCGTAGTCTTTACGTATACGAACCTTAACCCTTTGTTGACTCCTTTCTGTTTTGATTTTTGAAAAACTAAACAAAAAAGTGGCAAACTAGTTTTGACTTGAAATATTTTCACTAAGTTAAAAAACCATAAATCTATTTAATAACGGTTCTTTATACAACACTAGAACCCATGTTTTGCTCCTTTAAACCCAGAATTGGAAAAAATTTCGTCTTAGTGGAAATTCATTTATTTATTTTTATTATTTAAGTATATTTGAATTATTATTTATTTATTATTTATATTTGAAAAATAATATATATTTTTTTATTATTTTTATATATTTTATTTTTAATTTCAAATTTCATATTTGGAGCTTTAATAGTTTGGACTGGGCGATGACGAATCAGTCAGTCAGTCAGGACAAAAAATTATATGTAACACTTCGTTCAATAATGTGTGTGACTAACTAATTAAAACACATTTTTTTGCCAAAGTTCGTTTTTATTCAGAAACATAGTCCCCTTTTAGGGAGATACAATCATTCCAACGCTTTTCCTTTGCCTTCAAAATAGGCGTTAGTTTCGGCGATTACTTCATCATTTGAGCCAAATCTCTTACCACGGAGCATCTTTTTGAGGTCTGCGAAGAGCCAGTAGTCGCTGGGAGCCAGATCTGGAGAATACGGGGGATGAGGAAGCAATTCGAAGCCCAATTCATGCATTTTTGCCATCGTTTTCATCGACTTGTGACACGGTGCATTGTCTTGGTGAAACAACACTTTTTTCTTCTTCATATGGGGCCGCTTAATCGCGATTTCTTCTTTCAAACGTTCCAACAACGCTATATAATAGTCGCTATTGATTGTTTTCCCTTTTTCAAGATAGTCGATGAATATTATTCCGTGCACATCCCAAAATACTGACGCCATAACCTTGCCAGCCGATGTTTGTGCCTTTGGACGCTTTGGGCGGCTTTCACCGGTTGCATGCCACTCAGCAGACTGCCGATTTGACTCTGGAGTGAAATGGTAGATCCATGTTTCATCCATTGTGATGTACCGACGCAAAACTCCGACTTGTTGCGCGTAAACATGTCCAAACAGCTCTTTGAATCATCGATTCGTTGTTGTTTTTGCTCCGGTGTGAGCAAACGCGGCACCCATTTCGAAAACACCTTTTTCATAACCAAATGTTCGTGTATTATGGTGTGTACACTGCCTGTTGATATCTTTAGAATGTCAGCAATCTCCCCCACTTTCACTTTACGGTCGGACATAATGATTTTCAGTGTTTTTTCAACGTTTTCCGGAATAACAGCGTCATTTGGCCGTCCAGTAGATGGAATGTCATCGGTGTCTGTACGACCACGTTTGAATTCGGCATACCAATAACAAATGGTTCTTTTTGATGGAACAGAGTCCGAATAATGTTTTTCAAGCCATTCCTGGCATTGAACAGTATTTTTTTTCATTAAAAAACAATGATAAATCAGCACACGGAATTGCTTTGAATTCATTTTTTTTGAAAACTCAAAAGTAGTGTCACTTAAAGCACTGTAACTTGTAAACAAATGGTCGGATTGACAGATAATTTTGACAGTAAGCCTAAAAATGTTCACAATTTCGAAAAAAAATATTGATTTAGTATTAGTGCCGCCATCTATGTGTCAGTCACACACATTATTGAACGAAGTGTTATATACATAAATATTTATACATACATATTACAAGTAGGCATACATAGGTGCACTGGCTCCCCCCTTCCTCCTCCTCCAAATTTCTGTTTGTTACAAAAATGTTGGCTGACAAAATGGTTTCAAATGGTATTTACCTCAAAAGTTGTGTACGGAATCACCCCCAAAATTAAATCGTATGTGCGCCGCTGCTTGACTGTATATAGGAATTTATTTATCTGCAAGCAGCAACTAGGAAACTGCAGAATGTTTGTCTCCGCCGAACAACAATTCACCTGTTGTTTGACTTCCTCAGTGCATTGTTTATCCATTCCGACCAGTTCCGGCGGCACATTTGCATTTCCGTCGTGCATTTGGATATTGCTGCCGTTTGAGAAGCATAACAACAACAACAAAAACCACAAGAGATAAGAGCCAACACAGCGGCACAAATGTATGGTCTGGTATTTGTTTGGCTTTTTCTTTGCTGTGTTTTCTGCAGCTTTGTTTGTATGAAGACAACAACTGCAACTGCCGCCGCAATAAAACTGGGCGGAGTAGCAGCAAAGCGCTGCCGACGTTGCTATTGATTCTTCTGCTGTTGCTGGCCTCTTTGGCAGTTTATTTTTTGTTGATGTTTTTTGTTGCATGTCAGTTTTAGTGTAAAGGAATTTTTCTCTGCTTGTGGCTTATTTAACTTGGCCAACTTGTACTTTGCTGCTTCACTGGACAGCAAACAAAATCAATATTCTCCATGCAAACTCTGGGAGCTCTGCTGTATGTGACAGTTGTCCCATGAAAGTAATGTTACTCAACGTTTTAAAACACAACTTTGCATGTTTTATTGTCTTTCGATTTTTTTTTGTTGTTGTTATATTTAAAAAGCATTTGAATGTTGCAGCAACAGTTTGTTTGCTTTGTTTTGCTCCCAACACTTCTACGGTGGCTGTTTGTTGTGGCTTACTTGTCTGCCACTGTCGCACACTTTGTCATTTATGTTAGTCACTCACATCTTCACTGCCTTATTGCATTGCATGAACATTTACATTTTCCATTTTATTTTTGTTGTGTACACGTCTTACTTCCTGGCAATTTATGCTGCCAATCTCCATGTCACATTAATGCAATTGGGATCGGAAAACATTGAGATCTCTGCCTGCTGACACTGACACCCTTCCAACAGGCCAACCAACAACGTAGCGCTCGATGTGTGTGTCTCAGGCCGCGTGCCGCATGCTGCATGCTGTGTGTTCCGCATGTCTGTCGCATCGTCTCTGTGTTGCGTCACGTCAGTCTTCATTTGCGTTCGAGCCAGACGTCGTCACCGATGTCTGCGCATTCGATTCGTTCTCAATCGGAATTCAAAAGATCGCTTCAAAGATTTCTACTGCATTTGCGTTAAATCTGAAAATTGATTTCAAGTCACTTGCAGTGCTATTTTTACTTTGGCAGGATTTTCTTTGTTTTTGTAGTTGAACTGCAGCCAATTTGAATTTTCATTTGATGTTGGTCTCGGCTGCCGTACTGGCACTTTCAATTTGTAACACTTCAGCATAGTGGAGCAGCTCTGATGTGTGTTAAGCCACTTTGTTGGGGCGTGGACATGCAACTAGGCGCAGTACATTGTTTTACTTCTTTTTTTTAGTTTCTAAATTAAAGTGTGAAATTTGACATAAACTGAAAAGGAGGTGGGGTCGACTGTCTGTTGATATATGTGCACATGTTTATGTAAGGAAAATTAAAAAAAAAACAAAAAAATAACATGATCTCTTAAGGTTAGCTTGAACATTTTTATGAATGACAGAAGACTATAAACATGGGTTTTTTAAGCTTGGATCATCGGGGTATAGTTTTTGCTTAAGGTTGACAAGTTGTTTGTAGTCTTCTTCTCTCCTGACAGAGATGACTTTTCTATGACAGAGTTCTCTTTAAAGTCCTCTTTAAAAGTCCTCTTAATAGATTCTTCAATGACTGAGTGCGCTATGAAAGACATCTTAGATAGAGTCTTCTTTTATGACGTGTTTTATGACAAAGTCCTCTATAAGAAATTCCTGAATGATCTTCTCATTCACTTTGTTTGAAATTATGCAATAAAGCTTATCAGAGATACATATAGGATAGGGATTGCAATCCCGGACTAGTTTTATAATACCGGCATTTTCACAACTTAAACTTACAATCCCGGTATTCCGGGATTTTTTGGAACTGAATATATTATTTTCAATAACTAAATCTTATTAATCAAATACGTTTTATTTTCTTATTAAAAAAAATGTTGTGTTCTTACTTTAACACTAAAAAGACTAGTGCAATCATTTTGACGGTGTTTTATTTTTAAGTATCTGCATTTTCTGTAGTATTTCTATCAACTTTTGCTTTGATGACTTCTACTTTTTTATCGGGTTCTACCTACAATTCTACAATTAAAATTTCCCAAATGCGATATGTACTTTTCGAGAGTCTACTAATTTAAGCTACTGGAAAATTTATTGTGAAAAGTAAGTACCTTTCGGGACGGATTTTAATTTTGAAATCCAAAATACTCTCAATAGAAATATTCTCATGCCATGAACACCGAAATCGAAAAAATATTTTGAATAATTGTTTTGAGGGGCATTAAAAACTAGCTGAGACGTATTATCCCAGTAGTTCCGAAAGGGTTAAACTAATTGAAACGACACAGACAGTATGCAATTTATTTTTTTGTATTCAAAAAAGGTCTTTCTCGAAATTAAGGTGAAAAAACAAAAAGTTTGCCATTTTTATGTTTCGATGCCGGGATGCGATTTTGTCAATCTCGGGATTTTTCGGAACTGAAATTGTCCGGGATTCCGTGATTTTGGGATTTGGGATCACAGGATTGCAATCCCTCATATTGGAGTAAATATTCAACTTTATCGCCTTGTTATTCGCATTCGTGAAAGTCTTGTACAGATAATTTTTTGGTAACTGTTCAACGAAAATTAGTGGCCTCGATGAAGCTGATTTCGTAGACTTCACGTAGACCTGTTCTTTCGGTCGGTCTTTCATCGTAGCATTTGCAAATTGGTGTAGTATATTTATACACCACACCAACAAAATACACAGAGACGTATTTGCCATACCCTCGCAAATATGCAACACTTAGAACCCATGGTTTATTTTTGCCATGCAAATGCAACACCGAATTGCAAAATTGACAGCTTTTGGAAAGAGAAGCAAAAGGCGAAAAATTAATTGTTAAAGATTGAAGAAATAAATAATAAAATGAATGATATGGGAAAAAACTAAATGCGAGTGAGAAGAGCATTAAAAAAATACTGAATTATTATCCAAGGAGCTACCGAAATAGAGGAGAATTTTAGCAAGAACTCTGCTAGGGCTCCTGCTGTAGCTGCCTGTTTTCACAATAGTTGTGAAATTAGTGTCTTGCAACAAGTATTGCAAAATAACACAAAAAGACCCTCACAGTTGATGGTAAATGTTTACTATTGCATAAATTTGCAATCTCAAATGCACACGATTGTGAATGGGCCTAATCTTTCAATACACTATAAATTGCAGAGAAAACGGATTAATTTATGAATTAATTTTAATTTAATTAATTTAAGGGCTAATCTTTCAAAACACTATGAATTACAAAGAAAACGAATTAATTTATGGAACACTTTTTCTGCAGTTATTCTCTCCAATATTTCTTTTAAAGACAGACTGACTGGAGCTACGAAGTTTACTTTTGAAACTCTTACTGGCTCTCCGCAGTAACAGAAATGCTTGTTCTTCTTTGGTGTCATAAAGTGTTTAAGGACCTACATAAGTGTATCCTGGAAACCAGATAACCATCTCAGTTCAGTTCCGTTTTTCATGGAATGAATGCATTTTTTTAAGTGCTGTTTTTATTAGCGTTTCATTTCACTCGGGAACTCTAATATTTATTGGCCTTCTATGCTTCAACTAAACTCGCATTTAATTGCGAATGACTCACTCGAGTGCGTACCCCCCGCTAGTCACACTTAAACGGAATTGTACGCTCTGAAAACCAGGCCAGCACTTTGACAAAGTACTCCAATTTATTTATTGGAGAGTGAAAAACTGAGAAATAATGAGACTTTGTGCAGCGGGGAATTTGTGCACCGAAGTGCAAGAAAAAGGCGTTGCAAGGACAACATGCGGCGCAGCATTAGCTCCCAGGTACTCGAGCCTCTGAGCCGCATTGTCCTGGCATTGTCCTGGCCGTAGGGGCGTGCAAGTGTCGCCGCAACTTGGTGCGACCAGCGTTCAGAATGCAGGGCACACATGTTGCCAGACAGCGCGACGCAAGCCACATGCTGCGCTGCTCGAAGTGCTCGAAATCGAAGGGCACCAGCGGCCGCGCACAATGGAACACAGCCAAAAACGCCCCGTGTCCCTTGCACTCTCGAAGTAGGCAAACAATTCAGTTCTAGACTGTTGTTGTTGCATTTCGGCATGCTTTTCATTTTGGTTTTCGGTGGAAATGTTGCTAATGCAAATCATGTGCGTGTTTTCAGTGCAGCTGCAACGTTGAGTGCTTTAGCTTTTTTTTTTTCTATGTTTCGGAAATTCCGCTGCAGCTTCAAGTTCACGCGGCGGCGGCGGCGACTGGGTGGCTGCATTTGCATTAACACGCATCCGAGTGCCGCCCGCCGCGCATATGTTGCACGGTGCCGCAGGCGGGCATGTTGCCGGCACATGGCACATGTGCGTCGCGTCATATGCGTTCTGACATTTTGCGCTGACATTGCTGACACTCGAGCGGAAACACCACAAAGGGGAAATGTTTGTTTGTTTTCGGTTTGTCATCGGTTTGTTGTTGTTGTTCTGGCATATGGTTGAAAATGAATGCCCAAATATGCAGCCAACTACCGCTAATCAAAGCGGCTTGAGTGCGCGTCCACAGCGTTTTCTGTTATTGTTGTTGCTGGCGTTGTGCGCTTTAATGCGTTTTTGTTGATGTTGTGCGACGTTATGCTTGATGGCTATTTGCCATTTGAAGTGTTGACACTAATTGAAATTTGACACATGACATAGGCGCATCGGTGGCAGTTGAAAGACTCAAAACATAATTTGCATTGTTGTTGGAAAGGTGCTGCTGTCATTCGAAGTGTACTGGTTGCATTCGACAACCAACATCGGATGTGCCAAATGAAGTCATTTTAAAATGTGGCAGCGATGCGACAGGCGTCGACTTATTGTTTGTGTAAATATTTTCCCACAAACGCTGCTGTCATCATTTCGTAATCAATGTTGAGTAAATTTACTCGAAATGACTTAATGGCATTTCAAACGCCAGCATCTTTTTCTGTGATGCATCCCAGAAACCGTGAGATTTCGTGCTAAGGGTGGCCAGATGTTCGTTTGGAACGAACTTATTTCTTGGCAAATTACACAACACAAAAAAAAATAAAAAGGTTCTGACAACGGATTCTGGTAGAGGGGACCAAAAAGAAATATACGTGTATCGGCGTTTTGAAAGTTTACGTCTGAATTTTTTTTTAGGGGGTCAAAGTTTTCCCCCTTTTCGCGCATTCTTATGGTGAATCGGCATACGAAAACCATGTAACAGCACATTTTAGGTATATGTTGTGTTTAGCAATTTGATGTAAAATACTACGAAGAACATTTTTTGGAGCATTTTAACCCTGTAGCTCCTACTTGAATGGGTCAGTTCGACCCTTTTTTTCTGAAATGCCAAAAATGTCCTGTAAAACAGGACTTTTTAAGGACAAAATGTGCTACGAAAATATTCGTCATAATATTCTACTATATGTCTCTGAATACATCAGAACTCAGAAATTAACTTGAACGCCAGAATTAAGCCAAAACTGAAAATGTTTTTAAGTGTTTATTTCGTACTTAATCAAAACTGGTACGAAATAAATCAAATCAAAATAAAATAAAATAAAATAAAATAAAATAAAATAAAATAAAATAAAATAAAATAAAATAAAATAAAATAAAATAAAATAAAACAAAATAAAACAAAATAAAACAAAATGAAAAAATAAATTAAAAAAAATAAAATAAAATAAAATAAAATAAAATAAAATAAAATAAAATAAAATAAAATAAAATAAAATAAAATAAAATAAAATAAAGTAAAGTAAAATAAATTAAAATAAAATAAAATAAAAATTTACTTTGATTAATATTGCAATGTTTACATTGGAATTGTTTAAAATTTAAATATAATCACTATCCGATAAAAACATATTAAGAATTTGCTGTGATAGTTTTATATTTAGCTTAACAAAATTTCGATTTGAATCCATTTATTTTCTACTTTTCTAACTTTTTTTTCTAACCTTTTCTGTTAACTCAAATCACAGTCATAAGTAGACAAACCAGATTTTGACACGGTTTCATATTCCTTCATAATCTTGATGGATTCAAGGCAAGAGTCCATAAATTCTTCACCCAACTTCCCTTCTCCCAACCTATATATCCTTCCTGAACCAGCGCAATGCCTCGCATTTATAGGGGTCATCCCCTGCGCGTTGGCTCGTTTTAAAAAAAAAAAAAAAAAATAGAAAACAAACATAACAAATAGTTTGTTGAAGAGTTTGTTTTCTGCATTAACCCAACACCCCTCAAAATGCTGTCTGATTCATTGATTTCTTTTGGTTTCCTTTTTTGCGATTAGTTACTACGCTGGACACTACAAAAATTACAGCAAAGATTTCCTAGAATTTCATTTGGTTTTGAATTTTTTTTAAACCGCACCAAATTTGAATCTAAAGGGTTAATTTTTTCGAGAATTATGACATGACTAATAATTTTTCAAATTTCTCTCCTTTTGTTAACAAAAAAACGGGAAGTAATTTTATCCGGTTCATAATTAGAATTAGTGAACAAATTCACTTTGTCTCAATTGTTAATGTTTGTCTCTTCTTAAACTTTCTCGTAATTCTTCTAAGCAAAAATGTTCAGCTG
This sequence comes from Melieria omissa, assembly GCA_963971225.1. Lineage (NCBI taxonomy): Eukaryota > Metazoa > Arthropoda > Insecta > Diptera > Ulidiidae > Melieria > Melieria omissa. Next base: position 106,616,475 of record OZ020268.1, on the reverse strand, counting down.
GATACCCTGAAACCTCAAAAACAAACATAAAGCAACGTCTAAGTCTAACTGCTCACTTCACTTCAAAACCGTACAAAATTTAATTAAAATTCATTTAATTACAATTAACCGCAACAACAATTGTCAGAGCGTAACATAACCTCAACGCTTAAGCACATTTCAATTAAAAAAATTGCCCCAAAACAAGCGGAACCGTTAAGAAAGCAACAGCTGCTCGTGTGTGCATGAAATTGCAATTTCCTGTCGTTGCCGCATTCTCCTTTAATCCTTAAATCAATCGTCGGGCATATGGGCGCCGCTTCGTTCGCGCACTCAATAAGCAATTTCCAATTCACCTACATTTCCATATTAAATGTGCTATCTACAAAACAAAAACAAAAAAACAAACCGGAAGGAAAACAAAAAAATGCAAACGGAACAATAACAACAAAGCAGCAGTTGCACGCTGTACGACACAGTGCGGAAGTTGCAAATAAATTGAATATAAAAATTCAAATCATTCAATTATCTGCAAGATATATAAAAGCCTTTTGAATCGCTCACCCTCGTCATGGCCGCTGCACATACCATACCATACATACAAACACACCAACACACACACATACACCTACAGCAGCTTTCGAACGCATGCGAAAATAATAGCAAAACGAAACAGGAAATAAATCAATTTTTACATTTTCTTTTTCATCTTTTGCACAACATTTAAATGAAATGTTGCTTAACAAAAACAAAACAACGAAAATTGGGCAAAACAAAATTGCAAAGGGGAAAGCGCCAAATGGAATTTTGCGCGCCTGGGTAATGCGGAAGCATTTGCATGCAGCCAGCTACAGATATGTTTTGTTGTGCTGCTGCTGTTGCATAGAAAAATGTTTTGTGTTTTCTGCTCTTTTGCTAACAATTCGCTTTGCCGAAAATTTGATAAAAATCAACAGCGCAGCACGATAAGCGCGTTCGGCGGCGAGAGCGGGGACGGACCGGCGAAGTTAATAAAATGGGGAATTTGTTTAGCTTTCTATGTTTGAGCACTTATTTCGAAGCGCATGTTAGATTGTGTGCACCGATATTCATACTGACACAAGTGGGCGATAACAATAAAACATCGCCACCTAGGAGGACATGAACGTTGATTGCTATAAACATTTGGATATTAAAGCTATTGAATGATGTGCTGTGCATGACGACAGTCATAGATGCAACAGTAATTTTCAGTGCTCAATGCGAATAAAGGACAACGTTGAACACAATTAAAGTATTTTTACTACCAATTTTGAATAAGTACGAAAGAAACACTTTAACACATTTTTAGTTTTGGCTTAATTTTGGCGTTCAAGTTAATTTCTGGGCTTTGATGTATTCATAGACCTAAAGTATAATTTTATGGCGAATATTTTCGTGGTACATTTTGTCCTTACAATGTCCTGTTTTACAGGATATTTTTGGCATTTTAGAAAAAAGGGTCAAATTGACCCATAAAAATAGGAGCTACAGTGTTAAAATGTTGCATAAAAATGTTCTTCGTAGTATTTTACATCAAATTGCTGAACACATCCTATACCTAAAATGTGAGGTTACATAGTTTTCGTTTGCCGATTCACCATAAGAATCTGCAAAAAGAGAAAAACTTTGACCCACAAAAAAATATTCAGACGTGAGCTTTCAAAACGCCGATACACGTATATTTTGTTTGGCCCCCTCTACCAGAATCCGTTGTCAGAAACTTTGTTATTTTTTTTTAAATCTGATTTTGTTGTGCAGTGTAATTAATTGAAAAGACATGAGAAGGCTGTTTGCTCACGTTTGATCAAAAAACGTGTTCGAATAAACATTTCCAATGCTCTTTTAGTGCATGTAAGGTTCAGTAAATCATAGTTTGAAACCGATTAATTCCTTGCAAGAAGATTAAGTAAAAAAATAAATATCACTTTGAAAACAAAATTTATTGTATCCTTGTTAGGTCGGAAACATTTCAACCATCCTCGTACATATGATGTAGGGATTGCAATCCCACGATCCCGGACAATTTCAATCCTGAAAAATCCTGGGATTAACAAAATCTGATCCCGAGATCAATACAAAAAAATAGCTTAGTTTTTGCTTTTGTCACCTTAAACAGGTAAACCGTGTTATTTAGTACAAAAAATAATTAAATATGTAAACTTGAATTACACTGTACAACACACAAAAAAATAACAAGGTTCTGAAAACGGATTCTGGTAGAGGGGGCCAAACAAAATATACGTATATCGGCGTTTTGAAAGTTTACGTCTGCATTTTTTTTTGTGGGTCAAAGTTTTTCTCTTTTTGCAGATTCTTATGGTGAATCGGCAAACGAAAACCATGTAACCTCACATTTTAGGTATATGATGTGTTGAGCAATTTGATGTAAAATACTACTATGAACATTTTTGTGGAGCATTTTAACCCTGTGTGTCCTATTTGTATGGGTCAATTTGACCCTTTTTTCTAAAATTGTTAAACTGGCCCGGATTGTTAAACTGGTCCGGGATTGCAATCCCTAATATGTTAGAAAGGTATACGCTATGAAAGGGCAATTAAAAGTAGAACCAAAAAAGTGAAATAATTGAATTGCAGAGATAAGATTGCAACTCCCGATTTGTGCGGATTTTAAAGTATCGAATTTCAAGCAAAACTTTTGGCAGCATTAAATAAATGTTGGCTGCCACAATACTCACACCTGCCGCGTTTGTTTCTGTTGCAATCAGATGAATTTTTAGTTCACATTTTGAAGTAGTGTTGTCTGAGTTATAAGTTATTTGAAATGATGGGCAACCCAGGGATAGTGGAATATGATATTTTTTGATATCTCACTATGTGCAGGTATTTTGTTACTTTCGGTTTTCTTTCAACACTCTAATGACTTTTCGAGATGATCAGTAGTGTTAATGCTAATGAAAATTTTTGAGTAAAAAATAATTGAGAAGAAAGTGAAATAAAAATTGTTAAAAACAAGATGTCTTTATATGTTATAGGTGCAACAAAAGTAAGCAAATGAGTAGTTAATGGCCAAGAAAGACTAAAGAGGAACCAACTATTAGTTATGTGACCGATTCAATACTATTGTAACATGGTTCAGTGTATGTTAACTGAGACATGCTACAAGGTACACTAAGTACTGAGAACCCAAAAAATTACGCACGAGAAATGACAGTTGTCGCAAAATGTTCTTATTGAACAGGGTTGTGGTGCTGCTATTTAAATTTAGGACCAAAAGGAAGATCGCTAGGGTGTCACTAGCAACAAAAAGTTAATTTTTAAAACCGAAAAGTGGTAAACAATTTCATTTTATTTTTTTAAGGTATCACTAAGTGAGAAATATATAGAAAAGGATGGGTGGTTGTAGAGCAAACATAACCTAAAAAAAATATTTCTCATATTTCTCATATAATTAACATCATATATTTTTGCACATGTTATAAAATATTAAATGAGAACTATACAAACAAACTTTGGTGATGCACACTAAATGCACACATAACCTAAAAAAATGAAAACATAAAATTTTTTTTGGTGTCACGTGGGTAGAAAAATAATGTGGAAAAGTATATGTTGTGTAACATTATATGAGAAATATATACAAACAAAATTTGGTAATTGTGCTAAAATTATACCTTGATACAAAAACAACTTTTTTAAATAAAAAAAATTACCTCTATATCTATAAAACAACATTTTTTTGATGTTATTTTCATAATACCGGCATATGGCCGCTTTTATATTTCTTATTTAAAATTTATATTTTAAATAGAGCATCGTTCACAATATTTGTCGTTTTTCGTATTTTATTTTGAATGCTAACTAAAAGGCTGCAAAACAATACTACGAACTCCTGCTTGCAAAATGCAACCATTAACTTTGGGAGATGCCAATTCGAGCTGTCATTCAGATTTATCAAGATTTTTGGAGGCAGATTTCCAAACCTAGTTTACCGTGTATAATTGTACCATGCCCTGAGCCTTGTCTTCTATGATTGAACAAAATCCTTGCATGAACTGCTAATATAAGTAAAAAAAACATATTTTTGGTTCAATGAATTTTAGCAAAGCTGTTTCAAAGCTGTAAAGCTGTAGGCTTTTTCAATTCATGCCATTAGAATTCAGAATTTGCCACAAAAACCAATTCAATCGCAATGGTCAGTTTAAGATTTAATCCATTGTCATTGCAACTGTGCGTCCGCTCAGAGCACAATAACACAAACCCTACAACAACAAAAGACATTTATGCGGTTTTAGCCAAAGATGATCGTATAATCCGCTCGCATTCGGACTAATCAAAACACACAACTCCTGAGAGTTGCATCCATGCCGTAACAATGTCAAATTCACTGTCTTCGCGCTGCTTGTGTCTTCTATCTGTCTGTCTGTTGTTTGTGCGTCCGTCTGTTTCTGGCATCTCGTTACCGCGCCCCATGGCATCTATTTACATTCCATGCAGATTCCCAGCGCCGATACGCCGAAGTGCAACGCAGAGCGGCGTAGGAGTGGTGAAGGCGCATTTGCCGGAACAGTGGTGCGGAGTGGCGGTTTTGTGTGGTGTAATGCTAAGCGGATTTTCTGCTGCAATGGCTGGCAAAATGAAAAGTAGGTGAAGGATTTCAAAGACGTCTGCCGCCAGCGTTGCTTGCAGAGATTTGGACTCATCTATAATGTGGAAAAGTATATGTTGTGTAACATTATATGAGAAATATATACAAACAAAATTTGGTAATTGTGCTAAAATTATACCTTGATACAAAAACAACTTTTTTAAATAAAAAAAATTACCTCTATATCTATAAAACAACATTTTTTTGATGTTATTTTCATAATACCGGCATATGGCCGCTTTTATATTTCTTATTTAAAATTTATATTTTAAATAGAGCATCGTTCACAATATTTGTCGTTTTTCGTATTTTATTTTGAATGCTAACTAAAAGGCTGCAAAACAATACTACGAACTCCTGCTTGCAAAATGCAACCATTAACTTTGGGAGATGCCAATTCGAGCTGTCATTCAGATTTATCAAGATTTTTGGAGGCAGATTTCCAAACCTAGTTTACCGTGTATAATTGTACCATGCCCTGAGCCTTGTCTTCTATGATTGAACAAAATCCTTGCATGAACTGCTAATATAAGTAAAAAAAACATATTTTTGGTTCAATGAATTTTAGCAAAGCTGTTTCAAAGCTGTAAAGCTGTAGGCTTTTTCAATTCATGCCATTAGAATTCAGAATTTGCCACAAAAACCAATTCAATCGCAATGGTCAGTTTAAGATTTAATCCATTGTCATTGCAACTGTGCGTCCGCTCAGAGCACAATAACACAAACCCTACAACAACAAAAGACATTTATGCGGTTTTAGCCAAAGATGATCGTATAATCCGCTCGCATTCGGACTAATCAAAACACACAACTCCTGAGAGTTGCATCCATGCCGTAACAATGTCAAATTCACTGTCTTCGCGCTGCTTGTGTCTTCTATCTGTCTGTCTGTTGTTTGTGCGTCCGTCTGTTTCTGGCATCTCGTTACCGCGCCCCATGGCATCTATTTACATTCCATGCAGATTCCCAGCGCCGATACGCCGAAGTGCAACGCAGAGCGGCGTAGGAGTGGTGAAGGCGCATTTGCCGGAACAGTGGTGCGGAGTGGCGGTTTTGTGTGGTGTAATGCTAAGCGGATTTTCTGCTGCAATGGCTGGCAAAATGAAAAGTAGGTGAAGGATTTCAAAGACGTCTGCCGCCAGCGTTGCTTGCAGAGATTTGGACTCATCTTAGGGCTGCGATGTCTTTGTTTGCTGCTGTTTGGGTAGCGCCGCGCAACGGGAAATGTTTGTATGTGGTTGCTGCATTATTTGCCTATTTGAAAAGACAATACGCTTTGTTTGTTTGTTGACTCGGTTTTTGCATTAGATTTTCTGCGTTCAATGTTATGCAATGAGCGGCGGTATGGGCCCAGCTTAATGGTGTCACAAAGCGCAATAAAAAATGCAACGTTATACTGTTACCGTCAACGAAAGGAGCGCTGAGTTAAGGCACTGCTTGTTTATGACTGAAAAAGGAGGTAAGATAATTTTCTTTAGAAACACAGTGCGGAAAATGGAATAATATAAAAGGGGTTGATGTTACTTTTAGTAGAACCTTCGAAAGACAACAAAAATGCTTTTGCATTTGTGTTTGTCCAATCAAATACAAATTATTGATTGGCCTAAATTTAAAGTTGAATTCATTATAAATTCATGATTTTCATGTATAACGCATGAAAAGCATTTCAACTGTCAAATGGCCAAAGCCCAAAAAATTGCTCCTAACTAAGTACACACTTGCCGTTCCAATTAAACTGTGTCCAACGCTGTACGAAATTAATTTCTAAGCACTAAAATATCAAATTTTAGCCTCGACTTATTGCAAAATGCCCATCTCACCAGCTCACTGTCACTGCAATTTAAGGTAATTCGATAATATAATCAAATTAAGTTCAGCGCCCGTAAACACCCATTTACGGCACAAACATTTACCCGGGTGGTGGCAGCGAGGCGGACGGACTGTAAAAACTTTTGCAATAAAACTCTGCCGGGCATCGAATAACAAGCTCGTAGTTACAAAAGACATTCTAAAAGGAAAAACATACCTTACAAAAACAACAACAACAACAACATTAGCAACAATAAACCAACATTGAAATGTCATCAAAAATTCATTGATAACAACATTTGGCCATTAAAAAAAAAAGAAATAAATAAAAAGTTTGTTTCTCTGCAGTGTTGTTGTTGCTATGCTGGCGCCATGCCACCATTTGCCGTTTAGGTACGCACGAATTAAGTTTCACTTAAATGTGCGCACAAATCACCAGCCGAGCGCCATTATTATTGGATTAAGCCGTAAACAATATGGCGCACTGGCGGCTGCGACCGTCGCAACGTGCGTTGCCAACGCATTCGAGCAGCTGAAGTGGATGATATATGACGGAGTGCAAAATGAAAATCAAAGACGAAATTTGATTAAATTCAAAGCAACTTTCAACTTTGAAATGTAAACCTGAAAGTCTGACAACGCACTTCGAGGGGAGACAGTGTTGCCATAGTGATGAGAACATGAGTGAGGGAATAGTTGAGCCGTTGCACATAGATATGTATGTATGTAGAAAAAACATATTTATATGTGAGTGTAAATACCGTTAAGTTGTTTGCTTAAGCTTTTTATAAAAAGGATTAAAGTTCCTGTTTCAGTTAATGGGTAACAACACTCTAGCAGCCGAAAAAGGTCTAAATGTGGCAATTTATTTCGCAATTCTGCTCAATATACCTTTTTCAAAGGTATATTGAGCAAATATTGTGAAGTATTGCAAAAAAGTGTGTGCACTATTTTTACTCAAAATGGAGGTGAATGCTTTCAAATCGCCCTATTTTTTAACTCCCGAACGGGCGAACGAATTTCTCGTAAAGTATAAAACGTGGCACAAAACACAAATATACTTTATAATCTGTGTTCGAGTTTGCACAAAAGGTTTCGAGAAAAATGCTTTGGAAGCTTTGCTTCAGGGCGCTGTGGAAGAATAAAGAACTGAAACTGTTAAAATGTTTGTTTGACTATGGGAACAACTGGATATTGTTTTTGTACATTCAAGGTATTATTTAAGCAAAACAAACAATTTATTTTTGTCAAATCATGGTAGAGGGGCAACGATATCTTGGACTGCTAAGTCACCTTTAGAGGATTTGGGAATTCGACAATTCTAAAGAAACTTTGGGTGTGATAAGGTGGATCTCTGATTGTTCACATATAGCCATAACATGATATATTTTAGAGTTTCATTCACCTCACAACAGAAGTGGAAAAGCTTCACCACAAATCTAATTCTGGGCCAGATAAATAAATATCTTCCTTCCTTCTATATTCCCAGTACCTGAAGATACCACATCACAATGATTATACTCAGATAGTTCTTTCCTAAAGAGTAGAAGCCAAGTGCTTCGTTTGGGACTAATTTATCTTTGCATATTAGAGCCCTGCATGAGTATGCATTTTAGCTATTCGAAAACATTCAAATGCTTTTGAATGGAATACTTCACTTCATCTCTGCGGAGCAGTCCGAATGAATACGAGTACAGCTCTCTTCGAGTACGAGTAAGCTCCGAACATAAACGAGTAGACGTACACTATTTATTCATATTCGCTCGAAGCGGGAAAACGAGCACAAAAGCATTCGAATAATAGTACACACTGCTTCGAATATATTCGAATATACTCGTTTTATTATTCCTAAGATTATTTAGAAATATTATGTTATATATAAATATTTATTAATTTGTTATGCTACTTCCTTCAATAATTTAAATTTCGCGTATTAACTAATAAGCCACTTCAACCGCAGCACAAGTATACACATGGAAAAGTGACATACTGCGCATAAAAATATTCGGTGAAACTGTTGATCTTCGAATACTTCGCAAAGTTCTCGATTACCGAATACGAGCACTGCAGTGTTCGCTATTCACCGAATACGAGAAGCGACGCTCGCTGGTTCTCGTTTCTATTCGTTTCGTTATACACATTCTTCGAATACCAAGTACCCGTACAGTATGTATAGTAGTGTAGCCGCCAAAATTAATATATTCATGCAGGACTTTATTGCATATGAAAGATCTGCATATTTCTTTTCTGATTCGGTGTAAAAAATCACAAAATTTATTACCAGAAAAGTACGGAACAGTTGGAAATTCCCGGTTGATCCATGTACAATTTTGTGCGAATCAATATCCAGCGGCTAAGCTAGTTTGGCCTTGTTTCTCGTTTGAACAATGAAGCCCCGGCGAAGAAAGTGTTCGATGCGTTAGTCGATCGACAGCGAAGAGGCAAATCGTGTCTTCTGTGGAAGGACCAAGATGAAGATGCCCTATCATCTCCAACTGACGAAGGCGCAAGTAAAGAAGAGATAGAACTTTTTGTAGGCCATAACCCGGTAACGGATTGTTACGGCCAGTTACCTATTTAACAATTTTGCAGGCATACTTTTTAACAGGGACGGTATAATATAAAAATGAAAATATAAAACTTATTTTTCGATTTTTACCTTGCGTACTTTAACTTTAGGTGCTTTTCTTAATGCTTTCCAAGAAATTTATGTTATTGATTAATCAAGTTCCGAATAATTAACGTTCGACTGTAATACATTTCGTCTTTTCAGCCAGAAATTCTTCCCATCCATATGTCGGAAAGTTGAAGCTTAAGTATCAAGCCAGCTTAACTGCGACCATATGCTCAGCAGCACACGAGCAGGCGAACAGGTGTCCGCCAACTGGCAGCCGAACCACCAGTTGCACTCGCACGCTGCCACAATCAGCTGTGCTGTGGCGCGTGTTGCTGTTGTTTTGTATGACAACGATGACACGTTGCTGTTGTGACGGCACGCTGGGCGGTTGGGCGTTTGTGTATCCTGGAAGTGCTTCTGCGCATTGGTGCGCCGTTCGCTCTCCGCCTTGTGGACGCTAAGAGAGCAAAACTTGATAACAGCGCGTCGTCAGGGCCAACACCACCCAGCCAACTTGTTGTGGCTCGAATCACGCGCCATCCTTTCGTTTCGAACACAAATTCCGTCTCGTCCTGAATATAAAAAGTAAACTTTTTACCAGCCGCCGCAACAGTTCCTTACGTACCTTCAAGCGTTACGGTTCGACGCACGGAGACGTCTCTGTCGTTCGCAAATCAGTTCTGTCGTTACTGACGTCTACGGCGTTGCGTATCCTTCGGTCGGCCACAACGCAACGCGCCACAATACGCGTTGAAGCGTTCAGCTCGTTCGCCACTAACCGCAACGAAAGCGCGCCAGACGCTGCGCTGTTGTTGTTGATGCTGTTGTCTTGTTGTTGTGCGCCGCAATAACAATAAACCCAAACTTACTTGGCGCAAATTTATCGTTTTCACTTCGGGCCAATTTCGGTGTGTTGTCTGCGTACGCACCAATAAAGCAGCACATGTGTGCGTATGTGTGTGTGTGGTTGCGCACATGGTGTGTGTAGTAGTTTATATTTTATAGTCCGCACTCGAGCGTATCGTGTTTCTGACCGCGGTTTCGGTGCCGGTGGCCGTGGCTGTGGCTGTGGTAGAGTCGGAGCCGTTTCGATTTTGGCGCGCGTAATCAGACGATTTCATGATGCGCCGGTTATTGTTGTTGGCCGTGTCCTTTTTATTGGCTTTCTGACGCATTCAATTGATAAGACCAATAAAAGTGCACGCTGTGATATTCGCGTCGCTGCTGTTTGTCTCTGCCAGCTGGCAGCGTGTGCGCGTGTGTGAGTACTTTAAAATTGAAATATCTGTCGTTCGCTTAACGCCGCACAAGCACTGCTTGTGTGGCCATAACAAAGTGCAGTGAATTGTTTTGGAACACGCGCTGATAAGCGTCGAAATACCAGTAGACGCACTTGTGCTGCGTCAGCGCGAGGAGAACAGCCGAAATTCAACACTTTATGCGGTAATAAATTCGAGTCAGAATGCATTTCTTTCAACTGTTTCATTGTTGTTAGCAGTTTTATGCGCTGGTGAAGTTTTTAAATTATACCAAAACCTGTATGAGTTTGTAAGCCATAAGTGTTGCAAACATAATTTTTACTCTCTTAGGATTTTTATCAATTAGACTTTCACTGATTTGTTTGTACCATTGCACGTTTATAGATTTTCAAGAAAACATAAGTAGGTACTTTCTTTTGTATATGTTGTATGGATGATATATTGAAATACAATGCAAATATTAACTCAGTACTATCAACTTAGGGGAACCGACAGACACAACGGTGACACTACGCATATATGATAACCACCGAAAGCCCAGAACAGGAGATTCAAAATTTCTATTCGGACAGATACGAATACGAGAATATAATTCTAAAAAACTAACCAAATGGATCGAAATAAAAGGATGTGAGGGTGGGCAGGAAGACTACAAGCCTTTCATAGCACTCAGTCCATTTAAGACCATCTTAAAAGTATGAAAGGATATTCGTAAAAATGCTTTGATAAAGTACGTAAAAATCTTTATAGTAAAAAAAGTTACTTACTCTCTTACTCAGAGTAAAGAAAATAATAAAAATTTCTTAAAATTAAAAAATTTTGTATTTAATATGATTAGAGTTAGTTAAATAACTGTGAACAATTATCGAAAGTATATACAAACTTCAAAAGTGCAAACAATAATTAGAATTAGTTAAATAAAGTTTAAAAATAAAAAAATCCCGAAACAAAGAAAAATGTTTGCCAAGACTGGTACTCCAGACTCCTAAAATCTCCCTGAACCTCTGTGTGAAATACTGGAACCAGTAACCTTAAATTTTTACTGTTCAAAAATTCTCTCTTATTCTGTTTCTAAGAGCCTAAAAAGCATATCCTTTCACTTACCCTCTTCGGGATTTTAACTATTTTAACCCATTGCTGCCTAATGGGCAAATTTTACCCATGAAAACTGACTTTTTAAAAAAATCACAGAAAAGTTCGTGGTAGAGACATCTAAAAATCATTGATAGGGAAGGTTGGGGTAAAAATGGAACTACCTTAGTCTAGAGGAGGTCACCCTAAAATTCCGCCATCTAGCTAGAGTTAGCAGACTCCAAAAATATTAAATTTTCCGGAGGTGGAAAATGTGGCGAAACGTAGTTGCCTTAGAACTTCACAAAAATCTGCCTCCTAACTCCCCTAGAATCTTTTTTTCACGTGTTTAGTTGATCACTTGCTGCGTAATGGGTACAAACTACCCAATAAATAGCTCAGCAACGTGCAGAGATAGAAAGCTGAAATGCTGTTTCTGATCATTTTGGGTCGATTCCAGGTTGTGTATGAAATTTTACCAAAATCGTTTGGGCGAAACTGGTACCCGGCTTTAATGGTTTAAAACTCTCTTAAAACTTGTCCAACCATTCATCCCACTACGGTCCTCACAACAGTAAACTTGCAAATGATCAAAATTTCCTATGCTTTAAAAGACCAATAACATTTGAAAGTAAGGACGAAATTTACATAATTTTTTTAAAGTCAAAGATGAAAAATTAAAAAAAATGGATAAATGTATAGGAGCGTTTTTAAACTCAAAGAAACCCATTCTTTATGAAAAATTGGCCATTTTGCAATTCTATCGCAATGATTTTTTAATATACATGAAACAGTTGTTATGCAAAAGTGTATAATTTAGAACTATAAAAAAATAATACTCCCAACTGCTTTGATATAACACTAAGGAAATACAGTCGTGTCTGGATATAGTGAACTAATTATTGCAAGGCTTGTTCACAGTATTAAGGTTGTTCACTATATCAAGGTTAATGTTTTTGTTCAAAAAATGGTTTTATTTGCTCAAAATACACTTCCTCCATCAAAACCTCCATGTCAAAATTTGGGTGTTCGCTGTATCGAGGTGTTCACTATATAGGGTGCTCACTATACCCAGACACGACTGTATGTGGAAATCGATTGTCTGTACAAGTTATGACAAAATCTCGAAATTTTTTCAAGGTCAAAGATGACAAATTTTCGCAAATTCATACATCTATATTTATTTATATTTATATTATTTATTTAGTGTTTCAAACTGCCTAAAAAAAATTGACCACATCAATGAACCCATTTCTATTAGATGTGTTTTTAAATATCCATGAAAGCGTTTTTACGCAAATATGCATAATTTGAAACTAGAAGAATATACAACACGCATTTTCTTTGATAAAACACCTTATTGTCTCTGGAATTTAATTTTATTTTATTTTGTTCAATCTTCGGGAACACTCTGGGTCAATAAGACCCTGTTTACATTTGACCGCCTATAATTATATATTATAGTACTATAGTATATAGTTTATATATATATATAGTACTATATTATAGTATTATAGTATATATTATAGTAGTACTATGATTATAATTCAACAACTATGAAACCTTTTGAAATTTAATTTTGTGTTGTACTTTAAACATTGTTCCAGCAATCTTTTAAATATGACAAGTACCTTTGAAGTTTGAAGCATACTAAACAAAAAGTATGATTATAGGTCTATATGACCCAGATTTTTCTCCGAATGTTAACCCTTTTGCAACTGCTGGGATAATATGTCTCAGTAAATTTGAAACAAGCATCATTTTGTGCTCAATACTCAATGTATCTACAAACCCAAGGCATCCCAATGATTGGTGAAGGAGGCATAACAAAATTAGCTTCCACTATTCGTTGCATTAATGTGGCTTTTAGATTTTTCATGTCCATTCATCTGCTAAAAATTATAAGCTCCCAGGATGGTTACATCAAGAATCGAGGACTATGCTTAGATTCGAAACACATTTTTATTAATTCTGTTTCCAAATTTTTTAACTTACAATTAAAAAAAACAAGCCGTTCTCGTGATAAAACTCCGTAAAAATCCGTAGCGTAGGGGTTAAATGAGATTTTTAAATAATAAAAAAAAAATACAAAATTATAGAACAAAGAATTCCCCTAATAGATAATAAAAACTAATAAAAAAAAATAACCAAATTGAGGAACAAAATTGAAAAATTATTTGTCTCTAGTAGATATCCCTTAACACTAGATTTACGGATGTTAAATATATAACTATTTTTACTGAAGTGAGCCAATTTGACTCATACAAGAAAATTTAAGTTTTTTGCAAAGAAAATAGTTCCAAATCAATTTAAATTAAATGTTTATTATACAAAATTCATGGAAAACATTTTTTACATATAACCTTTGTTTTTGAAACACATTTTCCGCAAACATTTCTATTACATTTAGCACAATGGTTTCTACATCTGTTTCTTTTGCATGATTGTTGAGCTTGACAATTCTTTCGTGCGTCAGTAGCATGATTTTCTGTCATGGGAATGGAAGTGTTCTCGACTTCTTATCTCTATATTTACTTCTTAGCTCTTCAACCAATTGGAAAATAAAATCTTTTCGTGAAATATTTATGACGTTATGATTTTAACGTTCAATTGTTTTTGGAAATATTTTTAGTTTTAAATATTTTTTGGAACTTGTATTAAAAACTTGTAGTCATTGAATATTGGACATTGGATACTCATTGTACGTGTGCTTGTCTGTTCGTCTTGGTACAAAAATTTCCTTAAAAGAAGGAGTCCCATATAAGACTATTCCCAAAATGGACTTGATTCATCTAATTTAAAGACGTCTTGTCATGAAAGGATATTCAAGGAAATATTGAAATTTAATTTCCTTTCCCGCACTGCATTAAAAATAGCTTCTCTCGTATTATTTAAATAATTTTTACCATGTAAATACAAAAACAAAAAATGGATTTTTATATCAGACTTCGCCAGTGATAGGAAAAGCTGCTCACTTTTTGCTGTGGCAACCGGCAACTTGCAAATTCAAATAAACAAGTGTAAATATTTTCGCATTGCGACCAAACAGAGATCGACGCGACACGACGCCACAGCAGCTCGAGCTGGCTGCCACTTTGCGAGCGCTAATGCAGCCCACGTGCGCTGCCAGTCAATTGCGGCGCTCACGCGGCACTGACACAGCGGCGAAATTCTGTTGCTCCTGTGGCGCGTTGGCAGTTATTATTTTGTTGCTGCCGACTGTTGCCGGTGTCGCCGATGGCGTCAGTTGTCGCGCATTTATTTTTCCATCTACTATTCGCACAATATTTACCCTTCTCACCTTTTCCACACACAATCGCGCTTTTTCAATTTTGATTTTAATTTTGTGTTTGTATTAACGCTAAAACAACAAAAACAAACTTCGAGCTCACGTCAATATTAAATTTTAATATCCAACCAGGCTTCTACAGTGCCACCTGAGGTCACACTCCCAGACCGTTTCCGGTTTTCTTTTCATCATTTCAAATTTTGTTGTCGCTTTTTTTTTTTTTGCATTTGGCGCAAGGACATAGAAACCGTTAATAAATGAGAAATAGCAGCGAGTGTTGGCGTTGCGGTGTTTGTGGTTGTTGTTGTTGTTGTTGTTGGTTTTGTTGTACGCATCTTTGTTGCCCTTGGCATTGACTTTGTGCTGTTGCCAGTTTTGTTGCTATTTGAGTTGGTTAGTTGTTGTTGTGGCTTTTTGTTTTATATAAACAAGTTTCATGCTGTTGCCACTCGTTTTCAAATAAAGCGCAGCCCGCAGCTCGCACACACACACACACACACATACGACATTCACTTTTGTATAAACATGGCATCACCTCACCTCAAAAAACAACAACAACTCGAACAGCACTACGAGCACACGTCTCGCCGCCCACCTGTCAGCGCCACATTCGCCCAATTCAATGCAAATCTCGCTTTTCATTTTGCCCCCTTCCGGCTTCATTCTATTTTAGCACGCTCCATATACATTTTATGCGGCGCATAGACACTCATCTATGAGTGTGTGTGTGTGTGTTATCGTGGGGCGTGCGTATCCTGGCACGTGCAATAATTCACCGTTATCCCGCTAGCATACGCTTTAACCTTTTTGCCAAAGCGAAAATTTCCTTTGGCATTGCTTTGGTTTCTGCTTTCGCTGCTGTGTGCTTGTCGCCGTCGCTCACGCCCCCACGGCTGTCGTCAGCGGCGCCGCTCGACGGGCGCTCCGTTGACATTTCCATTCATCGCCGTGGTAACCGTAATTAAAATCGCTTTAATTTACTTCTCCTCAATACACTCGTTCGTCGGTTTCATTTTGCAACGCAACCGTTTCAACTCCAACTCCTGTACCAGCGCGAGCGCTTCCTTCACCTCCCGCTACACACACACTTGCCGCTGCTACTTCCCCGCGGCTGCCGCTGCTGTGCGCTTTGTTTTTCCGTTTTATGTAATTTCGTTGCTGCTGCTGCCAACGCTGACGCTGACGGTGCCGGTGCCGGTGACGATGACGGTGTGTCGCCGCTGAGTTGGCGCAAATCGTCATCAACAACAACAACAACAACAACAGCAACAGCAGCTTGTTGTCGGTGGGCGCATTTTACGGCTTAGAGATGTTGAGCATTTAATAACGCAAACTCCTGCTAAAGTTGCGTTAATGAAGTATCGCCATGGCGATGTGTTGCTGTGTTAGCCGATGTTGCTACTTCCAGCTGCCAGCAACGATTGCAACAGTCGACGTCGAGTGTGGCATGGGAATTTATTTATGATAATTTCTGTCAGGTTTTTTGTGTGGAATAGTTAAGAAGATTTGTGCAGCTCTATGTGCGGGGCTAATGATTTTCGAGGGTTAAATAAAAGCGGCCAATTTTCTACAACATTTATTTAAAGGATGTGGTATGTGTTTTGGATTTTGTGCGTTAGCACTGATAAACTTGTTTTGAAAACGTAAATCAGTTTTAGCTATTTACTGAAACTTAAGCTTAGAGGACCTTATAGGACCTTAGTACCAAATATTGCAATATTAGCATAATCTCTATGTTATGACTTGCCTTAACCCATTCCAGTCAAGTTTCGTAACTGAACTCTTTGTGATAGCGTCAAGCCAAAAATGATTTGGCTATTGAGTGAAACTTAACCCTATTGAACCTTAAAGGACGTTAATTCGGCATATAGCAATGTTCAAATAATCTATATGTTATGACTTGACTTAACCCTTTCTGGTAAATTTTCGCATTTCTTGAAATCACAATTTTTCCTTCAAAATATTGACACTCTTTGAACATTTTAGCAATCAAATTCAACAAAATATCAAAAACATTGTTTAGGTTGAAAATTACAGCTCAGTCAATTTTATATTATACGATTGTACATTGGTCCGCAAAGGAGTAAAAATTCATGAAATTTTTGTTTTTGTTATTTTTAGTTTTAGGAACAATTCATTCACAATTCATCATAAAACACAGAATCACTTAATATTCATAAACGTGGTAAGTACGTATGACAAATCGTACACAACCTGTGTCTTCCCAGTATACCTTGTGACCGAAAAGTTTCCGGAAATTCTAATTTAAAATTCGCGCGCTGTATATTTTTCGATATTTTAAGTTTCTGTAGGTTGGTAGCACTGTCCTTAATTACTATGCCAAAAATGAGCGCGATTTGTCAGATAGTTTGTTTACGGCAGCTGTTGAAACCAGTTCACCTCAGTAGTGCGTTGCGATTTTGTTGAGAATTTTCTTCAAAATGAGTACCGTGAACAGGTCTCTTTGGACGTGCTTGATCGTGCCAATTCCGATCCAACTTTCATGGAACGCATCAAGCCAACAATCATCGGAATGGAGAGGAAAAGACGAGCCGAAACCGAAAAAACCACGCCAAAGTCGCTCGAAAATCACGGTAATGCTGATTGTTTTCTTCGATATTCGTGGTGTGGTGCATCATGAATTCGTCCCTGAAGGACAAACAGTCGGTAAAGACTATTATTTGACTGTTTTAAGACGTTTGCGTGAAAATATCCGCCGTAAACGGCCTCAATTGTGGAAGGATAATTCATGGATTTTTCATGACGATAATGCTCCCTCGCACCGAGCCAACATTATCAACGATTTTAAGGCCAAACATTCAATAAATACCATCGAACAGCCACCGTATTCACCTGATTTTGCACCGTGTGACTTTGTCCTGTTTCCCAAACTCAAATTACCACTCAGAGGAACGCGTTTTGAATCCATAGAAGACGTAAAACAGAATGCGCAGAGGGAACTCAAAGAAATACCGGAAAGCGCCTATAAAAAATGTTTTGATGATTGGAAGAAACGTTGGCATATGTGTATCGCTTCTAATGGAGCATATTTTGAAGGAGATGAAATAAATATTGATGAAGATTAAGAATTTTCGGTTTTATTTAAAATTTCCGGAAACTTTTCGGTCACAAGGTATGTTACAGGCAGTGCTTTTTTAGAAAATTGCTACTTTTCTCAAGTTTTTCTACGGCCCACAAACTATTTTTCCTACTTTTTTTATATTTCCACTGCAATGAAGCACTTATGAAATTATGTGTTCAAGTTTTTGCTTGGTGCATTTCTCGACATCTATTACCTACATAATAGGTGTCGAAAAAATTATAGAAATAAAATTTTGACACGGGATCAAGGAGATTTTGTGTTTCAACATTCTTACTTTTTCTAACGAGGTAAAGTATTTTTTAAATTTTCTTTATTTTGTATCCCCTTCAAAATTGTAAAGTCCTTTTAAAGGGACAAAGGATGTAGAAATGAAAAACTTAGTACACTGTATTACTATGTTTGGTCGCTAGTTTCACGCCCATATGGATTCTTCCGGTGTGAAAAATGCTGTCGCACGGTGTTATAGGCAAAAGGTTTGTAAACATGTACCGCAGTCCGTTTTTTTTAAATCGTTTTTCATAAACATCAAAATGCTACTAGTGTCTTGTAGAAGGTTGAATATTTTCAACCGAAACTTATATCAATCTTGGGGTAATATTTTTTTTTAAATAAAAAAAAATTTTTGCTTTTATTGTTTGTTACAAAGATTAGTCAAGATACTGGTAAACCTATTGGCCTGAAACAATTTGTATTATTTAATTAAGCGTGATTTCACAAACCCTTCGTCGGAAACAGCTGAAAACGAAGCAAAACACTTGTAGTTGTTTTGTTTAATGCTTCATTCCATTCAATGAACTCGTGCGGATTTTGTTTTTTATGTCAGACGAAGTGTTAATGAGTTTTTTTCACTACTTCGAACGTTTTCATTGGAGATATTTCCAAAGCGCGTATAATTTGTTGCGTTTCCACAAAAGTTAAATTTTCCAAATATTGCATTGTATCGTTGTATGATAATGTGTTACATGTTTTTTTCCATAAAACTTACCACATTCGACACTGTACAACCAGGTTTCTGTGGTTAGCTTTTATGGGATTTATTTATCATAACCCTAAACTGATTTCAATCATGCATGCTTTGTGGGCATGCATAATTCCAACAACAACAACAACACCCACCTGAAAATGTGAAAACCAACAGGCATAATCGATGGTCACACACTCGTACGTGTACACACATACATACATACATACAGATGCGATGTCATGACGTCGGCATAGTAATTCATTGAACTTCACTTAGTGTGGGTGGCGTCTGAATGCGTTTCAATGTGCTTCGGGTATTTACAACACACACACACACTCACACACACACAGACACGTACAGACCCAAACGCACTGCTGCTGCATAAAAAGCGGCGCTCACTGAAACGAAGGCATTTTTTATTGAAAATGTTTGTAAGAGTATTTTTTTTATTTAATGTTTACGCATTTGTATGCGGCGTTGTAGGTGTATGAGTGAATGTCAATATCTCTTTGTGCTCTTTGGGTCTCTACATAAAAAATCAACTTGCCAATTCGGTGGCAGTGAGCCGTTGGGTAAATGAGTGTGTATGGTTGTTCGGGGTGGTGTATTGTGAGCGTGCGTGCAGCTGTATGAGTGACAAATACCCGAAACACCCACACAAGTGTAAAATTTCACACCAGGCGCTCAGAAGTTCGCAGCAAGCGGCACTAGCACAGCTGGTAGACGCCGTCTGTCTGTCTGCCTCGGCGACGCCGAGTGGGGTACAGTGTGGTGGCATTTGGGAACACAGTCCACATGCGAATATTCGATAAGATTGCAAATGTATTGTACGTGGCGCTCGGAAGCTGTGTACGGACGCACACATAAGCGGATGCCTGTATGGGAGTGTGTTTGTGCATAAGGATACGCATGAAGAAGCTTGAGTGCTGTGCGTGTGCTACTGGTCGCCAAAGCAAATACAAGTAAAGAATAGAGCAGCGTATGCGAAGTAAAATCGAATACAGTGAAGACCGGATGGTGTGAACATGTGAACATTGCTCACGTAAACCTTGATTTGTTTTTGTGCTTTTCATGTTTTGTAGTTTGAGTTGAATTCTTTTAGAAAATACTTGCCAAAAAAAAACAAAAAAAAGTATAGAATGGCATTGAGAGGTTAGCAGGTTCGATTTTTAACCAATAACATTGCTACGAAATTTAGTTCTGCTTGCCAATACAGGCGTAGTTCGTATCACCGGATTGGCTAAAATGAAACATTTGCTGCTTTTCAAAATCAGTAACATTAAGATGCAAAGCTGAGAAAAAAGAAATGAATTGATTTTAAATAAGAAACGAAAATCAAAAAATGGCTGGCAAAACGCGATGCAGAAAACTCTACACTCGTCTCTGCAAAGAAAAAGTTTCGTGCATCATTATGGATGACGAGACATATGTAAAAATTAACTCAAAATCACTGCCAGGAGAAAATGATAATCCGCTAAATACACCAGAACTACGTCCAATAGAGCGCTACTGGGCAATAGCCAAAAGAAACCTTATGAAAGATGGACAAAAAGCTAAAAATCTTCAGGAATTAAAAAAAATTGGAGAAAATAAAAAAAACTTATGACGCAAACATCTGTACAAAATTTAATGAAGAGGGTCAAAAAAAAAATTAGATATAAATTTATTTGAAAAAGAAATTTGTTATTTAAACAAAAATATATAGTCCTTAAGGGGGGAAGTACCTCTCGGAGCCGAAAAAAAAGTCCTTTTTTGCGATTCAATTTGTGGAGAAATAAAATGGCGCACATAAAAATTGATATCGTTTATATTTAGAGCAATGTTTAAGGAAAAAAAAACATTTTTTACATTATGAAAAAAAAAAAAATTGAATGACTTATGGTCGATCCCGTAAGACGTGTTGCCGCTGACATTGAAGTTGCCGTACACGATTCTGGCCGCAATTTTCATCTGAAATCATAAAACCAAACATTTTTTTACTCGAGAGGGTTTTTTTTATCGGATAGACTACAATCTTTGCGAAATTCGAATATTAACTATAAAAATCAGTGTTGCAAAGAAAAAACGGCTTTTTTTGCAATAATTTTCGAGTCAAAAATGGTCAAAAAATAATTTTTTTTTTACGCCTGTAGTCTATCCTGTGCAGTTTTTTATGCTCTTTAAAATAAGGGCTGGATGAAGGAAATCGGCCAACAACTTTTTTTGTAATCATGCACGCCAATTTGAAAAACATGGTTTTGAGAAAACGCCGTTTAAAGTTTGCGTCTTGCCGCCAGTCGCGCTCAGCCGCTTCGGCGCCAACCAATATCAAATGGCACAACTTCCACAATTTTGACAATAGGCTTTTGAAATTTTTTGACTGATTTCTCAATGCTTATACCTGTCGATTAAGATAATAAAAAAAAAATCGATTTTTTGAAATTTATTTTCATACTTCCCCCCTTAAAGTATATGCAACAAATGTTAAAACAAAAAATCTGATCAAAAAAATTTCCATTAAAGTTATACTTCAAACTAAGCGTGCACTTTCTTTTCGATAGAGTCCTTAGTTAGCGCACAGGTTTTACTACCCAAATACTCGGGTAGCACCGGTTGCTAGTAAATGGCTTGCATCTTAATGTGCAAATTTTCCTTAACTGCTGGAATTGTAACAATGCAACATAACTTGTTTTACTGTTGACAATGTTGTAAGTAGCTGACCTTTGCTCCTTAAATTATAATTTAATTTAATCCTTAAATGAAAATGTTACTCTGCGGCAGAAACCTGGGTACACAAGTGAACCTTAGTATCTCTATAAATGTTTGAATTAATTTTGATTGTAAATTTTTATCTTGATTGTAATGCGTACATTTAAAAGAGAAAAATAATTATTTTATACGCTAAAGGCAACAGATATTTGGTTGCTTTTTTCCGCAGATCAGTTCAGTTTTCATTGAGGATGGCATTTTTAATGCAGAAAGAAGCAGTGACTTTTTTTCGAGCGCAGAGCTGCAACTCAAGCAATTCAAACATTTATGCTTTGAAGGCAGTTAACAAAAACTGAAATAACATCATTTGTAAACACGTTTTAACATTCTGATGAAGTTTCTAAGCAACATGGTATTTTTGCAATCAATTCATTACAGAATGAAAAAAATATTAAAATATTTTATTTACAAACAAACATCAAACGCAATCCTCGCCCTGTGGTTTGTATATAGAATTTGCTTTACGATCTCTAATCAACTCTTGGACCCGGTTTGATCAACTTAGAAACAGTGACCCCTTTCAGTTTCGCTCTCCCTTTCAGTTTTATACTTGTCTGGCTGAAGCACAATTCGTACTCGAACATTCCTGCATTGCCTCAAATCGTCTATGCAATAATTCCATCGAAATTGTCATGGCCCCTTAAAGTATGCAATGCTGCTGCCGCCAACAAATGCAGGTTCAGTCCTGTTGTGTCGGGTTGCCTATGCTAGGGGGCCCGCAGTTGCGCAGAACAAGCTGCTTGATCGTCACAAAATGATTCATGCGCTTCGATTGTGTAAAATTCAAACATTTATTGAGATACTTAGGTTCACTTGTGCACCAAAGTTTGTGCAGCAGAACAACATTTTAATTTTAGAAAATTAAATTATAATTTAAGGAGCGAAGGTTAGCTACTTACAACATTGTCAGGCATGACCTGTGATAGTTTGAGAATGTCAGTATTAAGGACTCAAGAACAATTTTTAGTAACAATTAACACTCCGATAACCGATAATTTTTTACACGGTCAAAGCCCAACAAGGTCCCCAGGGACCTTTTTTGTAATATTGCATATAAGATGTGTAATTTTATAATGTAGGGTTACAAAATGTGTGTAGATGTGTTTGGAGAGCCAAAAAGTTAAGCTTCGTGTATATTTTTTAGTAAACACATGTGTATTTGTTACTACAGACAGATAGGTAAAAACGTATACAATACAAAATAATTGCATTTAGTTGCCTAACTTTGCTTTAGCTGATCATGCATCTATGCCGCTGCAAGTATGGCATTTTTTTTTAGAGTAATGGGTTTTTATATATATTTATTTTTATTTTTATTCAGTTTTTCATCATTTTTATATATACTTAAGCAATACCTTCAGCTATTATCAAATTAATAATGGAGTTTGATCATCGTCGTCGGAGTCAGCTTCAACCGCCAGAGTGACATTCAGTTCAACTTCAGTATCATATGTTTCATTGTATGGCAAGAAATCTTTGTAATTTGTCTCCTCGGTGAATGAATAAGGTTCTTCATTGTTTTCCAAATATCTGACCAAAGTCTGCATTACTGCTTGTTGTTCACTCATGCTCAGTTATGAAAGCGCGTACGGCGGCATATCAATTGGATCCCAATCACCGTACGTATTTTAATTTCAATGATTTATTTGAAATTGTGCTGCTATCAATATTTGGCACTAACTATTTATAGTTACTAACAAAAAATAAAAGCAAATTACATGGAGCAACCTACAAGGTCCCTGCGGACCTTGTCGGTCATCGACGCCCTAAATGACTTCAATGCGATAGTTATGGTAGTAAAATACATGCAATCGTGCCGAAATCTATTTTAACAGCTTCTAAATATTCCATTTATAGAAGTCATAAAATCTCCAGCTCATCACTCCCTCCGTATTGAAATGTCGCGGATTTTAAAACGCCATAGGTCCCTACGGACCTTGTTGGGCATCGGAGTGTTAAAAAGTACAAATAATTACAAAAAATTAAAAATTAAAAATTGTTTATTACAAATTTTTTTTTATTAATTTGACACGTATCCACCAGAAATCTGCATTTCTCCATTCACTTTCTCTCCCACAGTGTTGACACTTCTGCTGAGTGCACACTTTCTGAGAGTCATTGCAATATGAATACAGTAATTGCTGTAGGCAAAGACAAAGCTGTGCACAAAAAGAAAGAGTCACAAATTAGAGAGAGTCATAACACACCATTCTATTTAGTGAATATTCATTACTCACTTGTTCGTAAGGTAATCAACATTAGTTAGCATCATTTGTATATAGTAACGGTATATTTCGTTTTCATTGTTGGTAGTCGTTGTCAATTTATTCACTTGATAGAACTTGACAGAAAATTATTTTTAGTTTCATTTTTAACACACTACTCAATATGAATGATTCGAATCATTCATTTGATTTCGTTGTATTCCCAGCATAAAGTGAATACAGTTTCTGTTTGAGTACACTATAAAATGACTCATTCAATTTCTGAATACAGTACAATCTCTCAATCGAGAGCAAATTTTTACTCATTCATTGACAATCACAAAAACGAATGTGAGTGAGTGAGTGGGTGATTCAAGAGTGAATGAGGCACAACACGTTTGGTACGGTTTGGTTTGGACGTCTGGTATCCATATTCAGCAAAAACTTTTTATGCTTTTAATTGTTCTTTAAGTAAAAGACTTTTTCAGTAATTTTCATGAAAAAGCAATGCCAGCAAATTTAAGCGTAGCAGTGTAAATCAGCTCTTACAATATTAGTTCGTTCACATTATCCAGTCTACACTGCAGCGAAAACATTCCATCACACAACCACAAACACACACAGGTAAAGCGATTGGCAGTTATGTGTGTGTGTGTGAATGTGTGTGAATGTGTTGAATTTTCCATTTAGGCGCGAATAATGAAGTTGAGCATTCCAGCAGCCAACCACCCAGTGACCATCATTTTTCGCTGCCATTTAGGCGACGTGGATGGCGGAAGCTGGCAGCAACGAGTGTGTTAAAATGCGATTTACACGACATGAACACGACACGTATTCGCATACTGAAATAGCTGCGCACGCACACTCATCTACGGTGCGTATGTGTGTGTGCATACACACACATACATACATCCTTTACTTTATATCCTTTGCTGTGTGCTATTCTGGCATTAACGCAGCTTGCTTGCTGATATGTATCACAGTTGGCTGACTGTTTTTGTTGTTGTAGCTGTTTGTCTACGACTTTATTACTTTAGATAAATAATTATTATGATTATCCTAAACAGAAGATAAATTTCAAGCTCAGCCAACAATGCGGCAAACAAGGCGTATGTAGTTGTTGGTAGGTGCGAGCGTATGTGGTGCGGCGATAACTTGGCGCTGGTATGGTATGCAGTGTGTTTGGCGAATGAGTTGTCAGTTTTGTTGTGCTTACTGCTTAAATATTAAATTTGTATGTGTATGCATTAGTGAATGTGTATTCGACTGCTGGCGTGCTTCCACTTTCGTAAATACATGTGTCATGGCAAATGTAAATGCTTATAAATTTTGCAACAAATATGTCACTTAAACTGACACCGATACGCAGACCTTCTCAAGGCTTAATAAATGTCAGTTAGTGTGTCTAGCAGTGCAATATGAGGTTAGGAGATGTGGCAGCAAATATAAATTTGTAAACTATAATTTGATAAGATGAGCCTTAAAGAGTTTTAATTCTTTTCTAAAACAGTCAAAACTATGAATAAATTTATTTATTTTATATACTTATTATTTAAAAAAATATGTCAATAATAGTAATATTTCTTTTTGAAGATAGAACTGTTATGGTTGAGTGGTTGATTCAAATCTGTATGGCCTGACTCCTGAAAGGAATTGGCTTTCGATGGCTTTTCTTTGAGAATATTTGACTTTTAGAATCTGCATTTATTTCTTCCTTCTATGAATTAGAAAAGTTGTAAAGTCGCCTGGACCTGGAAGTCAGATTTGGGTTTGCTCGAATTGCTAACCTGTCATTAAATTTATAAATTTTAAAATCATTTTTCTGATTTAGTGAAAATGTTTAAGAAGAATATTTGAAGTATTACAAAATTATTTTTCTGATTCAATAAAAAATTGTCAAAATTTTGCAGAATATTTGAAGAATTACAAAACTATTTTTCTGATTCAATGAAAAATTGTTAAGATATTGAAGAATATTTGAAGAATTACAAAATGATTTTTCTGATTCATTAAAAAATTGTTAAAATATTGAAGAATTAGAAAATCATTTTTTCTGATTCAATGAAAAATTGTTAAAATATTGAAGAAAATCTGAAGAATTACAAAATTATTTTTCTGATTCAATAAAAAATTGCTAAAATATTAAAGAATATTTGAAGAATTACAAAATTATATTCCTGATTCAATAAAAAATTTTTAAATTATTGAAAAGTATTTGAAGAATTAGAAAATCATTTTTCTGATTCAATGAAAAATTGTCAAAATATTGAAGAATATTTGAAGAATTAGAAAATAATTTTTCTGATTCAATGAAAAATTGTTAAATTATTGAAGATTCAATGAAAAATTTTTAAAATATTGAAGAATTTTTGAAAAATAACAAAATCATTTTTCTAATTCAGTGAAAATTGTTAAAATATTAAAAAATACTTAAAGAAATACATCGAAATATGTCGCCACTCAAATCACGTCTATTTTATGCCAAATGTCTATAAAAGCCTCGAAAGCATTTCACATGTGTCTTCAAAAAAGTAGAGCAAACTTTAAATTAAATATGTCTATTAAAGCCTCGAAAACATTTCGCCATGTGTCTTCGAAAAAGTGGAGCAAACTTTCAATTAAAATTGCATCAAAATTGTGACAGCGACACCGAAAATAATTTTATGCGCCCGACACATGCAACTCGCCCATGAGCAGTTCATTCTTTTACAACAAAACTAACACAACACACATGTCACGCGGCACCATTTCGAAGTATGCCGTAAGTTATGCAACGATTTTGAGGCATTTCTTTGCATGCGGCTGCCATAAAATTTGCATACAAAGTTCTACTGTTGCGCAAAATCAACGCCCAAAGCTGCACTCAGCACTTGGCCTCTGTCAGCTGTCGGCATTGCGCTGTGCTCTGCAGAGTAATTAAGGCATACCTTTAGGCGGCAGTGGCCTAGTATTGCGATGCATGCAAAATGTTGCATCATTTGGCATCATGGGCCACGTTTTAACGAATTGCAGTTTTTAGACCAAGAATCGAAAATTGTTTACAATGCTTCAAAATGCAACTTTAAGGTTCATTATAGAAAAATTAAATTATAGCAACAATGCCACACCACTCCAAACGTTCGCAGTGCATTTGCTCGGCGCTCGGTTCAGAAGTCAAGAGCCAAGAGTGCAGCAGCAGCCAAGTTGTTGAGCAGTGCAAAAGTACAAAAGTGTGAACATTTCATGCAACATTTCAACACGTTATAAATCTGACTTTGTCGGCTTCGCTTCACAACATGAATTAAAAAGTTTCAACAACGACTACGACAGCAACAACATCAACAATAACAACAGCAACAATCTGAGCAACGCGGAACATGGCACAACACGAAACAAGTGCGGCAACAGCGCGTTAACAATGCACTGCGGCGCTGCCAAACTGCCACAGCACAAACGACTGGCACCAACAGCGACAGCGACAGCGACAGTGGCAGCGACAGTGGCAGCAACAATAATAGCGCAGCAGACATTGTCGTGTAAATGCTGCAGTGACGTTGTGACTTGTGCGCAAAATGAAATCAGCGAAAAATGGCGCGGAGCTGAATTGAACTGATGTGCATGTGTGTGTGTGTATGAGTGAGTGTCAGTGTCGATGGTGCATGTGTGAGTGCGAGTGTGAGTGTTGATGATCTATGTGATGTTTGTGTAAACCTATGTTCAAGACTATTTAAGTTAGAAGGACTGCAGGCAGTACGCAATAATGTTTGTCAATTTTCATTATTCTTCTATCATTTTATTTTATTTGAAGATGTTGACGAAACAAATGTTAAAACTAAAGAGACACTTCTTTGTCTCATATAAAGTTGCTTTGACTGTGCTTTGGGGATAATAAATTGATTGCATATTTTTGGTTTGTAAGTTGTTGAGTTTTTTTTATCACACATTTCAAAGAAATTTTGCGGTATTAAGTTGCTGAGCACAAAATATACAGTGTCATTCTTAAACTCTTTAGTAGCCCAAGTCCAATTTCCATAGCTAATTTAGTAAACCTAACCTAAATTCTTTAACGATTTTTTCATATCCAGGTTTTCTCTCCTTTAACTTTATATCTCCTTACCTAAGATTTTTCGCCTATAATTTGTATAGTTAAATTTAACTTAAGTTATGTTCCATTTCTCAATTTAACTCAATTAAAGGAATTCAACTAAGGAAGGGCAAGGAGCCCCGAAGCCAATTACGATTATTATATTTTTTTTTATTAGTTACAATTTAAGTTACATTTTCCCAGAGTTTAAGTTTTTAATAGTTAACCCCCAATCTGAGAAAATTAATTTAATAAATAAAAACAAAAATTATTAACTTTTAAGCCAGTTGTCCGATTTGAATGGCATTAAGCCATGTTAAATATATATCAACGCTTTATTAAACAATTCTCTTTTTTAGGTTATGTTTACCGTACAGACGCCAAAAGTTTTCCATGATTTTCTGAAATAGTTTTTAACAATATGTGGTTTTTTGCACATTTTGTATTTACATAGTTAGTAAAAAATTTTATAAATCTCTACATTTTTTCTTTGGCCTTTGAAATATGGAAAATTTAAAATTTTTTAAATATTTATCAAAAACTTAATTCGCACAAGGAAACTGTTGTAATTTTCTTCAAATTTTACATTTTAATTGCCAGTTGCTTTATATATTGAATTGTTGTTGTTGTTTTAGTTTTAGTTTTGTTTAGTGCCACAAAAAAAACAACAACCAGCCTTGAGCCGAAAGTTTTGTCGTTCTGCTCACTTAATTATTAAGCATTTAAAGTTCATTAAGCGCATCCAAAATGGCCAAAAATTAAAACAACAACAAGCACAACGAAGAGAAGACAGCCGCAGAATGTTGTAAGTGTTGTTTCGTTGTTTGAGCGTTGCAGCTGCAGCAAAAGAAGTTGTTGGCAGCCACCGTCGTCGCCGCCGCACATCAACTTGAGTAGCAGCGGCAAAGTGTCAAAGTGTCATAAAATGCATGAAATGGCGTTAAAATTGCGAGTACTTGCAGCGGCAACTTTTTCGCAGCGCAACTGCAACACTGCCGACAACACTTGCAACTCCCGCCGCTGCAGCTGCGTTCGCCCGTCGACGGCACTGCACTTTATGACTTTGTGCCGCATTGCGAAGGCGAATTGCCCTCCGGCAGTAGCCGACAAGCAACAACAACGGTGGCAAGACGGCACTGCTGGGCATGAGGCAACTGTTGCGCGCAGACACTTTGCAACGTGCGCCACAGCGCCTGTTGACCTAAATGTTCGCCTAAAAATCCACACATCTAAAAAAAGGTGTTGTTGTTGTTTTTGTTATTGTTGCTGCCATTGCATGGAGTGCAAGTGTGGCACCACGTAAGGTCGCAACTGCCACAACGCTGTCACAATGACTACTGACACTGCTGACTTCAGAATGGCTGCTGTTGTGACTGTTCGAGCGGTGGTTGTCGTTGTTGTTATTGTTGGTTGTTGGTGTTGCTGCTGCCATTCGTCTTTAACTAGTGTGGCTGCCGTTGTTGGTGTTGTCAAACAAGTTGACTTGTTGTCCGCAGCAATAACAACAGTGACGTGCGAATCGTTGTCTGTAGTAGCCGCAGCGACACTAATAGTTGCCAACATACATCAATAAAAACAACAACAACAACAAGTACAGTGCTTAGTGGTAAAAACTAGAGCAACAGCGGCCCAAGTGTGCGACTCGCATGCCAGAAATAACAACAACAACACTCGGTGCGAGCGCATTCCGCAACGTCTGCGTGATATATGGAAAAGAGTTGCGGCCTGCGTCGTTGCGCACTCAAGTGTTTGTGTGTGAGTGTGTATGTGTGTGTGCCTGTGTAAATGTGCGAATGACATTTTCTATATTTTTCATGCGACATTAACTTTGACTGCATTGTTGCGTACGCATTCAATTTTTGCTCAACAATTTCTGTGCCATTTTTTCTCAACTGGATTACGAGATCCATTTCGCACATAAATACCGACATGACATGAATGTCTGTAACAGCGTTACCAACCTAAAAAAAAAATATGTCGGCGAAAATAAGTACCAGCGCAGTTTACATCGACAGATTCCGGTAATTTTTTGGACATTTTGATAGGAAGCATTTAATTTGATTAAAGTAGGCGTAGGGTTAAACATGAAAACATAAACAGCATTTAGAGTTTGACACGATAGTACGTCATCTTCTTCTTCTTGACTGGCACGACAGCCCGATTACGAGACTAAGGCTTAGCTACCCGCAACCAACCGTATTGTGCGTGCGAATGTTTTTTACAAGGTTGGAAGGGACCTACAGTTTTATGCCGATTCCGAACGGCGAGTTAGAAGCTTTTCCATAGGCAATTTTACTTTCAGAGGTTTGCCATTTCCTGCTGAGAGGACAGCCGTCGTAAGAAAAATTGTTGTTTTTCTTTTTTTCGGTGTTAGCAGCAACGGAGTATTGAACCTGGATTCGTGCGTCGCATTTGACTCGCGGCCCAACGCACTAGCTAGCTGAGCTACGGCGGCTGCCATAGTTCGTCATATATTCACTAAATCTATTGTTCTTTCTCTGATCTGACTCTTTTTTCCCCAGATAAATATTAGTTTGACTTTAGTGACTCTCAGTTCATCAGTCCGATAGTGCGAAGATCACTTGGAGTGCTTATTCATGCCTTCAATTAATAATACGTCAGACAATGTTGCCAGATATCTGAATTGACTTTCTCCTTAATCTTAAAAAAATACTGAAATTTTTTCCCAAAAGTTAAAAAAAAATCTTCAAAAATTTTGTTTGTATAAATCTCCCAAACTTTCTCCAATTCTTACTAGTAAAAATTTTCCTAAAAAGCCAAAGGATCTCCTAAATCTAGAAGGAATTCTCCTGGCAACATTGGCTTCAGATGGATGCCCAAACGCACTAAACGGAGATCCTGTATGCGAAAGCGTTGAGTAGTTGCGAAGCTGGCAGCGAATCAGTCTGCACTTGTCGTAAACACATACTTGCACAAAATTTATGAAAGTATTAAATAGTAGCTCTGCCAGACTAAAAATTAAATTTTAGAGCTTAAGGTGTTGTTCGACCGTATGTCAATGCCTCCAATCATGTATCTATGTAACTATTTCGTCAACATGTTCGAGGTGCTCTTGCTATATCTCACCTTACACCTTCGATAGATTTGCCATGATCTATAGTTGCATTCCATTCCATTTCAATATATGTAATACATATGTAACTGTCTTTCTGATCACGGCACATTGATTCGATTCCAAATAACCGCGGGACAAAATTATAACGAGTGATCTATTCTTAATAAAATTTGGTGCACTTGTAAATTATGATCAGCTGAATTGAAATCTGAGAGAATTTTCGTAATTTTGTAATTTTTGGTAAGCTATAGCAACAAGTGTGTTGGCTAGATTTTTCATATTTTACATTTAATCAGTTACGTCTACATTTATAATTGCAAAAAGTAACAGAAATCGTATCAGGACCCTTTTTTTGCAATACAAATTATAATAATTGATGTATGTTCTGAATTTGTGAAGATTTCCATTTTCATAAAATGTGTCCATCCAAATCCAAATCCAAAAATGTCCATTTTCAATAAAATGTGTCGAAAAATAGGCGTTTAGATATCGAAAAACATCGGAGGAAGTGTTTACATTATTCGACAAAGAAAGAATGCTTTGTAAAATATTAAAAAATACAGGAGCATACTTCCACATACTTTTTAGATAGAGGTTTTTAATTATGAAAAATTATTTAACTTCAAAGTAAGGTAGAAGCCTCAGCTTTGCAAATTTTGAGAAAACATTGAAAGCAAAAATGGACACATAAATTTTAAATCTATTGTAACGATGAGGCACTCTGTGCTGTGTTATGCATGAATGCTTTTCCAAGCATACTTTTAGGCATGCACTTTAGAGTACGGCCAGCTTGCTATAATTCCGATATGGCAAGGATGGTTCGCGAAGGTGATGGGCTGTGCGAGAATGGTCGAGCATTGTTCAATTTGAATGTGCAAGAACAGTCGGCGCGATAACCAGACAGGTATAAAAGGCAGCAGTGTGCAGCGCAGAGGGTCGAGTCTTAGTATAAGCAAAGTAGTAACAAGTGTAGTACAAGCAAAGTGTAAATCTATAAATAAAGTGATTGTTTGTTTTTGACTGCGTTTGCGCTGAATATATGAAGTGGTTTTATTTTTCAAGCACAATCCAGATACGAACTTAGAGAAGTAATTTTCTAACACTATATTGAAAGTTTTAGCAAGTTCTTGCATTGGTGCAGTTTTTTTATTTTTCATGTTGATTGCATACTTTCAAGGATAAAAAATTTTTCAAAAAATAAGTGTTTAGACCAATTTTCAAAGTGAATTATTTTCTGAGATCGAAAGATATCGGAGGATGTGTTTACATTATTGGACAAAAAAAATTATTCTTAAAATTAAAAAAATTCAGGAACATATTTTCAAATAAATAAGCACTTGTGAAAAAGTTTCCTCTAAGTTTGGCCAATTTTCGGGTTTTAAATTTTGAAATATATTTTCAATTAATTGTGAAGTAGAAGCCTCGGCTTCACAATTTTTGAGACCACATTAAAAGTGAAAATGCCCACATCAATTCTTAATCTATATTGAAAGTTTTAGCTACTTCTTGATAACAATGTACTTTTAAGATTTTTTGGAATTTTATTGTGAAAAAAGTTTTGACTATGAGCACTAATTAAATTTTTTTCACGCATTTCTTGGGGTTTTCTTAGTTGGAGTTTTACCGTTAAATTAACTCCAAATCGTTAAATTCTGAAACTAAAAATTTTTTGAATTTTGTCTATGCAACGAATCACTTTGCAGTGATCCAACTGATCTCACTGCCTTTTTCATACTTTATTACTACGCATGACTTTTCATTCAACAGGCCAAATGTCTTATCAACTCTTTGAGTATGCAACCAGATTTTTATTCATCTATCGGTCTATCCAACATTGATTTGTTCCAATGTCATCATGCATTACTCGATTACTACCTTTGCGACTGTTCAAATCTTTATTTATATGTCTTCCTACAAATATTTGCATTCAAATGCTCACCTATCTGTTAGTCTCAACTGCGAATAAAGTGTAATACTTAACGTATTTGGTACATCAGAGTTTTGTTCCTGAATTGCTTCATTTCATTCACTTAACCGCAAATCTGTGGTCAAAAGCAATAACCGCATAAGTCCAAAATTGCTGTTTGGAGCAATCTCGTTTTTAAGTTGTATCTCGTAGTGTGTTCATTATGGGAATGCGAATAGGTTTTTATTAATAAGTTTTTTATTTTAAAGTTACAAACTCCCCAATTTTACACAAACGTAGAGCACAGTCAATGAAACGTTATGGCATCCATAACTCAATTTCTTCTTAAATCGACTTAAGCGGTTATTGCTTTTGACCATAGAAATGTAGGGAACCTATTTCAGCCCGAACTTGCCTTCTCGTAGTTTTCATATTTGCGGCTTGTAAACCGTTTAAGTCGATGTTGAACACAATACATTCCGAAGCATTGCACCATGGCTGCCATTCGTTTGTGTTCTTCTTTAGCAGTGTGCGTGACGCCTACTGCAAGTGGCAAGTAAAACGTGCCCACACACACACGAGTAGCTCCACGCGTAGTTGTGTGTTGGTATTTCTCAAGTGCATGTGCACCATTTCCTTCTTGCTGCGATGCCATTATTGCAATTCAAATAGTCAAATAGTGCGGTGGCTGGCACAATGCGAAATGCTCGGTGCACTCGCATTCAAGGACGCAACATTTTGCACTTTTCTTGCTTTGCGTTACCCTTTTTGCTGGTCGATGATTTTTCTCGTTTGTGCCGCTTTGTGCAGCTGTCGTGGCAGCATTTTATTTGGTTTACTTGGTTAAATGGGCCAAAAGTGGCAAACGGCCTTTGAAGTGGATGGTACGATGAATGGTTTTTATAAATTTTATTTATATTTATTTTTTTGCTATTTAGTGGGTCACTGATGGCAGCTGCAAGCGTTGCTCTCTTTTTTATATAATTTTTTTTTGTATGAACGTTGCTTACCTCAAATAGATTAAAGAATCTATACGAATTCAGAATTAAACATGTTGCACTAAATTTTGTTTGATTGGTAAACATTTTGAAATATTTACTTTAAAGTATGCTGTCAAATTTGAATATCTCGAATTGAGATACAAATGTGGCTATTTGACTATTTTTTTGGAAATAGTTTGAATGTGTCACAACTTACAAATGTAAAAATTAATTTAGTTTTTGCATAGTTTTACTCAATAAATGTTTTTGTATATTTTTCATATTTTTGAAATTTGTATTTTATTTATTTTGGGAGTTCAATATTTTGTTACTTGTGTCAATGCATTTTGACTTTTGTGATATGTGGCAAAATAAATTAACACTCATTGGACATAATACAGAATTTCCCCATATTGCTTTATTTATTTACCTTTTTGTTGCATATTAATACTTCACCATCTCTTTTTATACTCTCATATGTGCGTGTGTGTGTATGTATTGCATGAGTGTTTATTGTCTGCCACATTGCGGTTACAGTGGATTATTTGGGGTTCTGGTGGCAGTGAATAAGCTGAGCTTTGCTCTCATTCCATTGTGGGGGATTTTCGGGATATATATGATTTTTCGGTTAATCAGCACAGTCATATGGATTACAGTCACCACCCTTACACACACACACATACACACACACATACAAACAAACCCAATTGTAGCTTTTTATGCAGCCAACTCTCCCCCAAAGCCCAAAAAAAGACCCTTTCTGGCTCTGCATTCACTTGCCTGTCCTTCTTTCTTTCTTCTTAACTCACCTCCTACACGAAACTCAGCGCAGTATGCAAGTCTTGCGAATTCAAATGTTTGTTGTTATTGTTTTTGTTGTTGTTGTTATTATTGCTACGCGTGCACACTGATTGCCGTTGGTTATTTAACTTGCCCTGCGGTAGTTATTCAATATTCATGCCACTCCCTCTTCTGCACGCTGCCCGCTCCTCTGCTTTGACTGTCCTAATTTTTTTTTGTTTGCCTTCTTTGCCTTTTTCATCATCACCCCTCCCGTCCGATTCGGTTGCGTTTCACTTTGCCAGTGGCTATTTTTGTTCTTAAGAAAAGAGCTGCTTGTGGTGTTTTTGTTTTTGTTGCTGTTTGCTGTCCATGTGCTATTTGCTGTTTGTCAAATAATTGGATTAGATTACCTGCTGTCGACGGTGGATGGGGCACTTTGGATGGGTGAGTTAGCCTACTGTTGTTGTTGTTGTTGTTGTTGTGGGTGTGGGTGTTGTCAAAATGATTGATGTCGTTGCCTTACCGACTGTCGCCAATCATATGCTTTGACAGCGCTGTCGAAGGCGCTGAAGCTTAGAATTTAAAAAGTTGGAGTTTATTGCTTACAGCAAACAATACACGGTGAAAAATTTTATTTAAAACTGTTAGTATTATTTTGTTAAGAAAAAATTAAATCTAATTTTTGTTGACTAAATTTATTAAATAAATTAAATAACAAATTTTAATTTGATTATGAAATAACAAATAAAATTTTTAAAATAAATTTTAAATTTATGAAGTACATTTTATTTTTTAAAAACAAGGTGTTGTTAATTTGCGGTGGTTGCCTCTATAAGAGACACACTCGGAGGCCTATTATGAGGCCCATTGTGATACCACATATTTCACCCGTTTTTTAAATGTGTATACAACACTGTCTTAAAGAAAAAAAAAAACAAAAACAAAACAAACAAATTTAAAATTATTAAAAAAAAAAAATTAAAACAACAGAAGTGCATTAAATCACAATCATATTTCGTTCAAACTGACTTCGTTAAACAAGTTTAAATGGAAAGAGCTTTTAGTTGAACACGGCCGTCTACATTGCTTAATGCGATTTAGTTTGACATCTGTTTGTTTAAAATCAATAAAAGAAAATTATATTTGTGAGCAGAGTTGTTGTTAAAATGGTATGGTATTCTTTGAAAAACGTGGCTATTCCGTCTTTGGTTAAAATAAATAATATTATCATATGGAGGGACTAATTAATTATATTTATATTATTATATTTTTTACTACATAAATAAACTTTTGAAATAAACTTTCAAATCAAAACAACTGAATTTTTGTTTTTTGTTTTGACAAAATTACAGCCGACTTTTAGGGATTTTTTACACGCGTGAATAGTTGTGCTGTGTTAGCAAAGAAGCTTTTTCATAGAAAGCTTTCGAATACAATCCTGCGCCGAACTGGTTTTATACTACGTTCGCATTGACCCCAAAAGCGTAATTTCAAATGAGTAATTTCGAAGCAAATGCAGAATAGCGAACCCTCATGAAAAAAACCGAAAATTGGATTAGATGGACCTTTTTTTTGGAAATCTAATGAGTCAAGTTAGAAAAAATTAAAAAAATGTATTCATAAAAAACAAAAGTATACATTTTTATATTTCATTGTAAAGCGAATTCCTCCAGCAAAAATACGGTACAAAATTTATTATATCTTAATAATGGGGTGTTTCGAGAAGAAATCTGTTTTTTACATTTTTATTTAAAAAAAAATATTTTTTGTGTATAATTTCTTATCAGTAAAAATTATATATCTAATGTTGCATATCATAAGAAAGATATGAAAAAGACCTTTCGTTTGATATCCATATCGTGTAAATCGATTGAGCATTGATTGAGTTATTTTGATACCAACTTTTAAGTTTAACCTCGAGCCACGCCTTTTGTGGGCGTTTCCCAGGCAAAATTTATAGTTCATTAGATGTAAGAGCCAAACCTCTATGTAAGAACATACTTATTTATTTTTTTCACAATGGTTCGCCATACTGCATTTAGGCCGTAATTTCAAAGTGTTTACATTGCCTCATTTGCATTTCGTTTGGCAGCTAATGTCAAACGCTCAACGCTTATGTGCTCTTGCCGCAGCTCATCATTCATTCAGCTCATTTGATCGCATTTGCTACGTCATTTCGTAGATTTAAATTTTTATAGGAAAATGCGTGATTTGGCTTCGCATTTGAGAAGTTTTGCCCAAATCACGCATTTGGGCACAATGTAAACATTGTATTAAATTGTGTTAAATGGCTTGACATGTTTAATTTGCAACAAGAAATGCATGTAAATAAAATGTTTTCCAATTGTTTTTGTTCAATAAACTTCAGTTTAAACGTTATATCTAAATATTATATTATGTAAAATATCAAAATATAATCAGTATTTCTTAGGACAAGTAAACATTAACCGTAGATCGACCTTCAAAAAAATTAAGGAACCCTATCCTATGTATACAAAGGAGAGAATTATAAACTTTTCAATTTTCTCAAGACCTCTTTCTTAGAAAAGTGTAAAAGATGGTTTTAAACAAGCATAATCCTAACACAACAAAGTCACAAAGAATGGTTAAATTAATTATACACCAATACCTCGCTTTGCGTCGTTTCGTTTTGTGTTTTTTCGAAGTTGCGTCGCTGCTGAATTAGTACTAATTTTCACTGTGCGTTGTTAGATTTTAGAAGTTGCGTTGTTTTGGGTTCGAGTCTTTTTTTATGAAATTTTCTTTTTTTCTAAAATATGGTACGACTTTTATTTCTAATTGCGCCATGCCATCAAAACTCGGGGATTCCCTTTCTAACTTTTGTGAAAAAAGCCGACTTACGACAACAGTCATTATGGACTCATCAGACAGTGATTAATTTTTATTCTGTTTTTATAAATTAATTGAATATTTTATTTTGTTTTAATTGAATTTGTTTTTTTTTTTTTGTTTTTTGTATGTTTGTAATAAAATTTTATATTATTATTTTTCTTTAAATATTTAATATGTTCAATTTTCTTTTTAAAAAGTAGTATTTTCGTTTCCCTGGAACCTATCTTCGATCTTTACATGGTTTACTATAGAAAATCATAATTCACTTTGCGTCGTGTTTTTTGGAACGTAACCACGACGCCAAGTGAGGTATTGGTGTATCTTGAAAAAAGTTATCAGCTGTACAACTTTGCTTCCGCCGTTTTCCGATAGGTGGCTGTACCGGCTGAGGCTGGTTGAAATACATAGATGGTAATGCCTTTAAAGTGAGTGTGGACAGTGCCTAACGAATTGTCATCGCCGTTTCAGTGACAGTTGTTCTTGTTTTCGTATTATTCACGCTCGAAAATGTCCGTTTATGTGCCCAATTCTCGCCATTTGCGGGAAGTTTTACTTTTTTCGATGTTACAATTCGAAAAAAAATGCAGCTGAAGCGCATCGAATGCTCTCAGAAACTTACGGTGATGCTGCTCTGAGTGAAAGAACGTGTCCGGAGTGGTTTCAACGTTTTAAAAATATCAAGAGCGACATGACAAAGTCATCCTCCAACACGACAATGCTCGGCCTCACGTCGCAAAAGTGGTCAAAAAGTACCTGGAAACGCTGAAATGGGAAGTCTTGCCCCACCCGCCGTATTCCCCAGATGTCGCCCCTTCTGACTTCCACCTATTCCGTTCGATGGCACACGGCCTGGCAGATCAACATTTTCAATCCTTCGAAGAATTGGAAAAATGGATTGCTTCATGGATAGCGTCAAAAGAGGACTCCTTTTTTCGAGCCGGGATCCGAAAATTGCCGGAAAGATGGGAGAAAGTTGTCGCTAGCGACGGACAATACTTTGAATAATACATCTGTAAGCACTTTTTCGCAATAAAGCTTTTAATTTTGGAAAAAAAACGGCGGAAGCAAAGTTGTACACCTTTATCCGTTTTATTAAAATTTTTTTTTTATTAGTGAGAAAGTAAAAGAGGAAAAATGCAATACTTGAAACACTTGATAAACAAAGCATATTTAAATTGCCAAACTGAAAAACTTAACTAAAACTAAATTGAACTATCCATAGTTCTATCGATGGTATCGGTGGTGAGACGCCACTATCGGTGTTTCGTGATGTGGCGGCAATGCTTTCAGAATATTCTATACTGGCAGTGCTGTGCTGTATTCCGCTGTGATATTCAAATATGTGGGTACGAGTAGAAATTACTCTTTACTACTGCTACTACTATTTAAGATGCACTGAAGGAACATCCAGGAGATGGTTTCTAGATATTATTTGTTGTGTAAGGACAAGATGGCGCGGCAATGCCCATACAAATGAATACATATTGAATTACGTCGCGTTTATAAGTCGGGCAGCATTGGTGGTAAAACGTAGTCCAATCGATTTGTTGTTCCACTAGTGAAACCGCAATGGCTTTGGAAAAGGGGGCGTGTCACTGTTTTTGTAACAAAAATTTGCCGATTACTTTGGAAGTACATATAAGTCGCAGATAAATTACATTCGGTGCGAATTCTCTGCCTATAATTCATATTGTTACCATGAAATACCTTCGGAACTATAAGTCTCCCGGTAACTGACGGCAACTGAGAGCCGCATATTTATATAAAAAAAATTTCGATTTATACGATAGTATCGATTTTTTTTACTGAAATTATTGCCTGAATCCGAATCCGAATGGGAATGGACTCTCGATAGTTCCCCAGCTTTAGAATGTAAAAGAAAAGATATCATGAGAAAATTTTCTTTCATAAAGAACCCTTATTCATATTTTTTGTCGTTGAAACTTTGTTTCACTAATTACATACATACTTTTAATTATAGTCAAAAAGACCAGGTCTAGAAATCGCCGGATTATTACACAATTACCAATCACAACTAAAGCTTGGCATACTTTGAGGCTCAGCTAATGTTTAGTAGTTTGGAGAGTCCTTTCTCTGCCAATTCGCCTGCGCTCTTCAAATCCTTTTGCAAAACAAATTATCTTACAAAATGCAGTTAATATTTGTTTGTCACGCACTTTGTGATTTCTTAATATTTCGACATATTGACAACGTAATTTCAATTTGTGTACATTTCTTCATACATACATGCTTCCTGCATACTTCATGGCGCAATCAAGCTAAAGCTGGCCGCTTTCCCACGCATAAAACATACTTCGGCGTTGCTGTTGCTTGCGGCTAAAATGGCCAAGCAAACACGCACAGAGCTGCGGCGGCAAATGTCATAAAAATTTATTGCCGTAATAATCTGCCGGTCGGATAAGGCGGCACCAGTGCAAAGGGTTAAATGGCCAGAAGTGTGTTGTTGTTGCCTGCCAGTCAATGTTGGCTTTAAGCGCACCAGCGAACCCATAACGAAGCAAACAGATCAACAAACTAAAATGAACACTGCTCGAGTGTGTGTGTGTGTGCTTTTTGCATATCCACCCAAAATTATGCCATAACAATTTTTATTTCATAATCGCGCCACACATTTTATTCTTTTCGCTGGTTGATGTTTTTTTGCGCTTTTTGTGCAATTTTTGAAGCTACAAAAAAGGTGTGAATTTTCACATAATTTTTTCATGTTGGCTTTTTTATTGTTGTTTTAATTTAAACATTTTGTAAAAAGCTTCATATCTCATTGTTGTGTTTTGCATGCATCATGTTTTTGTTCGTGGCCAGTGCTCGTTGCGCCTTAAAGCATGCAGCGAAATAAAGAGAATAACCAAAATAACGGCATTGTTAAGTGTGGTCACGTGTGCGACCTTTTAAAATGTGGTTACGCAACTGAAATCGAATGAACTGAACTGGCGCCATTGTTGGCGTATAATCGTAAAATCGTGTTTTTTGTGTTTGTTTGGGTAAAGGACCGAACGCAGCATCACAACAATGCACTCGCAGTGACAATGGCGTCAAAAAAGGGGGAATTAAAGCGCTGTGTACAGCATCAGACCTTCATAATTAAAAGGCGCATAGCCGGTTAAGCCTTCAATGCTCGGGACGGAACCATTTGTTGCAAAAACCAAAAAAAGGCTTAAGGTGTGACTGGGCAAGGATCTGTGAAACAAACAACAAAATTTGGTACCGACATTAGCGCTGTTGAAAACTTTTATTGGCATACTTTTAGGCTGCATTTGTAAAATGGCCATCAAACTGTCGCTACCTGCGGCACTGTGTTGTCGCGCCTATCGCCGCAATGACGGCATCAATGCTGTTATAGCTGTTGCCACCGTTGTTTTTTGTTGTTGTTTCCGCCGTATTGACATTGTGGCATTGTCCACACCCAAACCATTACGCAACCTTTTGGCCAGCGTGTGCTCGGCCGCCTTTGTGCGTTCGGCCATCCATTGCGACCGAACGCGTCCATTGTTTGCGTTGCATAATTTCGTTGGTTAATCTATGGTTTAACGTTCGTTACGCGCGCGCAACTCTGCACGCCGATCGCCGCAATGAAAATATTTTGTGCAAACATGGACGCAGCACTGCACGTCTGCCAGTGAACGCTGCCCAATGCTAATCTGAAGCGCAAAATACTGCCATGGACGTTTAAATTTTACAGCAATCACTGCACAGCTCTGTCATTTAAAGTTTTGCAATTTCTTGGATTTTTTTTTTAAATGTTCTACTGGTCGCTTCCGGTCAAAGTAAAAGGGCCACTTGACATTTCTGTGCACACGCCCTGCCAATTTGCTTACAAACTTTCAATCCCAAATGACACAATGAATAAGGCTTAAGTGCCTGACGGCACGGACCAATATAAAAGTGTGGAAGGAAGAAACCTAAAACAAGTGGGACTGGTTCGGTCACAGCGGTCGCTCAATAATGACAGCGGCCAACAAAAGTGCGCAGATACTGAAATGCAAGAAAATTGCTTGATTGGAAAAAGCCGATAAGAACGGCCAGTTGAAAGGCACCAACCGCAATAACAACAACAAAAACAACAACAACACTGTCAACAAAACAACGCAAAATTTGTTTCGCTGTATAAATAAACATTGCTCGCTCAGCATTTGGATGAGCAGCTGGGACGCAGCTGTGCTGAATCGGGAAGGAAGCCACTGTCGTCAAGACATCGTTGGGCTGTGAAATGACAGTGAGGCGGTGCACAGTTTGTTTTGGACGCAAAATTGTTAAGATAAGTAAAAATGTCTTAAGATAGGACATGGATGGGACATGGTACGCTGACCAGGCAATTCGCCGCTTATGGTTGCAGAGCATACTTAGTAATCTTTGGTGCGTGAATCGATGAGCAGAGAAGCATTGTTGGTGTTGTCGTTGTTGTTGTTGTTGTTGTTGCTTATAGTTTACTCTTAACGAAATGTGGTTGATTTTGTTTGATAACATTTTGAGTTGACTGTACCGTAAAGTTGACATTTCAAACTCAATTATGCGTCGCTGTGGCCATTTGACGCAATGCGCCGACATTGAGCAGCAAATTGAGCGAGTTGCTACGCATTGAAGCTTTGCGTTTCTCAGTGCAGAAAAGCTTGAAGGGTATGGATATTCATTATGCGGTTATTACGTGCTACGTGCAAGCGGTGCAAACGGCCCATCTGTGCTGCCTGTGCCGCAAGTCAAGTTGCCTCGAATGCCGCAGCAGCGGCAGCGCACACATGTTCACTTGCGGTGCTGCTATTAATTTCAAGGACGCACACGTATGCGTGCCCGGAGTCAATACCAACGGCATGTGTGTGTGTGTGTGTGTATCTGTGTCAGAGTGAAGTG
Source organism: Melieria omissa (assembly GCA_963971225.1). Lineage (NCBI taxonomy): Eukaryota > Metazoa > Arthropoda > Insecta > Diptera > Ulidiidae > Melieria > Melieria omissa. The sequence continues at coordinate 106,574,278 of OZ020268.1, read as the reverse complement.
CGTGCAGCCAACTCATATTTAGTCGTACGCTTTGAGTCTTCAAGTAAACAAAGTCATAAACAACATTTACCCAAAAAAAACCACAAATTACAGACAAGTGCGAGGTAAATGCAAAAGCAGCAAAAAAAAAGGAAACCAAGTAAAGTACATAGCAACAAGCGCTGTGCGCCTGCAAATATGCTTTAGTCTGCGTTGAGTTGACCTAAATTTGCTGTCGACAGCCAAAGTTGCTGCGATGAGGACTAGAATTAGTTGTTGTTTTTGTGGAGTTTGTATTCTTCCGCTTCTTCGTCTTCTTCTCTTGCTTTCCCTTGTAACACATATTGGTTGTGTTTCGTTGTTTTTTGCAGTTGCCGCAATTTGGCTGATATCTGTATGTGTTCATATTTGTATTTATTTTTGGGTCTACCAGCGAAATTACCCCTTGGGGAGCACAAGTGCGGAAAGTGTATAATGATTAGTATTTGTATTAATTGCAAACATGCAAGAGTTACACTTCTGTGTGTTAGTCTGCGTGCTTGCTGTGCACTTATGTTCGAGTAAGTATATGTGTTGTGCTTTAGAAAAATCTAATTAAGAGAGAGCATGGAGCAGAGAGAATGATGACATTGTACGTTGCCAAAAGTAGGATACCAAAGCAAATATTAATTACTACAAGCATGGTTGCCACTTTTGGTTCAGTTAGACCAAAAGTGAACATTTTGTGTTTCACTTGGGCCTTTGGGCTGCTTTTGTGTAATTGGGCACTTTTTTTATACAAAAGTGTGTAAGCAAAAGAGACTAACTTGAAAACAAAATTTCGATTTAAAAGTCATGTTTCGTTTTTGTGTTAAAAAGCAATTTGTCAGAAACATGAAATTGTCCTTTCGTTCTAATTTTGGGGCTTTTTAGGAAAATTGTGTTGTAAAAACTTTTAGTTCAGTGCAACCGTGACTCCAGGAATGGAATTTATTTGAAAAAAAATTAAAGTAATTTCTGTCATACATTGTGACCGAAAAGTTTCCGGAAATTCTCATTTAAAATTCGCGCGCTGTATATTTTTCGATATTTTAAGTTTCTGTAGGTTGGTAGCACTGTCCTTAATTACTATGCCAAAAATGAGTGCGATCTGTCAGACAGTTTGTTTACGGCAGCTGTTGAAACCAGTTCACCTCAGTAGTGCGTTGCGATTTTGTTGAGAATTTTCTTTAAAATGAGTACCGTGAACAGGTCCCTTTGGACGTGCTTGATCGTGCCAATTCCGATCCAACTTTCATGGAACGCATCATAACTGGTGACGAGACATGGGTCTACGAGTACGACATGCAAACAAGCCAACAATCATCGGAATGGAGAGGAAAAGACGAGCCGAAACCGAAAAAACCACGCCAAAGTCGCTCGAAAATCAAGGTAGTGCTGATTGTTTTCTTCGATATTCGTGGTGTGGTGCATCATGAATTCGTCCCTGAAGGACAAACAGTCGGTAAAGACTATTATTTGACTGTTTTAAGACGTTTGCGTGAAAATATCCGCCGTAAACGGCCTCAATTGTGGAAGGATAATTCATGGATTTTTCATGACGATAATGCTCCCTCGCACCGAGCCAACATTATCAACGATTTTAAGGCCAAACATTCAATAAATACCATCGAACAGCCACCGTATTCACCTGATCTTGCACCGTGTGACTTTTTCCTGTTTCCCAAACTCAAATTACCACTCAGAGGAACGCGTTTTGAATCCATCGAAGACGTAAAACAGAATTCGCAGAGGGAACTCAAAGCCATACCGGAAAGCGCCTATAAAAAATGTTTTGATGATTGGAAGAAACGTTGGCATATGTGTATCGCTTCTAATGGAGCATATTTTGAAGGAGATAAAATAAATATTGATGAAGATTAAGAATTTTGCGTTTTATTTAAAATTTCCGGAAACTTTTCGGTCACAAGGTATTTTTAAAATAATTGTAAAAATTGTCTTCCCAAACTATATCCTTAATTATTAAATAAATTTTTTGCATACTACAGGGTAGGCCATTTAAAGTGGAAGGCCATTCTTGTTTTTGAAAAAAAAAGAAAAAAAAAGGTTTTTTTTGTTTTCATCTCGATATTCATTTATTTTGGTCCAAGGAGAAATTTTCTAGTTAGTTTTTGAAAATGATATCGAGTAAATGGCCACCATTAGCTTTGGCCGCAAAATGTGCCCTTTTTTCGGCATTTTCCATCACTTTTGCCAGTGTATCGGCCGATATGGCTCTTATTTCGCGGCGTATGTTGGCTCTGAGTTGAGCTAGTGTCCTTGGCTTGTTGGTTTATACCTTGGACTTCAAGTAGCCCCATAAAAAAAAGTCTGACGGCGTCAAATCGGGTGATCTCGGTGGCCACTCATAATCGCCGTTTGGTTTTCACAATCGAGAAGTTATTTTGAATGTAAAGCTGATCAATTTCAGCACGTTCTTTTGGAGTGTACTGTTCTATGGTATAAATTGTCTTGGAATGACGCTTCCAACGCGCTATGTCATTAGTCGATCTGACAGCTCTGTCAAAAGTTATAGGGTTACCAGATGCTTCCACTTTAAATGGCCTACCCTGTATATTCTTAATTTATTAAATTTATTAAAACATATATAAATTACTGCAAGTGTTATGGATGATTACACATAAAAAGGGAACGACCCAAACAATTGAAAAAACTTCAGTTACATTCAGTTAAATAAAGTTACAAACTCCCCGATTTTACGCAAACGTAGAGCACAGTCAAGACAACGTGGTGGCATCCATAACTTAATTTCTTCTTAAGTCGACCACAGAAATATTCTTAATTTAACAAATAGATTAAAACAGATATTAATTACTACAATTACGGTTGGAAGTATGTAAAAAACAAAAGGCCCAAACATAAAAAAAAATAAAAATTAAAAAAAATTAAAAAAATATTCTTAATTTATCAATAGATGCAATATTTTCTGGCATATTTTTTTATTATTTTTATATATTACTTTTATGATGATTGTGACTACATTTTTTCCATACGATATTCCTAACACTAAAAAGGTAGCAAATTTTCCATGCCTACAAAGATTACATATCAATTTGCTGATATCTCAAGAAGTACACATCGGATTTGGCTAATTTTTCACAAAATATATTTAAAAAACTATAAAATTTTTCACGATAAAAAAATAAAAGTCCCCAAAGCGAAAGTTGGCAGAAACTCTAAACAAATACAGATATTTAAAAATGAAAAACCTTCATAATGACCGCAATGGTTTTCCTAGTGTTAATTTATTAATTAGACCAAAACAAATCCAATTGCTACAATCAATAAATATATAAAATAAAAAATTAAAGACTTAAACATTAAACAAAATTCAATTAATTCCTGACATACTTCTAGAATGACTTAAATACCCTTTTTTAATATTAACACATCGGCTAAAAAGTACCCGGCCTGACCCATAGTAAGCACTACATAACGAGAAATAATATTTTTTATTTTAAGTAGTAACCTTCAAAAGGTACTTGTCTTTCATTACGATGTGACTGTTGGTTCAAAAGTAGCAATTATTTAAGTAAAACAACTTTGTTCGTGTTCGGAACAATGGAAAAAAAAAATTTCGTCTTCTCATAAAACATTGCTTTTTGATGGGGAAAAACACCATTGAAACAAAATACTGGCTCGATAAGTGTTATCGAGACTTTGCACTTGGAAAATTTACCATTATTGATGAGTTTGCTCAATTTAAACGTGGTTGTACGAACACCGACGATGCGCCGCGTTGAGGTGGTTATACCGGAAAACGTTAAACAAGTACACAAAATTGTTTTTGAAAACCATTAAGTGAAATTTCAGGAGATAGCTGATACTATCAAGATATCAAAGGAGCGTGCGGATTTTATTTTGCATTACATTTGTCTATGAGACAGCTGTTTCCAAAATGGGTGCCGCGTTTGCCAACAAACCAGGCAATGCACCGTGCCACAAGTCTCTCGCTACGACGGCAAAATTGCACGAACTAAACTTTGAATTACTGCTGAACCCACCCTATTCTCCAGACTTGGATCCCAGTGACCTTTATCTGTTCGCAGACTTAAAAAAAATGCTCGCAGGAAAAAAATTTGGCTCGAGTGAGGAGGTGATCGCTCAAAAAAATACCTATTTAGAGGGCAAAGATAAGTCGTTTTACAAGAAGGTTGTCGAAATGTTAGAGAAGCGCTGGAATGAATGTATCGCTCTTGAAGAAAACTATGTTGATGAATAAAATCGAATTTCACTAAAAAAGTTTTGTTTTCTGCATTAGAGCGGGGACTTATCAGCCAATGTGTTATATGTATTTTTGTATAATTTATCAGATATCTTAGAACGCTAAAAAAAAATTAAAATAATTCCTAACATACTTTTTTATATTATATTTTGTTTTTTACAAATAATTTATCAAACAACTTAAAATGCCTAAAAAATGTCAAAAAAATTCGTAGCATATTTTTAGGATACTTAGGAATATTATATATATTTCTTTATAGTTTATCAGATGTTATAAAACGCACAAAAAAAATTAAAATAATTTCTGCCATACATTTAGAATTCATTAAATACCCTGTTTTATAAATTATATTTCTTTATAAGTAATTTATCAAATAAATAAAGACGCACATAAAAATATGAAATCAGTGAATTCCATAAATTTTTAAATGCAAACAAAAAATTTAATAACTCTTTGAAAAAACGCTGCCCACAATTGAACTATCAATCGAATACCCGCTGCATGACACAAAATGTTCCCACAAAAGCCAACAATATCGAAAATTAATGCTATTAAGCGGCATTATTTATGCAGCTAATGGTGTGTCATTTACTTAATACGTTAAAAAAATTTTAATAAAAAAATTAAAAATATTCAATTATGTTGATTAATAACATTTTGTTTGTATGTGCAAACAGCAAAGTTTATATTCAATAAGTGCAATTAATTATGCAGTGCTGCTGTTTGTGTAACTACTTGTAAATATGTATGTAGTAGTGATGTGTGCGAAAAGGTGTAATTTAATTACGCAGAGGTGTGCGTGCATAAGTGGGTTAAATGCAGTGTGGCATTATGTGGCAGCAATGGCCAAAAGTCAATGTGATTAAAATGTTTGCTGCTGTAATCTGTGTGGGTGATTTATGTGTATTTATGACACGTTTATGGGATTTTTAATATGAGAAATTAATTTTGAACAAAAATGTTTAATTGAAACTGGACTGGACGGTTTAATTGAATTGGCACTCAGAGTTATAGATAAAAAGAATATTTTACAGCGGTGATAGGTTAGTAACTTTTGCCAGAGTTTACTTTTCGAACAGTTTATAAATGCGACAGTTTGTGTCAACAGTTTACTGAACATTTTTAAAACTGCTGACCAACTCATGTCGATTGGCTGAACTTATGCAACATTAGTGAACTTGATTTTTATTGCTTTAAAAAATTAGTCGATTTACAGCATTCGTATCGATTGGATGTGACAATAGACCCGCTGCAAACAACTTAACGAAAATACATTTTCAATGCATAAATTTGCTATGTAACTTTAAATTTGCCTATACAAATGATTTTCGCATGCAAATGCCTTCATTGTGTGCGCACATTAAGTCGACAATGCCAGCGGGCGAGCCCATTTTTATTGCCATTGACAGTCGTAAAATTTGTCTCTTGGATTTTCAAGCCGACAGCAATTCGAGCTGACAAATTCAAATTCAAGTGATTTTTTTCTCGTGACTGTTTGTCAGTGTTGTGATATTTTATTTACAATTCCCGCCTCTCCGGACCAAAAGATTACCGTAGCAATAAATGCCGAAATCAATTGAAACGTTTTGTAAATCCCGACATTACCGACTGGCACAGGCGACGACGCACAAACCGACAACAAATCTCGACAAATAGCAAAAGGCGCCGCCGAAAATGCAACAAAAATCAATAAGAAAAAAAAAAGAGGAGAAAAACCAAACAACTAAAGCGGCGCAGCAGTTTCTATGGAAAGCAATTGCCATGTGCGCAAATGGAGCAAAACACACTAATTTACTTTTCGTGTTCGGGCTGCCGGATTGCCATGGCCTGCGCCGACAACAGCAAAGGATTAAAATAATGAAGGAAATGGCAAGGAAAAATTTACCCGAAAGGAATTTGCAATATTTTTTTTTCGCACTTTAACTTTGCTTTGGCTGCTTTATTGTGGGAAGCACACATTGCGGCGTCGATTTGTGTGCACGGGCTACAACAAACACCAATACAACAATAACAACAACATTAAAGCACAGCGCAATAGTTTAGGTATTCGTGCCGTTGCCATTGCCGTCGCCTTTGCGTTTGCGTTTGCTTGTCCCTTTCCGTTGGGGCCATTTGCATTGGCAGTTATTGGCAGCCGAGGCTTGTCCTACATTCGGCATACACGCCAGAAGTGTTGCAATCGAAACGAAAAAGCACAGAAATACAAAACAGATAAAAGACAAGTAATGGCAGTGGCGCATTGGTTGGCAGCAGTTGGGCCGAAAAGCAAAAAATGTAATAAAGCGCAATTCGGTCATAAAACTAGACAGACGCGCAGACACACAGACAGACAGACAGTTGTACAGTTGAACAGTTGGCCACCCAAATCGATGAACAGTCCAGTGTATTTGAATGCATTGGTGGCTGGTTGTGTGCGTCGGTCCAACCAATGGTAAATTACAATTTTTGCATTTGCTTTAAAGCGGCGCACAGTGTCGCGAGTGTGGCCAAAAATGGTAAAAATCAATGTTACAAAATGATTAAAATGAATATGACAATCGACAGATAACTCAACTAAGAAAAATCCGTCATCGGATCTTTAATATCCTACTCCGTTCCATATTTATATAGCTTCAAAGTTGATGTTACAAAATACGCATTCGTTCCAAGTTTGTGGGTAATTCTTTATGCTGAATGGAAAATCAAAAAAAAATATAATTTTTGTACTAATATAGTCATGTTATATATTAAATAAAACTTTGGAATTTTTCCTATATGGCAGTACTATTATTTGGTTTGTGCTTTGAAATAACTGTGAAATCCCGTTACATTTAAAAATTACGTTTTTCGGTTTGCTTCTAACAAAGAACCAAAAGTTTGGTGGCAAAATGTTTAAAAACGTTAAAAAGCACTTTTTTAGTTCCAACCCTAAATTGCTCAAAAAAGTATGTTTTAACATAATCCGGAGTAATTTTTTGCTTTTAAGTGCCTATTTGGTTGTTATTCGCATATTTCTAATGACGGCTCCACTAAAAATACGTGATTTCTTCGAAATGTGGCGTAAAGCTGAATCCAGAAAACAGCCAATAAAACTTGATTTTCTTATAAATTTACTTAAAGATAGGACGAGCGTTGAGGTTAATCATGAACAAAAGCAAAGTTTGCGTGCCCACCTAAACATTTACTTTTTACAGTGGCACCTAAAGTCAAAATTTGTGATTTCTTCGAAATATGGCTTTCGAAGATCAATGAAAGTAGCGGCAAAGCAGCTGCTGAAATTATGAGCTGCATAAAGGACAAGATTGGCACATTGTTCGCATCATCAAAAGTAGGCTGAATGCCACGCCCACTTTAAAAATCTAAACATTTATACCAAAATATGGTATCACCAGCTGAAAAGATTGAACATGAATTCATAAAGGAAAAGTTTTGGCCACTTTATATAGCTGCCACGCCCACTTTAAGGTTTTAGAAAGCTTACCAATTAAAATTACATCGTGGAACGAGTATCGTAGACACCCTTCTAAAAAAACAGTTTTAGTTGTAGTAAAATAAGAATATTTTTTAAAATGGGCGTGGCAGACCACCCATTTTTAATGTCAGGTTTTATGTTATTATTGTAAGCTCAAATACAAAATTTCATAATTCTATCACTAATATTAGGAAAGTTATTTCAATATTACAGTTCCTTTCGTATGGGAGGTGGGCGTGGCAGTGGTCCCATTTTAATGATTTTTTGTAAATTTCTTGATTTCCACCACGAAAACAATCTCACCAAGTTTCATCGAAATAGGACAACACTAAGTATTTTTGGCCATGGGTTATATGGGATCGCGACACTGTGCGGCGTCGTTCAACGTTTCAACTTGGTTGTTTTTGTTGTTGTTGTTGGTTTTGTTTGTTGTTTTTCTCTTGTGTCAGCCGGCGTTTCGGCATGTCGTCACTTCACACTATGTGAATATTTTTCTTCTTCTGCTGTTTTTCTACAACTCGGCCGCTTTGTAGTTTCTGTGGTAGTTTCAGTTAGTGCCAGTTGTTGTTATTGTTGTTGTTGCTGCTTTTTGTTGCCCCAAGGATGAATGACCGGCAGTGTGAATAAACGATTGCATGTGTTTGCGTATAGCCGACGCCACGCAATGTTGAAGGTCCTGAATTGGCGAGGCGGCAGCAACGAAAATTGCGGCACAGTGTCAGCGTCCTCAGTGCAGCAATTTATACGATTCTCACTGTTGCTGTTGCACCAGTTGTGGTCCTTCTCTCTCTTTCATTTTTTTACTCTGTTCATTTTGCCGTCACTGGCGGAAATTGAACACGTAGAAAGGAAGTAATTTTCATATCGGCCAGCAATGCTGCCTGCTGAAAGTGTGGGACGAGGCCGAGTGTGGAAGTGTTTAAATGACAAATGGCCACGGCGCAATGAAGCACGACATCGAGTGCATTATGTGCAGTTGAAATAGTTATATGAAATATGCCCCGAGGCCAAATTTGTCTTGGGTCGAGCACTGTTTGAAGTAATAAGTAAAAATGTTTTGCTTTGCTTGCTTGCTTTGTGGCAAAGCATATTGCGGCAGCTTGTGAGCCATTTTCGAGTGCGCGGGAAAGCGAATTTGTAACTTACTGCAAGAACTTTAAAAGGAGAAAAGATGAGGGATGGTGATGTGGTTTGTTATTAGAGGAAATTTCTTTTGTTAGCACCGAATGAATGTGGTCTTTAAGTCAAAGTACAAAGATTGATTTCTTCAAAAACTATATTATATCTATTTTTTTTTTAATTTATCAGATAAATAAAAACGCATAAAAACTAAAATAATGAACTATTGTTGAATGAAATTTTCAATTTTTAAATACATAAATTTTTAAGATTTACCACTCCTTCGTTGGCTTTTCGATTTCGCATACCATTTGTCGTTGCAACAACTTGATTTGCCATTAAAATGAGCAGAAAATTTGTTTGCCAAAAAATTTACATAAACAAATCTGGCAAACAAAATACACCAAATACAGGCAAAGTGAAACCATTTCCTGCTGCGAATGCACAAACAAATTCCAATCAAATCATGTCAAATCAATTCCCTGAGTAATTTTCACATGACAGTCGAAAGCCTAAGGTGCGGCAGGCAGTCGATAAGACACGCACGAACGGCATGCAAAAAGAAATTACTGCTGCGGCGAAATTTGGTTGTCACTTTGAAGGCGCACTCGGCAACTCGACAGCAATGCTGCCGCTGTTGCCGTTTGTAAATATAAGCAAACGGCCCGCTTGACTGTTTGTAAACAAGCGAAGCGTTCAGCCGCATAAAGCCAACAAAAACTTTGCCCCGGAAGCAATGTAAACGGGCAAAAGTAGCGCCAAAAGTGAGAGGCAGCAAAGTCAGAAACCTGTATGCGAAATTGTTTGATACACCGAAAATATTCGCTGCGCTACAGCAATGAGTGAGGTGCGTTATTTTTTTTGTGGGTTGGAAGGTGCGCGCAGCCACATTTCACATTCAATTTCACTGCTTCTGCACAAAGGGTGGGCTGACTTTTATTTGCCAAAGATTCTATACACATGTGAGTTTGTGTGAGTCTGTGTGTGTGTGTGTGTGTGTGCTACAAAAGCATTGCTAAAGTTGCACTGGTTTTCAATATATTTACATTTTTTTGCTGAGTAGCTTTTTGAGAAAATATTGCAAATGGAAAAAATTAAATTTTGCTGCCGAAAGAAGGGGTTGAATTCCAAGTGTTTTATGTGCGCCCACTTGTTTGAGTATGTATGCCGCTGAATGTATAAGTATGTATGTGTGTGTGTAGATTTTAAACGGCAAGCACGCTAATGAAATTTTAATCATGCAGCAAAGGCCCAGCAAAGTTGTTGGTTGGTTGGTTGCTTGGTAGGTCGAGAGCAAAAAGCAAAAACCCCGTAAACGTCTGCGGCGTTGGTGGTTGCACGGGCAACGCATACTTTATTGCATAGTTTTCGGGGCGCGCGCTGTTGGGTTTAGCATTGGAGTAGCTAACTTTTGGCCAAATACCTGCGAGGTTCATTAGCAAATGGCGCAACGGTTAGTTAAGGCAAAGGAATGCGCCGAAGCGCCGCCGGTGCGATGGTCGCAAAGAATAATGCGAACTGCGTCAGCTTGTTAATTGCGAACACTTGAGGGCTTGCGCGAGTTACTCTCACACTAAGCCAACTGGGCGTATACGTGATTTGCTCGAAAAACATTTCAATTGAATTTTAAACCTAGTAAAGCGTAGTCAACTTCTGCGCACACATTAAATCACTCGTCGTGCTGCGCGTTACGTGCAGTCATTTATTACTTTTTCTGAAGCTCGATTCGGTGTTGTGGCATTAATTTGGCGCAAATGGCAGCCTGTCCACATATGCTAAAATCTCATTTAATTTTCATAAGCAATTTGTGCCAGACAAACGACAATCTAAATGAAGCGTAGACATGCAAATTGCATACCAAAAGCAAACCAAACAAAAAAACCACACACACACACAAAAGCAATTTAAAGCGTTCTTCAATAAAACGCCGCCAGGTAAAGGAGTTCCAGCCGAAAATTATAGCACACAACGAATTAACGTAGCAAGGGGAACGGCCAAACAAAAAATCCACACACACACTCAAACTCGTTGTAGGAGACGTTGTGGCATGTGGCAGCAACTCTCACCACGAGCAACAACAACCACCGAAAGCATACTCTGGCGATGGCAAAGTGAGTTCGAGCCAAGAACAACAGCGCCAAAACACGTTTAAACGCTTGTTGAGCGCTACACTGCCTGAAAGTAGACAACAAATTTACGTGTACAAAAATCAGTTACAGCACAACACACACACACACACACAACAATGTAGCAAGGCTAAAAAAGACACAAGGCACAACATAAAAAAACACAAAAATCCCAAACAAAAAACAAATATGAAAAAAATCAAATTGAAAGAAGCAAACGACAACAACAAAAACAACAGCGAAAAACACTTTTACTTACAAACATTTCCTGTTTTAACGCAAGTTGCTGTTGTTGTTTTTGTTATTGTTGTTCTTTTGGTATTCCTGTTGTTGTTTTGTTCTCCAATTTTTGCGTTTTTTTCTCGCCTATTTTGGGTGCGGAGAGGGGTTTGAGTGAATAATGTTTGCCTCGCACGACAAATAATTATTTTTTGTAGCAGGAAACTGCCTTCGCAGCGATGTGCTGCACAGTTCGAAATGGCGGCATGGCACGCCATTTGCGTACGACGAGGTGCCGCACTGTGCGAACGCCTGCCGCCAGCCGCCAGCCACCCCCTTTTAAATTTCGCAAACTGCTGGCGGCCTGTTGGTTGTTGTTGTTGTGCTGTTGCTGCCGCCATCAATGTTGCGCTTATAATGAATGTAAAGGGAACAGCAACGACAACGACAACAATAACAACAATAAGCAACAGCCATGCTATGTTGAAAATATTTGCTTTGGGGCCCTGAATTCCGGCACGTCTCATGGTATGCGTTGAACGTTGATGGGATGCGTAGCTGCAGGCCAAACGAGTTTAGGTAATCAAAAGAAAAAACTTCAACACAACAGCAAAATATTGCATCTGTAAAAGTGAACGAATTTGTTTTGAAAGTAATCGGTTTTGGTTTTGTATTTATTCAAAAACGTTAAAATTTAATTTTGTTTTTTTAACTAAAAATAAATAAAATAAAATAAAATAAAATAAAATAAAATAAAATAAAATAAAATAAAATAAAATAAAATAAAATAAAATAAAATAAAATAAAACAAAATAAAATAAATTAAAATAAAATAAAATAAAATAAAATAAAATAAAATAAAATAAAATAAAATAAAATAAAATAAAATAAAATAAAATAAAATAAATAAATAAATAAAAATAAATAAATAAAAGTGAATTATTTAAATTAAGGAGAAAAAATTAATATTAAAAATAAAATTACTAAAATTAATTAGTGGCGCACAGGTAATAAAAAAAACAAAACACAATATTGTATTTGTAAAAAAAATATTGTATTTGTAAAAAAAAAATTTTGTATTTGTAAAAGTGAATGAATTTGTTTTGAAAGTAATCGGTTTTGGTTTTGTATTTATTGAAAAACGTTAAAATTTATTTGTGTGGTTTTTTAACTAAAAATAAATAAAACAAAATAAATAAATAAAAGTTAATTATTTAATTAAGAAGAAAAAATTAATATAAAAAATAAAATTACTAAAATTAATCAGAATTCACTGATCGGGGCCCTCAGAATCACTCAGAATTACACTTTTGTCGCCTATAACTTTTGTAACAAACAGCTATTTTGGGGCATAAAATACAGAGCCCGACCGAGTAATCGGCTTCAGTTTCGGCAACATTCGGCCAAAAACACACATTCGGCCAATAATCGGTTTCGGCTTAAGCACAGACCGTATCCTGAACCCGAAGAAAAAAAATATATTTTGAGTAGGAACAAATTTGTTGTTGGATCATAAGATATTTTTAATTTGTGTTTATATTTTTTCTACATTCATTCAATGAATTGTTATTTTATTTTTTGAATAAAAATAAAAAGTTTGAATTTTATGTTTGTAGTCAAAATGAAAAATAAATTGCGTTTACTTTCTTTTCTCCTTAAGCCGAATGTCAGTATTGTAGCCGAGTAATCGGTTTCGGCTTCCGCTTCGGCTAAAATATCATCTTCGAACTCTACTTAAACCTCAACCCCCTTTAGCACAGGGTTAAGTTGGCGGGAAATATCGTGTCTAGCGAAACCGTGTGAAGCGAGGTCTACTTGTATTTATTCTATTCTAATCTCTAAAAATTTCCTTACGAAACCGGTTACTCCTTTCAAATGTGACACACCAACAATCACTTGAATACCCCAAAGGTGCTTGGCACTGTTTTCTGCCTGATGTCTGCGCCATCTCCTATACATTACAAATACAATATTTTAACCTTAACCCCATCCCTGCGGAAACATTCGCTCAGAGCTGTCGTCGCCACTGCGTTCACGGCCATCGTTGCGCTTGGTTGCTTACTGCGTGCGTTGTTGTAGTTGGTGCGTTATTTAATTGCTATCGGCATTCATTTTGCTCCGTAATGTGTGTCAGTGTGCGCGCTGCGCTTTTAACGCCCAACGCGCGTCGTCCCGATGCCGAGACATCATCATTAGGCACCTACCAAGCTTCACCGTGGCGACGCCGAGCAGCACAGCATCGCTGTTATCGTCTGTCAACTTTCAGCACTCAACACCGTTACTGCCAGTTGTCGTTGCCGCAATTACACCAACCACAACAAGAACAATTAACAGCAAAAAACCCTGACTGAAGCACTGACAGTCGCTCGAAAGTGGCGCAAGAGGAAAACAGTCCATCAGCAGGCGCTGACACGCCGAGCGCGGATCCATTAAATTGTTGTCGAAATATCTCAAAATGCTTTGCACAGTCACGCAATTTCAAAATTTGTTTAAATATTCCTGCCCATTATTGCCGCTGTCCGGGCCCTCAGGCCGCGCGGCCGTGGCTCGTTATGGGAACCAGAGCCAACGGGCTGTGCGCATTTGTTGTTGCTGTAAGTGCTTGCGCCGCGTTGGCCCAGCACAGCGCCACGTCACTCTGTGGGCCATTGCCGTTTTTATAAAAACAACAACAACAACAGCAACAAAGAAAATTTGCATTTCGGTGCTTGTCTCTACGGCGCGCCGTGGTCGTCATTTCGTGTCGTCAATTGTCGAGAGAGTCGTTAAATTATTTTCATTATCCTCGTTATGCCAAACAGCGGTGGACGGCGCGGTGGCGAGTTAGTGCGGCGGCGGGACGAGGTGAACACGCTGGCGCTCAGTTTCGCAATTAGAGCCAGCAGCGATTTGTGTGTTGTTGCGGTGGTGGCGTTGGCGTTGGCGTCGACGCCAGTGGCAGCAAATAATGGCGACGAGTGTTGTTTATTGTTGTTGTTGTTGTCGACATTGGTGCTTTTAATGCATTTTGTGTTTTGGTGAAAGTGAATTTGGTGAGTTTGTGGCAAAATAGTTGGAGGCGCTTTGGACGTAAACAGCAACAAAGTACTCAGTTGATATTATGTTTGTTGCTGGCGAGCAAGCTGAGCCAACCGGGGGGGGATACCGGAGAGGAGAATGATGATGCGCCGATTTGTTATTTGTAAGCGGATTTGGTCTGAATTTCCGAGTGTGCAGAATATTCGCTGTTTAGTGTTTCTGAAATTATTTATTTAAGCTCGTTGGTTCTTTGTAGTTTTAAATATTTATTCATGTTTGCTGAGAGTTTTATTAAATTGAATAAAATTAATAATTAGATTCAAGTAATAAAAATGGTAAAGATTAAAGAAAATTCAATTAGTTAATTCAATTAACAAAAATTAAAAATAAATAAAAATGTATAACTGGTTTACATAATTGATTGAATTTTAAAATTTCATTATGAAATTGAATAATTTTTCAGATCGGATACGTTGTTTGCACAAAAATGCCCAACCAATCTAAACTTCCTTAACACTTTTGCTATTGCAGGGACACTGATGTCCCATGAATCGCACAAGAATGCTACGGAAGACTTGTAGTCTTCCTCCCTCAAGGAAAACAAAATTGTTTCTTTGCACAAAAGTTGTAGTGAAAGGGTTAGATGCTCATATGGAATCGTGGGACAGCAATTTGTTTAAAAAAAAAACTAACTAACTAACTAACTTTTTATTATTTTTTATTATATTTTATTTCTTTGTTGTTTACTTCTTATATATATATATATATATATATAGCTATATCTGTCATTTTTTAAAAGATAGAATGCGTTTGTTTCAAAAGTGATTGAAAATGAAATCTCAATAAATTGCTCCACAGCTGCTCAAAACTTGCCCTTAGGGGGTTAAAATCATGGACTGACCCCCACTAATTTTTCCTTCTGAATATTTCTTTCGAACATACCTACCCCCTCTCTCCAACCCTTAATAAGGCTCCCATACAAAATCATCGTTTTTAGAAAATGGGCTCCCACAGCTCTCAGGTTGCCCCCAGACGTATCTTGTGTAAGACTGACCCCCATTTATTTTCCCTTCCAAATGTTTTTTCTATACACACCTAAGCGCTATATCCAACTTTTAAGTTGGCTGCCATACAAAACTAGTCATTTTCAATGGGACTGGCTCCACATTTCTAAATGTAAGGGAGAGGGCTGGGTTGTGAACCAGGCTGGGGTGTGAACCATTGCCGTTTTTTCTTTCCCTAATTGACATATCGCCAATCCTTCAACTGTCAATTTTGTCTTATGATATGACTCTGCTCTGTGGTTACACCGAAGTACAAACACGTATTGCTTGTGGCAGCAATCGAGTTTGAAAGACATCGTGTTTGAAAATCGACTGCGAAAACTTGTTGGCTTTTTTTTAAAGTGCTATCTTAGTGACTGAGCTTATTGCAAAAAGGTCAGTGTAATACATGTTTATTTAGTGTTTTGATTCTATTTTACGATGCAATATTTGTTTATGTCGAATTATGATTGGAAGTGTCGTTTATTTTAAAGTTTCCAAAATGGCATCGTGGTTGGGCTGTGAACCACTGAGGTGGCTGGGTTATGAACCACCTGTTTTTCGTACTACATTTGTTCTAACACTGTCAAATATGGACGGATATATTAAAATAAAGTCATTTTATATAATTTAACTCGATTTCGTTGTGTTCACTTGAAGTGAGCCAATACGAGAACACGTTCGTATTTCACATGCAAACATTCCGACACAGATTAGGATGAAAATTTAAAAAATTGAGCAGTTTCATTCATTGCGATTTTTTGGCCTAAGAGGCGTCATTATAACTTTTTTTCACCTCTTGAGGCTTCCTGATTAAATAAATTCTCAATGTACTTAAAAATTATGGGTGTTTTCTTCGTATTTTCTGACTTTAATAGGGATTTTCCAGATGGTTCACAACCCAGCCACTTTTTTGAAAAAGCGAAAAATCACGTTCTTAGAAAATTGGACGTAGAGAGTTAAATTTCAATCAAAACGGTAATCTGTCTTCATAACAAAGTTGCGTTATATATTCACCTTTCCAACGGTATCTTCGATTTTTCGATATCTTTATTATGAGAAAAGTTAGAGCCGAAAAACAAAACCCGGTTCACACCCCAGCCCTCTCCCTTACTAAAGTAAGCGAGGAAACATCGTATCTGGAAAACTACTGAACCGATTTGAATGATTTATTCAACAATTGTCAACATTCCTGAGGGCAAAAAATACAAAATTAATTAAAGTTTAAGAATTAACCACCAGAGGGAGCCTCTTATACAAGTGAAGTAGTTCAGTTGTCAACTTTTGGGTTTGTACGAAACAAAAAAAAATTTAAAAAAAATCGAAACTCCATTAGCCCCTCTATTTCAAATATATTAGTAATCGTAATTGATTTTCTAAAGCTATCTTCAACAAATTTTTCCATCAGCAGCAGAGCATTATTTGATCGATTGCTATTGACATTCAAGCAAACCCTGTTTTTTTCACTTGTTTTCTTTGTCTCATTTTCTTGATAACGATACTGCTCAGAGGTGAGAAGAATTAGCGCAATTTTGGTCTTGCCAAACCTGAATTGTATTAAACTTAAGACAACAATAAGTTTTAGGGACTCGCTCATAATTGATTTTGAAATATTGAACCTCAAAGTGAGAGCAAAAATGTCCTGTTTGTACACAATATTTTCAACACTGTGGGAGTGTAAGAGTTTAACAGCTCATAACTTCTATATTATCCAATATTTTTTCTTAAAACTTGGGATTTCTCTTAATTGAAATATTTCCAACAAAACTTCTTACTCAGATTTTTGTGGTTATAACACTGCACTGGCGGCAAAACAGTGTTGGAATTTGTTATTTTTTGCATACAAATTCATTTTGGCATTTTTGTCACTACTTGAAACACAGAATAGATTGGACATTGCATAACCAACTACATAACCCATACTACTCAAATCCACATATGTGTACATAATTGTCTGCTTTGACTGACTGACTTATTGACTGATTGATTCATCACCGCCGAGCCCAAACCGGTAAAGCTACAAAAATAACCTCCACCTTACAAAAATAACCTCCGTTAAGACGGGATTTTTTGAAATTTCGGTATCTAAAGGATCAAAACATGGGTTAACCCTTTCGCTATTTTGTTGCCATATGGTAACATGCTACTTTGTGGACGACTGAATACTCTGTGGTTTCCAAAATACATTTTTTGTTGGTTCTTAGAATAGTTTGAAGTTGTAGGAAAAATACGAAATTAATAAACTGAATGTTAAAGCTTAAAGAAGAGAAGTATACACGTTTTTTTAATGGTATATCTTGACATAGTAAAGGGAGAGGAAGCAGAAAACTTTAGATAACTTTTTAGAGGAAGCAGAAAACTTTAGATAACTTTTTAATTTGACGTTTTCTTTCAATTAAGATAGTTTTTCTTTTAAATGTTGACTGAAGTAAATGAAGAAATAATCAAATTTTCGTTATGCGTGAAAAGTGTGATGTTTAAATAATTATTACAGCCACAACGATGTGGTTGCTCTCATAGAAAAACACTCTAAAATACAGGGTCCGAATATAAAAGTAAAAAAATTGCTTATAAAATATTGATATATAGTGCTATAAAACAACATAGAAGCCTAAAACTTAAAATTCAATATTTTAACTTTCCCTAATAAAAACCTGTAGCGAAAGGGTTAAGGTGCTATATGAAGAAACTTGATTTATTGGACGTAATGACTTCAAATTTGCATGCAAAGCCGCGGGGCTCTACTAGTGCTTTCATAAATTACATCAAACATAAACAAAACTTAAATATTTTCTCTGTAGTTCTCTGACAGCAAACTACCAAGCGGCACAGAGCATTGACCGGCATTCATATTCTGTTAATAGCCTCAACTAATTCGCTTTAATGGCAGCAACTATTGCGCACACTTTACGCGATTCAATTATTGCATTTGAATTGCTTATTTATAAATATTGCAGTTGAGCGCTGGCCAACTCTTCCGGGCAATTAAGGCAGCATCGCGAACAGCGCCATGAACGTCAGTGGCAGCTCTATTGAATTATTCTTTGTGTAGTGTGGTAACTCTGAGCCGCTTTGGCTTTGGCTCACGTGCGGCAGCTGAAGCGTTAACTCCGTTCAGCCTCCCTCGTTGGCTGCGTTTCGTCAAAGTCGTAGGAAGCCCATGTCCCCCATTTCAAAACACACACACACACACACACACACACACACGCGTGACGCTTGATGTGCGAAACGCCTTCAACTCGGCCAGCTGGGACAGAATCCTCGCCGCGCTTCGCAATATGGGCACGCCCGGGTACTTAATGCGCGTAATAGACAGCTATCTCAGCAATCGGCTGCTGATTTTCGATACGAGTGATGGGGCACGCAAGCACATCGTCACGTGCGGCGTGCCACAAGGGTCCGTTCTAGGACCATTACTCTGGAACGCCATGTACGACGGCCTACTACGCGCACGGGTACCCACCGGAGTGACAATCATAGGATACGCCGACGACGTAGCTCTTACAATAGTCGCCAAGCACCTTCACGAGGTTGAAGAAAAGGCAAATGAGACGATCGCGCGATTGACAGCCTGGCTGGCGGAAGCAGGCCTGCAACTTGCTGGCGAGAAAACCGAGGCCCTGCTCATCTCTAGCAGAAAGCGTCTCGAGAACATCACGATAACCGTTGGCGGCCACAAGATCGAGTCCCGACCCTCAATTAAATACCTGGGAGTGTTGCTTGATTCCCGATTAAGCTACAAGGCACATCTAATACATGTCGGCGACAAGGCCTGTAACGTGACGACGAAGCTCTCTCGGCTGATGCCAAACATGGGGGGACCCTCCACTCAAGCCAGAGCCCTGCTGGCTACGGTCAACACCGCGATCATTACATATGCCTGCCCAGTGTGGCATAAAGCTGCGATGGTTGCATACTATTGCAGGCACCTAAAGACTGCGTATAGGCTTAACTCACTACGAGTATGTCGGGCCTTTAGGACGGTATCGGAGGAGGCAGCCGATGTGATATCTGGCAGACCCCCTATCCAGCTAATCATCCTCCGCCTCGCAAACGCATACTGGAACAAACGTGGTGCAGAGCGGGCAATTGAAGACACGATCACTGCGTGGCAACGAAGTTGGAGCTCTACCACAAAAGGCACCTGGACGCGAATGCTCATACCCGTGTTAGAACCGTGGCTGAAACGGTCACATGGTGAATTGAACTTCTTCTTGACACAGTTCCTCTCCGGTCACGGATGTTTTCGAGCCTATTTGTTCAAGTACAAACATGTAGACAGCCCTGACTGCAACCTCTGCAGCGGTGTCCCGGAAACTGCATACCATGTTTTCTTCCAATGCGATAAATATAGCCGCGAGAGAGCGGACTTGGCAGAGGCTATCGGCAGCGCTGTGACGCCCAGCTCGCTGATGTCGTATATGCTGACATCAGCTGAGACCTGGGAGCGAGCATGTAGGTGCATCGCTAGGATAATGCTTATACAGAGGCAAGACTTACGGGACAGCTCGGGGACAAATGCGAGTAACTGACTATCCGTCCGTCCGAACGAACGACAACTTTCGGTTGAGTATTCATACTCATGTCCAGACGTAGCTGAACGCTAACTTTTCCGCCTTCATCGTGAAGTAATACCTTGCGGTGGTGCCACGATGAAGGAACACGGACTGAGATCACAGGGGTTTTAGCGTGTGAAAGTCGCGCACTCGTTTGGCTCTTAATGCTTTCCCCTACTGAAAAAAAAAAAAAAAAAAAAAAAAAAAAAAAACACACACACACACACACACACACACACCACACACTTACTGGCTCACAGACGCACTAACAGTCGCGCATTTGTACACACTTCAGCGGGCAGCAGCGTTTCCGTTTCATTTGTAATTAATTAAATTACTTCCGTTTGAAGGCCGTCGTTGGCATTGCTTCCGCTTTGTGCGCTACGTGCCGCATTTGCCGCGTAAGCGCACCTTTGCCGCACCGAAACTGTTTTGCCTGTTTTGTTTGTCCGACTCGCCGATTTGCCGACCGTCCAGCAAGGGTCGCAAATCTCGCCGCTTTCGCTCATTGCGCAGTAATTAAGAAGACATTTGAGCCGAGTATCCTTTTAATCTTTGCATTTTATTTGTTTTGCTTGTTTTGTTCGATGTTACTTCTTCGGTGGGTTTGTACGTTTGTCGGTTGTTGGGTGTTGATTTTGCTGTTTTGTTTTTGTTTTTTGGTTGCTGCCACCTTATTCGTTGGCGTGTTAATGCTTGGCTGAATTCATGGCCCGCACAGTCGTCGCTTGATCCTTTGCTCAGTGCTGGGGGGCCGAGGCGCGAGGGGTGGTTGGTGGTGTTAATGATTGCGGCCAACTCAATACAACTAAGTTTGGTATGGTTCGGTCGGTTGGATTTTTACTACGTTTGGGTTGTGCCAAGTTGGCTCGGGTTGAATGGGTTGAAATTATCTGGGTTTGGATTTGCGCTCGGCGCTCGTTGGAATGCAGCGAACTGGCGGCAAAACAGTGTTGGAATTTGTTATTTTGTGCATAACACGCTTGATTAGCTGCCCAATGAGCTGTCGCTGATTATGGCAGCGCTGTACAGTTGTGTTTGTTTGTGTTTGTGTGGGTGTGAGTTTCTGTGGCAGAGCAAGCAGTGATTGCTGCATAAAGTGTGCTGACAGCTTTAAATAATTTCTATTAAAATTGAGCAAAATTTTTTAATAATTTTTATTTAGTGAAGCTTATGTAACTTGAATTTGGATCATAATTAATTTGCATTTTAATTTCCATTCTTGCAGTAGAGCATCGTTTGAGGCGAACACAAATCCTTCAGAGCTACAGTGGACCACAGAGTAAAGTGCCACCTCGTTCTCTGTCTACGTCCCACCTGTCCATTTCAATGAAGAGTCTGGATATAACCGACGAAATGTGAGTTGAACATTAAAATCTGGTGATTACAACAACAACGGTTGGGGCTGTGCAAATTCAATTAAGACGCTTAAAAATTCCATTAAGTCTAAAAGGTTTATTGTATTTTTTTTTAGTTGCAAAATTTTAGTTTCAAAGGTTAAATATCAAACGTCAATTATTGATTTGTTTTGGAAAAATGTTTTAAATTATTTTGATATTTGTTCGACTTTACAGCCCCAACCAAATTGCAGCATTTCACACTTTACTTCCGCTTCCTGGCTGAAGTCAGAAATTCAAATTGAATGAAAATTCTAAATTTTTGCTCTTTCTGTTTTTTTTCTTTTCATTTTCATGCAAATCGGCTTTGATTAATTGCAATCGAATGAAATTCGCAACCGATTACATCAAACTAAAACAAACGAAACTTCAAAACAACTCAACTTTAATTGGCAAATGCAAAAATGTGATACGATACTAAAATAACAACAACAACCACTACAAAAATGCTCGACAAAAACAAACCTGGAAAAAATTTGATATGTGGAAATTGAAACACAAAAAATTAAACAACCCAAACAACAATTTTCGAAACTTTTAACAAATGAAAACTAAAACAAAAAATAAATTGAAATATCAAAAATAACCACAAAAACAACCTTTTTTTAAAACATATGAAATTTCATGCGCAAAAAAATCAATCATCACAAATCACACATGCATGCAACAACAATAACTCAAATTTCATCAACAAATATTGTGTTCGCTACAAAACAACAACAACAAAAACATCTCTGTGTCGCTATCAACCTTCATAAATGTGAAAATAACAATACAAAAAATCAATTTAAACATTAACTTCATCATCATCAACCCCCGCTACCCCCGTCAACTGGCACTCCACATCATCCCCACGTATGAACAACACGCTCTCCATTCATCATCATTGCTGCCTCACTAAATGTGCAACACCACCCGCGCTTCCCGAACAACACAACCCCCTTCCTTCCCCTTCATGCCAATACCAACTTTTCTTGTGTCCTGTGCGCTGACTGCAACACCGTCCTCCTGCTCCATCTTCCCTTCTCCGCTGCGTCCATTGCTCGCATTGTTCCCGCTGTTTGTGCTTTGTTTGTTGTTGTGTAATGTATATGCCACATGCATTGCGGCGGGCGGACTCACTCACTGGCATTGTTTATGCGTTTT
This sequence comes from Melieria omissa, assembly GCA_963971225.1. Taxonomy (NCBI): domain Eukaryota; kingdom Metazoa; phylum Arthropoda; class Insecta; order Diptera; family Ulidiidae; genus Melieria; species Melieria omissa. Next base: position 106,551,960 of record OZ020268.1, on the reverse strand, counting down.
GCGGTTATGCACGCTCGCTGCCTTCCGGCGTAACGCTTTTTACGTACGTTGCTTTGTTGTGTTGTTGCCAATTCACGCATGAATTAACTTTGGCTCTTGAATTCGGCGGCGGCTCTGGCGGAAATTCGGCATTGATTCGACGCAACGATGACGCTGCTGGTGGCCAAACAAAACAGCGCCAATCACTGACTGTGACACATTGCCATCAGCCAGCAGCAGGCAACAACGAACAACAAACACATTAAGCTCTATGAAAGCCAGCAACAACAACGCGCACCAATCGCCAAAACCACATTAATTGGCGCATAACTGCTGCCAGCGGCGCGTCGCTGCCAGCAAATTCATTCAAATCAGCCGCACACGCTTCGCCGCATTTGCAACAACAACAGCAGCGCAACAACATTAACAACTGCGTCAATTGCCATTGTCGAAGCCAGCAACATGATTAATAACAATCTGGACTACGAGAAGAACAGCAACAATACAACAACGGCCACTGTCGTTGACAACACTGTTACGCTGGTGACAGCAACTGCAGCGGCAACAACTGCAACGGCCAGCAATCACAACAATTGCAATAGCAACAGCAACAGCAATGCCTCGGCCAACGACAACAGCTACTTCAATCGCTTCGACAATCGCATTGCCGCCAACCTGGCCGCCGTCATCAACGGTAGTCGCTTTCGTTCGTCGTCCACCTCGTCGGGCGGTTCGTCGTCCGCAGCGCGAACGAAAGCGTACGGCGCCAATGCGAATGCGAGCGCGCGCTGTGTCTCCAACTCCAGCACCAACCTGAGAACGCACTACAACGGACTGGCCACACTGGGCACGCGCAGCGCTGCCACCCGCCAAGCGGCGTCCGGTCATCTACAGCAGAACAGTGCAGGCAATGGGTCGCGGCCGTCGTCGCCGCTGCTGTTGCACGGCTCCATGGGTCGGCAGCGACGACCGTTGCATTTGTTCACGCAGGCAAACTTGAAGTGAGTAGTGCGACAGACTTCTTAGCGCACATCGGGTGGGCGGGAGTCGAAGTTGAGCTTCTGGTCAATAAGAAAGAAGAAGCATAGAAGAAGAACGAATTGCAATGATATTCAAATGGTTTTGGGGTATCAAAAGTAAAGTTGGTTCAGCGCTGCTGTGGTGAAGCGAAGGGGAGGGCATTGCATGCCAAATGCGTTTTATGGTTTTGTATGCAACAAATTAAATTAAACGTTTGGCAATTGTTTGCATTTTTTTCTTTGCACAACATGCAAGACCTGCACACCCTCTCGGCTGTAGAAAATGCACCCCACTTCGTTCCATGAACCCAGTGAAAAATGGTAACAAGCTGTAAAAATGGTGATAAGTCAGCTGGCAGTTATTAACCAGTTTCCTTTTTCATTCAAAATAGCACAACTTGCGTAGTGTAGGATTGCTTTATACGCACTGAAGTAGTTAGGTACCATTAAGTTGGTAATATTTTGCTTTTTTAACCCTTTCGACTCCAAATTTTACCCCGTGTCTCGATATTATTTTTTGGTATAAAAATCATAAAACACTGCCTAAGAAGTGAGCACACGGCATTTGAAGTCGCCACGATTCTTTGTTAGAATTCTAAATCTTAGAATCTAAATCTAAATCTACTTTTGAACGGGTTAAATGAATTTTATATCAATATTTTTTAATTACAGAAACATTATTTAATATTTATGGAAAAATACAAAACTATCACTTTTTCATTTCATTTAACCAAAGAAACAGGGCTTTGATCAAACGCGCCCAATTCGTCCACTTCAATTAGAACACAAACTTCCCCTGATATCGCTGCAAATTATTGGAAATTATTTTGGGGATAACAGTTAACTTTTTGTAATTTGCTTTGAATTCACTTCTAAAAATATTCATTTGTTGGTGCTTACTTAAATTAACCCATTCGAGACCGATTGCGCACCGTTTGTGCAATGGATTTCCGAGGCTATAAGACAGTAATGTGCAATTATCAGTTATTCTGAGTAAACTAGTCGTCGAAATAAGATTTTTGTGGAACTAATGAAATCTGTAAAGTACAGGAAAACAAAATTCGGCATTGGTTTTACTGTGTACAATACAAAGAAAAAAGAACATTTCGCTCCTGGGGAAAGTGTTCGAAAAACATCGTCGTCTCAAATCGTTCCATAAATCAATCGTAGCTTTTGCTATAAGATGACAAATAGATGAAGTTGCTCTCAGGCAACTTTGGGGTCGAAAGGACTAAGCTTCATAAATACTGTTACGAATACTAGGTCCAGTGGGCTGTTACGTATCACTGAATTGTGCAATTTGAAAATCAAACAACTTTAACTATCCAAACGCAGTCAATAAGAACCAACAATCACTTTATTTCACACTTTTACACTTCACTGTCTTTACACTTAATTATTTGCTTAATTGCCCCGTGTGGCACCTTCACTAGTCAAAATCAGACTGACTGCTGCGCCGCACCCGGCTGCCTTTTATACCCGTCCGGCCATCGCGCAGATCGTTCTCGCACATTCCAGAGTGGAAAGTTTCCATGATGATCGCGACCATCCTTGCCAGGTTGGACTAAAAGTAGCCATCATTGCCAGGTTGGACTAAAAGTTTCCCTTATTATCGCGGCCGTCTTTGCCAGATTGAATTATAGCACGGCGCGTAGCGACAGGGTTGCTTTGCACAGCGACAGACTGTCTTATCGTTACAATACGTAACGCATATATTGGGTTGGTTCAACTGTAATAGAAATAATTACATTTCTTAATTGTAATTTTTATTTTTCCACATAAACCGAATAAATCGAATTATTGTCCATTATTATCGTTGGTCTACAACTTTCCTCATAGAACTTCTGTGACCTGTGAGCAAAAACTGGGACAAATGATTTTCACAGTCACTTTTTTAATTCAATTTCTTTCCCTGTAGAGAGTTTTGAAGAAATCGAAATAAATTATAATACGGTGGGTGGGTCGCAGCATCCCAGCCAAGCTCCTCAAATTTTTGTGACCAAAGATGTGTGTGTCCTGCTGGAAGAAGACGCCACAAGATTTCGTCAATCCTGATTGCTTTCCTTAATTGCTTCGCTTAATCTTGTTGGTTGTTGTCAGTAGCGAAGCGAATTAATAGTTTGACCAGGCTGGAGCAGCTCATAGTGTATGATTTCCTTATGGTCTCACCACACACATAGCATCATCTTTTTATTCATCAATCCTGACTTTGCAATTTGTTTCTGGAGCTTCTGATTGCTTCTTTTAGGACTGTTTTAGTTGCGCATTGTCGTACCTGATCCATTTCTCATCGCCAGTGATCACTCGTTTCAACAGTTGTGTGTTTTTGTAAATTTAAAAATTACAGTTGTCATTTTTTTTTAACTCAGTGCATTCAGCACCGACTTATCGAGCTTCTTGACCGCTCCAACGGAATGCAAATGGTTTAACCTTTTAGGGACTACTGGGAGAATACCACCCAGCAAGATTCTCTTAAAATAATTATTCAGATCTTATGACCCACGCAAAATAATAAGTTGAATTATATGCCCTCAGATAAAGGATAATTTTAGAATTTGTGACTATACGACATAATTTTGTAGTCCGAATTCTGATAGCATGGGAACATTTCCACCAAGAGTATTTTGGTTTTCAAAATTAAACTTCGTCCCGAAAGTGTTAAAACACTTACATGATCATTGTTTAACTTCTAAACAATCTCACAAGTGATCCCATGTGGATTTTCATGGACTTTTTCTACTATTTCGTGGACGTTTTCCGTGATTGGGCGTCCAGAGCGACGATGCATCCTTGAGATCGAAATTTTCCGAACGAAAATGCTTGAGCCATCGTTGTGCTACACGTGTTGTTCAGGCATCGTCACCTGCCTGCGATGCATTTTTGCCTTTCAGGAAATAAAACTTCAAAATACTAGTATTTTCCTCGCTCTACGCATTCATTTTCATAGTGGAAAAAGTTTCGAACGGTTGATCAGAACTAAACACTTTCTTCACGAAAAATATTCTACGAAATATGATCTTTCCAATGGGCGCCTATTTGTCAGAATCGGTACAGTGTTGCCAGACTAAATACAGTTCAAACACATCTTTCGACAAAATACTATAAGCACGTCATTAATTTTTCACCAACCCAATATTTAGAAAATAACGCATTGCATTTCCGACTAAGGACTTTGACTATAAACGTTATTCATACTTCGATTCAGAAAACTATATTTGGGGAGGTTTCAAAAAGTAGTTTTTTAATATTCATCAAATGCCAAAAAATGCCTTTTAATTTAAATTTAGTGTTAATGTCGATCCTAACATTACGGGATCGGCACTTGTAAGGCACTTGTATATTAAGAAGAACCAATTCTAAATTTTCTAAGTAAAGTGGATACTGTTCAAGCAACTTTTACATCGAATAAGTCGGCTTTATTCAACTTTTATACACATTCGACGCCAAACTCTCTGAAATAGATTTGTCGATTCTGCCTTTTAAATCGTAAGGGGTGTCCATATTTTCAAGACACCTGGAAAGATTTTGTACAGTCCAAGACTAGAAATGTATGTGTTTTAAGGAAACAATTCAAACATGGAACAAGTACAGATTAGGCAAGACCTGAGTAAAGATAAAAATTGGCAGAATGTACCAACCAATACCAACCGAATTCATTGAATTCACCCTTTGGTGAATCAGCTTCAGTTATTTGTCATCTTATCGCAAAAGCTATGATTGATTTATGCGTTTAATTTAAGTAGGCACCAACGAATTAATATTTTTTGAAGTGAATTCAAAGCAAATTACATTACAAATTACTGTTATCCCATTAACAAATTTCAATACATTTCAACGATATCAGAGAAAGTTTGTGTTCTAATTGAAATCTACGAATTGGGTGCGTTTGATCAAAACCCTGATTTTTTAATAAACGTTAAATAAAATCAAAGAGTAAAAATTTCGTATTTTTCCATAAATATTAAATAATTTTTCGGTAATTAAAAAATATTGAAACAAAATTTATTTAACCCGTTTTAAGCTAAAATTTTTCAAAAGTAAACTAGTTCTAGAACTCTGACAAAGATGCGTGGCGACTTCAAATGTCGTGTGCACATTTCTTAGACAATTTCATGATTTACGTGCCAAAAAGTAATATCGAGTAATATTTACCCAGAGTAAAATTCGGGGTCGAAAGGGTTAAAGTATGGAGTATAAATAGTATCCGGCATTGATTTCTGGTACATGTGACCGACTAATTCTTTTATCACGAAGTAAAAAACAGTTTAGGCTGTTAGGCTAAAATCTCAATTAATTGAAATACAAAATTTAAGTTATTGCTAACCAATTCATTTACAGGGCTATTCTGGCAACTATCTTTCAACTCACCTCAATCTTTCGAAGTACAAAAATCTTTCGAAAGACAATTTGCTATTCTGGCAACTATCTTGAAAGCTTTTTTCCGTATCATGAAAGACAGTTTGAAAGATGTGCTGTTGGGGTCGTCTTTCAGCTTGAAAAAAGTACGTGCGTTGGGTTTGTGTTCTGAAAATAAAATAAATACGATGGAAGAATTGTTCATAAGCGTATTGGTGATGAAGAACTCCAGGCGGCGTCGCATTTTAGAGAAGCGACGACGCTTAAGGCAGCTCCGTGAAAGATGTGATCCGTTTGCTGTGACGGAGGAGTCATTTCGGAAAAATTACAGACTGCCAAAAAATCTTTGTGCTGCACTCATCGCCGAGTTGGAACCATTTGATGTGCAACAATCTCAAATTTCGTTCACAACACGCTTTTTGGCAGCAATGCATTTTTTCAGCCACGGCTCTGACCAGCAGTGTATTGGAAATTCTTTTGAAACTGCAATGAGCCAATCGTCAGTGTCACGCAGCATCCATGCGATTGCGGCATTGATAGTGCAGCACAAAGGTAGCGAAATTCGCTTTCCCCAAACCAATTCTGAACAAGCTGCGGCAAAATTAGGGTAAATAGTCGAGAAAAATGTATTATGCATCGAGTGCACATTCATAATGCTGGCGCTTTCAGTTTTCATCAACATTTCGACATCAAAAGTACGATAGGCGCACTAGATTGCACCCATGTGTCAATCATCACTCCATCATCTGCCGACAGTGAAAATCCTGTATCGCTTTACATGAACCGTAAAGGATTTTACAGCATTAACGTTGAAGCGGTAACATATAATTAACGTATATGTAAATAAAAACATAAATTTTGTAAGCCTAATATTTTAGATATGTGATCATCGCATGATCTTTACTTCACTCAATGCAAAATTTCCAGGGTCTTGTCATGACTCCGGAATTTGGACTACTTCTCCGGCGCGAATTCATCTCTTAACTAGTCACCGCCCTGGAGTATCAAGATGGCTTTTGGGTGACCAAGGCTATCCACTTGAACCTTGGTTGCTCACTCCATTTTCAACGCCTACCACAGCGAAGGAGAGGAAGTTTAATAGGATGCATGCAAGGGCCAGAAATACTATTGAAAGAGCATTTGGAATATTGAAAGGGCGTTTCAGGTGCCTTTCAAAGGAGCGTGTGCTCCATTATAGCCATGAGCGAGCGGCTACGATAATATATGCTTGTGCAATTTTGCACAATATTCTACTAAAACGAGGAATTGATTTGGACCCATCGGAAGAGGAAGCCGAAGACGTCTGTGGCAGTGATAATGTAGAGAATGCTCTTATTACAACATCACTTTTCAGAGAAGGCGCACGAATTCGAGGAGTATATACAACATCATTGCATGTATAATCAACAAAAATCTAATCCAAATGTTGAAAAAACTATCCAAAGTGAAATAAATGACTATATGTTACACAGTTATTTTTAGTTACTTTTATTTATTAGCGATGTTACAGCTTGGCTCAAAGCCAAAACAGCTGAAGCCATTTCGCTAATGGCAGCCGCCGTTTTTAACTGAGCCTCAATATTTCGCTCCTCTATGCGTTGGCGTTGAGCGACAGAGTCTCTTAAAAGTGACAAAACTTCGGCATCCATGTCAACGCGCTTTCGTTTTGCCACAGGTGACGATGCCGCATTCGCCACCGATGAAAATTCCGGCATCGTCAGCGGTGATGATGCCGAATTCTCTATTGGCAAACTCTCCGGCCTTGTCACCTGTGCGGATGCTGAAGTCTCCACCGATGAAGATTCCGGCATCATCACAGGTGGCGTTGCCGGAATCTCCTCCACTGAAGGCTCCAGCATTATGACAGATGACGATGTCGAACTCTCCGCCAATGAGGAATCCGGCCTTGTCACCTGTGGCGATGCCGAATTCTCCATAAACCCCATTGTCGGCACTTTAGTTCGGCCAACAACAGCAGCAACGCCGAAAACACACACTGCCCTTTCTTCGAGATCGCTCAAGGGAGCCGCTGTTCGTGGTCCACCACCCGTCGCTTTTGAATCGACCGCGGCTTGCCGTGCACGCGATCGCACCATATTCTTCCAATGCACCAACGTCTAGAAGTGAGAATGGGATAAGAAAAACAAAAACAAGAAGATTGGTACAACTTACATCTTTCCACTGCGCGGCCGTTTTGGTTGGCCCTCTCATAGCGTTGAGAGCGCCAGCCAATTCATCCCACAAGTGCTGAATTCCCTTAGGCGTCCGCGGATTGTTGCGCCCGATCGTCATTAATGGGTTTTCAGCGCAAAACTCCACGAAATATTTCAGCTGCTCGGGAGTCGTCCGCTCAGCCTTTGTATGCCTATGAAATAAATATGGACATATGTTATAAAAGAATGCAATTTCTTTTTAATTTTTACTTACTTTGCCATTTTTTGAGATTTTTGAAATTACGTTTGAATTTTTTATTTTACGACAGACGGTTCAATTCAATTCAATTCAAACAGCTTTTCAACTCGAGTGTTGAATTTTAGAGCTTTTTCCGAAAGATTTTTTCGTTGGAATAGCCAAAATCTTTCATTCAGTCTTTCAAACTATCTTTCAATAATCTTTTGAAAGTGTTTTAACAGTCTTTGCCAGAATAGCCCTGTTAGTTTCTTCTTCAAAATTCGAAATATAAAAATTTAAACTGGCTTTGCTTTCCATGTTCCACTGGGTTTAAGCACTCAAACACATCACAATCACATATATCTTCCACCAAGCAATCGACTTGTCAATATCCATTATGCTCAAACGCCAACATTGCCATTTTCGCCATTAGAGACATTTATTTATGCACTTTCAGTCATAATCGCAATGCATGTGTCCCCTCATCTCATGTATGTTCCCCCATTCCCCTTCACACACACACACACACACACATGCATATTGTACCAACTCAACCCCACATGCTGTGCACTTCTACCCAGATCCCAGTTCTATGCGACCTCCCTTCTCCAACCACATTCGCTTCATTCGCCTCATGCTAACCAATACTTATTGCGATTTTTGTTTTTGTCTTTGTTGTTTCCCTGTACAGCTGCAATGATAACGAGAAGGCGACGCACACAACCCCCAGCTCCGATGAGGATAATTCGCCAACCGAGCTGAACAATTGCAAGCGTTTGGCCGACAAACCGCCGCTGGTAAGTAAATAAATCGAAACACTAAAACCGCACCAGCAACAATAACAACAACTACAACTTGCAAACAAGCACTGCAAATACCACAAAATGAAGCAGCTTTTTTGGGGGAGGAGCTGCAAAAATTGCGAAATTTTTTTTGGTTTCTCGTTTGCTGTTATTTCTGCATATTTTATGTGATTTTGACTTTGATAAGGGGTGGCAACTTTGTTTTCCTCGTTCGCTGGGCCGCGTTGCTGTGTGCTTGCTTAGAATTATTGGTAAAGTATTTGTCCTGCGGGCATACAAGTTCAATTTAGCTAAAATTATTAGCAAAGAAGACAAGAAGCAAAACAACAACAGCACTTTGGTCGTCTCAAGTTGGCGTAAAATCGCTGCCGCTGTGGTCGCGCGGCTGCAACTCAGCAACGCCAAACGTGCGACCATGTTTCGCCGTGTCGCGTCGCGGAAATGGGTTAAGTGGGCGGGCGGGCGCGGGCGCTGCCGTTGCTGGTGCCGGTGTGGCAGTCAAATTATTCATGGCTCGTTTTGCATTTCGAGAGCGTAGAATCTGCGTGAAAACTGTTGAAGTGATTGAATAATTTGCGGAATGTCGTTTGCCATGATTTGGAAAATGCAGCTATTTTTGAATAATTACTAAGAAGTGTTCAATTGAAATAGTAGAAATTTTTAAAATTGTATAATGGGGTGTTTAAAAAATATTTTATTATATAAAAAATTCGTAGTAGAAAATAGTAAAAAAATTGACAGTTTCAAGGAAATCAAGGAATATTGTGTGTAGGTCTTTAGTTTCTTACATTAGGTTTAAAAATTTTAAGCATTCCCCAAAGCTTTTCAACTGACATTTGTTTTAGTTACCAAAAACTCTCTTAACTCTTTGTTGCAGGATTTGATTTCGTTAGAGGTTACCATGTTATTGTTGTAGTTTGACAAGTTTTAATGATCACAAAGTTTTTGAATTACTTTTCCCATAGAAAGGGTTTTGCGAAGATACTTCCAAAAGGACAGACGCCTAAAGGAACTTTAATTGTTTCTATATTTTGACGTTGGCGATATTAATATGGTCTTGGTTCAATACACTAACCAGCCGAGACATGGTAGACGTCCTATTGCAATTTCCATCCATAAACACACTTAAACTCGACATTTTCGGACATCTTCGTCATAATAATTTCATAATATTTCAATGATATTTTATATAATTTCAATGATATTTGCAAAATTCCATAAACGAAATGTAAACATAAAGGACAAAGTTGAAAAGGGAGCAATTGAAAAATGGCATAGTTGCCAAGTCTACATGAAGTAAACATTGCAAATATGCAATGCAGAGAAGTATGAATGGTGTACAGTTGCCTTCAGAAGTAACCAGTGAGAATCACTTGTCTGAATTGTTGGGCTCAAAAGCTCAGTCTCTCTCTTGTAGTGAAATTTTGCGTTCAACACTTTTCCCATACACACTAAACTATGAAAATCAAGTTTCGTAGGAGATTTTAGTACCAATTTTGAGTAAGTACGAAATAAACACTTAAACACATTTTCAATTTTGGCTTAATTCAGGCATTGAAGTTAATTTTTGAGCTCTGATGTATTCAGAGATCTATAGTAGAATATTATGACGAATATTTTCGTAGCACATTTTGTCCTTAAAAAGTCCTGTTCTAAAGGAAATTTTTGGCATTTTAGAAAAAGAGGGTTAATTTGACCCGTACAAATAGGAGCTACAGGGTTAAAATGCTCCGCAAAAATTTTCTTTGTAGTATTTTACATCAAATTGCTGAACAAATCATATACCTAAAATGTGAAGTTACATGGTTTTCGTATGCCGATTCACCATAAGAATGTGCAAAAAGGAGAAAACTTTTACCGCCCTAAAAAAATGCAGACGTAAACTTTCAATTCGCCGCTAAACATATATGTTTTTTTGGTCCCCTTTACCAGAAATCGTTGTCAGAACCTTGTTATTTTAAAAACAATTTGATTTTGTTGAGCAGTGTAATTTGCAATTGTCATATTTGCTATAAGAAAATTCATTGAAAGGATATGCACCATATTGAAAGCAGAACCAAGAAACTGAGTTTTTTTTAACTCTTCACACAACTCTTTGTTGCACAAAAGTTCCACTATTTATGTACAAATGTTTGAAATTGTTATTCAATGTATTGTCCTCTTTGACTTAAGTGCCACTTTATCTCCAATTAGTTGCAAACACGTTGACTGTGTTATCTTAAATAATGTTGTTGTGTCAAAATAACATTTTGTGCACTGCACGACATCTCAGTGTATCTAATTTTGTTTTATATATATATTTGTTTTTTACTCCCCCACATGATGAGGCCATGTTTTTCCTTTCTATTCTCCTATGCACAAAAATATTTGCATGGATATTTTTAATGCCTGCTGTGCGCCATCCGGAAATTACGCAAGTTCAGAGATTCGCTTAGAGTTGCCATGTTAATGTAGCAGCACCACCATTCATTCTTGTAAGCATACAAAGTTTTTGTTGTTATTATTATTACTCTTGTTGTTCCAGTTGTTGCTGATTTGGTCCTTTTGCTAAGCTTGTGCTGCCAGCAATTTTGTTTTTTGTTTTTTGTTATTTAGCTTTTTAGAGAACTTTTCTCAACTCTCTACTCCACACAAAGGCAAATTGTTGTCTGCAGAGTTTTTAAGTTGCTGCGGAGATACTAGAAATCTTTTGTGTTTATCCTTGGGCAAAAATGTTTATGTGTGTGTGTGTGTGTGCGTGTTTAGTCGACTGGTTAAGATAGGTGCAAATAAGTGTGCTGTAACTGTTTTGTGCTTTTCCAAGTTGTTATCATGTTTTTGTGTGTTTGCCGTATGTCACGTGACGGCGCACCATTTGCCACTGCTGCTGCAAAACTTTCGCCCAGGCACGTGTTGTTTTTTGGGCGCCTGTTGTTGTTTACTCTCTGCTGTGCTCCGTCATAAATATCAGATTTTGCAATAAATTCACGTTTTACAACTTTGCTTTGTTGTGCTGTGCCAAATGCCGAATGGAATAAGAGTAAACGAAGCGACTGTCAGTGCGTATATGACGCAGTAGTAATTGAATGCACCTTTGCTTGCGTCGCCAAGTCGTCAACACTTTGTCGATGGTCGATTTAATTTTATTCGGCGCTTTGCTTTCGGCTCAGGGGGTGCGAGATGGCATAAACAGAAAAGCGTGGTATCTGGCAGTGTCATAAATTGATAAACTGTCATTCGCACTCCGTCGCCTTCTGCCACTTCCACATGCATCAGCGTCGAGGGCGCTTTAACTGACGTCACCGAGGCGTATACGCAATCCTATTAGCATATCTCTCCCTGTTGGCGTGCAACGCGGCAACATTTGCCGATATCAATAAAACGCACACATGCACAACGTCGATATGCCGCATGCGTTCGATTTGTTGTTGTTGTTGGGCTGTTTTATTCGACGCACAAATCGAACGCTTCGAAACAAAGTGGCATTTTTTTCTTGGCATTGCTTGCTGGCAAATGAAAATAAAACAAATGCTAAACAAACCCAACGAAGTGGCAGCAGCAGCAACACAAAAGGCAAAAAGGATTTTGCCAATAGGGATCCAGCGAAAGCAATCAGTTCCTTAATGGCGGCCATAAATTCTGGCGTAGTTTCCGGTATCGCATTTCCGATATTTACCCTTGAACTGCGGTGGCCCGACCGTTGTAGCAGCAGACTGTCAAAATCGCACGACAGCCACAGCCGAGTGAGAAAGATGTTCAGTTATATTTTTTTTAGCGAGGTTATGAAATTTGTGTGTGCTTCTGTTTTGTCAATAAATCAATTTTCGTTATAAAGTGAAACATGCCATGCCAGCACAACAACAACAACAGCTAGAACAAAGGGTCTAGTCAGTCAGTTTCAGACTTGGGTCTTTAAAAAAGGTGGAGGAAAAAAATCAGACGATGACTGCTCAACTGCTGCCGCGTTTTTATTTCCGCTTCGCTTCGTTGATAAACGATGCATGTCGTTAGCGTCGCAGTGAACCGTCGCAGTGTTTGTTGTTGTCATGTCGTTGTGGCGCATTGCGTTGAATTGCTTGCGGATGCTTGGAATCCTGTTAGCGATACGCAAATTAATTTCAAAAATAAACGCCACTGCCAATGCCAAAGCGTATATGTCGCTCGACGACGACGACGACATTGAAAGTCATTGCCAACGCTTGGCACATGTGTGCAACTGTTGGCCCCTTTGGCCCGCCGTTCAATATTTGACTTGAGTCTAGATTCAATTTCAGATACGCGCGCATTTTGGTCGAAGGCAGCAGACAGCAGTCGTGCATCGAGTAAACAGCTGCAACGTTGCACATTTTGCATGGGAAATGAGTGGCATTAGAGTTGCCACATGTGGGCAATGGAGTGTCGAGTGTGGGTAATGGAGGAAAAATCAAAAAGCTAAAATCACAATGAGAAACATGGAAATGGAAAATCTTGGGACATGTTTACGTTAAGTTGGGGACTAGGAAGAATAATCAAAATAGAAATCTTATAGCTGGCTGACTGGTTGGAATACTGAATTACGACTGGTTATGGGTTTTTGAGCCGATTACTTTGAGGTAAAGAAGCAGTTATCAACAAAAGCCAAAATAATCAAAATTAATACCAAGTTTGCTAAAAAAATTATCGAAATTAATACCAAGTTTGCTTAAAAAATTATTGAAATTAATACCAAGTTTGCTAAAAAATTATCGAAATTAATATCAAAAAATAATTGAATCAAATACCAAGTTTTCTAAAAAAATTATTGAAATCAATACCAAGTTTGATAAAAATATAAAAAATTATTTGGTAACCACAGAGGTTGACAACTGACAGTACTGGCTCCTTGGGAAAAATAATCGAAATTAATACCAAGTTTGCTAAATAAAAATTACAAATTATTTGGTAACCACAGACGTGACAACTAACTCCTTGTGAAAAAATAATCAAAATTAATATAAATTTTGCTAAAAAAAAATTATCTGGTAACCACAGACATAGACAACTGCAGCATTTATTACAGCACTGATTCACACACGCACACATCGAAACCCCCACTTATATATCAAAATCTGCACAAGCATACAAACACGGCACTTGATTTAACTTTTCTGACTTTTTGACAAGAAAGTCACTGCGCTGTTTGCTCAGCTAGCACTGCCACTGCCAGCGGGACCAAGCACGACAAACATGCAGAAAAATTCACTCAAATCACTTGGCTGCTGTGCACAGATGCACAATACCAACAACAACAACAGCAGTAGAGGCATCAGTAGACGCATCGAAAACAGCAGCATTTAGTGAGCTGGCAACAACGTGCAGCACCCGCATTGATGACATTGATCGACAGTTGTTGTTAGGATTTTGAATAAATTTCGCACAAGCAGCAGCAGCGGCCTAAGGCCGACACAGTTGGCAGCAATCGTACGCACTCGCACGCACGCACGCTCGATTTGCAGCGACACGACCCCATGTTGCACGCATTCGACATGGACGGCAGTGTTTTCAATGCCTTCGCGTCAGATCAAAGTGCATGGAACGAAAAAACAAACACAAAAACGATGCCATGGCTGTTGCCAGCTGCCGGCTGTCGCACGGACGCAATTTCGAAATTGGCATTTTTGATGTTTTCATTATTTGCAAGCGGGGCTTGTGGCATAAATTACACGCACACTTATTGCATTGCGCAGTGTTTTGTGTGCGCCATTTTGTAATTGGCGACTGCTGTGCGCGCCGGCTGAAGGCACTTCATTAAATTTGCATAAATTGTCGAAAATTTCGTTGAAACGTTTTTGAGTTGCGACCGCGTCGAATATGTCAGGCGGCGTAGTAGCATTTTAGGCGCATTTCGGCCATTTTGTGCATGTGCGCGCCTCGGCCGCAAGCGACGACGCGCATCAGGGCAGCAGCTGTGGCAAATATTTTGCCATCTACACGAAATATATATTTAGTCGAGTAGCCGGCAATATTTGCGTTGGGGGCGAGGGGTGGAATGGGGAAGGACAAGCTTACTATTAAGTTATGCTGGAAAGGGACAACGAGCGAGGGGCGCGTTGAAGCATCTGAAGTGCCTTGATTGCTGAAGACTTGAACGCGACTCAGCATAACCATTTGGCATTTAGTTGTTTTGAATTGCCATGAGTTGCTATTGCCTCTCTCACTCATTTAATAAACAACAGCAACAACAACAGTAAGTGCTGTTTTACAGCAATTTAAATATGTCAGTCTGCGGCTGCTGTCTCCTCGTGGCAGCACAGCGCGCAAGTTAACCCAACTCGACTCCACTCGACTCATAAACTCGACGGCACAGCACATTCATACGGAAAATTTTATGGCATATTTTAAATGCCTGTTTGGCCTTCGAAAAAAAAGGTTCAACAACAGGCACGCAACAACAGAAGTGTGTGAAGGGGCACAGGGCGGCTGCGACCCCAGGATCATGTAACTCAATTAGAGTGTTTCAATTGAAAGATTTGAATAGAAACGTTCTCTGTTCTATAGCTGGTCAGCTTGTTATTTTTAAGTTCACAAATGGTTCTATAAACACGATTTCAGCATCCTTAATGATATGAAAAGTATCCATATCCTATAAAAAAGAATTACATTTTTTATATCTTAAACTAATAAAGTTAGAAGGACGAAATTCACGTATGTGGTTGTATACATATTAGTCTTTAAGATATATTTTTTTCAAAAAAATATTGGATTCAAGGATAAAATTTTAAAAGAAAATTTTCAATATCTCTTCGTTCTTTTGCACCAAAACATTAGATGTTCCAAGATTCTAAAGATTTGTCTCTTTCATTTGATACCCATTTTGTTATTCTACAATGCGCTCAATTTTTAAAATAGTGTTACGAAAATGACTTCTCTAAGTTCGTATCTGGATTGTGCTTGAAAAATAAAACCACTTCAATTA
Source organism: Melieria omissa (assembly GCA_963971225.1). NCBI lineage: Eukaryota > Metazoa > Arthropoda > Insecta > Diptera > Ulidiidae > Melieria > Melieria omissa. The sequence continues at coordinate 106,536,499 of OZ020268.1, read as the reverse complement.
TTCAGCGCAAACGCAGTCAAAAACCAACAATCACTTTATTTACAGATTTATACTTTCCTTGTATTTACACTTGTTACTACTTTTCTCTTTCAAATCAGACTCGACTTCCTGCGCTAAACACTGCTGCTTTTTATACTTGTTTTCTTATCGCGACGATTTTTCTTGCACATTCCAGTTGGACTCTCTATCTCGATTGTTCTAGCACAGCCCATCACCTTCGCGAACCATCCTTGCCATATCGAAATTATAGCCAACCGGTCGTACTCCAAAGTGCATGCCTAAAAGTATACTTGGAAAAGCATTCATGCATAGCACAGCACAGAGTGCCTCATCGTTACAATAGTTTCTTTCAAAGAAACATGTTCATGAAATTTCAAAGTCCTTTAAAACAAATTCTGACGTGAGAGAGAAAAATTAAAAACGAAGTTTTACTACATTTGGCCCCTAGTTTCATGAGTATATCGATTTTTTCGTATGTAAAATTTGTTGTCGCACGGTGTAGTCACAGTCACGTTCATTCCACTGTCTAATCTCGTTTGGGTGTTTTCATTAAAATAAAATATCACTTAAAGGAAAATAACTTTTTATTAACACTCAAAATCAAATACAATCACATTTTCAATTGTAATGGACATTTAAACAAAATGAAGAATTGTGTAACACAGATTTTTAATATTACCATACAACAAGTTTAACATTTTTGAAAGAAAATCTGGACAAAAAATATTGCTTTGCAATTTTCATTGTAACAGCTTTTTATTGAAATGACAGCCTTCTATTAAAAAGCTCACTAAAGCACAGAGGACTGATTCGAGGCGCAACTCCCTCTGTGCGGCGCTGCCAACTACAAGAATTTCAATATGAACACCCAGCAATGCCCTTTGCACTGCAAGTTTGCAGTCAATGGGCCCAATAAATCAAATTTCTCTTAACCCTTTATTAATCACGTCAAATTTTTATGGACCAATACTTTTCTATTTATTTTTATTTGAAATGCTTTCAACATATTTGAAGGTAATAGGTCGATTAAGTCATGCTTTCCCATACAAAATCTTAACCCTTTGTTGACCTCGATAGAGTTTGATTTTTGAAAAAATTTTAAACCTCTATCCAATTATTTCTCATGTAAATTACTCTCACCAAATAAGTACTCAAAAGACCCATTAAATCGTGTTTTCCCATACAAACTGTTAACCCTTTGTTGACACCGTCACATTTTTATGGAAAAATACTTGTCTCATTATTTCTCATTTGAAATTCTTTCACCATATTTGAAGTTAATGGGTCCATTAAATCATGCCTTCCCATACAAACTCTTAACCCATTTTTGACCTCGATAGATTTTGACTTTCGAAAAATTCTAAACCAGCATTAAATTAATTCTCACGTAAATTACTTTCACTAAGTTTGAAGTCATCCAATTAATTGTGTCTCTCCATACAAACTGTTAACCCTTTGTTGACCCCGTCAGATTTTTGATTTGATTTTCGAAAAAGTGAAAAACAAGTATTGAATTCTTTTTTATTTCAAGTGAAACCAATTTTAAAGTTAATAGGACCATCGGTTCATGTTTATTTCATAACTTCATGTTAGTAATTCCGCATAAAAACCTCTACCGATTGCTTACTCTGTAAAATTTTTATTGAAGAAAAAACTGAAATAGACGTGTTGAACTATTTTTGATTTGAAACATTTTCACCAATTCTGAAGTCAATAGACCCATTAAATCACATATCTTCATACAACCCCATGTTTGGCCCCTTTAGACCCTGAATTAAAAAAATCCCACCTTAGCGAAGGTTCCTTCTTTTAAATATATCTCCAGTTAAAAGTTTATGTTTATAGCTTCAACAGTTTAGGTTAAGCGATGATGAATCAGTTAGTCAATCAGTCAGTCGGTTAGGATAAAAAATTATATGTACAAATATATATATCTACCGAATATATAGAGTTGAATCATTGATTAGGCTGGTGTAAAACAAGAAGTCTGGGAAATTTAGTCTTGGCCTGGCCTGGCACTGAAATTTGCACATAAAATGCAGGAATGTTTCGCCTTATTCTGCTGATTCTTCTTCTTCTTCTTCTTCTTCTTCTTCTTCTTCTTCTTCTTCTTCTTCTTCTTCTTCTTCTTCTTCTTCTTCTCCTTCTCCTTCTCCTTCTTCTTCGTCTTCTTCTTCTTCTTCTTCTTCTTTGGAACAGCAATCTAGACAGAAGTCATTAAGTGGCAACCCCATTCTTAAAGCATGTCTTCTCTTTCGGCAGTGCCCCTTCAGCTCAGCAACCTCTGAGCTAATGAAGTACCAACTTAGGAGATGTTCAACTTGTATCCGGATCGTCTCTTGTTACATTGATTTAATAAAAACAAAAAATTTTAATATTGTTAAATCGTTTATAATCTTTTTGAATAACAAATAAAATTGATATACATTGCTTAAGTAAGAAACGAATGGGGATCACCAAAACAAAAACGTTCGGTCAGAAGATAGTCAGAAAATAACTTTGTCAGACTTTGTCAGAAAATAATCAGAAGATAACTTTTTTCAAAACACAGTAGGATACTAAGTCTGAGTGTTCATCAGGATTGGACCTTCAGTGGATCAATTTTCTTGATTCTTTATTACATATATTTTTTCTATCTACACTCAAACTAAACTCAACTCAAATCTACTTATTACTCACTTCAAAAAATCGCTTAGATTATTTTAAATTAAAAAAAATTAAAAATTGTGTATGTATTTTTATGGATCGGCTTCAAGCATTCAAGTCCAAAAATTTCTGCACATTGGACCCGCGTTTCAAAGGAAGCCATCTCTCGATGCTCGTAAAATTTTTATGTAGTCACTCTCTCGTTGCTCATGAACTTGGATATAATTTATAGATTCTCTGTTTTATTTTATTAACATTTGTTTTCACCAAAAATCAATAAATGCTCTAAGCATGCGCCAACACCCACCACGTCGCACAAACTTCCAAACTCATCCACTTGTGTCTCTCGCCAAAAACAGAATTTCTCTGCTACGACACTGCACCGAGCGATTTTTCATTTACGCAAACATTTCAATTTTTGTTCGGCATTTGTAGAATGCGGCACACCACTTCCCCCGCACTGCCAGGCGGCCGGCGAACAAAATGAGCGCTGCGCATACTTGAAATATTATGCTTGCAGTTATTTCATGTCTATGTCAACATTTCAATTACGCAGACATTTGTTTGCACTCGCTGCATTTGCTTCGCCCGAAACGGAGAGTTTCACTCTCGGCTTCGAGACTTCATCTAATGCGGCACTGGTGGCAAGGGCCGCACCACTGCTTTGTTAACTCGTTAGAGCAGCATAAACCCAAATTCAAAATAGCACCAGACAAAAGCGAAAATATTTATTAAAAAAAAATTAATAAATAAAAACCAAATCAACAATAAAAGGCGAAATAGAACAACAGAAGCGGCAGCGGCGGAATGTCGTCTGCAGTTTGCATTACGCCAAAGCGCTCTGTGCACAGTGGAGTGTAAAATTGCAAGTTGCGCCAAAATTGCGCCAAAAGTATACTTTACACACACACACACACAGAAATAGATAGCATTGCAGCGCTCTTTGGGCACCTGGCGCACACCGACCGTGAAAGTAAAACGCCACGTTGACATAAAAAATTACGTGGCAAACGGCGCCGCAGCCAGCCACTGTCGACACTGTTTTTGTGTTTAACAAAAAAATATGCGCTGACAGTTGGGAGGAAAAAACTGTATAATTTTTCTAGTCAATAAATGCACACCACCTCAGACCACTCACTCGCCGGGCAGACGTATCAGCGTCAGTTCAGTAAATAAAAATAAACCCACGCTTCATTTGTTGTAGCAAAAAACACACAAAATGTCAAACAAAAATTTGAAGAGTAAATACAACAAAGAAAAAGCAGAAAATACAAATAAATAATATAAAAACGGCGAAAGGAATTGAAATTTCAGCGTCAAAATGTATGCAAAAAAATAGGAAAGTAGCGAGTTGTTGTTGTTGTTGTTGCTGGCAGTGTAAACGTTGAGTGATGCGCGATGTGGGCGACAACGCCATAAATACGAATGATTTATGCGAATCTTTCAAGTTCCTTCAAAAGTGTAAAGTATTAAAATATATAAAAAAAAAGTGCGTAGGACATTTAAGAAAACATTTGGCACAGGAAAAACAAGTTTCATCTTTTTGACGCTGGAGTATTAAAAGAATAATGTATAATTTTTTAATAATTTTTGTGATAATTTTTTTGTGTTTTCCTTCTCAGCTTCTGGAGGAAATTCCCTGCTTTCCTGTTCGGGCTTTTCACAAAACACTTGGCAGATTTACAGTTTCCCAAGCTAGACCAACGTTCTCTATGTAGGTTGTTGACATAGGACTTGATCCAGTCCAGGGCTTCTGCTAGACTGGTGCCGATTATTGGTTCTGGTCCCATGGGTGTACACCCTGATCCACAGTTAGCCAGTTCATCGGCAGTTTCGTTACCTAAAACAAAGCAGTGTCCCGGAACCCAGATAAGTTGGAGCTTATTACGTCTCGCGAATGATTTTAGCTTCATCTTACATTCTTGGACAATCTTAGAGGTAACACGCGTGTTCTCCAGGGCCTTAAATGTAGCTTGACTGTCACTACAGACTTCTATATGTTTCCCGCACCATTTCCTCCCGATTATCCATTCCGCTACCTTCAGAATGGCGAAGATTTCCGTCAGAAAGACGGTAGTCAGCCCACCCAGTGAGTATTACCAGTTGACACTTCCATCGAGGTGCCATCCAGCTCCAGTACCTTTATCGGTCTTGGATCTGTCAGCGAAGAAAATATCCGTCAGATCCCCTAGCATGGCCTCTGGGTTGTCCCATTGGCCGCGCGTTGGGAACCTCACTTCAGTTTCTCCCAAAGGATACTACGGGTATTAGGCAATCCTTAGGGGCCAGCAGCAACGGATATTGCGCTGACAAACTCTTGAAGATTTCTCTATGACCCGAGCCCTTGTTGTCATAGGAATACAGCCGATATGTCACTTTCATCGCCTCCTCTTGAACTTTTAGATTTAGGGGAAGCAGGTCAAGCATGGCATTATGGGCGTCACCCGAGACAGTGCTCATGGCACTCGTAATGCATATACATATACTTCTTTGTAGTCTGTTCAGAGCCAAAGCTGTGGACTTAACCATTGTTCGTCTCCACCAGACATTTATTTCATTAATAACTTAAATTATAAAATTAAATAATATCTAATAATTTTTGTCATGATTTTTCTTTTTAATTTCCTTAAAAAGTAAAATTATAAAATTCACATGATTAAATCAAAAACCAAATCAAATAAAATAACTAAATTTTTACATTTTTATATTTCATTTATATCTTAAATTATAAAATTTATATGATTAAATCAAAAACCGAATTATAAAATAAAATAATTAAATTTTTAAAATTTTAAACGTATTAAAAATTAAATAAATAAATTAAATAATAAATTTAAAAAATAATATACAAATGTTTATTTGAACATTATATATTAATAATTGAAAAAAAAATTATTAAAAAGTTATTTTCAAAAAAATCACATTCGACACTTTTTTGTTAAAACAAAACCATATTTTCTGATAAATTTTGTTTGGCTTAATCCTCCAACCCTCCTAAACGCTCTCCACTTGCTGCATGTTTAAATTTTCTCTGGCCGCATTAAGCGCTGAGCACACTCGCTGCTGCGTTTCTTTCCTTTAAGGCCCAACAACAATGCGCCATTAATATTTCGCTTTAAACCGGCAACAAAGCCACTGACCTCGAAAACTCTGCTGGGATTGTGCCCACACGCCGCCGGGAATTGGTTGGTGGCTTGCAGCACTTGTCTGCTGCGGCTGCTACCGCCGGATCGTCTAAATGCCACTAAGTTATTGCGTTGTCATGCAGCGGATTTCTTTTTTCAGTTAGTTCGCAGCCATTCTGCTCGCTTTCGCTCTCTGGCTGCTGCGACTCGCTTCTTCGCCCTACGCAGTGCACTCGCCAATGCGCTGTGTGTGTGTGTGTCTGTGCGCGTTGCCACTTAAAGTCGCATCGTGCAGTCGACTTGCAGGCAAAGTCTCGCACTTTTACGCCGCATCCGGGTGGCGAACTGGGTGGATGCAGCGGGCCGTGCGACGAACTGTGACTAAACCGCAGTTGAGTACAACCAAAAAACAACAAAATGGAAATGAATACAATAACAGCAGGAAATAACCTGAGGTAATGCAGTCAGTGTCGCCGTCTGAGTGTGAAAACTTTTGGCCGCCCACTACTCTCCGCAATCCAATGCACCTCATCGTCGTTTGGGTTTTCGGTAATAAATTTCAGCCGGCGGAAATTTATTCGCCCACAAATGTTCGGCAAGCGGTGCCTTGGCTGAAGTGCAGAGTGTGAGTTGCATTACGTCGCTTAAATTTGCCGCTTAAAGTGGAATTTTTTCCACTTCTTGCGCTTCGCTTTGCCGGCTTTTCGTCTTCCTTGTTGGTTTTGCTTCGCTCTGGGCGGTGGGTTTTTGACTTTTTACAAAACAATGTTTTCAACTTTTGGAAGCTAGAAAAAGTGCATTTTTGCGGCTTAACGAGGCCTTCAAGCGGCGTGGCGGATAATACTTTTTGGGGTTGTTTGCTGTTTCCTTGTCGTTTTTCGTTGCCACAACCAAACTTTGAAGTTCAAGGATAATTTAAAATGCAAGAAAGCTTGAAACTTTTTTTGGCGCTTTGATAATTTTTCTTTGTTTCTTTTCCAGGTCAAACGTTTGACAATGGGTTTGCTGCGTTCGAATGAGGAATCGCGTCCACTGGTGAATAGTGCCACGCCCACAACCAACAACAGCACCACACTGAAGCTGAACGCTACCGCCAGCAACAACATCTACTCGAACGGCTACATCAACGAGGAGGCTTTCGAGCCGGAGAAGTTCATTGCCAGCAAATTCGGCGACTCGTGTCGGCAATCGCTCACCGCGATACCAATGCTGGACGCGGTCAATCTGAACGACAACAGCGAGTTCAACCTGAAGAAGCGCTACTTGCGCGAGACGAGCAGCGGTGAGTGGGAAATCAGACCTAAAGCAGACACGAGCTATTACACCGTGCAACAAAAATTGAACAAATTTTTCACACCGGGAAAAATACCATATGGGCGCGAAACTAGAGGCCGAACATAATAATACTGCGGACTCAGTTTTTCATTTCTATAACTTTTGTTCTTTTAAAAGGACTTCAAAATTTTGAAGGGGATAAAAAAATATAAAAAATACTTAACATCGTTAGAATGTGGCGCTAGGTATATCAAATGAAAGAGGAAAGGCTCAAGAATTTATATAAAATTGATGTTTTATCTAATTGTAAAAAAAAGATATAAAAAAGGTCTTTTGAAAATTTTAATCCTTTATATCCTTGAAAATTTGTATAGAATTTTCTTCAAAAGTAAGTATGTTAAAACCCAAAATCGCCTTGATCACGTGTCAAAATTTCATTATTCTCGCTTCATTGTTTTTGTAAATAAATTCGAATTTTTCTACTTCATAAGAATTGTAGCTTCCGCCTTTTTTGTAATAACTTTTGAACCAATAAAGTTAAAGTAATGAAATTTTGGCAAGTGATCAAGGAGATTTTGGGGTTTGACATAGTTACTTTTGAAAAAAATCCTAAATAAATTTTCAAGGATATAAAGGATTAAAATTTTCAAAGGACCTTTTTCATATCCTTGTCTTACAAATAGATAAAAATCAATTTTATTTAAATTCCCGAGCCTTTCCTCTTTCATTTGATATACATATCGCCATATTCTAACGAGGTTAAGTATTTTTTATATTTTTTTATTTTTTTATCCCCTTCAAAATTTTGAAGTCCTTTTAAAATGACAAAAGATGTAGAAATGAAAAACTGAGTACGCAGTATTATTATATTTTGTCTCTACTTTCACGCCCATATGAATTTTTTCCGGTGTGAAAAATGCTGTCGCACGGTGTTACATGCTTTTCTTATTTATCACTAAACATTTACTTCATTTATTGTTCGTTTGCAGCTAATTCCAGTCCTAAAATATTCGCCAATCGTCTGCGCGCCAACAACGCCGCCAGCGCACGCTACAACAACGCCACCACCAACACCACAACAACAAGCAGCAGCTCGACCAGCAACACTGCCGCCTTAGACGATGACGAAGAGGCCGACCTGAAGGACGCCTCCTGGTTCCAAGCGGGAATCTCGCGCGACATTGCCGTGGAAGTGCTGTCGAGCAAAAGTGCCGGTGCCTTCTTGGTGCGCAAGAGCAGCTCGAAGCCCGGCTGCTATGCGCTGACGCTGCGTGTGCCGACGCCGCCGGGCCCCAAAATAGCCAACTATATTATTTTGCGCACGGCACGCGGCTACAAAATCAAGGTGAACTTCTTATTAGAATAGAAAAACTTTCAGAAATGCCACATACTTTTTCATACTTCATTGTAATCGCCCAAAGTCCTGATTGCAAATTTCTGGCAATTTATTTTTATTTGAATTTCTTGCTGTGATTTTCAGGGGTTTCGCAAGGAGTTCTCCACGCTGAAAGCTTTAATCACTCATCACTCGGTCATGCCTGAACTGTTGCCGGTGCCGCTGGCAATGCCGCGCCCCACCAACATGACGTCGTCGCGCCGAAATATCGACGACTTTGACACGTACGATTCGCTGCAAATGTTGTTGAAGTATTTGCGCGCCAAAAATCTCGAGAACGAGTGAAGCTGCCGTTAAAAAAAAAACTAAATGGCAATGGCCACAGTTACCTCAGAGAGCACAGGAGCAAGGAGCAACAATTCCCAGCTACTAAAATCGCACACATATTAGCTCAGACTCGAGAATTGAAGGATATGGAAAATTTGCAAATCGTGGCATTGGATGGTCAAATTCAATATTGCAATGTATCTAAGCATTTATATACACATTTACACAAACACACACACACACGTACACACTTGTAATCAGCCATCTCTGTTTCAATACAAGCGGAAAGAATGCTAAAACAAAAACAAATACAAAAATATAAAAAATGGTCAAAATGTGATATCATTAAGTGACACTGTTCGCGCAAGCCTAGTCGAGCCCAGTTTGGACTACTATAGCATAGAAGATAGTCTAGTCTAGTCCTATTGTAATGTTAATGTTGGTTTATGGAATAACTGTTAAGTTGCTATATATACGAAATATGACAAAAATTCACACAAAACATGTATCGTAATTATTTAGCGAGTGCTTTTTGCAGCACAACACAATGAGAACACTGTAGATACTTTTATTTTCAACAATGCATTGCGACAAAGAGTTGTTTACTTTTCATATAATGTCTAATTAAAATATGAAAAAAATATATAAAAAAATAAATACAAAATAAAAAGAAGTATGAATATGTATGCTTTATTTACTGCAAAGTGGTTAGCAGTTGCTGATGATTTGGTAAGTTTGCTAAATACTGATGAAGGACATTTGAGTGCAGTTGTTCAGACACAGGTAAAAAATTAAGGAGTGAACCAGAAAAAATTTAGAATTTTTAAGAACACATTAAAAAAAAGTAATAGTCTGATTTTACTAAACTAAACTGCAGTTTATTATAAATTTCCTAAACTCTCATTCACAAAAAATTTCATGAAATATGATTAGTCGTTACAAAATTTTTTTATATTTTTCTTAACGTTCTTAGTTAGAGGCTGGACAGTACATATGGTGACTATTGCATAGGCTTGCTTCCATCGATTTCAGAACTGTACATCATTTTTGCAAACTTTGTTTGTTTTTCTTAAGGTTTGCTTCATTACAGTCCAATATCTTTCAATAGGCCGAAGTTCCAGGCAGTTGGGAGGATTTGCCTCTGTTAGGACCACCGTGACATAATTTTTTTCATACCATTCCATAGTTGACCTGACTTGGCTTGCCACTAGATCTACCCAAAATAAAACGTTGCAGACATTCTTTTATATAAATTCTAGAGATAATTGTTCCTGTCATAATAAACGCCTTGCTCCGTAGACCGCAGGAGCAAATAGCTTGCCAAACCATGAAATTTCCATGTTGGAAATTTTGTGTATTTCACTTCGGAGTATTTTCTTTGTGTTCCATTCTTGTTGTTTGTAGTGAAGTAGGCATTCCCAGGCAACTACTTGAAGTCCATCTTACAGTAGGTTTCATCATCGAGAATCACGCAATTCAAATTGGTTACGTAATCGTCATACAGGTTTCGCGCCCGTCTTCGCTATTTTTAGTTTTTGCTTCCGACCGGTCAGGCACTTTCTGCTGTTCGTAGGTCCTTAACCCTTGACTTCGCTTATATAGCATCTCAGTTGATTGCGATGTGCTTAATGCAGCTGCAACATCTCAAGTCGACCGCGTGGGGTTATTCCGATGTGCTAACAGCCCTCTTCAGCACTTCTGGGTTATTTGGACTCTTTTTTCTGCCTGATTCTTCGGCTGTGTAGATGGAGTTTCCCGCGTTGTAGTTGTTTGTAACATTATAAACCGTCGCTATGCTCGCTTCAATTTCCCTTGCAATGCTTAGTCTATACTTCGTCTTATCTTTTGCGGGCTGGACATGTTGACTAAAGTAGATCCAAGAAGAAATTGACTAATATAGCTAGAAACTGCAATATTTATAGATACTTTTACTCACAAATATCAGCTTTCTAACTCTTGGCATTTTCATATGCTGGATGCGTAAAAATTCTAAAATTTTTCTGGTTCACCTCATATAATTTGTAATGAGCAGTGGTACCGGTAAAAATAAAAGATATTTTGTGGCTTTTATCATTTCAGGCAAAACTAACTGTTTCCTTTGACTTTTATTTTATCGATTAAAGGTACAGTTATTTTGTGGTTTTTTTGTCAAATATTTAAAAGGCATTTTTGGGAGAGGATCGTACAACTTTTGAGCCCAATATAATTTGAAACCATATTTTTTACCAGCAATTTTTGTATTTTGAGGGAGCTTTGAACCCCTAAAACCCTCCTGGCTGCGCCACTGGTGACGAGTATAATGCTTTTGAGATTTATGCATCGGACCAGTTTTACAATCTCGGAAATTTCGGAACTGAACAATGCAATCCCGGTATCCGGGCACATTTTTTTGAATTGTATATTATTTTATTTGATATTTTAAGGAACAAAATTTGACGTCTTTTATAATCAAATAAATATAGTTTTCCTTAATTTCAACTAAAACTAATTAAATCTAAGAACAAAATATTTATGACAAATAACAAAATTAATAACAAAACAAATATATTTAATTGTGAAATTACCTCAAACCTGGTGATTAAAAACATTTATCTGGCTCATTAAAAGTACGTGAAATCGTATGTAAGTATTCATATATTATTTGGAAGTTTTGGCCTGACTGCCATTTCAAAAAAACTAAAAAATCTATGTGAGATCAATCAATAAGTCATTTTTTCCTACAGCTTTAAATCTCGAATGAAACTTCAACATCAGCTGTTTCTTTCTTTAGCCCTCTTAGTCACACCCTTTTGCCTGTGTATTGTGAATGCAATAAGTCACACCGGTGTAAACAGAGGTTCAACTTATAATTTTTTACAAATTTCTTTTTGTTACAAAACTTAACTTAATGGTTTCATGTTTAGGAATGGACAAGTTTTTTTTGAAAGTACCCAAACAGAGCTAGTTTGTAGAAATTTGTACAAAGTATCTGTGCACAAACAGAGCTATTGTTGCATTGAAACTTATTTAAACGTCACAGACAGTATGCAAATTATTTTTTGTACTAAAGAAGAGGGTTTGCATTTTTCGAAATTAAGGTGACAAAAGCAAAAAGTAAGCCATTTTTATGTTTCAATACCGGAATTGGAGTTTTTAATCCCGTAATGTTTCGGGACTGAAAATGTTCGGGATCCCAGGATTTCGCTATGCGGGATTTTGGGATCCCGGGGTCGCATACTATACTCAGTGTTTCAGGGTTGATTCTAAAACACCCAATATGGCATACTGGATATGAAATTGTGGACAGAGTAAGTTTAAACTTATTTATGGTGCATTAAACTGTCAATTGAGTTTGAGTTAGATGACAACTTCGGAACAACATTTTCACATCTTGAATTACAGCACATAATAGTAATAATAAAAATAAAAAATACTTTGTCTTCTGTAGTTACAGCTTCGGGCGATTCTATTCAGAACAAAGTTTAAGTTAATTTATTTAAAAATTAGTCTCATCTAAGGATTCCTCGAAAATTTCACGGATCTACTGAGCTAATAGTGGTTCCATTAATTATGAACATCTTTGATCGTTTGAGCGTATGCAGTCGACGCTACTGAAGGGCAGACCAGTGCAATCCAATCCTTAATATCCCATCTTCATATCTGTAGCTCCAGAAGACAGCAGTGGACGAGAGTTGTCATTTACGACCATGGTCCCTGCAGCTGGTGTCCTGTGTTGACCCCAATTCTCATCAAATGGCACCTCTTGTTCAATATTGTCTGCAGATTTTATGAAAATGAAGAAGAAGTAGGAACGTTACAACACTTTCTGTACCACTGCCCAAGTCTGCAGGAACGTCAACTCGATGCCACAAGGTCAAAATATCTTACAGACCTGGCTAGCGCGGCAAAAGTTGAAATCTTTAATCTGTTCTGATTCATTAAGAGGTCGAACTAGCTTGCGCCTGAGTGAGAATGTTGGTTAGCAGAGAAAAACAAGAAGGAATTCACAATGCGTCATTTTGACCATCGAGTGGAAACTTTAATAAAATTTAGCCATAGTTGTATAGTTCTGTGATGTGATGTGATGTGATGTGATGTGATGTGATGTGATGTGATGTGTTGTGATGTGATGTGATGTGATGTGATGTGATGTGATGTGATGTGATGTGATGTGATGTGATGTGATGTGATGTGATGTGATGTGATGTGATGTGATGGGATGTGATATGATGTGATGTGATGTGATGTGATGTGATGTGATGTGATGTGATGTGATGTGATGTGATGTGTTGTGATGTGATGTGATGGGTTGATGTGTTGGCAGAAACGCTACAAACCTTCCACAGCACTCAGTCCACTTGGACCATTGTAATATACCCATGTGGAATCGGGAAGGAAAGGAGAGCGATATCTCATATTCGTTCAATGTTTCACCGTACATTGACCACATATCTGCTACAACATCAAACCAAGACCCTTAGGGCCAGGTTCTTCAATAGACTTACGGAAATAGCTGATGCACAGATTACTGATCTACACTGATCTGATCTGATCTTATTTCCATGCAAAGACCAAATGGTTCTTAAAAGATGGTTTCGAGCAGGTAGGTAACGACACCGGATTCAAGAATGAAGGGATACACAATGGACCCAATTTGGTTTCCGAGTGGAAGTGCACGTCGCACACTTCCCATCTTTAACCTAACCTAACCTAATCTAACGTAACATCAAATCAAATTAATTTGAGTTTCGTCACAACTGAATGTGCAAGCAACACCCCGCACTCTCTCCCTCTCTCTCGCTCTCTCTCTCGCACTTTAGCAATGACAACTTTGCACAATTTTCAGTGGAGCGTTTGTCGAACTGTTATCCCTCACAAATCAAAATAAGTGCCGAAAATAATTTCGCATTTTTCTTTTTTGGTTTCCACAACAAAAAATGCAACCAACTGAAAATAAATAATATCGCTTACCTCCCACACCACTTCACTCTCACCGCTACTTATTCGAGTGCGGTCCCCTCCTTGTGCGACAACAGCAACGTCAGCCGTGCAGTTTGGCAAGGAGCAAGAAAAAACTCGGCTCATTACGAAAATTGTGTGCATTCAATGTTCAATTAAAAACTTTCTACCAACGAGGGTAGACGAAAAGCAGCGACAAGCATTTGTCGTCCTCGCTCGCACTGTGGCATTGCCGCACAATGTGCAGCAATAATAAGTTCCCCTCCCCTCCTACGCAGCAGCTCTTGTCATCGGTCCCCCATGTGGGGCATGGTCGGTCTAATTGATTTTCGCCATTTGTGCTGACTGCTGCCGAAATGTTTATTTTCCTTTCGACTACTTTTTAAATATTTAATGAAAAATTGACAGGCATCCACCCACACACACACACATACACTTGCGTTTTTAGTCTGTTGACAGAGACAAGGAGATGGAAAGCCACTTTTGTGGGCAGCTGAGACGGTCGCAAGTGTTGGCACTTGCATTGCGGCAACTTTGTGTTGCGACTGCGAGTGAGTGACAGACAGACAGACAGTACTTATGAATTCTTAAGCAGCCGTATTACTTTCATTGAAATCATTTTCGCAAAGAACTTTTCCGCTTTGTTCGCACCCAGCGACAGCATAATAAGTAACAAAGTTTTCGAAGAAGAGTCGAATAAAAGAGGAAACACAGCCACATTTTTTCTAATTATTTAAATGATATTTCTGCCACCGCTCGCACAAAGTACAACACAACGCATTCGTGTGTAGCCAGGCTGATAATTGCAACCGAAAACTTTTCAACTTCAATGGAACATTTCAAGGACCTTTTACCAGGTGCGCAGTTAGTGGGGCAAGTGGCACTTAAAAGGGTCTCGTTGAAATCTTACATAAATGCAGAATTTTTTTGGGATTTCTGATTTTGAGGATAGTTGGTTAGATGGTTTTGAAGAAGAAGAAGAAGATATAGCAGATAGATAGTTTTGAAAGTTGGTAAGATGGTTTCGAAGAAGAAAAAGATATAGAATTTAGATGGTTTTGAAAGTTGGTCAAATGGTTTTGAAGAAGAAGAAGATAGGTGGTTTTGAAAGTTGGTAAAATGGTTTTGGAGAAGAAGAAGATAAAGAAGAGAGATCGTTTTGAAAGTTTATTCAAATAGATATGTGTGCATAGACTTTTTTTAATGATGGCTTTTAAGTATGTTTGATTAATTTTTGGTTGATATAGAGTCATAGATATCTGATCTACAGTATTTCCTCGCAAAAATCCAATCTCTGAGAGACTCCGTCTGGATCTACACGAAAAGCAAGAGATGGCAGAGGGCCCAGGATTTCTAAAATGCTGAAAAGAACAATTAATTCTACTGGGTCTCCGAGTGGAAGTGCATATGACACTCCACTTCTGCCACCCAACCTAATACAGCAGTGATATACCTACATATGTATCCATAAATTGTCAGAGTCTTCTAAATTT
Source organism: Melieria omissa (assembly GCA_963971225.1). Classification (NCBI taxonomy): domain Eukaryota; kingdom Metazoa; phylum Arthropoda; class Insecta; order Diptera; family Ulidiidae; genus Melieria; species Melieria omissa. Next base: position 106,521,359 of record OZ020268.1, on the reverse strand, counting down.
TCTAAAGTTTTTTTGATCTGTAAGTGTAGTTTACTTGATTTTTTAAGCATTTTTTAGAAAAAAAATGTGAACTGAAATTTTCTAACCTAACCCAGTGGTGATTTACTTATATGTGTATCAATAAATTGTCAGAGTCTCCCAAACTTTATATTTTAGTTATAGTTTTTTGGCCTGCAAATGCATTTTTCTTGATTATTAAAGCATTTTACTTCAGAAAAAATGTATAAACCGAAATTTTGTAAGTAATTTACAAATCATAGTTCATTCTACATGTAAGCCCAATATTGTTTTTTTCTATCTTTTTTCTTTTATGTATTTTTCAACGAAATTTTGACCAAAATCAGCCGTTGACCATCTGCCAGTCTGACTTTTCCTGTTCCGCACACTCAAATTATTTCTTTCAGGCGAGCATTCCGAGTTGACTCTGGCAACAATCCAACCAAATGTCATCGTGACAAAGCACTCTTGTGCTAATTTTTCAACACAAACTTGTTGAGTTTTTCTTAACCCTGCACGCTTCGAAGGTTGCGCGCCTGAATCTCTTCGGCCGAATACACTCGAAGCTGCCGCAATGTGAAACGGCGAGCAGGAAACTTCAATTGACGTCTATGCGGTGCGGTGTGGTGCAACAAAGGTCCAACAGACTGACGAGACATTAGAGTGCAAGCAACGCGAAAGCTGACCGTAAGAAATACCAAAGTAACAAAGAAGACACTGAAATAAAAACCAAAGACAGCAAGAACGGCCGAAACGAGGCAAAAGTAGAAAGCGGCAACTTTTTAATGTAATTTGAGTTGAAGCAGCCAAAGCAGTAAGGGATAAACTCGAGTAAAAGTCGCCAGCAGACGGCGGCAGAGGCTGCGACAAGTTGGAAAACAGCTGAAGCAAGTTGCGCGCCGACATGACAGCGAACAAACGTGTACAAAATTACCGCAATTAAAAAAGGTTTGCGCGAAAGTGGGACACAGCCACACAGCGGCCAATGTGTCGCAACACAAAAAAGAAATCAAACAAAAAAGGATACAAATTAAATTTCTTCTTTGATTTAATGATATTTTTTCTCTTGCTCAATGGCTGGGTTTTGGTTTTTTATAATCTCTGTAATCTTGGGTTTTTTGTGTTTGTGTCTGTGTGTGTGTGTGTGTGTGTGTGTTTGTGTGAAGATTGACATTTTGTGTTTTATTGCGAATACTGCGAGAAAATTAAAATTGGATAATGATGGTGACAAGGCGGAAAAAGTGGAGTGAGTAAAGTTTGAAGTGTTGATGATGTCACTAATTTGAAAAGCACAAACAAGTTTAATCTTTGCTGAATCGGAATTATACCAAAAAAGATTATTTAAGGCGAATTGAAAATGAGTATGGAAGAAGAAGGCATTGAAGCGGAAAGCTAAAGCGAACGTCCATGATTTATTTGATTGATAAAAATGCAAATAGGTAAATTTAATTTAATTTTTAAATATTTTTGAGAATATCAGACTAATGCTACTACTACTACTCGGTATCAGACTAATACTTGGCTTAGCTGGCCAAAAGTTTCACATACCAAAAATAAGACAAAAAATTATAAAAAATTAATTTAATTTATTTTACTTATTTCGATTTAATTTATGATAAAAAAACTTTAAAAAATTATAATTAATTATAATAATAAATTAACAATTATGACATCACCAAACTTCATGAAGTTAATCAGCACATATCCATCCAGTCTTGATTAAAGTCCAAAAGCAATTTTCTACAAATTAATGCTTGCGTTCTAAAACAAAAAAACACTAATGACTAATAACACATAACTATGTCAAAAGAAAATAATAATTATTGGTCGCTACAACGGTCAACCATTAAACGAACCACACCACCGCACATTGGCAACTTTTCATTAACAGTTTCAACTTTTGTGCGCAATTTTTTCTTAGTTGGACAGGCCAAGTCGTAGTCATTGGGTCTTCTCTCCCCAGTCGCAGTATACAGTTATGGCAAATTTATGCATTAAACACTGCGGTTAAGCAGAACAAAATGGCCAACAGAAAGAACATAAAAACTTTGACTTTATAAAAAGCGAGAAGAAGAAAAAAACGCAAAATGGCAAGTCGACAGTGGCGTACAAGTAAAAATGTGAGCAAAATTTAATTTTTTTTAATATAATCTAATTTTATTAAACATTCCAACTAGTTCATTAACAATTATTGTGAGTTCAAAACAAACTAGCAATGATGTAGAAATAAAAATTAAATTAATGTAATAATTAAATATTAATTACATTTTTTTATGAGTTTTTTAATTTCTATGGCTAGCAGAATAGTTAGTAAACTTCTTTGCTTTACATCAGGCTACCGATCTTTCAACTTTATATATCAGAAAGATGTACTATTGAACTACTGTACTAAAAGAAGAGTCGCTCCATACCCACGTGGTATCGAACCACTTGTTTGTGCTTTAGTGAAATTTTCAGTAGAAGGCTTCCACTTCAACTTAACCTTAACTTAGCCTGTTTTCATTAATTAACTACTTTCATGGTAATAGAAAGTTTATCAATCTGCTATTATTACACCGTGCAACAGTACTTTTAACCCATCCAAAAGATGATACAGGCGTGAAACTATAAATCATTTATAGTAAGTAACCTGACATACTCAGTTTCTCATTTTCTAATCAGTTGTCATTTTAAAAGGATTAAGTCCTATAAAGATATACAGAATTCAACAATTTTTTTTAATATTTGCAGATATCCAATAATGATGATATTGATATCAAATTAAAGAAGAAACTTCTGGCTTTTTAATTAAATTTTCTATTTTGATCTTTAAGGTCCAAAATATATCAGTAAGTAATAGCTAGTATAATTCCTCAAAATTTTATTCATCTAATTTTATATAAAAAGAAAATTAATGCATTTTCCATACCAAATTGTTGCTTTTTTATGGAAACTTATTTTTAATTCTGAACGATTAAAAGTTAGATTCGATTATGGCGACAACGAATACGCCTCACATAGACACAATGGTTCAATGGTTATACCGCATACGGCTGGCCACTTTCTTATTTCTGGACTTAGTTCATGGTCATTACATTAAACCAATAAAGATGGAAGAAAAAGACAATTTTGAGATGCTCAACAATGGACAGAGATTTCAAACACATATTACTTTTCAAAAGGATTAATTAAAAACTTCAAGGATATGTATCCTCTTTGACGTATTTTAGCTCTGAAAGTTCAAAATAGGAAATATAGTCTAAAGGCTAGAATTTCCTTCTTTCATTTGGTACCCATATCGTCATTATTGTCAGATCAGAAGATGAAAAACTGAGTATGAAAGGTTACTATGGATGAGCTCTAGTTTTACGCCTGTATAATGTTTTGTATAGTTCTCCAATAAAGTGGTTACTTGTTGCAAAGTGTTATTATTATATATTGTTTGGAGTGTCCAAGGACACAGTCACATAGACATTACTTTCTATTATATCACAGCTATTGCCTTCACCTTGACTAGCAAGTACACTGACTTGCAGATACTTCAAAAAGATCTTGCCAGCCCCATCACAGGGTGATTCTGCGACCTCTAATATCAATCGACTAATCGATCAATTGGTCTAATGAACTGAACTGAATGAACCTTTAGAATGGTTTCGGTCATGCTAGGAAGTAATGTGAAGAGGAAGATTTTTTTTTTCTTCTGTAGGCTTCCAATTGAGAGGCCCACTGTGATACCACATATTTCACCCACCCATATTTCAACATGTGTTACAACAAACATTTCTCAACTGCTTCATGTGAATAGCGATAGAAGTATACAAACATTTCACCAGCCCATACTAGGAATCGAACTTAGGGCCTCGGTATGAGAAGTGAGCCTACAGTTAGCCAGTTTGCCAGTTATTCATGTCAAGGAATAACAACTAATCATTGACTAACTACTTACTTAATAACTTGGCTAACTAATAACTAACCATTGGTTAGATTGGTTAGTAACCAATGATTAATAATTGACTAACTATTAACTAACTAACTTGTCTAACTACTAACTAACCATTGGTTAGGTTGGTTAGTAACCAATGACTAATAATTGACTAACTATTAACTCAATAACTTGACTAACTACTAACTAACCATGTGTTAGATGGGTTAGTAACCAATGACTAACTATTAACTAAATAACATGACTAAGTACTAACTAACCATTGGTTAAATTTTTTAGCAACCAATGACTACTAATTGACTAACTATTAACTAAATAACTTGACTAACTACTAACTAACCATTGGTTTGATTGGTTAGTAACCAATGATTAATAATTATTATTAGTCAATTATTTGACTAATTACTAACTAATAATTGGTTAGATTGGTTAGTAACCAATGATTAATAATTGACTTACTACTTAATAACCATTGGTTAGATTGGTTAGTAAGCAATGACTAATAATTGACTAACTGCTAACTAAATAACTTGACTAACTACTAACTAACCATTGGTTTGATTGGTTAGTAACCAATGATTAATAATTAAATAACTGCTAACTAAATAACTTGACTAATTACTAATTAATCATTGGTTAGATTGGTTAGTAACCAATGATTAATAATTATTATTAGTCAATTATAATTGACTTACTTCTAACTAACCATTGGTTAGATTGGTTAGTAACCAATGATTAATAATTGACTTACTACTTAATAACCATTGGTTGGATTGGTTAGTAACCAATGACTAATAATTGACTAACTGCTAACTAAATAACTTGACTAATTACTAACTAATCATTGGTTAGATGGGTTAGTAACCAATGATTAATAATTGACTAACTACTAATTAAATAACTTGACTAACTACTAATTAAATAACTTGACTAACTACTAACTAACCATTGGTTAGATTGGTTAGTAACCAATGATTAATACTTGACTAACTACTAACTAAATAACTTGACTAACTACTAACTAGATATTGTTTAGATTGGTTAGCAACCAATCCTAATCTCGATTCAATTAATTGAAACACATCATTAACTCATTAATTTGCATAACTTTAAACATTCCATCAATCATTTTCATAACTGAGTAATGAAATAATTTGCAAAACCCTCGTAATGATGTCATTTGCCTACAACACTGGCGCCGTTGTCGCATTGTTGTTGCCAACACAACGACCAACACACACACACACACAATTTACAAATGTTGGCAATTTTTAAGCTTTACCCTCTTGCAGTTTGTTTACTTGTTTGCTTGTGTTTCATTGTTGTTGGTGTTTTAGTTTTTTGCATTTTTTATTGCGCTTTTGTAAGTTTTATTCGTAGCTACTTTTCGCGTACACTTTTCGGTAAGTAGTGCGAAACTTGGTCCGTGTATGTAATAACTTAGGCGTTGACTTGAGTTCGGTCGCTGCCAACGCGAAGTAAAAAAGGGCGAACGTGAATGTATTTCAGTTAGTAGGCGACAGAAAAGCGCCTGACAAGCATGAATACAATGGAGTTAATATATGTTGCGCTCTATGCTTAAGCACAACGCTTAAGCAAACGCTGCAGGCTGCAAAAAACCAACTGTAAGCTGAACAAAAGAAAAAAGAGACAAGAAAAAATGAAAATATTTAAGTAGAAATACTGGTAAGCGTAAGAAAAATTACACGCCGGTGCGGAAGCGCACAAGAAGTGGCTTCCGTTTTTTTGCTTCCGCTACATCTTCGTCTTCGTCGCTTCGTTCAGTGTTTTGTTTTTCTGCTTTTGTTGTCATGGCTGGCGTTGAGCTTTCGTTGCGCATGTTGTCTGTTGTGGCGTGCATGCGCTGCATGCCATGCCGAGCCAAGGATGTGCTTAAGCAGCAGTAGCAGTTTCCATGCAAATGCTGAGCAAATGCGCTGCTTGGGCAAACATTGCCTGGCAATGAATAAACAGCCAATGAGTAGCAACAAAAAGAAACATTCAAAACAAAAGTAAACTTAAGACGAGGAAAGAAGTTGCCAATCTTAACAATTTGGCAGCGTGCCTTGTCTCAGCTGGCAATGGCAATGAGTGAATAAATGCAATGCGAATGAGGTGAAGTGGAGTTGGGGCGGTGTGTTGAATAATGAAGTTGGCAACATTCAGCGCAATTGCCATCATAGCCACACTCGCTGACGCATTTTTGGCTGCATGTGAGTCGAGTGCAATTTTTAAGTTTGCTTCAAATTGCACACTTCAAGCCATCAATGCTCATCTTCAATGTTTCGCTTCTGTTTTGTGGCCGGAAAGTGTTATCGGTGTATTCATGCTTCACTGCGTGACCAGCGAATGCGTGTTTTGGGTTCCATTTGATGGAGTCTGTCAGACTGCTGTCTATGTTTATGTTATAAGTGAATAGAACTTGTAACTATTGTGCGCTGTCAGTTAGCATTGTTGATCAAATTTTAAAGAAAATTTTTTTGGGGAAAAGTTCATATTTTGATTTCATTTCATTTTTGTTACATAAAAATTAAGTTTAAATAATTACGTAATTACATAAAATTTATTATTTAATAATTTTTCATCAAAAGTTGCCTAAGAAGTTTGCACACGACATTTGAAGTCGCCAAGTCTCTTTGTTAGAGTTCTAGAGCTAGTTAACTTTTTAACAATTTTAGCTCAGAACGGGTTAAATAAATTTTGTTTTAATATTTTTTAATTACGGAAAAATTATTTAATATTTATGGAAAAATACAAAATTATCACTTTTTGATTTCATTTAACCATTATTAAAGAAACTTGGTTTTGATCAAACGCGCCCGAATTCGTAGGCTTCAATTAGAACACAAACTTTCCCTGATATCGCTGCAAATGATTGGAAATTATTTTGGGGATAACAGTAAAATTTTTGTATTTTGCTGTGAATTCACATCTAAAAATATTAATTTGTTGCCTCCTACTTAAATTAAACCCATATGTATTAAAATAATCACAACTTTAATTAATTCAGCGCTTTAAATCCACCTTTTGTATCATATTAAAATCTCAACATATCATTGTCATCAAAAATGATTAAAGAACATATTCAAGTAGCCTACACACCCACACACACACACAGACGCGCGCACAGTAACTCGTATTAAGTGGCGCACTACGTGACGTATACGTAACATGCAGTGACAACCTTCAGACTGCAGGTCACAAGTGTGCTCGCTCGGCACGAGAGAATAATGGAAATGAAATTAACACGCAGGGCCTGGCCAATGAGCACCAGAGCCGTCACAACCAACGTTGTAGTGATTGCCGCCGGCCGCCGGCCGAACGATCGAAACGGTCGAACAAGTCAAAGCGGCCGAAACGACCAGCGGGCACAACAACGTTGCCAATTCAATTTGTGCAACGTGCACTTGATAATCAATAATCAATTTTCATTTTCGTTTTAATTTATTTTTATCCTCTGCCTTTTTTCCATTTACTTATTGCTTTTTTTTGTAATTTTTTTCCGAATGTGTTTTTTTGCGCGCAATTTTTTTTTTAAGTGGAATCATTGCATTTGGCAGTGGCATTGCATATTTGTGTTTGACAACGTTGCAAGCAACAACTGAGTGCAGTGACTGTTGTGCGGACCGCTGACAGCGACACGAATGCACACGTACGTGTACATGTGTATGTGTGTGTGTGTATGGGAAAAAAATCATATGAATTATTAAGCTGTTGCATTGATGAGTCAGACGCTGATAACTATGCATGACAGCAATCGTTTGCTTGCCAGCAACAGTCGACGAACTGTGCGCACAGGTGGCAGATGTGAGTGAAATTATTGTAGAACGACGCACGCCAGCTGTCGTCAGTGTTGCTGCGCGACCAACAAACTTCGGTCTTGCGGCGACTTTGCACGTTTTTTTGTTGTTGGAGCGTACAGTTTCAGTAATCAGGCAAAATATTGCAAAATCGTTCATACTGCAATTGAATCATCATTTACCGCAGTGTTGATATGCTGCCAGCACTTAGTGGCGCATCATTAATGCCGGCGCAGCACTGCGACTGTAATAACGGCAATTCGGGGCAATGCGCCGGACCAGGCCACCCAGCTCGTTGTGGCTGCAATGTACGCTGACCAACGGTTGCGGTTTGCTTAAAGCAAACAAGCAAATTTGTGTACCTCACACACATATACAAACACACATTCGCACCACAATTTGGTGCTGATGGCTAATATTGGCTGTTAGCAACTCTGCTCGTGCCGAGTGCTGCACCGAAATTTGTGGCATTGACGATAGAGAAGCAAACTGGTCGCCAGAGTCGCTCAATTTCAATGTTTCAACCAATGTTTAAGCTGTGAGTTGTGCAAAGATCATTGGTAGAGATTTTCAGAATTTTATTTTTATATAAAAAAAATTATAAAATAGAAAAAAAATTATACAAAATAAAAAATAATAAAAAATATGAAAAATGTATAATATTAATTTAAATTAAAATAATATAAATATATAAAAAATCCTTTTAAATTAATAAATAAAAGTAAATAAATATAAATAAAAAATATTATCAAAAATTAAAAATTTAATTATAAAAACTCTATTATATAAATTTCATATATCAAATATATTAAAATTATTACATTAAAAATAAATTAAAATATATAATAATTCTCTTTATATAAATAAAAATAAATAAATATTAATAAAAACTATTAATACAAATTTTTTATATAAATAAAAATAAATAAATATTAATAAAAACTATTAATAAAAAATAAAAACTATTAATAAAAAATAAAAAAAATTATAAAAAATTTCTAATATAAATGTTTATTAAAATTATTTACCTAAAATTAAATTAAAATATATAATAATTATCTATACATTTAAATAAAAATATATAAATATAAATAAGAAACAAAATAAATAAATAAATATAAATAAAATACAAAATAAAAAATAATAAAAAATATGAAAAATGTATAATATTAATTTAAATTAAAATAATATAAATATATAAAAAATCCTTTTAAATTAATAAATAAAAGTAAATAAATATAAATAAAAAATATTATCAAAAATTAAAAATTTAATTATAAAAACTCTATTATATAAATTTCATATATCAAATATATTAAAATTATTAAATTAAAAATAAATCAAAATATATAATAATTCTCTTTATATAAATAAAAATAAATAAATATTAATAAAAACTATTAATACAAATTTTTTATATAAATAAAAATAAATAAATATTAATAAAAACTATTAATAAAAAATAAAAAAAATTATAAAAAATTTCTAATATAAATGTTTATTAAAATTATTTACCTAAAATTAAATTAAAATATATAATAATTATCTATACATTTAAATAAAAATATATAAATATAAATAAGAAACAAAATAAATAAATAAATATAAATAAAATACAAAATAAAAGATAAAATTATAAAAAAATATAAAAAACTTATAATATAAATTTAACATAATATAATAAATATATAATAATACTCTACATAAAATTTATAATTTCATATTTTATTTATTATTAATTATTATTATTATTTCTTTGTAATTTTTTCTAACTTTGCTCTAAAAATCAAAGAACTTAACCCAAAAGCGAAAACCCCAATCAATCTTATTACTGAACTTTGCTTTATACAATAAATCCAAATATTTTCACATCATAATGCAGCATTTTCAATTCAAATATGTTTGTTGTTTTTGCAATTGTTTACTACAGCTGCTATGGTCAGCAAGCATTTTTATTGGACTACCGCACAACAATAAAAAAAAGTCATAAAAGCCATGGCGGCAAACATCAAAAGCAGCAGCAGCTGCAGCTACAACTAAAACATCAGTAACAACAACAATAACAACAAATATGTAGAAGCATTGCTGGTATTGTATCAGTGAATCTAGTAAAAGTGCTGCAGTCAAAGTTGCTGCACTAAAGGGTCCGTTTGCGCATCGCTGTGCGTATGAACAAAATAAATGTAAAGCGTATAAATTTCATGAAACAATTTCAAAATTCATGAGGTGAAACTACAGCAAAGTCACCAGCATATGCATAGTAATGTAATGTGTATTGGTGTACATATATAAATGTGTGTGTCTGTGTGTGTATGTGTTAAAAGCGCATTACATGTCCTATCCGAACAAAAGCACTTTGCCTTAGTAGAAGCATAAAAAATTTAGTCAAGTAAATGTTTGCTTAGATGAAAGCGATCGCTATGGTAGGCAATGGTGGTTGGCAATAATAATTTGTTTAAATAAATATACAACTTGAAAAATTTTAAAAGCAAAAGTTATTGCTGGTAATCTTCAACTGTAGAAGCATGTTTTGTTCTATGGGAACATTTTTAAATGCGCCTATGAAACCGGTAATTATTTTTGAAAAAACACGTTTATTGTGAGGAAATGATTACAATTTTATTCTTCAAAGTAATGGCCATCGCTAGCTACACATTTTTCCCATCTCTCAGGCAATTTATGGATGCCTCGCCAAAAAAATGTTTCGTCTTTTGCCTGAAACCAATCATCGATCCATGTTTTGGCTTCTGCGTGAGAATTGAAGCGCTGTTCCGTTAATGCGTGGCCCATCGATGCGAACATGTGATAATCCGAAGGTGCCAAGTCTGGTGAGTAAGCCGCATGAGCAAGAGCTTCCCAGTTGTACGATACAACCAATTCTTTGGTGGCTCTAGTGCGGTGTGGTGGTGCGTTGTTATCGAGGAAAATCACTTTGTGTTGCCTGGCTTCATATTCTGGGCGTTTTTGGCGTATAGCACGGTTCAAATCGGCCAATTGTTGTTGGTAACGTTCACCGTTAACCGTTTCACCAGGTTTTAGAAGGTTTTTTTCTTCAAATAATAACACAAAATTAACTGTGTCCGCAAATCGTAATTTGTAGGCACGTAATCCGACATTTTCCGGAGCGTCAAACAATGCGTTGTTGGATGAAACTTGACAAATTGTGAACTGAATATTGTTGACATATGACAGAAGAAGTAAACATGACATTTGGTACGGTTCCGAAGTTTATAAATATTCGGCTATTTACCGCTAGATGTCGTTACCGGTTTACCTGGTAATTGTATCGTGGAATTATTGCAAATTTTATTTATTACTCTAAGCTCAAAGCATTCAAAAGTTTTAAAATAAGAACATTTTAGCCATATTTAAGTTCGTTTGATATTTTTTAATTATCAAGTAAATTTAACCTATGAATCTTTTGATGATAATTTTAGCTGTCGAATCACTTTTTGTTTTAGGAAAAAGTTGTAAATCGGAAGTTTTAAAAATAAAACTGATAGGGATAGCAGCATTCACTGCTGAACATGAAATACATTTCAAACCAATATACATAGGTTCATAGGTCTTCAAAACCTCATTTAATGTATTGACTTTGTTTAACCCTCCGATGCCCAACAAGGTCCGAAGGGACCTATGTAATGCAATGTATACGTTTTTGCCTATCTGTTTGTAGTAAGAAATACATATATGTTTACAGAAAAATACACACACATACACACATTATGTAACACTACATTATATAATTACAGGCCTTATATGAAATATTACAAAAGAAGTACCTGCTGCTACTGTGATATTTGCATAACAATTTATTGTTGTACAAATTAGAAAAAAAATTTCAAAATTAAAAAAATATAAATTAAAAAACTATTTAAGTTGTACAAAAAACACCGCAATTACAAATTCAAAGAAACTTTCTTCTGGGTTGTTACATCTGCCATCTGGTCTGAAGTTTGTGTGTGATAGCTTTAGAAAAAAATCAGTGTTTATTGTGTTTTCTCAACACAAAGAACAAAAAAAAACATTCATATTGTTCGTATCGCTGGATTATGCCAAAATAAAACACACTCAGATTCCACCGGGCAATAAATGTAGATGTTTTTTCACTTTTCTAGTTATAACAGCAGCTCTAGGGTAATTAATGACGCTGATTTCGAATACGTAAACTCGTTCTCGAACATTCCACAACTCTCAGAACGTCACCTCGTTCAACATGCCCCTCCAACATGCCCCTAAAAGTATGCAATGCTTCTGCTGCCTACAAAGGTCCGTTCAGTGTTGTCATGTTGCCAAAGGTGGAGAACCCGCAGTTACGCAAAACATTATCGTCGCAATACTTAACCCTAATTCCCAGAAGTGAGCCTCATAGTGTCTCTAAAGATTTCAAATGGTGATAGTTAGATCTCAAAGATTTTCAATTCCATTATTTTATGTAATCCTCTACTGGAATGTTAATGCATTTATAAATTTAACATTTATGTACTTTTTAAACAAATGTTTTCAGTAATTTAGCATTTAGTAAGCCTGACAATCTCACTTCTGAGTTTATGTTACTTTTAAAATTCTGGGAATTAGGTTAATACGCATTTGCCCGACATGGCTCTTTGTGACGTTCCTATTGTCACGACTCCAGTTACCCGATTGCGGAAAGCAAACATGCTATCACTTCAATGGTCACAAAATGCTTTCAGTATTCGCAGAACGAGCTGAAGGCAATTTTCAAATAAGCCTATAAAAAGTGATTTCAAGAATGATGAAAGCCTTGAAATATGTGTATTGCTTGCAGTGGAGAATACTTTGAAGGATATAAAATGAATATCAATGAATAGTTGAACTGTTTTCGTTTTCATGAAGAATTACGGGTATTTCTTATCAGAACGTATTTTTTTTAATTATAATTCAAATTAAATTTTTTTTTTCAATACAATAAAACACCGATTTTATCTGTCAATGGTGAGTAACCAAAAATGTTTTGCTCAAAGTCGAATTTCGGACATTTTTAACGATCTATTTTAACCCATTTTCGGCCGCTACCAGAAATAGCCAATATTTTTTGAATTCCTTTTAAGGACTTACATTTAGGACCTCAATCAAGAATATTTTTGGAAAAAAAAACTTTCCCGACTTACCGTTCTCTTTCTGTGAACTGGTCGAAAAATCGACCGCTGGCCAGAAGTCGTCATGTATGTATGTAAGCCAAACATTTTTGTTTTCATGCTTTTCCGGCGTGATTATTTGAATAAAACTATGTATATATTTGTATTTATTTGAAATTACATTTTAATTTATTTATAAAATGTATGTATGTAGGAAAAAATTTATAAGTATTGGTGATATTCACTAAAACATTTAGTATGCAAGTAAACATTGCACTTCTTGCATATGAAAACTGTATGTTTTTTGCATAATCTGCAGCGACAATATTTATTTTGAGAGCTTCTAATCACAACGTGATTTTTTTCATTCACCTGGGGGAGGCCTGGTGGACACTCATCATCAATACCGTTATTATCTTCGTCTTCGGTCTCCATATTGTAAGTCAAAAGCTTGGTAGTGACTTCAGATCGGAACTCAATTTGAGCGAGTGGCTTAGCTTTGTCATGTTTGGCTAACATGCAGTGCAATTTCCATGCATTCACCATTGCATTACCAAGAGCGTTTGTCCATAGTGGCCACCACCACTTCTTTCCCCGTATGCATATTCGGTAGTTTGCCACTGCGTTATCATGCAAATCAACGCCACCCATACCTTGGTTATATTCATGTACTACTTTGGGTTGCGTGATAACAATATTTTTCTTTTGCTTACGACAGTATCTACGTGCATTGACTAATGGCTCAACTGTGGAGTTATTAGTAATGACATTAACTACTGCATTGTCATTCCAACGAACGGTCAATATTTCTTGCGTTTTATCGAATAACTCGTCAAATTCGCCGCGCTTCGCTTTTTTTAAATTTTGCAATGGGATTTTTGCCATTCTATTTTCTCGCATAGTGCCAGTTGCGTGGAAACGCCGCTCGTTCAATAGACACATGAGGTGATACGAAGAAAAAAAGTTGTCAAAGAAAATAATATGGCAATCAGGATCAGATACATTAGCAAGTAATTCTAAGACAGTTTGAGCACCAAGACCAATGTTCTTGTCGTGTGGTGTAGCTGATCCACCATATAACATTGAAAAAAATAGATATCCATCTTGTGAGCATAAGCACCATGATTTGAATCCAAATCGAATTGGCTTTCCCCGAATAAACATCTTGCAAGAGTGTCGGCCAAAATAGGGAATCATCTGCTCATCGATAGAAAGAATATGGCTGAAAACGCCGAACTGCATAAATCTCTTATTGAGAGCATCAATAAACGGTCGAACTTTGGCAAAACGGTCCGCTTTGTTCAAGTTGGTATTATCTGAGAGATGTAAAACCCGTTTTATAGTTCTGAACCGATTACGACTTAACGCTTGCTTCACAATCGGAACTCCCATGTCTTGTCGCACTGACCAATAGTTATCGATTTTCGGTAGAGTATGATACCCCGATATATACAAAATACCAAGAAAGCGTCGCATTTCAGTTGGTGTCACGTCAGCAGTTGTATTGTTTTGAGCAGCATATAAATTAGTGATCTTTATCTCTTGATCTCTTTAATCTCTTCGATTAGGGTATCATCAAAAAACAAGGAGAAAATATCATATGGCGATTTACCACCTGTAATCAAATATTAGGAATGAAGGGGGTAGGTTTACTAATAGAAACATATGCCTAGGAAATTATTCGCTTACCAATTGCTGCAAAAATCTCCTCTTTTTTCAAAATTTCGACGTTGATTGGTGCTCTTGAGTAGGTGATTTTTCCTGGTTTTCGCCATTTAGGGGCTTCAAAATCTGCCTTACTTTTGAATTTTATTTATTTATTTATTTATTTATTTATTTATTTATTTAAGCCAATCGAAATACAAAAATATCTACAGGCTAGAAAAAATACAAAAAGTAACAGAATTTTGATGTATTATCAGGTTTTTGAGATTTTCCTCGTCCTCCCTTGCCTTTCGATGTTGATGAATGGGACTCCTCAGTGCTACTTGCTATGTTATCATCAACCTTGTCATCATTATCTCCCATGTACTGCAACTCGATTTCCCCAGCGATTTCATTTGTGTACATTTCGTTGTCGTCATTTAGGACAATTTGCTCTTCATCTAAATTTTCTTCATCGGTAACACAGTCCACCTGGGCTGGTGGTATGTACACGACATCCACATCTTTTGATCGCGCGACGGCTTGGTCATCTTCATCATCTGAACATGGCTCATTAAAAATAGCCATGATTTCAGAGATTGTTAACGCTTTTATAACCGACATTGTTTTCACACTTCACTTTTAAGAATTTTTAAATAAGTTTTTTATTCGCGCACACGTCTGTTCATCGCCACAACACAATTATTATGACGAAACCAATGCCAAACTTCCAAAATGCTGACATTATTCTCACCGCCTACTATGAAAAAATTAATTTTTCAAAATATACCTACTTGACGACTTCTGGCCAATGGTCGATTTTTCGACCACTGAAAAGTAGGCTGTGCTGACAGGTAAAAACATTTTCATATTCTTATGGATGTCAATTGATTCTGCTAATTTGGTCTTTTGGCTTCGTAAATATTCAATAATAAATTAATAATTTGAAAAGATTATATATTTTTCAGAATATTTAAAATATGCCTAAAAAATGCTATTTTTCGTGCCTTTGCCAATTTCTATAATTTTTTCTTTTTTTTTTTAATAATTATTCCGAGGAGTTACCAAAAGACCAAAGTTATTTTGTACATCAAAAGTTCAAAGATATAACGTCTAAATTCGGAGCTACTCTCCTTCAAAGTTGCTGGTCGAAAAATCGACCAGCGGCCGAAAATGGGTTAAGAATAATGCAACAGTTATTTTCCTTTTGTTGCCTCTGTCTCCACCTCCTTCTTTTCCTTCTGTCTGCCTCTGTAAAAGACTCACTCGAAGGTCTCTAAGGCCCATTGTGATACCACATATTTTACCGGTTCAGTCAACGGATTAGTAAGGCGGCTTAAACGAACCAAGCCGAGTTACCTCGTATCAAAATTTGACCTCGAAACAGCTGTAAATTGAATTATATTGTATATTGTATAATGTTAGATAAAAATTGCTTATTAATTTCTTTTTAAAACTACTTGCAATGTCAAATTAATTTTAAAAAATTCAAAAAATAAAATGTTTTTAACTGTGTATGCAACACTGTTTTTCCTATATTTATTGCTTACTAATATTTTATGCTTTGTATTAAATTTTCTTCAATGAGCACAATTTTAGCGCCAGAAATTGCATTCAGTTAGCTTTAACACAGCCAACCATATCACAAGTGCCATGAATCGTTCACAAACTTTTCACTCGTTCGCTTGGGAAACGCTAATAAAGCGGGCGCCATCAGCATAGCGTTCGAAATAAGTCAACTCAACACAATAAGCATTTGCGAACTGTTTTCGCTTATGGCACAATTGCTCGCAGAGCGCACAAGGTCCATGCAACCAACATTAGCAGACATCGCCGTTCAACCAGCCAGCAGCGAGCGGCTCGGGCTGGCTGCTTGTTTTGTTAAAGTGATTCAGCGGAGAATAGCTGGTGATACCTTTCTGCTAAGTCCAGGCGCCATTGTTGAAAACTATTACTGGCAAAGTTTTTTAGTCACTGCACTAAGCTTTGCCATGCAGATTCTTCATTTTACAGTAGCGGTGCGAGAGCGGGTGCGAGTGCGGGTCAACGACGCACATAAAGTGCGGACAGCGACAACAAGAGGGAAGCGCATAAAATTCAAATGTCATTGTTGGGCAGAGTGGCATTGCTATGCATGTGTGTGTGTGTGTGATTGTGTAGCTATGAGTGTGCGTCGGCATGTGGCACATTGATTGTGTGGGCAGCCTTTCACACACACTCGTACGTACATACATACTTACTTAACAAGTGCAAGGATTCAAGGTGCACAGGGTGTTGCTTTGAATCAAGTGGCTTAGCTGGGTTTATTAAAATTTATAAATTGCCGTTTTTGCTGTGTGCTTTTGTCATCGTTGCGACATGGCTTAGCAGCAGAATTAAGTTGCTGACATGCAGTCACCATTATTGTTTTTTTTTTTGTTCGCTCTAGTCTTATTGAATAGTAAAAGCATTAGAGATAATAATTAATTTGTGGCTGCGCAATTTAATTAACCCCACCTCAGTCACTTTCGCTGCTGCGCCCCATTATCTGTTAGCATTCTTTTTTGCTACATTATTCTCGACACACTGACAACATAATTTATGGCCAGCACAGAGCGTTTGCAAAGCCCCAACAAATTGCACCAAAACGGGGCTAAGGTCTTCTTGCCACTCGAGCATCGCCTTACCGCTCGAACATTGTCCGCCAAGTGCCAATACATGTGACGGCAATTCGTTCTAGAATAACTGCCGCACATGTCGCCTATGCCAATCGCGCACAAATTGTGCTTCTTTTCGGCGTCCCAACAACTTCTATGGCCACCGTAGGCATTTATCTCGCTTGTCGCCGCCACACGACAAATGTTGTTCGGTCGCTGGTAGCAGCGAGCCTTATTTATATGTGCCGCATGTTGTTGCTGGCCTTTGCAATAATAAATTAAAGGATTTCCAGCATTCTAACGCGCGCACGCACACTCCCACACACACACACACATGCACACTGGCAAATGTCCTTAACGATGCAATAACAATTTATCGCATTGGCAAAGCGAACGCGCCCAGGCAGCGGCTTACTGCCAGGTGGCATTGACGCCACCGACAAGCAGCTGTTTGCGCTCGGCGACGGGATAAGCGTGCGCACTCGTAAAAAGGTAAACTTTATCGCAGACGCTTAAGCTGTGCTGGGCAAAGCGACAATTGCGGCAACCATCCGCAGGACGCTGCCGCGTGCCGCACGTTGACACTCGAAGCGTACTAACGACCGGCTGCGGTCTTCGCTGCGACTGTGGCATTGGCAGTGGCAGTGGCAATGGCAATGACAGCGCAATAAAACTTGCACGAACGATTGGCACAGTGCGGTCGCCATGCAAGTGTTTTGCTCCTAAATGCGCTCACGGCCCAAGTGTTCTGGCAATGGTTCGCCTCGGACTGTTTTGTGGCCAATGTTGGTGCAATGGCAACGAACGAGCGCCAAATGACATCTAAAAGGATTTCATATAAATTATGGACGTGCGTTTAAGTGTCGGCAAGGATCTTAATTGAGCAGCGTTTCGAATTGCTCGATTGACAAATGTTGAGTGGCGAAATGTCCACAAACGGTATGCGGTGTTGGCTGAAGTTGTGAAGTTGGTGTGACAACCGAAATCAGTAACGTAGAGAAATTGTATATAAGAAAACAACAACAACACTTTCATACAAATTGGAACTTTGCACATTTAATTTTGTTTGTCTAAAAGAAATATCAACCAGAATGAGATAAACTCAGGATTAGAATGGAATGCATAGAGGCATTAAAAGTACTGGGAAAAGATAACCAGGTCCAAATCCTCTGGGTTCCAGGACACAGAGGAATTGACGAAAACGAGGAGGCAGACAGTCTTGCTTGAACTGCGGCAGCCACGGCCCCCTTGGGACCCGAGCCCTTCATTGGACTGGACTGGCAAAAGCGCCGTATGAGAGAACCACTAATTCAAAACACTGATGTTAGGCAGTCGAACATCTCTATTAAAGGTTATAATCCCAAATGGAGTGAAGATTGCCTCAAACTAAGAAAGAGCCAGCTTAAACAGGTCACTGGTCTCCTAACTACTTAGGCACTGCAGACTGAGGAATCATATGCATACAATTGGGCCAGAACAGGTTAGCGTCAGAAGACTCTGCGGATCAGCAAAGGAGACTCCCGAACTCTTTATACTACACTGCGATGCGGCATGTGTTACCTGGGCCAGTCCTGGCTTACAGGAGGGAACATCGAGCACCCAAACCCCCTGAGTTTCTAAGCTTCATTAGGTCGGTGGGTCTAGGAGATGTTCCCTAGCAACTTGTAGGTTGCACAATAGATCACTTCTGGTATCAGTGCAACAAACCCCATTAAACAATAGAGGTACCGGTTAATTCATGCGGTTTTCTAACAGATGGCGTAACTTTTTTGTGAACAGTGATTCACCGTTCCAAATATGTTTTTTTTTTTTTTTTTTTGCGCGCAGGAGGTGGAAATCTTCATAGATACTGATGGCAACCCATCAGCATGCCGGATTCTTACCGACTAAAACCACCCCCCGTTAACCCTTCATTCCCCCTACGGAACTGCCGTAAGCATCGCATCGTAGGGGGGGGTTAAGCCTTATATTGTCGGCTCACTTCTGTACTCCACGCGCCGTTGCTGTTCCAACCAACGTTGCTTGGCCATGACCACTGTTGCGAAATTGCGCACTGCCATCCAGTTTTGGGCCGATTCCAGCATTAGATCGACGACGCTGTCGGTTCGGACTTGCGCGCCCACCGTTCCAAATATGTGTTGGAAAGCTATTGTCATATAGTTTCAGAATCAGTATGTGTCATTTAGTTGAAGCGTAAACAACAATACCTTTTTTTACTCTGAACATGTCGAATTTTGTGCCGAATAAAGTGTTTTTGCGTGTTTTACTTCAATATGAAGAAAATGGCTGACGAAAGTCATCGTATGGTGTGCATGCTCTAGCTGAGCGTACGTGCCCGAAGTGGTTTGCACGGTTTAAAAGTGGCAATTTTGACTTGGAGGACGATGAACGGCCCGGACAGCCAAAAAAGTTTGAAGATCACGAATTGGAGACATTGCTCGACCAAGATCCATCCCAAACGCAAGAAGAACTTGCAAAATCACTTGGCGTTACTCAACAAACCATTTCCGATCGTTTAAAAGCAATGGGAATGATCCGGAAGGTGGGCCGTTGGGTGCCGTATGAATTGAAGCCAAGAGACGTCGAACGCCGATTTTTCACGTGTGAACAACTGCTTCAACGGCACAAAAGAAAAAGTTTTTTGCATCGAATTGTCACTGGCGATGAAAAGTGGGTCCATTACGACAATCCAAAACGTCGAGCAACGTATGGATACCCCGGCCATGCATCATCATCGACGGCCGTTCAGAATATTCATGGCCTGAAGATTATGCTATGTATTTGGTGGGACCAGCTGGGTGTGATCTATTATGAGCTGTTGCAACCGAATGAAACGATCACAGCGGGAAGTTTACCGACGACAATTGATGCGTTTGAGCCGAGCACTGCGCAAAAAGTGGCCGGAATATGAACAAAGGCACTGCAAGGTAATTTTGCAACATGACAATGCTCGGCCACATGTTGCACAGGTCGTCAAAACCTACCTTGAAACGCTCAAATGGGATGTCCTACCTCACCCGCCGTATAGTCCAGACCTTGCGCCATCCGATTATTATCTCTTCCGATCAATGCAACATGGCCTGGCTGACCAGCACTTCTCCAATTATGAAGAAGTCAAAAATTGGATCGATGTGTGAATAGCGGAAAAGCCGGCCGAATTCTTCAGAAAGGGTATTTGTGAATTGCCAGAAAAATGGGAAAAAGTTATAACATAAATAAATTATGTAACCATTTTCTCACAATAAAGTTTCAATTTTCCCAAAAAAAACCGCACGAATTAACCGGTTATTATTATATATTAACCCTATTAGATAGAATGAGAATGAGATCTATAAGAATGAGATTTATGAGAAGATAGAAAGAAAATCCACCGTTTTACTTGTGGTATCACAATAGACTTTTTGTTACTTCAACTTGTCTAACTTCGACTTTATTGCTGTTCAGACAGCCACATTACGAGGGCGGGTCAATAAGTCCGTGACTTTTTGAATTTCCCGCCTCTTAATTGAAATGGCAACACTGCTCCCGTCAACAGTCATCTGTCAGTTGACTCTTGTCAAAAATTGAACAAACTGCGACATTTAGTTTGTTTTTGACAGCCGTTAATATCAGACTACCGCGTTGACTGAGAAGGTTAGGTTAGGTTAGGTTGGAGTGGCAGCCTCCTATGTGAGAAGCTCACTTAAGCAAAACTTATGGCTCATTGTGATACCACGGTGGATGGCGCAACTCCCCCTTACTGCGCTGAGAACCAAGAAGATTCTGTTATGAACCTGGCTATATTCCTGATATTCAGAGGCGATAGCTCAGTTAGACTTGTAAAGAAAGCTGAGCCGAGAGACTTAAGTCTTCTTCTGGCTAGTGAGGGACATTGACACAACAGGTGGAGAATGGTCTCCTCCTCCTCCTCGGACCGGCATCCTCGACAGTAGTCGTTGGATGGCAGTCCCAGTCTCTCCGCATGCTTACCCATAAGACAGTGACCCGTGAGCACCGAGACCGTTGTGCTTATTGAGTGACAGCTAAGGTTAAGCAGCTGGTTAGTCCGTTTCATGTTATAGGAAGGCCAGGTTAATCGAGAGATACTGCAAGTCTGTTCCTCAGACCACAGTTGATTCGCTACTCTTTGGTAAAATTGTCTGGGAGGAAAGACGAGGTCTCAGCGAGCAATGTGCCTGCTCTGGCTAGTTCGTCCGCCTCGCAGTTGCCTATAATGCCTCTGTGCCCTGGCACCCAGAGTAGTGAGACGTTGGAGCGCCTAGCTAGACTGTTCAAGGATTTTCGGCAGTCACGGACCAGTTGGATGATAGAGTTAGATATTGATAGAGTTTCCGGAGGATAGCTTGCTATCGGTCCACTCTCCTCTACTAGGGATACGGACAGTAAATCCGTGATCAAATTGAGTGGGGGTGCAGATATGATCGATGGCATCTGGCACCGAACAATCTTGAGTAAGAATCCTGGAATGACCAAGATCCGGTCTAGCCCAGCGGGAAATCGCGTTTAGCCTGACTGCAGAGCATTTCGCATGTAATTTGACCCGCTGCGCGGTTGGGAACCAGTGGAGAAGGGTAAACAATGCTTTCGTGGGTGTAGTGCGGAGAGCCCCTTTAACCAAAATGGCCGCCATGACTGAGAAGAAAATGAAAAAAAGTGAATTTCGTGTGCACGGGTGCACACATGTGCAGTTTCCATGCAAAAATCAATGAATTGGGCTACGAATTGCTCCCTTATCCCGCCTATTCACCCGATCTAGCCCCAAGTGACTATTTCTTGTTCCCAAACTTGAAGAAATGGCTCGGCGGAAAGAGATTTTGCCTCCAATGACGAAGTCATCTCACAAACAAATGCCTATTTTGAAGACCTCGACAAATCATATTTTTCGGAAGGGATAAAAAAACTGAAGAAACGTTGGGCGAAGTGTATAGATCTCAAAGGAGACTACGTTGAAAAATAAAATAACTTTTTATCTAAAAACCTGTATTTAATTCAAAAACTCACGGACTTATTGACCCGCCCTCGTACTTTACGAAACCTCTAGATTATTTTTAAATTGGGGGCACTCTTGAAAGTTAAGCAACTTAACTCACAAAAGTCAGTTTGAATACGATTTGCTTAAAAGAAATATTATTCAGAAGCTAAGCTTATCTAAGCTGGGTTGTTGTTAAAACTTTTGGTTTACATTTGTTACTTTTAAAGGCTTAAAGACTTTATTGCATCAAATTACATCGGATTACACGTTTGGCAAATATTTCTACGGTCTTTGGATAATATATAATATTTCAAATCAATATTTGCACTATAAAGAAATTAACATAACATAGCATTTTTTATATTTCAAATTACTATCTTCTCTTTAAAAAACTTACATACCATTACATTTTCTACGAGCATACTAATTGACTTCCTCACTATGTCAGGCAAAACATTTCCTTGTACCATACCGAGGTGTCGGCCTCGATAGTCGAGCAGTGTGTTAGCTTCTCACATCAGATTTCCTAGGTTCGATTCCTAGCTTGGGCTGGTGAAACACTCATCTACTTCTATCGCTATCCACATCAAGCAAATGAAAATTTCAAGAATCGCAGAAACTGTGGGTCGCCTTCCCCCTTCACCAATGGTCTTGAAAATTGTGTCGTTACACATGTTGGAAAAAACAGTGTTGCATGCACATTTCACAAAAACGAGTGGAATATGTGGTATCACAATGAGCCTCACAATAGACCTTCGGGTGTGTGACTTAGAGAGGCAGCCACCATAACCTAACCTAAGCATACCGAGGAGCCTTGATTGGGTCTGCAAACAATTTGCTAAACGTAGAGACCCTTTCTTGCGCATTATACATTTAGATACCATCTATTATTAAAAAAAAAACTGGGATTATCCTGCACTCATATGTGCGAAATGTGTAAACTAGAACAAAAAATTGTTCTATGTTCTACAACTACGCGTTAAATAAAAAATCGTACATCTTTTCAGTAAGTTTTAGACCAACTCCAACCTGAATAGCTGCGCTCCTAACTCCACCTTATGATTTCTCTTTACTCTTTCATTTTCTCATTATTAGCCTCGCATTTCTTTCACTACATTATCCATAAACTCATTTCCCTTTACTGACTTCCAACACAAATCGATTCTCGTTTTGGAGGAAATGATTTACTTTACGCAACCTCACAATTTGGTTAACTCGCTTTCGACACGCTTTATGCTAATTTGCTTCAAATCATCTTCAAATGTCAATAAAACGCTGTCGACTTTCGTCCAAAACGCCGCCACGCAAAACGCTGTAAATTCTCATTTCCATTCAACTCATTTACATTACGCTTTATGTGCTTCGAGCAACGCCTCGACCTCACCACCTCCGCCACTTCAAAGCGTACAACCCTTACGCAACCCCAACAGTGATAAACCTAAAAATCAGGTCAACACCTCCAGCCAACAGAAACGGCAAAGTTTTGCACAAAACTTTGCGTACGCGCGGCGCCTGTCGTGTGGGCGCGGTGCGGCGCATGAAATTGAAAATTTCTGCTGCCCAAACACAACAATGCCAACACTTTTTAAAGTGTTGTTCTGTTTGTTGGAGCCTCAACAACAAACACAACAAGAACAACAACCGAAACAATAAAGGCGCAAATGCGTAGAACGATTACGCAACTGCGATGCGGACAGCTCACGGCGAGCAAAGTCAGCGACGTGCAAGTACACGAAAGCGCCAAACTTTGCCAGCACTCGACGTCGTCGTCCTCGCAGGAGCAGCACTGGTGTCCGCACGCAGTGGCAATGCGCTGCGAAAACACTTGCCGTCGAATTTATCGGGCGTCCACTGCGAGCGGAAATTAAGAACGGCAGCCGGCGAGTGGCTGAATGTGAAGTGGCTGTCGGTGGTACTGTCGGTTGTTGGCTGTTGGCGTTAAATGTTGGTCACGTACGGCGGCGGAGGTGCGGCAATGAGATTTGTAAGATTTGTGCGGCAAAGGCCAACAATAGAGAAGAGGAAGAAGAAGAAGTAAACAAACAAAACATTGTGTACGGGAAAAGATTTTAATATGGAGCAATTAATTTTAATAAACGAAAGCAAAGAACAACAACAACAAAACAATGTAATAAATAAAACTGGGCAATGGACAAAATGTGGGTTATAGTTCAACTTAACGTGTGATTAAAGTGAAGTAAAGTGAAACTATAAATCACAATTGACTCGAATATTAGTTTCAACTTGTAGTTTGTTTGATTTGAAAAGGATTTGCTGAATAACTTCACACAGTATTTTGTTACATTCAACAGAAGACAACTGCAGCTTTAAGGGGCCCGAACACTGTAAACTGCGATTTTTTATATGTTTTTTATTTTATTTATTAAAAAAAAACGGACGTTCCGATTTACATGAAACTTTACACATATGTTAATAAATGTTTAGATTATCGAAAACAATTTTTTTTTTTTTTGGCGGCCATGTTTGTATTCTGTAGCTGATCCAAAATGTCGTCTTTTTAAAATGACCCTTGTCGCGTTGACAGCAAATCAGCATAACGGAGCCTCCTAGAGCAAAAAACAAAAAAGATTCTTGAAATATACATTACTGGCTACTGTTTGACGTAGGGGATTTTAAAAATATTGATTAGAAAAAAAATGGCGGCTGTTTGAAGAAAAAGTTTTTTTTTCGCGTAAAATTTTGCACTAAATTATTTATAAAAAAAAAAGTTTGGCATATATCGAAAAACGGCTACGTCGAGCAGAAGCGACACTATTCCCGAATAGAATGCAATTTGAATCAGGTCGATCGGATAAAAACTTGTTCAGTTATGCTGTCAACGCGGTCAAAAAACATGGTTTCGAGATAATCGCGTTTTAAGTTTTGAAAGGGGCAAATCGAATTAAAAAAGGTAGTAAAAAAGGTAATCTAAACATTTATTAACATATGTGTAAAGTTTCATGTAAATCGGAACGTCCGTTTTTTTTTAATAAATAAAATAAAAAACATATGAAAAATCGCAGTTTACAGTGTTCGGGCCCCTTAAAAACCAGAAATTAAGGGAAAACTTTGTTGTGGTTGTAATTATTGAATATTAGTTTTCTTTAAATTCAAATCTATTTCAATCAAAGTCATCAAATAATAATTTCCCTGTTAATATTGTGTGGCAGAAATGGAGATAAGCTTATGCGAGGAAATACTTGAAAGATTGAAGATCAGATAAACATTTTACATCCCTTTTTTCATGAGAATCAAGCTTTTTGTAGTCAAGCCCCCTTAAGCCCTAAGTTTATTTAGCAACATGTTTTTGAACAAGAAATACTTAGGTGGAAGTGGAAAACACTTTCATAAAAACTCTTGATTTGTATTAACGGAGCCCCTCGGCTTTGAACGCAACTTTAAAGCCAATGGACCCAATAAACTAGGTTTCTCTTAACTCTCTGTTTAACCCATTAGATTTTTATCGATTAATACTTGTCGAATTATTTCTCATTTAAGGTGCTTTTACCATATTTTAAGTTAATAGATCTCTTTAATCATGTTTGCCCATACAAACTCTTAACCCATTGTTGAACCTGTCAGATTTCGATTTTAGAAAAAATGAAAACATGTATCGGTTTCTAAATCATTTGGAGCACTTTCACATAGTTTTAGGTAAAAAACACAATCAATCATGTTTCTTCATACAAACATTTAACCTATCATTGATTTGAATGTTTTAATTTTTAAAATTAATTTTAAAACGTGTGTCTAATTATTTTTGATTTCAAGTGTTTTCACCAACTTTGAAGTCAATAGGTCAAAATTCTTAAAAAAAAAATAAAATAAAAAAAATTAAAATTCTTCTTCAGGGTCAACGACCTGTCAGATTTCGATTTCAAATGAAAAACACGTATCGAATTATTTCACAATTCAAGTACATTTACAAAGTTTGAACACAAAAGGCTCAAAAAATGGTGTTTCTTCATACACACTTTTAACCCAACGTTTACTCCTTTAGAATTTAACTAACTTTTTTGTTTCTAAAGTTATTAAAACAAAAAGGCGGAAGCTGCAATTCTATCAGGTGTACAACTTTGCTTCCGCCGTTTTCCGATAGTTGGCTGTACCGGCTGAGGCTGGTTGAAATACATAGATGGTAATGCCTTTAAAGTGAGTGTGGACAGTGCCTAACGAATTGTCATCGCCGTTTCAGTCAATTCGAAAAAAAATGCAGCTGAAGCGCATCGAATGCTCTCAGAAACTTACGGTGATGCTGCTCTGAGTGAAAGAACGTGTCGGGAGTGGTTTCAACGTTTTAAAAATGGTGATTTCGACATGACAAAGTCATCCTCCAACACGACAATGCTCGGCCTAACGTCGCAAAAGTGGTCAAAAAGTACCTGGAAACGCTGAAATGGGAAGTCTTGCCCCACCCGCCGTATTCCCCAGATATCGCCCCTTCTGACTTCCACCTATTCCGTTCGATGGCACACGGCCTGGCAGATCAACATTTTCAATCCTTCGAAGAATTGGAAAAATGGATTGCTTCATGGATAGCGTCAAAAGAGGACTCCTTTTTTCGAGCCGGGATCCGAAAATTGCCGGAAAGATGGGAGAAAGTTGTCGCTAGCGACGGACAATACTTTGAATAATACATCTGTAAGCACTTTTTCGCAATAAAGCTTTTAATTTTGGAAAAAACGGCGGAAGCAAAGTTGTACACCTAATAATAAAGTACAAAAATTCTCAATTTTTTTAGTATCAGTATTTTAAATAATAAAAAGATACAAAATCAATGAAGCGAGAATAATGAAATTTTGACACATGATAAAGGAGATTTTGGGTTTTAACATACTTAATTTTCAAGAAAATTCTATATGAATTTTCGAGGATATACGAAATATATTATTTTGAAGTCCTTTTAAAAAAACAAAGGATATAGAAATGAAAAACTAAGTACGCAGTATTACTGTGTTCGGTCTCTAGTTTCACGCCCATATGAATTTTTTCCGGTGTGAACATTTTTTTTTTATTTTTGTCGCAAAGTGTAATCAATGTAGAGGATTTTCACCAAGTTTGAAGTCAATAAGCCTTCAAAAGCGCGATTCTACATACAACACTTAAACCCATGTTTTGTCCCTTAGACCCTGAAGGTTAATTTTTCAAATGTATCTACAGTTCAAATTTTATGTGTGTAGCTTTTGTTGTTTTGGGCTGGGCGATGATAAATCAATCAGTCAATCAGTCCGTCAGTCAGGACAAACAATTATATCTATTGAGACCTCTTAAGGCTTGGAGGCAACAGTAAAAATGTTCGAATAAGTTATTAGTGGTCGCATATAAGTGATCGATGAATCATTTTAATCTTATTTGAACATATTTCTAAACTTTAAACTCGCTACGAGGCCTTTTTCCTTCAACTTTACCAACAAAATGAATATTTCTGAAGTAACAAAATCGGAAAAAAAAATGTGCGCTAAATCATGTCTAATGTACAGTTATGTTCTTCTAGTGCAACAACAACTTTTCTATACTTCAGACTTCACCTGGACTCTTAACCTATCAGGTAGGTACCTAAACTCAATAGTTGTTGTTGCTGGCTAAGTGCAGGAAAATTCGACTACTTTGACAACACATTGCACTGAATTTATGTTTCAGTTGTTGTGTTGCTCCTTCATAGTTTTTGTTTTGCCCATTTATTGCCAACTTCCGGCTGCTGTTCCGGCCATTTGCTTCCAGTTCACTTTTGTTCTTCGCGTGTCTGCCTGCGTCAGCCACGCTGACATTAATGCTCGCACAATGAGTAAATATTTCAAGCAATTCCACTTGTCATGTTGTTCTTGCTGTTGATTGTTTATATTATGTCTTGTTTGTTGTTGTTGTTGTTCTTGTTGCTGTTTATGTTTTTGTTTTTGCTTGTCGTTTATTTCGCACCAATGGTTATTCTACTTTAATGCGGTGTAGTTCCGGTTTCCTGCGGTTAAACGGAAGCCAACCGACTGTTGCGCCAGGCAAACACCATGAACGTGTACGCCAACAACAATAACAACAACAACAACGTAAAAACCTTGCTCGCTATTGCAAATTCAGTTGATTTCTTTAGCGCTCCGCCGTGCGCCATTCATTCGTTCATTCAGTCAGTCAGTCAGCCATCCACTCACTCACTCGTTCGTTCAGTCCTTTGGACGTTCCTGTGCCACGTCTGTCCGTTAGTTGAACTTACAGCGCTTTGCGATTGAAATCTCCTCGCATTGGAAGCGAAGTGAAAAAGCACCCGGCACGCACTCAATCATTCGTCACGTGATTTCGTTCAACTGTTTGCAATGTCGGGTGGGAGAAGTGGAAGAGGATGAAGTGCGTCAGGTGGCAAAAAAGTCATGCTCTATAGTATGTGTTGTTGTTTTTGTTGTTATTGTTGTGTTGTGTAGTGTAAAGTGTTTTCTTAGTTATTGCTTGGACACATTGAGCAACGTTAAAAGGATTACGTCTGTATCAGCAGCAACAACAAAATAATCGCAGCAAAAGCAGCACAAAAAAACTAACCGAACGCTGAGCAGAAAAGCTCCAACGAATTTGGATTTGTGTACATGTTGCTTTCACCGTTTGATAAACGATTTCAACTTTGTTGCTATGCTTTTTTCACTGGGTGTTTTTTTGTTGTTATTACTTTAAAAGTGTTGTGCACAATCGAGCGATAAGCAGCAAATGACACGGACAAAAATTATGAGATTAATTGGCAGATTTCTCAGTTGTTCAATGAATTTTTTGTGAATAATGAAAAGAAGAAGAAGAAGAAGAAGGTAGGAAATTGAAAATAAAAAATAATACAAAAAAAATTATAAAAATATTTAAAAAAATTAAAAATAAATACAAAGTTGATTACGATTTGAGAGAAATATAAAACACAGTGGTGTCTGGATATAGTGAACTAATTATTGCAAGGCCTGTTCACAGTATTCGGTTGTTCACTATATCAAGGTTAACATTTTTGTTCAAAAACTCGTTTTATTTTCTCAAAAAACACTTTTGGTTCTTTGCTTGAAAAATTGTTTCCCTATTTAGAGGCTCGATATCAAATTTTGGCTGTTCACTATATCGAGTTGTTCACTATATAGGGGGTTCACTATACCCAGACACGACTGTATATACTTGTAAATATAATCATTTTCCAATCACCGCAAACTTCAAATCCTGCAAAATTGTTTCAACTTTTAGTATGAAATTTGACTCCGAAATTTTCTCTCAGTGCATTGCATGAATGCGAATTCATTGCTCGTTCTTTCTAATGTTTATTGAGTATTTTATGTCGATGCAAGAGCAATTCCAAACCTTTGATTTACTTATGTAAAATGCTTACCAGATTAATGTGTGATACGACGCACTTTGAATACTTATGGCATTAAAGTTGCAAAGATAAACGTTTCATTGGAGACTTTTCATTAATGTGCCGCCCGCACTTGCGAACTTTTTAACATATTCCCCCAATTTCGCCCATTGGCGAGTTCCTTTTTATTATTATGAAAATATGTCACAAAATATGCAACATTTGGTGTTTGCGGCAGCGGCCGAAAGCGAACCAGGGAGCCTAATAAAATTTCATTACCGTCATTGCCGGCAATTTAAGCGAGAAATGAAACACGCTGCGTAGCTGGAAAAAGTTTGACCCTAAATAAAAATTGGTCCAGTGCCGTCGTTTCCCACTTTTGTTATTGCTTTTTTCTCATTATTTGTTGGATAAGCGAAGAAGCACTGCCCAAAGTGCCAAAAACAGCATTAAGAGGCGAGAAATCGCCAAACACAGAAAATTTTGCTGAAATGCTGAAATGAAATCGAATGGGCGGCAGCAGCGAGGCGACCAGAGCACAAGAAGTGTATTATTCTTTGCTGTTGGTAGAATCGTGCGTAGGAAACTTTTCCATTACGAAAATTAACTATGAATTAGTGTTGCGTAAGATTAACTTAATTCAATTCAATTTAGATTCGTTTTTTGATTAGATTTGACAGGGAACTGGCATTGATGCTGGCAGCGAGCGGCAAATGAGGGCGAGCAATGGTTCAAAGGGGAAAAGGGGCAAAGGATGATTCAAAAGGAAGGGACAACAAACTGTGAGAATGTAAAACGTTGCTGACATTTTGCAAGTTTTAATTAAAAGTCAAATAGCTGTAATGGCAGGGAAAATTGACAAACAATTACGTTGAACATGGTTGGCCAGGCAAGACCCAAAGAAAGCAAAGAAGCAAGAAAGATTTCAATTTGTGTCAAATATCAAAAGTAATTGTAGGGAAATTGTAATCAAAGTTTATGGAAAAACTATAAAATGCGACTGAAAATGGCGATGAGGTCCAGAGTGCCAGGTATGGGTCTAGAGATTCGAAATAAGAAGAAAAACGAAAGAAGTGTCTAATGAATAAAATAAATTATACGAAAAGTGGTGTTCGAAATTTATTACACAGCAAGCAAAATTTTATGTTAGAGATACGATTTGAGGGAGAACCCAAGAAACTAAATCATATGAGAGAATTTTCTTAGATTTGAGGTTCAGAAGATCCAAAAATTATCCCAAGATACAAAGTCATACAATTTCAAAAAGAACCCTAGAAACCAAACCAGAGGAGAGAAATTTTTAAGTTTGAGGTTCAGAAGCCTAAAAACTTATCCAAAAATACAAAGATTTGAAGAAGAACCCTAGAAACCAAATCAGAGAAGATCCAAAAATTATTCCAAGATACAAGGATTTGAATAAGAACCCAAGAAACCAAATCAGACGGGACAATTTTCTTAGCTTTGCGGTTCAAAAGACCTAAAAATTATCCCAAAATACACAGATTTTAAGAAGAACCCAAGAAATCAAATCAGACGAGATAATTTTCTTACCTTTGAGGCTCAGAAGCCTTAAAAATTATCCAAAGATACAAAGATTTGAAAAAGAACCCTATGAACCAAATCAGAGAAAATAATTTTCTTAGCTTTGAGGTTCAGAAGATCTTCAAATTATCCCAATATACAAAGATTTGAAGAAGAACTCAAGAAACCAAATCTGAGGAGACAATTTTCTCAGCTTTGAGGTTCAAAAGCCTAGAAATGTATCCCAAGATACAAAGATTTGTAGAAGAACCCTAGAAATCAAATCAGACGAGACAATTTTTTTAGCTTGAGGTTATCCCAAGATACAAAGATTTGAAGAACCCAAGAAACCAAATCAGACTAGAGAATTTCTTCAGCTTTGTGGCTCAGAAGCCTAAAAGAAGTATTCCAAGACATATAGATCTGAGAAGGAGCCCAAGAAAC
Organism: Melieria omissa; assembly: GCA_963971225.1. Classification (NCBI taxonomy): domain Eukaryota; kingdom Metazoa; phylum Arthropoda; class Insecta; order Diptera; family Ulidiidae; genus Melieria; species Melieria omissa. The sequence goes on along the minus strand of OZ020268.1, from coordinate 106,490,018 downwards.
CAAACCAGACGAGACAATATTCTTATCTTTGCGGTTCAGAACACCCACAAATTATTCTAAGATACAAAGATTTGAAGAAGGATCCTCGAAACCAAATCAGAGGACATCATTTTCTGACCTTTGATGTTCGGAAGCCTTAAAAATTATGCGAAGACACATCGATTTGAAGATAATGCTTTTAGTTTTGAGGTTTAGAAACCTTAAAAATTATCCCAGGATACGAGGATTTGAAGAAGAACCCAAATAAGATGAGAGAATTTTCCTTTGGGCTTTGAGGTTCAGAAGCCTTAAAAATTATCCTAAATAATTTATACGAAATTTTTTACACATAATAAATTAAAACCTCCAAGAAGGAGGAGGGAACTAAATTTGAAGGAAACTTCTTATGTTACCAAATTAAGTTAGACAATTCCGTTAGTCCTCAGATTCAGAGCTTTAAAAATTATACCAAAAATGGTATTAGAGTTTTATCACAACGGGCAAATTTTGAAGGTTCATAGATACCAGTTTTGAACGGAAAAAAATCGCTATGCAACGTCCAGGAACAGAAAAGTTCGAATTTATTACTCAGTTTGAAAATCTTCAAGTCTGATACATAGATTTAAGGGGAACCCAAGAAAGCAATTCAAACGACACAGTTTTTTGAAGACGTAGGTTCAGAAACCTCAAATAGAATTACTACACATCACAATAGTATTCGAAATTTTATACAAACTGTACGAAATTTCAATCTTCATACACAGTTTGTAGGAGAACATAAAAAACCAAATCAGAAGGCACAATTTCCTGAAACTCTGAAGAAATCTAAGCAGTTCCGCAACGTTCAGAAATTCTCGTCTCGCAACAAAACTAAGTCTGGGCTAACATTAGACTCAGTTAGCCGAGTCTATTGTCTTTCAAGTACGTTTACAATTCAGAAAAATTTCATATTCACCATGAAATGAAATATTACACTGTTTTCGTAATACGATTCCCGGCTCGCATTGTTTCGTTCTTGTTTGTATATTCCACCAAAAAATCGTTTACATAGTAGGTATATACTCGTATACGCTTTTGGCACTTGCGCATTGCCACATGTGCCAAATAGTCGTTGCGTGTATCATCGCGTCGACTGGGCCATTGTTTAGCGATCAGAACGCGGCTGCCTGGTCGCCTTCGTGCGCAATGCCCGCTTGGCGTTTCGAACTGTGCTTCGGCAAGGACGCGTCTCGATATCGATTGTAATCTAATTTTATTGATATTGACACAGTTTCGCAGATTTCCGGATAAGCATAAAAATGGCACAACACCAACAATAACAACAAGCAGCATTGGAACAATTGCAAAAGCCAAAGTTTGGCGCAGGCAGAAACGCATAAAATGCGTCGATTGAATCGAAGTGTAAGCAAATAGCGAGCAGCAAATGCTTATTGCGTGCTATGAGTTTAGGCCAAGTTAACAGCGAAGGCACAAAATAGTTAATGGAAAAAGATTTGACAAACGCTTCGAGCGGCAGCAATGACGCGTGCTGCACGTTTGTATGTGTTTGTATTTACGTACTTGTGTGTGTTTGTGTGCATGTTGACTTTAATTAAAATGCCACTTGACATTCTTGCTTTAGTGCAAAGTCCACAGAAGCTCACTTTTGCGTATTAAATAAATTTCCTAGGGCACGTTTCGCCTACTTCATTTTGCAACGGGCAGACAGTAAAATTTATTTAATTATATTTATTTATTTATAGCCGACGATTCATATCATCAATGCGCCGCACATCAGATATCTCTGTTTGCTGTTTCACGCCAATATTCATTAAGTGCGCAAAATGCCGTTAATTGGCAATTGAAATTGGCAATTGTGCGAGTCTCAACGCGGCGCAATCGACCCGAGCACTTAAATACAGTTAAATTCGTGTTTATTGTTGTTGTTGCTGTTGTTATTGTTGGCTCATCGTCCATCTGAGTTGGTCCTTTTCATTCATTTTCATTTACGCCGCTTCCTTTTTATTGCAGACGGCAGTTATTTCAATTCGTGTTGCTGTTGTTGTTGTTGTTGTTGTAGTTTATCTGTTCTCGTTTTTATTGTTATTTATTGGTCAATTGCCAGTTTTGTTTGTTGCAGCAGGGACCTGTGCAGCATTAGCGAGATGCTCACAGCAGCGGCAGCAAGAACAACTTCGGCAACATTGGCAACAACAACAATGCTAACAGCAATAACAGCAACGTCGACAATTATTTTGCGTATTTGTGTGTGCGTGCATATGTATGTGTGTGTGTGTTGGCGTAATTGGTTTAGCTGTTCTTGAATTGGCTATTGTTTTTGTTGTTGTTGTTGTTGTTGTTGTTGTTGTTGTTGTTATTGTTGTTGCAGCCATACTTGTTTAGCATTGCATAATTAATGTTGCCCAATTAAGCGTTAATTGCCTGCGGCTCATTGTGGCCACATACATTTTTGGGGGCCATTTTCATGAATTTCCTTAACCCGCCACTAATCAAGACGAAATGTTAGCCAATAAATATATCAGAAAAATTTTTTAAATTAATTTTTCATTTATTTACTATAATTACTATAATTTATATAATATATAATTTAAGGAACTTATCCAATCAAGGGTTAAAAGAATTTATTATACGCTCTTTATTTCGTTCTTCAAACAATAAACGACAAATCGCACACCCACTTCAAAAGTGACACAACTAAAAATTTTTAATTTTTGGGTTTCAAATCGACTTTTCAAAATTTGTCTTCCAACTTTTTAACCGTCATTTAAAACTATTAAATTAAATAACTTAAAATATTTCGGTAATTATTAAATTAAAATATCATCAAAACAGTCACAACTGAAATTTTGTATTTTCTTTTGTAAAATAAAAAAAATATTTTGTAACTTATCCTAAAGCGTTATTTTACAAAAATGTTTATTCAGCTCAGCAACAGTTTTTTGCGTTTCCTGAAAAATTGAATATTTTGAGTTGTGTCACTTTTGTAGTGGGTGTGCGAAAAATTCTTCGAGCATCCTCGTGTTAAGTTCGCCTTGTGCTCCTTTTATGGACCAACAAAATTGTCTGCCAGTTTCGGTCAACGATTAAATTAGCAGATAATACTGCACTTGAAATGAAAAATAATTACTTCACCACAATAACAACAACAACAATAACACTTTACACCATTATTAATTGACCACAATGTCCGTTCGCGCCGCTATCCAATCCAAATACGTCGTGACGCGCGTATACACCGACGGAAATCCAATTTCACAGCCGCCAGCACTGCCGAATGCCGTCAAGCCAATCAAATAATTGCGCTCCTTGTAGTAAAATGTCAGCGGGCCGCCCGAGTCGCCATCACAGCTGCCCTTTCCGTCAGCGCCATCGACACAAATGTGCTCGCTGCGCCGCACCAAGCCGGGCAGATAGTAGCAGGCGCACTCCTGCATCTCCATCACTGGACCATCCAAAAAGTACAACAACAAATTGGGAAACTGTTGATTCGCATCGGTGGTGCGTCCCCAGCCCGACGTGGTCACAATTTGGCCCTGCAGCAGCGACTGCGTCATGAAGCGGCGCGCCAACGATATCACTTGCACGGCGGCCGAGAGCGGCGCAGGCGTGGCCAGTCGTATGAGTGCAATATCGTTGCCGCTTCTTCTTTCCGTGTAGCCTTCATGTATGAGAAAATCGCTCGGCGTCACGTTGTACACCGCGGCCGATGTGCTGGGGTTGGCGAAATCTTCCGAGCCCAAAAACACTTTGCCCTGTGTCGATCTGAAACAGAGACAAATTGTATTGGCCGATGATCTTGGAAAGTAAAATTTTTTTGTTAATTTGTTTGCTTACTTGTAGAGACAGTGCGCAGCTGTGAGCACGTAGACGGTTGATATTAGAACGCCGCCGCACTGATACACTTTTGGCGCCTGCAGCAGCAACAGACCCACCTGGTAGGGAAACATGTTGGGCGCAGCCAGTTGGCCGCCAGTGATGCGCGTCGACACGGGCGGCTCGGTGAGGTTGTACCTGCTGCATTGCTTGTCCCAAACGCGAAAGGCCAGATCCCAATGCCAGAAATCAAAGTTCACGTAGCCGGCGAGGTTCTGCAGTCGCTGCGCTTGCGCCACCGATGTTGCAGCGCAGGTGAGAGCGATGAGCAAATGTGACAAATGCATCGTTGTTGTGTTGGAGAGCGAGTGCCAGCGTGTTGCACTATGCCAGAGCTTTATATATGTAACTACTGAGGGCTGCAGCGGCAGCAAACAGAGGACAGTCAATGAAAGTGTTAGGCGATCTACGTAGAACATGTCGCCTACTAATGATGTCTCACATGTCACAAATAATGAAAATGTGATGAAATTATGAAAATATTGTAAATTAAAAATAGTAATTTTTTTTTTTCAAAAAGAAATTTATTAAATTTATTTTTATATATTTTTTTTAATTTAACATTATTTAATTTTTTGTTTTATTTTATTTCATTTCATTTTAATTTATTTTATTTTATTTTTAATTACTTTTGTAATTTTAATTTATTTAATTTTTTTATTTTAATATATTTTAACACTCTTTTTTTCGTTTTTTGTATTTTTTTCTGGTTCATTTTATTTTAGTTCATCGTATTTTATTTTATTTTATTATATTTTATTTTTTTATTTTATTTTATTTTGTTTTATTCTATTCTATTTTATTTTATTTTATTTTATTTTATTTTATTTTATTTTATTTTATTTTATTTTATTTTATGTTATGTTATTTTATTTTACTTTATTTTATTTTATTTTATTTTATTTTATTTTATTTTACTTTATTTTATTTTATTTTATTTTATTTTATTTTATTTTATTTTATTTTATTTTATTTTATTTTATTTTATTTTATTTTATTTTATTTTATTTTATTTTATTTTATTTTATTTTATTTTATTTTATTTTACTTTATTTTACAAAAACATATTTTATTTTATTTTAAATTATTTTATTTGATTTTATTTTTTTTCTTTTGGTTCATTATTTTTTACTTTATTTTTTAACTTCTTTTGATTTCATTTTATTTTATTTTATTTTTTGTTATTTTATTTTATCTTATTATTATTTTTTTTATTTTATTTTATTTTATTTTATTTTATTTTATTTTATGTTTTGTTATTTTATTTTATCTTATTATTATTTTTTTATTTTATTTTATTTATTTTATTTTATTTTATTTTATTTTATTTTATTTTATTTTATTTTATTTTATTTTATTTTATTTTATTTTATTTTATTGTATTTTATTTTATTTTATTTTATTTTATTTTATTTTATTTTATTTTATTTTATTTTATTTTATTTTATTTTATTTTATTTTATTTTATTTTATTTATTTTATTATATTATATCACAAAAATATTTAAACACCCGATTTATGTCTGTAAAGTCGGTGTGTATCAATTGAATTATTTTTGAACAATCTGTGTCACAACTCCGTGTCAGCATGTATCCAGCGAATTAACGAATTTTATTGATTTTTGCAACTATTTTAAATTGTAAGTTGTTGTTATTGTTGTAGTTGATGTCGCTTTAGCTTCCTTGCACAGCTCTCCGCTTCAGCGTCATTCGTGCTTGTAATTTGTATTATGTGAGCGACAGCAGCTGTTGCCAATGTCGGAATTACACGTTTGTTGTTATTGCTGGGGCCGCTTGTGTTGCTGCAACAATTTGACACGTCTCAACGATTTATGAACGATAGTGACGATTTTAATTATGTCACGTGTTGCAAGTCTCCCAGCAGTTGAGCCATGTGCCACGAGCTATGGAATTAAAGTTCGAGTTGCATACAACACTGTGTCGATTTAAATTTACTATAATTTGCAGCGATTTAAAGAAGAAAAACTCACTGTGGGTGAACTTGAACTTGTTGGCCGTTTAGTTTTAGTACAAATGCCAACATGTTGCAAAATAATGTTGTTGTTTCTTCAAGGACCCACGGAATGCAGCCATGGTGTAATATCCTTGCAGATTTTCACAATTGAATTTCGCAAGTTGTTGCTGATCCTCATGTCAGCCATTCAATTACCCGGCAACTGCGCAGTTGCCACATAGTTGAAATCTGTTCGATGTCATTTCGAGTCTTTGCCGTGGCTTAGTAGCGAAATCCGCAAAGCATGCGACTCTCTCTCTCTGCTTGTGCTGTGGCGCCTTAAAGCAGCCAATCTGTGCTGCGGTGGGGAGAAGAGTGGCCAGCCACCAATAGTTGACATTCATTGCACTCCGCACAAGTCGGACAATTCTGCAGTGTGTTGGTATGTCATTTTATTTTATTTTTATTTCATTCTGTTGTATTCTGCTTGCAAAAGTTTAAAAACGCATCGCTGTCAACACGCGGCGCATGGTTTTTTTCATGTTTTTGTTGTGGTTGCTCTGCATTTTAGTATCATTGCCAGCGGCACTCGTTGCTGCGCCATAATGCGGCCAACATGCGCAGCTATAATGTCCTGAACACATGGACGACGGCAGCGGCGTGACTGCATCTGTCAAAGTATGGAATCAGAAAGTTCGTATGGAGACGATTATTTTGACAACTGCACAGCTACACGACCGGCGACCACAGTTGTCACAAAATATAGAAATATTTTTCATTTCGTAGGCAATACGACCGAAGCAGTAAGCATCTCTTCTTCAAAACAAATATTCTTCATGGCATTTAAATGTTTCTTTTTCGGTGCGATTTAAACAATTAAAAAATTTTTAGTATTTTAGTGAAAATTCAATAGTTCTAAAAATTATAAAAGTTTAAATTATTAAAAATCTAAAAATTATTAATAATAAAGTTTAAGAACTCAATAAAGTTCTACTTTTCTTTTCATTTCTTTTATTTATTTATTTAATTTTATTTTATTTTCTGGCATTTTAATTTCATTTATTTTATTTTATTTTATTTTATTTTATTTATTTGATATAATTTTCTTTTGTTTTATTTTGTTTCATTTTATTTTATTTTCTTGTATTTTAATTTCTTTTATTTTATTTTATTTATTTTATATAATTTTCTTTTATTTTTTTATTTTATTTAAATTTATTGTATTTAATTTTATTTAGTTTTATTTAATGTAATTTTGTTTTATTTTATTGTTTTTTATTTTATTTTATTTTATTTTATTTTATTTTATTTTATTTTATTTTATTTTATTTTATTTTATTTTATTTTATTTTATATTATTTTATTTTATTTTATTTTATTTTATTTTATTTTATTTTATTTTATTTTATTTTATTTTATTTTATTTTATTTTATTTTATTTTATTTTATTGTATTTTGCTTTCTTTTTTTAATTTCATTTTATTTTATGACACACAAATGTGATCGCAATGACATTGCTGTCGTTTTCATTGTAATCACGTAGTTGACTACACAGCAACACTCGATCCGACGCCATCTTCAATTTGTGTGGCCGTGTCGCTGCCGTCTTGAATGTGTTCGAACCATAATGTCGCACCGTGACGCGTTGCAAAAGTTCGAAATTTTTATGTTCGCATTTTTCGCCACTGCTCGACACTCAGCTGCGCTTTTTCTCTGCTTGTGCGTTTCCTGTCGTCGCTGCGCTGACTGCAAAGTTTGCTGTGCGACATTTTATGAACCTGATCAGCATGCAACAGCAGCGTCACAGCGTCGAGCACAAACATATGCTGTGTGTTGCAATAATATGTCAGTGCGCCGTCAGGACATGCCGCGACGCAGCAGCGTTGCCATCGGGGGCAATCGGTGATGTGTTGCCAGCGCAATATTGCTTGTACTACACGTTAGTGTGGCGTTTTACTTTTATTACCAGCATTTCAAATATGTAAAAGAGTAAACTTTGGCTCGTTCATTTGTTGCTTTGTCGATTTGCTAAGCCATGACAAGCTTGCTTGGTGCTTGCAGCAGCAGCTGCGCTGCGTTCGAGAAAACTTTTTTAATACATTTTTACGCTATGCCCCATTTGGCCCCGCGTGGCATATGCGAAAAAGTTTAGCTGCAGTCCGCACACACACGCACACTAAGCTTTTGCAAACGCAATTGCAATAAATTGATTGATAAGCGAACTTGTCAGAAACACTCCCCGGGCGGCGAGCGGGCATTGCAGTGCCGATAGTTGCAACGATTCTTAGACCTCTCGCATCCCTTTGCAGCGTTCATCTACTTTTGCGCGTTAAATGTTTGTGTCGATTGTGACTTGAATTATTCGCCGCCCACTTTCCCCAAACCAGCTCTCACTGATATCAAATCCCTGGTCACAACGCCATCAAACGAAATGCCACCAACTAAGATGACACTCGTACTCAGTCAACAGTTGGCGGCACAATTCATCAGAAACTCCAGCTCGTCTGCGGCAAACAGACATCATTAATTTTGGTCAACAATGAAAGCGGCAATTTTCATTTTCATGACAATTTAACGCATCCAAAGGAATTCACTATTACTATAGCATACCTACACACATACACTCGCACACATACATACACATCTGCGAACTTTTATATATTTGACAACAAGCGTGTGGAAAAGTGCCATTTGCCAGCTCAAAGCGCTTAAAGCACTGCCTGACAACGACATAAAGTATGCGCCGCATAATGAAAAATAGCGAGACAAACGAAATGGGAAGCATGGCAAAAGCAAGAAAAATAATTTCATTGATGCCGTTGTGAAGCAAGAAAAAACGCAAAAATCAAACACAAAAGAAAATAAATGAGCCAAAATCGTAGTAGAAGTAGAATGAGTGGAAGGAAAAATAAAGAGAAAATTGGGCAGCAGAAATTGATTTGATGACACACACACACATAGCTACGTACTCAAATAATTACATAGAGTACTTTAAGCATTCTTGTTGAATTGCTGCGGGAGACATGGCAGCTCAATTGGGCCACATGAACAAATTGCAAGACAACGTTGCCCGAAACTTGTGTGTGTGTTGCAGCTGTCTATCGAAATTGTTGAGGATATTAAAGACGATAATTCGAATACACTAAGCGAAGTTACTTGCTATGAAGGATCCAAAAAATATCCATCAAATAAAAAAAGGCCGCTGCCTGAGTTCAACTTCTGTGTATAGAAATAGCGATCGTGATTCAAGATTTGCAGATAGTAAGAAGAATGCACAGAGTATACAGACTTATACATACAGGAGACAACAAAAACAACGACGAGAAGAACGCATACGAAGGAAATCCGCTCGGCGACGTAATGCCGCCGGGACCATGAGTTGGCAAACGGAGGTGGATTTTAGTTGTTGAGAATCCGACATACAGTCTAACCGGGGTTCGGCTGTATCTTTCGAAGATACCTTCTTTCCACCTCCTCCGATAAAAACAGACATTATAGATAGAATAGATAAAATAGATAAAATAGATAGAATAGATAGAATAGATAGAATAGATAGAATAGATAGAATAGATAGAATAGATAGAATAGATAGAATAGATAGAATAGATAGAATAGATAGAATAGATAGAATAGATAGAATAGATAGAATAGATAGAATAGATAGAATAGATAGAATAGATAGAATAGATAGAATAGATAGAATAGATAGAATAGATAGAATAGATAGAATAGATAGAATAGATAGAATAGATAGAATAGATAGAATAGATAGAATAGATAGAATAGATAGAATAGATAGAATAGATAGAATAGATAGAATAGATAGAATAGATAGAATAGATAGAATAGATAGAATAGATAGAATAGATAGAATAGATAGAATAGATAGAATAGATAGAATAGATAGAATAGATAGAATAGATAGAATAGATAGAATAGATAGAATAGATAGAATAGAATGAATAGATAGAAAAGGTAGAATAGATAGAATAGATAGAATAGATAGAATAGATAGAATAGATAGAATAGATAGAATAGATAGAATAGATAGATAGATAGAATAGAATAGAAAGTAGAATAGATAGAATAGATAGAATAGATAGAATAGATAGAATAGATAAAATAGATAGAATAGATAGAATAGATAGAATAGATATAATAGATAGAATAGATAGAATAGATAGAATAGATAAAATAGATAGAATAGATAGAATAGATAGAATAGATAAAATAGATAGAATAGATAGAATAGATAGAATAGATAGAATAGATAGAATAGATAAAATAGATAGAATAGATAGAATAGATAGAATAGATAGAATAGATAGAATAGATAGAATAGATAGAATAGATAGAATAGGTAGAATAGGTAGAATAGATAGAATAGATAGAATAGATAGAATAGATAGAATAGATAGAATAGATAGAATAGATAGAATAGAATAGATAGAATAGATAGAATAGATAGAATAGATAGAATAGGTAGAATAGGTAGAATAGATAGAATAGATACGGTAGCCGAGCATCAACTGCCCGAGACACTGCGTCCAAATATAACTATTATTATTATTATTCTTTATTGGAGGAGTTCATCTCCCCCAATACACTCCAGGAACTCCTTGATTTTCCTCAGATTCGTTTCAGACAGCTCATTTGTCTGAATTAGTACCCTTCCCAGCACACGCTTCCTTGCGTGTAAGAGGGCGGGATACTCGGTTATGATGTGCACAGATGTTTCGTCATCTTCCATGCAGAACCTGCATAGTTCGCTATCTGTCAATCCCAGTCGCGCTTTATGCATATTTAGCAGACAGTTCCCGCTCAGGATTCTCGTCATGAACTTAAGCTCCTTTCTGCTAAGGTCCAATAGGTATTTAGATTTGCCTTCCGAATAGGCCGGAATAGTTTTTGAATTCCTCTTTGACACAATGACTGAAATGAGCTCTGCTTACACCAATGATCGGCTCAGGTCCATAGGGTCATTTTGCCGTCCCTTCCTTTGCCAATCTGACCGCCTCCTCCCAGTGTATTATCACCCGGTTATCCTTTGAAATGTCTTGGAGAACATTTGCTGTCTCCCAGACAAACAGACATGAAGAAGACAGGGTTAGTTTTTAATCGGCAAAAATTAGGCATCAAGAATCAGTTGAACGTAGTTTCAGCTGAATCTTTCGAAGACTTTCCACCTCCTCCGAGAGAAACAAAACTTGAGAAAGTTTTTAATCGGCAAAAATTAGGCATCAAGAATCAGTTGAACGCGGTTTTAGTTGAATGTTTCGAAGACTTTACACCTGCTCCGAGAGAAACAAAACATGAAGAAGGCAGAGGAAGTTTTTATCAAAAATCAGTTAAACGCGGTTTCAGCTGAATCTTTCAAAGACTTTTCTTAAGAGTTTTGTTCTCATTTATGCCAGTTTTGTGTTAATACAAAATCATTTCATTTCATATTCAAAAAGCCTTCTAAGGTAAGAAAGTTTAATTTTTAGAGTTTTTTTTTTCTTCTTCAAAATTTCTTTAAAAACAATAATGATAAATAAAAACATTAATAATTAAGTTTTAATTTCTTCATAAAGATCGTCGGGAAATGGCATCTAAAAAATTTTTTTAAAAACTTTGGTATTTTCTTAAAATGTAAACATTTGTTTGAATTTCCACACTGTTCTGATTTATGCCAGTTTTGTTTTAATAGAAAATCATTTCATTTCATATTCAAAAAGGAAAAACCTCTTAAGTGAGAAAGTTACATTATTAAGAATTCTGTATTGGTGAGAAAGTTCTTTTTTCTTTTTCTAAATTTCATTAAAAAAATAATGATAAATCAAAAAAGCTAATAATTAAAATTTCATTTCTTCATAAAGATAGGAAAATCGTTGTTAAAAAAATTTTTTAAAAAACTTTAGTATTTTCTTAAAATTTGAACATTTCCACAGCTGAATTTCCTCACTGTAGTAGACAACACTACGATTTGTCAGCGTTCTTTTTGCCGCAAATGTTGTATGTTTTTGTTGTTGTTGCTTTGGTTTTGTTGTTCCTACTTGGCGCTTATTTTTATCATTTGTTGTCCACTTGTCGAAATTTTATTGCTGCAATCTTGTTTTGTCGCTAATATGGCATTTCAAATAAATTACCTTCTGCTGGCTGAAGAGCAGCAAAGCAAAAACAACATCAGGGCAGCGTTCACATACCAGAGCCAAGGCAATTGTTGAGCTGAAATTGCACAGCGAAAAGCAGCAAAACAAATCGGATATATGCTGTTAAAATCGCGAACATAATCTGCTGCTTGGAAACACGTTAAAGCAGAAAAGGAAGGACGGCACAGGAGTTGTAAATTATACGTGTTTTATTTAATTTTTTTATTTTTTTCTCTATTTAGTTTTTATTTGCCTACTTTTTATGATTAAAATCAGAACAGGCAACTTTTAAGTAAAGCGAAATTGTTTTAACTTAAAATTAAATTAAAAAATGTTTAATGCAAAACATAGTTTTACAATCTGCCAAGTCTGCAATATTTACTACTCTAATTCTCTCGTATTTGTGCATCTTGTGGCAACGTGTTTAATAAACATAAATCTAGAATCAATCTAGATGTAATTCTCAAGTTCGTTTTGCCCTTTTTTTGGTTCTCCAGCTGGGCGCAACCCTTTCGTCGCAGCCATTTCCAGCAGAATTTTTGCTCCCAACATTCAGAGCTCTGGGTTGTTGGCAGCAAAACCGTGGCATAAGTAGAAAATGGCGACTTGAAATGGCCAACAATGGTCAGCATCGACCATTTGCGCAAATTCCACTTAATTAAAAAACGAGCGAAAGCGAGCAAAGCGAAAATTACTCAAGGAACGAGCCAGCGCAATAAAGCGAAGTCGAGTGCGAAGCCATGGCGACATAAGGAAGCCATGGCCAAGGAACCAGGATATAAAGGATATCCTAGAACTTGCCAACAGCGTCAAGTTGCCGTTGTCATGGCCGAACAATGGTGCAGCAACTCACAATTGCAAGAAATGAAATTCCTTTGTTTCGTGCAGCGAAATGAATCAAAACGACAACTGGCGGAAAAGCGAGAACAGAGCAGCGGCAAAATTGTGGAAATGCAGCGAGTCAGCGATTAATCGAGAAACGAATATCACAAGCCGCAGCCGGCTTGATGGCCTTAATGGGGCAGCTAAGCGCGGACGCGGACGGATGCACAACAACAACAAAAGTGCGCGTTGTCATAAAATAAATCAGCAAGAAGCCGTTAATATGCGCAGCAGCGCCCAGTGGCTGCAGTGAGACAAAGAATGCATTCGATTGCATTTTGTGCAATGGCGGAGAGAGGAAACGACGCACGGGTGGCGAACATGCAATCCGACAGAGTCAGATTGCCAGTTTACGAGTGTGTTGCTGCGGTTGAAACGGTTGTAAACAACAACAACGTCGCACTGAAGGGAGCCATGGGGGAACAGTGGGTGTAGTTAACGCATTTCTTACGACTGTATGTCAGCTGTGTTTACTATTTCTTCTCATTGACGGCAGCGACTACATTTCAGGTTTATCTCGGCGTTCTACTCAATCTTCGAGTAGCGAGAATTGTGTGTGCACTTTTGTGACTTGCGTGTTTGTAGTGAAGTCAAGGAGTGACTGGATAATTATTGTGTAGATGGAAAATCAAATGAAGGCAAAGGAATCGCAAAAATAAAATTGATTGTTAAGTAAAAATGTGCAACTTGTTGTTGTTGTATTTTTTAATTAATAGAAAAAATATAAATTGGTAGTGAAAGCGTAAAAACCGAGACCGGTAATGATTAAAATTATGATGTGCAACTAGACTTTGAATAGTCGCCAAATTGTTTTCTTAGCTCTGATCGTATTTATTTTATGCCAACTACCGCTAATGTTCTCTTAATGTTACGAAATCAAGAAAATTTGATTTGCCTCGATTTCATAGAACAAACATCAGTGGCGGATCCCCCCCCCCCCCCCCCAAAAATATTTTTCTGGATCCGCGCCTGACTAACATGATGACTTTATGCAACTAGGCAGTAAGTGAAACTACTGAGCCTAAAGAGGCCCAATCGTCAATGCATGGCAAAAAGTTTAACCCTTTCGCTACATGTTTTTACTAGGAAACAAACAAACATCACATGACGAAACAACAACTCGTACTATTTTTGTTTAATTTTTGTTACCAAACCCTGTTTTTGAGAATCTTGCCAAATGGCAACAATCATATCGTTGTAGTTGCAATAATTCTGTGGTCAAAAGCAATAACCGCCTAAGTCAAAAATTGCTTTTTCGAGCAATTTCGGTTTAAAGTTTTAGCGCGTAGTGTGTTCGTTATGGGAATGCGAATAGATTTTTATTAATAACTTTTTTGATTTTTAAGTTACAAACTCCCCGATTTTACACAAACGTAGAGCACAGTCAAGGGAACGTGGTGGCATCCATAACTCATTTTCTTCTTAAGTCGACTTAAGCGGTTATTGCTTTTGACCACAGAATTACTTATACATAAAATTTTTTACGCATAACTAAAAATTGACAATTTCAGCATTTACTTAAGCTAAATTTATTCATAAAATTTATCTAAATTGAAGATAAAACTCAAAGTGAAAATTTCTCTTATTTTTCTCTGCTTCTTCTTTCTTTACTGTGTAAATATATAACATTATAAAAACGTGTATATAAAAACTTAAACCAGTGACCGTAAATACAAACCCTAACCACGTACCCACGTACTTCGTACCCCTACGCTTTTTCTCATATTATTTTTCAAAATTACCTTTTGACCATTATTTGTCAAAAATTCCATGGAGTATTTATACTCTTTTGAAAAGCTGAAAAATCTACTATTAGAAAAACATGTTTTTATTTTTTTTTATTATATAATATTTTTATTACTAATTTTTAAACGCAACAACTCGAAAAATGTAAATCTAAAAGTGACAATTAATAATTCGTGCGACCGCAAATGAAAGAAAAATTAATATTGGGTTACATCTCCCTTTGCTGCGTTACAGCTTTGCATCGACTCTGCATTGACGAAATAAGTTTCTGACACTCTTTCGGTGTAATAGAGTCCCAAACTTCTTGAATTTTATTTTCTAGTTCCAACAGAGTTCGTCTCAGAGTCTCATCGGGGCTAGACGAAGGCCAATCTAAAACTTCAATGTTATTCTTGTGGAACAATTTTTTCGTAATTTTTGCTGTATGAGACGTAGCACCGTCTTGCTGGCTGAAAGGTGACAAGTTGGATTCGAATAAGTGAATGTAGTCTTGAGGTTTCAGTGTCCCCTTTATGAAGGGTAGCTTACCAACACATTTTGCTGACATGCACTTGCCGGGAACTTTACAACGCATCTTAAACAATCTCTGTGGTAGGCTTCGCCGCCTACACATACCTCAAATGTCGATTCGTCGCTAAAAATAATGGCATACCATTGCCTCTGGGCCCAGTTGCGCTTGGCTTTTGACCATGCCAATCGTTTCAGTCAATAAAGGTTTGTGTTTCGCCTGTAAATTAATAGAACACAGTTTTAAACCAATTTTGTAGTGGAACTTATGAAGTTTTTTCTGGTCCACTCGCGCCCCACTTGCTTTCCGATTCTTTCTGACCACTTTGCAGATAGGTTTCTTAGAGAGCTTCGCCTATTTTCTTCACAATCTATGACAAAATGCGCATATCGCGAGGTGTAATCGTTGATTTTCGACCCCGTGTATGCAATTGTGTTTCGGTTGACCCAAATTCTTTGTAACTTTTTACAATATATTGCACTGTAGATTTAGATAAACTCAATTCCGCCGCGATTTGAAGATAACCTTTGCCAGAGTTAGACTTGTTGATTATTAAACTCCGAATATTTTTGCAAATCAGTCTACCACGCGCCGATATAACGATTAAAAAATTTATTGTATGAGAAAATATTTTAATATTTTTAATAAAAAAAAATTAAGATGAAGTATTGCAGATATATCATGATGCGCAATTAAAGGCTTGTTTTTGAAAGCAGTTATCAAAACAAAATTAAACCAATATTTCTCTTTTTTCCCGCTTACCGAATAAACAAAAACATTTTTTTTATTTATTTACTTATTAAATTATTTCTTTATTGAAATTTATTTTTTGGGGAAAAAATAAAAATTATGCAATGAGTTTTATTTTCCACTAGCAGAATGAGAATTTATTTTTCAGTTTTATTTTTTCTTCACGGGGCGAGTTTTTGTTTTTGACTTCAAAATAAGCCTCAAATAATTTTCTGAGTAATACTTTTCGCGAATGATGCATACTATGTAATTTTTCCCTATACCCACCCAAACTTGAAAAGAATCAAATTAAATTTCAAAATTAAAAGTTCACTTTCAAAACTAAATTAAACTAAGATTTGAACCGAAAACAAAACCTGGAATAGGACTAAAACTAAAATTAAAACCACTTAATTATATGCGAGTACTAAGAGTAGGAAATTGATGAGGACTGCAAGTGAACTTGGGCCAGAGTTTGAAAATATCGGCGGCTTGCACTGAGAGCAAAATCATTGGCTGCACTTGAATTATGATATTTCTAAGGGTCGCAGGATTAAGTAGCTAGCAGTCTTCTCAATTTGTTGTAGGCATTTATGTTATAACTAATATCAATAAGAATAATAATAATAATATTTCTAACACAACATACCAAAAGGCCAACAATATGATTGGACGATTAATTTGTAATGCCAGCTGAAAAAATAAAAATTATTTGCAAATGCATAAATAATTGTAGTGATCTAGTAAGAAATATGTGCTTTTCTTCCACTTTTTCCTAAAGCTTTCATACAGTTCAAACATTTAACTGACAACCCGCAAAGTTGTTGGCAGTTTTATTTAGTTTTTAAAAAATATCCCTCAAAATTGCTCCCCAAGGACCCATATCCTTGTCATCGATGTCTCAATGTCAAAGTTCTGCTGGACTGGATGCGGCACAGCTGAAGTACTAATTCTGCTTTAACCTTCGCATTATTATCCGCAGGCAGCCGCAGGCCAACCCAAACATAATAACAGTGATGAGAATATGCAAGAATATGAATATCCTTTTTGGTTTGTATCCTTGCATTGACAGCATTTCTTGGCTGTCGCTCCGTTCGCTCGCCAATGCTACAAGACACCAGGAATTTTTCAATAAATATCAAAAGCAATAACTTGGAATATTGACAAAGGTTTGACTGTTTACACACAGTGCACACTCACACACACACACACACACGCACAAATACCACACGCACACACACATACGAACATACGCAGTTGCTCGCTGCAATGGGCAAAACGAAAACAACAACAACAACAACGCTAACCGGTTGGCTATGTCAAAGCTGCAAAGAGCATGGAACAATTTTGCAAAATTCGATGCGCACCGCCGCTTCACTCCACTCCAGCCGCAGCGCCAGCCGTGTTAAGCCATAAATGGCAATATTGGTTTTGGCGCTTTGCACAAATCTGGCAGCCCCAATGCGAGCCGGCACTGTGGCTGTCGCTGCCTCTGCGGCGTTGTGTCGCGCCGTCCGTATTGTTTGAATGCTCGCAAAAGGACATCAACTTTTATGCGAAAGGATCAACTTGAGCCATTATTAAAAAGGATGTCGGTATAAGTTTGCTTTGCATTTATTTGGCGAACGGTCGAGCACAAAAATGCCAAAAATTTGCCATTTGAATACATATTGATAAAATTATAGCGCAACGAAATCGAGGCTCAAGTGGCATTCGCATGGCTGTGTGTGTGTGTGTTTGTGTGTTAGTGAGTGAGTGTGCAAGTGAGTATGCGTTGTGCTGCCGTTGCTTACTTGTTGTGTTGTTGCGGCAAAAAAAAGGAAAAATAAAAATTCCTCACATTTAAATCTTTGGAAAATACCTCACTTTCTGCCTTTCCCTCTCTCTGGCCCCCTCGCCCACACCGCGACTTGCCTACGCTGTATTTCCTGCGATTTTCGACGAACATTTCTTTTGTTCGCTTTGACAATTGGATTGGATTTGGTGCTGCTTCGCAGTTCACCATTGAAACGCGAAATTGAAGGATTTACTTGGCAGCGCATTCAATGCAAAGGATATTTTGCAGATAATAACTTGAAAGGCGGTTCCAAGTGTCAGCAGCATAAAAGCGTATAAAAGCCGCTACAACAAAAAAAAACCACTTGCCAGCGCTCTGTGCTAAATACACGAAATGTTGCACGCCTCACAGCCTTTTCAACGGAATGGAATACATTTGCAAGCGCCCGAAAGCATGCAATGAAATCAACAGCCAACCAATCGTATTCCATCAATGCGCCAATATTGAAATTGTGCGGCTTATTGGCATTGCGTGCGCTCGTCAGACATGCTGCATTGCTGCGTACGTAGTTATTGGCCAATTTATTGGATTTTCATGACTTTCATTTCGTTCATAACGCAACTGAAATTGCTGCATAGTTTCAGGCGGCAGCAACACGCTGGCATTTGCAATAATAACGAAAGCAACTGGCTATGGAATATGGGAAACGGCATCAAAGCGGTTAGTAGTAACTGGTTGAAATGTTGTACAAACACAAACCACAGCCAGCACCAAGTTTTTGCTTTTGAAACTTCATCGAAGAGAGTGGCACAAAAAGTTGCTACTAACATTAAAAATTCATTTTTTTACCAAGCCTAATGATCACTTTGGAAACTCAAGTTCAGAAAACCAAATAAAGGCCAAGAATCAACAGAAAACTTGAGTTGAGGAGAAGAATACATGAAAGTGTTAATTAAAAATTAAAAAATTCTGCATTTATTTCAGAAAAATGAATTTTTAAAGTTTATCTAAATTGAAGTAAAAAGTCAGATTAAAAAGTTCTCTTATTTTTCTATGCTTCTTCTTTCTTTACTGTGTAAAAATATAGCATTCCAAAAACTTTTTAAGAAGTACAGAAAAAGTTACCCAACATTTTCTGTTCAACATATTTAAAGTAATGACGAATCAGATTTGCAGTCATGGCATTTTCTAATTTTCCTCTTTGTGACATAACAACATTTAACATTACTGCGCACAAAGCATTGATGTCTCTCTGTGTCCTTTCTGTTCATACTTCATAGTTATTGGAATTCTTTTGCGCTCATAAACAAGCAACGCATGTGGTCAAGATTATTCTACATATTTTGTTAGGGTTTTGTAAATGCTCCAAGACCATTCCACGTATACGCAACTATGCACAAAAATTATGCACATAACATTTCATATCATATCGAAAATTGTAATTTGAACCCGAATGCGTCTAAGCACATTTGTATCTTTGCTTTTCACCCAACAGCACAGACTGTTGTTTTGTTGTTGTCACATTTGCCTATTCGTTTCTATTTGATCGATGACACAATACGTCGACGACAACAGTTTTGGCTATTGTTGTGGCAGCAATGTAAGAGGAAACCAGCTGACGGCAACCGATACAACATGAGTGAGGCGCACCGAAGGACGACATAAGCCTATTAGATTTTCAATACTAGTAAAGTGGTGGAAATTTGGGGAATGCATTGATGAATATTAAATTTCATATAGGTACTTATGAGATGATACAGCAGCTGGGTTGTTTGAAGCAGATCAAATTCGAACAATTTCTCTATGTTAGAGTTGGAGTACAATTTATTACATTCATAGGCTTTTCTATAATAGTAAATTTGTAAATGTGAAGTGTATTTCATGAAGCATTTTTAGAAGTGTTTTCTATATTTTCTTTTATATTTTCTATATTTTTTAGTAAATTTTTTCAACGAGGCGAGGTGACACAGTACAACTCCTTGAGAAAGCGCTAAAATAATGCTTGAGCTATTCAATGAAGTGGATACGAGATTCGTTCTCTCGCTACCGAGATAGGACCCAACACAAACATACTAACGGGGGAATGGGTATAGCGAAGATGGGTATAACGGAGTCGACTGAATGCAGAAAATGCAAAGAAAATGGTGCCAAGAAAACCCTGGAGCTCATCCAGCCATCTCAAGACTACGACTTACTCACTTAGGGGCCTCGTTCTTTTCTGGATTAGAAAAGGTTCCCAAGCATGACATCAAATTGCTGCTGAACCTCGCTAGGAACACCCACATTCCCACCAATCAATTTTATGTCGATTCGCAACACTAAGGAGTCCTAACTGGTATCGGTAGGGACCGAACAGGCTATATGCTCTATGCTTGACCAACTTGGCCAGTCAGCCTAACCTAAGTTGGTGAAACAACCCTTTACCGGATTTCGACACCAAAACATGTGTAAAGGTGTTCTATGAAGAAACGTGATTTAATAGACATATTGATATCGAACTTCCTGAAAATACTCTAAATCGATAATCTAAATTTAACTGGACGAATAATGCGTTCAGATTTGTTTACGGGAAAACTCGGAAAAAAACTTGAATCGATAAGCCTATTGACTTCAAAAATTGTAAAAATACTTGAAATCAAAAAAGTTAGACAGGTGTTTCTGCATGAACGACGGGTTAATATTATACATGGAGAAACACATTTTTTTGGCCTTTTGACTTCAAACTTGGTGAAAGTACTTCAATTGTAAAATAACTCGATGTGTTTTTAATTTTTCCGAATATTAAATCAGACGGGGTCAACGACGGGTTAAAAGTTTGTACAAAGAAACTGTGAAAAAACATGAATTAATGGGCCCATTGATTTCAAACTTTGTGAAAGTATTCCTAGTGAGAAATAATTTTACACATATTTTTCACTTTTTTGAAAATTAAAAATCAACAATGGGTCAACAATAGGTTAACAGTTTGTATGGAGAAACACAATTTATTGGCCTTTTGACTTCAAACTTAGACAAAAAGCACTTGAATTGGGAAATAATTAAAATGTGATTTTCATATCAGGTGTACAACTTTGCTTCCGCCGTTTTTTTCCAAAATTAAAAGCTTTATTGCGAAAAAGTGCTTACAGATGTATTATTCAAAGTATTGTCCGTCGCTAGCGACAACTTTCTCCCATCTTTCCGGCAATTTTCGGATCCCGGCTCGAAAAAAGGAGTCCTCTTTTGACGCTATCCATGAAGCAATCAATTTTTCCAATTCTTCGAAGGATTGAAAATGTTGATCTGCCAGGCCGTGTGCCATCGAACGGAATAGGTGGAAGTCAGAAGGGGCGACATCTGGGGAATACGGCGGGTGGGGCAAGACTTCCCATTTCAGCGTTTCCAGGTACTTTTTGACCACTTTTGCTCGATGTCCCTCGGTATCAACTCGTACGGCACCCAGTTTCCTTCTTTCTGAATCATGCCCAGGGCCTTGAGACGTTTTGAAATGGCTTGCTGACTCACTCCCAACGATTCGGCAAGCTCTTCTTGGGTTTGGCACGAATCTTCATCAAGCAATGCTTCTAGTTGTTCATCTTTGAAGGTTTTTTCTCTTCCACCACCATGTTTGTCTTCGACATCGAAATCACCATTTTTAAAACGTTGAAACCACTCCCGACACGTTCTTTCACTCAGAGCAGCATCACCGTAAGTTTCTGAGAGCATTCGATGCGCTTCAGCTGCATTTTTTTTCGAATTGTAACAGAAAAGTAAAACTTCCCGCAAATGGCGAGAATTGGGCACATAAACGGACATTTTCGAGCGTGAATAATACGAAAACAAGAACAACTGTCACTGAAACGGCGATGACAATTCGTTAGGCACTGTCCACACTGACTTTAAAGGCATTACCATCTATGTATTTCAACCAGCCTCAGCCGGTACAGCCACCTATCGGAAAACGGCGGAAGCAAAGTTGTACACCTGATATTTTTGAAAATCGAAATCTACGGTGGTAAACTAAGGGTTAAGAATTCGTTTAGAGTAAATGTTAAAACTCATGATTTAAAGGACCTTTTGACTTTTGATTTTTTTTAAACACTTGACATCAAAGATAATAGACATATGTTTCTTCAAACCAATCTGACGGGTCAACAATGGGTTCAGAATTTTTATCGGGGGAAACAAAAGAGCTTGCGTGGGGCCCGCTATTGTAAATATATGCGAGAAAACGTGTTTGATTTATACATTTGCAGTAAGCTGAATCCAACTCCAATTCGAACTGTCAGACTTGCGCACTGATCTCTGAACTGCGGCAGCTCCAAAGTTTAACTGTGAGATTATTTTTACAGCTTAATTGAAAACATGTAATATTCATTGGAAATGGAACCAATTAATTGACATTAAATAAAGTAATTAAGTAATCAGTTAATTGATTTTTCCTCTGCTACTAGCTACTGCTACTAAAATATTTATCTAATGCTAACAATGAAAAAAACTGTCAGTCATTTGGCATTTGTTCACGTTGTGCCGCTTTCTACGTACTAACTGTCAGTTGGCCTCTGCAAGCGATCGAACTTAATCGCATGGCATATCATCAAATTAATTTATGCAAACGGCACCATTTTGTACTCACACACACACACACACACATACTTGCACACACACTCATTCATTCATCCATACATACATATATAGAAGCACACAGTGAGCGGCAAAGTTTAGCGCTCCGCATGTAATCGCTACCACGTTCCAACCAAATCCAATCGACTTAATTATCGCTTGGCGGTAACATAATTAATTATGTTAATCCAACATCAAACTAAACACACTCGTCGCACCGTCGAGCCCCAGCAGCGCCAGCAAAGCGTTTGCCAAGTTTGAAATTTCATTTGACTGGCTTGAACTTTGCCCGCGTATCCTTGGCCGTCCTGGCGCCCACTTCACTGGCATTGCGTCGCATTAGTGCTTCGATTTATGATGCAGCAGAAAAAAAATGAAAAATGTAACGGGAAAAAGCAAGCGTGGTAAAGCCAAGTCAAACTTAATGCTTTTATTAATTAGTGAATGGCAAAGGGAGTTGTGGCTGGTGTGGGTGTGGGAGCGGGGGGGGGGGGGGGGAAGTGGGACTTGAGTCAAAGCAAAATTAAATGTGTCAGCCGAAATACGCGCGCAGTTAATTACGAGCAAAGCGCTGCCTTGGCTTATTGGTGGTGCGTAACAAGTTACAATGTGGTCCAGCGAGTTGTTCTGAGTTGGCAAAATGCGATATGAGAATTTATGAAATTTTCATTTTTTTTTTTTTTTTGCTGCAAGACTGAAATAGAAAATGCGACCATGAATTATGATTTGTAGTTAAAGTTCTAGCAATAACTTTAATGCACATACATACATCTACCCATACCCACACACACACATGAATAGTTGTGTATGGCATAATGCTCGAGGGCACTTGTGAACGAGAGACGAGCTTTCAAGCGTCTTGGCAGCACCTTACAACCCAACAGTTTGACTTTTGTTTGTGACAGTTTGAGTGATGTTCTGCAATTAGCGTCCACCTACAGGCAAAGCATCACACACACACACACGCATACTGCACTTCAGCCACATGTACGCACTTGCGCACATATATAAATATTTAGCACAGCGCCATCTCAGCGGCGCTGAATTTCTGTGTGTTTGTTTGAGCTGCAGCTGTTTGTTGGGCCGACCTAGTTGCTGTTATTGTTGTTGTTGTTATCACTTACTTGACAACACATCAAACTTGACTCTTAACGCCGTCTGGTGCTGCTGCCGCTGTACTACTACACTTGTCCTTGTCCCTTCTGGTTGGCTTGTGGCGCTTCGAGCTCAGCTGTCGACCCGCCTTGGCGCTGTCGCTGTCGCTGCCAACGTTGCTGTCGCTGTCAAGTGGCAACAATTCAAACACTCGTACATTTCACACACACACTTTCTGCATCTTCATTGACTTTTTGCTTGTCTTCATTTTCTTTTCGTGCGCACTTTTTCTGCTCAACTTTTTCTCTCCCCTACACTCACACTTACTTGTATTTATTTATTTTTATTTCTACAATATTTGCGCTGTTTGCCCTCGCCGCGGCCACTCCATCTTATTTGCTTGTCTTGCAATGTTTTTGGCATATCACATTATTGCTGGTAACGAGATAATTGCATAATGAAATCCAAACAACATCAGCAACACAGCACAACGCGCGCGCGCCATCCCCAGTCAGTGCCACATCATTCGCCTCTCAAACCTCGCCCACAATCCGACAATGCCACAGCACTTTTGCTCTTTTTTTGTTTGCTGCTGTTTTATTTTTCTGTCGACATTATTGTGTGTTGTTGTTTTTTGGCGCTGTCAAGCAGCATCCTTCATTTGTCGGTTGTCGACTCTTTGTTGTTGTGGTTCGTTGATTTGTTTCCACTAGCTGTTTGTGCTTATTGTTGTTGTTGTTGGTTGGGCGCACATTAGCCGCTTGCGCTGTTGTTGGTGGGGGTGTGTGATGATTATTGGCGGTTCTTGTTGCTGTTTTTAGCAAAGAGCGCCACGTCACGGCTGCGAGCATGGTTTCACTTTTATCCATTCTTCTTCCTCGGTGTGCTTCTTTTTTTCAGTATGAGAGTGTGTGTGTTCTGCCATGACAGCTGCTTGATTGACAGCACAAGTTAAGTGCATTAAGTGACTGCGCATGTGGTATATATTGTAACAACAACAACAGCAGCAGCAAGCAACATTTCAGCTCTGTCTTCATTTCGTGTGCGCGGCGCCAAGGAACCAACAGTTAATACATATAAATGTGTGTATGTGAGTGTTAATTTTAAAAAGCAACTTCATTAAAACACAGACAAGGCATCTTAAATTACAGGGTGCAGCTATGAAGCACTTATGAGTAGTCAAGCTATGGTTGGGTGAGCCCAGAACAAGCGTCAATGTATATTTCTGTTAGCAGTAGACAAAAGGCATTTGTTATGGCTTACTTTCTTCCTGAAAATATGCTACGAAAAATTGGTTTGACAATTAATAGTTGAAATAAATTAGTGATATTTGTCTTTGAACCCATAAATTGTTGCATGCTTTTAGGCTCATCCTCAATATTTAATTCAAAAACTAAAACATTACTACCAAACTTTATACTTTAAAACCAAATAAAATTATTTATTGATTTGAAATTTAATCCGCCTTTGACAGTAGCGGTTTTGTTGGATTTTAATTTAGAAAATATGCCCCACACCCAGTGTTGCCACTTGAAAAATTTTTTGCCGACCAAACTTCCAACCAACTCCGACTCAACCGACCAAATTAAAAAACTGCATTATCATTAAAGTCATTTTTAAATTACAATTTGATTTTTTTTATAAATTTTTTGCACTAATGAAAAGATATTCACATCACAAAACGGACCGAAATTCGTTTAAGCGAACCGGCGGGCCAACGAAAAAAATCTGACCAATTTTTTTCCGAAAAAAACCAAAAGTGGCAACTCTGCTCACACCTTACTCAGACAGCCAGCTAAATTGCGCAATTAGGACATCTTCTCAATTTATGCTCAATTTATTCTCAATTTAGCTATAAATTGAGCTCAATTTGTCATACAAAAATCTCAGTTTATCTAACTGCAATTAGCGCTAAATTAACCATAAATTTACCTCGATTCGCCAAGCAAATCTGTGTCCTGCTGTCATTGATAAACAAATTCATTTACAATTGACGGAACCAAAACAAAAATGAGAAACTGACAGAAGCCAAAATCGTTTGTTAACATTTCTATGCTTTGAAATTTCGTTGAAAAATTATTTTATTTACATGTTTAATATAATTTTTCTTATAATTTATTCTTTATTTTGTATAATCAGAAAAAAGCTTTCATGTGTCAAAACAAAAATATATTCGATAACATTTCTGATTTGAGGTGTAAACTAAATTGAGGTGTGTGAACAGCAAAGGCGATCAACTCAAGTAAGTAAGTAAATTTCCTCAAATTGTTCGACTGTTTAAACAGGACATTAACCCTTTCGATCCCAAAGCTGCCTGAGAGCAACTTCACCTATTTGTCATCCTATAGCAAAAGCTACGATTGATTTATGCGTTTAATTTTTGTAAGTACCAACATATTAAAATTTTTAAAAGTAAATTCAAACCAAATTACAAAAATTTGACTGTTATCCCCAAAATAATTTCCAATAATTTTCAGCGATATCAGGGAAAGTTTGTGTTCTAATTGAAGTCTACGAATTGGGCAGGTTTGATCAAAACCCTGTTTCTTTAATAATGGTTAAATAAAATCAAAAAATAATAATTTTGTATTTTTCCATATATTTTTGATAATTTTTCTGTCATTAAAAAATACTGATACAAAATGTATTTAACTCGTTTTAAGCTAAACTTGTTGAGAAGTAAACTTGCTGTAGAACGCTAACAAAGAGACGTGGCGACTTCAAATGTCGTGTGCACACTTCTTAGGCAAATGTTTAATGATTTTAATATCAAAAAGGTACACAGTGCGACAATTATGTATTAAGACTCGAACCATTTTTCAGCAACCAAGCACGCCATCTATGTGCACATGCGTTTTGAAGATTCAACCTTCTTCTACTAACTGTCAAAATTTCATGACATTTGGTTGGCATTTAATATTTATTAAAATTAATTTTGCAAAACACGTTTTCGTTTGATGTTGAAATTTTAACATGGAGCAAAGAGCGGTCATTGCACATTAGACATCGTTGCAGCCGCAGAAAATGATCCAAACTTCCTGGAAGCAATTGTTACGGGTGATGAAACATGGTGTTTTCAATACGATCCAGAAACCAAGCGTCAAAGTGCGGAATGGAAATCAAAAAACTCGCCACAAGCCAAAAAAACACGAAAAGTTCCATCAAAAATCAAAACAATGCTCATCACATTCTTCGATAGCAAAGAAATTATCCACAAAGAATTTGATCCAACTGGTCAAACAGTTACTGCCGCATATTACCTCGAAGTTTTGAAGCGTTTCATGGCCAGAATCCGTCGTATTCGACCAGAATACCGCGATCCAAAAAGTTGGTCTCTGTTGCACAATAATGCATCGAGTCACACAGCACTCATTATTCGTCAATTTTTGGCTCGGAATCAGGTCTGTGTGTTGAATCATTCGCCGTATTCACCTGATTTGGCACCGTGCGACTTCTCTTTGTTCCCGAAACTCAAATTGAAGTTTAAAGGATGCTTTCTTGATGACATTCAGACCATACAACGGGCTTCGACGAGGGCACTGGAGGAAATTCCGAAAAATGAGCTGGAACACGCGTTTGAATCACTATTAAATCGATGTAACAAGTGTATTGAGTAGGAGAATATTTCGAATAAATATACCGAAAAATTAGCAGATATCATGTTTTAATTGTGTTTTCTAGAGGCAGTCTTAATACATAATTGTCGCACTGTGTTCGGGATCGAAAGGGTTAAAGTGAAAAACTTAACATTTTTATTCAACTTATTGTACAAAAATAAGTTAGACTGGTGAATTTCTTACCAGCAATGGACTAAATAAATTTATAAAATTAAATAGTTTACAAAAATATTTATAATACTTATTTAAACAATATTATAGCATCCGAATATACACTACGAATACTTTGTTTTACCTAAAATCCATAATAAACATACAACTAGCATGATGGCTGTAAATTTAATTCGTGATATGTAGCATATTTTAGGGCTGACATTCAATATTTAACTCTACAAACTTAAAGCAAATAGCAGAATACATATTTTTAAAACTTAAAAAGGTTCTAAAGAGTGATTCACTTCGTTGATATATACTTTACCTTTCTATTCAAATAACTCCTCACTTTACAATGACATTTTTTCACACATTTATACATTAATTAAAGTTTAAAAGGGGAAAAATCACACGTTCCAAGCACTTTGTGACGAACACCAGCTCAGTTTTTCATTGTCTGACCAACCAGTGTGTTGCCGACAAACAACTTTTCTGCTGACCTTTAATTGTAAAATCATGTAGCAGAAAATGGAAAAACGAAATTCACAAATTGAGAAAGAATATTCAACAACAATTGGAGCATAAAAATTTCCAAAAACATGCTGACCCTATTTCGTTAACGTTGCTGCTGCTGCTGCTTTTGCTGTCGGTGATGTGAATATTTGCATTTGCTGGATTTCATTTCATTTTATTTTATTCTATTTGATTTCACTCGAAAACTGCAATAAATTCAGAAGCGTTGTGCATTGATAACACTTGTCACATTTGTTGCATTGTAGTTGTGTATTGCACTCGTTGCTGTTACGCTTTTGGCCGCGTTGCTAACGTATGCAAAACAAATGAGACACATTCACATGTGGCCCGAGGAAAGCGAGCACAAATGTGAAGCAGACAAAGCAGAACCAGAACGCAGCCAAGATGCAGTGACGATAGCAAACACAATAAATGTTGCACAATGCATATTTGCTATCGCTGCGACAGCGATATTTCAATTATTGCCCTCCGGTTCGGGCCAACCTCAGCCAGCGAAAGGACAATAAAACCTCACATGAGATATGGCAGCAGAAAAGAAATAAAGCGAACTTGAAAGCAACCAAAAAAACCGCCATCGATTCGTTCAATTTTGCAATGTGTGTGCTCGGTGTGCAACATAGCCGCCGCAGCCATAGAAGACCGCAAATGCCAAACCGCTTCAAGTTGAAAAGTTGTAAAACTTTGTTAACAAACAAGACCACAATAGATGCCGAGCGGACAGCTCAATGGATCGCTCGACAGACAGACAGGCCACAGTTGAGCTGCAGCGGACATGGCACAGCGCACTCAATCAAATCGCTGATTGTTTTACAAGAACACATAAATATGCAAACACGCACACACACACACAACCACACAATGAACGAGTGTGTGAGTGAAGTGTGAAGTGGCAAGAAGTGTGCTTTGCTTTAGCTCAAAGCAAGCAAGTAAAAAGTGCTTTGCTTCAGGCGTCTTAAGGCAGGTTCTCACCTTGTGGATCCGAAAAAGTGCATTTCTTTAGGAATTTTTTTTGAGAAAACGGTTAAAGATACAATGCTGAACACACATTTATTTAGAGAATACAATTTTTAAAATTAAATGAATCAAAAAAAGAGGGGGAGGGGGCGACCATCAGTGGCGGCATGTCGGCGAGGAGGTGTCCCGCTACCGGAAGTGATTCCATCAAAACCCGTGATCGGAAACACAAAAATCGAACACATTCTTAATGTGTACCGTATTATCTATTGAATGAACTATGATCATGAAAAAAAAATCGAAATTAAAAAAGTTATGAGGTTTTGAAAAAAAAATTACGATTTTCGCATTTTTTTGTTCACTAATTATTTTTTTAAATAAACAATTTTCAATATTTTTGGCTGATCGTAGTTCGTTTATTAGAAAAAACCCTAAGGAATATTTGAAAAAAATTTGGTGACGATTGGTTAATTCCAGCGCCTTCAATCACTTCCGTAAGGTCCGAAAATGTGGTTCTGAGAAAAACGCGTTTAAAGTTTAAAGCGCGCTTGGCCGGTGCTCTACACTGCTCTATGTAACGGCCTGTAACTTTTGTAATTTTTCAGATTTTGATCTGAAATTTCTGGAGCACATTTTTTAAACATATATCTACACGATAAGGCAAAAAATTTTTTTTCCACAAGGTGAGAACCTGCCTTAAGAATTGAATATTTCACAGCTAACGTTGCGTATGAGCAACATTCAATTTCGCTGTATTTGCATTTTTCGATTATTACATAATTTTTCAAGGTTTGTTATGCAACACTAAATTGTCTCATCACTAAAGAGTTTTGTTTTGGTGCACATAAATTTCTAATAAATAAATATTTATTACGCCAACAACAGCAACACAACATAAATAAATCTCATCTCTAAATCTCATGCGTTGCTATATTTGAGTCCTTTGCGTGTTTTTCCTGAACATTGAATCCATAAGTTTTTGAAAAGCGTTTTTCTTGCTCTGACTGCCTCAAACCTACAACTACAACTACAAACGGCGCTCGTGTCGCTTACTTTTTGCAAGTTTTTGTCTTTGTTTTTTGCGCCGGTTGTCAGCTGTTGTTTAGCGCTATGCTCGCTTGTTGTTATTCATACGAATTTGACATGAGCACCAAATGCTTGAAATGCTCTGTGTGTGTATGTTTGTGTATAGCGCTATACCACATATGCAAAGCATCTGCAGACACAGCAAAGTGGTTTATTTTCGTTTATATTTTGGCCTCACAGATATTTTCTTTCATTTCATGGTTTTGCGTTCGCGTTCACTTTTATGTGTTCGCTTTTGGTTTGATGATGCTCGGTGACGTGTCCGTGATGTGTTCCACTAAATGAAATTTGAGTTAGTTGAAATTGGAAATGCCGCACCGTACGTATGAGCGATTTTTTGTTTAGTTGGTGTGTGTGGTTTTGCAAGTGAATTTATGCTGCCAGTTTAATTTGTGAAATGATGTGGAAAATTTAGCGCAAATATGTTAAATAAGAGGATTTATGCATAATTCAGAATTTAGATATTGATTAAATATTTGTTTTATGTTACAATAATATTGACTGTAATTTTGGTATGAAATTTTTGGTTTTTAATATTTATTCGAATTATTTATTCGAATTGTTTATTCAGTAACAATCTAGCGAACACTTGCAGATTATATAGAAGCAATATTACAAGTTAAAATAGATTATAAAGATTACAGGTTACATAAAGTTTCTTAAAAATATGTATACTTAAACTAAAGTCCATGTTCTCAGAGATCGTTTTGCAAAGTGCAGTAAACTTATGAATAGGTTTATTGAAGTCATATACAGTTTTGTGCACTAAGCACTAAAAAGAATTGCAATTTTTTTTGCTCATTATTGACTCCTCTCTGGAGCATAGGGCCTCCACAAGACAGCATTGTGTTGGTTACGTTAATCGGTTGTGCCTTGGTAGGTGATTGGCCTGCCGCAGGTAGAATTTAAAAGGAATATAAAAAAGAATTTAAAATAACTTCTATGAAATTTTTTATTGCATTGTTTTCTCCAGTACCTAAAGTAATTACACTGTGCGTGAAATTTACCCTCAAAAATTCAGACATGGAGGGGACCTACAGAGCGAGTTTTCACAAGTATACTGAGTTGAGATCCACCAGCCGTTTGGCTGGATTGGCTCCAGTTTAAAAGAAATGCGACTTTGAAGTTTGCTCATTTTAGTCGAGTTCGTCGCTTAAGTCTTCGAACGTTTAAATGCTAATAGGTCCTAAATCGTTCCGAATATCGCTTTACTGTCTTCGGCAAGTTTGTAGATATTTTAACGACCAACAAATTTGCTTAAGACACATTTTATTATATTTATATTAGAATTAAATGACACTCATACGCCACGTTGCGCTGCGCAAAAATATGCACATATCGCAATTACACAGTTTGAATGCGGTTTTTTTGCATTGGTGTCTTAAGCAAATTTGTTGGTCGTTAAAATATCTACAAACTTGCCGAAGACAGTAAAGCGATATTCGGAACGATTTAGGACCTATTAGCATTTAAATGTTCGAAGACTTAAGCGACAAACTTCCCGAAAATTACCAAACTTCAAAGTCGGATTTCTCCAGCCAAACGGCTGGTGGATCTCAACTCAGTATACCTATAGGAAACTCACCCAGTAGGTCCCCCCCATGTCTAAATTTTGGACTTGCACAGTGTTATTATCCATCTTTTTTTAAATAAAAAACTTTCCCTTATTTAACAAATTTTGTACTAAATATTTATGATTTTTTTAATTTTGGTTGCCGATAATTATTATTTTGAAAAAATATTTTTTTTTAAGTTGAATTACCACCGTTTGGGTATGAATTGATTTTTAATTTTTTTCAAATTGACAAACGCAAATTAACTGAACAAAAAATCAATTTCAACCAACAACTAAACAATTAAATTCATTCAAAATGAATCCTGGTGTTCTCAATTAAAATTTTTTTAGCATTTTTTTTATTCCATATAAATGAAATTTATTGTTGAAAAAGCCGAAAGCCTTTGAAGCTAGTGCTCATATTTTTTTAAAATATTTTATTGTTTAATGGCTGCAGAATACTGCTGGAGTGTGAAGGAAGATGAATACAACCGTTGTGTCAAAAGTATGAAATAATGCAACTCCTTTCTTGCTTTTCACGTAACGGTCCTATCTTATCCTTCACACTCCAGCACTTTTAACTTATATCTAGTTTCCATTTGGAGTATTTCCTGGTGGAATTTCACGCCATGTCGATCAGATAATTCCCCCATATTTGAAGGGAACCTATATAGTGAACACCTCGATATAATGAACGTCCACATTTTTACATGGATTTCTCTAAATAGTGAACAATCGAAAACCTCTTAATAGTGAACAAAATTTTGAAAGCAATTTCAAGCAAAAAGCTATCGCATGGGCTGAGGTCAACAGTACTGATTTTGTTGGTATACAATTGTAATCTACACGAAAAAGCGGTTCAAAAATAACTTTGTGACAAAAGAAGCAAATGCCTATTCGCCAATTCGTTCAATAAGCATACATTTATGTTTTTCTACTAATTTATTTCAATGATCTCTCGAAAACTCTCGCAGCCGCTGTAGCTTAGCTGGCTTGTGCGTTGGGCCGCGAGTCAAGACTCCGCGGGTTCAATACTCCGTTGCGTTTACACCGAAAAAAAAAAAGAAAAGCAACAATTTTTCTTTCGGCGGCTGTCCTCTCAGCAGGAAATGGCAAACGAATTTTTATGCACAAAATGTATTTTGAGCAAATAAAACGAGTTTTTGAACAAAAATTTTAACCTTGATATAGTGAACAACCTCAATACTGTGAACAGGCCTTGCAATAATTAGTTCACTATATCCAGACACGACTGTACATGAGTGCGTTCATATCTGCGAATGCAGAAATCATTCGGTTTTACTAATTTTTTATAGTCTTTTGATTTGTGGCAACTTATGAAAATTTTTCAACGTCTTTGATGCCTAATGAAACCACAATATACACAGACAGCAGCAAACTTGAAACAGATGACTTCGGCTCGGCCTTCGTCGTTCTTTTCTCTTAAAAACGCTGGAAGAACTGTAGCCGTAGCCAAGCCGTAGCTTACGCCATCGACTCAGATTTGTCATGGGCTCAAAGTCAATTCTAAAAATTAATATACTGTTAGCTTACCAAATAATTCTAGAACCAATTACTTGTCCTTGTATCACCTTGCGGGCAGTATTATTCTAACATCCTAACGACTGAATTTTCAATGTGCAATGATTTCTAGTTCAAAAATAGTTCCAAATATAACGTAAGATTAACATTGGCATAGATTTGGGCCAAAAACTTGATTATATTTAATTTGATACTAATATTGTTAGACTAAGATGAGTTCAACAATTTAAATTCGTTTTCAAGGTGGGTGTTGTTGGCAACTTCAAGGCCTTGTAAAAACCAAACTAGAGGTGACCCAAAACAAAAAAATACATAGTCGTGATCAGCGGCTCCGGAATTATAAGGAACAGTTCAGAAAATGGGCGGGTTTTGTGAACATAAAATCATTTTTCTTTTGAATTCTAATTAAAACTAATTTATTTTCATACTACAAATTTGTGTGCCTTTGTTTTTGCTCGTCTAATTTCCATTCTAAATTTATTATTTACCTTTTTAGATTTGACATGCCAATCTCTATGAAACCTCTATGAAACTTTATATTTTTATTTGATATTTTTATTATAAATTCCATAAATTTTTTATTGTTTTTCACAAGTACAATTGCGCTTTATTAAAAATAAAAAATTAAACACTACAGCAAATTTTTCTTCGGTGTTGATTTTGCAATTTTTATAGTAACAAACTTTTGCCAGAAGTTTAAACAAAAAGCACCTAAAACTAAAATATTTAAACCTCTGCTTCTGCTTCAACTGTTGAACTGTTTTTTACACTTTTAAACTGCATACACCAGCGTCCTGGTTTCAGTTTGCTCCATTAGCTGCAATTTGAATATTTTGCAAATTTGAATAAAAACGAAAGTTTGCTTTATTTCATTTACAGCACTTTCCATATAAACGCAAACTGCAGGTGGATTTTTCTTCTTTGCTTTACTTCTCTTCGCTTATGCGCTTTTTTCTCGCTTCACATGTACGCGTATGGAAATGTTGATCTCTGCGAGTGTGAGTGTGAGTGTAAGTGTATGTGTAAGTGTGCCTGTGTTGTGTGTCAGCAATCGTTGGCATTTATGTTTTATTTGTTGCGATTTCATGTCGCTTTCCCGTTTATGAATTTTAAGCTGTGCGCCGCATATTTTTATATGTGTGCATGTATATAAATATGTATGTGTTTCCATTATTTCTGTGCCATGCCATTGTACCATTTCGCTGCACAAACACAAAAGTCAACAGTCGCACACTCACACACACACACTCACACAGCCGTTTACCGAGTCACAAGGTGCCAAAACAAAAGGGATCGCTTGTGTGCTTCGTGAACGGCTCGCGAAGCGATTTACAAGTGAAAATTTATTTAGTGCTCTTTTCGTATTTTCCCCCCACTTACGTCCCGCTGACTTTACCTATTTTTAAGCCTTGTCACAGCCATTAAATTGTATTGCCTGTCGCTGTGCCACTGTGCATTGTGGTTGCTGTTGTTGTTGTAATATTACGCATATGCTCCCACTTACCCCCGTTTACTTCCATTTTTCTCATCCATTTCCTCAAAACGGCAATTCACTCGCAGTGGGGTGTGACACACACACACAAACACAAACAGGCAAGCGTTCACTCAGCGGCGCAGCGGTCGGCAGCTGTGCGGCGCAGCAGGCTGCAACTGTTGTTGCCATTTTCAGCGCTTGTTCTCGTTTCGGCGCTCATTGTTGTTGTTGTTGCTTTGTATTTATTATAGTTAATGCTCCGACTGTGGCAGCCATTCAGTTGTACATTGTGGCTTTTGCTGCGTTTTTATTCTTTCATATTTCGCTCAGCTTTACGCTTTTGTTGTATTATTTATGCGCAGCTGAAGGGGAGGAGGGGTGGCGCTGTTATTACATAAATTACGCTTTATATCTAAAGTTTTACT
Source organism: Melieria omissa (assembly GCA_963971225.1). NCBI lineage: Eukaryota > Metazoa > Arthropoda > Insecta > Diptera > Ulidiidae > Melieria > Melieria omissa. Next base: position 106,455,403 of record OZ020268.1, on the reverse strand, counting down.
TTACACGCACATTGCCGCCCACCAACACAAACACACACACACACACTTTTATGCAAGTTTTATTATGCCGTGTGGAAAAATTCTATAAAACTTTTGCAATTGTTTAAACTGTTGGCACTTTTATCAAACGTGCGCTGACAGGCGTCGGTTTGACACACAAACAACGACAATAGCCACACACCGCTAACGATTTGTGTGCGTTTGGGTGGTTTAGATATGTTTAGATGTGTGTTTGTGTGTGTGTGTGTGTTTGTGGGCGCATTCCATTTTTAATGAATTTTAATGAAAATTTATGTTATTTACGCGCTCTGCCACACAAAACGCTTTCGAAAGTTTTTATTCTGTTTCAATTTAGCGTTTACGTTATGCTGTGTGCTTCTGTTTGTCATTGTCATTGTTATTGTTGTTGTTTGTATTTCGGTGGTTTAGTCAGTTGTAGTCATGTGCGTTTCATTTGTTTTGAATGTGTGTCGCGAGGCTGTTTGCATACTATTATAGTTGTATATGTACTGTTGTTGCAATTTCTATTTAAAAGTTCATGTTTAACAGCGGTTAAAATATTTTGTATTATTTCATATAAGCAATTATACACACACGAACACACTCACACGCAAATACATCCCACAAAGGTGAAAAGATACAGAAAGAGTGGAGAATGTGGCAATTCATTTGATGTACACGCTCTGAATATGAAATGAAATATGTAAACAAAAAGGAAACAAAACTTTATATTTAGGTAGGTAGGTATGGCTGCCCCAAGGCGAAGGCAACTTAGGCCATGAAGATCCTTTGTGATACCACATACGGTTGAACAAAAGACCGCTCACTCATTGAAACTATTAGACCTTCTAAGGCTAAAAACATAGTGGAGCGGCGAGCAAAGCTTCGAGCAAAGCTTCGAGCAAAAGCTTACTCACCGCTTTGCTCGCCGCTCCACTATGTTTTTAGCTTAACTCAGCTTAGTAGGCAGTGAGTGGTCTTATAGGTTTGGTCCCTTAGACTGTCGAAGAAAAAGTTACCTAGTTACCTACCTTCTTCTTCTCCAAAGAAGAACAAGTGCATAGAGATGAAGTGTATTACCTTTCAGCGAGCATGGACAAGGAGCCATTATGTTCTCGTTCGAGCGACAGAAGTCGTTCAAAAACAGTCCCAACCTTTTTGCGTGAACCGTTAGAACACCAATCATGGTTCTGATTTAAATTATGTTTAGGGCGAGAAGTTCTCTAAAACGTCGATGACCAAAATTGGCGCGCAGGGAAACTTATGTTACCATCAGTTCATCCTAAATTAGTTTCAAGTATACAACTCGTATGGGTTCCAAGATGACAGGTTAAAAGAAGATACCAAGCGTTGTTAGCGAATATCCGGAACTGAATATGAAAATGCCCGGCAGTCGGGTTAAGAGATTTGCTGCCGCTCAGCATAGTTTTTGATGTTATTGTAACTGCATCCAGAGTCCTAAGAGCAGATTGGCTGTCTAATATCTCATATATCTCATGACATCTCAGGATAACTGAATCGACCTGACGGACACTGCAGTAAAATTTAGATTTAGTCATTGAGCATCATAAGTCACAATTCTCTTAACCGTTTTTTTACCCTGTCAGATTTTATTGACAAATACTTTTCTAATTGAAAGTATTTCTCATTTTAAATGCTTTCGAACGCTTTGAAGGCTCATTAATTTATGAATTTCTCTACAAACTGTTAATCTATAATTGACCCTGTCGGATTTTGATTTTTTAAAAATTAAAAACACATGTCTAATTTTTTCTCAAAGTGGTTCAACAAATTTTTAACTCAAAAAACCTATTAAATTAATTTTCTACATACACAATTCTAACTCTTCGTTTATAGCTTTAGATGTTGGTCCATAAAATCCTGTTTCTCCATACACATTTTTAAGCCTATAAATCCTGAAATTGAAAAGATGTATCGAATTATTTCACATTTGAAGTACGTTTACCAATTTTTAATCAAAAAGTCCATTAAGTCTTGTTTCTCCATACAAACATTTAACTCTTCGTTTACCTCTTTAGATTTTGATTAAAAAAAATAACTGTTTCAATCTTTTTCATTTCAAGTGAGTTTAAGGTTTGCTTAACTCATTCTTGACCCGTCAGAGTATGATTTTCGAAAAACTAAAAAATACGTGTCAAATAATTTTTTTTTATTTGAAATTCTTTCACAAATTTTAAAAATTTTAGTTTTGTCAAATAAGGTTTCTTCATAAAACACCTAGACCCATGTTTAACCCGAATGTCAAAAAATCTCGTCTTAGCTGAGATTCATTTTCTGATTTTCATCAGTCAATTAGTCAGTCAGTTCGTCACTCAGTTCATCAGTCAGTCAGCGCAAACAATTTGATGTATGTAGATTAATAAATCATAGTTCTTTTTAAAGATTTTGTATAAATCCAAACTCTGTTTGCCTTACTGAGTAATTGCAACCAAATAGCATCAACATTCCATGCTACAACAACAACTACGCTATTCAAACGACTGGCAACTTTGCTGTAACAGACCGACACTGTGCACGCAACGTTTATGCATCGCTCATTTAAATTCATTTGCGTGTTAATGTGAAAAAGCGAAAACGTTTATCAAGAAAGCAGCAACTTAAAGTGTTGCAGCCGGCCGTAAACGACTGGTATGCACACTACTACATACTGAGTTTAATTATTGCATATATATATATAAATATAAAAATATTAAGCTGATATATAACTTAAAAGAAATAATGAAGAAACTGATGAATATTTCATTACTAGATTAATAATTGTCAGTTCCAGTTCGTAGTTCTAGTTCGTAGTCCTTAAATATTCATTCACATATATAAGTAATTTAGCCACAATAAAGTTGTAACGAAATGTTAACTCCTTCGAAAATTAATGTCCGTACCAGCCGAGTGATAGCCATATAGATAACCAAATGGTGTGATCGTTTTCCCTGGGGATTATTCTTAAAATTCGTTAACATTTATATTGGACCGAAGGAGCGTTGAGTTTAGGCTTCGAAGTGCTCATACCACACCTTGGTGGCCCATTGCATGGTTTAATAAATAAATGACACACTTAACACTGCACGCATGTGTACATTTTTCACAAAACGTCAACAAAAACATACACAACTTGCAATAGAAAACAAATGCACTAAAAGTTTCATTAAAACAAACAAACACTTTAGCTGAAAAAATAGTGAAATGTGGGGTCCGTAAGTTATGCGCATTTAATTAAATTATTTTGTATTTTATAACTAAAACGAAAACGAGAAACTATAAAAGTTGCGCTTCATAATGCAACTTGTTGGCGTGGTCAGCGGCAGTGGCGACGAGTGCGCGCGCCTGGGGAGTGACTAACGATTTGCGATTACGAATGCCCAGTGGGGCGCACGCTGCGTATGCGCAACATTTAATTATGCTTAAATGTAGGTGAATTATTTTGTTTAGTTGAATTTATTCTATTTGTGAATGTATGCCCGCGAGTGCATTTTTGCGCTTTTGTGCGTAAATTGTAAGGTAGTCGTTAGCGTTTAGTTTTAATGTTACCAACATTTCGCTCCCGGGATAGTTGAATGCGCTGCGCGTTGAAAGCGTCGAGTGCGCCTAATGAGCAGCGAGATAGCATAACATGTTTGCCTATAGTATAGAATTGTGAATGTGTTGTATGGTTATGAAATAAATAAAATGTTACACATGAAAAAGGAAAAATTTTTTTTCACTTTCGCTTGTGAAGTTTTGCTTGGAGAATTTATTTAAATGGGCTCTGGTGCGTTGTGCTTTTTGGTTTTAGTTCAACTTTTCTTCACTGTTGATTGTATTTTATTGTAAAGAGGTAAAAATAAACTAGTAAAAAATAATAAAAAATAAAAAAATTAAAATAAACATAAATAAAAATAAAAAATTAATTTAAAATGTAAAAAAAAAATTAGAAAAAATAATAATAAAATAGTAAAAAATAACAGATTTTCAATCCATTTTTGAAAAATGTGTTGACAAAGTGCCATACTGAATAAAAATTACATTTTATTTTATTTTATATTATTTTATGTTATTTTATTTTATTTTATTTGTTTTTATTTTATTTTATTTTATTTGATTTTAATTTATTTTATTTTATTTTATTTTATTTTATTTTTTTATTTTGTTGTTTTATTTTATTATTTTTTACTTTATTTTTTTTAACTTCTTTTCATTTCATTTCATTTTGTTTTATTTTATTTTTTTTATTTTGTTTTATTTTATAATTTTTTACTTTATTTCTTAACTCCTTTTCATTTCATTTCATTTTATTTTATCTTATTTTATTATTATTATTTTATTTTATTTTATTTTATTTAATTTTTTATTTTTTTCATTTTGTTTTATTTATTTTACTTTTCTTTTCTTTTGTTTTATTGCATTTTATTTTATTTTTTAAATTTTTTTTTATTGATTTTATTTTATTTATTTATTAATTATTTATTTATTTATTAATTAATTTATTAATTTATTTAATTAATTATTTTTTATTTATGTATTTATTCAATCAGTAAAAAAAAGCAAAACCAAATTAAAAAACAAAGTTTATTTATTCTAAACGTACAAAAATACACATTTTACACATAATGGATCCTCAAAATTTCAACAAAATCTAAGTGCAACACCATCTACGACCGGACAATAATTAATTAAGCAATTGCTACGAAAGAAACTGTTTGATTCCTCTATTGACTTGACTCAAATATTTGCGTAAATTCTTGTTTATTAATTTCTTGAAAACTGCAATGCAACTTAACAATTACAACCTATATTTATTTTTAGTTTTGCTAAAACAATATTTGTTATCATCATAAAAGAATTGCAATAAAACGGTGCACAAAACACTGCAACACAATAATAGCACAAAAGGCGAAATAATTAAAATAGTTTTTATTGTAATTTCTGTTAATTTATTTGCTCCAACAGCATTGCCCAACAGCAATGGTAATTGAAATTGCTGCTTGCCCCAGTGGCAATGGCAGTGGCAGCTGTCGTTGTTGCTGCTGCTGCTATTGTTGCCACTAGAGGAAATTACGTACGAATTACGTACAGTAATTTCAAAGCATCAGCAAAAATGCTAAAATGCAAATTTACCTGCCTCTTGGCCCTAAACTATTAGCTACAACCACAATAACAGCAGCAGTGTTCTACACACTGGCAGCAATGCAATTGAAACATCAAAATGGTAAACTAGCTACAACAACAATAATTGCAATGTGCGCAATGGCAACATTTTCCAATTGGACATTTGAACTACGGCAGCAACGAGCAAAAATCAAAAACAGCATTCAAAAACCACTGGAAGCTACATACACTGCAAAAAAATGTGATAAGAAAAGATATGTAAGTGGAAACTTGCAGAAAAGCGTAAGAAAGAATTTGCAAACGAATTGGCCAAAATTTACTGGATAGTTGCCAAACAGAGCTTTTGTATTGTTAAGTTTAGAATTAAATGAAATAATAAATCTTAAATGAAATTAAAATTTAAATTTTAAAAATAATATTCAAAATAGGAAGGTTAATGGGATTTCGAAAATACATTTTGATTTTTGCTTTGTAGAAACCCAAAAGTTGACAACATCACATACGATCGGATTTCGTATGGGGGCGCCCTCTGGTGGTGAATTTCTGAACCTTAATAAATTTTGTATATTTTGTACTCAAGAATGTTGTCGATTGCTGAATAAATCGGTTCAGTAGTTTCCGAGCTATGATGTTTTCTCGCTTACTTAACTATGTACTACATTTACAAGTGGGAAGCCAATGGCATACAAAATGGCCAGTTTTGTATGGCAGCTTCATTAAGACTTGGAGTTAGCGAGTAGGTATGTTTGGAAGAAACATTCGGAAGGGAAAATAAATGGTTGGTCATACATTTGAAACATCTGGAGCAACCTGGGAGCAATGGGAGCCTATTTTATAAAACGACCATTTTGTATGGAAGCCCCATTAAGGGTTAGAGATAGGGGATGAGTATGTTTCAAAGAAATGTTCAGTAAGGAAAACTAGAGAGGGCGGTCATAGATTTTAACTCTCTGAAAGCAACTTCTGACCAGCTGTGGAGCAATTTGTTAAATTTCCCAGCTTTTTTTGTGAAGTTTTACCTCGATGCGACGACCCACCTTAGCCCCAAAATTTGTTGGCTCATGCAACGTTTCACCAAACCGTTATTAAGAATCTTCATACAACACTTGTCTAATGTACATACAATCTAGTCTAATATACATAGAATCACCAGAAGAATCGGACTAATCGTATCTGTCAGTTCTTTTTCTCTCTGTTTGTCCGTCCCTCTATTGGTCCGTTTATCAATTTGTTCATCTAACCGTTTGTCTGTTCGTCTATTATACAAACCACGGAAGCAACCTCAACGATTTCAAATATAAAAATTCAATAAAATTTTGTATCGATTGCAGTAAAGCTCCACAAAAGAACTGTTTAGAAAATGGGCGTAATTGATGTTATACACCAAGTATGCAGTTGCAACTATTTTTTTGTTTTAAATTATTAATTTTTTTATTTTGTATTTATTGATTTATTAATTAATTAATTTATTTATTTATTTATAAATATATTGATTTATTTTTGTATTTAGTTAATTATTTCTTTTATTTTTATTTCTATTTATTTCTTTCAGTGTACCTTCAGCCATAGTAAATGTTAATAAAATTTAGCTTCATACCAAACTAAGAAACTCAAACTAATTTTAATTGAAAATTGCTTAGATTTCCTATTGAAATGCCACAGCAAGTATGTACATATGTGTATGTGTGTGTGTGTGTATGTGTGCTGCGACTGTTGCCTGCACAAATGTTTGTTTTGCAATGCAAACAAACATGGCTGTGTGTGAGTGTTTGAAATGAAAAGCGTTGTGTATGTGTGTGTGTGTATTTGTCATTCAATTGTGTATTCTGAATGCAACCTTACCTGCAACAATCAACAGACGCCGCAATGAAATGCATCAATGATCGAGTTCAATGCAATTCGGAAATAAATAAAATGCACAATAGACATGAACACAATGATGCACTTAAGTATTCACACAAACGACTTAACATATTCATACATACATACATATTTATGCATATTTACATATGCATACTTGAGTGTGAATGCGTGCAACTTGTTGGTATGGCAATTCAAATGAATACGTATGAAACATTTATGCTCAAAGATAAAATATTCAAATTTGTTCGATTAAAGTGATTGGAAATTTTAAGGAAAATATCGCACACCCACTTCAAAAGTGTCACAACTCAGCATTTTTGAAGAAGATGCTATTTGATTGCTGCAGCTCCATGCAAAAGAGTCCTAATTCAAATTGTGAAACTTTTGACGAAATAAATTTTAGTTGAAGTTAATTTTAAGTAAAGTTGTGACATTTTTAGTATATATTTTCAAATAAAAAAATTAATTTCCAATTTCCAAAATTTTTCTTTTAACTTTTTAACTGTCATTTGTAATTATTAAACTCAGCAAAAGTGACAATTCGGTAATTATTGAATTAAAATATCATCAAAAAAGTCACAACTCAAAAATTTGGATTTTCTAGTGTAAAATAAAAAAATTTTTAACTTATCCTAAAGCATAATCTGTAGGGATTTTCTACTAAACGGTCTATACGTTATTTAAAAAATAAGTTTATTTAGCTCAAACCCCGTTTTTTGCGTTTCCTGAAATATTAAAAATTTTTAGTTGTGTCACTTTTTAGTGGTTGTGCGAATATTTTTAATGTTTCTATGCAAAGTTACAGCTTTAGAGAAGTTGGTTTGACATTTTTTTTCGATTTATTGAATTTTATATTTTAAATACTATAAAAAAAGAGCCTAACTGTGAAAGGAAGACAACATTATTGCTTAAGGAGCTGAGTGGAACTTAAGAAATAATGTCTGACCAGTGAAGGTTTCAACTTAAAAATTTCCATAAACCCCATCTTATGATTTTTCAAGCCAATTTAAGTTATGTGAATAGAGAAATTTGTGTGTTTTATAAATGTAACTACAACATAAGCATGCCCAACCATCGTAAATCAATACGAAACTGAATCCCAAGTGCCTTCAAAGCAATCACTGACACATCCTCTTCTATCTGATATTCGCTTAAACCGACTATTAAATTTTTTTTTATTTATTTATTTTTATTTGTTTGTGTTTTTTTGTATTTTATGATAATATTTGTACAATAGTTAATATTCTACAAATAAATACCTAGCAGCACTGGTAGCTGAAGCCTTCGCCTATCTATCAAATATATTTCATTCACTCATTCACATTTTATGCCCTCCAAGTCTACAAGTCGTGTTTACCATGTGCTCGTTATCATTCAAATTGGCTTAAAATACTTCGCTGTATTAAGTCCTCAACTAATTTGCTAACTTTATAACTGCTCGAAATTGGCCGAAACTGTTAAATTAATAGTATTTTTTTTCCATGCTGCTCCCTCAAACCTTTTTCTGCGTGGCCCAAACAGCTGCTAAAACTAACATTCCACCACATTGCTCGAGCCATAAATTCAAAAAAACAAATACGTTTTTCCCCTACTTCGTCGTTCGTCGACTGCCACCAGCAACTGACACCCGGCCAGTAGATCATTTACATGAGCCAACAACTTGCTTTCGCAGCCAACAGAAGCAAACAAAACATGAACTAAAGTTGTTGCTCGGTGTGATGGAAACTTGCCACAACAACCAGTCACCCCCAGCAAGCGTCCCTCTCCACCCACCCTTGTAATTAAAACATCATTAAGTCACATCCTGAAGGGGGCTGAAGCAAGGGGACCGCCAAGCTGAGGAGCCAACTTTGGCAAAGCGTAAAAACAGCTGCAGCTGGAAGTTGCAGAGTTGGCAGCAATAAAAAATGAGAAAAGTGTGCAAATGACATAATGATGCCGGCAAGCAACAATTTTTTTTTGTTTTTTAATACCAGCGCACAGCGAGAAGAAGGCACAGAAATTACCAAGTAGCAAGTATTGTTAACATTTGCAGTTGCAAACGCCGACCATCAAAATTCGCACCAATACACATAAACACATAAACACATACAAAAGCCGAAGCCACTTCCAGCTCACTTACACATTTATGCAAAACCAGCAAAAGTGTACACACATCAAAGCGGCACAAAAGCTGCGCCCACAACAAATACAACAAAACTGAGAACATAAAAACGAAGCCAGAAAAAAACTGCACATTTCAACATTAGCAACGTTAGCGCCATCGGAGGCATCAACTGCATTAACAGCATCAGCGGCGACAACAAAAGCGAACGCAAAGGCAAAGCCGCCACGTCGAACTGCAGGCGACGGCATCAAAGGAATCGTTTGTGGCGTGCAGCGCGCCACCAGCCATCAACAGCCGCCAAAACGAGAAAGCAGCAACAGTGCTGACGATTGTAAATTGGCTGCCGCCGCCTGCCGCCGCGTCCCTTCTCTCTTCAGTAGACGCTTTCTTTTGCCTTTTGCGGATGCAATTTTCATGGTGCCAACACAAAGCACAGTGCAACAACAACAAAGAGCGTGAAAAAGCATGCCAGGCCGAAACAAGCACAGTGCTGCCAGCAGTGTTGGCAGTGACTGCCAAAACGACAAAGAACCGACAAAAAGTAGTGCAAGCGAAATTTAAAAGCAAAAACCTCACAGCGTTTTGTCTGCGCGGTCGCTGCAAGTGCACCGAATGAATGAATGCGCTGCAACGGACAACAAAAACTGCACACCAACAACAAAAATATCACACATACGCCCAAGTGCACACGATTTGCCTGCGCAGCCAAGTGGCTGTGAGCGAGTACCGAAGTGCAACTAGTGAAAGTTTTCCCAGATTAACCATCGATGGGACAATGGGCTGGAAATGTGGTGGAGTATGGCTGTCAGCCACACAGGTAAAATATTCAAAATCAATTGGCGCGAAACGGTCAGCATAGAAGATCGAAAAAGGTGCTGGGATCGTCAACTGAGAGCGTCAAGGCACGTGCAGCTGCCATGAGTTGTTCAACGAATTTTATGTGGCAAACGTAAAAGAAGCATAGAGCCTCTCTGCTAGCAGGCTCTTTGATTACTCAATGAACGTCACAGATGAAGAAGAATGTAGCGCTTAATAAGTTCTTCAATGCTAAATCCTCAAAGTCCTCCATGGGACACTGTGATCCAGGATTGGACAAGACAGGCTGAGCGCGACTGCAGGGGGGCGAAATTTATATCTCCTGCCATCTCTGGCAAATGCTCACAGTTTCTTCTGTTACCATGCAGAAAGGACTGCAGGCAGTTGGTCCGGTGGAAATTGAGGACAATGAGACGCCACTGTGTGTGCGGATCACTTTGTGAGTGTCTACTTTGCGTACACCCGAATCAGGCTTGAAATGTTTGGCATCGATCACAGTGCTTTGACTCCATGCAAAATTGGAGCAAAATTAGATTGGAGTCTAAGTCATTTTGGGCTCCTGACTTCAAAAATATTGCTTGTTTACCCAAAAAAGATATAGTAAAAAAATCTAAAATATATAACCGATCTATAATAGTGAAATTCAACCTTTCGAGCCTTAAAGCTTTCGATCCCAAAATTGCCAGAGAGTAACTTCACCTATATGTCATCTTATAGCAAAAGCTAAGATTGATTTATGGGTTTAATTTAAGTAGGCACCAACAAATTTATATTTTTAAAAGTGAATTCAAAGCAAATTACTAACATTTTACTGTTATCCCCAAAACAATTTCTAATAATTTGCAGCAATATCAAGGAAAGTTGGTGTTCTAATTGAAGTCTACGAATTGGGCGCGTTTGATGCAACCCCTGTTTTTGAATGATGGTTAAATAAAATCAAAAAGTGATAATTTTGTATTTTTCCATAAATATTAAATAATTTTTCTGTAATTAAAAAATATTGATACAAAATGTATTTAACCCGTTGTAAGCTAAAATTGTTCGAAAACTATAACTCTAACAAAGAGGCAAATGTCGTGATTTAAATACCAAGAAGTAATATCGGGGCACAGGGTAAAATTCGGGGTGAAAGGGTTAAAAAAGAGAGATTTTAAAAACGTCAACCTTAAAAAGGAGGAAAGAGGCTTGTAAAGCCTATATGGACGGACATTATTTTTCGGTCAGATTGTTTTAAAATTTTGTATAAGGGAGAGGGCTGGGGTGTGAACCGGGTTTTGTTTTTCAGCTCTAACTTTTCTCAGAATAAAGATATCGAAAAATCGAAGATACCGTTGGAAAGGTGAATATATAACGCAACTTTGTTATGAAGACAGATTACCGTTTTGATTGAAATTTAACTCTCTACGTCCAATTTTCTAAGAACGTGATTTTTCGCTTTTTCAAAAAAGTGGCTGGGTTGTGAACCATCTGGAAAATCCCTATTAAAGTCAGAAAATACGAAGAAAACACCCATAATTTTTAAGTACATTGAGAATTTATTTAATCAGGAAGCCTCAAGAGGTGAAAAAAAGTTATAATGACGCCTCTTAGGCCAAAAAATCGCAATGAATGAAACTGCTCAATTTTTTAAATTTTCATCCTAATCTGTGTCGGAATGTTTGCATGTGAAATACGAACGTGTTCTCGTATTGGCTCACTTCAAGTGAACACAACGAAATCGAGTTAAATTATATAAAATGACTTTATTTTAATATATCCGTCCATATTTGACAGTGTTAGAACAAATGTAGTACGAAAAACAGGTGGTTCATAACCCAGCCACCTCAGTGGTTCACAGCCCAACCACGATGCCATTTTGGAAACTTTAAAATAAACGACACTTCCAATCATAATTCGCCATAAACAAATATTGCATCGTAAAATAGAATCAAAACACTAAATAAACATGTATTACACTGACCTTTTTGCAATAAGCTCAGTCACTAAGATAGCACTTTAAAAAAAAGCCAACAAGTTTTCGCAGTCGATTTTCAAACACGATGTCTTTCAAACTCGATTGCTGCCACAAGCAATACGTGTTTGTACTTTGGTGTAACCACAAAAGCAGAGTAATATCATAAGACAAATTTGACAGTTGAAAGATTGGCGATATGTCAATTAGGGAAAGAAAAAACGGCAATGGTTCACACCCCAGCCTGGTTCACAACCCAGCCCTCTCCCTTATATATGCTAAAAACACAATAACAAAATACTTATTTCAGCGTTTTTCTATATACGACATTTAAAGTGTGGAAAGAGGGCGGTGAAGTTGCTTAAAGGAAATCATTTTTTTGTTTGATATCCTTAGAGCTTAACATGGAGATGACACAGCTATGAATATGCAATGCAGTTCAATTTGTACGAGCGAGACTATGCAAGAAATTATACACCTTCCTCCTTTTTTTGAACATTATAACAACGGAACCTTATGTGTGCATTGCATCACATTTTAGCAAGAAACATTTAGTTAAGAAAATATTGAAAATTTTCCAAAAGCGCAAAAAGTGACACAATTTGAGTTAGAACTCTTTTGCATTGAGCTGCAGCGATCAAATAGCATCAAACTTCTCGACATGAAGACGGACCTTGTTGTCTTTTGGCAACAGTTAAAAACAACAAAATATACTGAGCTTTTGCTTGCTAGATTGATGCATTGTGCACAGTATTAACACATAAACCCGAAAATGAAAAATTTTGGGTTGTGTAATTTTTTTAGTGCGTGTTGGATATGTAGTTCTGAAATTGATATTTTCAGCTTAAGCTACTCCTCCACATGATTAGAGATATGTTTACTTCCATTCAAAACAATATTTTTTTTCTTTTTAGCTGTAAGAAATTTTAATATTGTCATTGTCGATTCGAAAGACATTGCCAACCTGAATAACAAGAATCAAAGACTAAATTTATGAAAATAAATAAATATTGTCCCAGCAATAACTAATAACGAAAGTCAACCCGAGCTCAACAATTTCAGTTATATGGTTTTGAGATACTTTGCCGTCTATTTTTTTCAAAAAGCTTGAAATATCTTTTATAAAAACATCTTCAGCGGCAACTGTAACGGAAAATTGACTACATTTTATGACCTAAAAAACGTAAAAAATATTGTAAAAATTACTCATAATACTTGCAGCAAACCTTATATGAATTTTATTACTAAGTTTTTTCATTCACAAAATATTTTTTCATGATCGTTTGTATGGTTCGATGTCGATGTACATTGACAATAACTCAAGCAATAAAAACTCAGTCTAACTTTTTCCTAATAACTTATCAACTTGACCACTTGTAAAAAGTGCAGTGGAAATCAAGCAAAGTCTAAGCAAAAGAATGGGAATTTTTAAATATTGCAATAAATTTAATTGATTCATTCTTTGGTAATTCCAGTTATCGCTGATGTCAATGGCATTGTGTGTGTGTGTGTGTGTGTGTGAGTTTATGTGTCTGATTCGAGTGTGTAGGCGGCTCGCCGCTTATCGCGAAGGCAATTAAATTTTCACTCACTTTTAATCTAAATTCGATTAGGTAAAATGTTCAGAAAAGTTAAAACACTCTGCCGTTATCGGACAAATAACGTTATCTGAAAAATAACGATGTTTTTTAAGTTTAATGCCAAAAGCTCACACTGAGCGTATCGATAATTTTTTTTTTTAAGTAATATTTTTAATTACCATTTAATGATAAGCTGAATTTGATATGCATTTTTATTTATAAATCTTGAGTTTATTTTCCCGCAATTCAACTTAAATTCAAGTTCAAGTTTATTTCAATAGAAAAATTATATTTAGAATGTTAAAGAGAAAATATTACAAATTTTTATTTAAAAGCTTTTGTTTATTTTCATGCATTATAATTTAAATTAAAATTCAATTCAATCGAAAAATTTTATTTAGTATGTTAAACGAAAATATAACGAATGCATAAAAGTTGTTTCTCTGTTAATCATGGAAGAAGCCTCTTATTTCTTCTACTAATTTCCCCGAATTATTCTCTTTTATGGCTTTAATGTGAACAACAACATTGTTGTTGTACTGAAATAATTAAAAAAGTTTTGAATTTTTGGCTTTGCACTGAATGCGAGCGTGAAATTATGAAATTTTGCCAAAAGTCAACTCACACAAAGACAGTGGCAATTATAAATAACTTTTTGTTTATTGTTTTCCAAAGAGCTTTCAAAAGTAAATTTAGTTTTTATTACTTCCAGGTTTGTCAATTACTTTGCGAAATAAAATAAGCCACGTAGTTGTAGAATTCCAGACTATCGGTGCATTTAAATGCCACAGCAGTTCTGATGTTTTTTTTTTATATATTTTCAGTTATATGTTGAGAGCTTATCTTCTGGCCCAAGTGGCTAATTGTAATTGGAATTGGGTGGAATTTCAAGGGAGAAAATACAAATACCACAACACTGCTTAGTAAGAAATCTCATTTATTCTGGCAGGATTAGGCAAAAATATTTGTGCAAGAAGCGTTTTCATTGGGAGTTAAGTCGAAAAGGAAAAACTCATGGAAGACAGCAGGCCAGATGTGTGGGAACAAGACCCGAAAGAAGGCAGAACAGCCAAAAAGCAAAGCAGTAAGGCAGCAATAGAGAAAAACTCATAACCATTTGGCACAAGTTGAATCTGGATAATTGAAATCAAATCACTTTACGTGCTGCGCATACAAACTACCGTCACAAATAACGGTGTATAAATGGCAAAATAGAATAAGAAAAAGAAGAAGAAAAGGACGAGAAGAGAAATGGGCACAGGAACGCGCAAAGTCACATTGGCACATAAAAACAGCCCTCACCCTCAGCACAGCTATGACACTCGATTGCACAGCCAAACACACACACACACACACACGTGCCAACACCGGCAGCGGGCACTTAACTAATGTTAACAACTTACATGCACCGTCATCGATAACGACTTGGCGAAATGTTTAGGAAAATCCAACGTATCGCGATTTGTGTAAAGTGCGCTCAGTGATTGGTATAAAAACCAACGCTGTCCGGTCTACTTTACTACTTGTCGCACAAGACACAACAAACATGAAGTTACTCGTGTTTTTCGCTCTGGCTGTGGCCACCGTTTCGGCTGGCATGGTCAGCCCGCTGGATGTGGTCGTAAATCCGCGCGATCTGCCCACCGCTCTCGATGGTCGCATTACCAATGGTCAGGACGCCAGCGCAGGACAGTTTCCTTACCAGGTTGGCCTGAGCTTCGTTAGCAGAAGCGGCAGTTGGTGGTGCGGCGGATCCTTGATTGGAACCAATTGGGTCCTGACTGCTGCTCATTGCACTGACAGGTAGGAAGACAGGTAGAAAACCATTCACACTCACATTCACACCTTCACATCTGCTTCACTTTTTGCAGCGCCTACTCCGTCACTGTGTACCTTGGCTCCACCCAGCGCACCAAACCTCAGGTGAAGCACACCGTTGCCAGCAGCAAATTCATACAACACGCGAGCTACAACTCTTTGCTTCTGCGCAACGACATTTCGCTGATCAACATTCCATCGGTGAGCTACACCAGTCTGATCAGGAACATTGAACTGCCCAAGATGGCAGCGTCCTATTCCAGCTTTTCTGGTGAGAAGGCTATCGCTTCAGGCTGGGGACGGATCAGCGATGCTTCCAAAGGTGCAACCTCTAAGCTGCAATATGCCATCCTAGAGGTGATTGATAACTCCATGTGCTCCAAGACCTACGGCTCCTTATCCATCACCTCGAAGACCATCTGCACCGCATCGCCAAAGGGCACTTCGACCTGTAGCGGTGACTCTGGCGGCCCATTGGTGCTCGAGTCCAGCCAGAAACTCATCGGCGTTACCTCGTTTGTGCACAAAAATGGTTGCGAATCGGGCGCCCCTGCCGGTTTCGTGCGTGTGACCAGCTACTTGGACTGGATCAAGGAGAACACTGGCATTTCTTATTGAAACAAGATTTATGAATAAAACAAGATTTTTAAAATAAATTCCATTGTTTGAATATTTCAAAGACGAGTAGTATATATATAAAATCTGGATATATAAAATCTTCTTAATTCTCTTAAGTTGGAGAAAATGTTCGATTAAGTTGAAAAAATGTTCGCCGTTAAACTGTAAGTTCACTTTTTTCCTTGAAACCCGTATTGTAACATATGTTGAAAACGGTGTTGCATACATATTCCGAAAAGAAACAGGAGGAATATGTAATATCACAATGGTCCCCTTAGGCCTCCCAGTGTGGCTCTTACAGAGACAGCCAACATAACCTAACCTAATCTCATCAAATCTACAAATACAAGCAATGAAAATTATACAAGAATAGGTCCATTCAAAACCAAAAAAAAGTCTTTCTATCTTTAAATGTTTGATATTGTCATATCTTGTTGGTTGGTTTGTTGGTTCAAGTGGCGATTTTACATCCAACATGAACATCCAATTACTGCGTTGGCGCCGTTTTGGTACCACTATTCCCGGTAGGTACTTTACGGTATACTCGTGTTTTGTCTTCTGGACCCTTTACAATATATACCCTATATGCAGTCCGTGAGGTTGATCAAAGAGAGTAGCGAATGTATGGTGCACTTCGCTATCTCTTCGAAATTCTAAAATGTTGGTTTTCCCCCCGTTTTCCATCTCCTTCTTAACAAGGCCGTATAAGCGCTGTGGGGTTTCACAGCTGCGATAGCTCGTATTGAAGGGAATCCCCATTTCAGCCGCATGTTTTCCAATGGGCCAGTGACCTGTGATGACTGCAATTAGTCTCGCCACGTCCCAGCGGCCCTTGTTTAAGAGTTCCATGAGTTCTTGTTCTTATCATATCCTGGCCATAGTGATCTACTGATTTTACAGGATTCCATCCTCTGCCATCTAGTGTTAACTATAGCAAAGAAATCCTTGGAGACCTAATTCTTGATAAAACCAAAGGGGCGAGAACTGTGAGCGCCTCACTCCCATCAAGAGCGGAGCCTCTTCGAGCCAGTTCATCGGCTCGTTCGTTCCCGTCGATGTTTTTGTGCCCTGGCACCCATATCATGGTAACTTTGAACCAATAAGCTAGTTCTGTGAAGATCTTCCTGCATTTCCGCACTAGTTTTGATGATAGAATCGACGAGTCCAGTGCCTTAATTGTGGATAGGCTGTCGGAAAGTATAGTGATGTGACTTTTGTAGGATGCATCAGCCAATGCCATCCTGCATGCTCCCCTAATAGCAAGCACTTCCGCCTGGAAAACACTTGCTGTATTTGGGAATCGGAAAGACACACTTGGCTTTAGATGTTCGGAGAAGACTCCTGCTCCTACTCCGCATTCCATCTTGGAGCCGTCAGTGTAGATTGTGGTGCCTAAGTTATTTAAGATGTTTCCCTCTTCCATTCCAGACGGGAGGTGGTAGTTTCATAGTTTTTCTCAAAGATAATGGTGAGAATTGTGTAATCCGTAGTCGTGCTCAGGCATCTTTGTCCTTGTGATAATAGACTCCCGTGGCCGTACGTTCTGTCTTTCCAGCAACCTGTTTCTTTCAACCTAAGAGCACTAAGGGTTACGGTTTTTATGATATGCAGATTAATTGGGAGCAAGTGCGTCAGCACTTTCAGCGGACAGGATCTGATTGCTCCCGAGGTTCCAGCACAAGCTGTTCTTTGTAGCCTACCGAGCTTGGTGATGTTGTATTCCCTCCTCAGGGCCTTCCACCAGACCAGAGCTCCGTATGATAGTATTGGACGAACAACCATCTTGAATATCCATAGCATTAAACTTGGTCGGAGAGCCCACCTCCTTCCGATCATTTTCCTGCAGGAGTAAAGTGCAAATCCTGCTTTGTGTATTCTTTGCTCGTTGTTAAGCCTCCAGTTCAGTATCTTGTAATATAGTTTATTTTTCCACATAGATACTTCACAAAGCATTTCTCCGTTCTTTTTTGACGAAAACTGCTCCAGGAGTTTTCGGAAATAAAATCGCCGGAAATAAATAAGCCTCCAGTTCAGTATCTTGTAATATAGTTTATTTTTCCACATAGATACTTCAAAAAGCATTTCTCCGTTCTTTTTTGACGAAAACTGCTCCAGGAGTTTTCGGAAATAAAATCGCTGCAGTGCTTTTTCCTCGATGGAACACTAAGGTTTAGAGGTTTTAGAAAACTATCAAACGCAACTTAATTACAACTATTAGATGCGCTAAAAACCACCAAGAATTCTAATTCAAAAATATGTTAATCAAACTGATACTGTATTGTAATATTGAAATAACTCACAATGTGCTTATTAGACCCCCACCTCCCACAACTGCAATGTACTTAGTTCTGTAGTTTCAACTCTCAGCCATTTGAACACAAGTTGAATCTGGAAAATTGAAATCAAATCACTTTACGTGCTGTGCATACAAACAACCATCACAACTAACAAAACACAAATTCGAAAAAGTAAGAAGAAGAAGAGAAAGATGACTTCGTATAGAAATGCGCATACGAAGGCGAAATCACATTAGCACATAAAAACAATTCACCCTTATGGCACACAAATACACATTCACTCACTCACACACACACACACACACACACAACGGCCAGCAACGAGCACTTCACGGCCGTCAACAACTAACTAACACAGTTTTCCTGCCTTCCATGTAAGTGAGTGTGTATGGCTGTATGGTTGTTTTTGTACTTGTCCCCGCCTCCCCATTGGGCGTGTAGGTGGAAGGCGTAAATGTTGAGGACAATGTTGTAAGTGAATTCGTGCGTTGCCTAAATATTTTTTGCTGCAAATGACTCGTAACCGTAATGGAGCCGCACACCTACAACTGCACACACCTACAGGTACGTACATACATATGTACTATACTTACATACATATGCTATGTAGATGTGCTGGCGCGTTGAGACATTTATGCACCTTGAGCTGATGTCGTCATGGGTTTTTTGCTGCCTGGGATTTCTTGTAATCTCGTCGCCCTCTCGTTGCGGGAATGTGGCATTTCATCCGCTCGCCTAAACGAAGATGTGCGTTTATGTTCATCAACAGATTCGTGTGAAATCAACGCAAGGTTGCTGTTTGTCTGTACGTGTGTGTGTGTGTGTGTGTTGCTTTAGTTTTTATTGCTCTTGGAAAAAGTGTGGCGAATGGCCAAATTGCGAGCGAGTAATTGTGATGTGAAGTTTTATTCCGAATATTTACAGCTGGTAACAGAAGTTTGAGCAATTTTAGCTCAGCTGATCAACCGATCAAAGCCAGTTAGTCAATGGGTTCAATGGGTTAGCTGCGCAAGTTTAGAGATTTTCTTTTAAAATTTCGCTGCAATAGTTTGGCCCACATGTGTATATATCTATAATATATATATTTTAGATTTTATATATCGCACACGCACAACAAAAGTGACACAGCTCAAAATTTTTGTTTTTTCAGGAAACGCAAAAAACTGTTTTTGAGCTAAATAAACAACAACAAACAACCTTTCAGTAGAAACTCCTTACAGATTATGCGGTATGATAAGTTGCAAGAATTATTTATTTTACACTAGAAAATCCAAAATTTGGAGTTCTGACTGTTTTGATGATATTTTAATACAATAATTACCGAATTATTTCAAGTTATGTCACTTTTTCTGAATTTAATTATTATAAATCGCAGTTAAAAAGTTGAAAGAAAAATTTTGAAAATTCATAATTTTAAAAATTAAATATATATACAAAACTTTTCAGAATTTTGCTTAAAATTAACTTTAACAAAAATTTATTTCGTCAAAAGTGACACAACTCGAGTTAGGACTCTTTTGCTTTGAGCTGCAGCGATCAATTAGCATCAAACTTCTGACATGAAGAGAGACCTAACTGTATTTTTGCAACAGTTAACAACAACAAAATATACTGAGCTTTTGCTGACTGGTAGATTTATGCATTGTGCCTCAGTATTAACACAAAAACCTGAAAATGAAAAATTTTTTCCTGTTTTTCAGTGCTCTACACTTCAATAGACATTAACATCCTAACCTAACCTAACCTAACCTAACCTAACCACTTATGAACAGCAACTTTAATGGAAGCTTTGGACCAATTCACCGCTCTGACGACTCAGTATAACCTCGCAAAAACCAGCGCAAATTTGGAGGAATTGCCTCACAAATATTGTGCAATCATAAACAACACTTTGCAATCGAATATTTAAATGTCCAAATGCCTCCGTATTGATTTATGCGCATTGCCCAGCACCACAATCTGACAATTCATTGTTTTCATTTTCTCAGTGACAACAACAATAACTCACTTTTGCCAGTCCGGTCACTTATCGGTCCGTCGATAAGCCTCTTCGGCAAACATTTGATAACTAAGTATTTTTTTGTGAGTTTGGGAAAATCCAACATTCACGCGATATGTCTGCACAAGCGTTCAGTGATTGTTATAAAAGCCAACGCTGCCCAGTTCATCTCACCAATTGTCCTCCAAGACACAACGGATATGAAGTTGCTCGTAGTTTTCGCTCTGGCTGTGGCCACCGTTTCGGCCGGCGTTGTTAGCCCGCTGGATACGCCCGTTCATCCGCGTGATCTGCCCGCCGCTCCGGAGGGTCGCATTACCAATGGTCAGACCGCCAGTGCAGGCCAGTTCCCCTACCAGGTTGGCCTGAGCTTCTTCAGCAACAGCGGTAGTTGGTGGTGCGGCGGATCCTTGATTGGAAGCAATTGGGTCCTGACTGCTGCTCACTGCACTGACAAGTAAGTGTAAAAAAACATTCAAACTCACACACAACCATCGACAACCATCAAATCGACCTCCTTCCTTCTAGCGCCTACTCCGTCACTGTGTACCTTGGATCCACCCAGCGCACCAGGCCTCAGGTGAGGTACACCGTTGCCAGCAGCAAATTCATACAACACGCGAGCTACAACTCTGCCCGTCTGTTCAACGACATTTCGCTTATCAACATTCCATCGGTGAGCTACACCAGCCTGATCAGGAACATTGAACTGCCCAAGATGGCAGCGTCCTATTCCAGCTTCTCTGGTGAGAAGGCTATCGCTTCGGGCTGGGGTCGGATCAGCGATACGGCCAACGGTGTGACGTCTAAGCTACAATACGCCAACGTGGAGGTGATTGATAACTCCGTGTGCTCAAGGACCTACGGCTTCTTCTCCATCACCTCGAAGACTATCTGCACCGCATCGCCAAAGGGCATCTCGACCTGCAGCGGTGACTCTGGTGGCCCATTGGTGCTCGAGTCCAGCCAGAAACTCATTGGCGTTACCTCGTTCGTGTCCGTAGACGGCTGCGAATCAGGTGCACCTGCCGGTTTTGTGCGTGTAACCAGCTACCTGGACTGGATCAAGCAAAACACTGGCATTTCTTATTAAAACTGTTCACTTGGCAAATGCAACGTCTTTGATTAAAACAAGATTTTAAAAATTAATTTCATTGTTTAAATATTCATAATATACGAGTAGTATATATGTATGACCATCATTAGATCTATCATGTGACGGAATTTCGAGCACAATCTCAACTGTGAAAAATGTGATGGGTATTTTTGTGTACATGTGAATCTGCATCACCTTCGTACATAGGCGATTTAAAACGTGATCCAACATATAGTTGTCTCGCTCACTCCACTCACTCAGCAATGATCAAATCCCAATCAGGTGTGTGTTAATCATATTGCCCGACTTACTAAAAAGGAGGCGTGTCTGTCGATCGAGGACAGAACTGAAATTTTACCAAATTGGTGGGTGCCTCACAGTAGGCACATATTTCCGATTCTCGACAAGTTTGCTCAGCGTGGTCTGAAATTTCAGTACAATTGGCTTAACCAGTATGACTGGTTGGCTTATTCGGAATTGGACAAAGGAGCATATTGTAAATATTCTGTGGAAAACATGGCATTACATTTGGCAATTTAGTAACATCTAAATTCGATAATTGGAAAAAAGCACAGGAAGTATGTGGTCACAAAACTTCTAGTATGTGGTTTAAAACTTAAAAGGTTCGGTCATTCTTCTTGATTACAATTCTTGATTACACGTAACGAGTAGAGTGACGAGACAGCAACTCGAATGAGTACTCGTTTCGTCCAAACAATAAGGCGAGTTGTTGATTGAGTCAGTGACCGAGTAGAGTGGCGAGAGAGTCACAAGAATCACATTTTGTTTACTAGGCCGAGTACTACTTTACCGTTATATTTTTCTTCTTTTCGCAGCAATTCGCGAAAACGCTCGTCACATGCGGAATGCGTCACATACCACTTTTCGCTCGGTTGAGTTTAATTGCGCGAGTTGCTTAGTTCATTTTGTGCATTGTAAAACCGAACTGACTCGCCACGTGTCAAAATACGTTTGAACAACTCGTCGCTTTTGCT
Source organism: Melieria omissa (assembly GCA_963971225.1). Taxonomy (NCBI): domain Eukaryota; kingdom Metazoa; phylum Arthropoda; class Insecta; order Diptera; family Ulidiidae; genus Melieria; species Melieria omissa. The sequence continues at coordinate 106,433,160 of OZ020268.1, read as the reverse complement.
CACCATCCCAATTCTCTCGGCCTAGTACCATTTTGATATCTCTTCATTCTACTTGTTACGTGTAATCAAGCCTTTAGTCTTTCAAATGTCTTTAGTCTTTCAGATGTGGCAGTCTTCAAATTCCATACGGATAGTTCCATCATAAATCAAACATCGACACTTAGGGTAGAGAGAAGGCGGCTGAAAACCTACGAAAAATTACCCCCATGATCGAGGCTATAATTTGCTTGGAACATAAATGCCTTGGAACAGAGGCCATCGCGATGGTGACAATGTGGAGACGACGTCGGACTTTGTTTCACAAAGCAAAGGAAATCCTTTATTTAGGCCAAGATTGTGTGCCAATTATTCCTAAGAACACGATGTAAAATGCAGGAAATATCAAAGCCATTTTGACCTTTAGAGCTTTGAGAGATGACGAGCTTAAAAATGTTTTGCAACACCAGGTAGGAAACGCGAAGTATACTTTTTTTCATATCCCCCTCCTTGCTGAAATCCTGGAGACGCCACTGTGGCTACCAATCTGTTTTATACACATAAGTTTTGTACCAAATGAAATATTTTTATTATTTTTTGTTATTATATTTTTTTTTTGTTATGTTTATGTTTTACTGATTTTTTTAATTCTATTGCTTTTTTGTTATTGCTGTATGTTAATTTTTATTCAATTTTTAATTTTGTTTTAATTTTTAATAAATAAAAAAAAAATAATAATAATTTTTGTATTTGTTAAATGAAGTATTAAAATACATAAAAATAATGAAAAAATTATATTGGTGTTATTAATTTTCACATCGTTGATGACGTAGATAAAAATTTATATCTGCGCTGATGCATTTAGACATCAGTGGTGATGAACTTCTCCATCAGTGCAGACTTCTATGGCAGCTTTGAAGGAATTCAAAGCTCTGATAACTCAGAATAGCCTCGCAAAAACCAACGCAAATTTTGGAGGCCATTGCCACACAAATATTGCGCAATCATAAACAACACTTTGCAATTGAATATTTAAATGTCCAAATGATTTCGCATTGATTTATTTATGCGCATTGCCCACCGCCACAGTCTGACAATTCATTGTTTTCATTTTCTCAGTGACAACAACAAGAACTCACTTTGATTTGTATTGCTTTTGCCGACTTATCGGCCGTCGATAAGCCTCTTCGGATAGCAGTTGCATTTAAACTTTTGATAAATAATAATAATAATTTTTTTGTGAGTTAAGGAAAATCCAACATTCACGCGATATGTCTGCACAATCTTTCAGTATAAAAGTCAACTCGGGCCAGTTCATCTCATTAATTGTCCCACAAGACACAACGGATATGAAGTTGCTCGTAATTTTCGCTCTGGCTGTGGCCACCGTTTCGGCCGGCGTGGTCAGCCCGCAGGATACGGCCGTTCATCCGCGTGATCTGCCCGCCGCCCCCGAGGGTCGCATTACCAATGGTCAGACCGCCAGTGCAGGCCAGTTCCCCTACCAGGTCGGCCTGAGCTTCGTTAGCCGCAGCGGTAGTTGGTGGTGCGGCGGTTCCTTGATTGGAACCAATTGGGTCCTAACTGCTGCTCACTGCACCGACACGTAAGTGTAGAAAAACATTCCCAGTTCCAGTTGCAATCACACCCAACAATTCAAATATATGGACTTCATTTCTTGCAGCGCCTACTCCGTCACTGTGTACCTTGGCTCCACCCAGCGCACCATTGCCCAAGTGAGGTACACCGTTGCCAGCAGCAAATTCATACAACACGCGAGCTACAACTCTGTCTTTCTGCGCAACGACATTTCGCTGATCAACATTCCATCGGTGAGCTACACCAGTCTGATCAGGAACATTGAACTGCCCAAGATGGTGGCGTCCTATGCCACCTATTCTGGAGAGAAGGCTATCATTTCAGGCTGGGGTCTAGTCAGCGATACGGCCACTGCTGTGTCCTCTAAGCTGCAATACGCCAACTTGGAGGTGATTGATAACTCTCTGTGCTCAAGGACCTACGGTTCCTTGACCGTCACTTCGAAATCTATCTGCACAGCATCGCCAAAGGGCACCTCGACCTGCAGCGGTGACTCTGGCGGCCCATTGGTGCTCGTGCCCAGCCAGAAACTCATTGGCGTTACCTCGTTTGTGTCCTCAGCTGGCTGCGAATCGGGCGCACCCGCTGGTTTCGTGCGCGTCACCAGCTACTTGGACTGGATCAAGGAAAACACTGGCATTTCTTATTGAGAGCGATCACTTTTCGAATGACATTCTTTAGATTAAAACCCCCAAAAAAAAACATTTTTTATACATAAATATTTGGTCAAACAAATAAGTAATTAATACAGTATTGTACATAAAATTTAATAAATAATATACAAAATTAAATTTTCATAATTGGTTGGAATTGAAGTCGTGAGACTTTTGATATGTGAGAATTTATTGTGATCTTATATCTGAAAATCATTTAAAGTATAGAAACGTTGTAGTGTTGTATAGAAAATCTGAACAAAATATCAAATCACCAAAGTTTTACAATTGAACGAAATTGTTCGGTTATTCTTCATTCTATTGGCAATTCAATTTTTTCAAGTTCAAGTTCTTTCATTGAATTGGTTGTCTTAATTTTCAAGGCAGTAGATACTAAACACAAATGTTTTTTTTCAACCAATTTTGAGTCATGAACATTTAGTAAAAAAAATTGACAATGACTGATTGGTAATTTTTGGCATTAAAACTGCTCAGTTGTGCAGTTCGCATTTGTGTCTCGGATCGAACTCTTCGCAATTTCAGTAAATTATGAATTTCAAAAATTTACCAACTCGTTTTAATTTTTCTAGTTAGGTAAAACTTGCGTTCTCCACTAGGGACTTCCGGTATATAAGTCACACAATACGATTTCTATCTTTTACTTAGTGAATTTGAAAGCTTTTATTCGAAGCTGAACAGAATCTGGTCTCATCTTACTTTATTTTCCCTAATCATTGAATTGTCAAGTCTAATTAAAATCATACTAATTAACTATTATTGAGTACAATACGTTTGAATTACCTCTACTTGAGTACAACATTCAACCAACTTTACTATTATTATTGGCGGGGAATGGGCACTGCGATCTAAAAGATCTATTGTATCCCCTTCTTGAACTTCACAGTTTTTCCGTGAGTCCAGTATCCAAGAGGAATCTTATTATATTTCCTAAGCCTCTGGAAACCCCGTCCGAACCTGGTATAATAAAATCACCCAGATGCTTCTTCCGTTCGTGGATTAGTGCAGGGCATATGCCTAGTATGTGTATTGCAGTGTCATTATCCTGCAAACAGAACCTACAGAGTTTGTTCACCCTGATACCTCGTTTGGTTAGATGATAGTTCAGTCTGTGATAATCCTTACATTATTCTTTGAGAGACTCATACATTCCTCGAACTTTTTTTATTGTAAGATTCAATAACAATCTTGATATGTTCAAGGCCTGGTTTATTTTCCTAGTATTGATTCCGGATGGTTATTTCGTCTTTCCTGGAAAGGATGGATAGTGCTCCTTTGCCTAGACCACAGAAGGGTTCAGGGTCGCCGAAAAGAGAAGACACCCCCTTCTTGCAAGTTTGTCAGCCTGCTCATTCCCATCAATACCGGCTTGACCCGGAACCCAGAGGACCCATACCTGATTGTAACGGCCAAGTTCGTTCTGCTTCTCAAGGCATTTGGGCACCAGTTTCGCGGATATCTGGTAGGATCTTAACGCCTTGATTGCCGCTTGGCTGTCTGAAAGGATCGCGATCTTCCGGTATTTCCTCACCAGGTTGAAGTGAGCGTACCTTTCAATGGCGTATATTTCCGCCTGGAAAATGGTGGTCTGCTTTAACCAACTTTATAGAAGAAGATGATTTTTGGTTTTAAAAAGTATAAAATTTTATTCAAATTCCAAAGCAACAAGCGGTTCAACAGTTCAATAAGAGATGCCGGTCTTCTGCTTGATCCAGTCCAAGTAACTGGTCACACGTACAAATCCAGCTGGAGCACCAGAGGCACAGCCTCTCGACGAGACAAATGAAGTGATACCTATCAGCAGATCTTTGTTCTCCAAGACCAATGGACCGCCCGAATCACCCTGGCAGGTGGAGCTGCCCTGTGGCGTGGCGACACAGACGGTGTTGGAGGTGACGATGGACGTGCCGTAAGTAGCCACACACACCGAATTGGTGATCACTTGGAGGCGGGCGTAGTTCAAGCTGCTAGCCACCGTGGATGCTACAAGTAAAAAAATGCTTTAACAATTTTCACAAATTCTCAACTCTCATTCGCATACTGTCACTGGTGCGACCCCAACCGGAAGCGATGCCATAATTGCCGGTGTAGGCCGAGTAAGAGCCAGAAATTGACGGCAGTTTGATCGCCTGAATGTGGCTGTTATACGACACCGACGGGATCTTGATGAGCGAAATGTCGTTGAGCAGCGTTTTGGAGTTGTAGCCGGTGTGCTGGTGAATATCACCAGCGCTCAACGTGTAGGTGACCTTGGCGACAGTGCGTGTGGTGCTGCCCAGGTAGACGGTGACGGTGCTAACCTTATCGGTGCAATGAGCAGCAGTCAGCACCCAGTTGGGGCCGATCAGAGAGCCACCGCACCAGAAAGAGCCAGTGCTTCTCTGCAGCGACAAGCCAACTTGGTAGGGGAACTGCCCGTCGGAGGCCTTATTGCCGTTGGTGATACGACCGTTGATTTCAGGTTCTACAACCAGATCGCGCAGAAAGACTGGCTTCTCCGGAATGGAGTAAGCTGCGGCAACGGTCAAGACCAAAGCTAAAACAAATATCACTTTCATGACGCACAGTAAACAATAAGACGACTCTACTGAAAGTGTGTTGTCGCCGCGGGCGTCTTATATGTTTGAGGCTCCGTTGTCAGCGATTGATATCAGTGGTCAGTTGGCAAAGACAATTTGTTAAAGCGTTTGCACTACTTTTGCATTACTACTAAGAAGATAATGACTGGTAGAATAGATAGAAGAGACTGACTGCAGCAGTAAAGATACGGCCGTGGAAATAAATCAATTGATTTGCATCAATTGATTTATTGATTGGCATCAATTGATTTATTGCCCATTTCTCCCAGCAGATAAAATAACTTTTATAATCTTGAATGGTGTTTGTGGGGGAAAAACATGGCTGATAACGAATAACTACACCTGCGATAAGTGGCTGACATCCGTTTCATTCATATTCATTGAACTAAAATCCCAACAAGATCGGGGGCGGCTTCGAAATCGAGCAATATGTGTATCAAACTAAGGTTTTTGCTTTCTGTAACAAAAAAGTCTTCATGCCGTATTAAACCTTCCATAGAAACTGTTCAATAGCCATTTTGCTCTCGTTTTGACCTTTCGCAGCTGTAAAAAGTGACGAAATGTAGATCAAAAGTTTGAATGGCTTTGTGATTTTTTTTTAAGTGTTTTTTTTCAGCTAAAATAGCTTTCATCAAACCAAAGAAATTAAGCGGTGGACAAGCTGCAAATAAAAATGTATTTTAAAGAGGAAAATATTGATTTAACTTATCACAACTCTCGTAGCTCCATAGGAATGAATGTATTCCTCATCTTTCGTCTAGTATTGAAAGAATTTTCCGCACTAAAACCGTTGAAAATTAAAAAACAATGCCAATTGTATATTTCCCTTTCGAAATTCTCGTTGTTTTGATTATTTCGTACAGCTTCTTCTTCTGACAGCTTTTAGGCACTTTCCGAACACTTCCTAAGTGCTCTTATCGAATTGATATAACGGATCAAATCACGAAAAGTCACCCTGATTTGAATGAACAACGTCCTGACACTTGAAGAAGTCTACTAACCGAATGGAGGCACCAATTTGCACATAGAAATACATGGTTCAGGAATAAGGTTATAGCATCCAAAAACCACATGTATTTTGTTGGTAGGATCGTTTATCGCTACTGTCAAAATCAGCTGATATTTTCCGAAGAAAGAGGGAGAAACTGAAAACAAACCAAATTGATTGTTGCCAGACAGTGCTGTATTTGAGTGTAAAAACGGGAAAAGTGCTCAGATCAGTTGTTTTCATTCAGGTATTTTCATTTCAACCGATGCGGCAACACAGCACACTGACGATTTTGACAAAAGCGATAAACGATCAGCCGGTGGCTTGCTACAACCTTATAGTTGAACCATGTATAAATATATATGTCAATAAAATATCTTTCAAATTCTTTGGACATTGATCTCGCGTTACCTTTAAACGTATTTTGCACCACGTTATCTAATTATACGAATTTTTAAGTATATTTTTCGAATTTGAATTTTTTAAATTTCTAAAAATTTTTAAATAAATATCTTAAATTTAAAAATTTTGAAAGTAATTTTCTCAAAGTTTGTAATTAACAAACAATAAACAATGAATAAAATAAGTTGTACTTCTGATTTTTCATCTGACGTTCAAGAAACCGAAAAAAATTTTGCTCAAACATTTCGTATTTTATATAAAAAAAAAGCAATGGCTGCTAATTTATTTGAACTTTAATTTTAAATTTATTTCGGTTTCAAAATAAAACCATTTCTTTCTGATTAGCAAAGCTCTGCACCAAAGACCGTTAGCAAGTCGCAATCGTTGGCAACGCCAAGTACATTGAATCTGATGGGGTTTTTTTGTCATTTGTCGCTCACAGCTGCTACTCAGTGATACGGCAACACTGAACGATTTGGCAGCTCCCTGACAGCTGGAACTTGTAAACAGAAATGAACTTCAAATTGTTAACGAAAAATTATGGAACATCTTGTTGCTGGAATTGCTAGAATAAATTTTCAACAAAATTTCGAAAAAGTTCTGCTAGAAAATCGGTAAGAGCTCACTTGATGCACTCAACACGGTCAGAAGATGAATCGAATTTAATGTGAATTCCTTTGTAGTATGGAAAAAATGGCCACTTGGCCAGCGGCAAAGGTCAACGGCAGTGGCGAGTTGAATGATCCCGAGCTCGAGTGCAACAGTTGCAGTTTATCGACCGAAATCCCAGCTGATGTGGACGATGAGGATTTTGAGCCCAACAACAGTGCTGGCATTGCCGAGCGCTGCGCCCAGCGCCGCAATTTGCCAACGCGCGCCTGCAAGGAGAACACTGGCCTCAAGTTGAAGCGGCGCTCCATCATGAAGCCGAAGAGAAATGGTGCCAAAACGAGTGACTTTGCGCTGCTGCGACCTGCCGAAATAAAGAAGATTTACAGCAATCAAAAACTGACAAACTTTCGCCCCACCAATCTGGAGACCATCTTCGAAGAGCCACAAGCGGATCGGCGCAGTGGCGGTGCAACCACCACCACCGCCACCGCTGATGGCAATCAGATGCGCTTCATTGGTATGCGGAAAATACGTCGCTCGCTGTCCTGCTCGGACGGGCTGCACACAAACAAGACGCTGACCAAGCAGCGGCGCGCTCGCATCAAAAAGGTTTTTGGGCGCCGCTGCACCCTGAAAAAGATTTCGCTGACTGACTTTCTGGAGAGGCTAAACAAGAGTTTCGGCGACGAGTCGGGACCTGAGCCGAGCTCATTGGATGAGCCCATGGACGCTGATGCGGGAATCACTGCCAATATGAAGACTAATTCTAATTGTCCCGAAGCGACCACAGATGACCAGCTGCCTGATGGCCAAACAGTATACAAATCAAAATCTTTCAGCGGCGTTCGCTATGCAGCACAACGCACTGAGACGGTCACTATGGCCAGCGTTAACTGCATGGGGGGCATCACTTTAAGTTAGGACAACAGTGTGATGTGTGTGTGTACGTATGAGCGTAAGGAACAAAATTTCCTGTATTTTGGGCGGTTTCTATTTTGTTCATCAATCAAATCTGAAGTGTGCGTTAGCCATATATCCAAGTACAAATTGCAATTATCGTTTTTAACACGTTGAGTGCCACATGAGACCACGTTGGTCTCACACGAATTTGGGCCTCCTGTGCCGCGTGAGACCAACGTGGTCTCACAGTCAATACAAAAAAAAATGCCTGTGGCCTGTGGGGACAATTTTTTGGATTGTATGGTGGCACTCAATGTGTTAAATTTAAATTCATGCTCACAGTTTCATCACTCATACAAAAGTGCGCAAAGCATTATATTCACAGCATTTTAAGCTAAGTTCGGAACGTGTTCTACGCTAAGCTGTTAATTGTTAATTAGAGCTTTGCTAATTGCCATATTTCCTATTAACTGCTATTCCATGAAATAATTTGAAGTTTCCCGATTACTTGAATGAAAATGAAATGTTTACTGAAGCCCATTGCGAATGCTTGACTTTTTCTCTAAATTTAATGGTTTGACAATCGCCAAGACCACTATATGTATTCATACTTTGGATAAAATTGTTTGTCAATAAAATCGTGTAAGTTTTTGTATATCACCATGACTAATTCTCTTTGCAGCGCAACATGAATATTATTTCTAGTTTTATGATTTATGATAACCACGAATGAAGCCTATAACAATTGGCCAAAATATTTATGGCGAGCTGCAAGTTTGTGTTGCGCTTTTACTTTTAATCAATATTTATCGTTTTTGTGTATTGTATTATTTGTGTATTGTATTATTTGCAAGAGAAGTGAGGTACTTCCTTTATTATCTTTTGGCCAGCAAAGTTTAAATTGCGCAGTTCAATGGGTTTTTGTTTGCGTTGATTGCTTGGAAATGTTATCGACATTTGCACGCTGCAGTGCTGATTTGATTTATGGTACTGATTACTTGTCTATAAATATGTAGTCAAACGTATTGCATACTTGTTTGCAGTTGGACTTCTTCTAAAAGGAAGAAATTGAACTTCAATACGTTTATGTGATTTCATTTTTACACAAATCATCATGAAACTGAACATCGTCGGCTTAGGGTAAAAAGGTGCTAAGTCCACTTTTTGACAAATATCAGATTTTGATGCACAATGAAAAAAGACGTCAAAATACATCATTTAACAAGAACAAATTCATTGGTTTTTATCTGCTGTTTTACAATGATGCGCAAATGTGCCAAGTCCATAGTTCGCTTATTTAGAATGAAAATGTCCCAAGTCCAGTTTTCGATTTGGAGACAAGAGTGCAGTAAAACCACTCAAGTACCTCACTTAAACATGCAAGCTTAATAGAAATCAACGTAAAGCAGGCCACGATTCCTATCCTTGATGAAAAATTCTTTTATTACTGTTTTTGCTCGATTCGCAGAAGGTAATTATATCTAAAATATTATAATTAATATTGAATAACATTAACAAATTATTTTATTTGAAGGAATTTCGCAATGGATAACGAGCGCACGAGATGCCGAATATAATCGACGATTTTGGTATCTGTTCAGATGATGGTGTTGTCGGGACTAGTCCCTTATAGATTTCATAGTAATAGCGACAGTTCTGGAGACCTGCCTGTGAAATCCCAAAAGCGCAAAAAGAGAGTCCCTGTTGAGCATGCATCTTGGTTCAAGGCCCGAAACAAAAATTGGTATATGCATGGCCGCTCGAAAAAAACGAAAACCATATAAAGTCGAATATTTAGATCCTAAATTTTTAAGGACTTTTTCTAAAAAGTATTCGCCCGGGACGGCTAAAAGGCGATGTTAAAGTCACATATATTCAGGCCATAAAAGAAATACTTTACAAATTAAGATTCTCTCTAAGACTGTACAAATTTCTTTCTCTTACAATATAATTATTGCTACAAGTATTAAAAGCAACAAACTAGGTTGCGGTATTTGTATATAAACGAATTGTGTTTTGTGAAAAGGTACTAAGTCCAGTGCACAATTTAAAAATAACTGAAGAAAATAGTATATATAAATCGTAAGTCAAATTTTGTTGTATTTCTTCATATTCTTTTCATTACTCTAAGGCAATGTTTAGTAACATTACATAAAAAAAATTAAACAATTAGTTTTCATTTACATTTTTACACTGTTTTTTGTCTCTCCTGAAAAATTTGAAAAAGTGGACTTGGCACCTTTTCACCCTAAGTCGACGATAAACATTTAATACTGCTTAATCAAAAACGTTTAAGCCGCAATGTGTGTTGCAATTTCCACACAATTTTCACTAATTAAAAACACCTAATAGAATAAATTGTTTACACTTAGACGGCTTACGTAATGCAATATTAATGCCAGAAACTCAATAATGCCTGATTAATTAATTAATAAATTAATTCAATTATGTAAAGACAACTACGCAACAATTCAATCATGTTTCGACGCCAACTCGATTACTGGCCAACTGCAAATTTATTGCGCTCGCATTAGCGGCCGGCAATCGACTTGCAACGACTTCAACCAACTAACAGCAGCAATTGGCATGTGGGCAAAATTAAAGATTCACTTCCTAAACACACTGCACACGCACACATAATTACATACAAACGTGTCTGTAAGTCGGCTGCATGGGAATGCAACGCTCATGTAGTATTTTTGCATAAATTCTACTACAACATTCAATGAAGTGAAGACAAGCGCATGCAAAGAGCGCTTCCTACAAGCGTACACAACGACATGCAAGTCCCAACGGTTTTAAGTGATAAAAGTGAACAGCGCCAACAACAAGCAACCATACATAATGGACATTAGGTCTGATGAGCATTGCAATGGCTAAACAATTAAATGCCGGCAATAACCTTGAATTGCTTACCTACCTAACAGCGGAGAGTAAGTAGCCGACAGCTGAACTAATCTGCCGGCCACATGGCAACGCATGTTGCAAGCTGCGCTGATAGTGGAGGCGCCTAGAGTGTCTCACGGCGTTTACATTTCTCAATGCAGATAATGCGGCGCTAAATGTGCCACCGCAAACGCGATGACGCAACGCGCACAATCGCACAATGCACCAATTAGTCTGCCAAATGAAATGGAAAAGCCACTCTCACGCAAAGACGGAGCGTGCAAAAAGCGCCGCTTACTGATTATAATTTAAACAATATTTGTTTCGGCTCACTGTTAGGGCTCCAAATTGAGCGCTTTTCCATAAGTTCGATCGAGTTTTCACGCTGTGTTGCAAGTTTATAAAAGTGCCTGCAGCGGCGCGCCAGTCACTCAGTACATGTGCACGCGTGCGCAGAAGCGGTAAACGCGCGACTGGACAGTGACCACAAGCAAACAGTTGAATTGCCCAATTTTAATGCAAACTCCAACAGCATTAAAAAACAAAAATGAAATAAAAATCGCTCAAGTGCGTCGTCAAAGTGCTCGAAACCTATAAAAACCTTAACTCTTGCCGCATACTTCATGCAACTAAGTGCGCGCATGTGTGCGCCTACCGCCGGCGGACGAGCGTCTTGGCTGCCGTTCGCATTGGCGTTGAGTCTTCGTGTGCTCGCAGCGCAGACCTTCAGCTGGCAGCAGGTGAAGCCCATGTATCTGGTGTCCATGTATCCATCGTCCAGTGATGAGCAAGCCGAGACGTCCGCCAAGGATCCCATCATCTTCAATCTGGAAACACCGCCCATGGACGAAGAAATGCTGCCCGGCGGCGCACAGGCAATGGATCGCATCTTTGGCGGCAAAGTGGCGCGTCGACACTGCTTTCCCTACCAGGTGGGACTGCTGCTGCAGCGGCCCAAGGGTCTCTACTGGTGCGGCGGCTCGCTGATCTCGGACGAGTACGTGCTGACGGCAGCGCATTGTGTGGACATGTGCGTACTGTGAGCTGTCTTCAACGGCTTTTCCTCTAACTAATGTTGTCTGTGTGTGTTTGAAGGGCCAAGCGCGCGTTGATCTTTCTTGGCGCTCACGAAATCAAAAACGCCAAGGAAGTGGGTCAGGTGCGCATAATGGTGCCGCGCAAGAATTTCGCCATATTTCCTACCTGGAATTCGAGACGCTTGAAGGATGACATTGCACTGGTGCGGCTGCCCCGAGCCATCGAATTTAATGGTAGGTCAGCAGAGGCTGATTCAGAAACATATTTCGGGGGGGGGGAGGGGAGGCGTATTTCAAAAAGTAATTCTTTAATATTCATAAAATGCCTTTTAATTCGTTTGGAATTTGAAAGTCGATCCTAATATGTCGGGGGGTTTCAACCCCCAAACCCCCTCCCCCTGAATCCGCCGCTTTAATTCAATGAGTCAACAATTACCGACAGCTAAGTTATAGCATTTATTCGCTTACAGATCGCATCCAACCCATATCGCTGCCGAAGCGCAGCTACGAGTATCATAGCTTCAACAACAAGCTGGCCATCACTTCCGGCTGGGGTCGCTATGCCACCGGCTTACACGCCATCAGTGGCAAGTTGCGCTTCGTCAAGCTGAAAATAATCGACGGCAAAACATGCAAGCGCACCTTTCCACTCTCCTATCGCGGCACCAACATCTGCACCAGTGGCCAATCCAAGAAGTCCACCTGCAACGGCGACTCGGGCGGTCCGCTAGTGCTGCGCAAGAAGCATTCCAAGAAGCGTGTACTCATTGGCATCACCTCGTTCGGCAGCATTTTCGGCTGCGATCGTGGCTACCCGGCCGCGTTCACCAAGGTGGCCTCCTACCTGGACTGGATCAGCGACGAGACGGGCATCGAGCCGCATCGGCAGTCAACGAATGCCGTCTTCCTGGCCGGTTATATGCACGACTACAACAGCAAGGCACGACGCCGTGAGCGAGAAAGAGAAGCGGAGGATGACTACGAGCACGAATACGACGACACCATGGCGACACCGTTCGACGCAATGACCACCGATGCAACCGAGAGCAAATTTCAAAAGTACACCGACGCTGATATGTACGTTTTATAGCACTGTTGGGTTGTTATTAAATCATCTGAAACTACATCGAGTTGTGTATATCTTGATGCCATCACTCCGGGTATTCCCCCGGGCAACCCGTTTGAACACTGGTGCCCATGCATTCCACATTGAAATGATGTTCCAGCGCACTACGCACTACAGAGAAAGTTCGTTTCTGGCCCGCACAGCAAGAGTCCATAACCACTTCACTCTTAACCCTATCTCCTAACCTTTATATGCTTTCTGAGCCAACGCATTGCCTCGCATTAATAGGGGTCATCCCCTGCCCGTTTGTTCGAGTTAAAAAAAAAATATCTATCACTGCGATACTGGGCGGTTTGTCACGCCATTGTGCAGCTCAATCCAGTCCAAGTAGTCGGAGACGCGAGTGCACAAAACGGGATTGATAGTGTTACAGCCCCGGTGATGGGAGGTTATGCCAATGAGGGTGTGGTGACTGGCTAGTAGTAAGGGGCCGCCGTAGTCACCGAGCCAGGTCACTGCGTATTGCGTTCGGGCACAGATGTGGGTGTTCCAAAATAGAATGGGATAGTATTCCATGCATCCGACAGCCGAGAGCACTGGTGTCTTGGCCAAGTGCAGTTTATTTGATAGAGTGCCGTGAGCTGAACAACCAATCAAAGCAAATATTTAAGTTCATGTCTAACAATCAATGGGTAAAAGAAGGCCCCTACCTATTTCGTGTCCCCAACCTGTGATCAATGCCGTACTCCACGCATATGTGGGGTAGAATCTTGCATATTCCGGCAGTTTGACAGGTTGCACGTAATCTGAAACGGCAACTTGGCACTTGGTAGATGTTTCAAGACATCAATGGATGCTGCACACTGACAATTAAATTGAACTGGACCCAACAGTCTGACAAGTGCATTGTCATTCAAATACTTCTTTCGATTAAAACCCTCGTGCATTATCACATTTTCCTTGGGTACAGTTATAATCAGCTGACCTTCTTCCTCCTTATTAAGGCGTTCCCAAGCGCCCAGATACACATCCAGCCCGGTGGTCCTGAAGCGACACAATGCATGAAATCACTTTAAATGTAATTTTGTCTTTGTCTTCGTGACTTACAGCTTTGCAGTTCACTGTGCAGCGGTCAGAATCCACAGGGCAGACAGTAGAACACCGCCGCACCAATCGGTGCCATTCTCCACATGCAGCAGCAAACCAGCCTGGAACGGAAATTGTTTGCGCTCGGCCTCATTACCGCCGACAATACGCGTCTCGGGACCGTTGCTATTCACAAAAGCACCGGCCGCGCCCGCAATGAAAACTATACAAAATGCAAACAGATACTTCTATACTACTACTTGCTCGATTCCCGCGTGGAAAGTAATGTTGCGCGAAAAACCTTACTTCTTGCTTTTATATACCCAAAGCGTTTAGCGTATCTTTATTGCTGTGTGGTCATCCTTTTTTTTTGCAGATTTCGATCACTTCATATATAAACTGAACACCGTGAGATGATAGGGCGTTCTCAACTTGATCCTTGCACCGGAGACATGGTCTCCCTCTTTACTGCCGAACTGCGTATCAAACACCTTCTTTGCCGAAACTTCATCGTCCATACGGCGACTTTTCCAGTTGCTCACACCAAGAGTGTGAATTGATCCTACACTTGATCCTTCCACCAGAGACATGGCCCCCCTATTCGGCGTTGACCTCCAACTACCGCATCGAACACCTTTTTCGCCGGAGCTTCATCGTTCATACGGCAAACATGGCCAAGAAAGCATAGCCGCTGGATGTTAATTCATTCCATGTCCTTATAGAGCTTATACAGCTCATTGTTGGTTCGTATACGATAGGCGTCGTCAATACGAATAGGCCCGACGAATCACTGCCAGAATAATTGTCCTATGGAGTACAAGTTTTGTCAGCCGAAAGAGGTCCCTGCTACTCAATTGCCTACAGAGAACGTAGTTACACCTATTGGCAAGATTAATCCTTCGCTTTATCCCCAGGCTGACATCATTGATGCTGTTTATGGCGGTGACAAGGTAGACGAATTCCTTGATAACTTCAACAGTATATCTGTTGGCCTCCACGTGAGACCCTAGCCGCTGCGAGTTCCTGCATGTAGACAGCATATACTTCGCCTTGCCCTCATTTAGCACCCATTTTTCCAGATTCTCTTTCGATTGCCGCAAAGGCAGCGGTGACATCTTGCTTGTTGCGCGCGATGAAATCCATGTCTCGGCGTAGACAAGGAACTGGACACTCTTGTTGAAGATTGTACCATTACGATTTACACTGGCCTTATGCAGAACACTCTCTTTGGTGAAGTTGAAGAGGTCACAGGACAAAGGGTCGCGCTGTCTAAAGACTCGAACGGTATCAAATGGATCGAAAAGATTACTTCGTCGTCTTCGCGGTGTTTAAGACGATCCCTTATCAGACTATCGAATTTTGCCTTGTAATCGATAAAGAGATGGTGGGTATCGATTTGACTCTCATGAGTCTTCTTCAGAATTTGGCGTAATGAGAATTTCTGCAAGTTTGCAAGTTAAGCAATTCCATAAATCATATTGAAAATTTGGTTAGAGAAAGTTTTCCATACGACACATGTTCGATCGATCGTTTCTATGGCAACGATATGATATAGTTGTTCTAACTTGTGCAAATGGATCCTGGATATGTATGTGGCATTACCTACCTTAAAAGTTTTAAATACGAATTTTTGTAAGAATATCTTAGAAAATGCACTTTTTATGAAGATTATTTTCCCACATTTTATGGGATCAACCCCATTGATCCTTTTTCGCACTTCCTTATTTGGACCCCAGACCTCTTTAGCATAGTTCATTCGCTTTTTAGGTAAACAGCTTTGCTCAAAATATGAAAAATGTCTTCATAAAAGATAAATATTCAGTCTTCGTATTTAAAAGTTGGTGTCGGTGTGAAGGTTAATTGAAGGTTGATAGCTTTTGACGGTTTAGCTGCCTGCGAAATGGTTTGCGTTCCCACTCACTTTACTCCTCAGAGCTTTCGAAAAATTGAATGAGCTTTGGTTAACAAACAAATAGATAACCTGGAAAATTGCGGCAAAACTAAGGTGAACAAAACATTTTCGGCGCTTCTCAAGCAGTTTGTTTTGATTTGCTGATTCGAGTAGACGTATATTGGGTTGCGGGTAGCGGAGACTAGCGTTCTGCGTTTGCCGACACCATTAATATAACCGAAGGCCTATGGCTCAAAGATGGTTTGTACTCCTACGAGACGCTCAACCGGCCAACAAGACGGCCGAGTAGGATTCGAAATGAAAACTGATGTACGATGTGGCATTTGCGTTCAAGTTTTTATTTATTTATGATTCTTGCGCAAGACTTCAACATGGCGCAGCAGTTCAAACCCGGTATTAGGGAGACTGGTTCGGCAGTAAGTTGCAAATGTCAGTGTGGATTTTTTATTTATTTATTTTTACTTGCAGTGCATTAGTGAGGTCTTTTACTATATTATTTCATACATCCAGCTTTTTGATGTCTCGGCCTGGGTTCTCTGCGCCAAAGTATGTCTCGTGGTTTGAAATTTGCCGGCAACACGTCGAATATGGCTGGCTATGATTTGGATCTGGTTAAGTCACAGCAAGTATTTCACTACGAATTTAATGAATTGTCTCCAAATATGTAAATTGCTTGCAGTTTCTTGGCGTTTTTGCATATCTTCAGGGCGTCAACTACGTATGAATGCACGAAATAATCGGCCACGTGATGGGACTAGTTCGCGTTCAGTACTTCATTATTGACTTTTGGACTGGCACTTGCATGCTGGGCCTGGCCATAAATGTATTAACCCTTACGCTACAGGTTTTTACTGTGGAGAGAAAAAATTTTGAATTGGTTGTTTTAGTCTTTTGTAAGATTATATTAACAACATTCCATACTAATTTTTTTATCGAACCTTGTGACAAAAACCATATCGTTCTGGCTGTAATAATTACTTAAACATAAAAATGTTTGCGCATAATTAAAAATTTTGTATTTCTAAAGCAGATAATTTTCGTAGGAAAGCTGTTTGAAGCTGCCTCATTACAAATACAACACATGAAAAGATTAAAAACATTTAACTATATGGAAAGAAATAACTTAGAGTTTAAATTCTATTAGTTAATGTTTTAAGAAATTACTTCGATTTTCAGAGGAAAACTATAAAAAGGTGACTTGTTACATATATAATATCTGAAAATTTTAAAACAACTATCTATACAGAAAGAAAATAGACTTCAAATTTAAATTTTCGTTTTTAATGTTTCACATGATTTCTTAAAATTGCAAAGGCAGCTTGTTAGTTTGTAAAAATATGGTTTATTATTATTATATTATTATTATATATATTATTACAATACATGAAAAGCTTTAAATGAATCATCTATACAGAGAAAAGTTACTTAAAGTTTAAATTTTATTACTTAACGTTTCACATGGTTTCTTAAATTATTATAGACAAGTTGGGAAAAAAAGTGACTTTTTATTACATAAAACACATAAAAAGCTTAAAAACAGCTTTAAAGTTTAATTTTAATCTTATTAATATTATTAGGTATGTTATTAATGTTTCACATGATTTCTTAAATTTTCATAGACAAGTTGTGAAAAAGTGACTTAAAAAGCTTTAAAACAATCATCTGTACAGATAAAAGTTACCTAAAGTTTCATTTTAGTTTTCGTTTTAATTTTATTATTTTTATTAATTTTATTATTTAATTAATATATAACATGATTTCTTAAAATATCATGGAAAATGTAAAAAAGTGAATTAAAAAAGCTTAAAACAATAATCTATACAGGAAATGGTTAAATTTTTATAGGAAAGTTGTGACTTAAAAAGCTTTAAAACAATCATATGTACAGAAAAAAGCTATTTAAAGTTTCATTTTATTTGGGTTTTTATTTTATGATTTTTATTAATTTTTTTTATAAATGTTACACATGATTTCTTAAATTACACCGCACCACAGCATATCTGTTGCATGGAGTTTTTTACATGAGCCTGAATCGTTTTTCCACGCTGTTTTCAAAACCATTCTCCGTTTTTATGCAACAGCTCTAGTTTTCGGAAAAACTGGACGTGTCACTTTTTCGAATTTTCCTCGACTTTTTCTCGTTTTCGACTGTAATTTCTGAACCAATAATCTTATCGACATGATTTATATATCGTTGCACTTAAAACATTTCACACCATCTTTTCTGGCATTAATGATAATTATGCGTTCTAAATTGGTGTTGTAATAAGGTTTCAAAGTAAGAAAATATTGAATTTCAAGGCTTTTTTTCTGATGGCGAAAATTGTAATTGATGTTTCATAAATCAAGGTACGAAGTATATGAATATCTTAAGAAGAAACATTAAGCAATAAAACACAGCCAAATTATTTGGCGGACTACACATTCGCATCGAAATAATAGCAAAAATTTACCATAGCCATTTTCATCACTTTTCATACTTTTTCCTTAAAAATTTAGAAGCCTCAAAATATGCTCTTTTATATGGTCCATTTATAGTCTGGAATACAAGCAAAAAACAAAAAGATTTTGAATTGCTCGAAACAAAAAAAAATTAAAAACTTTGCATATTTTTAGGCCCCTAAATTTTTAAGGAAAAATTATGAAAAGTGATGAAATGGTTATGGTACATTTTTCATATTATTTCGATGCGAATGTGTATTCTGTCAAATAATTTGGCTGTGTTGTATTGCTTGATGTGTAGACTTTCATTATACACCTTGTTAATTGATTTACAAAAAATTTGTATATTTTTGACCATCAAACAAAATGCCTTAAAATTCCATATTTTCCGACTTTGAGGTCCAATCACCGCGGCATTTTGAAACTTATAAAAACAAGTTGCATCGGAAAAGAAGCCGTGTGGTGGTGTTTATGCGATGAGGTAAAAATCATGTCAATCGGTTTTTTGGTTTAGAAATTACGATCAAAAATATGGAAAAGTAGAGGAAAAACTGAAAAAATGACAGGATACCTATATCTCACTAACTACAGCTGCTGGAAAAAATCTGAGTATAGATTCGAAATCAGCGCACCCAAATTAGTAAGAAACAGTAGAAAAACTCCATGCAACAGAAAAAAAGTCAGGGGTGTCGTGGAATCCAATCGTTGTCGGAATCAGTTTCAAAACTGACAAACATTTCATTTCGTGTGTGGTGTCGTGCATTTCAATTTTATCGATTTCATTTTCGAATCGATTTTGAATCTGTTTTAGGTGTCGTAGGCCATGACTTAATCGGTTTGGTTATTGGAATCAAACCGATAAGAGAATTTTGTGCAGATTCATGAAACTGTGATTTTTTCTGTGTGCTGGCTGATATTTCGTGAAGATGGGATCGATGACGCACCCAAATGCGGCTCCACTGCATCCAACACTGGCAAAAATGCCTCCTTGTTGAGACGGT
Organism: Melieria omissa; assembly: GCA_963971225.1. NCBI lineage: Eukaryota > Metazoa > Arthropoda > Insecta > Diptera > Ulidiidae > Melieria > Melieria omissa. Next base: position 106,414,003 of record OZ020268.1, on the reverse strand, counting down.
AGTGGGATATAAATCTGAGAAATAAATAAGCTTAATTGGTAAGCAAGCGCAACAAGAATCAAGTTTGCACTTACACCGATTCAGGTAGCTCCAAAGGATTGCTATGGTCCCTAAGGATTTTCCTTTTCAACTTCAAGGAGCACTCTTCCTCAAATAACAAAAACGACAAAACGCCGGAACTCATATTGTTGTTAATTTATTTTCTTATGTTTTGAGCAAAATATTTCATTTGACATAACAGCTGATTCGAAAATCAGTTTTGTTTTTGTTCGAAAGGAGGCAAAACCGAGCAGTTTTCATGACACCATTTGAAATCAGAATTGATTTTCAATTCCGGCAACAAGGCAATTCCGACTCGGTTTCTGCGACACCCCTGAGTTTTTTTTTTGTTGTGCTGTGTTATCATTGAAAATGAAAAAATTTTAAAAAGTGAATTAAAAAAAAAACAATTATCTACACAGAAACAAGTTACTTAAAGTTTAATTTTAGTTTTAATTTCATTAATTTTATTTTTTTATTTATTTTTCACATGATTTCTTAAATTTTCATAGACTAGTTGGGTTCTTTACTTTTCGTTTACAATACTTGAAAAACTTAAAAGCTTAAAATCTTTACATATATAATTCGATGACTGAAAGCAACTCTGCATTATTATTGAGGCTTTACACGAAATATATCATTCGTCATATATTCAAAAACGATTAAAGTAATTTTGTTTTATATTCTGTTTTCTATTTATGGACAACAACAGACACAACAACAACACTCTATCAACAATACGCGCAGACAAAAGTTAAGCAAAATATTTTACAAACCAAACCATAAACATTTGCGAATCACATTAAATATTTCGTGGAATTTTTCCACTAAATCATTGGACAATGAGTGGGAAGGCGCACAGTAAAAGTCTGGCCACCTATAAACACAAAACAGCGACATTTCTTTTGCAGCTCTGCACAGATTGTACACTTTTCTTTACACAAAATTGAATATAAAACATTTCCTTTGAAGTATTTCTTGAATGCGTCTGGCCACTCAAGTGACCTTTGTTTTGCATTAATTGTGCAGAGGCTGCTGAGTGTAGGGTATAATTGAGTCGGTGTAGTAGGCTGGTAGCACTTTAACTTATTACTTCACATAATTAATTAAAACGTTGCAACTATTCACAAAGAATGTTAATTAATAACGCCTGCCCCCCTCGCAAAGGCCAACAACAGCGGCACAACCCTTCGTCGCATCGCTGTGCGGTCGCGTAATTGAAGTGGCGGACAAAACGCGTGTCGACGCCCAAAGCGGAAATTAATTACGCGCGCAAATACTTCTAGGCGCACTGAGTCCAGCACGGAGCGCCGAGCGGCGCAGGAGCCGGAAGAAATGCTCGATATAATGACGCAATGGAGACTTGGTGCGCGGAGCGGCTATTTTCAAACGTGTAAGTGAGCATTAATTCGCTTCACCCCAGTCGATGTTGCTCCATCGACTGGCGGCGATTGAGTGTGCGGCCGGCAAGCAGCGCACACATTCGCACGCGGCCATGTGTGTGGCCATTTCGCCTCGGCGCCCACAATTGGCCATTATCTGAGCGTATTGATGGCCAGCCGGCGGCTACGGTGGGCGAGCGCCGCGCCGCGCTGAAAACAGTTCAGTTCGAGCACGCAGCCGGTGTAGGACACCGCATGCTGAACGCAAGGAACGAAGGAACTGTTGCATTGCGCTGCCTATCCTCGCCGACGTTCAGCGCACCGTCAGGTGAGCGCCGACAACAGACAACGCTGGGGGGTCGGAGCGGACGAAGCTTTCAATAGCGTCAGCAGTGGCATTAAAAATATGCACGGACATAAAATGTTGGCTGTTTTCATTTCCATTTTCATTTCCATTTCACCGCTGGCTGAAATTCGCTTCGACCGTTCGCAGTGACCGCGTCGGGGCCATAAACATTGCCATTTGTTGTGCCGGAAAAAGGCTGTGCGCGAGCAAACGTAAACAACGCGCGCGAGCGAGTGGCCAAGTGCTGCACAACGAAATTCTCTACGCAGGTCGAAAGTGCCCAGCAGCAATTTGAATGGACTTTGTAAAGTGTGTCGAGAATGTGTGCAATGTAGACCAAAACAATGTAAATGGAAATTCCAAAGCGTGCAATGAATTATTAAATGAAAAAGCAATAACGAACTCGACAAATCGATTTGTTTTTATTGGCAAAATTTATGAGTTATAAAATGTTTGGAAATTGGCGAGTTTACTTTTTTTACTCGATGGCCAAAAATTTATTTAATCAAATAAAAATATTGATGAAGTGATGCAAGTGTAAAAATGAATTTGTCTAAACTGCCGTTTAAATGAAAATAATTAAATAAAAATAATAAAATAATAATTTGCGAAAATATGTAATGGCGTTTTACTAACTAAATATGCCGAAAGTATTTAATGATTAAGTTTTTGTATATTTTTCTGTAATTTGAATTTTATTATTATGGCATCAAAAGTGAAGTGCAGAAAAACTGAATCATCTGTGTGGTAGGAAGGAGGGATTTGTTTCGCGCTTTGAAGTTCGTGTCGACACTCAACGTGCCCATTATCCCTCGATTCTCATAAAATCATGAAATGGCCGTTGCTGTAAAAACACTGAATCCGAAGACACCAATTGACCTCAATCTTGTGATAATCGAATTGTGAATTGCTTTAAATTTGAAGTGTATCGTTTAGGAAAAGGAGGAAAATGTAAACATTACTTAACAAAGTATCAGCCGATAGTGAAATAATACAAGTGAACCAGAAATAAGATTCTCTCTCTATTTGTATAACAAAAAGAGAGGCATTTTAAAAAAAGTATTGTCACATTGGTATTGTTTAAAAAAACATGTCAAGCAAGAAAATTCCAAGTCTGGCCGAAACGGAAGCATAATATTCGGCATAACCAAAATATTCGGCCGATGGTCTAAGCCGAATACCAATCAAAAATTCTTGTGAAGAAAAACCCTGATCAAATTTAATTTTTTTCTTTTCTTTACTTAAGAATTAATATAAGAAATATATATATTTTTATATATACACCTAATTCTGTTTTTACACGGTCTTTTTTACGCGGTTTTGATTTAACACGATTTGAAAATAAAAAATATTTTTAGTTTTTCGTGCTAAATGGAACAAAATCGTGTAAAAAAATTTAAATTTTGTTTTACTTTCAAACCGTGTTAAATCAAAACCGTGTAAAAACAGAATTAGGTGTATGCATATATTTTAGTAAAAACAAAACTAAAACAGTCTTACAGTTTAGTTTCTAACCAAAGAAAAAAAACATAACAATAAAGAGAAATTACTAAAGAGAAAATAGCTGATTAGAGATAATTTTTATCAATCGCCAAAAGTATTTGGCTATTTTGGCCGAAGCAGAAGATTTCAAATTGGGCGAATAAGCCGAATACTAAAGCCGAAAACGAATATTCGGTCGGACACTAGTGAGCTACATTTCCATGAATCAGAGTACAATTTGAGTTAGTGTTGGGTTAATGCAATACGGAGACTTTTTAAAAAAATATTTGCCACCTTTGTTTTGCCAAAAGTTTATAACACACGGAGTGAGACCTGATCGGTACGAAAAAGTAAATGTTCAGAAGCACCAGGAAAATCGAAATCGCTCTTGAACAAAAAATTATATGTGTGGCCAGATAAGAACGACGAGAAAAGAAATGTAAATAAAACAACAACGAATTGATTCCGGTTTTATTTTGAAGCTACATTCATGCCATTTCATGTATGGAAGAGCACATCATTCAAATTACTACCTCGGCTTCGGTGGTACTTCCACACCAATCTCTGCCTGGTTGGTGACTTAAGGTCCAAAAAAGTGTACTCACTCTCAACCTTTTGAACGGTGCAACAAATTGCCTGCGCACTGAAGCCATAATGAGGAACGACCTCACCACCAAATTCATGTTGTGTATTTTTAACTGAGCCGAAATTTCAATAAATTTTTAAAATAATTTTTATACATTCGACAAGCGTACACCGATACATGATTAAAAGGCAAACTATACGAAATATTTTTACATATAAACGTCATTGATATCGTTGACAGTTACTAAGGCATTCCAATGGAAAAACTATCACTGTTATTTGGTCACCCTTTAGTTGTTACACATACTGTTGGTAATCCAACCACGAACTGCCAGATTTGCCTACTTTTAAGAAGGGTTGACACATTAGAACTATTTACAAAATAAAATATTTTCGATATTAAGCAAAATAATTTATAGGTTTATGAATGTTTTCGACTAGTAATGGGTGCAGTATACAGACATTAACCTTTTAACATTAACATTATCCCCCGCCCAAAACTCTTATGACTACTAAGAATTCAGTTTTGTTCATTTCAATATTATTTTATTTGTTTAAATTTTTAATTGAATTACATCTTTTTATGTTAATGTAATTTAACCAATATTTTTGTAAATTAAAATAATAATGCGTTTTCTTTATAACGTCAACTAAAATTAAATTTGTCACTTGCTGCGCTATGTGCAGGATAATATAGTCGAGTTTGACCCCAAGATTGATCAAAACCGACTGAAAACTCGCGCTTGCTTTTATATATTTTTTAACCCTGTTATACTTGACACTGTAATTTGTAACTCTCTAACCTTGGAACACCTACATTAGGGTCAAGTGGGGTTCAAGCCCCCAATTTCCAGAATTACTGGTGCAAAATATGGTTCAAAATGGATTTAAGTTCAAAAGTTGAACGCGAACCCCCGTCATACTCCTCAAAATAAAATCCTGTGTGCACCACTGATTAGGAAAACGCTTAAAATATATCAAATTGATCACTTTTATATAGGGTGTTTTTTTTAGAGGTATAGAACTTCGAATTGAAATAAAACACAAGAAAATCGTTTTAATGTCCATCAATTTGGCTTTATTGGAAGGATAATTTTATGCCATTAATGTTTAAATATGATTTCGGGCATGTGGCCGCCGCGGCTGGCTCGAATAAAGCCAATTCTACAGGTCCAATTTTCAGTTGATGGACAAAGCTCCAATTGCTGTGCACGGTGGCGAATCGATTCATTCGGGTCCTCTTCAACATTTTGCTCTACAGCGGCAATTGTTTCTTCGGTGCGCACTGTTCGACGTCTCTGCGGATGCGTATTATCACATAGAGTAAACGTAGTGCGAAAACGACCCATGGTTAACCGAATTAATTGCTCTGATGGACGATGGACGATGGACGTCCATAAAATGGACGGAGCTTACGGTAAACTTCGCGAACTGAACCATTATTTTCGAAATAAATTTGCACGATTTGCAAGCGTTGTTCTTTTGTCAACCTGTTTTGTGTAATGGCAAACCAAACTGAACATAAATGACATTAGAGTTGCCAGATTTGACCACAAAATGCCAGTTTTATCTCTATTCGAAAAACAAACCTCTAAAAAAAACACCCTATATTTCGATCTTTATCAACCATGTTAAAAATATATTCAACGTATCATTTGCTTTTGATTATAAAAAGTAACTTTTGCTACGAGAAATGTTATTTTTAGCTGCATTCAGCTGCGCACAGCGGAATGAAAGTGAAATTGAAAAATTAAATTTTATAGTTGTCTTTATGAAATCATGCTGAGAAAACCTCGAGCAAGTAGCAAATAAACAAAAAACAAATCGTTTGATTTTATTTCGAAACCATTAAGCACTAATGCCCCTCTAGAGATGATTTAATTTTAACACTAGAATGCATGGCCAATAAAACCCTAATTACATAAATACCCATATGGAATCAGTTTATAGAAATAATAAAAATAAGTCCAGATTATCTTTCCGAAAGCAATTTAATGAAAAAATCAAGATCGCAATGAATGTAGTTTTACAGTTTTTGGCATTCTAGGGTTAACCATGCGTGAAATTTTCCCGACACACAACTGGAAACAGACAAAAATTCAGCGACTTATATTTTATTACAAATTTTATTAACTTATACAAAATTTACCTTAACCGTAGACCCACGTTGGGGTCGGTTTCGACCAATTTTTTTTTTTTTTTGGACTTCTAATATTTTTTCAATTTGTTATTGTTTTTAGCTGTTTTTTCGTGATCTTCTTACTTGGATATTATCTATCGGAATCAAACCGTTTTATACTTTAAAAACTTGGCTTTGCATTTTTTGTAACTTGTGTGTGTGAATTTAATCTGGGTCGTTTTCGACCCGTTTTTTAACGTAGGTCTATGGTTAAAAGGTTAATCGAATGTTTCATTGAATAACTGACTTAAAGAATTCTTCCAGTAAAAACATCTTTAACGAATTTCGCTTCTACCCAGCGCCAACTGAGTCAATCGGCCAAACTCCAAACAATTTCGCAGACATCGTCTCGTCGCTTCGTCGTTCAGCGAAATAATTATTACATCGTCCTCACACTTGTCTACACGCTGTCCTACATCGTTGACACGCCTGTTTGCCATATCCACGTTTTCGACTTGTTGTCAACATTTCGCTGCTCACATTTTCGCCTCAAGTGAGTGCAAATTTGGCAACAGTCGATTTGTGAACGGCGCCGAGCCTTGGCCACCGCAAATATTGACGCTCGATCATTCGCTACCAGCTGCGCTGCGCTGGAGAACATAAACGTGCCGAGTCTTAATTTAGCCGTCCACCGCCGCACAATTGTTTCGGTCCACTTTTATGGTGCGGCTAGGATGTGTGTTTTGAGTGAATAAACAAGTACGCGGCCACAACCACAGCAAGTTGCAGTAAATACTGGCGGCATGAGCAAAACAATGGCAGCAATTAGGCGCGCACGATTACGCAGCGCGCCATTACCGGTGCCGCTTGTAGTCGCAATCTGCTGTTGGGCCATAATCGCCACTCCTGCGAGCGCCAATCAGGCGGAGGTGCGGTACCCCTGCGCCTTCATCGACACCATCAACGTAACCGGAAGCTATGCGTACGAGCAGCCGGGCCACAATCATACCACTACCAACAGCAACAACAACAACAACCACACTGCGGTCACCAACACATCCCGGCCCGGCAAGTGGATCCCGCACCAGTTGGTGGCTGTTTATGACTTTGTCATTGAGAATGGCGTGCGGGTGCCGGTGGAGCGGCATTTGCGCGCCTGCGTCTGCAAGCTGAAGCCGTGCATACGTTTCTGCTGCGACGACGGCTATTATTACGACCTGAAGGACAGAGCGTGCCGCAACATCACCGCAACGGACGCCGCAACCGCTGGCCACAGCAGCAACGATATGCACCTGGGTCAGCGCCAGATGTCGGTCCAGCTGTCGGACAGCAGAACACGTACCGTGGCCACTGCGGACCACTTTAGCGTACATATCGGCACCCCTTGCGAGCGGATGCGCCTAATCACCAAGAACAATCGCCTGCTGCACTGGACACTCTACGAGGTATGAAGTAGATATGAATATAAACATTAAATACACAACACACATCGTTTTCTGCACGATTCTTCAATTGTTTGTAAGGTTGGCCTACTTTACTCCAGCTCTATTGACTCTTTGAAACATCGTCGAAACGTGGCATGTGTGGTTTTATTTTACGGATACTTTTTCGGTAATTGCTCAGTGGAGATGTGTAGCTTGCTGCCATAACTCCGGGTATTCCCCCGGGCTACCCGTTTGAACACTGACGTCAATGCATTCCACATCGAAACGATGTTCCAGCACTACAGAGAAAGTACGTTCCTGGCCCATACAGCGCGATTGTGGAATGGTCTCCCTGCAGATATTTTCCTCAGCACTTATGATCTTGATGGGTTCAAAGCAAGAGTCCATAAATTCTTCACCAAACACCCTTTCTCCCATCCTATATATCCTTCCTGAAACAGCGTAATGCCTCGCATCTATAAAGGTTTCCACTGCGCGTTGGCTCGTTTAATAAAAACAAAAAAAGAAACAATACTATTCCGGATACTACTGAGCCGATTTAAATGATATCTTCACTGTTCCCTGGACAAGAATCGTCGGTGCAAAAAACACAAAATCAAGGAATTTGCCAAAACTCCAGAGGGTAACTCCCATACAAATCAAGTTCAAGATACCATAGATATTAACTTTTTAGGTTGGTAAATGGGTTTTAGTGACAACCTCTGTATGAGACACACCTGGGCCTTAAATAGGCCTGTTGTGATACCAAAAAGGTACTTATAAAGGTATCCCATGTGCGTTGGCTCGTTTAATTAAAAAAAAAAGAAGCGATATTATTCCAGATACTACTGAGCCGATTTAAAAGATATCTTCACTTTCCACTGGACAAGAATCGTCGGTGCAAAATATACAAAATCAATTAATGTGCCAAAACTCAACACCAGAGGGCAATTCCCATAGAAATCAAATTTAGGAGACCATAGATATTAACTGTTTAGGTAGGTAGATGGGTTGTAGTGACTGCCTCTGTATGAGACACACTTGGGCTTCTACTTATATAGCAATTTTCCTTTCAGACTTGGAGGTTTCTCAAAAATCTCATCTTCTTCATGTGAATAGCGATAGAAGTAGACGAGTTTTGAACCAGCCCGCGCTAGGAATCGAACATAGAGCCTCTGGTGTAAGAAGCCAACGCGCTACTTGCTGGGCTATCAAAGCCGACTTTTTAACCCTTTCGCTACAGGTTTTTACTGGGGAAAGTCAAAATGTTATATTAGCAACATTCCACTCACATCGTTGTGGCTCTAAAAATTACTTAAACATAAAACTTTTTACGCATAACGAAAATTTGAATATTTCTTCATTTACTTCAGCCAAAATTAAAAAAAACAATTATCTAAATTGAAAGAAAACGTCAAATTAAGAAGATATCTAATTTTTCTGCTTCTACTTCCTTTACTATGTCAAGATATACCATTAAAAAAGTGTATACTTCTCTTCTTTAAACTTAAATATTCAGTTTTTTATTTTCGTATTTTTTCTAAAACTTCAAACTATTCTAAGGACCAATAAAAAATGTATTCTTGAAACCACAGAGGGTTCAGACGTCCACAAAGTAGCAATGTGACATATGGCAACAAAACAGCGAAAGGGTTAAGCACAACGTTTGAGCCGTTGTTGAACCATTTGTTCTCAGTGTTGCCAGATCAGGAGATTTCCTCCTAGATTTAGGAGATTTTTGGCCTTTTAGGATAATTTTTAAGAGGAAGAAGGAAGGATTGTATTTAATGGTCGAAGCACGCTATTGTGTTTAAAACTTTTAAGCTTACGAAATGTAAGCCCGTTCTATCTCGTTCTCACTTATTGCTGTCACAATAAAATCCCGTCAAAACTGGCACTTTTTGTTTAATTAATTTGTTATATGTTTTGTTTTTGTTGTTAAGCTGAAGATTAGTAAAAAAAAAAGCTGCATTAAAAATAATTTTATTTACCTATACATTTCTACTTATTTATGGGAAGTAAATGACACTTATTATAGAAAAAAACATTTTGAGATTTTTTAACTTTGGAAGGAAATTTAAGTAATTTTTTAAGATTAAGGAGGAAATCATTTCAGGTATCTGGCAACACTGTTTGTTCTATTTCCTAGAACTTTTGTAAATTCTGATCTTAATGCAAAGCCAATTCCCAATTTCTGGGCTCTTATATTTTGCAAACCTCATAAGATCGGTTGTTGCTAAGTATTGAGCTTGGAAAACTATACAAAAACCCATGTCATTTCGAAGAAAAACCTCTTCAGGCTTTTAACTAGAACAAGAATGTTTGACAAATTTGTCCAGTTATGAATTATTACAACATTTTAACCCTCTATCAGCAATTTCTGTGTAACTGTGGAGTATTTCATGGATTTGCTTTAACTTTGAACTCAATGCAACGACTTCACTCAGCTTAAATTTTATAGCTCATACATTTTTTTATCAATAATAAAAAATAATACCAATTACAGTATTAAGAATCTCCATGCAACTTTACATCATACCTCATATATACATTTATTCATACATTCATAACTAATATATAAATATATACTCTGTTGAATTTTATATACAATGTGACATGTTTCACACTTCACTAATCTCTCCCTTTGGAACTTGGCTTTTACAGAATGGCACCATTGCCCACCGGAATCATCTGTTCTCCAAGCACTACTGCTACTCGCCCATGCAATGGGACAATGTCACGTGGGAGTGGCAGCCGCTGGCGTGTGCGCCCGAGAAATTGCCCTTTGTGCTCAGCACCATGGAGTGGACGTATGCGATATGTAAGACTGAACGTGGTAAAATTACTGATTGATGCCATTGTTGGACTTCTCTCAGCCTATGTCTGGATAAGACCGCAGATTACTTATGCTGCAGATGCAATATGAAAGATATTTGAAATATATGTAAACACATTAGGGACCTGTTGGGAAAGATTGTACTATAGCAGTGCATACCCCAGTGTTCTTTTGCAGACCTACAGTTCTACAGAGCATAGAGAGAGCGGGTATGGTGGGCTTTCAGTTAAGTGCTTGTCTAAGTAAAGTTCTATGAAATGTGCATTGTCTTTAGGAACAAAGCTAATGTTGTGCATAGTTTGTTCTTTTCTTGACTGGCACGACAGCCCGATTACGAGACTAAGGCCTAAGGAATTTTTTTTTTACAAGGTTGGAAGGGACCTACAATTTTATGTCGATTCCGCACGGCGAATTGGGGGCTTTTTCACAAGCAATTTTACTCTCAGAGATTTGCCATTTCCTGCTGAGAGGACAGCCGCCGAAAGAAAAAAACGAGTGTGCTTATGACCACACGACTGAAGTGAAACTTCTGTTTGTGTGTGTGTTTTATTTAAACTTATTTTATGTTCTCATTGGTAAATTAATATTTTTCCATAGATCTTTTATTTTCGTAAAGAAAAGAAAGTGTGCGCGCGCATTGCTCTCTCTTGCTCCTACACTGTGATACAGACAATAGGCCTGCAGTGTGCTATGAGAGGAAGAGAGAAAGAAAATGTGCGCGCGCACTGCTGTCTCTTGCTTATATCCCCCACTCAACTCCCGTTCGCCTCGCCCGATCACACTTTTCGTAACGCTTACGTCACGCGTTCGCCAGCTTACTCCCCAAGTCAAGCGTGCGTAAACCACTCAACTCCCGTTCGCCTCGCCCGATCACACTTTTCGTAACGCGTTCGCCAGCTTACTCCCCAAGTCAAGCGTGCGTAAACCACTCAACTCCCGTTCGTCTCACCCGATCACACTTTTCGTAACGCGTTCGCCAGCTTAACATTTAACATAACAACAAAAAACCTTTTTTGTTATTATTCTTTCAAATGTTTAAAGGTGAAAAGAGCTTTTTGCTAATTTGGGAATGAACATACCATGTATAGTGACTCAAAACCCCCCTTGGCCACGCTCCTGATAGCAACCATTGTCCACCACAATTTTTAACAGTTGATTACTATATTCCGTAATATAGGAGAGAGGACAGGACCTCATATTGGTTAGTGCTTAGCGTCACTAAAAACGTCGATTCACGACAAAATCGACTTTCAACAAGTGCCGGCTTCATCAATCGCCATATAAACTGATTGAGTTCCCATCTAACAAGAACCACCCTCATGCAAAAAAGTAGCGAATCAATTTTGTTCGTATAAATTATATCGATTTTATAACATTCCAAGTGCTGGGGCGAGCATGTGCCCGTTTTCTCATCAATTATTTCGATCTCAAGGTCAAATATTGCGAATATTTTATTGCAACACATCAAGCAGCCGGACACCGTGGCCAAAGTGTTGAATAAACTATCAACCGTAAACCTACGTTGGGGTCGTTTTCAAACAAATATTTTTGTACTTCTAATATTTTTTAAATTTGTTATTATTTTTAACTTTTTTCATGACTTTCTTACTTGGATATTCTCTATCAAAATCAAACCGTTTTATATTTCAAAAACTATGTTGGCTTAAAATTTTTTGTAATTTGTGTAGGACTTTAATCTGGGTCGTTTTCGACCCATTTTTTTAACGTATGTCTACGGTTAAACAGGGTGCAATTGCAGAAAGTTCAGCACACAGCCAACAAGACCTCCAATTACCAAGACTTCCATATTCAATATTACTGCAGCATCTTTTGGTATCTCACAGCAACACTGCAGCCCGTCTGTGATGTCTCTCTTTCAGGTCTCATCATTGCCGTCATCTGCTTTGTGATCATCGTTTTCATTTATTTGCTATGCAACGAATTGCGCAACACTTTCTACGGCGTCGCCATCAAAGCCTACTCGCTCTGCATTGTGATTGGCTATTCGCTCATGGCGCATCTGACCCTCACCGATCCCTCGGACATATCCAAGCTGGCCTGCGAGAACATACGTAAGTGCTAACCGAAATGTTATTGAACCACTGAGACGACATTGATTTGCTTGGACAGCCTGTTGCGTGGTGCTGTACCAGCTGTTGTCCTTCTACATTCTCAGCTTTATTAGCTTCAACTTTTACATGAACTTCCACGGTGTCATACTGTCCAAGCTGATGTTCTGGCTCATCTTCTTCCCCATTGTGCTGCTGACCGTCGGCTGGGCCGTCTTCGTTGGCCATGTCGACCACGACGGCAAGCGAGTGTTTGGCGGCGACATGTGCTGGTTTGATCGTAAGTCAAACATGCAACTCCTGCGGCACGTCGACCCACTAAAATGATTTTGCTTTCGTTTCAGCGCGCAACTGGTCCATCATGATCTACTTTTATGCGCCCATTTTCATAGCCTGTGTCATCGGCGTCTTCTTCTACATTCTGACGCTCATTCACATCAGCGAGCATGGCCACTTCGATGTGAGCAAGTCGAGCGTGTCCGTGGATGAGAATCGGTGAGTGATGAGGTGGACGCGTCGACCTGCATGGCAGCTGACCAATGTTTATGCAGTTTCAGATCGTTTTGGAAGTTCTTCAGTTACACGTTTGCCGTTTGGTTGGTGTGTGTGACGTCGTTCGCCATCAGCTTCTATCGCAACGAGAGAACGCATATCAATTATGCGGTCTGCCTGTTTGTGGCCTTCCACGGATTCGGCGCGCTGTACGCGCTCATCGGCAAGAATCAACAGGTGCAGAATTTCCTGCGCCGCATGGACGAGGATGTGTAGGTGATGTCCTTTAACAATTTTCTCTTTTTTTCTTAATTGTTTGTTCTCTTCCAGCGATGACGAGGAGGTCGAGAGTTCTGTCCCCATGTCAAGTTTTTGAACAAAAATCTCTACACATAAGTTCGTCCTGTCTATATGTGAATAAACGTATTTAATATTTTGCTAAATGCCATTGTATGTAGGTAACGATTACCTCGAAACAGTCTTGTAAAAGTATTAAATCGTTTTAGTGCCTAATTCTTAAATATATAATGAAAAAGTACACATAATACTGATTGATAACTTTTGTCGTCTTAAAATGCTGTTCTGTTGGGCGATTCACTCATTTCTTCTTCAGTTGAAAACCACGTTCAAAGTATTAAATACGAATGAATACCTAAAGTCTAACTAATGCTGCCATAATAAAGTTGATAAGTTTACACATATTTGTGCTGCTAAAAGTTTAATATTATATTACTGCAACACCCTGTTATGTCTCATAATTACAATGCTTTTGCTTTGTTTTAGCATAGCTTCAAACCAATTGCTGAACTAAAGCAACGATTGAGGGCGCTGCACATTGAGCAATTCTCCAATATTCAAACCAGTGTCTTAACACTCCAACACACGTTTTTCACAGAACTTTGCACAATAAATATTTTGGAAAATACAGTGAAATGTTTTCATAACCGGACACTCACCGTCGCAGTGTTTTTGTGCGGTTTTGGGAGATGTCCGCTTATGGTGGAGAGGGGCACAAAAAATTAGTTTAAATTGTATGCAAGTGTTTATCGTTTATTTATTTAATATTTTGAATATTAAATTTATGAATATTGAATTTTTAATAAATATTTATTAAATTAAATTTTAGTTTAGCTTTAATACTGCTTTGGTTGAACAAAATTTATAATGATTGTTTTAATTCGAAATGTTCATCAAGTATAATTTATATTATAGAGTAGTTCAGATTTATAAAAAACTTTTCCATTTATGAAAGGTTTTCTAATCAAAATTTTTTGAAATATAGTGTTCGCGTCCAGTTAGAACGTCTGGTTATTGAAAAACTCGTATGGAAAACTTAATGAAATTGCTTTGTCTGCGAAATTTGTTCAGCTATTGAAGAAACTGAGAGTTGTTTGGTATTATAAATAGTTTTTTTTAAACCAATAATTCACATTTGCCAACATGCTTTTTACATGTAATTGAATGTCTAATAACTAGTGATCGACCGAATGAATTGGCACTGATATCGACATTGGCCAGTGGCGGATTCAGGGGTGGTTTTGTGGGTTGAAACTCCACCCGAAATATTAGGGTCGACTTTAAAACTACTTACAAATTAAAAGGCATATACATAAATATTTATGAATTTCAGAGATTTACTTTTTGAAACCCCCAAAATATATTTCTGAATTGGCCCCTGAAATTGGCCGATCTTAAAGACTTGATTTGAAGTTCACTTTAAACTGATTTTAGCAGAAATACCAAACACATTTAAAAACGTTTAAGTTATACAGTAGACGCTGACAAATTCGAACCACTTTTTAAAAAAGATAGTTCGAATTTCCGAAATATTCGAATTTGTAAAAAGTCCAAAAAATATTGAAACTACTACTTAATAACTTGAATGCGATGTAATTTTTTTTTTTAACATTAAAAATGTACGTAAAAAGTTTTCTTCGCACAGAAATCTCTTTTAATAGTCGCTTAAAATTTCAATACAATCCAAAAGTCCACAGCTAAGTAATTTGCTTGAACAATTTCATCAGTCAGTAAGAATTTAATTTAAACGCCCAAAGTCAAAGAATTATTTTTTTCGTTTATTCGACATTTTAATAATTTTCGTTTTTTACTTTTTAAGCGAAACTGAGCCAATGCGTACTAATCATTCATGAGCGTGCGGCCAAACATTGCCAATTTGGTGATTCCCCTTTTTGGATTTAATTTGTGTAAGCAAAATAAACACCAAAACAGAGAGGGAAAAACAAACAAAAGCAACATTTTAAAGCAGGGATGCCCAAAACCTTCTTATGGAAGAGCAAACACCAATACATACAAAGCATACTGTGCTGTGTGTGTGTATACTAAAATGCTTATACCGACGATCATTTACAAAAACAAATGAGGATCTGGAAACCTCAGCCTATGCTGAAGAGCATTTACAAAAACAAATGAGCAACGAGAGCATGGGCACCACTGTTTTAAAGCATTCAATGCTGTAAAATATTCGAGGTTCGAATTTCTGGAAGGTTCGACTTTGTGAGAGTTAAAACCTGTGAGCGTCTACTGTACTGTCAATCAAGGTCAATTAATTCTTTAGTCGAAACTGATTTAATTAAGCAGAATGCCGATTAATATTTTTGAAACTGCAATAAATAAATAATTCAATAAATCAATCAATAAAGAAAACGCATAATTTCCAGACCGAATCATCTCCTGAAACTCCGATTTCAACTGGCCACCAAGATTGGTAAATTTAAGGCCGTGCGCTTTGTTCCTTTGGATCTTTGTGAACTCTGGTCTATGCGAATAAACCATTAACAATTCCTGACACATCCTCACATCTTTGTCAAAATGTCATTGAAAATTTCATGAAAATATTCTGTAAAATAGGCCTGTATTGAAAGCCGCAGAAACCATATGCCGAATATTTTAGTTTATTTTATTTCATTTTATTTTTTCTATTTTATTTGTTTTATTTTATTTTATTTTATTTATTTGTTTATAATTTTTTTATTTTATTTTTTTTTACTTTTTTATTTTATTTTATTTTATTTTATTTTATTTTATTTTATTTTATTTTATTTTATTTTATTTTCTTTTATTTTATTTTATTTTATTTTATTTTATTTTATTTTATTTTATTTTATTTTATTTTATTTTATTTTATTTTATTTTATTTTATTTTATTTTATTTTATTTTATTTTATTTTATTTTATTTTATTTTATTTTATTTTACTTTATTTTATTTTATTTTATTTTATTTTATTTTATTTTATTTTATTTTATTTATTTATTTATAATTTTTTTATTTTATTTTTTTTACTTTTTTATTTATTTTTTATTTTATTTTATTTTATTTTATTTTATTTTATTTTACTTTCTTTTATTTATTTTATTTTATTTTATTTTATTTTATTTTATTTTATTTTACTTAATTTTTTGGAATTTTATTTGGTTTAATTTCTTTTATTCAATTTATTTAAATTATTTTATGTATTTGATTAATTTAATTTTATTTTATTTTAAACTTAATTGGAACATGTCTGCTTTACAAGGCTATAAAAATATCACCGTTCACTCAGGCGCACACAGGGGGGGTTTTGAAGGCTTAAACCTCAAAGCCGATTAATCGGTCGAACACTAGGTTACAGATTATGTAAGCTATATGTATTTATGTCATAAAATCTATGTACTTAGTAGCAGTTATATATTTAATTAGCTGAATTTATTTGGACCCAATTCGCGAAAGATCAAAGTGGAATCGAATGAAAGTGCAGAAGCAGCCTTTCGCAGGTAATCAAATGTAGTGCGTTGTGCTTCGTAATAAGTCAGTGATTAATTCTTCAAACCATATCTACGCGGGTATCAACAAAGTCAACAGCAGCATCAGCCACCAGCAACACATGCATCACTTCCATCGCAGCATCAACGGCAAACGCAATAGCGTCAAAAGGCACAGCAGCCGCAACAACATCACTCACTCACTCACTCGCTCACTCATTCCTAGGCGCACATTGAGAATCTATTTGACATGCGAGGTCATTGCTCTGGTGCGACACGCCACTCCACGCCACTGCAAGCCGTGTCCTTACCTGCCATGCAATGCCGCGCCGCAGTGCTCACATCATCACTCGGCCGCTCAGTGGCTCACTCACCAGCTCGCGCATTATGTAAAACGACGGAATGTGAGGAATGCGAACGTGCATCCAGCTTCCAGTTGTCCCGGCTTCCACTGCACTGCCGCGCCGCCCTGAATTCACTGTTGAACACAACTGTAAACCATCACAAACGTTCAGCTGCCTTCTCCGCGCTGCCACTCTGCTCCGACCACAGTTCGTTCGTTCGTGTCTTCCTGCTTTGTGCATTCTTTTGCCCACAGCCCGTTCCGCCCGCTTCTGCTGTTACTGCTAGCAAAAAGCTGGATGCTTCAGAGTGTTTGTGGACGCAGCGAAGTTGTTGTTGAAAGTTTTCGCTGCGGTTACACGGAAAATGCGGCAACGTCGCAAAGGACCAACGCCATCAACGTTGCGCCCATCATTGATCCGCACCTGATGTGCCATCGAGAAAGTCGAGATGTGGCTGCTGTGCGGCACAGCGTGACTTAGGCCAAGTCAAAGGAATGGAATCAAATGGAAAATGAAACGATTTGTGCAGCAGTGCCAAGAGTCGCAGTGAAACTCTTGGCGCACTCTTTCACGTGAAGTTTGATGTTTACGTTACGTTGGGCGATTGAGGCCAACGCTGGATGGGATCTATTGATTTTCAGCATTTACATTCATTTTACAAATAAATATATGAGTAAATGCTTCAAATGCAATTTATGGCTTAGGGAGTGTTTCGGAAGTAGGAATGCAAATTTTTATATATGAGTCAGTCTTCTTATAATGTTGTACAATTTTTTAATGTTTCGCTTTACAAAACTGAGTTTTGGTAGAGTATTCAGACTTGTTTAACCCTTTCGAGTCCGAAGTTTACCCTGTGTCTCTATATTACTTTTTGGTATTTAAATCATGAAATTGCCTAAGAAGTGTGTACACAACATTTAAAGTCGCCACGCCTCTTTGTTAGAGTTCTAGAGCTAGTTTACTTTTGAGCAATTCTAGCTTAAAACGAGTTAAATAAATTTTGTATCAATATTTTTTAATTACAGAAAAATTATTTAATATTAAGGGAAAAATACAAAATTATTACTCTTTGAGTTTTTTTTTAACCATTATAAGAGAAACAGTGCTTAGATCAAACGCGCCCAACTCGTAGACTTTAATTAGAACACAAACTTTCCCTGATATCGCTGCAAATGATTGGAAATTATTTTTGGATAACAGTAAATTATTGTAATATGCTTTGAATTCACTGATAAAACTATTAATTTGTGGGTCCTATATACTTAAACTAAACCCATTAATCGTAGCTTTTGCTATAAGATGACAAATAGGTGAAGTTACTCTCAGGCCACTTTGGGGTCGAAAGGGTTTATAAAGGAACAAATAGCTCATCACAGCACCTCAAAGAGTAAAAGAATTGTCTATCAAAGATGCCCCCCGGTGCTAATCAACATCGAAAGAAAGCTATAAATATAGTAGCGCCTTGAGATCACTCAACTGCAAAAACTTCAAAGTTTACCAATTGCAACCTGTCGTGGGCCTTTTCCTTCCTAGACACCTTTCCTTTTTTTAAGCAGTCAGTCTATCAGATGAAGCCAGTCTTTCGCAACACTCTCTTTCTTTTGGTCTAAAATTTGTAATTGACAAAAGGGTTCGACCGTTTGATGGACTAAGTGGTTTAATAACAACATCTCCATTGTCAATATGGGCTCACAAGATATCCTTTTCAAGGAAAAAACTAATTATGCAAGTGTTATGTTTTAAAACAAGGCGGATTTAAGCTCAAAGCCTATTCTTTGGTTGTACCAAGATGCCCGCTGGCTAAATACACTCCCCGGTTGGGAATTCGACAAACAAGGACACTTGATTGGGATCCTCTTGTTCCCCATATGAATTACCAGGATTAGTCGTACAAAGGTCTACCATAGCCATCGAACAATCTCCTAATGACTATATCTTTCGGGTGTAAAATAAATCTTAAAATATTAATTTACATAATATGTCAAAATGTAACCAATAACCACATCTGTAAGCATCATATTTTTCAGCACTTCTCTCAATTATCTATCTCCCTATATCTACACATATGTATCTCTTCTCTTTCTCTGTTTTCTTCTGAATTTCTTATTATTTTCTAAATATTTAATGTTATTTTAATTTAATCAATATTTATCAGGTGTACAACTTTGCTTCGCCGTTTTCCGATAGGTGGCTGTACCGGCTGAGGCTGGTTGAAATACATAGATGGTAATGCCTTTAAAGTGAGTGTGGACAGTGCCTAACGAATTGTCATCGCCGTTTCAGTGACAGTTGTTCTTGTTTTCGTATTATTCACGCTCGAAAATGTCCGTTTATGTGCCCAATTCTCGCCATTTGCGGGAAGTTTTACTTTTCTGTTACAATTCGAAAAAAAATGCAGCTGAAGTGCATCGAATGCTCTCAGAAACTTACGGTGATGCTGCTCTCAGTGAAAGAACGTGTCGGGAGTGGTTTCAACGTTTTAAAAATATCAAGAGCGACATGACAAAGTCATCCTCCAACACGACAATGCTCGGCCTCACGTCGCAAAAGTGGTCAAAAAGTACCTGGAAACGCTGAAATGGGAAGTCTTGCCCCACCCGCCGTATTCCCCAGATGTCGCCCCTTCTGACTTCCACCTATTCCGTTCGATGGCGCACGGCCTGGCAGATCAACATTTTCAATCCTTCGAAGAATTGGAAAAATGGATTGCTTCATGGATAGCGTCAAAAGAGGACTCCTTTTTTCGAGCCGGGATCCGAAAATTGCCGGAAAGATGGGAGAAAGTTGTCGCTAGCGACGGACAATACTTTGAATAATACATCTGTAAGCACTTTTTCGCAATAAAGCTTTTAATTTTGGAAAAAAACGGCGGAAGCAAAGTTGTACACCTGATAATATTATTTATTTTTATTACTCGTTACTAATGTACTCTTCTTGTAGCATTTAGAAAAGCAATCTTCTAAATAAATAAATAAAATAAAATAAAATGAAATAAAATAAAATAAAATAAAATAAAATAAAATAAAATAAAATAAAATAAAATAAAATAAAATAAAATAAAATAAAATAAAATAAAATAAAATAAAAGAAAATAAAATAAAATAAACTAAAATAAAATAAATAAATAACTAAATAAAATAGTTTAAATAACACTCAACCAAAAAGTTGAAAAGTTTTTGTCAAGTGTTAAAATCACTTAAAAGCATCGATCAGATAGTCGACTTCTTGGATGCAAACATATTCATCTCCCCTCTCTCCACTCCCCGTTCTGGCTAATTGCAATCATATCTGGCATGCATTACTGTTGAGTTATTCATATTATACCTACTTACATGAATACAATATAAGTACAAATTTATGTATATCTATGTGTATGAGTGGCGGTTTGTTGGTCCAGAAATGGCTGCTCAGCACTGCTGCTGGGTATGCAGCAGCATGCAGTAAGTGCACCACATACATAATGTACTTGGAACCGCTGCTCACTCTCTGTGTATTCTTTGCATCTCTATGTACTTACATATACCTATATATATATGTATATATATGTATAGAAAAGAATACATGCACTCATGAAAAAGCAGCAGAATGAGCAAAAAGTATGTTAGAATGTGTGTGTCTGTGTGTGTGCGAAAGTTTTCCGCGGCCAGGATGCGCCAGTGGGCGTTTACTTATTTACTTAGTTGCCATCACTAAACGAGCTGATACGAGCGCTGCTGCGGCAGCGGATCGGGCGGCTCGTGTCGTCTGCATGCTTGCGTACGACTGTATACTAATGTAAGGAAAATCAATAAACCGTAGTAAAAATGTCAGCACTCGTAGTAATGGAAAATGGAAGCGGCGCACACGGGCAAACAACAATTTTTGCAGCGCTCGCGCCATTGCTGCACATTGCCGTTGCGCTGTGTAAGTGTTGAGCGTGTGTGCAACGCGACGACGATGTCGTAAGCCGAGCGCACTGCACGAGCGTCGACCCTGCAGGCAGCGATGCGCACTGGAAAATGGCGCGAGGTAGGACATGTTTGGCGCGTCTTTTGTCCCTAATTTTCCTTTTATGCACAAAATCGTTGAACAGCGCCGGTGTGTTGGTGTATGCAGCAGGACATGGGCCATAAAAATATACACAAACACAGATACATATATGAACTGAGTTTATGTGTTTGGTATATGAACGACAAACACCGAACGTAGAGACGAGGTTGCACTCGAGTTGGCTGCAATGTTTGCCAATGTGTGCGAGTCCAATGTTTGCGCTCGTCCTTTTAATGGATAATGAAAATGGCAAAACGCTGTTGTGCCGCTTGTGTAGTCAAACTGAAATGGGTTAATACGAACTGGGCGCCAAAACGAGTCTGGGGCTGGAGTTGGCATGGCAATTGCAAAGTGAGGCCTTTACTGCTTCCCGCATCTCTCTCTCAAGCTTTTGCTTTGGCACTCGTCGTTAATGTGTAATGGGTTTGCTTTACTTTTACTGTAAATTTTGTTTTTTAACTTGATTTACATAAATGTGAAAATTAATTACATTCAGTAAAAGTTTATTATAATCCACATATTACAATAAGATCAAATAAATTGACTTGCTAATCAAATTTTATGACGAAAACTTTTCGAAAACAATACATTTCAAAGCGGATTTGGAGCAAAAACTATCAAGAAAATACTAAGGGAGAGGGCTGGGGTGTGAACCGGGTTTTGTTTTTCGGCTCTAACTTTTCTCAGAATAAAGATATCGAAAAATCGAAGATACCGTTGGAAAGGTGAATATATAACGCAACTTTGTTATGAAGACAGATTACCGTTTTGATGGAAATTTAACTCTCTACGTCCAATTGTCTAAGAACGTGATTTTTCGCTTTTTCAAAAAAGTGGCTGGGTTGTGAACCATCTGGAAAATCCCTATTAAAGTCAGAAAATACGAAGAAAACACCCATAATTTTTAAGTACATTGAGAATTTATTTAATCAGGAAGCCTCAAGAAGTGAAAAAAAGTTATATGACGCCTCTTAGGCCAAAAAATCGCAATGAATGAAACTGCTCAATTTTTTTAATTTTCATCCTAATCTGTGTCGGAATGTTTGCATATGAAATACGAACGTGTTCTCGTATTGGCTCACTTCAAGTGAACACAACGAAATCGAGTTAAATTATATAAAATGACTTTATTTTAATATATCCGTCCATATTTGACAGTGTTAGAACAAATGTAATACGAAAAACAGGTGGTTCATAACCCAGCCACCTCAGTGGTTCACAGCCCAACCACGATGCCATTTTGGAAACTTTAAAATAAACGACACTTCCAATCATAATTCGACATAAACAAATATTGCATCGTAAAATAGAATCAAAACACTAAATAAACATGTATTACACTGACCTTTTTGCAATAAGCTCAGTCACTAAGATAGCACTTTAAAAAAAAGCCAACAAGTTTTCGCAGTCGATTTTCAAACACGATGTCTTTCAAACTCGATTGCTGCCACAAGCAATACGTGTTTGTACTTCGGTGTAACCACAGAGCAGAGTCATATCATAAGACAAAATTGACAGTTGAAAGATTGGCGATATGTCAATTAGGGAAAGAAAAAACGGCAATGGTTCACACCCCAGCCTGGTTCACAACCCAGCCCTCTCCCTTATAAATTAAATTTAATTATTTTTAATGATCATAGAATTTGTAATATTTTGATTTAAATTATGAAAATTGTTCAACGAGTATAAATAAAAACTGAGGTGAATAACACAGAAGCGGCTTGAGATGAGCCAACTTGGGCCTTGGAGGCTCATTGTGAAACGAGAATTAATTGGATTCAGAACCAATTTGATCTTCCATCAAAGTTACATAAGTGTACTTTAAATAGTCAGATCGGTTTGATCTCCTAAACTGTCGAAGAAAGAGTAACTTAGTTCTTTCAGAGTTCAGAGTTCCCTTTGAAATTGAAGTTTTATTTAATTATTTACATTTTACTCTATTTCAAATACAATATCGATATGTTTTATGTGGTTTGCCAGTTCTTGAAGACGTCAGTCAAATGCTAAAATTTTGTCAGAGAGAAGTTTTCGTTTTCACTGGATAAACATATCGCACACGCACTACAAAAGTGACACAACTCAAAATTTTTCATTTTCGGATTTATGTGTTAATACTTTGCACAATGCATAAATCTACCAATCAGCAAAAGCTCAGTATATTTTTTCGTTGTTAACTGTAACAAAAATACAGTTAGGTCTCTTTTCATGTCAGAAGTTTGATGCTATTTGATTGCTGCAGCTCAATACAGCAATCAATTGAGTCCTAACTCAAATCGTGTCACTTTTAACGAAATAAATTTTTGTTAAAGTTATTTTTTAGCAAAATTCTGACAATTTTTGTATATGTTTTTAAATATTAAAATTAATTATGAATTTTCAAAATTTTTCTTTCAACTTTTTAACTGTAATTTATACTTATTAAATTTAGAAAAAGTGGTCTAACTTGAAATAATTCGGTAATTATTGAATTAAAATATCATCAAGACAGTCACAACTCAAAATTTTGGATTTTCTAGTGTAAAATAAAAAAAAATTCTTGCAACTTATCATAAAGCATAATCTGTAAGGATTTTCTACTGAACGGTCTATTCGTTATTAAAAAAATTTTATTTAGCTCAAAAACAGTTTTTTGCGTTTCCTGAAAAATCACAAATTTTTATTTGTGTTACTTTTGTTGTGCGTATGGGATATGTACACACATGTCAGCTGCATAAGCATGCGTATGCGTGTGTGTGTGTGTGTGTGTGTGCACAAATAACCCTGCAGGAAAAGTAACTAATTTTAAACTAGTTTATAACTAGTCCTTTTCTGTACAGGACTGATTACAAATTAGTTATTTTGCTTGAAAAGAAGTGATTATTTTAACGTGGCGATGTCCTAGCAGCACATCAATTGTCTACCTCTGCATGACTTCCCAACTAGTTTATAACTAGTTGTTTTCAAACCAATTAATAATTAGTCCACAATCGACTGATGTAAAACTAGTTGTTTTGGGACTAGTTAAAAATTAGTTAGTTTGTAACTGATTTTAAACTAGTCAAATAGTAACTCATTACAAATTACTTACATATAACCCCTTCAAATGAATTTTCAAATATATTGGATTCAATTCATAATTGTTTTATTAAAATTTTTCAAAAACAAAGTGCAATTATTTAAAATAATATAAATAAATAAATATAATATTTACATCTTATAACTAAAACCAAACAAAATAGAAAACATTAAAGGCATTTCATTAAGAATAACAATGTAATTCATTTAGTAACAAAAACATATATTTTTCTAATGATATCCATTTATAAACTGTATAAGTCAAAAAAACATAACAGGAACGTGTTTTTTGCGGCGGCGTACTTTCTGCCTCAGGCTCGCTGTAATTTTCCGCGCACAAATGCTCAACTTGCACGTCTTCACTCGTCCTTTCAGCCGTCTTTTCACTTGTAAGTCGGTTAAGATAAATGTCTCTCTGTTTTTTTATTTTTCGGCGAATGCTTCTTGCTTTTGTTGCATTCATTTTTAAAAATGAAATAATTAACACAATTATTTTACGCACCTCTTTTTAATACGCACTTGATTTTCCACGCGCACGCTTCGACGGATACACACGATATGGCGTCGTTTTTGGTTAGCAATGTTGCCAAACCATTAGATTCACTTAAAAATGCTAAGGGTCGCCAACGCAAACCCAGAAAATATCAATTTTCAAACAATAGGCAGCCCTTATTCATGGCGCAGGCGCCTTTTCGTTTTTACGAACAACGCAACGAGTGCGGCGCATGCGCTCGTGAACTGTATTGCCATGCATGATTTTTCAATCAGTTACAAATTAGTTGTCAAATAATTAGTTTAAAATTAGTTACTTTTGCCAACTGACTACTTCTTTCCTGCAGGGAATTTACAATGCCAGCAATTAGCCACACTCACGATTAGAAAATTGTGTAAGACTGCATTGGTAAAAAAAGAAATGAATGTGAACGCTGCTGCTTGCTTTCCTTTTGCCATTCATGTTGGTTTGGTTTTCTTTATTTGTTTGTTTCGTATCTTTCGTTCATTCAGTTCATGTTGGCTACGTGAAACAATTTCGCAATTCACACACAATTCGAACAAACAGTTCAAACTGCAAACAACAAAAAGTAAAAAGGCAAAAAGTAAAAAGTAAAAACCAACCAAACAACCAACTTACCAACGCGTCCACAAACAAAAACAATGTTTATTACTTACACGCGCAGTCGGTTCAAGCCCCCGAAATGTGGATCAACCGCAAAGCGGTTTGCTTGTCTGTCTGTTTGTTTGTTTGTTTGTTTACCTTTACAACAACGCAACTGTGGTGGCCAGCGGTGCACACTGTGCGATGTGAATGCGGCAACAACAGCAAACGCTGCGACCGCCAACGGTAAACGATGAGTTTGGGTTTTCGTACTTGGACGTGCACTTGTGTGTTGGTATTTAAAAGTCCAACGATAATAAAAAGCGCGCGTGTACAGAAAAAATGCAGCACAGCGTAATAATAATAATATTTTTATTGTGAGAGGTGTCGATTATTGTTTACACTTCTTGTAAATTGTGCCGCACATGTTGCAAACTCGCACACACACACACGCACACAAAACGACGCACACGCGCTGCAGTGTTGCGCACCAGGTGAGGTGCGGGCGAAAGCGCACCGCGCACAGCAAACGCTAAGCATAACAACAAACTTGTTAATGCTCTCTGTGCCATAAATGACGCCGTGTAACCGGTGGCACGACGTTTGGTTGTCACTACTCGGTGTTTGATTTTTAATGGGATGCACTCGTTAATGTTTCCACTTTTTTGTTTTTATTTTTGTTTAAAATGCAAAGGTAGTTTGGAGGTGTGGAAGTCATGTTTGTTTGAAAACAGATTTGAAAGTCTATAGGCAGCGCGTTGAAGTTGTAGTAGCCAAGTTAGTACAACAACAACTGTGTTCGGTATGATTTGTTAGAAGGTAGCGAACCTGGAAGGCTGCTTAGGATGAAACCAATGAGAAGCGTTTTTCTTAAGATTTTTCTAAAAATTGGAAAGAACTTCACTACCAAAATTTTCAAATAAACTGCATATAACAAACAAGTAGAGCTCCATGGATTTCCACGCAAGTTTGAAGCTCAACAAATCAAGTATCTCTTAACCCTTTGTTTGTCCCGTCAGATTGTTATAAGATTATATTGTCTAATTATATCTTATTTAAAGTGTTTTTGCCATATTTTAAGTCAATAGACCTTTAAACCATGTTTCCCCACACAAACTTTTAACCCGTCGCACAGTGCTTCGAGAGTGGACAAAAATTTTGTTGACCCCGTCAAATTTGTATTTTCGAAAATATGAAAAACATGTATTTTAATTAATTCTCACTAAGAATACTTTCAGCAAGTTTTGAGTCAAAAGGCGCGAAAATCATGTTTCTTCATACAAACTATAGATCTTGATTTAAAAAAATTTAAATTGCAAGTCTCATTACTTTTGATTTCAAGTGTTTTCACCAATTTTGAAGTCAAAAGGTGCAAAAAACCAAACAAACTTTTAACCCTTGGTTCACCCCCTTAAATTTTGTTTTCAAAAAATTAAAAATACTAGTGTAACTATTTTGGATTTTAAGTGCTTTCACCAATTTTGTAGTCAAAAGGTGCAAAATTTTAACCCTTGATTCACCCCTTAGATTTGGATTTTCAAAAAAATTTAAAATACGAGTCTAATTATTTTTGATTTTAAGTGTTTTCACCAATTTTGTGGTCAAAATGTGCAAAAACTTATACAAACTTTTAATCCTTGGTTCACTCCCTTTGATTTTGATTTAGAAAAAAACTAAAACATGAGTCTCATTATTTTTGACTTCAAGTGTTTTCACGAATTTTGAAGTCAAAAAGTGCCAAAAATTATATAAACTTTAAACCCTTGCTTAACCCCTTTAGATTTTGATTTTCAAAAAAATTAAAAACACTAGTCTAATTATTTTCGATTTCAAGTGTTTAGTCTTCCCGTATACGCACCTTAACCCATTGTTAAACCCCATTAAATTTTGACTTTAGAAAAATTTAAAAATACGTGTCAAATTATTTGTAATGTAGAGTATTTTCACCAAATTTGAATTTACTAGGCGCATCAAATCAAGTTTCTTCATACGACACTTTAACCCATGCTTTGCCCCAATAGACCCTGAATTTGAAAAAATCCCGTCTTAACGAAGGTTCGTTTTTTTTTTTTAATGTACCTACAGTACAAATTTTATGTGTGTAGCTTTAGTGGTTTGTCATTCAGTCATTCAGTAAGAACCAGGGGCGGATTCAGAAAAATATTTTGGGGGTTTCAAAAAGTAATTCCTTAATATTCATATTCATTGTGTAAATTTATATATTCCTTTTAATTTGTATGTAGTTTTAAGTTTGACCCTAATATTTCAGGGGGCGGGGTTCAACCCTAAAACCACCCCCTGAATCCGCCACTGGTCAGGACAATTAGATATATGTATGGATGTATAAACTCGTAGATAGATTAAACTGAGTTCTCTTGGGTTAAAAATAATTTAGTATTAATATCGATTCCTAAGTACTTTTCGATACTGAGTACTTTGCGATAGTAGGCACTTAGGCACTGTAAGCATCGATTTTGCTCAAAATTGTTATTGAAGGAATTAAAATATGTTTTTGTTTCTTTTTTACAATATTTTTAAAGTCCAAAAACTTTGGGATATAAGTATAACAATTCAATATTTACTGATATATGGTTGTAACTATAGATAACACTGTGCGACAGCATTTTTCACACTGGAAAAATCCATATGGGCGTGAAACTAGAGACCAAACATAGTAATACTGCGTATTCAGTTTTTCATTTCTACATCCTTTGTCCTTTTAAAAGGACTTCAAAATTTTGAAGGGGATACAAAATAAAAAAAATATAAAAAATACTTAGCCTCGTTAAAATATGGCGATATGTATCAAATGAAAGAGGAAAAGCTCAAGAATTTAAATAAAATTGATGTTTTATCTATTTGTAAAAAAAGGACATGAAAAAGGTCCTTTGAAAATTTTAATCCTTTATATCCTTGAAAATTTATGTTGAATTTTCTTGAAAAGTAGATATGTTAAAACCCAGAATCTCCTTGATCACGTGTCAAAATTTCAATACTTTTACTTTATTAGCTCGAAAGTTATTAAAAAAAATACGAAAGCTGCAATTCTAATAAAGTACAAAAATTCTAATGTATTTGAGTCTCAGTATTCAAGATACAAAATCAATGAAGCCCATTAGGTAAATATGAAGCTTAATAGAACTTGTTGGAGCATTATTTATATTTCTGTGCTCAAAACCAATAACCGACTAAGTCGAAAATTGCTGTTTCGAGCAATCTCGTTCTAAATTTTTAGCGCGTAGTGTGTTCATTATGGGAATGCGAATAGGTTTTTATTAACAACTTTTTTATTTTAAAGTTATAAACTCCCCGATTTTACACAAACGTAGAGCACATTCAAGGGAACGTGGTGGCATCCATAACTGAATTTCTTCTTTGGTCGACTGAAGCGGTTATTGCTTTTGACCACAGATTTATTTGTTCTAAATAATAAAAATAGGTCAATAGGTGATTTCATATCTGACATCATAACTTTATTTTTTAGTGTCTTAGCTCTGAGGTGTTTAAATACTTAATTATTATTTAGAATACCTGATTCTGTTTTCAGATCTTCAAGAAATCAATAGATCTCTATTTTCTACTCACAATTTTACACAATTTTAAAAACGTTGAAACAAATAACAATGAATTCTTAAAGACACAGCTCCCAAATGCCAAATGACACATGCAGTGAAACATTTAAAAACGAAGACAAAATGATGTTCAGTACAAATGCATTCGGCCGAAATTATTTATGCCGCAGACCAAACGCAAACGTGTTGTTTATTCAGTCGCCTCGTTCGCCCGCCACTTCCACTTGAATATTTCCCTTTTTCGACATTGTACAACAACAGTGAATTTATTGAGTGTGCGTGCTGCCGCACAACACTTTCCCCCCTGAATGATGGCTGCTCAATGCGTCAACAAACAATACTTTTTATATAAATTAAATGCTTTCATGAATGAATTCATGGTGTGTCGTTGTGTTTTACATGGATTTTATTTGTTTCACTAATGCGCCAACCAACGTTTCGGGCACTGTTTGTGGTATTTATTTGTCAATTTCAATTTTCCATCACCAACACACACACATACATACATATGTATGCGAATGTGTGTACGATTGTTCATGCGTATCTACTCGAGTAGTAAATATGTAGCTGTGTGTGTGTGTCATAAATTGTTGGCTGCAAGTATTTTTAGAAATATTGGTCAATTACTTTGGGCCGCCATAAATTCGATTGTAAATTTGAAAAGGGGAAATAAAAAAGATTTATCACGTTGCAGTGTGAAATGTTTAAGTTTATTTCGTTAGCTGATAATTTACAACGAAGCTGGCATGCATTGAGATGTCGACAACGGTCGACATTGCATTGAAATATGGACTTGAAATAGTCGAGCTGCAAGAAAACCCTGAAATGTTTTTGTGTGGTAATTGGTTTTGAAATAATAACAAATATATAAAATGAAATGTTCAACTACCAATAAAAAAAAAACACCTATTAACAATGACCTCTAATACGAGTATTCTGTGTGAAAAGTACTTGGAAACATTGAGTTTTAAAAAAGAATTTTTTTGATTTTGATCAAGCAAATGCTTGATGGATCTTTAACTCGCCCGAGATGCTCATAAAAGAAAAATTTATCTAACATAAGTGCTCGAGAACTGGTTGACTTTTTGAATGCTCACTCAGATAAAATGAAAATTACAAATCTATTTACATAACAGCTTCTCTGATGTACAAATACTGTCTGAAAATTTTCCCAATCAAATTTGTGCCACTTCTAGAACAGTGATGGCTATTCTTCTACTCGTGAGTCATCACTGCTTTGAAGACATAGCTCAGCTGAGACCTTATGAGAACCACCAGCACTCTTCACAGCTAACAGTTGTCC
This sequence comes from Melieria omissa, assembly GCA_963971225.1. Lineage (NCBI taxonomy): Eukaryota > Metazoa > Arthropoda > Insecta > Diptera > Ulidiidae > Melieria > Melieria omissa. Next base: position 106,384,071 of record OZ020268.1, on the reverse strand, counting down.
ATTTCGCACAGGGCAGCTGTTTCTTGACCTCTTTTTATGCGAGTGCGGCGGCACGTTTGATAAATTTGATGGCATTCATGTTATGCATTGTGGTCAAATTAATGCCGCTGTTCCTTCATATTTTCACAAGTTTGTACGGTTTGTATGCAGATAGGTTTTGCGGTTAAACGAAGAAGAAACACGTACTAAAAAAATATTAATAATCAAAATTTCATATGAAATTCAACATTCCTATAGTTCCAATCGTTGCACATGAACCAGTTTGATGACAAATTTAACTGAAATTCATTCACAAAATAAACCAAGCGAACGGAAAATAATACTGCAAGAATTCTTGGAACAAAATCCAATACAAAACAGTTCCTTCAAAGCGCAAACTGATCAGCGCTTTTGTAATAATCAAAATTAGTTTTTTAGTAATCTTAATAAATTAATAATAATAACAATAAATAATAATAATTTGTTTTTAAATCTTACAATCAGCCCAGTCGAATTGGCTAATGCTTCGATTAACATTAATTCCCTCCCATCAAAGTCTACGAAATCTTCCGAAAATCTGAATTACTTAAAAATGTGTGAATCGTAGAGTGAAAAGTGTTTTGTCATTTAAATGTTTGATGATTTTTTTTTCATTGTTCAATAAGTAAGCGTGACCAACGTTAAGCTTTGTTCAAACTTTATTCAAATAAAAACATCTGTGTTGATTTAAACAAAAATTTTTATATACCAAGGCAAAGATAATTTATTACAGTCGGCGCTATTGAACGTGATTCGCATATCCGGATTCCGCGCTTATGAGCTTTCAAGTTTTTAATCGGGGAACGATTGTATTTGGCACTTCACGGAATTTGTTTTCGATGTTCAGTTGATTAGCTTCAATTCGGATTCAGATTGCTACTGTGGGTTTTTGTTTAATTTGATTGCAGTTTGATGAAGTGGTTTTTTGAAGAAAATTTTGCAATCATTCTTATATCCGGAAACATACATATAATATTAATTCGAATAAATACTTCACGTGGGTCATAAGATCTGAATTAATGTAATGTAAATTTCATTGTAAAGGAAATTTCACAGACTAAAATATGGTAGAAAACCTTAGTAATGGATTTTTTCGAGAAAAAAATCCTTAAAAAAAAAAAATTTTATAAAAAAATTTTATTTTTCGCTTAAAACTTTTTATTAGTACATCTTACGTATCTAATGTTGCACATCAAAAGAAAGGTATGAAACATACCTTTCGTTTGATTCCCATATCGTGTAAATCAGTTGGAGATTAAATCAGTTTTTTTGATAAAAATTTTGATCTTTGACCACAAACCACGCCTTTTATGGGCGTTTCTCAGGTAAAACATTTAGTTTGTTAGATGCAGGAGCCAACCCTCTATATAAAAGCATACTCATTTATTTTTTTCACGAGGGTTCGCTATACTGTTTTTATGCCTCGACGAAAGTGGGGTTTTGGGACATTTTTGTCGAAAACACAGTTTAAATGTATTTTTTATGAATTGGTGCCTCAAGCAAATTTGTGCGTCGTTCAAATATCTAAAAACTTGCCGAAGACAGTAAAGCGATATTCGGAACGATTTAGGACCAATTAGAATTTAAACGTTCGAAGACTTAAGCGACGAACTCGACTAAAATGTAAAACGTGTTAAATAAATTTTCTATAAAAATTTTTTATTTCCAAAAAAATCATTTAATATTTCTGAAAAAATACAAAATTATCACTTTTGATTTTATTTACCCATTATTAAAGAAACATGTTTTTGATGAAACGCGCCCTGATTTTCCCCCGCCTCAAAAGCCAGCAGCTATGTGGGCGTGGCCTTGGCGTTAAAATGTTCGTACAAGAACTTGTGTAAAACTCTCTAAGCAATTGAAAGGTGTGTAAGAAGACGACTTCCAAACAAATTAGAGCCGCACACATACCAAATCTTATTCGAAATGTGATATTTTCAAATTGAAATCCTTAGGAATTCAACGAAATGATGACATAAAAATTAATATGACACACGCGCATGCAATATTGACAATATTATTATAATTCATTTTCAATAAATTTCAATAACAAATTGCAAAGATATTTCAAATCTAACTGCTGTCACATTGCTGCTAATAAATTTTGCCTGTTTACGTTCTGCAGTTGCGCTGATTTTTTCAACAGTTTGGCTAATTTACTTGTTCTTGTCATACTTAACCGTTCACTTAATTAACTGAACGATCGCAACATAACGGTCAACGACATTTCGCCTGCAACGACATTTCGCTTGCTCTTGGCTTTCATCTGCCCGCAACGCAGCGCCGGACTTGATTCCCCGAAAATGTGTGTGCGCGCTTGATTGAATGCGCCGCAACGATGCCGATACGCTAAGCTCACTAATTTACAAGTCTGCCGCTTTCGACGCAGTCTGGCAATGAGTTCAATGAAATCTTCAAATTTCAACTAAGGTCTCAAGGACAACATTGCCAAATTTCGGTACGCTCACACGTTCGTACATACATCTAAACATACGTGCATATGTATGCATGTGCAGATGTACAAACCTGCTCGAAATCATGCTGCATATTGCACAAAAAATATTGTCGACAACAATGGCAGTCAACAGTCGTTGTTGTTAAATTTGTATCTTTCACAACAAGGCGAGAATACTTCTTGTGGTAATTTTTACATATCGAATAGTCGAGTAATGCGTAATCGGATATTACTGAGATGGGGCTGATTGGTCTTTTGCGAATGTGGAAATGTTTGACAAAGTATGTCGGCTTTTTACCAACTTTTTAGCTTTTTTTTAGCTTTTTAGAACCAACTATCTGAATATGTCTCAAAGCGAACCACATTACCGATAAACTTTCATTGTGCATAGAACTTAAAAGTGGAAAAGTGCATCATCGATCGTTCCGTATGGTCGAATGAGAATATATATTTTGTCATCACTGAAGTGTACATAAAAACAGCCAAAATAAATACCAAAATTAATTCTCCACTGGCGCTACGAATCTCAAAGCCATTAGCTGCCTGCTTGTCTTCTGCATTCTGTTGTCTCGAGAATTTAGCAGCCAAAGCTTCAGACTTGAATTCATATGCTTCCTTCCCCTTGCGCACAAGATTCTTCGAATTGCATTCCTCACTGGTGTCGGGCCCCTAACTCGCCTGTCGTCTGTCGTTGGCGATCTTTCATTCTGTCAGCGAATTGCGCAGCGCCACAGAATTTATTGAACCCAATTTTTTGCTCGCCTGTCTTTTTGTTTTGGTCTCCAGTGTAGTTGTTGTTGTTTGTCCGTTTCTGTTGCGGCGATTGTGATTTTATCTTGAAGAGAACGAGTGTGTATGTTTGTATTGCAAAACGAAAACGAAAAGTTCGAACGAACTTCTTTGAGTAAAATTCATTCATTCATTGACAAACCCAAAGCAATTTAACACATTCGCGAACGTGAATGCTATAGCACTCAGCTACATACTGATGCAAAATGACATGAATGGCATTCAAATTTTTAAGCAAATTTGTATGAATTTATTTTTATGTAGACTAAGGTTTTTGTAATTAACATTGATTTTCATATTTACCAACTGATTCATTACATGCTTTCATACTTATTGTTTTATCTTTCCGTGTTTTTACAAATTTCCTTACCTTTTTTGTTTTAATATACAAAGTCCAATAGGCTTCCTTCGTAGCGGCTTGTCCTCCTCTTTGCCAAAATATATTTTCAACTCAATATTGTATACTCATATATGTATGTATGTATGTATGTGCACATATGTACTTGTAAAACACAACAACAGGATGTTAGGCATTTATTTGTTTTTACAAAGAGTCTACTTATGCAGAATCGCCGATCTTCTCGTCGGTGTTGGTCTTTTGTTGACATTCAGCAAAATGTGTAAATATAGACATCGCGTCACCATCAGCGCTGTCCCTCACCTACAACAGCAGTCGATGTCGTGAAATCACTAGACGCCTTGGTATGTCATTGTTGGACATGAAAAACAACAAAAAATAAACAACAAGAAGTACAACCAAAGCAACGTCTTGCTGCGTGAATGTGTTGCGGTTAGTTTCAAACGACTGATTTATTCGATTCGATTATTCGATTTTTTCGGAATTATATCTCAATATATTTCCAAATTGCTTTGCAGGTAGAATTCATTTTAATTAAAAGTTCGATTGTAATCAAAAATATGAAAATTAACTTAACCCTTTCGTTACAAGTTTTTACCGGAAAAAGTTAAAATGTTAAATTTATTCATTTGGTCCTCTGTGTGATTTTATAGACAACATTCTATAATAATAATTTTAATTTTTTTTTTCATTTACTTCAGCACCAAAATTTGAAATCAAGTATTTGAATTAGAGTAAACAGTTAAATAAAAAAGTCTTTTCTTTTTTCTGCTTCTTCTTCTATTACTATGTAAAGATGTAACATTAAAAAATGTGTATACTTCTCTTCTTTACTCTAAAATATTCAGTTTATTAATTTCGTATTATTCCCAAAAATCAAATTAATCTAAGGACCAAGAAAAAAATAATTTAATTAATTAATAAATTAATTAATTAATCATTATTTAATAAATTAATTAATTAATTTATTTAATTAAATTTATTCTTTTTAATTTTAGCTAATTAAATTAAATAATTTAATTAACTTAATTAATTAATACATTTTTTAATAAATAATTAACTAATTTAATTAATTAATTTAATCAACTTAAATAAATTAATTAACTAAATTAATTAATTAACTTACTTTTTTATTAATTTAATTTTAATGAATTGATTAATTAATTTACTAATTAATAATTAATTAATTAAGTTATTTATTAATTAAGAACTTATTTATTTATGTATTAATTAATAATTAATTCATTAATTTAATTAATTTATCAACTAAATTAATTAATTAATTTATTAACTAATAATTCTGAGAACCAAGAAAAAAGTAATTAAATTAATTAAATTTAATTTAATAAATTAATTAATTATTAAATTAATTAATTATTAATTAATAAATTAATTTAGTTAATTAAATTAATTAAAATAATTAATTTAGTTAATTGAATTTACTTAATTAATTAATTTATTAATAATTTATTATGTAATTCATTCAATTAATTAAATTATGTAATTAATTAAATTAATTAATTAATTATTTAATTAATTAAAATAATTAATTAAATTAATATTTTCAGTTTATTAATTTCATATTATTTCTAAAAATCAAATTATTCTAGTCACCAACAAAAAATGTATTCTTGAAACCAAAGAGCGCTCAGACGTTCACAAAGTAGCATGTTGTCATATGGCCACAAAATAGCGAAAGGGTTAAGGTTTCAGTTACTCAAAGTTCAAAGAACTACATTTTCTCCTTATCTCTTAATCTTGATTCTTATAACAATAATTAAAGTTGTCGAGAAGCTCAGTTTCCATCGATGGATGCTCTAATGTTGAAAGGTGTCCTTTCATGTCATGCAACAATTTTGTTGAAAGCCACTTGAGAGATGTTATTCAGCAAATTAAGTTTATTATTTTTATGTTCAAAAATTACTGTTTTGGAACATTGAAGGACAAAGTTTTCACTATACTTAGCTCAGTCCTTTTGAAAGGATTTCTAATCAAATGGGCAAACAGCCTATAAAGCCAAGACGATTATTCTAAATGCGGTGAATATTTTCAGGCAGTTACTAACATACATGTATGCTGTGGCCAGTGACGCACACAGGGGGGTTTTCGGGGGTCAGACCTCCAAACACAAACATTTCTGATAAAAAAGGGTTTCGAATGGTATTTGGCTCAAAAATTGTAAGCAAACGCCTCCCCCCAAAATCAGATTCCTTTTCCACTGCTAGTGGCGAACAGGGGCCTTCATTTTGGGGGCAGAATTCGGAACAACAACAACTTTTGAGCCAAATACCATTCGAAACCATATTTTTTACTAGCAATTTTTGTGTTTGCAGAGGTTTAAACCCGCCCCCTTCCCACCAGTGTGTGTGCCACTGCATGTGTTTACGTCTACTTTAGATAACGTTAGGAAAAAATAGGACCTACTTTGCAAGGAAAGATTCTTGGTAGTAGAGTTCCTAAGCAAAGGAAGAAAAAGAAGCATAAATGATTGAATTTCGGTTTTCCTCTAATTTCAAAAAAATTCTTTTTATTTGTTGTTCTCACGTTACTTTTTGGACTACGTACAAATTTTGTATATTTATAGAATTTCAAGAATTTTTGAGTCCACTATTAGATCTGGGAACACTTAACCCTAAGAGGAACTAAGGCCGAATTACAAGCAACTCTTCTTATGATGCGTGCAACTACAATCAAGAATGGAAGGAAGCTAAAGGTTTTAATGTCACTTCCGAACGATGAATTGGTGACTTCAACCTCTCTTCATCTAAGCCACGAGCCAACAAACTAACTAAGCCATAACAATGTACAGCAAAAGTCAAATGGAATAATTGAAAACTATTATATGTACATCTCATACGTCTTCAATACACTAAATGTATAATTCTCCATACGGAAATCGGCCGAACTAAAGTAAATTCAACCTGATACTCCAGTGCGCGAGTATGTAAACAAAGTTGCCGATCGAGAGACAACGAGACTGGTCGGTGCTGAGTCTGTTGGCATAAGAAATCAAATTCCCAGACACAGCAGCCAGACAGCGAATGCCGTTGCGACTGCTTTTTTTACGATATGCGCCAAACAAAAACCAGAGATTATGGAAATAACATTGCTTTCTTTCGGATGGCAAAATTGTACATTTTATTTATATGATATTTCGAATTAATTCGTTAATGCAAACAAGGCAATAAAAAGCTCATAGAAGATACAAATAAATTACTTCCAATTAATGTTTAAACTGTTTGGCTATTTAATTCTAATAAAAAAATCGATACCTCTTTTAGTCATTTTGAAAACAAGAAAGTAAAAATTCAAGATATAAAAACAAGATATTCTATGGTATTTGGAAAGAGTATTAGAAGAAGCATTAGAGACTTTTTTAAGGATAATTCTTTAAAGAGGTTAGATTAATAAAAACAAACAACTAAACAACAAAAAAAAAGACCCAAAATATAGAGGAATCGACGGTAGGAGAGGCTTTCCCGTAAGTCCATCACCAGTGGCGGATTCAGGGGGTGTTTTGGGGGTTGAAACCCCCCGAAATATTAGGATCGACTTTAAACCTACATACAAGTCAAAAGGCATTTTATGAATATTAAAGAATTACTTTTTGAAATCCCCGCCGAAATATTTTTCTGAATCCGCCGCTGTCCATCACAATGGTATGTTAGGTTATTTAAGCTGGCTGGCCAGGTAGATCACGCAGTGACCCTTTTGGGTCCCTAGCGATACCAGTTAGAGCTCCTTAGTGTTGAAGATCAACTTAAAAATTATCACTGACAATGTGGGTGTTCTTAGCGAAGTTCAACAGCTATTTAATGTCGTGCTTGGAGCTCCCTAAGTGAGTGAGGCGCAATCTTGAGATGGCCGGACAGAAGCAAAAAATGTGTTCCAAGGTTTCCCTGACACCATTTTTCCAGCGTTTCCTTAAATTGTCCTAGCAATATATTAGCTTTCGTCTTCCTTATTAGGTTGTCTTCCAAACCCCCCTATTGATTGCAGAGACATCAGAAAGTTGCTAATTTGTTTATCTGGCAAGTAAACACCACATCTGCTGACCCATTTCCCTCAATGCCAGCCGTTCCATTATCACCCGGACATACAAGTATTTGGATGACTTGCAGTTACTAACATACATGTATGCTGTGGTCAGTGGTGGACACAGTGGGGTTTTGGGGGTTCGAACCTCCCTAGACACAAAATTTTCTGGTACATAATATGGTTTCGAATGGTATTTGGTTCAAAAGTTGTACGCAAAATCCCCCCAAATTTGAAATCCTGTGTGCGCCACTGGTGCTTTTTCTACGTTATCGATTTATCAACTAATTTTTCATGCGTTAAGTGTTTAATTATGTTTTAATTTTGTGAATAAAAGTAAAATTACGAGTATTCATTCCTGATATATGTTCTACTCCCTCTAACACGCCTCCTGTGAATTTTGAATATTTTTCTAACTAGGTAACTCGGTGACTGATGAACTTAGTCTTTAAAACTATGACTCAACAATTTTTAGCAGGGACCGTAACAGTTATGAATTTTATTAGAAAAATCAATATTTAAAAGTTATTTTTTGACTTTTTTGAATGACTCAACAAACAGTTATTTTTTATTTATATTTTAAAAATCTTATAGTTCATAAAAATATTTTTTTTTTATTTTTTCTTATTAGTCCACAAATAACAGTTCGTTTCGATTTTTATTTTATTTGTCAAAGGATGCTTTTTATATTGCGACTTAAAAAATAAAAACCATTGAATGATTTTTATTGATGACTTTTATAAATAAAAGTCACTGAATAATTTTTATTGATGACTTTTATAAATAAAAGAAAGACAACTAAGATACAAATTGAAAAATATATTAATATTAATAAAAGTGACTCACTGATTTTTATTGATGACTTTTATAAATAAAAGTCACTGAATGATTTTTATTGATTCTTCTTTTATAAATAAAACTCATTGAATGATTTTTATTGATGACTTTTTTAAATAAAAGTCACTGAATGATTTTTATTGATGATTTAAAAAATAAAAGCCATTGAATGATTTTTATTGATGACTTTTATAAATAAAAGTCACTGAATAATTTTTATTGATGACTTTTATAAATAAAAGAAAGACAACTAAGATACAAATTGAAAAAAACATATTAATAAAAGTTACTCACTGATTTTTATTGATGACTTTTATAAATAAAAGTCACTGAATGATTTTTATTGATTCTTCTTTTATAAATAAAACTCATTGAATGATTTTTATTGATGACTTTTTTAAATAAAAGTCACTGAATGATTTTTATTGATGACTTAAAAAATAAAAGTCATTAAATGATTTTTATTGATGACCTTAAAAATAAAAGTCACGGAATGATTTTCATTGATGACTTAAAAAATAAAGTCACTGACTGATTTTTATTGATGACTTTTTTGTAATAAAAGTCACCAATAATTGTTATCATAGGACGACTAAAACAAAATCGAAAAAAATACTTTTTTTTTGTAAACTAATATGAAAAAATTAAAAAAAATTGTTATTTTTGGATTTTTAAAATATAAATAAAAAAATTATTCTTATTTTTTAATTTTTCCATAAAAATTACAAATAAAAAGTTTATTGCCAGGTTTGATTCTCGGTGCGAAAAGAAATGTATTGGTACATTTAATTCATTTGTATGACCTTTCTTTCATAGTAATTTTTTTCAAATATAATTTTCATATACAACTGTTATTTCCGGTCACAGAAGCCAGATTCACTTGTAAAAAAGCAATAGGCACAACATGGGGTTTCTCCCCCAAAGTCACCTACTCTACTGGATATATACAGCCATCGTACGACCAATTCTACTCTACGGGGTAATTGCATGGTGGCCAGCAACTAAGAAGTCAACGACGCTGAAGCAGTTGCACAGGGTGCAAAGAAGTGCGGAGATATGCATTAGTGGAGCACTTTGTTCTACCCCCACTGATGCTCTTAACACGATTCTTCACTTACCTCCTCTTGACATTGTAGCTCAGGAGATCGCACTGGCCTGCGCGCTAAGACTCAGGGAGTCTAGGTCTTGGCACATGGGTAGTTTTGGACACTCCCTCATCCTGGGAGCGCAGGCTCCTATATCAATTCCCCAGAATACAGACTACTGTGTACCGACGTTGACCTTTGACAAAGAATATGATGTCTCCATACCAAACAGACAGGAGTGGCTCGATCGACCTCCAAAGATACGGAATGCGATCAACTTTTTCACTGACGGATCTAAGCTGGACGGGAAGGTTGGAGGTGGCGTCTTCTCTCCGGACCTGGAGATTGAAGTCTCTTTCCGACTCCCGGATCACTGCAGTGTATATCAGGCGGAGATGATCGCCATCCAGGAGGCCACTCTGCACCTGAACCCAACGCCTAACAATAGGAAGCAAGTCTTCATCTTCTCTGACAGCCAAGCTGCGCTGAAAGCTCTGGACTCGTGAGTGGATAACACAAAGTCTCTCACTGAGTGCCGCAGATCTCTTAACGAGATGGGCAAGCACTACAGTATTCACCTAATCTGGGTGCCTGGACACCGCAACATTGAAGGTAACTGCAAGCGGACGAGCTGGCCAGGAAAGGCACGACCACACATATCCTTCCCGACAAGGAGACTGTAGGTATGCCGCTGGCCACGTTCAGACTGCGCGCTAGAGCGTATGCAATCCATACAGCTCAGGAGCGCTGGCATAGTCTCTCCTCATGCGCAATAGCCAGGCTCACATGGCCGGCATCCGACAGGAAGCGGACTGCGAGCATCCTGGACCTCAAACGGACGGAGATACCAATCTTAACTAGAACCCTCACTGGACACTGGTTGATTGGTGTACACGCCATCAGACTAGGTGTCAATGCAAGAGACTTCTGCAGCAGCTGCGACTGTGCTGAAGAGGAAGAAAGCGTGCAGCATCTTCTCTGTCACTGCCCAGCACTTTGGAGAAGTAGGCTACGCACCCTAGGACAACCTTTTCTCTTAAACCTAACAGAAACATCCTACATAGATGTCAAAAACCTCCATAGGTTCGTGACATCGTCCAGATGGCTTGACCAGGAACAACCTAGTTAGCCTAAGCTGTATATGGCATCACAATGGGCCAGTCTCTTGGCCTAAGTGGAGGATATCTGTTATCCAGCCATTTCAACCTAACCTAACCTATCTACAGAATCCAGAACCCACAGTGTAACACAGAACTTACTTACTTAACTGGCCATAACAACCCGTTATCGGGTTACGGCCTGCCGCAAAACTTCTCTCCAGGCGCCTCTGCTTTGCGCGCGCCTTCTCCAGTTAGTAACACCAAGAGATGACAGGGCCTCTTCAACTTGGTCCTTCCACCGGAGACACGGCCTCCCTCTTCGCCGTCGACCTCCAACCATCGCATCGAACACCTTTTTCGCCGGAGCTTCGTCGTCCATGCGGCAGACATGACCGAGCCAGCGTAGCCGCTGGATGTTTATTCGCTGCGCTACGTCCATGTCCTTATACAGCTCATACAGCTCGTTATTGGTTCGTATACGATAGTCGTCACCAACACGAACAGGGCCGAAGATTTTGCGAAGTACCTTCCTCTCGAACACTCCAAGGGCCGCTATGTCGTTTCGTGTCATTGTCCATGCTTCAGCGCCATAGAGGAGCACGGGCAAGATAAGCGTCCTATAGAGTGCAAGTTTTGTCGGTCGAGAGAGGTCTCTGCTTCTCAATTGCCTACCGAGACCGTAGTAGCACCTGTTGGCAAGAGTTATCCTTCGCTTTATCGCCAGGCTGACATCATTGCTGCTGTTGATGGCGGTGCCAAGGTAGACGAATTCCTTGACAACTTCAAAACTATACCTGTCGGCCTCGACGTGAGACCCTAGCCGCTGCGAGTCCCTGCATGTAGACAGCATATACTTCGTCTTGCCCTCATTTACCACCAGACCCATTTTGGCAGATTCTCTTTCGATAGCCGCAAAGGCAGCGGTGACATCTCGCTTGTTACGTCCGATGACATCAATGTCATCAGCGTAGGCAAGGAGCTGGACACTTTTGTTAAAAATTGTGCCATTACGATGTACATCGGCCTTGCGCAGAACACTCTCCATGGTGAAGTTGAAGAGGTCGCAGGACAAAGGATCACCCTGTCTGAAACCTCGAACGGTATCAAAGGGGTCGGAGAGGTCACTTCCAACCTTGACGGAGCTGCGCGTATTGCTCAACGTCGCTCTGCAAAGTCTCACGAGCTTTGCAGGGATACCAAGTTCAGAAACTTGCAACAAATATGAAATCCGCAGTAAATTTCACTTCCTTCAAAGGAAAGAAAAAACCCTTAAAGTAAAAATATTCTTCAGATGAATCTGCTGGCGTTAAGTACTTCACGTGAAGATGCATTTTTCTGAGACTGCAATGCACCTCACTTCTGTTTCATTTACTTCTCCTTATATAACACAGCATAACTTGGGCTACACACATACATACATAGAGCACATACATACCTAAATATATATATTAAGCATTGCTAGAGATTTTCGCATATAAAACATCCTTCAACTTGCAGCCTTCATATACAAAACATCTAACGACCCATTTGCAGCCGGAGAGGGAATCTGCTCGTTACGATGTGTAAAGTGTAATATCTGAAATGTAGCATTTTTGGCGGTTTATTTTTCCTTGGCGCGTACTCGCGGTTACTACGACTCCGCGCCCTGTGCTGTCTACGCATGTCAGGAACGTTGCCTCACTGCGCCGCCCTTCAAGCCCTTCAGCCCAGCAGGCTTCACAATGCAGCCAAGCGCGCCGAATACAAAACCCAATGCAGCTTCAAAAAGTAGTGGAACGCACTGGAATGGAACACAGCATTTCTTTTTACATATGTAAGCAAATGCACCATTGCACGTTTCGGTAGTGGATGGTTTTTGTTGACACCGTAAAAGCTGCTGGCATGCACCAAAGTTTGCGAGTATATAAGTAAAAATATATATGAATATATGCATTAGGGAAAGTTGGTGTGTGTATTGGTGTGTAGGCGCAGTGAAGGGTGTGGGGTAGGGAAGTGCCACGCACAGCATGAATGAACGCAATGCATCGAACGAGTGCAAGGCGACTGGTGTCGGTGCGCCTGTTAGCAAAAGTTATGTTCCCTCGCTTTTCGTGCAGTAGGTACCAGCTCCACATGTCCTCCTTATACGGCCAACTTACGCTGAAGATTTTTGCAAAAGGACTCTGACACTGCACAGGAATGTGCAAATCAAATAAACTCGAACAGATACAGAAATTTTTTTTGTCATCAAAGTCACTTGGATATCATAATTTCTTCTTTTCGCGGCCAATAATTCTTTCAAATAATTAATTTAAAATAATTGGGACTCTAGCTCTTCGATGGCTGCAATATTTGCTTTGGGAGTTGTCTGAGAAAACAATTGTTGTATGTGCTATTAAACTCAATGGAACATACGACATTCGTATACTGCGGCGACGATTGTTTGTAGGCGATTAGACTAAGAGAAAAGAGAGATGTACCAAAAAATAAGTCTAAAGGCTTGATTACACGTAACGAGTCGAGTGACGAGACATCAAAATGGTACTAGGCCGAAAGATTTGGGATAGCGAGCAAAAGCGACGAGTTGTTCAAAAATATTTTGACACATGGCGAGTCAGTTCGGTTTTACAATGCACAAAATGAACTAAGCAACTCGCGCAATTAAACTCAACCGAGCGAAAAGTGGTGTGACGCATACCGCATATCACGAGCGATTCCGCATGTGGCGAGCGATTCCGCGAATCGCTGCGAAAAAGAGAAAAATATAACGGTAAAGTAGTGGTCGCTCGGCCTAGCAAACAAAATGTGATTCTAGTGGCTCTCTCGCCACTTTCATCGGTCACTGACTCAATCAAGAACTCGCCTTACCGTTAAGACGAAACGAGTACTCGTTCGAGTTGCTGTCTTTTCACTCTACTCGTTACGTGTAATCAAGCCTTAACTGTGTTGAATTGCTCAATCTTGACGACTAATTAGAGTCTCCGAAATGCAAAATTACATGGCAAATTTGCAATAACTCGATTGTCCAATAACCTAATCCTGATGGGAGCAAAGGTCGTCCAAACATATATTTTGCTAAGCCAAAGTTGTTTCATTGATCGTAATGACTTTTCAATGGAATCAGCTATGATGCTTTTTACAAGTTTTCCAAAAATCATTTTTTCTTTACGTTTTTTTATAAATCTTAACAGTGAAGCACATAGAATTTCATTTGGGGAGTAGGTTCCAATACCATTTGGCCACATATTATATATGTATGAACAGATATTTGAGTGAGTGGTTTTGAACCTCCAAAGTGCTCCATGCACCACAGTCTTAAACTCATCGAACCGAAACCTTAGTGTGACCGTCAAAGCCTCGGTACAGTCTTACAGCTTTATTCTGTCAAAGATAGTTGAGAGATTATTTAAGAATAGTGTAACGATGAGGCACTCTGTTGCTGTGCTACGCATGAATGCTTTTCCAAGCATAATTTTAGGCATGCATTTTGCTATAATTCCAATATGGCGAGGATGGTTCGCGAAGTTGATGAGCTGTGCTAGAACAATCGAGATGGAGAGTACAACTAGAATGTGCAAGAAACATCGACGCTATAAGAAAAAAGCAGCAGTGTGCAGCGCAAAGGGTCGAGTCTTAGTTGAATAAGCAAAGTAGTAACAAGTGTAGATACAAGCAAAGTGTTAATTTGTAAATAAAGTGATTGTGGGTTTTTGACTGCGTTTGCGCTGAATAACTGAAGTGGTTTTATTTTCAAGCACAATCCAAAACGAACTCAGAGAAGTCATTTTCGTAACAATAGTTTGAAAGACCGTATGCGGGATTTTTGTTCTTCTTTCTTTCCATTCTAACGAAAATAGTTGAAAAGATTTTGAAAGATTAACCTGTACAAGTCGAAAATTCAGACAAGGGGGGAACCTACAGAGGACTTTTCTATAGGTATAGAGTTGAGATCCACCAGCCGTTTGGCTGGATTGGCTCTAGTTTAAGAGGTAGCCGACTTTGAAGTTTGCTCATTTTAGTCGAGTTCGTCGCTTAAGTCTTCAAACATTTAAATGCTAATAGGTTCTAAATCGTTCCGAATCTCGCTTTACTGTCTTCGGAAAGTTTTTAGATATTTTAACGACGAACAAATTGGCTTGACGCACCAATCCATAAAAAATACAATCAAACTGTGTTTTCGACAAAAATGTCCCGAAAACCCCAAAAACCCCACTTTCGTCGAGGCATCAATACCGTACCGTAGCGAACCCTCGTGAAAAAATAAATGAGTATACTTTTATATAAAGGGTTGGCTCCTGCATCTAACAAACTAAAAATATCACGCCCATAAAAGGCGTGACTCGGCGTCAAAGTTCAAAGTTAATCTCCAACTGATTTACACGATATGGGTATCAAACGAAAGGTATTTTTCATAGAATAGGAAAAATAAAGTGACTTTTGAGCCCAATGCCATTCAAAACCATATCTGTTACCCAAAATGTTTGCAACATACAGACACAAGTTTGAACCACAAAACCCTCCTTGCGTGCGCAATTGCCAGCAGTGATGCTACACACAGGCTTCTCAGAATCTGGGCATCTTTCGTGACAGCGCCATGATCATTCTTCACATTAATGTTACCACAAAGGTTTAACGATTTCGGTTTCACCTCCGATGGGTCTGAATCTGAACAACTAAAAGACGAAACCAAGAGATAATTTTTCAATTTGTCTTTCAAGTTACGAAAAACTGCTTTCAGGAGAGATGCCAGAATAGCAAAGTGTCTTACGAGTAACTCTTCTAATTCGAAAGATTGTGAGGAGTTAAAAGATAGCTGCGGGAATGGAATTAACGGAATTAACCCTAATTCCCAGAATTTTAAAAGTAACGTAAACCTAAAATTGAGAGTGAGGCTTACATGAGCTAAATTACTGAAAACATTTTTTTAAGAAGTACAAAAACTATCTAAAATGTTAAATTTATAAATGAAATTGATTCTAACATTCCATTAGAGGATTACATAAAATAATGGAATCGAAAATCTTTTAGATTTATCATTCATGACACAGAAGAGTGGAGTTCACTCTTCACAGCATTTTAGGTGCAAAGTTGCAATTTGTTGCTAAAACTGCTTTCGAAAAAATTGAGAAAATTCAAAAATTGCTACTAAAATACCATGAAGAGTGAACTCCACTTATGTGACTAATGGTGAAATAGGGACACTATTGAATTTTACAGATCAATAGAATGGTCTTTATATGATATAGTCAACAGAATTTTTTACTGCAAACGAGCTCAGAGTAAATAAACCACACCGAAGGCGCCAAAAAGTCAGTGAGTGATGCTCAATGTTGTCTTCAACATTCATGGTTTTTGTGTATAGAAATCGAATAGTAAATATTATTGATTGAGAGAAGCATTTGAATGAGAAAGTCTGTTGAAAATTAAAAGATTATTCATAGAACAATTTGCACATCTTACGTGATGATAATTTTCTATTGAACAGAGCGACAGATATGAGCGAATTCAAAGCCAAAAACATCACAAACATACCATCGATTAATCACAGCAATTTAACAGATCTGAACCCATTTGGCCTTTCCACCTTCCATAGAGTAAAATTTGCGGTTTAATATAATTTAAGCCATAAGCAAAACTCATGGAATGAGCTAAGGTCTGACCGGAAAGCAACTGGCAGCTGTTGTGGCTTTCAAGTAAATGAGAATTAAATGAAAATTGTAAGTTTTGGTATTAAACAAAATTATCATAGTTTTTTAATCAAATTTTGTATTTAATTTCTTAAACATAAAGTGACTTAAACAAACGGCCAGTGCATATAGTGTTGCATCTTATTGCCACACCATATTGCCCAACCACCATTTTTTAGATGCATTCACCTAATGTTGAATACAATCAGCCCTCGGAATGTTATTATATATAACATGCGAGCCACAACTTTTTCTCCCTTTACCACCATGAAAAAAGTGAAAATAAAAGAAAGCTAGAAGATGATAACAAAAAGTAAAAGCTGGGTCCTCTAAGAAGCTGACATTCTACATGCCACCTTCATATGGCTTTGACATCCTTCTTTGCTGCGTATTCACCAAACCCACCACAACAACGCCATGCATTACTTGCGCGCCACCAAGCAAATGCATAGAATCCACCATCTCCTAACTCGACGCGTCCAATTGCGCACTTCTGTATGTATTCGTCCCGAACGCAGCATTTCAACTCAAACCACGCAGCGAGTGCGTGTGTACTCACGCTGATAAAAATGATAACGTACAGTTTTGCGCTAAAACCAACACAAGAAACTGTGTCCCACCAAGCCCCAAGCCGCAGTACAGTGCCGCCAACATTCACAGCGCAATAAAGACGTCTAAATGATAGACGCAACGTGGTGCCAACTTTCGCTTCATTCCAATTAAGGTAAAAGGCAGAGTTGGCTTTAACCCCCTTCCCACAAAAGGCAACAAGCCTACCACACCCACTGCCAGCAGCGACAACGTTTCTGCTTGAGGTATGCCGCCGTTTCACACTTTGAAAGCTTCCTGCGCTCGCACCGCGGTGCCTGGCATCGTGCGATGCCAGCCTGATGCTTTCGTTGCCGGGAGCGAATGCGCCCATCTGCGAGAGATATCCTTTGCCTGAGAAAGCAATGCCGGAGAAAGCAAAAAGCGCGAGCACAGGATGAGGCTGGCTGGCATCGACTGCGATGCGTACGAATACAGCAAAGCAGGGCATTGCACTCGACCGCTTTAATAGTGCACACACATACATACATACAACATCCTGATTCGATTCGCGCAGTTGTAAAAGTCGAAAGCTCCTTTATTGTTTGTACACATACTACGAACCGTAGTCTTACCACTCCTTTGCTATTCCTCGCTCTCTTCCGCACAACAATCACTGATGTAATTACGAGTGCAGGACAACTTGGATCGATGGCGACTGACTTGCCACCGAATACGAACAATGTGAATATTTGTGAAACGTAACAAATAATTTATGAATATGAAAATATGAATAAGAAATCCTGTTTAACAGGAATTGTAGCTATAGAAATAATACACCGTACGACAGCATTTTCAACACTGAAAAAAATGTATATGGGCGTGAAACTAGAGATCAAACATAGTAATACTGCGTACTCAGTTTTTCATTTCTACATCCTTTGTCCTTTTACAAGGACAACATTTTCAAGGGGATAAAAAAAAAATTATAGAAATGACTTAATTTCTTTAGAATATAGCGATATGTATATCAAATGAAAGAGGAAAGGCTCGAGAATTAAAATAAAATTGATGTTTAATCTATTAAAAAAAAGGATATGTAAAAGTTCCTTTGAAAATTGAAATCCTTTATATCCTTAAAAAATTTATATAAAATTTTCTTGGAAAGTAATTATGTTAAAACCCAAAATCTTCTTGATCAAATTAAAATTAAATGCTGACTTTTCACGCTAGAGGCCCTAGGTTCGATTCCTAGCTCGAGCTGGTAAAAAGCACATAATTCCACTCGAAATCATTGCTGTCCATTGTGAATGGCAAAATAAGACACATCCCTGTTCCATCTTCTAGTAAGCTATATGAAATTACGAAGATCAGATAATCTTACTTTGGTGATCTCTGTTAGTGTTGCCAGATCAGGAGATTTCCTCCTAGATTGAAGAGATTCTTGGCTTTTAGGAGAATTTTCGGCAGAAAGTATTGTTTAGGAGGAAGTTTAGGAGATTTTGATGGTGATACACTTAACACCATTAGTGGCACTGAAGCCTTGAATATTGAAAACTAAGGTGTCTAATTGATTTTAATTAAATTGTATGCTTCAAAGTGTATAATTTATGCAATGAATTAAAGAAGTTTACAAAAGTGAATTTTATACCAATGTCATTTTTTTAGGTTTAGTTTGTGTTAAGTTAAGCTTAAGCTGAGTGAATAAAAATAATAAATATAATAATTAATAATAATTTTACAAAAATTAATATACAGTCGTGTCTGGGTATAGTGAATACGCTATATAGTGAACACCTCGATATTGTGAACACCCAAATTTATACATGGAGTACTCTAAATAGTGAAAAATCGAAAACCTCTAAATAGTGAACAAAATTTTGAAAGCAATTTTAAGCAAAAAGCAACAAAAAACACAAGAAGGAATAAAAAATTAAAGAGGGTATTCCCCTCATTTGTATTCTAGCTGTTGATTGTTACAAAATCAGCTGTTTTTTGACCTTACTGGTTATGTTTTTGTCGAGTGCAAACCGATTGTCGTTGAAACATTTATGTTTTCCTACTAATTTATTTTAAAGATCTCTTGAATTTATATACGAAAAGTGAATTTTGAGAAAATAAAACGAGTTTTAGAACAAAAAGTTGTAACCTTGATATAGTGAACAACCTAAATACTGTGAACAGCCTTGCAATAATTAGTTCACTATATCCTTATGTTTTTTATGAGAAACTTAATTCCTTAGTTTATTATGACAAAAATAACAAAACAAATTTTAAAAGATTTTTTTAACTTTGTGAGGAAATTTTTAGTTTTTTTTTAGATTTAGGAGAAAGTCATTTCAGGTATCTGGCAACACTGATCTCTGTTAGGTCTGTGACATTGACATAGAAATTGGTGAGCCGGTGGAATCGGCTTCTACATTGTAATTCCAACTGAATAACTGAGGCTGGTCCCTGACCATCAACATAGGAAGTTTTGAATCTATTCCAAAACTTCTATATGGTGATCCCAAATACTTAAGTGATGAATTGATTCCACCTCTGCTAAATTGTGATTCCAAGTACTTAGGATACTAAGACTGTAACCTTGGCCCTTAGGTCAATTTGAAACCTTGCTGCTACTACATCTACTTCCATGAAAAGTTCTGTCATAGTTATAGAGTAAATTTCAATACTGGGGTACAAGCAGTGGCGCACACAGGGGGTTTTTGGGTTCAAATCCCCCAAACACAAAAATTGCTGGTACAAAATTTGGTTTCAAATGGTTTTTGACTTAAAAGTTGTACGCAAACGCCCCTCCCCTCCCCCTAAAATGAAATCATGTGTACGCCACTGGGTCCAAGTATCGAATCTAAGTACTTTTAAGTACTCAGATTCAATATTTTCAAGAATTAAATACAGCTCATTGTTTATGAGAATCGAGCACTTATAACTTCAAGGAAGTTAACAAATTATGGAACTATTTGACATGTCTACTCAAAATACATTATGCATTCCCCTCTTGTCCTTTTTTCAATAAAGTTGACATAATATTTACAAGAGTAAATCGATTAGAAGCAACTGGATCAACAATTCAACCCTATTAAAACATTATCGAAATGTTGAACATTTTTTTTCCAATTTTTTCGGCATGTGGCAACCACGTACGTTACGAGCAACCAGTACTCGCATCCTAGTAAATATTGCAAAACGCTCGAATGTCTGCTGCGGTAGTGAATACACAATAAAAATTCAACAAAACGTAGTAAAACTTTCCCTTCATTCCATTTTCCACGCGCACTCGCCGCATGGCTGATGGAAGAATGTGGCTGCGCGGCAGCTGGACGGGGGCGGCTTGTTTGGTTGCGGGACAGCTTAGGTAGGTTCGCCAACAGCTGCACAGCGGTGTGGGGTGCCGGGATGCAGGACGAGGGATGGAGACGTTTGTTTGGGCTCTAAATGAAATTTAATGGCATGGCGGTGTCGGGAATGATTGGCAAACGAAACAGCACCGAATATCGATCGAATATGTATTACGGTAGGCAACTCCACAATTTTGGGCGCCCTTACAATGGCGGCTGCTGGTGGATATGCAAAAGTTTGGCGCGAATTTTCGGTTAATGAAAATATTGTCTCTCCCGCTTTTGCTCGCACACGCTCATAGTACAATTGTGTATGTGTGTGTGTGAATGCCCTTTCGTGTCCATGTACATCCGTTTAGATTGCTGCATACTAATTTTGTTGTTGTTGTAGGTGGAATACACACGCAACGGGCTTTTGTGTATCGGCATTTGCATGCCATGAATTTCGCTCGCGGGTCATGCATGCATTACAACTGGTGGAGCAAATAGCATTTATGTATGTATGTGTGTGTGTATGGACTGATGTATGTATGTATGTATGGCCGAGCACAAATGCAGCAACAATAATAACAAAAAAGAATTGAACAATAACGAAAATATTGAATGGCCACACACGCAATCGGCTTTTTGTTGACATTTTATGCAACAACAATTGCGAAACTGGTGAAAAATCCACATGACATCACGCTTACACAGACAACAAAAACGTACATCGCTTTAATAATGAGCCAGCGCCATCAAGCTACAGTGTTGCAGCACCGTGTCCTGCACGGCAGGATGTCAGCCGAACCCCTGCCACTCCTTCAGTGCAACGGAAATGTAACGGCATGGCCCATGTAGTTATTAGGAAATTTATTGCATTTTCCGCGCAAAATGGTGTAAGAGTTTACATTGCTGCGATGCTACGCGCGACGTTGATTTTGGTGGGATTTGGGACTGCAGCATACTTATTGGCGCTGAAACGAATGGAATGCATGCTGCAAAATAGGAAATGGAGTTCAGTAACTGACAAGCGCTACGCTGATTTTGGAGCCTTCTCTGTGGATGCGTTTACTGACTGAACTACAAAAAAAGTCTAAAGTCAACAAAAAAAATATCATTGAAGTTAAATCTTAAACAAAGACGAAATCGTCTATAAGGAATATGAGTGAAAAATCAACAACAATTAAACCCTGGAATCCTACATTTAATTTCCCAAATTAAAAATAAGAAGGTTTGTTGATTTCACTGTCATGAGCTCTATTAACATCTGTCTAAGAGAAAGCATGACCCCAAATGTTTAACCCTTTCCTTCCCATGGTAGCCATATGGCTACCAAATTCAAATTTGGAATTTTGATGTATAATTTTCGATTTTTCCCCATTCTATGAATTGTATCGCTTAAAAGAAACATTGTTCTGAGCTTTTTCAGCAAAATATGTAGTTTGTTTTAATGGGAAAATTGAAAATGTTAACATTTGTGCAACGGTTCCCGCTCGACAGGGCAGCAGAATTAAATGGCAAAAATGTATAATTGCTCTATGTTTAACAAAGGACACCAAATAACTCTAAAATTCTAACAAATAACTCTAAAAACTTGTAAATAAGGGACATTTTGTTTTCATATAAAATATGTTTTAATTTTGCTTCATAAAAGCCCAGTGTAGTCTAGTGTAGTATGGCTACCTCCTCCTCGCACCTCCCACTGGAAAGTCGAAACCATTTTAAATATGATGCAAAATACTTTTAAATAGTTCTCGCGTTTCAAATAACCAACTTCCAATTTGTTTCTATGGCTATTTCATAATTCGGGAAGGAAAGGGTTAAGTCGACTTCGACTTGGCCCTTTCCATCGACATAGAAAGTGATGAATCAGAATCCATTTAAACATCGTGACCCCAAATACTTAAGTCGCTTCGAATGAAGCATTGAACATTGGTTTAGAAAGTGATGAATCAATTCCATCTCTGCTACATCATGGCCCCAAATTCTTAAGTCTCTTCGAGTCTTGCATTGGATATCATCATAGAAAGTGTTGAATTGATTCCATATCTTCTACATCGTAACTCCGAATTCTTAAGTCGCTTCGACTTGGCCTTTTCCATCGACATAGAAAGCAATGAATTAATGTTAACTCTCCTTCATCGCAACAACTACTGTTGAGATTACTCGTTACACCACCATTGGTGCAAGAGCACAATACCCAGTGATAAGTCCTGTAAGTTCCTTACTCCAAATTTTTTAAACCCCAAAAGGAATTTTGTTCTTTTTACTATCTAACTTTAACTTCCTTGAAATTAAAAGCTCGCAGTTTGGTTAGTCCATAAGTCGTTGGATTTTTGTTTTTTTGACTCGAACAAACACGCAGGAGATGACCCCTTTTATTGCGAGGCATTGCGTTGGATCAGGAAGGAAATAGAGGTTAGGAAATAGGGTTTTGAGAGAAGTGGTTATAGACTCTTGACTTGAACGCATCGAGATCATAAGTGCTGGGAAAAATATCCGCAGGGAGACAATTCCACAACTGCGCCGTACGGGCCAGGAACGACCTTTCTCTGTAGTGCGTAGTGCGCTGGAACATCGTTTCGACCAGGAATGCATGGGCGCCCATGTTCTAACGGGTTGCCCGGGGGAATACCCAGAGTGATGGGAGCAAGCTGCTCATATCCACTGAGCAATTACCGAAAAAGTATCTCTCAAATAAAACCCCATGTGCAACGTTTCGACGATGTTCTTAGGAGTCAATAGAGCTGGGTGCCCTACTGTCCCCTATAAGCTTGATCGCACGGTTTTGCTGAAAAAGCTCCAAATGGGGTTTTTAAGCCCCGCCCATAGGTGCGAGTTAAACTCCATTTTAGGTCGAATATAGGTGGCATAGATAATGCGGAGATCAGACGGACGGTTACCACCATCATGAATTCTTCTAAGTGGATTACAAAAAGTTGATTTTATATGTCATATTATTTGGTTACCCTTAATATTTCTATGTCCAGGAACCCAACACTTTGAGCATCACACAGGGAGACTTTGTGGTGCTCAATGGACATTTCTATAGAGTCTTTGATTTGTTCGACTGTCAACGAAAATAGAGACAATCAGTCGTCAGAAGTGGAACTAGCTGATCTAAGATCCAAGCTTGGAAGAAACTGCAAATACCCTGCGAGACGGTATGACCCAAAGTTCCACAACTCTAGATTCTTAAATATAGTAGTTTATTAGATTCCAGCTCCAGTTCCGCTTTCTGTCTTTGAATGGTGGCTAAAGATTGGAGTGTTCCAAGTCGAATATGGGTTGGGTAGTTTGGTATAAATGTCCCAAACCAACGAAACATGCTCTCATCTGTGTCAATGCTCAAAGAGATTTTTTCTGAATTAAGCATGGTTACGAATTTGCCCTTTCTTTACTGAATATATGACACCTGGGCTACTAAGTTTTATTAGGGCTATGAGCATAAGGGACGTCATCTAATAGATAGTAGAGGTCACAGTGCATTGCAATGCCACTTTCAATCGAATCGTATATGATATAATGTACCGTTTTGAGGCCAAATCCGTATTGAAGATCTGTTCAATGTCTGTTCAAATTATTCACCGTGCGGCAAAACACCACTTTTGTTAAGACCCATCCAAAAGATTATATAGACGTGAACACATTACACCTGAAGTGGAATTCTTCAGGAGATAAAAAGTCTGCATTTCAGACAGACAATCGTGGAGAACCTATAGATTCAACCCTGCACCAGGTTCTTAAATCTGGTACACGGATGGATCCCACCTGGAAGACGGAAGCGTAGGGGCTGGAGTATATGGCCCAAGATTCCACAAATCCTTCCCTATGGGGAAGCTAGCTACCATATTCCAGGCTGAAGTCCATGCCATTGAGGTATGCCTACGCAGAAAAACAACATCTGGTGCATAAGTATATATATTATCCGACAGTCAAACGGCCCTAAAGGCTCTAGAAGCCTATGCGGCCTCCGAAAGACTCGTCAAGGATTGCCGTGCTCTCCTAAATGAACTGAGAGGTCGTAACTCAATAAAGCTACACTGGATCTCAGGACACGAGGGTCACAAAGGCAACGAAAAAACCGATCGCCTTGCCAAAACAGGTGCAATGCGCCCACTGGTGGCCCCTGAACCATACAAGAGTGGCAAAGGAAATGGGTAGACCTAAACTTTGCCGAACAATGGACCAACAACACGGGACAACGCCGAGCAAAGCGGTTTATAACCCTAGACAGATGTGTATCCAGAAAACTCCTCATGCTAAAAAGGAGGACCTGCGCATCCTCACTGGATACCTAACTGGACATTGCTCACTAAGGCATCATCTCTGTAAAATGGGAATTTTCTCTTCGGATGTCTGCAGGAAATGCAACAAGAAACAGAAATCTCCATGCACGTTCTCGGTGATTGTCCTGCACTCAGCAGAAAAAGATTTCTCCAGCTAGGGGCTATCACCATAGCCCCGGAAACGATCTGGAATCTACAACCCCAAGGACTGCTTAAGCTAATAAAAAGCCTCAACTTAGAGAGTTAAACCAGGCTTGCACAAAATATCTACACTTGTTGCAGACGTGAAGCTAGAGGTCATTCATAGTAACCGATGTCCTTTTAAAAGGACTTTAAAATTTTAACGGCATAAATATTTCATTTATATTTTATTTAAATTTATTTTATTATTAAAAAACTTTACAATATTTCATTTATTTTTTTATTTCAATATTTGTTTTTTATGTTTTAATTAAATTTATTTAAATATTTGCGGCTGTGCAATGATAAAGATATGGATATTACATGTTTGAAGAAAACTTTTGCTTCCAGACTATATTTCTTATTTTAACTTTCAAGACTAAAATATGTCAGTAAGGTCCTTTCAAGAATGTATCTTTTGATATCCTTCAAGAAAAACTATATGTTTTAGTTCTTGGTATCTAGTATGTGGTTAGGTTGCGGTGGCTGCCTCTATAAGAGACACACTCGGAGGCCTGAAAGGCCCATTGTGATACCACATATTTCACCCGTTTTTGAACTGTGTATGCAACACTGTTTTGCCAACATATGTTACAGCACACATTTCAAGCGGATGGGGAAAGGGGGAGGGGACCTACAGTTTAACGCCGAATCCGAACGGCAATTGGCAGTTTTTCGTTCACACTTGGAGGTTTTGCCATTGCCTGCCAAGAGCGCACTTGTGCGATTCTTGTAATTCTCATTCCCTTCATGTGGATAGCGATAGAAGTAGATGAGTTGTTCACCAGCCCGAGCCAGGAATCGAACCTGGAGCCTTTGGTATGAGAAGCCAGCGCGCTACCCGCTTGACTATCGAGGCCGGCACATTGCACATTCCCAAAAATTTTTTTAAAATCGTTGAATTGTGTATGTCCTTAAACTTTAAAGCCCTTTTAAAAGGACAACGGATCAGAAACTTAAAAACTGAGTATGCCATGTTACTATAAATGACCTTTAGTTTCAAGCCTATATAATCGTTTGGATAGGTCAAAAGTATTGTTGCACGGTATTTTCATTACTTAGTCCACAAGTTATTCGTTTCAGACTTTTACTTTCGTTTATTAAATTTTCCTACTTTATTCTCCTTTATTACTTTATTTTTTTTTATTTCTTATATTTCTATTCAATTCCGTACGAATTGTTTATGTTATAACATAAATTGTTTCACAATTGTATTTAAAAGAAAATATACTAAACACATAATCGTAGATAGAAACGAGTGTGTGCAGCTCGCATGAATGTTTCGTTGGTGGTTACGCGCTCGAACGCACGTAAGCTTGCACAATGAGCTGTCAGTTGTGGATTGCCGAAACGATTGAAAAGTAATGTTAGATGTTGTTGTATGTGTGTGTTTTTGTATTTGTTTCGAGAAAGAATCGATTACACTCATGTGGCAGTTGCAGGTGAGCTTGTAACATTGTAAGTATTGTTGAAATTTTCCACAGGAAACGCGACACTCCGTGCACCGACAATACGGAAATTCATTGAGAAAAACTGAAATTCCTTAAATTCCGTTCGTCAACTGAAAATTGCTCAATTGCGAGGCGCAATGCTGCATGTATCCAGCAACTGAGTGGCGATTGGTGGGTGGTGTGGCATGTCTTATCGCAACGCAGTCACACAGTGGCTGCGAGCATTCAGAGTTCACACTGACATTGTGGACGGAGGGTGTTGGATTGGCGCGACGGCGGCATTACAAAGTCGAAAACGTAGAAAATGAATTCGACAGGCGCTCAAACAACTTGTAAGCACCAGCTGAACAAGGCGCGAATTGAATATTATGACAATCGACGACCACACCGAACGCGGAACGCGGCTGTGCAGTAATTAAATTCAGCAGCGCGCGCGTCTGCGGCTGCGAGTCGGAGCTGGAGTGGGAGTTGGAGTAGCAGCAGCAGCAGTGAGGCAGCACGCAAGGCGTATAATTTGCAAATAATTTGCATATTTGATATGCCAACCAACCAACCAACCAACCAACCAGCCAGGACAGCCCAGCCTCTCGAGCGAGCGTTGCTAGGTGTGCGCTGCGGTTTCAAAACATACTTGTGCGGTAATGGCATCGCATTAGCACGCATCAATTGACTTATTGCCTTTCTTATCCGGCACTCTTGGCAACCGCATATTAGACATCACCGCCCTCGTACCCAGCAACTGCGCGCACGCCGCAGTGGATTCCACATCATCGCAGATGGCGATTGAAAGGAAGCAGCAGTGCCGCATAGCACAAAGGATATGCAGATTGTCTGCTTCATCGCTTCTTACCACTAAGTGGTAATGGCTAGTTTTGTCTTCAGAGCATTTTTTGTTCTTGTTGTTGTTGTTGTTTTTGTTTTTAAATTGTTTATATTCTCCTACAAATTAGACTCGATGTACTTTAAGCCCAAATAAAATATGTATAATGAATTTTATGGCACCTCAATAAAAATTAAATGGACTTGTTCAAACACGGAGAACTCTGTTTGTTGGTTTCCATTTCATTCGTGGACAAATCTAGGAAATCTGGGAAATTTAAAAAGAAAGTCGTTCAGTGTCGTTCATGACAACTGCATCAGGATGTGTCTGAAGTCTTGTTTTATGATATTTTTTAGCGTTTTAACACAAATTAAGCGCAGTTTTGCCTTGAGCCTAAGGACTGTATCGAAAATTATAAATACACCAAAACATGCTTCATACTAGTGTATAACAAAAGTTAGAATTTATTTTTTTTTATAAATGGCATTTCACATTGTATATTTTTGTAAATAGCAACAAAAAAAATTATTTAGTGGGAGGCTAAGCCACATTTTTAATCTTTTTGTCGAGGTCCTTTTTTAAATTCTGGACACAGCCAGAATCTAATTTTTTGTTAACACTATTCCAATCTTTTTTAAATTTTTGAACGGAGTTAGCCGGTTTAGATCTTTTTTTAAGGTCCCTCTTCATCAACGTCCAAAATTTTTCGATAGGGCGTATCTCTGGACACTTTGGAAGATTCATGTTTTTCTTAACAAAATTTATGTTCTTCTCTTCATACCACGTTAGTACTGGCTTAGCATAATGGCAAAAAGCTAAGTCGGCCCAAAACCAAGTCTTGCCAGTGTGTTTTTTCACCAACGGCAGCAATCTCTACTTGAGGCACTCATTTAGGTACATTTCAGCGCTCAGGGGCTTGTCCGTGAAGAGTGGAGTCGACATTTTTTCACACTTGCATATTGCTTGCCAAACAAGAATCTTATTGCCAAATTTTTCGCCAAAAATTGATTTGTCAGCTTTTGAAATTTCACTGCCTTTCGGAACTGCGTAGAATTGGGGTCCTGGCCGCGTTTTGTAGTCCAATTTCACGTATGTTTCGTCGTCCATTATGATACAATCAAATTTTTGCCTACAAATATAGTCGTACAATTTTCGGGGTCTGGTTTTCACCTGCGCGCATTGCTGAGTGCTTCGTTTCGGCTGTTTTTGCTTTCTATATGTTCCCAACTGGATTCTCTTCTTGGCACGTTGAACCATTGCTGCAGTCGTTCCGACTTTTTTTGCGCAATCGCGTACGGATATCTTCTTATTTTCTTAAATAAGGCACATATCTTAGTATCTAGCAATGGTTAGGAGCCACCCTTTTTACGACCTTGTCCTGGTAAATCTTCAAGTGTGCAATGTGTAGTATACCGGCGAATAGTTTTTGCACAGCAAACAGGCTAACATTTGCTTCTTTTGCTAATTTTCTATACGACATTCCTTTGGTTGATGCCCATTTGGACAAAATTTCCTGACGAAGTTTTGCGGAAAGTCCTCTCATTTTTAAGCGTTTCGATATACTACAACAAATTTTTCACGAAAATAACAATTTGAACCTCTAGAATCTAAAAACCGATATTGCTGAGCAACCAGCATTGCATAGCCCACTTTATATGATTTTTAAAGTGTATTCATAATTTTCGATACAGTCCTTATATCACTGAAAGGAGAAGAAAAGTTTGAACAAGATCTGCCTGTCTGCTCCCCAATATAATCCAGACGAAGTTTGCCAAAGACACAATGGGACCTGAGTCTGTTCCGGTTGCCGTTGCTCAGCTGGCTCGTGTGTTGGGCCGCGAGTCAAGACTCCGCGAGTTCAATACTCCGTTGCGTTAACACCGAAAAAAAAGAAAAACAACAATTTTTCTTTCGGCGGCTGTCCTCTCAGCAGGACAATGAAACCATGAATGTTTCTATTTGTGAAGTAACGATTTTTTATCACTTGCTTTGTTATTATCTCCAACAGTATTCATAAAAGTTTTTCTCGAAATTGCATCTCTTCGTCTTCGAAACTTGTTTTGGAGTGCCTTGAGAAGCTGAATGAACCTGGCCGTTTCAAGGTCTGAGTACTTTGGGTTCCGGGCCACACGGGCATTGAAGGGAACGAACCGGCCGACGAGCTGCCAAGGAGGGGAGCTTCCACACCCTTTGTCGGCCCAGAACCTTTTTGTGGTTTGGGTGCCTTCATCCTAAAGAGAAAGGACGAAACAACCAGAAGAAATCAATACTGGGAAAATCAACCAGGTTTAGAGCATTCGAAGTTGGTTAACGGATCCTGCAATTGAAAAAGGTTCAAGAAATATGACCTTATCAAAAAATAATCTAAGGATTATCACGGGAATGCTAACAGGGCATTGCAGACTGAATTATCATCTAACTAAACTACCCATGAAAACGGGTATTACAGGTTCTGCTTGCAGAAAAACGAGACTACAATACATGTACTAGGAAAATGCCCTCTTCTCATGCACAAAAGAAAGAAGCACTTGTGAGACCATCTTATATCAGGTGCAGCCTGGGTATCCAGAGGCTTAGGAAACATACTAAAATTCCTCTCGAATACTGGACCACTGATAGTCTTTAAGGTCCAAGCAGGGGGCAGAATAGATCTACTAGGCTGCAGTGCATTATCCCCATCAATAATAATAATTGCACCTCTTCACCTACATACACAAATGCAAACGAAGAGAGCTGTCCTGCATATAACTGACACTAATATTGAGGCCGAGAGATTTTTGAGTTGCAAGAAGATCGATATTCTTTCGAACCAATATATCAAAATCACAATAACGAGGGACACAATCACACCGAAATTCAGTTGAAGATTCAAAACCGTTAAAAGATTCAAAACCGAACATATCTGATAGACCGGTACATATGTATCAACCTGGTACACAAATAGGAAGGATGCGTATATACGGTACGAGGAAAAGATAGTCGGAACAAATGGGCAGGTAGAGGTAGAGATATATGACATCGAAAGAGAAAGAGCTTACTTGAATTTTGAGAGGAAATATCGAAACCGAAAGAAAGAAGTCCTTTTTGATAGCCAAATGGCAATCAAGGAATTAAGACTATACCAGGTATATGGCCGGCCTCGATAGTCCAGCGGGTAGCGCGCCAATGGCCCCAGGTTCGATTCCTGGCTCGGGCTGGTGAAAAACTCGTCTACTTCTATCGCTATCCACATGAAGGGAATGAGAATTACAAGAATCGCACAAGTCCGCTCTTGGCAAGGCAAGAGTATCCTTTACCTCTATAATCATGCAAGCGTCTTGGGTTCCTTAACATTTTTCCAGAACATATTTATATATTATGTTTAATGTCAACTCCACCAAAAAAGGTGTTTAATGCGGTGGTTGGAGGTCGACGGCGATGCGGGAGGCCGTGTCTCCGGTGAAAGAACCAAGTTGTAGAGGCCCTGTTATCTCTTGGTGTGACCAACTGGTGAATGCCCGCGCAAAGCAAAGGCGCCTGGAGAGAAATTTTGCGGCAGGCCGTAACCCAATAACGGGTTGTTATGACCAGTTAAGTAAGTAAATTTAATACCAAAGAGGAAGACCGTGTCTTCGGTGAAAGGACCAAGTTGAGGACGCCTTATTATCTATTGGACCAACTGGAGGCGCCTCAAGAGAACTTTTGCGGCCAGCCGTAATCGGTAACGTGTTGTTGGCTAGTTAAGTAAGTAAGACTACTGGCTTAGGTTGTCCTCATAAAAAATGAGCATTTGTAATAAAGTAGGTTCCCTCAACTGCGACATTGCTCTCAGAGTTATGAAAAATAAGACTATCCCCCATTTGTTTCCACTTCTAAGACATTTTACTGAACATATATATTAACTGTCTTTAACACTTTTGCGGGTTCTCATACAAATATAAAGATTTTCATAAAATAAGATCTTTAATGCTGTCAAGTTGCTCTTGTAATACGCCAACTTCTGTTTGATTTCTATTGCAAATAGTTTCGCTGTATAGATTTATTGATTTTTATAAAATAAACTCCCCACTGATCTCTCCAAAGAGAGATTTCTTTCAATGATGCAGAGAAAAGAATCATTCGAGGATTCTTGAAGCGTTTTTTGAAACAGTTTTTAATGCTGGTGAAGTCACAAAGCGGCCATAACAAAATTTAAAAATCAGATCTGATCTTCCTTGGTACCAATTGGAATAATGTAAATGAAACACTGTTCCGTCTTTGTAGCTTCGTTCCTCCACCCCTTAAGAGTCTGTCATATAAATATTTAAAAATGTTTCTGTTAAATCTTTTAATATACGTTTTTTTTACGTTTTTCACATTAAAGTGTTCTTCTTTTTATTACCGGACCCTGTTTTGAGAATTGTTGACAGCAACCATAACATTTTGGCTGTAATGATTACTTAAACTTACAAGTTTTGCACCTAAATAAAAAATCTATAATTTCTTCATTAACTTCAGCTAAACATATTTAAAAGGTGTATCTGAATTGAAATTAAAAATCAAATAAAACATTTCACTTTTTGTTGTGCTTATTTTTCTTTACTATGTAAAAACATAAAACCCCTAAAACCCTGTATAAGTATTTGCTTTAAACTTAAGAAAACATTTATTTATTTTATATTATTATTAATTAAATTAAAAAACTATAAAAAGATATATATTTATTATTTTCTAAGATTTCAAACTAGTCATTCTTAGGACAAAAAACCTTATTCCTGAAACCATAAAGGGTTCAGACGCCTACAAAGTGCCATATTGCAATATGGGAGCAATATACCAAAAGGATTAACTATATTTCAAAAACTGCTTTATCGATTTGAATAAATCTTTCACTATTGCACAACATTCCTGACTGCAAAAAATACAAAATCAATTAATGTTCCAAAAGTCACCACCAGAGGGCACCTGTCATACAAGCCAAGTTGTGAAACTGCCACTTTTGTGGTTTCTGTAGAACAAATGTCCCATCTATCCTATCTTGGCGTTTTCCATGGTACACCAACAAAGCATAAACATCCTCATATCCTTATATTCTTTCATAAGGCACTCTATGGGCCACTACGAACATACAAATGCTCCTAAATAATTTTGCATTTCAACAAAAGCAAACACAACGCGCTGTGCACTGTTTGGCCACTGTTTTTGCTTATCGACGAAATTATGTCGATGTCTTTCGAGTGTTTATTTATTTATTGCACTGCCCACTTGCTCTGGAATTTAACATTGACACAAAAAGATATGGAAAAATTTATGCGTAAACACAAAATCTCAACGTTATTTATGGACAAACTGCAGTGCACAAACTACCAATTACGAATCGAAGCTTTTGCTGCAACAAATGCCTACACACTGCAGGTGTATATAGGTGAATATTTCCGATAATAACAAAGCCTCAGGCTGCCACAAAATATGGTCGTTCAAGTTGTCAAAACAATGTTGAACAATACTGCAAAGTGAATAGAAATAAAAAGTGTTGCACATTCAGCATTTGTAGAAAATCTGTTTCATTAAATGGAAATTAAATTTCAATGCAACTTTTACAACTTATTTTCATTATCACTAATAGAAATGTCACAAATAAAGTGGCTCACTAAATACAAAAAATTCCCCACTTGAAACTCGAAAATTCTCAGAAGTGCCAAACAATTATTGTTGATGCAGCAATTAACATACAAACAGACATACAGTATTTTTCCAGTTAAAGAAGATAATTGATAAGAATTAAATTTTTAAAGTTAGAGATGTCTACTGTGAATTGATTTATTAGAATTATGAAAAAAAAATCAATTTTGAAAAATTTTTAAATGTGTCACTTTTGTATTTAGTGATATATTTAGGAATATTCATTTGAATAATCTTGATATCCCTGCCTGATTCTGTCAGCTAAACCCATGGATAGACGTGTAGCTGTCTATTGCCATCTAATTGTCAAAATATTGAATCGAAACGTTCTTATGGAAACGATTACATTGATGACTGCACCAATCACCAATCTTAGAACTAATTCTATTTCGCAGGTGACGGAATCAAATCAATTGAACATCACTGCTTCAACTCAGATGCTTTTATCGGCGATCTCATTGTAATCAAGTGGTAGTTGACCACATGGCAACGGTTGACGTCGACGTAATCTTGTAGTCGCATGGCTCAGTTGTTGCTGTCTTCAATGTGTTCACAAACAACATATTACATAAAAAACATATTACATTTTCATAAACAACATATTACATGTTTAAACACTTGTTTTACGCTTCACGAATTAAGTTATTGACGGCTTTTGACCAATTTACAAATAAACATCTTCATGTTGACATTTATACTCACATACTAGAGATTGCAATCCCGGATGCCGGATCTAAAGTTTTTTGATGTTTGACTGGAATGCTGAAACTATTTTGGGATTGAGTTTATTATTTGGAAAGATTGTTTTGAATGATTAAAGTAAAGTAAAGTAGGTTTAGTAAAAAAAGAAATTAAATTAAACATATTTCCCAATGAAAATTGTTTGTATTAAATTGGTTTCGGTGCTTTTATCTTAAAACTGGCAACAAAAGTATTCATGACAAATAATGCTTAACAGGTGCGGATTCAGAAAAATATTTCGGGGGGAGGGGGTTTAAAAAAAAAATTCTTTAATAATTGTAAAATGTCTTTTAATTTGTAAGTAGTTTTATAGGCGATCCAAATATTTCGGGGGGTTTCAACCCCAAAAACACCCTCCTGAATCCGCCACTGATGCTTAAGGTATTTGTATCCTTCCTACTGCTGTATGTTGTAAATTTCATTGAGCAAAAACTTAAACACAACAACTATAAATAAAGAAAATTGCTTCTAATTGATAGTACAGTATAATCTCGATAATCCGGACAATTGAAAACCGGACACTGGTGTCCGAATTACAGAGTCTACAATAGAAATTGAGTGTCCGGATTACAGAGTCTGCAATAGAAATGAGTGTCCGGATTACCGCGTTGTCCGTATTAGCGAGTGTCCGAATTATCGAGATTATACTGTAACTAGAATCTTTTTACTAAGCCCTTGTTTCATGAGACATAAAGCACTTGAAGACCGTTGAATTTAAAATTATTTCTTTTATAAAATTATGAAATAAATTCTTAATTTTTCTAATCTTTCTTTACCGTTAAAGCAATATTTTTGCAATAAAACTTCAAAAACTATAGATTATTATATATTAATACAATTTTTGCAATGTTTATAAGAAAAATGCATTTTTCGAAATTAAGCACAAATTTAATTAAAAAAAAATACGAAAACCAAGATTTATTGCACTAAAATCGATCGCAGTTCCGGAATTCGGGATCACAGCATTGCAATCTCTAATTCCTTCATATACTCATACTTATTGTATGTGACTTATATGCAATGTGGTTCGAAGTATTTATTTTCACACCCAAAAGTTAAATTAAAAAAAATTAAAAATAAAATAATTAAATAAAATAATTAAAAATAAAATAATTAAAAATTAAAAGTAATTTTTTAATTACTTTAATTAAAAATTTTAAAAAATGTTACTTTCATATTTTTTAATAATTTCAATAATTTTTTTTTTATTTTTTCAAGTGTTTGGTTTCTTAAAAACCGAATTTGTATAAATAATTTGCAAATGTAAAAATAAAAATAATTAAAAATAAAATAATTAAACAAAATATTTAGTAATAAAATAATTAAAAATTAAAAATTATTTTATTTTCATATTTTGTATTAATTTTAATAATTTTTTTTATATTTTCAAGTGTTTGGTTTCTTAAAAACCGAATTTGTATAAATAATTCGCAAATGTAAAAATAAAAATAATTAAAAATAAAATAATTAAACAAAATATTTAGTAATAAAATAATTAAAAATTAAAAATAATTTTATTTTCATACTTTTTAATAATTTTAATAATTGTTTTTCATATTTTCAAGTGTTTGGTTTCTTAAAAACCGAATTTGTGTAGATATTTTTCAAATATAGTAATTATAAACACAATAATCATTTTCACTTTATTAATTTAAATAGAAAATACAAAAAATTAAAAAAATTTAAATTTTTTCTACTCTGCTTAATTTTTGCACAATAAATCTAATTACTTAGACCACAGTGCATTGGCGCCAGAAACTTAAATGAGCACATGTATGTATATGTATGTAAATAAATACAAATGTTATTAAAATGTCAGCTTTATGAATGAATGGATTTGGTTCAAAATATTCGACAGTTTACACATTCATTCTCCACTGCTGGGAATCCCCGAAAGCTGTGTTTGCAATGTTTTCGTTACGGTTGATTTCGTGCTTTGGAAATTTGTTTTGCTAAGTCAACAACAAACGGTATGAAAGTTATGCAACTAGTTTTGTGACAAAAATTCTATATTAAGCAATAATCGTTCTGGTGACTGGTCAGTTGATATGAATGCAAAAGATTTCATCAATGTGTTTGTTTTGTATAAATGTTTACCTACAAAGTTAATTACAGCTGAATCACAGCTTGTTTGATATTTTATCAAATAAAATTAAATCTGTGCGTGGCCTTTTTGGCCAATCTGTTAAACTTAACCTAACTTTTACTGACTCCATCAGATTTTAAAGAAAAATTGTATGTAATTACTTCTCATTTGAAATGCTTTCACCATATTTTAAGTCACTAAGCCTATTAAATAATGTTTCCTCATACAACCTGTTAACCCATTGTTGACCCCTTTTAATTTTGATTTTTGTAACACTAGAAAAAGGTGGCAAATTATTTTTCATTTGGAATATTTCATTAAGTTTAATTTCAATTTCAGTGTCAATCACGTTTCTTCATACAAAACCTTAACTCGTGTTTTGTCTCCTTAGACTCTGAATTTCTAGAAATCCCGTCTTAGCGGAGGTTGATTTTCTAAAGTGGACCTACAGTTCCAATTTCATTCATACAGTTCAAAACAAAAACGGTTTTATTTTCTTTAATTTGCATCTTTCAGAGAACGTCGCCTTTGTTGAGTAGTTTTTTGGCAAACCGAATTTCATGTCATAGTTCTAACATTGAAAAATGAGGTTTTTCAACCTATTCTTCCAAGAAGATTACAGTTACTGAACCAAATGTTTTGTCAAAAAACATTTCCGCTTGCTTGTATAGATTCTTGTATATTATGACTCAAAATACATCTGTCATCAGCTGTTTTGAAGACATTATTACTCATTCAGTGTCAGCACTTTAATATAAAAATATTTAAGTAAACAATTTGTTTTAATACGCTTCTCGGGTAACCGATTGGATGCCACTGAACAAATGACAAATATGGAAAATATATAGAAAAATGTTTTCTTGAAAAGGTGATTACACAAAAAGTTATAAGCCACTGTACCCCTAAGTAAGTATGTATGTATAGTCGTATGTCAATGCTTGTTGGTTTTATATTGCTTAACCCATTTCGAACCAATATTTTGAGAAAGTTGTTATTTAAAAATTTTTTTAAGAATTGAGCGAATTAGGTGACAATAGGCACGGAAAATTAGTTTGAGTAAAATGGCATTTGCCCGTAATCGCGAATTAAAATTAGATTTTTTATTTATTTATTTTATTTTTTTATTTTATATATTTAAATTATTTATTTTTTTATTTATTTATTTTATTTATTATTTAACTGTATTTTATAGTAATACAAAAATACTAATTTTGTTTTTCCAATCATTGTGTTTGGGTTTTGCACAAGTCGAATTATTTTGAGTATTCTTTTCAATGCCCGTCCAGCTTAAATAAAGAAGGCGTGGCATGGCAAAAAAAAATATTTTTTAGAAATCCAATAGAAACAAAAACTTTTACACGGGTTTATGGTAATAAAAAAAATTACAAACATTGCTAAATTCTATGACTCGTTAACAAATCAATGGCACGAAATGTGTTAACAGATTTAAATTAATTTTATTATAATGCAAAATTAATGCGACTTTTTTCCAATCATTCTGTTTCGTTTTGTAGAAATCTGGTTATTTTGGTGTTTTTAAAGAATTTAAGAAAACAAGTTCTATATATGAGGTTTTTTCCAATGTCCGTCTAGCTTTAATAGAGAAGGCGTGACATGGTAAAAAAAAAATATTTTATTAGACAGCCAATTGATCTGAGAATAATACAAAAAACTTAAGCTTTAGATCTTACAGGTTTATCGTACTGAAAAAAAAACTGGAAGCATTACTAATTTCTATGATCAATTTGAATGATTCGTTCAATTTCTATGACTCGTTAACGAATCAATGGTACGAAATGGGTTAACTGATATAAACGAATTTTATAATAATACAAAATTAATACGACTTTTTTCCAATCATTCTGTTTCAATTTTGTATAAATCTGGTTATATTTAGTATTTTTAAAGAATTTAAGAAAACAAGTTCTATATATGAGGTTTCTCCCAATGTCCGTCTAGCTTTAATAGAGAAGGCGTGACATGGTAAAAAAAAATATTTTATTAGACAGCCAATTGATCTGAGAATAATACAAAAAACATAAACTTTATGTAGATTACAGAGGTTTATCGTAATGAAAAAAACTGCAAACATTACTAATTTCTATGACTCGGCAACGAATCAATAGTACGAATGGGATTTAAACAAATTTTGTTATAATACGAAATTAGTGCGATTTTTTTTTTAATCATTCTGAGTCGGTTTTGTACAAATCTGGTTATCTGTTTATCGTAATGAAAAAAAAACTCCAAACATTACTAATTTCTAGACTCGTTAACGCATCAAAGCTACGAAATGGGTTAATGCAAAGTGGTTAGTTGAAGCATTTTCTACAAATGAGCAACGATTCGATTGCAACAACCATCGTAATTACATCTCACATTTTCAAATATCAGATTGCATACAGAGTACACAATCATACAAATATACATACATACATACAATCGCATGCCGCATTTAATCGTTCCATGTATATTTAGAGATTTTTAATTAATTCTCAGCTGCTGATTACGCATTAAATAATAGTGAATGTACGAGTACTTGTTGTTGTTGTGATTATGATATGCAATCGAATTGATTGCAATTGGCCAAAAGAATATGCAATGCAATTGAATTATATCGCAATTGATTGAAGCTCGCTGGGACTTTGAACGCCCATCGAAAAGTCCCTGGATTGCACACTCCGCCGAGGTTTTTTTTCTCTTCTACATTGTTCTGGAAAATGTTCCTCAATTGCAATCTTCCATTTGTTGTCTCATTAGCATAAAATTTATTTGCACTGTGAACAGTTTGCTGGCCAACACCAACGAAAATAGTGGCAACACTGCGCGCGAGTCTCCAGTTCCCACCGTCACAGCGTCAACTTCAATGCTTAAATATTTTGATTCTTCTGTGTATTCTGATCCCGCTGTGCGCCTTTCGCTTCGACCTCGCCAATGCGGTCACACGTGCCGCCGATCACTCAACCCAACGAGCGCCAATTAAAAATGGGAACAAGCCAGTTGCAACACATGTGTGGGTACGCACAAAGCACAACAACGACGAGCAATAAAACTGCCCAATAAAAATACGGATGGATGTAGACTGCTCTTGCCTCTGACATGAATGGAGAACAAAACTTCGCTTTTAATAAAATACAAACAGATCCATACAGATGTAAACGTTTGTGTAAGTATCGCTTTTAAGTACTTTACACCAGTTCTCATCCGCGGCTCAGCTCATGTGGATTTCTAATTAAAGTTATGGCGGAAGTGCCACACGCTTTTTTTACTGTCTGCTATTTTTTTTTTCAATAATTTTAAATGATCAAGCAGCAAATTCACATGCAAGATTACATATATTTCGACTTTCACTTTCACAGCTATTTCATTATAAAATTGTAGTTTGGAACAGTCATTGTATATATGTGCAAGATTTTGCCAGTAGAAGAAAACTATGAACTGAAGTGTGAACTATATTCAATAAACATTTTATTTGTATTTATTTATTTATATCTTTTTAAAGCTTTTCACGCATAACTCAACCGTTGATTTATGATTGTTTTGCTCTGAAAAAGACAAACCTGATTTAACCTTCGTTAGTTTTGCTCGCTTAGTTTCGATCACTTAAGGCTTGATGACACGTAACGAGTCGAGTGACGAGACATCAAAACGGTACTAGGCCGAAAGAATTGGGATAGCGAGCAAAAGCGACGAGTTGTTCAAACGTATTTTGACACGTGGCGAGTCAGTTCGGTTTTACAATGCATAAAATGAACTAAGCAACTCGCGCAATTAAACTCAACCGAGCGAAAAGTGGTGTGTGACGCATACCGCATGTCACGAGCGATTTCGCATGTGACGATTGCGCGAATCTCTGCGAAAAGAGAAAAATATAACGGTAAAGTAGTGGTCGCTCGGCCTAGCAAACAAAATGTGATTCTAGTGGCTCTCTCGCCACTTTCATCGGTCACTGACTCAATCAAGAACTCGCCTTACCGTTTAGACGAAACGAGTACTCGTTCGAGTTGCTGTCTTCTCACTCTACTCGTTACGTGTAATCAAGCCTTTAGGTATAACTGGTAGGGGTTAGGATTTAGTTAGAGCCAACTGGCAGTTAAAAACCAAAAATTATCGAGAGACACACATAGGCCGTGAAGTCAGTGTTGCCAGATACCTGAAATGACTTTCTCCTAAATCTTAAAAAAAATACTGAAATTTCCTCCCAAACTTTAAGGAAATCTTCTGACTTTTTTTATATTATTTGTGTAATTTTAAGGAAATTAAACTTCTCCTAAAATATAAAAATATATAAATATAATTTTTTTTTAATGCAGCCTATTGTTATTCATCTTCAGCTTAACTGAACTTAACACAAACCAAATATATAACAAATAAATTAAACAAATGGCGAGATGGCGAGATTTCATTGTGACAACAATAAGTGAGAACGAGATAGAACGAGCTGACATTTTGTAGAATAAAAAATTATTAACACAATAGGGTGCTTTGACAAGGGTTCCCAATACATCATACTTCGTTATCCAAAAATCTCCCGAAAATCCACTAAGGATCCGAAAAATCCCCTAACATAAAATATAAATCTCCTAAGGTTTCTCCTTAACAATTCTTCCTCCTAAAAATTCTCCTAAAAGGCCAAGAATCTCCTAAATCTAGGAGGAAATCTCTTGATCTGGAAACACTGCGTCTAGTTAACTCGTTATGATTGCACTACACCGTCTTCTGCAAGTTCTGTGAAGAATCAACTGAGAACCAAAGAGTGAAAGATGAAGAGTCTTCTTGTTCGAAACAGAGAAAGCTTTGACAGAAATCTTAACTGGCAGCAACTAATGACTGCACTAAATATACAATTTTTTTTTTGCGAGATACAACTTTGGTATACTTCCGGTTGAAGATGGGACACAGACAGCGAGTCAAAAGGGCTCTTTTCAATGGCTTTGTCTAGAAACTAAAAGCAGATAATTACTTTACCGTAATCTCTGTTGTAGTTAGCTTCACAATAGAATGGAACCACTTTTTGATGTTGCTGCACCCTGATAGTTTTGGTCACTGTGAGTAGTTAGCCCTGTAGTTAGACCCTGTTGAAAGACTCCCGAAATTCCTTAGGTATTGATTAGCTTTATTCTTCTCTATCAATCCACCGATTAGGCAAGCGTACACTCACTTAAATTGGCTCTAGCTGGAGAAGCACGTTTACGAGATCTTTGAAGAAGTGCGGTATTTTTTCACAATTTTCTTGGACTTTCTCTCGCCGACAGAAAATTGGAACATGCAGAGATTTTATCAATTCTCTCTGGGTACAGTTGCAACTGTGAGTTCATTTATGGAAACAAGAAAAGTTGTATAGTACTAAAGTTGTGATACTGTCCGGTCATATTTTGCAAGAGCAGCCACGTTTGGTCACAGTTTCCTGCAAGTCTCACAGGTAGAGATTTGCAGCAGTGTTGCCAGATCAGGAGATTTCATTTTTTGGGATAATTTTTAAAAGGAAGAGTTGTTTAGGAGAAAGTTTAGGAGATTTTGATGGTAATACATTTGACACCATTAGTGGCACTGAAGCCTTAAATTTAATTTAATTTAATTTTATGCTTCAAATTAATTAATCAAAATAATAATTTATGTAATAAATGAAGAAAGTTTACAAAACGAATTTCAAACCCGACCCCATTTTTCCTTTGTTTTGTTTGCGTTAAGTTGTTGTTAAGCTGAATGAATAAATAAATAATAATTTTGAATTTTTTAAAATTTAATTTCTTAGTTTATAATGACAAAAATTAGAAAAAATTTTTAGATTTTGTTTTAGTTTTTGCGAGGAAATTTGCACATTTTTAAGATTTTGGAGAAAGTCATTTCAGGTTTCTGGCCGCACTGATAAAGGTAAACATCAGAACCCAGGCGGTGAATCGTTTGAAGTATTTGTGGTCTCCCAATGGACCAACTGTGGGCTTAACAGGGGCGGATTCAGAAAAATATTTCGGGGAGGGTTTCAAAAAGTAATTCTTTGATATTAATAAATTGTCTTTTAATTTGTATGTAGTTTTAATGTCGATCCTAATATTTCGAGGGGTTTCAACCCCCAAAACACCCCCCTGAATCCGCCACTGGGGCTTAATGTGCTTTATTTAGTTCCATCCCATTCTAACCCAACATAACCCAACCCAAACTAAGCATCGTTTTGTTTACTTTGATGTCTTAAAACATAAACAATAACATAAAAATAACTTTTTTGAATAAGTATACCCGAGGATAGGATAGGTAAGGTTAAAGTGGCTGTCTTTGGATGAGACATACTTTGGCCTCAATATGGATCTGTTGTGACAGCACAATTTGCACCCGTTTGAAATGTGTATGCAACACTGTTTTTTTCCAACATGTTTTATAACACACATTTCAAGTGGATGGTGGAAAGGGGTATGGGGGTTGGGCAGGATAACGATAGGAACGCTTTGATAACTAAAAAATGATTTCACTCCAAGCAAAGTTGATTCAAATTTTAAATTGTATACCTACTGTAAAATTTCTTACTACCGCTGAACTCTTGAATGGAAACTCCCTAACCCTTTATCTTCATAACGATTTTTGATTTTCCACAGATTTAACACGCAAGATAACGCAAACGACAATAAAATGCCGCCAAAAACTTTTCCAGCAACTTCGATGCACACACACACACACACACTCACACATACTCACCAACGTGCGAACAACCTCTTTTTTGCTGTCACAGCCGTGGAAAAATTCAAACTTTGAAATTTATTTGATATTTAATCTATTTGATGCCCCCACTCCCCACTCCCCACCACCCAGCCGCCCAAATATCGCCGCAACCAAGAGACAACACACGCGACAACAAAGTGAAGCGCACGAGCGCCAAAAATGCGCCATAAAAAAGCTGAAAGCATTAAAAATATGCGTAAAACTAAAATTCAAACTAAACACAAAATCAACACCCCTATCCCTCTTATATTCTATGTTCTACACACACACACACACACATAAATATGTATAGAATGGCGCATATGTATGCCGTCGCAACGATCGTCGGTCGTTCCACATTCGCATGTTTCCGGCCTCGCGTGTCTGGGCTTTCCTGGGCGACACACCAATGCGCCTGCGAGGGGGATGAAGTTTCCGTTTCCGATGGCTGTCAACGTGTTTCAGTTTGTGTTTGTTCGATTTTCTCGTCACGGATGTTAAACGATTCTATGGAAAAGCAACTTGAATTTCAGAACTTTCGAACATGTGCCCCCACAACAACAACCAACCCCAATAACAGAACCATAGCCATGGCCACTTACAGTGA
Source organism: Melieria omissa (assembly GCA_963971225.1). Lineage (NCBI taxonomy): Eukaryota > Metazoa > Arthropoda > Insecta > Diptera > Ulidiidae > Melieria > Melieria omissa. The sequence continues at coordinate 106,341,370 of OZ020268.1, read as the reverse complement.
CACGCGTGGATGAATGTTACACTGTGTAACAAATCTTTAATGTTATTGAAGGTAGTGAAAGATAGAAAGTATAATAAAGTGAAAAGACTGCTGAAGACTTCCTTAAATGGAAATGACTCGTTTGGATGGAAATGGCTGTCTGGGTACTTAGTTCACAAATTGCACTCACGAAATCACTCTTTCCTTGCCTGTTCACTGCAAGTTATTCGTGTATAAAGTCTCTAATATTGGCTCAACTGAGGTCATTCAAGTTGTCAAAGAATTGTGAGCCTAGAGCTCTCCATACCCATCTAGATTCAAAAGTGACTTATTGACTCTTCTTCCTCTAGATTTCAACAACTGTGGCTCATCACTTTTCTCAACAGAATCGAACTGTATCAAGAAGACACTTAATCGTTGAATAATAAACTTACGAGCCTCTCCGTACAGAGGCGGATTCAGAAAAATATTTCGAGAGGGAAGGGCTTCAAAAAGTAATTCTTTAATATTCATAAAAATACTTTTAAGGGGATTAGGGATGACTCATAGACTATCGAAATGACTGCGATATTTCATTAGCACGCTGGTTACGTGATGGTATCCCAAAGCAGGACATTTATTTATTTTTTTTTTTAATTGTTTTTTATTTACTCATTTGTTTATTTAGGTATTTATTTATGAATTTATTTCCCGATATATTTTCGACATATTTTCTCGACATATTTTAAGATTCTACTGAACTCAATTAACCCATTGCTGCCTAATGGGTAAAATTTTAACCATGAAAACTGACTTTTTAAAAAAATCACAAAAAAGTCAATGTTTGAGATCTCTCAAAATCATTGATAGGGATAGTAAGGGTAAAGATGGAACTACCTTAACCTAGTGAAGGTCACCCTAAAATTTTGCCATCTAGCTAGAGATACCAGACTCCAAAAATCGTGAATTTTTCGGAAGTGGAAAATGTGGCGAAACGTGGCCTTAGAATTTAACAAAAATCTGCCTCCTAACTCACCTGTAAAAAATTAAAACTTTCGTTCACGTGTTTAGCTGATCACTTCACAAAGTATGGAAAAAAGCTACCATTGCTGCCTAATGGGTAAAAAATACCCAATAAATATCTCAGCAACGTGTAGAGATAGAAAGCTGAAAGCTTTGTTTCTGATCATTTTGGGTCAATTCCAGGTCGTGTATGAAATTTTATCAAAATCGTATGGGCGGAACTGGTACCCGGCAGCAATGGGTTAAGGCTCTGGAGATAAGCGCATTTCGAGCATACAAAGCCCTGAAAAGGTCAACATGGAAGAACTCTGAGCAACGAAGAGATTAGGCTGGAATATCGAGGAAAATCCCCTCGAAAAATGCGGTACAGTCAAACACGGAGTACATCGAAGACTCCTTTGAAGACTACTTTGCAAGAATTTAAAGTTTATCAATAAGAATTTCATGTTCATATTCTTTATTCATTAAAAATTTGCTTTCATTGATTCATTAAAGGAAATTTTCCATGCCAGATAGTATTTTGTTGGGTTTTTCTCCTCAATGAGGTATTTTGTTTTGTTTCTTAGGAAATTTTTAATGAAATTCTGGCGCTCAATGTATACAAATTACTTAGATAAGACTTTATCACGCATCACTTTCAACTCGAATGTTTTTTTTACGGTAACACCTAGAAAGATTTACAAAGACACTTCAGATTAGATAAGATTCGATTTAAAAAGGGGTTTTTGCACTGAGACCAAAGATGATCTATTGGGCCCACTACAATTTTAGAGAACGTTCCATAGGTCAGTGGGATCCTTATGAAGCTTAGTAAAAGATTTTACTTAACTTTTAAGTGAGTTTGAAGAAGTGTTTCAGAAAAAGGGTCAACAAAAATGAGTAAAGTGGAACATATGAAAAAATTAAGTGTTTTAATTGCCAAAACATTCAACAAAATTAATTTGTATGAAATTGTAAATTTTCTTATTTCACTTGAAATTTTTTATTGATTAAATATTTTGGTATAAAGTTTATGTTGTATGGTGTAGGCTGAAAAGCGCGCGCTTTTCTCGCATAGCACAAATTGTAATAAAGAAAACAAAATTCACGAGCGTGTAACAGTGCGGCTACAAGTCGTACGTCACATCGTACGCGTAAACGCATCGTCCTTCATCGTTAATATTGGAAAATACGACTGTGTGGTGGCAACTGTGGTGGAGCGAGTCGGGGCGTACGCGTGTTCGTTTTGAGAGACGTATTTATGTAGATATGTACGAGTATGTGTGTAGGTACTTTAGGCAGATGTATAAATCAGCCAAAAGCCGATGTGGGCGTTGGTGTAGGCACAGCAGCGGACAGACAAACGAACGGAGACATGTTGTAGCGAAAAGAAAATGCACTGACGGCCCCATGGAACTGTCACATTTTTTATGGAGTTTCATCAATTTCTTAGATATTTCTTGTAAGTAAAACTTTCTAAAGCACATAATTTGTAATAGAACAATTTTATGTTTGGGGTCGTAAAGGTCGGCTAGCATTGTTATCGAAAACTTTAAAACGTAAAAATTTGTTGAACCTGTCGTAAGACAACTTTAAAACTTAACAAAAACGGGAAAATGTCTTACAGTGCAAACAAAAAGTGAGAAATTTTCGTACAATTTGTACTGGGGTACCCCATCACATGGGTAAGAGTGTTCTTTTTCAGCACACACACTAGGGTTAAGTAATTACACTGTACAACACAAAAAAATAACAAGGTTCTGACAACGGATTCTGGTAGAGGGGGCCAAAAAAAAATACGTGTATCGGCGTTTTGAAAGTTTACGTCTGAATTTTTTTAGGGGGTGTCAAAGTTTTCCCCTTTTTGCACATTCTTATGATGAATCGGCAAACAAAAACCATGTAACCTCATATTTTAGGTATATGATGTGTTCAGCAATTTGATGTAAAACTCTACGAAGAAAATTTTTGTGGAGCATTTTAACCCTATAGCTCCTTGTATGGGTCAATTTGACCTTTTTTTCTAAAATGCCAAAAATGTCCTATAAAACAGCACTTTTTAAGGATAAAATGTACCACGAAAATATTCGCCATAAAATTCTACTATAGGTCTCTGAATACATCAAAGCTCAGAAATTAACTTAAACGCCAGAATTAAGCCAAAACTGAAAATGTGTTCAAGTGTTTATTTCGCGTTTTCAAAATTGGTACTAAAATCTCCTACAAAAGGCGCCATTTTGTGAAAATGTTTTTTTCAAATCGGTTACTTCCAGATAATTCGACATCCTTGTTTAGTAAGAATTAACCTTATTTTTATGTTTTATATCACCAGGAGGATTGGAATCACGGCAACCAGGAGACACATTTTTTGAGTCCCCACTTTGCCGGGCTTTACCGACTTCAAATTTGAATTTCTTGTTTTTTTTTAACTTTTTTTACTTTTGAAATATCAATAAAAAACTGATAAAAAACATGGATACTAAAAATGATTACTGTTTTTTTATTACGCCCGTAAAATCACCTCAAAATCGAGCCTCTAGACTATGTTAGAATACCCCCTTAACCCTTTCGACCCCAAAGTTGCCATCACCTTTTTTATCTTATAGCAAACGCTACAATTGATTTATGGATTCAATTTAAGTAGGCACCAACAAATTAATATTTTTAGAAGTGAATTCAAAGCAAATTATAAAAATTTTTCTATTATCCCTGTTTCTTTTATAATGGTTAAATAAAATTAAAAAAGTGATAATTTTGTATTTTTCCATAAATATTAAATAATTTTTCTGTAATTAAAAAATATAGGTACTAAATTTATTTAACCCGTTTTAAGTTAAAATTGTTCAAAAGTAAACTAGCTCTAAAACTCTAACAAAGAGGCGTGGCGACTTCAAATGTCGTGTGCACACTTCTTAGACAGTGTTTCATGATTTAAATACGAAAAAGGTATACTGAGACACAGGGTAAAATTCGGGGTCGAAAGGGTTAAGATGGGCTGAAGGCAATACAAGTTCCCTTGACGCCATATTTGGCCAACCTTAAACGTTCGAAGTCCCAAAGAACTCCCCTCACTAAACAAGCCCAGATTAGAATCATTATCGATGTTTTAATGAGACATCTTTTTTTTTAAAGGCTGGAGCTGTTTTTAAACGACTTTTGTCGCAGCTGCATGGACGAGAAAGAGAAGGAAGAAATACCTCACCTACTATGCTTCTGTCCTGCTTTCTCCAGAAGAAGAATGATCTATGTGGATAACTTATTCTTCCAGAGTCTAAGAGATCTGGCTGTTAAGACTATTCGCTGTCTATCTACTAAAATTATGAAGCTCCAAATAGTTCAACGAGTGAGCGCTTTATTTCTTGACCGCATGTGGTATCACAATGGGCCTTCAACCACACCTACCTACCTACCAACCTATCTAATCAATTTGAATAACGAAATTAATTAACGATCCAAAAATTTACGGCAACTCTCATCGAATCCAAATTTCGAGGCAATCAACTTTGGTGTTTTTACCAAAAGCAAACTGGAAAAGAACAAAGTGCAATTCGTTTCTTTTCTCAGTAATTTTAGTTAAACAAACTTACTTCGGATATTTGTAAATATTTGTATATATGTAATTATTTTAAATCGGCATATTTCAGTGTTGTATAGAGAGATTCAAAAATAAGTTCTAAATATAGCAAACTTTTAAACTTTTCTAAGGTTTAAAGAGCAAATACATCATTCATGCAACGAAGTAGCTGGAATGGGAATGAAAAGTGCCCATGGGCACAGTTTACACGCACTGCCAATATTTAATAATTATTAATCACTAATCGGAAATGAAGCAAAATGTATCCAATGATAAGCGCAAGTTTACGCTTCACATTGTACAGTTTGAGTGAATTGCGCTCAAGTTTGCGCAGAGTATTCAAATGTTGTTTGGAGCACAACGCGTCCGCTGTACGCGGCATGAAACGACTCACGTGCGCGCTGAACGTGCGCTGCTGCGGCGCACGTTCGCTTGGCACTTGGAGCGGCCGCAATACGTACAAAGTTGCACGTACGCACATTAGTTGCTGCTCAATGCCACACCGTTGCTCTGTTGACGCGAGAGGCACTGCAGCGGAAATGCACAACGCTGCCGGCTGACAGAAGGTGCGAGAAAATGCTTTGAACAGCGATTGATCGTTGACTCGCTGCTGTTGTTGGTTCGACTGGGCTGCGCCACACATCCAGCAGTGCAGCAATGCCACTCTTCAACGCATTATGCAACACATGTGGAGGACATTGTCAACAATGGCAGCAACAACAGCTGCGAAAACAAACAACAGCCAGAGACGCAATATGAACCTAATTGCACACAGTGCGAGTTGTGGCGAGTCAGAGGCCAAACAGAAATGATGAAATCACTAAAAAGTATTGCAATATCGATTTGGCTTGTTGTTTGTTTGCGTACAACAAACAGTTTATGGCCCGTGGGCACTTGGTGACCAGTGTGTGGCGACCAAGTCGAAGTTTCTTGATTTATGTGAGACTTCAATATCAAAGAGCGACCAGTTCGTTACTTTTCCGGAAATGTCTAGAAGAATGTGTTTGAATGCTACAAAGTTATAATCGAGCAGTAGTAGCGGTATGAAAGATTCTATAAGATATTGAAATATATGTATTAGCAAGTTTTTTGAAAGTTCAAAGGTAGTATGACCCTAAAAGTTCATCCAACTACCTCAGTTGGTATCTCTTAGGCCAATGGGTGTGTCTAATGTTAGAGGTGTTGCGTCTTGGAAGAAAAGCGATAATGCTTTTTCCTATAACACAGAAAGATTTCGAAGGTGTGTCATTGCGGGATTCTTTTCTATGCCAGTGTATCCTGGGGCCTCAAAGAACGATAACTTTATTAAACAAATCAAAATCAAATCAATCAATCAATCAAAATAATACCCTTCAAATGTAGCTGGAGTCTTCAGCTTTCATAAATGGGGTCAATCTTCTTGCTATCTCTAAAAGCATTCCGAGCTTCAAGTTTAGTCCTCCCTCTCTATGTTTTCCATCCATTGGTTCCAACTCTACCTTCTCTCCTGGACGTTTTCAAACCATTCTTCCCACTTAGGATTTTGCGACAGTAAACTTGCATACTATTAAAAGTTTCTCAAATCAGAAGAAGTTTGTTTAGAATGCACGTAGAAGAGGTAAGTGTCCCAATGGGTTCTAGGCTATCCGAAAGAATGACAATTTTTACTCTAAACATACTCGTACATATATTATATGTACCTTAGACATTATTTTAGTGCACGATTTTTCAATTTCTATGCTCTGCAACCTCTCATTTTATGCAAAATTTTGGGACTACAGTGTCGCATCGAGGTCAAAATTCACAAAAAAGCTGCGAAATTCGACAGATTTCTACACAGCTGGTAAGAAGTTGCTCTTAGAGGCTTGAAAACTATGACTAACCCCCACTAGTTTTCTTTACTGAACATTTCTTTCGAACATATTTATGCCCCAACTCCAACACTTAATGGGGCTCCCATACAAAATGGTCGTTTTTACAAAAAAGGCGCCCACTGCTTCCACGTTGCCCGCAGATGTATCAAATGTATGACCGACACCCATTTATTTTCACTTCCGAATGTTTCTTTTAGTTGCCATACAAAATTGGCCATTTTCAATGCAATTGGCTTCTCACTTGTAAATTTAGTAAAGTAAGCGAGAAAACATCATAGCTCGGAAACTACTAAACCGATTTAAATGATTTATTCAGCAATCGCCAATATTTCTTAGTACAAAAAATACAAAATTAATAAAGGTTTACAAATTCGCCACCAGAGGGCGTCTCCCATACGATCGCACGTGTGAGGTTGTTAACTTTTGGGTTTCTACAAAGCAAAAATCAGAATGTATTGTCGCAACCCCATTAACCTGGCCACTCACCGTCGCAGTGATTTTGTCTGGTTATGAGAGATGTCCGTTTATGGGGGAAGGGGGTACAACAAATTAGTTTAAATTGTTTTCAAGTGTTTCTCGTTTATTTATTTAATATTTTGTACGAATTTATGAATATTGAATATTTAATTAATATTTATTGCATGTATAGGCAAAGTTCATACATTATTCATTATAGTTTCTAATATTTTCATATTAGAAAATTTTAGCCAATTGAATGGCCCAAAGCTTTAAGCTCACAATAAGAGTAGAACAGAAAAACTTGCTCTATCTACATTTCGATTCTCATCTTTCTCCTATTATCCAATTACCCATATTATAGTTTAGTAGGACCAGAAGAAAATGAAGAACTTTAATCAATTTTAGGTATTTTTAAAACGTATTCCTCCTCTTCCTCATTACTTCAGCTACACAAAGTCTAATCTTAAAAAATTATCTGCCAATTAAACAAAAGAACTATGAAGAGGAGAGGATCTAAATACTTTTCATAAATGTATATTCCAATTTTAATTTTATCAGAAGCTTTGAAACCCTCAAGCCTGAGGAGCCTAAAGCTCAAAGCGAAGAAAACACAGATGAATAGGCCGCAAGTTTGAAAGACCACGGAGTAGCAATTCAAAAATTGAGTAGTAATTGTGACCGGCAGAAAAACACAACATTAATTTTGTTTTTGTGATAAACACAAATAATATTTTATTAAAATTTTTAATTGAAACAAAAGTTTTATTATTTTTTAACTTTTCTACAAACAAATGTTGTCCCCCCAAGCTTTTCATCTGGCAACGCTGCATGGATTCCACTCAAATAAGTTCTTCACGTTTATTTTACGTTCAATGGAATTTTCAGCTAACGTAAAAGCAAAAAAGATTTACATAGTATATCTTCTAATTGTGCAGATCTGATTTCCTATAGTGGAAGTCTTTGCGCCAGGTGGGTGGTTCCTCTTTGGCCAGGCGGCGAAACACAATGCGAGAATCACTGTCCAACAGACAATAATGATTTCCCGCACTAAATTCCAAAACTGCCAATTTATAGTCAGCTGAATGCTTCTGCAGGGAAAAGGCAGACGCTCGGCTCGTGGCCAATCCGGCAAAGCTGCATTCGACCCATTTTCACAGTGTGCCGAGCTGAGCACATCAAATGCTGTGGAGATGGCAAACTTGCAGCGGTGCCTTGGCCATTCGCAGAGCGGCTGAAGGCAAAAGCGTGCAACGCAACTGTGCGTGACATAGTGAGCAGAGCCAGGTACATTGTTGCACTGCGGGCGCCACACACCGGCGGCCGCCCAATGGGCACTTGGCGAACCAGCGCCACTGCAGCTTTCGGCCGCGTCAAGTAGTCAACGTAGCACATAGTACGTCGTAGTGTTGTTATTGTTGTATGTAGATGCAGTTGTGGTAGTATTAGCGCGCGAACGATGCACAGAATGAAATTACAACAGCAGCTGCAACAACAACAGCAACGATAATGTGAACTGCACAGCCACAGCGCCACCAGCAATAAAAACAAAAGATTCTTGTAATTAAATAAACGAAGCTTTTACGATGACTACGTGTACGGCAACAACTAAAAACAAAACCAACAACAACATTAACGTCGAAGTAGTGAAGCAAAACATTGCCATGGGAGCTGCGGTGATGCGCCTTAATTTCATTTCATATACCGTGGGCCGCTTCCCACCACACCGCACTGTACTGCTGCTTTGTGTACACACATAAGTATGTAAGCAAACTTATATGTTTACTTATATGAATGTGTATATGCATCGGTATCGTGGCATGGGCTGCCCCACCCTTCGCCCAACACACTCGTGCGCGCAGTGTGCATTCTTGCAGCTCATCTTTTTCCACTTTGTTTTTATTCTTCGTTTCGTTACAACGCACTGAAATGGCAGTGTTTCCCATCACCGCTGTTCCCGCGCCGACATGCTTTGCTCTGCCATTCGCATCTTCTACCCATTCACCCAGCGCCAACGCTCGCTGCGATGCAGCACAGCAATAAAGCAACAGCAACAGCAATAAAGCAACAGCGACAGCTTCGCTTGTTGTGAAATCAAAATTCCATTTTCCAACATTGTTGCTGCTGCCGTTGCCTGTACACACACACACACTACGTCTGTATGTATTCGCCCCTAATACAAATCCACAGTTCGTTTCCTCTGTTTGCTTCTGTCACCTCGTCGTTTTCGTTTCGTCTTCTTTGCTTCTCTGCTTTTCATTCAAATTATTATTGTTTGTTATTCTTTTGTCGCACTCGCACCATCTTGCCATCACAGTCGCACACTCGCCAAATCGCATCGAATTTCATCATTCCGCGCAAGAAGAAGCAGCAACATTCCCCGCCGTCGCTGGCACAGGCGCCGTTCCGTTCATAACCAGTCAGCAGCAGTCTCGTTGTTGTTGGCAGGGAGCGCAAGCGGCGCAAATCGATCAAAAGGGGCCTTGGCCTGGCTTTCGGCCGGAATGCAGCCAAGGGGAACTGTGTGGACGATGAATTGTGGCACGTGAGAGCGCAGCCTTGCGCTTCTCTGCACTTGGCTCGCGTTCTACATTCTCCTCATTTCTCCTCAACGGTGGCGCACACTCACGTTCTCTCTCAATCGCTCGCGCGCTCTCGCTTTTGCCGTGAGAACAGACGCATCGATTTGTTTTGCTATCTTCTTCGGTTGCTTTCAGCCACTTCGCAGCGCCGCTGCAACTTCGTGTCGTTATCGCGTCTGCCGTTCCCACGATGTTTCTCTGTTTTTAGACTGCCTTGTCTTCCCACACTTCTTCATAATAAAAACAATACTACTGCTTCGTTCCGCACCTCAGCCCGAGTGCGCGAGTCAATAAACTCTGAGACCACCATCGCCGCGCCGCTCCGCACACAACCGACCGCATCCATCGTCTCATCGCCCCATTCGCCGCATCCATCAACACGACGCGCTACACAAACCAGACGCAAAACAAACAAACCAACTGAATTTTTCTACCACGACGCTGCTGTTGCTGCTGGGGCCATTGCTGGCGAGCCGGGGTTGCTGGTGTGCTGCCGCAGCCTTTCGGCTTGGAATGCAAACGGAATGGGAGCGAATGAAAGAGGAACATAAAACGAAAACATTTACCGAGTACATTGGCGCGATTTTTGTTGTCCGTTGTTTTAATTGTTGTAGTAGTGGATATTTGTATTTGGTTTTGTTGCTTTTGTTGTTGTTGTTAATATTATTGCCAGTCATGTTCTGTTTGGCAATACATAAGTACACAAAAAAAACACCAGCGCACACGCGTTGGAAGTTGGACGTTGCGCCCGTTGGCATTAACGCGACAAACGGCACAACCAATGCTGGGCCCTGCTGTACTTTTGCGAGTGCAATCGGAACGAAAAAAACGGACGAGTCGTTTTCGAACTGAAATGTAAAAATTTGTCAAGTAGGCGTTGGCGTTGAAGCTGGCAATGCAACGCGGGTGTTTGACCTTTGACTTTTTACAGCTTTGTTTTTCGATGATTCAATTTGGGAATTCCGACAAAACCTGAAGCCGTTTGTAATGTATCGAATGAGACATTTGAGAACGATTTCGATTTGGAAATTTCAAAGGTCATTCGACTAAATCAGTGATGACCATTCGGATACTTGCGCGAGCATTGAAGCTGACACATGAAATAGTAGCAAAAGACAAAGAAAAAAACATAGAAAATATTGTAATGTAAACCACAATATTGAAGTTTTTAGGTAGTGTCAAGATGGAACCCGATTTCAAACACTAATGACTCAAAAATATTTGTGATTTGCAAGCGAATATGAATACAGTAAATGCTCACAAGTTTGAACTCTCACAAATTTGAATCTTCCAGAAATTTCGAACGTCATATTTTACAGCATTGAATGCTCTAAGATTCGAACTGGTGCACAGTGATTCGACTCCATACAAACGCGGGAAAAAATTAGAATGAGTGCTCCGTTCTTCATGAAATTTGCTATACAGTCGTGTCGGGATATAGTGAACTAATTATTGTAAGGCCTGTTCACAGTATTCAGGTTGTTCACTATATCGAGGTTAACATTTTTGTTCAAAAACTCGTTTTATTTGACCAAAATACACTTTTTGTTTTTTGCTTGAAATTGCTTTAAAATTTTTTTCAATATTTAGAGGCTCCATGTCAAAATTTGGGTGTTCACTATATAGGGTGTTCACTATACCCAGACACGACTGTACTAGTTAATCTTAGTCTGCTGAGTTGAAATCTCCATTTTGTTTTTCTGTTGTAGTTTGGCAATGCCTGAAACTTAAATTTGCAAATTTCATCATTTTCGCAAAACATACGTCTATTATTATCGTTTTTATTGCAAAACTAAAGGGTCCTGAGACAATTTCTGTTACTCTTTGCAATAATCAATGTTGATGTTACCGATTAAATGCAAAATCTGAAAAATCTAGCCAACACACTTGGTGCTGTAGCTCTCCAAAAGTGACGAAATTTGAAAATTTAAGACTCTGGCATTGCCCAATTACAAAAGTTTAAGAAAAACAAATTAGAAAAATTAGAGATTTGAAATCAGCAGACCATGATTAACTAGTATGCCAAATTTTATGAAGAACGGACCACTCCTTCTAATTTTGTCCCGCGGTTGTATGGAGTCGAATCACTGTGCAGTGGTTCGAATTTGCGAGCGTTTTCTCTTTCTCACCTAGTTTTGGTCATTATTTTTGACATGAAATTTAATTAAAATCTTAAAAACAGTTGATGAATGTGTTCAGGCGAATCGCTTAGCTGTGAATTTATGATTTATTAATAAAAAGAGATTTGTATGCGAATAAAACTCTTTCATTCTCTTTCATTTTTGAATGTGAAGAAAAAATATGGCTCACATTCAAGTCATTAGAAGTGGTTTTAATATTTTATCATGAATTAAAAAATTTCAAAAATTTGAACATTTCGGAAATTCGAACTACCCTTTGTACGAAGTGGTTCGAGTTTATGAGCGTCTACTGTAATATCTTTAGGACTTCTTCGGAACTATTTAAGTAATTTAAGTACCTAACGTTAATGCCCCGCAGATGCAAATATGTAACACATCCAGTGGGGCACACGGGGCGGGAGTGAAGGGGGTTTGCATACATCTTTTGAGCCCATTGCCATTTGGAATCATATATTGCATCAGTAATTTGGGGGGTTGAGCGGTTTGAACCCACAACCCGCCCGCTCCCCTTTGGCGCCACTGAGCACATCCCTACATTTGAGTGTTGAATGCAGAAAGTAGCAATTCTGCTACACGCGAATAGCAAATTTGTCATCACTGGTGGAAAAATTACATTTATGTGAACTATTTTAAATCATAATTATTTCAATAAATAAATAAAATAAAATAAATTAATTAATAAAATAAATAAACTAAATAATATTAATAAAGTAATAAAAAAATTAATAAATAAAATAATTATTAAATTTTGAATACAAACTCACTTTTGACTTGAATGACGATTGAATGACAACGCTGTACGAATCCGCGCTTACTTCTTATTGTAACGAAAATCAATAGCCGACTCTGATCATTCGAGTTGCTGTTTTGACTCCTTTGCGCCGCTTACAACACTTGAACGCTACAAACCATCAATTAACCCTTAAGTTCCGCACCACTCCCACAAACGAAATTGGATCACCTTTCGCCCAGACTACGGCCAATAAATATTCCGGCCATCGCCGCCGTCGTTGTCTCTCGTCGTTGGCTTTTGCGTTGGTTTGCTACGTAGCTCGCAACGAATTTGGGTCAAACACAACGCTGCCGTTGCGGTCGCTGCTCCTGGGCGTCTTTCGGGGAGTGAGCTGCGTGCCGGCGCGCATGCAGCCTGAATTTTGGTGTGCGTGCACAATTGTGCGTCTGCCGCCTTCGATGGGCATTCGAGGGTGTTGTGCCTTGTACAGGGTGCGACGCCTGCAGTTAATGTTGTTTTGTTGATTTTGTTTTGTTCTTCACGTTCGCGTGAGTGGCGACTTTCGTTCGGCCTCGGAATTATCGCATTGCAGGTGAACAGGGCGCAATGAAAACGCTGTGGCATGTTTGCTTTGCTGACGTTCGGCAAAGCGGCGAAAATCGAAAAATCATTCTGCTCGTCGCAAACGTCTGTTCCGAACCGTTGTTTCATAGCGCTGCGCTTCCGGAGGGCGGAGCCGCAGTGCTGAAGTAAAATGTAACGCTTTGTTTTCGTAATTTGTGCCGTTTACGTTGTTCCAATTGATTTGTTGTTGCCTGCAAAAAATCTTAGATACTGTTGCTCTGTGCACAAAAACGTTTGTATGTGCATAAATGTGTATCTATGAATGTGGATATTTGCGAAGGCCGTCACTGCCGCCAACACAAAGCCAGCAACGGCCATTATGGCTCAAACCTACGACTCACAACAATAACAACAACAACACGTTCGATTACGTGTCTTTTTGCAACTTGCCGCCGAACAGCGAGATTTTCCCAAAACGCACACCAACACTCGACACCGGCGCAGCCATGAGCGTCGTTGCGAATTCAAAAGTTGTTTGTTTACTATTTCCCCCATTTTGCAATGCTTCACCTTTGCGCGCAGCTGTTGTCGTCTGGGCGCCTGCTCGCCGCTGTCTGTGGCCCGGTTTGTCAGTCTGTACGACTGACTGCCGGTCTGACTTCTTGCCTGAAGATTTATCTGTCTGGCTGCCTGTCTGACTGGGCGTGTTCGTCGAAGACGCGAGGTCGCTTTGGCCTCTTGCTGCGCTCACTGCTAGTTCAAGCAGTCTGTCAGCACGGCTGTCCATCCGTTCCCTTGCAGTTGTGGGATAAATTTCTGGCTTTTGTTTTGGTTGATGCAACGTGCAAAAAACCATTGCAACGAAAACAACTCGCCAACAATTTCAACGAACACTGAAAGTCGCATTGCGAATTCGAGTCTAAAGAACGAGAAAATGAAGGCATAGAGCAGAGTCACTGGCGATATATGTATTATAAACTCATTTTTCCGATATTTCGAATTATATTTCGATATTTCAAAATATTTTTTTTAATCCGCCCCTGGATTATGTAGCTCGAACGCCTGAAGTACCAGTTTCAAAAGTTATGCATCATCGATATATCGCTGATCTGATGAATACAGTTTTTGGCTGCAAGTCCAACTGTGCTGGATTTTTGCAGCTTTAATGTCCATGTCCTACTTTTTTCAGAAACTCTTCATATATTTAAAAGTAAGCGTGGCAGTCTTCCGATTTTTGATTGAACTAACAAATTTTATTATACAATTTGTTTTTTTATTTTTTATCTATTTTATTCCTTGTTCACTCCTCTCTGGAGCATAGGGCCTCAACAAGACTCTTCGATCGTACACAATTCTGGACTGTTGTTTTCGCGCCCATGTGGTATTGACAGCGGCTAGTTCGCGTAGGGTCGACCTTCTCCAGGTGTTTTTTGGTCGACCACGACTTCTATTCCCTTGCGGGTTCCAGTCCAGTGCCATTCTCGTGATGCTGTCGGGTTGTTTTCTTAGCGTATGTTTTGGTTTTTATTGTGTTCGATTGTGTGCACAAAGTTTTTATTTAAAAAATAATTATAAGAAAGCGGAACGATTTCGTTTGTTCAATTCGTTTTCACAATTTTGAGTGATAAGTCAAATACAGGAAAAACTAAAAGTAGGATTGCTTCAATATAAATATACAGTACATAAACAAATTCAGTACAGTGATTTGATGTACAGTATATTAACAGTATGACCTATCCATTTTCATTTTCTGCGCTTTATTGTCCCAGAATGGGTTCCTCATTGATAATCTTCCACAGCGCGTCGGACAGTGTCGCGATCCCATGTAAGCCGTGGCCACAAATACTTAGCGTTGTCCTATCTTAACAAAACTTGGTGAGATTGTTTTTTTGGTGGAAATTAAAAAATTTACAAAAAATCATTAAAATTGGAAATTCAGTTGAAAGGAGAAAATTTTCCTTTTTTATTTGATGCCCATATCTTCATCATTGCACAACCGCAAATATTTGAAAGAATATTTGAAATGTATATGTCCTTAAACTTTCAAGGTCCTGTAAGAAGGTTTTTGGGTCAGAAAATGAAAAACTGACTACTCCAGGATACTTTAAATTACCTCTTATTTCACGTCTATATCAACATTTGGATGGGTCTCGGAAAAAATAAATATATTTGGTCACCAAGTTCCATTTTTGAAGTAGTTTTGGCCACCAGTTATATAAACTCACACAACGAGTTCTGTCGTTCTGTCTGAAATGAGAAAAACCAGCACGTGTTTCAGTACAATGTGTGTTGCCAAACCAGAAGTCAAATGTTGCATTCATCCGCGCTGCGCCTAAAGCACAAAATGTCCTCCGTCAACAGGCAAAAGCTGCGCCAAATAAAATCATCCATAATCCTCCTGCATCGGGGCGCCATCTATTGTAAAGCGCCAACTCTGCTCGACTGTCATTTCACTTCACCAACGCCAAATGCCAACAAAGCAAAGAAACGAGGCGAAGGCACAACAAGAAAATTATTACGAATACGTTGCAACGCCACTCGTCGCGCCGCGCCGCGCTCTGCGCTTTGTTGGGCCGCAATCAGCTGACAATTATAAAAGGTGTTTGGTTACAATGGCTTTGCCGGAAGTGATTTGATTGGTGTAGATTTAATTTAGTGATAATAAAACCAAACCAACCGAGTCCGAAATTGCAATGCAGTGCGTGAACAATGCCTTCCAAAATGTCTTCATTAGCCGTGCAGAAAAATTTTGCAAATGCCAACGAAAGCTGCCAGCGTCGACCGCAAGGAAATCGCACCATTCACTCTGATCAGCTGAATCTGAAATTGTCGCCAAATTCTTAGTGCATTTACATATTTATGTCTGTTGTTATTGTTGTCGTATGTGTGTGTTTAGATAATTGTCAATTGAACTGGAACTGCAGGCCGGCACCTATTGGCGCTGCTCCAGATTACCACAAAAAAAAAAAATGTATTAATTCTTAGTGTTCGTGTTAATTCGTGTTAGTTGATGTGTTCGCTGCGTGTTCAATGTGTCAAAAGTGTTCGTTAAAGTGTCATTTAAGCAGTCAATTTAAGTAGCAGAAATTAGTTTTCCAATTAATTGGACATAATTAGCTCAATTCACTGCAGTTTTCAATGTCAAAGCCGCAAGCATTCGCCAAGGTGCCGCTTTGGGGGGGCGAATGTCACTTCGGTGCAGGCGCTGGTGCTGGCCAGTGTTGCTAGCGAACTGCACTGTGAAAAATGCAGCACAAACAAGTGCAAACAACCGCATTGTGTTCGGAAATATGTAATAAAATAAAAATTTCGACAATAAAAAATTGTATACCAAAAACAACACAACTTTTATTACAGTGGTTTAAAAAAACTAAAAATATATATGTGTGTTTGTTTCAGGCCACACTGTGTTAAATTCATACCGTCGCGCAAATAAAACTAATTGCAAAATTTAATTACACATAATTCAACTGAAATTGCGCTCTCATGTTTTGCAACCAAACTCGATGGGAGCGTAGAACTTCACACAGTCAGCGGTAAGTTGACGCTAACTTTTTAACTCGATATCAATTTTATTGTTTTGCCCACTGTAAACGGTTACATTTTGCCTTCTGTATTGGGCTGTCAGTACGTTTGGGTAAGAAAAAAGCCCCGTTTCATTTACTACATACCTACGTACGACAGGGAATAGTGTGGGAAACTTTTGCACTTGGCAACATCGACACCAATACTAATACGAGACGCGCATGCGCCATTCCCAGCAGCGGCCATAAGTGTTCTACGTTGAACAATAAATGTACAAAAACAAAATGAAGC
The DNA here is from genome assembly GCA_963971225.1 of Melieria omissa. Taxonomy (NCBI): domain Eukaryota; kingdom Metazoa; phylum Arthropoda; class Insecta; order Diptera; family Ulidiidae; genus Melieria; species Melieria omissa. The sequence goes on along the minus strand of OZ020268.1, from coordinate 106,324,691 downwards.
CTTTATGTGGCATACAAAAGTATGCAAGAGCCATAAAAGTTTCTCGTCCTCCTTGGAATTTATGCTCATAATTTCATGGCCAAGTTAGCTGTCGAAGTTGTGTCTAATTGACGATTGCACAAATGCATTGATTTTAATGATTAGAAAATTTATTGCACATCGATCAAATCGAGTAATGATTTTGAATGGGGACTCATTTTGGGTCAGCACAAGTGGTAAGGTAGCACAAGGTAATGGAAGGCAAAAGGTAAGACAATTCAAGGTAAGGTAAGGTACCTCACTTGAATGTAAGGTTATGTAAGGCAAGCATATGGTGCACAAGTATATATATTTTCCGACAATAAAGCGGCTCTAAAGGCTCTAGAAGCCTACGCGGCCTCCTCAAGACTCGTCAAAGATTGCCCTGCTCTCCTAAATGAACTGGGAGGTCGTAACTCAATAGAGTTACACTGGATCCCAGGACACGAGGGTCACGAAGGCAACGAAAACGCTGATCGCCTTGCCAAAAGAGGTGCAATGCGCCCACTGTTGGGCCCTGAATCATTCTGTGGACTATCAGAAGGACACACACAAGAATGGCTAAGGAAATGGCTAGACCAAAACTTTGCCGAGCAATAGACCAACAGCACGGGACAATGCCAGGCAAAGCGGTTTATAACCCCAGACAGAGGAGTATCCAGAAAATTCCCCATGCTAAAAAGGAGGACCTCCGCACCCTCACTGGATACCTAACTGGCCATTGCTCACTAAGTTATTATCTCAGCAAATTGGGAATTTCCTCTTCGGATGTCTGAGGGAAATGCAATCAAGAAGCAGAAACTTCCATACACGTTCTCTGTGATTGTCCTGCACTCAGCAGAAAAAATTTCTTCAGCTAAGGGCTTTCACCATAGCTCCGGAAAAGATCTGGAATCTACAACCCCAAAGACTTAAACTAATAAAAAGCCTCAACTAAGACGGTTAGACCAGGCTTGCACAAAAGATCTACACTGGTCGCAGTGCCTTATAGCCTCAATATTATTTTTATTAAGGTAAGCTAATAAAAGAAAAGTAATGTAAGATGCTGAACGATATTGTAGAAGGTAGGCTAGCTGATACGAGTCCATGTAAGCTGCGATGAGGTAATGTAAGGTACGTAAGTCAAGTACAATAATTCACGGCGATGTGGGGTATGAGGTTGTATGATAACGCCCAGTCAAATATTATACACCCACATAATGTGATTCAAGGTGTGATAAGGTAAGTTCAAGGTGTTGTATCGCAAGCCAAGGTAAGGTAAGATGTGGTGAGGTCATGTGTGCTATGTTGATATGAGCTAAGGTAAGTAATTGTGAGTTGAAATGAGATAAGGTAAGGTAAGCCAATTGGTCGGCTTGTACACTCGAAGACATTTATGGTGATATGAGCTAAGGTAAGTAATTGTGAGTTGAAATGAGGTAAGGTAAGGTAAGACAGGCGGCTTGCCAATTGGTCAGCTAGTACACTCCAAGATATTTAAGGACCAATGTGATGCCCGACAGAATGCGGGAATACCCTTTTGATACAGGAAGCTCCTGCTCTTGGTCAATTGTTGTATTTGGAGAGGTTATTCCACTCTTTCTTAGGTATTTTCGGATAAAATTTTAAGTAAGAGTTATGGTTCCGCAATATTTTCATAATTTTTTTATTGTTTTTCCCACTTGAATGCGTTGTGTGAAAGTGTTTCCATCCACATCTGAAAATGCTCTAGTTTTTGCTTGCGAGATTATTAAAATGACAGTTGTAAGTATGCTTACAATTTATAAATGGCGCGAAATTTAAAATGATATATTATATTGAACAACCCTGAAAAAGATAACATAAAACTGCATAGTAATCACTTAAACTGAGCGAAAACTAATAAAATAAAAATAAAAAAAGAACTAAAACCACATTCACATAGTTGATCTAACTAAGAACTTGCAGCATTGCCAACTTTGATCCCTCTCAACGTTTGCTTATACCACTTTCCAAACCCACTTATACTTTAGAAATAAATCGTCTACTCCATCATAATCCCTTACAAACATAGGTCAAAAAAGGATGGTAACCTTTTCGACCTTCAGTTTGACTTATAGTAAGTAAGCAGCTTTCATATGTTGGTTTAATAATAAAAAATATCTTTGTTTTGCTTGTGCAATTTTTAACAATCGTATCTAAATTAAAGTGACACTATGTTGTAAACAAAATCTATTTTGAGTTGTTTATGAGCATAAACGTAAATTTGAAAACTTGTTTTTGCGGTTTGTGTAATATGGTGAGTAAAAATATTCTCTGAGCAATCTACGAATAGCAGAAAAATCAACCGAAATACTATGAAATTTTCCAATAGCATTCAAGTGAAATGTTGCACACAAATTAGGGGGAACCAAATGCAATCAGAATATTCATTCGAAAAGCACAATGCGCCCAATGCTCTTGGATATTCGATATATGGATCTGTAAGTGCTCAGCTATAAATAATAAAACAACTATACAACTCTTGGCCTATGCGAGTGACAAAGACAAAGCTTGTCAGTGGAAGCGCATAGCCAGTACGCTCAAATGTCAAATGCACACAATTTTAGCAGCAGCAATGTTCAATTTCCGAAATTGTGTGCGCGTGTTTGATGAGGCTGAGAATTTATGGCTGTGCACTACTCAAAAAAACCTGGTAAAGATTTAAATAATTGAACTAAGAATTCGGACAGCACACACTTTTGACGACTACAAGATAGCGAACAAATGTCAGAGTATCTAAACTGAATGCACTAATACACTTGCAATGATAAGTGCAATGGATTTTGCGGCGATGGCACATGGCAAACATGTTGCTGGCAATAAATGCAGTTGGAAAATTTTCAAGTGCTCGGTCGATGTGCAACAAAAGTTCTTCTGCCATGTGTGAAAATTACAAATTCCTAGTACACTGAAAGAAAATAATTCGAGTCATATTTCGTATTGGAGAAATATTTCGTTTTTATTTCAGCTTTTGTAGAAACTGGAATTGGAAAAAACATTTTTATGTAGAAGTTTACATGACAACATAGACTACTCGTTACCATCATATGTTTTCGATTCTAAATTCTCAACCCTCATACCTTATAGACAGGAGTGGCAAAAGCACACGGTTCCGAAAACCGGAGTATGTTTTTACACTGACGGCTCCAAACTGAAACTGGATGGTAGAGTAGGGGGTGGCGTAATGTGTGAAAATCCACCCATGGAAGAATGTTTTCGTCTTCCAGATTTCTGCAGTGTCTTCCAAGCAGAAGTTCTGGCCATTTTCAAAGTCCTGTCTATGCTAAAACAATGCAACCTTCCTAAAGGTATGGTTCGCATTTTCACTGACAGCCAGGCAGCAATTAAAGCCCTCAAGAAGGTCTCAACCACATCGAAAGTGGGTTCTCTCTGCCGCTCCCTAGTAAATGAGTTAGGACATGTGCACAACATTACCCTTATCTGGGTACCGGGCCACAAAGTCATCAGTGGAAATTGTGTAGCTGATGGGCACCACCCTCCCGTGCTTCAACACCACAGTTACGGCAAGCATTCCTCTTGCTTCCTATAAACTAACGATCTGTTCAGTCTTCCTCGATAAGGCCAACAGGCGATGGCAAGGTGAGAGCACATGTACCATAACCACACAGCTCTGGCCTGTTTTTAATCTTAGGCGAACTAGAGCACTTGTTCAGCTTACGTCGCAGTCCTGACAGGTCACTGTCTATTTGGACGCCATTCCTTCAGACTAGGTGTCAACAGATGGGACTTATGCCACAGTGCCACAATGAAGAGGAGGAGGAATCTATCAGCCACCTTCTCTGCAACTGTTTGGCTCTATCTAGACGAAGATGGAATACCCTAGGCCTCCTTTCTTCGACAACTTGAATGACCTCAGTTCAGCTAGCATCAAAGACTTGCTTGAGTTCATCCACTCTTCGAAATGGCTTGAATAGGCTTCTCGAGTTGCAGTAAGATAGACCTTTCAACTTGTGGTATCACAACGGGCCCATTCCGTGGCCTATGTGTGTCTCTCGGCAAGTCCCAGGCCAAGATAGCCACTTTGACCTAAATTAACCCTAACCTAAGAAGTTTTGAGGTAAGAAAAGCCTTCAATGCTGTGAAATATGAGGTTCGAATTTCTGGAAGATTTAAATTTGTAAGAGTTTGAACTCGTGAGCGTTTATTGTATCAGAATATGCAACTATTTTTAACCTAACCTCCAATGTTTTCCTGGTAGGTTTTCATAAACCCAAACATTTCTACATTCAGCTGTGCATTGCACTACCCGGACACGTATTGCGCTTCGAAAAGCCCGAATGGTTGGCAGCCCTGCTTTGAAAACATTCTTCTCTCTTCTCTAAACGACAAAGTTTCTTTAAGTGTGCGCTGCGTATGCGTGCAACTGCACCGATCCCTGTCGTCGTCGTCGTCGGTGCCTACACGCAGTGAGTTCGCGCAAAAGATGTACACGAATCACACCAGCTGTGAGCGTAGTTTTTAATGCGACATTCAAGTGACACTTTCATTTTGTAAAAATTATTTGGCTGCTTCTGTTTTTATTGTTTTAGTTGTTGACATTTGGTTGTTTGTTTTTCGTCTGCGGCCTTACAGGCCAGCACGCGCCGCAGCAAATTTGTCCACTTAAATACTGGGCGGACAGACATTGTGTAGTATGTAAAGTGCGCAATTAGTTTGGGCGGCACAGCGAGCGACGCAAACCGGAAAGCAACAACAAGTGCCGAGAGAAAAGCGAAATTAATAGCGAACCGCTATTGTCACCTTGTAGCAGTCCAAATGAGTTTACGACTTGTAAATTTTAATCTATTTTTATTTATGAAGAGTTAGCAGCTGCGCGCCATTTCAGCTCAAAAATTAGCAACGTGCGCATACACACACAGACACAGACACAGTGCGCGGGTGCTCGCTACTGGGGCCACCCAAACGTATACGCAATGAATGTCTCCAGTCGCGGTTACGAAAGCCAACAACTACGCGGCGCAGTACTTGTTCAATGCGTGTGTGTGTGTGAAAAGTAATAAAGATAAAAATTGTGAAAACTATTTAGGCTCAGTGAACTCGAGTCGCGGCCATCGCCGCTGCTACTGTCGCGTCGGCACGTGCAAGATGTGCAGCGCACCGCTCGCCTTGCACTCGAGTGAGCCGCTCATGTTCTCATTGCCAGCCGCGCACGTTGCCAGCCGCGATTAGTCAGCGTGTGAGTAATGAAAATCGCCAAACTGGAAAGTTCATGCAAAGGCAGAAAGCAGAAGGCGAATTGCCATTTGCGTTAATAACTAACAACAACAAAATCCAAGCGGCAGCAGATACTGCAGGCAGCAATAATAATAGTTTTATGGCAGTTGGAAAGCGAGCGAAATCAACAAAGGCACGACAGCTGCCCGAAGAAGAGTCGAGCGAAGCGGTGCGAACTAAACGAAATTTTACGTTCTTTACTACGAAAAGGTAATTGTCAAACGGCAGCAGTGCGGCAGGGAGCGCCGAAGTAACTGAGCCAACAGCTAACAGCCACAAGCCAGCAGCCGGCAGTGGCTATGGCCTTGGCAAGGTTTGTTAACCCTATTTTGATAACAAAATCGCATGAGGCGCGTTTTGTTGGCCATAAAATTATTGTAAATAGTTGAAGTCGGTTTAATGGCGAAATAGTTGGCCAGATATTGTGTCATGGGCCAAAGTCAATGCTTTCGTTTGCCTTGATCAGTGTTAACAAGCCGTCTTGAGCAGTGCTACAGTTGTTGAAGTGGTGAGCCGCCAGCAGCAATGACAGCTGTCACCGGAACAGGTTGGATTTGAGCAGTTTCGACCGGAAATAATTCACACTTGTGAAATGTTTTGCTCTAACATTTGCGCTTTAACTCGAATTTCATGATTTCTCTTGGCGTGAAGTGAAATCACTTAAGCTGAACAATGGTTAGTCAGTCAAAAGCTCCTAAGATCAAAAAACAGCTCAACTAGCATCAAATACTTTTAACATTTTTTTTTTCGATGGCTCTCAGTAGACAAGAAAGACGACTTCTGAAAGTGAAATAATGGGTCCATTAAGATAGCACAAGTTTGTTGTCCTTAGTTCCGGACAATTTTTTATTTAGAATTATCAGGACCAAAATATGTCAGGAAAGTAGAACATACATGTTTTGGATCTCAGTCTGTAGATTCATACCATGACAAAAAAAAATAAAGATAGAGCCAATCAGGCATGTGCTGCAAATCGCACGATTTCAAATCGAAATCGGAATTTGAAATCGTACAAATTTTTGAGGGGTGTGCTTCAAAACGGACGATTTGACTTCGAAATAAAATTCAAGCCGGTTTTTTGTTGACGTCTATACAATGTTTTTCGAAACGTTAACAGAAAATTGAATATCTTACATGATAAGCATTTTCTTTGCGTGTTTGATGTATTTAGAACAGAGCTGTTAAAGAATGCAATCAAATGCGAATTAAATCAGTTGAAGTCACAGTCAATGACTTCAATTTTTGATTGCAGTCTTTGACTAACGTTTTGACTAAAGACTAAAAATTTGAAGTCTGAAGTCATTTCTGTTATTCTGACTAATTAGTCATTTGGTGAAGTCACTTAATGACTTCATTTTTCAGTGAAGTCACTAAATTAAGATCAGCGCTTTTTGAAAAATATTTAATATATTAACAAAATTAAAATTAAAATAATTCATTCTAACAAAACGTAGCAATCAAATGAAAGTAAATTAATTTAAATGACATGATTTACTTTCAACAATAATAATATTTTGAAATTTTTGTCCGAAAGGGAACCTCGACGAGGCGTATTTAATAGTGTTGCAAACGAAAATAACCGTTTCACGGCAGCTGAAGAAGGTAACGGTGTGTTATATTTTAAATACGCTTTTTTAATTGTTGGATAGCGATTCAGCATTGTTATCGATGAAGACTTATGTCAAGCATAAAGTGAATTGACTTAGGGTCAATTTTTCAGTGCGAGTTTAACTCAGTTTCTAGTTTAAACTTAGTTTAAACGCAAAATCGAATTTTTCAGTCAAACTTGACTGAAGTTTAAACTCAGTTTAAAAGCCCAACCTTCCACGGTTAAAATAAGTTTAAACTGTCAACAGCTTCTGACAGTTCATTTATTTTTGGTTTTGGTCAGCTCTTGCCTGTCGTGAGCGAAATTTTTTTTTTTGCACTATTTTAGATTCTTATACTTTGTGCGCAACGTTTTCGCGCACCGGAACTTATCAACAAATTTTGAATCGAAATCGTCCTCAATTTCTTTCTATTTGGTTTGTTTTTCCTCGGTACTCACGCGGTCCTTCTTGCACTCGAGCACTTGTATATTTTTTTTTCAAAAGTGCAAGAAGACATTCGATTTCCCGAGACGAAAAATGTTGAATTTTTTAATTACATAAATACATTATTTGAGCGCAAAGAATTTATTTACGAGTGACAATCAAAACAAAGGAAAATTATTAGCTAGATAAAAATGTTGCCAGTATTGCCATACTCAAATGACAAATATTTGCTCCAGTTAAACTAGCACTGAAAAACTGCTTTGTCGTTTAAACTGCTTTTTAGTTCAAATTTAAACCAAGTTCAAGCAAACTCCGGTTGAACTGGGTTTAAACTCGCACTGAAAAAGTGGCCCTTAGGGTAGCTGGCTGCAGATGACTTCAAATCACTTCAGATGACTTCAAATGACTTCAATTGACTTCATTTTGATATTGCAATCAAATGATTGCAATCAAATGACTAGCAAAAAATGAATGTAAAAATGAATAATTATTCATAAATTTTTAGTCTGAATAATGACTTCATTTTTTTATTCTTATTCATTGAATACAAAAAATGAATGCACTTTTTTGCCAAAAAATCAACTGACTAATTATTCGCAAATGATTGCATTCTTTAACAGCTCTGATTTAGAAGAAAAAGAAAGAAGAAAAGTGGAAACGTAAAACGCCGCATTCTGAGGGACCATTCCAACCCACTGGACATGTCGGAATCTCACTCTCTCTAATTTTCTCATTTTTGCTAACAATTTAGATTGGCATTTTTGCAGGTTTTGTTAGGTTAGGTTAATGTGGCTGTCTTGGCATGGGACTTGTCGAGAGACACACTTGGGCCCGTTGGGATAACACAAGTTGAGGGCGTGTCTTACTGCAAGTCGAGAAGCCTATTCAAGCCATTTTGAATTGTGGATGAACTCAAGCAAGTTTTTGATGTTAGCTGAACTGAGGTCATTCAAGTTGTCGAAGAAAGGAGAGCCTAGGGTTTTCCATCTTCGTCTAGATAGAGCCGGGCAGTTGCAGATATAGTGACTAATAGGTTTCTTCTCCTCTTCAGGATTGTGACGACCGTGCCAATGTGCTGTCTGCTAATCAAGGCAAGTGCTCTTGTGCACCTAGGATTAAAAACTCCTCTCCCCTTGCCATCGCCTGTTGGCCTTATCGAGGAAGAGCGAACAGATCGTTAGTTTACAGGAAGCAAGAGGTATGCCTGCTGTAACTGTGGTGTTGAAATACGGGACGGTGGGGCCACGTCTGGTAAGCTGATAAACGCAGTTACCACTGATGTCTTTGTGACTCGGTACCCAGATAAGGGTAATGTTGTACACACTCCCTAACTCATTTAGTAAGGAGCAGCAAAGAGCAACCAGTTTCGATGTGGTAGAGACCTTCTTGAGGGCTTTAATTGCTGCCTGGCTGTCAGTGAAAATGCGAACGATCGAATGGGAACAAAAATGGTGTCGATCGAATGCGCCAGTTATTATGAGCATCGCCAATCTTTGGACTGAGTCCACAGGTTTATGGTCTACCCCCTTATCCAGGGCAGTCTACCATACTACTGCTCCATAGAAAAGAATGGACCTAATCACGGAGATGTAAATCGAGTACATGATACATGATTGGATACCACATTTGCCAACTGCTCTTTTGCAAGAGTATAGTGCAACAGTGGAGGAGTTGATAACCCTATTGGTTAACAGGTTGTGAACTATGTCCACTATCGGCTTGCTGGTTTCATCGGCTTGTTTAGTTGGCTAGTTTCATGTTAGTCAGTGAGCCAGTAATATTGTTGAAAGCTCCCTCAACTGGTTCACGTTCAAAATTTCTTTATAAGTTGAAACGCAAATAGAATACCAGCCCAAGGTCTATAGAACAAAGGTCCCGCCACTTAGACGTCAAAAAATTTGTTGTGCTCGTGTGACGTCACACAGAAGCGAGCTCTGATTGGTCGAGCTTGTAAAATGCTAGAAAATGTAAACAAACCCGAAAAAAGGTAGTTGCCATACAGTAAAAATTAAGCAAGTTGTAATATGTATACATGCATATGGAATTATTTTAAAATTTTTTTTAGTTTACGCATTTTAATGCAAGAGTTGTCTCGCATTTGAGCATTCAGGCTGCGTATTCGAAAATACATTTTTGATCGAAAAAAATTTTTTTTAACATTATCACTGCAAGAAATGTGTTGCGATTCTTCAATGTGCCGCTGCAAATAACAAGGTGCAGCCAACAGTCGTTGATACTTTGGAACACCATTTCAAGACTTTTAACGCTTAAAGCTCAGAGGCAAGGTAACATATATAAAATACGAATAAAAAATATATAAATGTGGCAACACTACGAATTGCTCATTCTACGTCACAACATGGCGAGTGGCGTAACCTTTATTTTATAAACCTTGATACCAGCCTACCAGCTAATCGCAACGAAAACGGAGTTTCGGTTTTCTGGCACATATCATGTCCAACGATTTCGTTTTCGAAAATTGGCGAAATCAAAACGAAATTAAGCACACTTCATCACTTTTTCGCTATGAATTTGAAAGGAAAACGATTTGTAGCACATGCCTGAATGTAATGTAATGTAATTAAATATAAAATTTTTTTATATTTTTCTCATATAATGTATAAAAACCCGATAAGGGATCGCCTATATGCCGCATTGTCTGAACTTGGTATCCCTGCAAAGTTCGTGAGACTTTGCAGAGCGACGTTGAGCAATACGAGCAGCTCCGTCAAGGTTGGAAGTGACCTCTCCGACCCCTTTGATACCGTTCGAGGTTTCAGACAGGGTGATCCTTTGTCCTGCGACCTCTTTAACTTCACCATGGAAAATGTTCTGCGCAAGGCCGGTGTACATCGTAATGGCACAATTTTCAACAAAACTGTCCAGCTCCTTGCCTACGCTGATGACACCGCTGCCTTTGCGGATATCGAAAGAGAATCTGCCAAAATGGGTCTGGTGGTAAATGAGGGCAAGACGAAGTATATGCTGTCTACATGCAGGGACTCGCAGCGGCTAGGATCTCACGTCGAGGCCGACAGGTATACTTTTGAAGTTGTCAAGGAATTCGTCTACCTTGGCACCGCCATCAACAGCAGCAATGATGTCAGCTTGGCGATAAATCGAAGGATAACTCTTGCCAACAGGTACTACTATGGTCTCGGTAGGCAATTGAGAAGTAGAGACCTCTCTCGACCGACGACATTTGCACTCTATAGGACGCTTATCTTGCCCGTGCTCCTCTATGGCGCTGAAGCATGGACAATGACACAAAACGACATAGCGGCCCTTGGAGTGTTCGAGAGGAAGGTACTTCGCAAAATCTTCGGCCCTGTTCGTGTTGGTGACGACTATCGCATACGAACCAATAACGAGCTGTATGAGCTGTATAAGGACATGGACGTAGCGCAGCGAATAAACATCCAGCGGCTACGCTGGCTCGGTCATGTCTGCCGCATGGACGACGAAGCTCCGGCGAAAAAGGTGTTCGGTGCGATGGTTGGAGGTCGACGGCGAAGAGGGAGACTGTGTCTCCGGTGGAAGGACCAAGTTGAAGACGCCCTGTCATCTCTTGGTGTTACCAACTGGAGAAGGCGCGCGCAAAGCAGAGGCGCCTGGAGAGAAGTTTTGCGGCAGGCCGTAACCCGATAACGGGTTGTTATGGCCTGTTAAGTAAGTAAGTAATGTATAAAAACATACATATATTTATCAAATTTTGTCATTTATGATTTTTGAAAATGGTCGAAAAACTTTTTTTTTTACTTTTTTTTTAAGTTTTACCGTCAGCAACTTCCACAAATCTCATCTGATTTGGACAATCTATATATCGCTAGGAAAGCTAAGGTATTATCTTCTGAACGACGGACCGTTTGTGTTAGTCGAATGCTTTGTTTACGAGATATGTGCTCATAACTGAAATAACAGGAAAAAAATTGGTTTTTCGAAGATTTTTTCGAAAACGCTTTTAGTAGCTTTTGCGAAAAAGTTTTTTTTTGACTGTCAGTTTCGTGTTCAGCGGTCTACAGTTAGTCTAGAAAATACTTTTGTTTTTAGGTGCACACGATTAACCCATTTTTTGTCGAGTAGTGTTATGAATGAATTCAAAATGGATGGATGCTGTATGCTCGGTTTGAGTTCTCCTTGTTTGAGTACGAAATTGCGGCGACTTTAGTGGCAGACAATGCAATTCAACTTATACACGTGAAACGAATCCAGTTGGAACTTCAATGCTGGCAGCTTGAGGTGCACAGAATTAGTTGCGTAAAGTGTTAAATAAATAACCCAACAACACTATTAAACGCAAAGTGAACGGAACAAAACATTAACAAATTGAGAAATTAGAAAAAAGCAGCGGCAAATGTCTACAAAAATTAATGCGTTGAATCCCGACAAAATAAAAACAAAAAAACTCAAACAAAAACATTCCCAGTGTTCTCTGTGTGCCGTGCAAAAAAGATCAAAACACAATAAAATAAAATAAAAACAAAAATAAAACAATGAGAATTTTAAAAAGCGCAAAAAACTTGCGGGTTATTGACATCGGGCCACACTTTGAGCTTCTGGCAGGGCGCGTTCGTTCGTAGCCAGTTTTGGCGCTTTGCGAAAAATGAGCAACAACACAAAACACTACACAGCGCCAAGTACAGCCGAACGCGAAAGCGACAAAAGGAAATTTGAAAAAGGCGCCAAAAAAGGCCAAACGATAAGTCAGAACCCGAACTGACAGGGACGCCGCCACATTTGCAGTGGCAATGATGTGTTTTTGGGCGAAACGCAAAGTGTGTTGACTTTTATGACTCGACCGACCGACTGCGCGGCAGTGTCATTAACTTGAGAACCAGCAGCATTGGAAGCGCAACCGCGCCAGAACCCGACAACGACGACAACCATAGCCAGCGTTCAAAGACCGGCGACCAGCGCGAACAGCAACGCTCCGACGTGCACGTACGTCTTTAGTGGGATCGCGCGGGAAATCTGTTTTGATCCAATGATTGAATACACTCGGCCCATGCCGCTGCTGCCTCGGCTTCCGTGTGTGTGTGTGTGTGTATGTGTGTGCGTGTGTTATGCGTGCGCGAGTAGTGAGTTGGAATGGAGGCAGCTGGAGGTTTTGGCCAAAATTTATTACAATTTCACGTGTTCCACTTATAAGTGGGCTATGGCGTCTTAAAGCGCCAACAGCGCACAAAAAGCATCGCGCACGCACAAGAGAAGCACAAACAACAATAACTTTGGAGCAAAAAGTGTTTTCAAGTTTTATTCAACCCGGCAGGTTTTCGAGCGATTGAACAAAAAATTGGCCATTTTTGTGCAATAACTGGGACGTTGCTCCGTGTTCTGTGCGCCCGCCATCTGCCGCTGTGAATGATGAAATCACAAAACAAATTTCGAAAATACACAGTTCGTTCACTGTCGAATGGTTACGACTGAGAGTCGCGTACGCAACGTGAATTCTTTGGAAATGTCGCACAATGTGAATGCTGTGGTGAGGACGGAAAAAATAGCCCGCGGGAGTACGACCTCTTCTCAAATGGGAGAGTAACCATATTTTCTAAGATTTTAATATTTTAAAATATTAACCTGAATGTGACGGAATTCGTTTTCTTACGAATTTTACGATACAATTTATTTTTAACGATTTAATATGACTCGTACAAAACTACCAAGAACCAAACTAGTGTTACTTTACGAGCTCGGTGTGAATACCGAAGTGTTGGGTTCAGGTAACTCCAGATGAGGAATTAATTTCTAGATGAGGACCGTTCCTGAAAAACAATATCCCATTTATACAGCAAAATGTTTATAAGATATGCATTGGACTGTAAAAAAATTAATAAAAAAAATTACCTATAGAATTTTGTCGAAACATGAGCTTAAACTGTATTTGATCTGGCAACACTGTACCGATTTTGACAAATCAGCGTGTATTGGAAAGGTTATAGTGATACTGGTTATTTCACTATGGGAAAGGTTACACTTCATAAAATATTTTTCGTAAAGAAAATAGGTCATTCTGATCAACCGTTTTAAAGTTTTTCCATTTTGAAAATGAATGAAAGTTCGTGGTATTTTGAAGTTTTACTTCCTGAAAAGCCAGAATGCCTCGCAGGCCCGTGAAAAAATGTGGGCAGTTCATGTTAACGATGCTTGAACAACGAGTGTAGCACAACGATGGTTCAAGTAGTTTCGTTCGGGAAATTTCGATGTCAAAGATGCACCTCGCTCTGGACGGTCAATCACGTAAAATGTCAACGGAATAGTGGAAAGAGTCCATAAAAATCCACATGCGACCACTTGTGAGATTGCTCGGGAGTTAAACATTGATCATGGAACTGTTTTCCAGAAACAGTCGTAAAGCTAGGATTGTCGAATAAGAATGTGCGGTGGGACCACAAGGTAAGCGAACAAAAAAACGATCGAAAACGAATTGACGAAATCTCGTGGCGTCTTCTTCCAGCAAAACACCTTTGATCACCCGACAAAAATTGAAGGAATTCTGACCCACCTACCGTATAGCACTGACATTGCACCTTCAGATTATAATTTATTCCGGTCTCTTCAAAACTCTCCACAGGGAAAGAAATTGAATTCAAAAGTGACTCTGATAATCACTTGTCCCAGTCTTTTGCTAACAAACCCCAGAAGTTCTATGAGAAAGCTCTACCAGAAAGCTGTCAGAAGACCAACGATAATAATGGACAATATTTTGATTGATTCTGTTTATTTGAATAAATACAGTTGAATTTACTCGAAGAATACGATTACGAAAAAATTGATTAATTAATGCAAATTTTAAATATCTGATTTGGTTTCCAAAAGAAAAGCTAGCCATGGGATAGTTTAGTCCATTCCCTCTAAAATGTTTAAGTCTGAAATCTTATTTTGCTATACTTTTTTTTTGCTTCTTTACAAGATATTTTGTCCAGACCTATTTCGTTTTTAAAAACTTATTTACTGATCAGCTATCATTTTAATATTTCATCATATCTTCAAAGAAACATTTTGGATGTAATAATATACATAAATATAAAAATACATATACTAATATATAAAGTAACTCTTTTGCCTGTTTTTAACTCAAGGCACTTTGAAAAGATCATTGATCCATAGTGATCCAAATAGTGTCAGTTGTAAAAATTCAGCACTCCTTTTTGGGCATATTAAACAAAAATTCAACAAATACCTATATGTCAAAATTTCACCTGTCAAATTCAAGTGTATTTGAATTTGAACTGAAACAGATGAGAAAACCATCAGTTCAATGAATTAACTTATGAGTTTTTTTTCTAAATTTATTTATTTTATTTTATTACAAATTTGAAACTTGCTTTAAATATTTGGATCATGGATGTATCTATTATAAAGTGGGAACACTGGGTCAGACTTTTTGATTGTATTGGAAACCAACAACTTCCAACTTTGTGGTTGAAAGCACTAACGACTGTGGATATGCAAAACTAAAGTAAAACATATTTTGCCGATAATAGTAAAGTTCACTTTTCATAGCATTTTAGTTGTAAAGTTGCTATCGTAGTAATCTGTTGCTACAATTGCTTTCGAAAATATTACAAAAATTCAAAAATTGCTATGATAACAAATTTACACCGAAATGCTTTGAAGAGTGAACTACGCTAATATTTTCCAGAAACAACATAAATTTCCCACTCATGAGGAATATTTACTTCTACACTTTGTTGGTGTACGACTGGCGATAAGAACAGCGATAAATGCGGGAAAATTCCAAACGAACGCCCTCATGTGTCACTCGCGCAGTTGTCGTTGAATGCTTGGAAAATCTTGTTGAAATAATGTCATATTACATTTTGTGATTTCATATATTTTATTGCTACTTTTCTATGAGGAAAGGGAAAGAGCCCAAGAGTTCAGTGTGTACGCACATTGAAAGTCTCAACTAATTGAATAATCGGCATCATTTCGATGATCGCTGCTTTCGAGCTCAAACCAGACATGCTACAAGCAATTCTCATCTGTCAGCTGTGTTCCTTTCCCTTCAATCAACAACAACCAGGTCAAAGACACCAAGCAACACTGAACATTAGTGCAAGGAATGAACTCCCTGTAGGAATCTTATAATCAACGAAGTAAGACTGCCTAAAATTTTTGTATTAAAAATATCCTTTGTGAATGGCAACTGGACCAAATCATTTTCAACATCGAGTAATTTACTACTGTTTTAAAAGTAAGGTTAGGTCAGCTGCAAACTCAGTTGGGCAATGTTTACTTGGATTTTTTACTAAATATAAAAACTAATTAAAGCCAACTGGTTGATTGTGCTATGATGGTGGGATAATTTATTCGGTTATGAAGCTGTGAAACGTTATACAAAACATGCGCAATTTTGTGTGCCGGCCATTACGCCAGCTTCTTCTTCGTCATTTCAATTTTTAGTAGGGATCCAATTTTTGTTGGATCATTTGTCACTACCACGTCGGCAGCCTCGAGCGCTTTAACCTTGTCTTTGGCCTTGCCTTTGCCGCCGGAAATGATAGCGCCCGCATGGCCCATGCGTCTGCCGGGCGGCGCTGTCTGGCCCGCTATGAACGCCACCATTGGTTTTCGCTTCTTGCCGGTGTTGTGCTTCTTCACGTACTCGGCTGCGTCCTCTTCGGCAGCGCCGCCAATCTCACCAATCAGAACAATGCCCTTCGTTTCGGGATCATTGAGGAACACCTCCAGGCAGTCGATGAAGCTGGTGCCGTTGAAGGGATCGCCGCCGATGCCCACACACAGCGTCTGACCTAGGCCGGCGAGTGTTGTCTGGTTGACGGCCTCGTAGGTCAGCGTGCCCGATCGCGACACGATGCCAATTTTGCCGCGCTTGTGTATGTCGCCGGGCATGATGCCAATTTTGCACTGCTCCGGCGCAATGATGCCGGGGCAGTTGGGCCCGACCAATCGCGACTTCTCCTGCGAGTCCAGCGCATGCTTGACCTTGATCATCTCGTGCTGCGGAATGCCCTCGGTGATGCACACAATGAGCGGAATTTCGGCCTCGATTGCCTCCATGATGGCCGGCGTGACTACAGCCGGCGGCACATAGATGACGGTGGCGTGCGGTTGGAGGGTTTTCGCCGCCTCGGTGACGGTGGCGAACACCGGCTTGTCCAGATGCTTGGTGCCGCCCTTCTTCGGCGACAC
This sequence comes from Melieria omissa, assembly GCA_963971225.1. Taxonomy (NCBI): domain Eukaryota; kingdom Metazoa; phylum Arthropoda; class Insecta; order Diptera; family Ulidiidae; genus Melieria; species Melieria omissa. The sequence continues at coordinate 106,308,249 of OZ020268.1, read as the reverse complement.
GCCGCCGACCAGCTTTGTGCCGTACTCGATTGTCTGCTTACAGTGGAACGTTGCCTGCTTGCCGGTGAAGCCCTGGCAGATGACTTTCGTGTCGCAGCCGAGCATCAGGTTGCAGCGCGTCTTCGTGTAGTCCGCCTTGTAGCGCACCAGGGCACCGATTGCACCACGCGTTCCTAACAGCGTTCTCACCGTGGCGGCCATTGTGCTGCAGTTTTTTTTTGGCTTAATTCAATATAAAATATGCGATAATAAAATATAGGACTCTGACATAAAATTCCAGGCAAAGGCGGGTGTAAACCGAATGGACACGAAAATTCGATTGAAAGAAATATGAAAAAGCCGACAAATGATGTATGGCTAAGACTAAAATTTGTGTAACAAGTATTTGAATTTACAACTTTGAATTGGATTGTTGAGTTGTTGGCCGAAGCGAGTAGTTCGAGCTGCTCAGTAGTTTTGCTTGTTGCCTGGTTCTGTGACATTGCTGAGTGCTGCAGCTCATTTTAGGCCAATTTCAATTGATAAATTTCTTTAAAAGCGTTTTTTCGACTTCAAAGGTTTGCAATTTTAGTTTGCGCCCAGTTGTCATACCAATCCACCCAATAATAACGGCTCTGCAGAATTACAAAAGTCAAAGTGCAAAAATTTTACACATGCAAAATATTTGCAACGCACAAACAGCCTCAACAGCAGAATCCGCTGCAGCCGCAACAGCAACAGAGACAACGAAATTCCACATCTTTGCTTCCGCATTCCAAATTAATAACTCATGCAGCCAGCACACACACACACACACATCACATACACACACACACACAACGCACCACTGGGCGCCACTGATTGCCACCCAGCCGCCAGCGTTGCGGTGTGTTTCTGGTTTTTTTTCTTTGTTTTCTGCCACAATTTGTAGTAAATGAATTATTTTGAACTGAGCCGGAAAATACACAAACACACACTCACACACACACAGACACAAAGGCCAACAGCTGCGCGTTTGTGTGTAACTGTTTCGTTTAACGTTTAACTGACTGCAATTTGTCTGAGTTTATTTAGCGCCTACAACAACAATAATGCACACCAAACCGCAACAATTGCGTCGGAACAAAAATAGTGTTGGAAAGTGCATTCAATTCGCAGGCGATTTGTTCAAATTTATGTTTCGGCCTGTCTCCTGTTTCATTTCAAAATACTGTCAGGTATGAATAGATGTCAGGGTTCGCACCCAACAGTAGAGCAAAGCAAACAAAAAAAAAACAAAATATAGTTTTGGGATTTTTGTATTCGAACGTAGATGTTTTGAAATGGTGTTTGCTTTGAAAATGATGCAAAATGTTTTCACAACACATAAAGTTCTGAAAAACATAAATATAGAGTGATTTTATCGGTTAGAGTGACTCCTCTAAACGGTTCATCAAAAAAATCTAGCAAACATATATATTTTAAAGAAGTATATGAGAAAAATATAGAAAAGAGTTGGTGATTGTACTGCAAACATAACCTAAAAAATTACAAAACTACATTAAAATTACAAAATTAAAAAACATTTTTTTAAATATCACGTACCTGGAATAAAAATCTAGAAAAAATATATATATTTTAAAGCAATATAGGAGAAAATATAAAAACAATTTGGTGATTGTACGACAAACATAACCTAAAAAAATTAAAAAATACATTTTAATTTTTAAAATTTTTTAATTTGTAACTAATTTTTTAAGTATCACGCAGGTTGAAGAATAACTTTTTAATTTTTTTAGGTTTCATGCAGGTGGAATAAAAATCTAAAAATTTATATTTTAAAGTACTATATGAGAAATATATAGAAACAAATTGGTGATTGTACGGCAAACATAACCTTAAAAAAATTAAGAAATACATTTAAATTTTTTAAATTTTTAATTTTTAACTAAAAAATTTTTAAATAAAACATTACATTTAAATTTTTTGTAGGTAACACGTAGGTGAGCAACAAATGCAAAAAATATATTTCCATACTGAATATTTGTTTATACTTTTGTCCTCTAAACAGTTCATCACAAAATTAATTAAAAAATTAAAAAAAAAATTAATTTTGATATCTCACTAACAAGTAACCATATATTTTCCAAATCCAACCATAAATACCAAATTTTGAATACGTAAATACAAAATCCCTAAACACAAAATCCCCAAAACCAAAATTGCAAATTAGCAATGAATACATACGAGGGTGGTTTGAAATATTTCCAACCGAACAAAAAAACAAAACATTTCTCCTTCAAATTTATATTTATTTTTTTACATGCACATTTTTTTTATTTCTATTATAAATATATTAATTTTTTTATACATAGTCTCCTTGTCTCAACACTTCTCCCAGAACTGATTTATTGCATTTAACCCATTGCTGCCTAATGGGTAAAATTTTACCCATGAAAACTGACTTTTTAAAAAAATCACAGAAAATTTCGTGGTAAAGATATCACAAAATCATTGGTAAGGATGGTTGGGGTAAAAAAGGAACTAGTCTAGTGGAGGTCACCCTAAAATTCCGCCATCTAGCTAGAGTTACCAGACTCCAAAAATTTTCCGGAGGTGGAAAATGTGGTGAAACGTAGTGACCTGAGAACCTCACAAAAATCTGCCTCCTAACTCATCTGTAAACAATTCTTCTTTCGTTCACGTGTTTAGCTGATCACTTGAAAAATTATGGGATAAAGCTACCATTGCTGCCTAATGGGTACAAAATACGCAATGAATGCCTCAGCAACGTGCAGAGGTAGAAAGACATTTTGTTTCTGATCATTTTGGGTCAATTCCAGGTCGTGTATGAAATTTTATCAAAATCGTATGGGCGAAACTGGTACCCGGCAGCAATGGGTTAAATTGAATGTTGGAATGTTGGAAATGCTCAATCGAACACGTTTTTGGTCAACTAAATTTTGATTCAATATGAGACAAATACTATCTCTATCCATCTGCTATATCTTTCACTTCAATTCGATGGTTGTCTAGAACCATTTTGTTAACTTGAGCGATTTTATTGTCAGTGCTTGCAGTCTCAGGACGTTCACCATGGCTGCAATTTTGGTTCGTACGCTTCAAAAGAGGCCCAAACAGACTTCCTACCTTTGATTGACGAATGCTGCCATCTTCATAGTTAGAAACTCGAATACTTTTCAGCCCACCTTTGCAATTGATATATTTGCATTTTACTAAAAATGGATTTCTTGCTAGGACATTTTTTTATGATTTTGAATTTTTCAATTTTATTTTATACTCTTTAAATTCGGGTTTTCAATTTGTTAATGTTGATTTCGACATTTTTTTTTAGGATTTTCATTTTGAAAAATTTAAGGTTTTGCTTTTGAGGATCATATTTTTTGATTTTTTTTTTGTGGATAACTCTTTGGAATTATGGATTTTGTGTATGAAGGCTTTGTATTTGAAGATTATATAAAATTTTTAAAAAGTTTTTATTTATCCGATTTTAAATTGGAGTTTAAATTTTTGGCATTTCCGCCCACTCAAAAAACAATAATAAACCTCTGGAAATAAAAATATTTGTACAAGTGCCGCTTGAACTTAATGTCCTGTGAGACTGTGAGCAAGTTATAACAAAACATCATTTTTAAGAGCACTAAATCTAATGCTGAAACTGAAGCGAATCTTTCTTTGCGGCATTTGTTGTTGCTATTGTCAATTGGCATTTTTTTCGCATTATGAAAGTTTTATGACTTCGAATGCGTTGATGTGTGTGGGCGAGAAATTTCTACTAATGCTGTGGTGGCTGTTTTTGGTATTTGACAGCTGCTGTGACAGTTACAATTGCTGACAGTTATTGACAGTTATTGTGTCATGGGTTACGCACATTTTGTCTCATAGCTGTTACGTTCAAGTTGTTTTTAACTCTCTCGTTCTCTGAATGGTTTGGAGACATTTTAGAAAAAAATCTAAGAATTATACCTTTTTTTCAATTTATTTTTTGTTGGTAATGTCATGTAATGTTGTTTTTTATATGAGAGACCCCTGAAAGACAACAAACTTTCTATTGTATCCTATTGAATCTACCTATGGCTGTGGAGAAAAGATCTGAAGCGGGGGGCGGTTTCCTTCTTCTTGAAAATATTAGGTACATACAACGATAAAATCTGGGTCTTCAAAAACCCTGGACCCAGTTAAAACTCTTATCGATCCTCTTTTCTAGGACTGTTTCCACTGGTCCAAACTGCCTTCAGTACACTTTTTTACACATACAAACAATAGTGGTAATTTTAGTAACTTAGGGTTAATTGATCTCAATGTTGGGCGGAGTCAAAGTGCTTTTGACGTTCGAAATTCGTTCAACACATTTTCCATCAGGAAAACACAAGTTGGTGCAATGCAAATTTGCACTGAGTTTGCACACACAGCTAAGTGTGTATGTGTGTGTGCTTCTTCACTGAATGTGCCTCGGCATTTGTAATTGTGATTTTGTGTGTTTGTTTGTGTTGAATGTTGTCGAATAAATTGGCAATTAAAAAACATGTTCACACAACGTTTTGACACTGTTGAAAAATTGCCGCTGTTTGCGTCATTGTTGGCCTAAATTCCCACTCGCAACAACAACCACACAAGAACAACCGCAACCACCATAATAACAATAATAACAAGAAAAAGCAACATCATCGTTGGTTGACTCACGGTTCACACGCGTAGCAACAACAACAAAAACAACACTGTTCACTGGCATCAATGTTGTGTGATTTCTATTTTGTTGTGGGTATTGTGTTGTTTTTTTTTCATTGTGTACGTTGTGTCAGTTTGGTGGAATTTTGTTGTTTCGATTAATGAATGAGTGATTGCTGCCACCAACGTGAAACTTTCATTTATTTGCGAGCAACTAATTGTTATTTTCTTCGCATTGCTGCATCACGCTAATGGAATCATATTTAAAATAAGACAATTTTTAATGCTATCTACTCATCCGATTCATGTAAATGGCGAGAAAATGTTTGCCTGCGTAATATTTCCAAGAAATTTTGATTGAGCGAAAAACACTACACTAAAATGAATACAGATTACGTAAAAAATTATTTGTTTTTTAGGAATATAAGTTTCTGACGACTCCTTGGCAGTGTTGCCAGATACCTGAAATGACTTGCTTCTAAATCTTAAAAAAATACTGAAATTTCCTCCCAAAAGTTAAAAAAAATCTCCTAAAATTTTTTTATAATTTGGGTAATTTTAAAGGAATTAAACTTTCATAAAAAATAAAAATATAAACATATATGTAATTTTAATGCGGCCTTGTTTTATTCATCTTCAGTTTAACAACGCAAACTTAACAAAAACAAAAAATATAACAAATGAATTAAACAAAAAGTACAATTTTTGGAGGGATTTCATTGTGGCAGCACTGTGAGAACGAGATAGAACCAACTTACATTTTGTAAGCTTACAAATTTTTAACACAATAGGGTGCTTTGACTATTAAAATAGTTGCCAAAATATGTTTTGTTGCCAGTGTTCCCAATACATAATACTTCATTATCCAAAAATCTCCCAAAAATCCACTAAGGGTCCGAAAAATCCCCTAACATAAAATATAAATCACCTTTCTCCTAAACAATTCTTCCTCTTAAACATTTTCCTAAAAGGTCAAGAATCTCCTGAATCCAGGAGGAAATCTCGTGATCTGGCAACACTGCCTTTGCAATAAGTGCATCTCTCACTTAGGACGCAATTCTGTATGGATCTAATCTTAAAAAACAATCAAATTAAAATTTAAAAAAGTAAAAAATTAAAAAAATGTGTTTCATCATTATGCCATCTTCCTAAGAACTTTCATCCCTAGTGAAAAAAAGGGGACCTCGGAATTTTCTTGATCTCCAAGCAAGCGTGAGTTCGATGTACAAAATTAATTTTGACCACACCACATACCAGTGTTGCCAGATGGATTTCAAGCAGTCCTCCCTAAAATGAAGTAAATTTACCCCTAAAAACTAAAATTTTCCCCGAAATCTATGATGCACACATAAAAGGAATATTTCATGAAAATTTCTCATTCTATTTGGTACATGAAATTAAAAAACAGACCCACAAGCCAATATATCTGAACAAAGTGTTGATGTAACAAAAATGCAACCTGGTTGGCCACAGACATTTAAAAAAGCCGAAATCAAAAAAGTCTGTTAAATATTTCCCTCTAAATTTTTTAAAATTTATCATAAATTTTGCCCCCATTCCAAACAAATAAATCCCAAATTTAGGAGGGAAAACCCCCTAATCTGGCAACACTGCTGCTTGGCCTTTCCAAAGTGCATCTCTGACTTAGGGCGCGATTCTGTATGAATCTGGTTGGTTGGTTGATTCAAGCGCCGTGACGATTGATACGACTATTCCCGGTAGGTATACTATACAGATACAAAAATCCTCTATATTCAGTCCGAGAGGTTAATGAAAGAGAGTAACGAGTTTACGCTGCACTTTGCTATCTCTTCGAAGCTCTGAAATGTCGGTTTTCCCAGCGTTTTCCATCTCCTTCTTGATAGCGCCGGGCAGTCGCAGAGGAAGTGGTATACGGTTTCCTTCTCGTCCGAGTTTTAACAGCTGTTTCAGCTGGTATAGCATATGGGATCCTAATTTTTGCCACATGCTCTCCAATGGGCCAGTGATGACTGCCGTTAGTTTTGCCACATCCCGGTGGCCCTTGTTCAAAAGCTCCGCTGTCTTGTTGTTGTTCTATGTTAGCTAAATTAGTCTGCTGGTTTTACAGGATTCCGTCCTCTGCCATCTAGGATGTTGGCTTTGGCGAAGAAGTCCTTCGAGACCTCGCTCTTGATGGAGCCCAGTGGGGCGTGAACCGTCAACGCCTCGCTTTCATCAAGAGCTGAGCCTCTTCGATCTAATTCATCGGCTCTTTCGTTGCCTTCAATGTTCTTGTGCCCTGGCATCCATATCAGGGTAACTTTGAACCAATAAGTAGTAACTTTGGCCAAAAGGGACCTCGAAAAGTTCAATGTACAAAATTCATATTGGCCATATCAGGGACTATCTATACGACGAGGGCAGTGTAATGAGTCAGGGCCTTTTTTAATTTCCCGCGTAGTAACTTTAAATGCAACCCTGCTACTGTTAACTGCCATCTCTAAGTAGGCTACATTCAAATTTTGAGCATGATGCGTATTTTTTCATCATTCGCAGTCATTGAAAGCAGAAAACTTTGTGAATCTCGACTGATAAAACATGATTTTTTGCGTAAAAAAGCCATCACCGAAGCCAAGGAAAGGCTTGATAAATACTATGGAGACTCTGCACCATCAATCTGAATGGTTAAGAATGGGTTTACCGAATTCCATTGTGGTCCTATCAGCGCAAGAGATGCCGTACATTCAGGTCACCAAAAAGGGGTTGTCCCAGAAATGGTTGATAAAGTCCATGAAATGATATTGGACGAACGAAGAATGAAGGTGCCTGAGGTGGCTGAAGCTGTTGGCATCTCACCTGAACAGAAACACCACATTTTGCATGAATATTTGGACATGAAAAAGTTATTTGCGTGATGGATGCCGCGTAGATCACACTCGACTATATTGTTACGAAAATTACTTTCCAAGTTCGTTTTTGGATTGTGCTGAAAAAAATAAATTACTTCAATTATTCAGCGCAAACGCAGTCAAAAACCCACAATCACTTTATTTACAGATTTACACTTTGCTTTTATCTACACTTGTTACTACTTTGCTTATTCAACTAAGACTCTACCCTTTGCGCTGCACACTGCTGCTTTTTATACTTGTTTTCTTATAGCGTCGATGTTTCTTGCACATTATAGTTGTACTCTCTATCTCGATTGTTCTAGCACAGTTCATCACCTTCACGAACCATCCTCACCATATCGGAATTATAGCAAGTTTGCCGTACTCCAAAGTCCAAGCCTAAAAGTATGCTTGGAAAAGCATTCATGCGTAGCACAGCAACAGAGTGCCTCATCGTTACAATATCAAAGGAGTGTTAGGCAATGTTCAATCGAAATCCGAACAAGTCCTTGCACCGCTTCCTAACCGCGGATAAAACATTGATCCATCACTTCATACCAGAGACCAAGGAACAGTCAAAGCAGTAGACTTCTCTGGGTGAATGTGCACTAAAGAAGGTCAAGGTTGGTCTGTCGGCCAACAAGGTCATGGCTACAGTTTTTTTGATTACCTTCAAGAGGGTAAAACGATTACTGGCACATATTATGCCGAGCTGTTTGATCGATTTGACGCCAATTTGAAGCAAAAACGACCGCATTTGGCTAAGAAAAAAAAGAAAAAAAGTTCTCTTCCACCAGAACAATGCACCAGCGCACTTGTGTGTAGTCGGTATAGAAAAAATCCATCAATTGGGCTACCAACTGCTACCTCATCCAGCATATTCTCCAGATGTTGCCCTCTGTGACTATTTTTTGTTCCCAAACCTGAAGAAATTGCGCGACGTTAGGAGACTTGACTCGAATGAATATGTCATCATGAAGCATACATATGTAAGTCTTTTTTGAGGACCCAGAGAAAACCTAATATTTAGAAGGCATCAATAAATTGGAAAAACAATGAACTACATGTTTCGTGCTAAAACGAGACAATGTTGAGAAATAAAACGTTTTTGCCGAGAAAAATTTTCTTTTATTCAAAATGTCACCGACTTATCAAACTGTCTTCGTAGTCAAGTTATTTATGCTTGTGCTGAGTAATTTCGAAAGCGATTTGTATATTTTGCTCCCTTTTGGACCAAAAATATGGCCCAACTCATTTCTTATCGATTTTGTGGCGAAGTGAGACACTGTTTTCTTTGCGAAAGCACGCAGAAGTGACTTTCGTCGTTGTATTCCACTGTGACATTGCTGTATTGCTTATTCGGTTTTGACAAAGTCATCGTCCTCCCACCATAAATCATTTTACTGTTCCACAAAAATTTCTCGAAATCAACGTGCCACATGTCGGGCGCTACTCATTTGTATGCGTGGCTCATGTGTCGCAAGTAGGGCGCCGTGTGCGCGCACCTCGCGATGTGTCGCATTAGTCCATCAATCCTGAATGGGGGAACCGTGTCGTGCTGTCTGCCAGCTGTCAGTCTGTGATAATAACAAAAAAAAAAATGCTGGTATTCGCACATAAGAACATGGAGACGTGACGGGCGGGGAGGTTATTTTGGTTTTGTATCTAGCAAAGCATTTTATCCCTTGGACAGTTGGGTGATGATAAATTCAACAAAAATTTGATGCATCACCAGCATCGAAATTAAGACCAATGGAAACTGCACAGATGGACCAATCAATGGATGGAGCAATCAATTTTAGAAATGCATTTTTTCTTTACTTTGGAAAAGATTCTCACACATTAAATAGAAAATTCTCACATTTAAAGAGATTCTTTTGAATTATTTACCAGTTCTATGTTAGTTATCTTTTTGAATATTTCAGTATTGAAAAACCATTAACTTAGTAGGGCACAAAGAAAATTGTATTGAGAAGTGTTTTTTGTATGTTTTTCAGATGGTCACAATTTTCAAACAAAGTTTTCTCAATTGATTTGATTATTTTATTTTTGCATTGAAAGCCAAAAATCTCCAAAATCATTTTAATTGTTTGTAATTGTTTCTGACTGACTGATTGATTGTCGCTGAGGCACAAACATACATTTTGAACAATAAATTTATATTGAAAACGCATTTTCACTAAATTGGGATTTGTAAAAATTTCTTGTTTCAAAAGTGGAAATTCATTGAAATTCTTTGGAATTTTGCAAAACACATTTTTTGAGCATTTTTGAAAGCATTAAAATCACATTAAACATTGTTTTTACAACACAAAATTGCAATAATTACACTAAATTTGGATTTGTAAAAATTTCTTGTTTTAAAAGTTGAATTTGGATTTTTTTTTTAATTGTGCAACTCATTTTTTGAGCACTTTAATTTGAAGCATTAAAGTTACATTGTTTCTTAGTGCATGTTCCGTGTGACCATATGGTCACGCTAAGCGCTACCGGGTTAAGGTATTTTATGCAGAAAACGTGAATTAATGGGCCAATTTATATCAAACGTGATGGAATTACTTCAAAAATAATTTGACTTTGAATAATTTTTTTTTTGAATCGAAATTAGATGTGCTCAACAATGAATTAGGGTTTGTGTATGAAGAATGGAATTAAAGCGCTTATTGACTTTAAATCTGATGAAAGCACTTCCAATGAAAAATAATTTGAGACAAATTTTTCAATTCAACACAGGAAGTTTATATGAAAGTTTATAGGAAATATGAATTAAGGCTCTGTTTTCCTTAAACATGGTGAAAGCCGGGGGCAAATTCAGAAAAATATTTCGGGGGGAGGGTTAAAAAGTAATTCTTTAATGTAGTTTTAAAGTCGATCCTAATAGTTGCGGGGGGAGGGGAGTTTCAACTCCCAATACCTGCCCTGAATCCGCCACTGGTGAAAGCACTTCACCTTTGCCATTTTATTTGAATATCAAAATCTGATGGGCTCAAGAAGTTAATAGTTTTTTTTTAATCAAACTTTTATGATCTGCAACACACATCAGACCTCTTTTCTTCTCAAAATCTTTGAAAGGCTCATTGACTTTTACATTAGGGATAAAGTGGGTCATCTACTTACACCCAATCAACATGCATATACGAAGGGCAAATCCGTGGAGACGGCTGAATACTCCCTCCTTTTCAAAGAATTCACCTTGGTCTCTTTTCTCGACATTGAGGGAGCTTTCAACAACATTATTCCGACGGCTATTACTGGCTCACTGACCAACTTGAAAATATGCAAACCGATAGTGGACATAGTTCATTTCCTTTTAACAAATAGGGTTATCAACTCCTCGCTGGGTTACTCCTCCGTTAGGAGGTTGGTCACCAGAGGTACCCCGCAGGGGGGGTCCTCTCTCTTTTCCTTTGGAACCTAGCGATTAATAACCTGCTTTTGCAACTGAGCTGTGCGGGGTGTAAGGTAGTTGCATGCGCAGATGATGTGGCTATAGCGGTATCTGGGAAGAACCTTCCGACATTGGTCGATCTTCTTCAAGGTGCCCTGAAGCTATTGGAATCTTGGTGCTCTCGGAACGGTATGGGCATTAACCTATCCAAAACCGATTTGGTCCTTTTCACAAGGAAGCACCAGGTTCCTATCTTTGACCCGCCTTCTCTTAACGGGACTAGTCTTACTATCAGCTCGCAGACCAAATACCTTGGTCTACTGCTGGATAGGAAACTTAACTGGAAAGCGAACATACTAGAAAGGGTTCGCAAGGCCACTGTTGCACTGTACTCTTGCAAAAGAGCAGTTGCCAAAAAATGGGGTCTCCAACCACACATCATGTACTGGTTGTACATCTCGGTGATTAGGCCCATTCTTTTCTATGGAGCAGTAGTATGGTGCACTGCCCTGGATAAGGGGACCAACCAGAAACCTCTGGACTCAGTTCAAAGATCGGCGGCGCTCATAATAACTGGGCCATGCGATCGACACCGTCCAAAGGACTCTACGCTCTGCTCCACTTTCTCCCTGTTGACCTCTTCGGTAAACAAACGGCTACCCTCTCTTAGACTAAACACCATCAATAGATGGGCATGTACTGATTTCGGTCACTGCCACATTCTAGGCAGTTCACCTGACCTACGTGACAGCATAGACTACTCGTTACCATTATATCTTTTCGACTCTAAATTCTCATACCTCATAGACAGGAGTGGGGACAAGACACGGTTCCGAAAACTGGAGTATGTTTTTAAACTGACGGCTCGAAACTGGATGGCAGAGTAGGGAGTGGAGTAATGTGTGAAAATCCACTCATGGAAGAATGTTTTCGTCTTCCAGATTTCTGCAGTGTCTTCCAAGCGGAACTTCTGGCCATTTTCAAAGCCTTGTCTATGTTAAAACAATGCAACCTTCTTAAAGGTATGGTTCGCATTTTCACTGACAGCCAGGCAGCAATTAAAGCCCTCAAGAAGGTCTCAACCACATCGAAAGTGGTTACTCTCTCCCTACTAAATGTGTTAGGGCATGCGAACAACGTTACCCTGATCTGGGTACCGGGCCACAAAGACATCAGTGGTAACTGCGTAGCTGATGAGCTTGCCAGACGTGGCACCGCCCTCTCGTACTTCAACACCACAGTTACGGCAGGCATTCCTCTTGCTTCCTGTAAACTAACGATCTGTTCACTCTTGCTCGCTAAGGCCAACATGCGATGGCAAGGGGAGAACACATGTACCATGACCAAGCAGCTCTGGCCTGTTTTTAATCTTAGGCGAACAAGAGCACTTGTTTCGCTTAGCAGGCAGCACATTGGCACGATCGTCGCAATCCTGACAGGCCACTGTCTATTCGGACGCCATGTCTTCAGACTACGCGTCAACAGATGGTACTTCTGCCGCAGCTGCCACAATGAAGAGGAGGAGGAATCTATCAGCCATCTTCTCTGCAACTGTTCGGCTCAATCTAGACGAAGATGGAAAACCTTAGGCTCTCCTTTCTTCGACAACTTGAATGACCTCAGTTCAGCTAGCATCAAAGACTTGCTTGAGTTCATCCACTCTTCGAAATGGCTTGAATAGGCTTCTCGACTTGCAGTAAGACACGCCCTCAACTTGTGGTATCACAACGGGCCCATTCCGTGGCCTACGTGTGTCTCTCGGCAGTCCCAGGCCAAGACAGCCACCTAACCTAACCTAACCTAAGCTTTTGTGAGCGTTTATATTCGCTGTTTTGAACATAATAATAATAAAAATAATAATAATAATAATTGACTGGTACGACAGCCCGCTTACGCGAGACTAAGACCTAAGGCTTCCCGCAACCACCCGTGTTGTGCGTAAGAATTTGTACGCGGGTGGAAGGGACCTACAGTTTTATGCCGGTTCCGAACGGCAGGTTGGGAGCTTTTTCATAAGCAATTTTTACTCTCAGAGGTTTGCAATTTCCAGCTGAGAGGACAGCCACCGAAAGAGAAAACGAGTTTTCCCGTTATTTTTTTAGGTGTTATTACAGGCAGTATTGAACCTGGAGTTGCTGCCTTCGACTCGCGGTCCAACGCATAAACCAACTGAGCCTCGGCGGCTGCTTAACATTACAATATTTATCTCAGAATTATATTCCGGGATCAAAGCATTTTTTTGCTGTTTGTATCTAAAGCTTTGAGATCCCATGTAATATTGGCAACTTCACGACTGTCATTTTCATTTTTCAATTTGTCATTTTTCAGTTTTCCGAAATAGAAATTCAAATTGATTCGTAATTATTTGACTAAATATGTAAATAAACCGTTTTTTAATGGTTTTTATAAAAGTTTCACTGGCAGCTGAGCAATGCGGACATAGGTAGCCGACTTAAGTTCGACTGTACGCAGGGCCCATACGCTATTGAAAAGCAACCGCGCGGGAAATTGCAACCAAGTCAATTTGCAGCACAGTTTTGCGTGTAAAATGTGCACTTAGCGTTGCCGCTGCCGTAGTGGAGTCGTGAGAGACGCAAGTCGCAACTCGCGAGTCGCCACCAAATGAGCACAGAGCACACAAACGTATGAACGTTGGCAGCTCTATGCGTTGTTGACTGTTGTTGCCCAAGCCGGCAACGTTAAGTGGCAGCAAAAACAACTGCAACGGCAACGGCAGCGGCAACGGGGAAAGATATGCAATTTGAAAGTTATTTGTGTCAATGACAAATGATTTGGATTGTTGCCGCTGCTGAAATAACGCAAAGACAAACAAAATGAAATTAAAAATAAAATAACAATGACAACAACAGCAACAACAACGACAACGACGCTAAAAATTGCCGTTGTTATTATTTGTGTTATTGTTGGATTGCGGCCGCTTGCCACGCGACGCGACGCACAGTGGCTGATTCTGCCGGCGTAGGTTGCAAAAGTCGATTTTGTCATGTTCGATTTGGGGGAAACTGTTATACTTGTCCGATAGATAAATGCTTGGACCTAAGAAATCCGAAAACCTTAACAAAATTGGACAAATAGGTTTGCTTGTAGAGCCCGTCAAAGTTGAGCAATTTTTAGAGTGTGAAATAATATTAGCATTTGCACTTTTTCGGCAAAGCTGAAGTTTTAAAATACGGAAAGGAGCAAATTAATTGAAACTTTTTGCACCGGCATCGTAAAAGAAGGCATTTGTAGTAAATAATTAAATATAGAAAAAAAAAGTTGGTTGTTGTTGTTGTCTTTTCATAGCCACTCACTTGAAGCACTGTTTTTATCACACTTTTTGAACTTTCGATAGAGTTTAAAAAAAAAGGCCATAAGTGCCACGGTTCCGTCTTTGGGAAAATTATTCACTAGTCTTCTGTGAGTACTGTCCTGAAGAGATCGGGTGCCCGATTTTGCCCGACTGGATTTTACAGCGATTTTTCTGTGGCCACCTCGCGCAATTTTGTGCTTTCGGGTGCGTGCGTTCGAACAAGTTCGTCAAGATTTTGATAGTGAATCAATTACACGCGATTATAATCGTTGCCAGGGCATGCAAATTTGGATTTTGGCTTCATTTAAGATGTGATACAAGCTTGCAACTCCATATTGAGTCGACTTTTTTTTTGGCGTATATTGCTGTAAGCTCGAAGTAAAGAGTACTTTTGCTGGATACGCAGTTCGCACGTACGAAAAACAAGTTGGCTTTCATTTCCGGCAATCAGCTATCATGTATCCTTTGATGCAATGCTTTTGTTTTTAACAAAATACTTACACTGTGCCTGGCATACATTTTTTTTTTTAATTTGAGCAAAACTCAGTCAGTCGCCATTAGTCTTAGAGTTGAACAGCGCCAATGAAACAATTAGTTATTGAAAAACAAAAAGTAGACTTATATCTATGTGCATTGCCTAAAGGTTAGGTTAGGCTGGCTGACCCACGGGGGGGTCTCACATAGACCATGTTGGTCCATAGTGATACCAGATGCATTGCCTAAAACCCACTTATATGTCTGGGCTGTTCAAAAATCTCACAACGGGTAAAAACCTAAGAACTGCAGGTACCTGCTATTACTAAAAGCTTAGTGCCTGCTATTTGAATGTAAGTAAAGTTAGTTTCGAAGTTAATTTAAACTAAACTTCACTTCAACTCCGCCACTGCAACTAAACCGAAGAAGAAGCACAATAATGTTTTTAAAAAAATCGAAGCTCTTTGAAATATTTACTATTTCGAAGACAAAGGAGCAGTTCGTTCTGGTTACGTCGAATTGGTTTCGTCGAAGGAAGTTTGCCTGCAGCCAACACATCTACGACTAAAGAGAAGATATCCAGGACTTATCTATCAAGTTAAAATGAATTGCGGCAAATAGTACCAAATTCAATTTTGTCCAGAGTAATGAGGAGTGGTTAGAAAATATAATATACTTCGATGCAAGAGATGCATATAGCATAAGCGATGACCAACCATCGACATTAAAGGCGGCAAAAGGAAGGCCGAAAAAGTCAACTCAAGACTGTGCGTCATTCACTAAAAAAAGGAAGCTTATGGAGGCAACGGGAAAAATAACTGCCACCCTTTTTCAGAAGCTTTGATCATAAAATAAAATAAGAATCAGGGGAAAATTAAAGGCGTTATAGTGAAAGCAGTTTTACCAGCAAGCCCGGGTCACGTTAAAAGAATAAAAAACAGTATTCCCACCCCACCCAATGTGCTACCGATCAAATATAGTCCTAATGAAGCTTTAGCATTGTTTTTAAACTTAGGATTGTCCAAAGAAAAATTGACTTTTTGTACATTTTTCGAATTCTGGTTCTCATTTTGAAAGCAAAATTTGTGAATTTTTATCTTTAAATTTGACTCTTTCAGCTTATTTCTTACATTTCTTATTACTTTTCATCTTTTTTAATGCATTTTCATTAATTTTGCAACTAAAACTTATCATTGTTGCTCGCATTATTCTTATTTACAGTAAGCCGAACTTTGACAAAGTATTACGTAGCACCCTGTACCTCGATTGAGTTTATTTTTGAGAATACAATAGCCTGATAAATTTCTAATCAACAGCAAAAAAAAATTTCCAATTATCTCTATTCGTTCAGGAGTTATTAATTTTGCAACCTGAAATGACAAATTGAGCCACTGTGCGACGTTGCGGCCGTCGAGGTGTGCAACGCGCGCCGCAAAAGCATAAACAACATTGGAAAAAACCTTGCATGGAATGCAATGCAATGCGGCTTATTATCAATTCATCAGCGAGAAAATCCATTGGATAACTTAATCGCCGCTGCAACAGCAGCAGCTCGATACAACACAACAACAATAACAGCAATTGAAATTGTACACGTCGCTGTGGCAGCGTTCGTAATCGTTTGCGCCAACAATTTTGATGCTGTCGAGCATTGAAAATTGCATTAAAAACAACAACAGCAAATCTTTATGTTGCATTGCATTGCAAGCAAATGCAATAGTCAGTTGTCAGAAATAATTGCTATAATTCTCTTGATTCCCATGAAGACATGTAGACGTGTTACAAAAAAAAATAAACAAATCCATAAATCCGAGTTTAACTACAATGTTTTGAACTGGTCTTGTTTAACGAACTTGTTGTACGTGCTGCATTACGACCAGTGTTCGTATTTGCAATCTCTTCAACATATCACTATTGGAATCACATATTGTTTACATAAGACTAAACAATTGGAACCGGGATCGGGATAGGTTAATCTGGAAATTCTCTCACTTGATAATGCAATTGCATTTCTTTTTGAACAGGGGGTGAAAATCTTCAAGAGAATTCTAACGTATTTGCCCGGTTGAGAATTTGTCGATCAGTAGTTTATTGCTCCTCTTTCTACCCTGTTCTACTTGCCAAGGGCGGATAATAACACATTACGTGTATCGCTGTATCAGCATCTTCGAGGCATAACCTAGAAGTGTACCAGACCCAGAGTCGCATCTCTGGTACACGGAAGGTTCGAAGTTGGAATATGGGAGCACTGGCGCCGGTGTATATGGTCCCAGATTTCACAATGCTTTTCCAATGGTCTTTCCATCTTTCAGGCAGAAACACACGCCATCATAGAGTGTGCTAACGAATGCCTACGCAGGAAGTCGTCTGGCTCAGTTATCTATATACTGTTCGACAGTTAGTCAGTCGTAAAGGCGCTAGAAGCCTACTCGACTACCTCAAGGCTGGTGACGGACTGCCGCAATCTCTTGAATGAACTGGGCAGGCGCAACACTGTAGAACTGTACTGAATACCACGACACGAAGGATATGAAGGCAATGAACCAGCGGACTGCCTAGCGAAAAAGGGTGCCTTACGCCCACTGATAGGCCCGGAACCATTCTGTGGTCTACCAAGAGGGCACATTCAGTAGTGGTTACGGAAATGGGACTACGGCAGGCAAAACAGTTCCTGGCCTCGGACAAAGCGGTATCCAATAAACTCCTCAAGCTAAACCGAGAGGACTTTCGCATACACACTGGGTACCTAACAGGGCATTGCTCACTTAGGTACCATTTCAAAAATATGGGAATATCCTCAACGGATGTGTGCTAGAAAAGGAAACATCACTCCACATTCTATGCGAATGTCCTGCGCTCAGTAGAAAGAGATTTTTCAGTTGGGTCAGGCGTCCATACCGCCATCAACCATCTGGAAACTACAACCCCAAAAAGTGCTAAAATTTATAAAAAGCCTTAACTTGGACGGTTAAAACAAAGGCTGCACAAAAGATCAAATTGGTCGTAGTGCACTATAACCCATCTAATAATAATAACCTAGAAGTGTCAAGTGTTATCAACCATCGTCGGCTCCTCCGGTCTCAGCTCAAGACACAACGTCTATGCTGCTCAACGGCTTTTTTCGATCAGGCCCAGAAAATCTGTAATTGGTTAGTTGGGTCCAGTGGCGATGTACCGACATCCAATTAGCGCGTAGGTGCCGTTTTGTTACCACTGCTCCCCGTAGATACTATGATGTTGGTGTGTCATCTTCTGGACTATATAGCCTTTACATTCACTCCGAGAGGTTAATGAAAGCGCCACCGCCTCGAAGCTCTGAAATATTGGCTTGTCCAGCACTTTCCATCTCCTCCTTGATAGAACCGGCGAAAGTTATGATCGGTTTCCTTTTCGTTGGAAGCTGTTTCGTTCTGGCAGCTGTGGCAGTTGGTATTGAAGGGGATTCCGCAATTTTTGCCGCGTGGTTTCCGATTGGACAGTGGCCAGTGAGTTTCGGCGGACCTTCTCTCATGTCCATCAGATGAAGCTAGTCTATTCACTTACTGAGCATCCTTTTCACAGTAAAATACTAAAGCTAACCCTAGATTATGGTAAGCAGAAGTTATTGTCAGATCTTAGCCACACCGTTCGATAACTTATTCTGCTTAGTTTTAATCTCCTTTAACCCACATCAGAGTCACTGCCACAGAAGACTCTTTTCAGTTCATTCAGACTGCATTTATGGTAATGTGTGATGTGATGTGATATGATGTGAGGGTGGGCGGGAAGGCTGCAAGCCTTCCATAGCACTCAGTCCATTTTGGACAATTGTACTATACCCATTGGGATAAGGGAAGGAGAGGAGAGTGATAACTCATATTTCACCCGTTTTTTAAATGAGTATGCAATACTTTTTTTTGCAACATATGTTACAGCACACATTTCAAGCGGATGGGAAAAGGGCGGGAGGAAGGAGACCTACAGTTTAACGCCAAATCCGAATGGCGATTGGCAGTTTTTCTTTCACACTTGGAAGTTTTGCCATTCCTGCCAAGAGCGCTTTTGTGCGATTCTTGTAATTCTCATCTAGAAGTAGATGATCATTTCACAAGCGCGAACTAGTAATCGAACCTAGGGCCTCGGGATGTGAAGCCAGCATGCTACCCGCTGGACTATCGAGGCCGGCGTTATGGTTATCTACTGCATATCTCATTTGATCATTGCTTGATTGCGCCGTGCCATCTTTCCAGACACCTGACTTGGTTAGAGCTATTCCCGTGCATGTATCAACTCAAATATCTCTGCTCCATATACAGATACATAACTCCCCAGGTGTACCAAACAGGTCGGGTTCAATTCCCTTCAGAATATTCGGTCTCTGCCCTATGCGCCATAAGCAATCCATCATTTAATTCCTAAACTCGCCATCGACAAGTAGTGTTTAATTTTTGGGTTACCCTGTGTTAGGAATTAGCATCGCAATGGCACTGTGCTGCATTGAAACTGTTCTGGTCCTACTTATGCGTAGCACCAGATCGTTTCCTAACACGATCATCACCGTAATCGGGTATTTGGTATTTTTTGTACACGATCAGGAAGAAGTAAGAAAGGAATGGGAATTATTTGCACATGAATGGTTCAATTCGAACCCTGAATATGACGAGTCCACAGAGTTGGATACTAGATTGTCTCCTTAAAGTTTTATAAGACAGTTCTCAATGCAATCCAGCGGCTGCAAGTGAGTTTCGGAACTCCTGTTCACAAACGAGAATTGAACTTTATTTATTTATAATTTTAATAATTTGGAAATTTACTGTCGTGAGGTTCTAAGTGGGAAGAATGGTCGGGAAACGTCCAGGAGAAAAGGTAAGATGGAACCAATGGAATGGAAGACGTTCCCAGGTACATGTAAAGTCTAAGTCAATGTGCTTCCTTCGACTATCCAAAAATCAAAGTATTCCAATGTAGATCTTATGGAACATCTTATGAACATCTTAAGTCCGTCAAAGAGGAATTGCTGAATTAAATCGTCTTTATGAGCTTTGAGTCCTTATGTGCATCAGACGGTAGATCACAATCGGAAGATCTTTTTGGTATATGCATCTAATTGCCTTTTAAAGGGCTTCCAGCTTGTTGTTCCGTATCGGCTTAGACTCGTAAACTTTGGTCTCGTCAACAGACTGTCGCGCCAGTTATATTCGTACTTACCCGCATGAAATCCTGATTCACAAATCGATGTCTACTATTAGTTCCGTAATGTATTTATTAATCCAGAAACTGATTTCAACGAAATGCGAATACTAACTAATTAATTCTAACTAACTAACTAACTGATTAAATAATAATAATTTGATTACCATTCGTACAGATTACAACAAAACGCGAATACTAACTAATTAATTCATTCAATAACAATTTGAAACGGGTTTCCGAGAAAGAGAAAGCTAGAACAAAAAAAACTAGAACAAAAGAATGATTAAAGTATTCAACAAGTGTTGCTTTTAAGCACACAAGTTCGACTACACAGGGTTCTCTGTTATTGATGAGGATGCTGGGAGTTTAATATTTGTAATTTGAGTAAAATTGCATAACTTAATTAAGCGCCAGTTGTGGTCAACTACCTCAATCTCAGAGGGCATTGAATAGTTCAGAGGGCATTGAATTTCAGCAAAATTCCACTTAAGTCGTTTAAGTCTCAACGTTCACAAGCAACCGTATTGGTCGCTGCTGCGGCCATGAGATGTATTCGATTTTGCTTGTTTTGTTGTTGTTGTTGTTGTTAATCATGTTAACACCACCAATTGACAATTCACTCGCACCCAGCAGACATCGCGCCGAAGGTGGCCAACGTTGTTGCCATTGTGTTGTTGCTTAAGAAAATGTCAACAACAATAAAATAACGGCAGCAGCCGCACAATGAGGGAATGTTGTGTGGCTTTGGTGGCGCATTGGAGTTGAAGAAATTAATTTCAGTGCAGCTTATAGTCGGAATTTTAATGCACAAATGGATGTCCGAGGCGAAGATGTCGTCGGACTTGAAGAGCTTAGCATGATTTATTTTCTGGTCAAATGGCATGAATTATTTCCCTACTTCGTGCGTTACAACTCGACAACTCCACAACGCCAATCAGCGACTTCCGCCCTTTCGTACATGTGGATGGGTGCGTGCGGGAATGAAACCGCAGCAAACAAACGAAACCTTATCCATTTGCCTCACTCATGCTTGACTTGCATGGAAGCAGAAGAATGGGATTTTGAGATCAGACAGGTCTTTTAGTTCAGGAACTTAATCATGGTTCTAAAAGAGTCACATAGAGACGTAGATAGGAATATTAGAACAGGAATGTTTTTTTTTCATTTCACATGAACTTGCATCGAGTGGTTGTTAGAATGCTATAGTTTCCTTATCTTTCGTTGAAGGTACAAAGATCTGGAGGTCCGGTTGACAGACGTTTTGAGAGACCTTGCTCGCATTACACATCTTAATTGCAATGCAACCTAATTCACATTCAGCTTTTTTATATTCTCCAGAAAAAGCGAAAAGAAAATGGTTTAAGAATCCCAAGAAAACGGATCAAGATATACACAGTGTGACAATTATGTATTAACACCCGAACCATATCTCAGCAACCAAATGCGCCATCTATGTGCGAGCACATGCGTTTTGAAGCTTCAACCTTCCTCTACTAACTGTCCTCTACGACTGTCATGACATATGGTTGACATTTAATATTTATTAAAATTAATTTTTCAAAACACGTTTTCGTTTGATGTTGAAATTTCAACATAGAGCAAAGAGCGGTCATTAAATTCCACGCAAAAATTGGTAAAAATGCATCAGAAACATTCCGAATGATGCAGCAAGCGTATGGCGATGCTTGTTTATCAAGATCAAATGTTTTTTATGGCATAAACGTTTTGTGAATGGCAGAGAGTCGCTGGAAGATGAAATAAAAGAAGGAAGACCAATTTCAGTTCGGACGCCGGAAATGATCCAGAAAGTTCGTGATTTTATTGCAGCGGGCCGCAATGCTTCACTGAAAATGATGGAAGAGGCCTTAAACATCAACAGAGAAACTATCCGACTCATTCTTCACGAGGATTTGTGCAAAACAAAGGTCTGCGCAAAATTTGTTTCACACAGATTTAACGAGGAGCAAAAATTAATGAGGGTCAGTCATTCTAAAGACATCGTTGCAGCCGCAGAAAATGATCCAAACTTCCTGAAAACAATTGTTGCGGGTGATGAAACATGGTGTTTCCAATACGATCCACAAACCAAGCGTCAAAGTGGGGAATGCAAATCAAAAAACTCATCACAAGCCAAAAAACACGAAAAGTTCCATCAAAAATCAAATCAATGCTCATCACATTCTTCGATAGTCAAGAAACTATCCACAAAGAATTTGTTCCAACTGGTCAAACAGTTACTGCCGCATATTACCTCGAAGTTTTGAAGCGTTTGATGGCCAGAATCCTTCGTATTCGAGCAGAATACCGCGATCCAAAAAGTTGGTCTCTGTTGCACGTTGGTCTGAGTCACGCAGCACTCATTGTTCGTCAATTTTTGGCTCAGAGTCAGGTGTGTGTGTTGAATCATCCGCCGTATTCACCTGA
The DNA here is from genome assembly GCA_963971225.1 of Melieria omissa. Lineage (NCBI taxonomy): Eukaryota > Metazoa > Arthropoda > Insecta > Diptera > Ulidiidae > Melieria > Melieria omissa. The sequence goes on along the minus strand of OZ020268.1, from coordinate 106,285,979 downwards.
TTTGGCACCGTGCGACTTCTCTTTGTTCGCGAAACTGAAATTGAAGTTGAAATGATGCTTTTTTGATGACCTTCAGACCATACAACGGGCTTCGACGAGGGCACTGGAGGAAATTCCGAAAAATAAGCTGAAACACTATTAAATCGATGTAACAAGTGTATTGAATAAGCAGGAGAATATTTCGAATAAATATACTGAAAAATTAGCAGATATCGTGTTTTAATTGTGTTTTCTAGAGGCAGTCTTAATCCACAATTGTCGGACTATATAACATAAAATGTAAATCTCCTAAACAACTCCTCCTCCTAAAAATTCTCCTAAAAGCCCAAGATTCTCCTAAATGTAGAAGGAAATCTCCTGATCTGGCAACACTGCTGCAACGCGTTCATCTGTTATGGCCATTCTTTGGTTTTATTCGTAAAACATTCTTTTCATATAATACCGTTAAAAAATTTATCGCTATTGGAATGCGTAATGCCAAAATCAATTTTGTTTTGTTGTTGTTGAAGCTACGCCATTTCAACGCCCTGACAGATAGACAGACAGAACAAGCCAACTCATCCAAACTTGGGCCCAAATTTGGCAAATGGACAAAAAAGTGTGGAGCAGTGGGCCGCTTGGTGAGCCGCCGCAGCCTAAAGGTGAGAATGAGCGTTGGCGTTGGTTTTGTTGTTGCTCAGCGCTGCGATGTGTTGAAAGTACGAAACGAAGCACGAACGAACGGGCGGAACGAAGCGTTTTGCGTTGTAAGCGGCGGTGACAGGCGCGACAGACGGCTGTGCGCGAATCGCAGTCACACGAACTTACAATGACCCACATTCGCATGTAAACAAAGATGACCTGGAAAAGTTTGTTTGTAAACAAATGTGAATTGAGTGTTCCGCTTTAGCCGCACCGCAGATATCTATCTGCTATATGCATGTGTATGTTTGTGTGTTTGTATGTGTGTGTGCATGAGTTCATGTTGCGTTCGCTTTGTTCAACGGGCGTGCGCCTCGTCATTGTTGGTTGTGGCCACAGCGTGGGGCGCTTCCATCCGCACGCTTGACTGCTATTTGACATTAGGCCTCGTAGATTTGTATGTATGTATGTATGTGTATATGAATGAAAACCACAACAACAATTAGAATAAAAGAAAAACGACTGCGCCAACAATGAATGACAAAAATAATTGCAACTAAATTGTTATCTGTTGACAAACGAAAGCACAACTATTAGCTTTTTAGTTAATCTAGGCCGACTTACATATTTGTGTGCGGCGACACGCCTCTAAACATATATAAACTACTTTCGATAAGTTGTATTTTATCTTCACCCCTTCGCAGAGTATTCGGAGTAAACGCATCCAAGCGAAAAGGTTTCTCTATGCAGAAGGACGCACGAAGGACTCATCAAGGTCCGTTTTGTCACTGATAACTTAACCCTTTCAGTCACAATGTCCAATATATTAGACTACAGCCCATACAATTCATGCAGAACGAGTTTATTTTCATGACGGAAAGGGTTAAAAAAGTAGTTTTGATATGTTTAAGAACAAAATTTTAATGGTTTTGGAACTTTTTAAATAATTATCTGAAAAATATGAAAATTCCGAAAATTCCCTAATGTAAATAAAAATCGACAATAATCAAAAAAAAGGCTGGAATAAAAAAATTTATATACATTTTTATTTTTCAATTGAAAGTTTAATTCCTTTAAATCAACGCAAATTATAAAAATACAATTTTGTGAAATTTTTTTTAACTTTTGGGAGGAAATTTCGGTATTTTTTTAAGATTTGGAAAAAAAGTTATTTCAGGCATCCGGCAACACTGGATCGAAGCCTTGTGGGGTTGACAGAACTCTTGCAAAGTCTAAAATTACAGAACTTGTGTGGAGGAGTTTACCCCTGAGTAAAGTTTAACATTTTATTTGTATTTGAAATAGAACTTTTTCATACATTTAAAAACAACAACAAACTTTACTCTGTTTTCTGTTCCAAGGCAAGAAAAAATTAAAAAATGAACTCTGAAAAAAATTAAAAAAATTAAGAGTTTATATTGAGTTTATATATCCTATTTGTATGTTAATATCTCTGGGACATAGTGAAGTTTTACTAAACGCCAATGACCTTCCAGCCCATTCACACTAAAAATTAAGTTTTACAAATATTTTTGTATTTATGTAAATCAAGAAGTAATTTTTCGATTTAACATTTTTCTACAATCAAATGATTTTTTCATGTGATCTTTTTTTTTTGTAAAAATTAATAATTTTAATTAATTAATTATTATTTTGGGTTACCCATAGGTGTCCTTATTACGTTGGTTCTGAAAGAATGTAAGTATTGAAGACCATAACAACAGTCATTCTCCCAAAAACTTTATATATTTTGTCCTTAAACTGAGGTTCAAGTCTAAAAAAGTTAGGGTTTATATGGCATTGAAGTGTTTCTGTATTATAATCCGTAATCACAATCTGTGGCAACTGTCCCGGAAAAAGTTAATATGCTAATTAACACAGTTTGATGCTACAACGTCAAAAATTAATCGTTCACTAATTTAACATACACGTTGCCATTCCGCACTTGTCATTTAGATAGTGAATGCCCCTATTGTAATTTGTAGTTTTCATTTGTTTTCCTGCGGTTTTTGCACTTGTCATATTTTACCTTATCGCGCAATTGACTGACAGTTTCAACATGAATGCAATAATAATTTGTTCACTTCAACTTTGTCACGAAAACATCAAATATGTACGAGTACTTATCGATATTGTTGTTGTTGTTGTGGCTGTTGTTTTCGTTTGCGTTTTTTGTTTTATTTACGTTTTTATTGCTGTTTGTTTACGTTTTTGCCATCTGTATCTGTTTTGTGCACTTGACATCTTTTTTCAGGTGGAATATGCAATAATGACAACAACAACAAAGCAACAACCACAAAAACCAGAATAAAAACACTGGCAACCGCAATGGTCGTCAATACACAGTCGCTGTCAGTCGCTGTAAATGCAAACCATATTCGAACAACAACAATAACAACAGCAATGCAAAATTTTGTTACTAAAATGCGTAGTTGAATGACCCAAATTGAATTGTTTTCAGTGTATTTATTTGTATGTGTGTGTGTGTTTGCATGTGAAATAGCTATGCATTCTACACCATAAATGTAGGTTTGAAAAGTTTAAGATTTCGATATCGAATTGTATGTATGTGTGTGCGTTTTTGTATTTTGCCATTACCGTTGCCAATTTTCAAAGTGAAATCTGAAGGTGAATGTAAAAAATGGAACAACATGAATCACAGCAACGCGAAATGTGACACAAGTCAAATGTCGACATGCGTTTTCCACTTAAGAAATTCGTAAACAATCACTATGCACATTTTGTAGTAAAAACAGAGCGCTTCAAGTCACTCTAGGTGGGTTTTAAATTGATTCAATATACTTAACAGTGAAGCAAGCATTGCTTTTACATTAATTTTCAGTTGTAAATAGCCAACCATTGACAGATTTTCTTTGTTACAGTTATGTGAAAAATGTATACTACGTTCGGCACAGCTCCTCGATCACTTGAAGCGGATGTGGCGAGTTGCACCATTGAGTTATCTCCATTGCGGCCTTTCATTATGTAGATCTTGTCATAAAGATTCCTAAAGACTTTAGTCTCTCTTTGTAGATTCGTGTTTTTTTTTTACGATCGTTGGCGAAGTATCGTCGCCGCAGAAAACGAATGTCGTATGTTCCATTGAATAAAGTCGCACATACGACAATCGTTTTTTCAGGTGACGGTATGTCGGGTAGCTTTTCCTCCATGAGAGTCATTTTACCAAGGCACATGTGTTTGGAACGTCCTCTTAAAAGCTTCTTGACTCATGAACTATAGGAAAGAGATTGAATCCAACTACAAAACAAAGACTTTGATTATACAAAATATTGGCTATAAATGTGACTATAACCACCCATCATCGATTTACAAAGAATCTACACAGCTTACTCGGAGCGTCTCTAGTTCAAGACTCAAACAAGCCGCTCTAAGAACGGTTATAGTTAGTCTTTCAAAGCTCCTTTTCAGCGTGTAAGTTAGTTGTGCTGACATTGATTCAATCATCAATCATCAGTATTGTGCAGTGGATTGTGAAAAAATCATCGTTAGTAAAAAGTTGTATCAAATTAAAAAAAAATATCTCCTTAAAACTTTAGAAGCTATCACTAAAAGTGTTGGTATTCTTGCTATTTTTAGAAGTGTTTCTATGTCTTGATGGGATCTTAGGTAGGTAGATGAGATCTTAAGTTAGCTTGGTCCCCTAGACTGTCGAAGAAAAAGTTGCCTAAATAGTTCATCGTTCTTCTGGATAAAGCAGAGCATAGTAGGTGAGGTGTATTTTCCTCCTCTTTCTCGTCCATGCAGCTGCGACAAACGTCATTGAAAAACAGGTCCAGCCTTTTAGCGTGGGTGCCAAATGAAAATGACTCGTTATGTTATCAATTATAGTTCTAATCTGGGTTCTGTTTAGTTGGGGAAGTTCTTTAAATCGTCGAAGGTTTAAGATTGCCAAAATTTAGCGCACAAGGTTACTTGTATTGCCTTCAGCCCATCTTAAATTAGTCCCGTGTAAAAAATTTGCATGGGAACAAAGCTTACAGGTTAAAAGAAGGACACCAAGCGCTGTCATATCTTGAAAAAAAATGAGATCTTAGGTTACGAGAGATGAGACAGTAATGGAATGTGGTCAGTCTCTGTATGGTATCAGGGGTGCTGCTGGGTGCCTGGCCACAAAGGCATTCCTGGCAACGAAGGAGCGGATGAACTGGCTCGGAAAGGATCGTAGCGTACGGATGCGAGCATGGTGACAGAGATCCACGCGCCACTTCAAGACTTCTACACTGATCTTGATAGGAAGGCAATCGAGCGCCCCAATGATCAATGGAGCCTTCGGCCTGAATGCAGGATCTCACGCGCGCTGTGGCCGAAACTGGACCAAAAGAGAATTCTGCAACTCTTACGGTTTAGCAAAGCAACACTTCGTATTCTCACGGGGGTCTTAACGGGGCAATGCGCCATCGGCATTTTTGCGGAAAGACTCGGTCTGTCCCATCGAGACTACTGTCGCAGCTGCGAAGATGAAGAAGAAATTTAATCCGTGCAGCACCTCCTATGCGAATGCCCTGCGCTTCACAGCATACGCCACCGGTATCTAGGGGGCAGAGTGCTGGGCGACTTGGGATTGGCTTGTACCACGCCACTGGAGGATATTACCAGACTCATTCGACGCTCAGGTTAGTTTTAGCCAGCACCGAATACAGGATGACAGGGGATTGCCACACTCTCATCGGGTAACACAATGGGCCTTTGGGGCCTACGAGTGTACTTGCTGAGAACCAGGCGGCTTGCTGTCTTACCTAACCTATGAGAAAAGTAGAGAGGTTAATGAGATCTTACTTCGCTTAGTTTTACCAGCGTCCATACTTTTATTCTTGAAATGTTTAATATCCATCAATCCCTCTCCACTCATAATAATAAAAACACAGAGTTCGTACTATCACTCCAAAGAGAGGATTGCAAGCTATTAGTTGGGGTACTAACGGGACATTGTCTCACACCGTCAAACGTCACGCTGTCAAACTTGGCTTGGTACCAAGTGATGCAGGCACAAGATGTAGTACAGACAATGCCAAAAGTATCCTGGAGCACTTGCTATGCCACTGTTCTGCTCTCCACAGATCACGGATTAGCTGTCTTGGATCCGTGTCGTTCCCTCCCAGAAAGTATTGCGGAGCAAAAAAGCGGCGACTTACTTAGATTTGCCAAAAAGTTCTTAAAAAAACAATGTATGGGTCTGGAACGCCAAAATCTTGGTACAACTATGGACCACTACTTGGTCTATGTGAGACCCCTTGGGTCAAATATCTCATGAGTTTCGTGAATAATTCTATGTAACAGTCACATAACCCATCGACACCCTGGATAACGTAGTAATTGAATCAATATGAACTCGTTGGTGAACTCAGATCGTCCATCGTGATGAACTTGGCAAATGCCATTTTGATAGCTAAACGCTTTTCCGGTCCAGTCCAGTTCAGTTAGTCTGTAGTCAACCTTGGTTGATTTTGAACCGATTCTACTTTGCGGATATGTCGCACCAAGTGGAACACTGCGGCAAAGTAAATAAGAAAAGTAATGTTCCATGTTTGGTGATTTGGTTATTAATAGACTGGGTTCGAAAGAGCACGTATCGGTACCATTAGGCGCAAGTAACTAACCAAAACACAGACTAACCGGCCACGAGGCAAACATTGGCAGAACGGCAGCAGCAGACCGCAAGCGAGTGAATAGCACGTAAACGTGCACATTAAGTGTCGGTGTGTGTGTGTATGTGAGTGGTTGCATGTATGAAAATGACTTTGGAGTGATTGCATGCACTTAAACGGGCGCGTACTCGCGACTGCAGCAGCGGCAGCGTCCGCGTACATTCGATTGTAATTGAGCGGATGGCGAGGAGACGCCAATGTGTACTTGGCGGCGTTATGTGATTTTCATGGCTGGCGATCCGTGTACAGTTGCTTTCGTTCTGCCTCGCCCCAGACACCCAGTCCACTCCGGTCCGAGCTGCCGGCCAAGCGACCCGTGCACAGTCGCCGTTGCTGCCGTCGCTTGTTGGGTCTATTGAACGCGGCCGCGTCTAGCGCAACTTATTGCTCGAGTGATCGCAGCTCGTTGACTTTGATCTATTATCAGCGGCGCAGAAACGCGACTGCACTGCGAGCAAAAATCGCGCACCGTGCCGGCTGCGCCACTGCAAAAGTGCAACAATGTTGCAAATGTACAGTGGGCCCATTGCGTCGGCAGAACGACACGATGTGCACCGACGGAGGCACCCGAACAGTAGACTTTTATGATGGCGATTTTGGCGTTGCGGCAGTCGGTTAGTGACGTTCAGCGCAGATTGGGGGAGGGGCGAAGCGGCCGCAATGGTGACGACACGAAGGCAATCGACTTGCTGATGGAATACTTGTGCAAATATCTACGAGGTGTAAGCTTTTCACTGCCAGTGAATGATGGAGTGGAAAACTGCAAAAATGTATTAAATATGCAGTTGAAGAAAAGGGAACTTGAAAGCCAGGGTTGCATTTGTTCACATTGGTTTGATAGGTTAGATTCAGTTGGTAGCTTAGGGAGCTTACATAGGGCAGAGTCGGACCGTTGTGTTACCACAGCAAAAAGGAAAAGAACCTTAGGCCACACAATGACCAAATGGAATAGGGAAGTAATTGAGACTCCCTTATGAAGCGGCCGATGTTGTTAATGTCGATGGTTGACGAACTTCCAATGTCTGCAAAAAAAGGGGGCCTCAATGTAACGCAGTGTGCTATGGACCAGGGCAGGATAAGGGTTTATCTGGGTTCCGGAACACTGCAGTGTTCTTGGTAACGAAACTGCCAATGAACGTGCTAACTGCGGATCAGGGTGTACACCCATGGGACCAACAATCGGTACCAGTCTAGCAGGAACCCTGAACTGGATCAAGTCCTGTGCAAATAACTTACATAGAGAACGTTGGTCTAGCTTGGGAGGCTGTAAAACTGCCAAGTGTTTTGTGAAAGGAAAGATCTCCGTCGAATGGTTGGGTTAATCCCAGGACACAATCCATATGAGGCATCATCGAAGATCCGACCTGGTGAGATAGATAGTACAGAGCATTTTCTCTGTGCAAGTCCTTCCTACTCCAGAACGATTCGTTCATGAGAATAGATGAAGTCCATTTTCTCACCCTGTGTGATCTCCTGAGATTAATTAATAAGTCCGGGAAATTTGCACCGGAGAACACATAACCCTTTCTTCCTTTCCACCCACCTTCTCTTTTTCCCTATTTCCATCTTCTCCATCAGCTTTTTTCCTGAGCCCTAAGTACAGTAGTCTTAAGGCTAAAAAGCCTGAGTGCTTGAGGTAATGACCTCCTTGGTTCCCCCTCACATATATCCATCCATCCATGTAGATACTAAATTACATCTTCTTCCTCTGAAAGAAAGACTCCACTGGGCATACTTACGCCCGGTCCAAAGTCCAATTAAGACAGCTTCTGTTGACGCAATTGCAAGCACAAAAATTGTTGTGATCTCTTGAATGAAAAATGATATTTCGTTTGATTTGACGCTGAAGGTATTCGGTAGGTCAAAGAGGGCCTTAAAACAATCTCTGGTGTTATCAAAAGAGTCTTCAATAATGGTTCGGGCAGTCAATGAGTGCAAGAAGAATCAAGTTTTTGCCAACAAACACTATTTCATTTGATCTCAAGAGGTAATGAGAAGCAGTGATCGTTTTCTGTAAACAAAACTGGCACTTACACGTTGAGACATATAAATTACTATAAAGCGCTGAAATATGGATCCATTCAGGAAACGATGTGGCTGTCCTGGGAGTTAAACAATTCACTACAAACTTGGCCAAATCTTCACATCTGTTGTTATTGGTGACAATTGCTGCATTTGGGTGATTCAATGGTTGTACGAGGGCATCCACTTTCTAAAGTTTGAGTTTTCAACTGCACTGATTATTGCCGAGGACTCTTCCTGTCAAATTTTATATTTTTTAAAACAACCAGAAATATGGTGTTGGAAAAGTTTCTTCAGTCCCTGAGAGCGCAAAAAAATTGTTTACTTTTCCAATACTGTCATCTCAGTGATGCAGAAAGTATGCGCGCAAAAATTTTCAAAAACTTGTTAACCGAAACCTACTGCAAAAATCACTAGAAGTCTCTGTACTATAGTTTTGGTCGGTCGAAGCTGCAAACTAATAACCGCAACTTTGCAACTTTCAAGCATAATAAAATTTTATTTGATTTTGGATCCTGCAGCGTTGATCTGCGGCAACAAACATTGCAGATAACTTATTGAACCTTTGAGCGGATTTTGTATTTGTGTGTGTTGCTGTGGGGTTTTATGACTGAAGCGCGCCCGCCCAAGTCGTCAATATTCGGCAGCGCGCACACACATACACAGATCAAACCGAACAAGGCCCGCTGCCACATTGACGAGTGCATAATTTCATAATTTTCTGCAGCCCACGTGTAGCAGTAAGCGAGCGCAAAAACACAGCGCCACATACAAACATATCTACACTTCCTTATAAGTCGTTACAACAGTGTTGCTGTACTGTGCCTCCCGCTCCAGACAGATGCTTCGAATGTGAGCAATGCGCTGTGGCCCGGCGCCGCTTGCTTTCTACGGGCAATTAAAATTTAATGGGTCGGAATATTCAAGGAATGCACTTACGAACGCCGGTTGCTGAACCGTTGCAGCAATGCAACGCGCCCTTACAGAGAGCGACGATGGGGAAATGTAGAGGAATTTTACTACTAAATTTCATTATTTTATATTTGAAATATCGTTAACGGCTGCTTTTTGCTGGGCGTATTCAAAATAAATTGCTTTCCTAACAAGATTCCATGATAATTTGTTGCATTTTTTTAAAGCACCCTGTTTTTAGAGTGTTGTCATATGGCAACAATTATAATGCTGCGGCAGTGGTCATTAAGTACGTAAAAGCCAAAATTATTTGAAAAATGTTGTTTTATGGTTGTTTAAAGTTTAAACGTATAGAGTTTTTATTTCAAAAAACTTCACATTAAAGACAAGAAAAATTATTACTGGAATTTAGAGCTGAGAAAATATCGATATCCCATTGGATATTTTTGATAGCTTGAGTGAAAAATATTGATATTATCGGATAAATCAGTGACACACTAAAGACCCAAAAAAATTATTCCTGGAATCTAGAGCTTAGAAAATATCGATAAATGGCCCATTTGATATTTTCGATAGCTTGAGTGAAAAATATCGATATTATCGGATAAATCAGTGAGACACTAAAGACTAAACAAAATTATTCCTGGAATCTAGAGCTGAGAAAATATCGATAAATGGCTCATTTGATATTTTCGATAGTTTAAGTGAAAAATATTGATATTATCGGATAAATCAGTGACACACTAAAGACCAAACAAAAAATATTCCTGGAATCTAGAGCTGAGAAAATATCGATAAATGGCCCATTTGATATTTTCGATAGCTTGAGTGAAAAATATCGATATTATCGGATAAATCAGTGACACACTAAAGACCAAACAAAAAATATTCCTGGAATCTAGAGCTGAGAAAATATCGATAAATGGCCCATTTGATATTTTCGATAGCTTTAGTGAAAAATATCGATATTATCGGATAAATCAGTGAGACACTAAAGACCAAAAAAAATGATTCCTGGAATCTAGTGCTGAGAAAATATCGATAAATAGCTCATTTGATATTTTCGATAACTTGAGTGACAAATATCGATATTATCGGTAAAATCAGAAATGTTTCATGTAACTTACATATTGCGACTTAACAAAGAAAAGTAGTTGAATGATTTTTATAAATAAAAGTTACTTAATGATTTTTATTATTATCCCCATTATCCAATGGGATTTGAATTGCATGGGCAGTGCCGCGCCCTCTTGTCCACACACAACACATATTATTCAGAAATCCTCTGGACATATAATCTAATCTGTCGAAATTTTAGATCAATCGATCACGTAGTTTCTACTCGAACCCACATATTTGAATATCACAGCGGAATATCTATGGCAGCACTGCCAGCATAAAATGTTTTAGAGGTATTGCCGTCACATCACAAAACAGGGATAGTCTGGATAGTATCACATTACCATCCATAGGAACATCAAAATATATCCATCCATTCTAGCGATGGTTGTACAGCTCTACTGGCATCATAAGGAAACTTTCAAAGTGTCCATCAGCGAAAGGGTTAACAAGAAATGGAAAGTAAAAGAAAAATTAAGAAATTTCAAGGACAAATAAAAAGTACTCGTATTTATGAACTAGGAAACCTGTTAATTTTTCGAAAACATCTTTTTTGAACCTACTTATCCGCTTTAACATTCAAGGCGTTTTAGAAGGTTTTAACTTTTATCACAAGTCGGTTTTTTCTAACTAATGGTTTTGGTTTATTAGAATCGTGCACTAAAATATCTGGCGCCACCAGTTGTTGTCATTATCACTTTATTCAATTTTTTATTAATGTTTGAGTTAGTGAGAATGCACATTAATTTTGACAGCAAACTCAAGCGACCAATTGTTGTGGTCTTCTCATGAGGCGATTCATATTTTTGACTCACTAACGAATGTGCTGTCAGTTGACACAATCATAAGCACTGCTAACTACATGACAAACAGTTAATGAATGAATAAATACATAAATAAACATATACATATGTGTGTGTGTTGGTGTGCTGATGCAATTGATGCTATGACTTGTCACGAACTAGTGATGTCATTATTAGTGACTGCATCAAAACAAACTAGCGCCCAATGTTCGCTTGATGACACAATACACCTTGCACACTGGGACAAAAACCCACAATCACGCGCGCAGTGAAGGTAGATCAAAAGTTGCGAATTTCAATATTTTTCTTGACTTTTTTATGTAATAACGATACAGCAAGTATGTGGAAAATAAAATTCATTCAATCAAGTTCTTTAATCCAATTCAGTCGTTAATCGAGTCCTTTAAAATTGAACTTTTAATATGTTTTTTTAGTTCTAATAAACATTATTATTATCCTTTAGATTCCCAGATAATTTATACTTTAAAATTTTTGTATTTGTCATAGACATATTTAGAGTCTTTAAACAATAAATGGAACCAAACATTTTATTTTAATAATATTTATTTTGATGGAAAAACGTTATCAAATTGATGTCTCTTTCCTAAAATATTTGAAACATTGTCAATTTCTATGAACTATAACTTTTATTACAACGGTAAGTAGGGACTAGTGTACGACCGAATGTGGTTGGTTGTTAAATTCGTTGCTTTTTTTTAGTACAATTTTTAGTTTTTGGTATTTAAATCATTAAACACTTGTCTAATAAGTTTACATGTTTAGTTTTAAACGGGTTCAACAAATTTTGTGTCAATATTTTTTATTACAGAAAAGATATATAATATTTATGGAAAAATACAAAATTATAACTTTTTCATTTTATTTAACCATTATTAAAGAAACAGGGATTTGATGAAACTCGCCCAATTCGTAGACTTCAATTCGAATGCAAACTTTCCCTGATATCGCTGCAAATTATTGGAAATTATTTTGGGGATAACAGTAACATTTTTATAATTTGCTTTGAATTCATTTCTAAAAATATTGATTTGTTGTTGTCTACTTAAATTAAACCCATAAATAACTCATAGCTTTTGCTTTAAGATGACAAATAGGTGAAGTTGCTCTTAGGCAGCTTTGGGGTCGAAAGGTTTAAAGGTCGTAACTTTCGACTATACATAGGGTATCAAGTTCTGGTTGAAAAACTGCATTCCGAAACCCGATATTCAGTTATCAAATACTTCAATTATTGTTGCCAGTTTTTCGCTTATTTTTCTCACTGTGTGTTCGTTGCTTCTCACAGCAAAATGCTTTGGGCGCGCACCATTTACATACATTGGATACTAAAACTACAACGTTGGCGTCATCGGTGATGATGATGATTATGTTTTTCGCGCTATTAATTCATTGGCATTTGTTTGTTTTTAATTTTCATCGCTGTCGTTGCGTCACTACAGCGCGTTGTACTTATAAGGCGATGCATGCAGTCGGAATTGTGTGAATACGCCCAAGTGTTGGTCTGTCTCGCTGGCTGTGTGGTGGGTGTTTGCGGTTATTATGAATGAATTGGAATTGGAAAACGTTGAATTTTCAAAGGCGTTGCATTGCAATTAATCGCATAATAAAGTGTTTCCGTTTGCATTTCAGTGCGAAGAGGAAATGACAAATTTGGCAAATCAGCATTGGGCTCTGCGCACCGCTCGGAGCGTGTTCTTCGTTTGGCCACTCCAATTCGAGAGCGAATGGCTGGCAGCAGCACTTGGCAGAACTGTGGCTCGAGTGGCGTGTGCAATCTGTCCATCGGTGCGTGCAATTCGCTGCATTGCTGTCCATTTCGCAGCACTCAAGTATGGCAAATGACAGCATTGCGTGTCGTTCGTCATCACACTGCACTGCACTGCACTCTCTGCCAGCAACAGCAATAAGGCGGCAACAGCAATAATTGCTGTTGCCGCAATGACGACCAAACGGCCGACACGACAGTGAACATCTGATGATGCAACAACTTCTGGGCCACAGACTTCTTGTTTTCTGTTCAAGAGTTGCTGGCTGCTCTCTGCTGTGAGTGTCACTGTCGGAAATTGTGCACGCACCGGCATGCAATGCGTTCAGTGCTGCCAACACAAGTGCAGCGTTGCCTCGCTGCAAAGTTAAATTGCATTTCCCACAGAATGAGAAAGTTCTATGGAGTCTATTCAGTTTTCTTTATGTCTGTTGTTTTCAATCAGAGGCAGCACAAGTCAGAAACGGCTGTAAAGGTTTGTTCTGAATTGGTCGAAAATTTGTTTAATTAGATTAGAAACAACTTTTGCAAGCACAAAAGAAAATTTCCAGAAATTGTTAAATGGATTTTTATCACAACTTTTTGATTAAACTGCATGAAAAAGTTAGTCAAAAGTTAACCGCTTTGACACCGAATTTGACCCTGTGTCTCGATATTACTTTTTGGTATTTAAATCATAAAATTGTCTAAGAAGTGTGCACACGACATTTGAAGTCGCCACGCCTCTTTGTTAGAGTTCTAAAACTAGTTTACTTTTGAACAATTTTAGCTTAAAACGGCTTAAATAAAGTTTGCATCAATATTATTTAATTACAAAAACATAGAAAATGTTATAGAAAAATACAAAAATATTACTTTTTTATTTTATTTAACCATTATTAAAGAAACAGAGTTTTAATCAAACGCGCCCAATTCGTAGACTTCAATTAGAACACAAACTTTCTCTGATATCGCTGCAAATTATTGGAAATTATTTTGGGGATAACTGTACAATTTTTATAAATTGCTTTGAACTCACTTCTAAAAATATTAATTTGTTGGTGCCTACTTAAATTAAACCCATAAATCAATCGTAGCTTTTGCTATGAGATGACAAATAGGTGAAGTTGCTCTCAGGCAACTTTGGGGCCGAAAAGGTTAAGAAATACATAGAAAATAGTTCCATGTTTGGCGAAAGCTAAAACTATGTTCAGTGTTCGGGCTGTCGTCCATAGTCCATCGTCGCCATACGAATGTATTGATTCTATATTTTGATAGATGCAGTCGTGTCGCTGCCGTCGTCTATGTGTTTGGGTCTTTCGGCAAAGTGCTGTGCGCAGACAGCCACACTTAAACCTTACCTAAGAACCATGAAGCATTTCAAAATGTTATCAATATTTTTTTAAATTATGTTCAGGTAAATGAATTGTTGACAGTGCGTCACATCACCAGGCAAAATTTTTAAGAAATTCTTATATAATTAATTGATCTTTGGGTTAAAAGACTCACAAATTTAATCTCAATTCTAAATGGAGTTTTTTACCAAAAAAACATTTTCATAAAGACTGATGTAATTTCCTTGCAGTCGTTTCTGCCGCTATCACATTGCGTTTTATTCAAACTATTCGAGCGCATCAAATACGCTTTGGCTGTTGCAATCCCGTTTGTCTGCTGGCTGCCCATGCGTGCAATAACTGCGACCTAGTGTTGCCAGAAGTTTTTCTTTCGAAAACCAAATTCTTAAAAAGTCGTCATTATCGGACACAAAAAGCCATCCAAGCATGTTTGAATTAAACTTTTGAACCAAAATAAATTTAAATGTAATTATAAATTTGTATAGTGGAGAAAATCTTTTGACAAGAGGTGCCATATTGAACTGATAACATTCCACCGTCATTGCAGTCATACTTAGTACGTAAAAACTATAATGTTTTCAACTATAAATCGAAATACACTTGCACACTGCATTGAATTAGTGAATATGCCCCAAAAAAATTTTGTATATCGCAGAGTCGCACAGTGCTTCGACTCCATATAAACATTGGAAAAAATGCTTGCTTGATATTCGTTAAAAAATTGCAATATGAGTAATTTTGGGCTGTTGACCTCAAAAATTATGTTTGTTTTCCAAAAAACAAAATCGAATGTATAAAACCCTGAACAATGAAGCTATAATTAGAAAGTCAAGCCACAGCGAATTGAAAAACTTCGACCTTGAAAGGGGAAAAATGTGGTGGTGAAGCTTACAATTTATATGTGAAAGTTATTTTTTAAATTCGACCTCCATGAGGTGGAAGTTTAGTTTGTTTGGGGAGCATTGTTTTTAGTCTTTTTTTTAAGTCAGTACAAAGAATTAATAACAAAAATAATGAAAATTTGTTCTTCCTTTACTTTCCTCCATTTTCTTAGAAAATATTAGCATTATAACATTACCTCAGTAAACAAATTTCATAATAACGAAAAAAAGTCTTTCTGTTTTAATTGGCATTAAATCACATTTTAGCAAACATATTTCATAATAATATACACATATAGATAATATGGGTCTCAATGGGTTAAACAGGCGAGCCAAACCCATCTGCGTATAGAACATTAGTAATTCGCGGCATTGGCTTTGTTAATATAGAAGATTTCATATTTTATGTAGGGCTTCCTTTATCTATAGGGGGGCGGGACCATGCCCGTTTTAAATAGCGTCAGTACTAATATACTTTTTCGTACCGGCTACACCTCTTTCGAGCTTCATACCAATGTAAATGAACCTCTAAGCACCTCAGAAATCCAATTAAGGACTGTAACGAAAAGAAAGTGCACACTTGCTAACGTAATTTTCTCGCAGCATATATATTTTTCGTTTTTTTTTATAAATACCGTTAAATAGAGTAGGCCTGAAAATACTGATTTCATACAAATTTCGTTTCATATATTTTTATATTACGAAAATGACGCGCATCGAGCTAGACATCCTTAAAAAAATTCTGTACAGTCGGTTCACTGAAACATGTGCTTCGTACAGAAAATTAGCCAAACGACATCGCGTGTCCATAAACTCCGCTAAAAAGATGATTCTTAAGTATGGTGAACATTGCACTATCAACGACCTACCAAACAGTGGCCGTAAAAAGTCCTAAACAGCCAAAATGGAAGGAAAACTGAAGCATTCGATTGACGAAAACAAGTGCATTTCTATTGGAAATTTAGCTAGAACGAGTGTGACGATAGTGCAAAGAGTGAAGCAGAGTAATAACACATATAAAAAACAAAAAGTACCAAAAAGAAACGAAAATCAAAAAGTGGCTGGCGAACGCGATACAGAAAACTATAACTCGTCTCTGCAATGAAAAATGTTCGTGCATCACTATGGATGACGAGACATATGTAACAGACATCTGCATGGTTCCATTCACTTTCTCTCGCACAGTGTTGACACTTCTGCTGAGTGCACACTTTCTGAGAGTCATTACAATATGAATACAGTAATTTCTGTAGGCCAAGCAAAAGCTGTGCACAAAAAGAAATAGTCACAAAATAGAGAGAGTCATAACACACCATTCTCTTTAGTGAATATTCATTACTTACTTGTTCGTAAGGTTATTAACATTAGTTAGCATCATTTGTATATAGTAACGGTATATTTCGTTTTTGTTTTCATTGTTGGTATTCGTTGACAATTTATTAACTTGATAGAACTTGAAAGAAAGGCATTTTTTAGTTTCATTTTGAACACAGTACTCAATATGAATGATTTGAATCATTCATTTGATTTCGCTGTATTCCCAGCATAAAGTGAATACAGTTTCTGTTTGAGTACACTATAAAATGACTCATTCAATTTATGAATACAGTACAATCTGTCACTCGAGAGCAAATTATAACTCATTCATTCACAATCACAAAAACGAATGTGAGTGAGTGAATACGTATTTAAGAGTGAATGAATCAAAACGCGTTTTGAATGCAATCATGCAGACGTCTGATATGTAAAAATGAACTCAAAATCACTGTCAGGAAAAAATGAGAATCCGCTAAATGCACCAGAACTACATCCAATAAAGCGCTACTGGGCAATAGCCAACAGAAAGCTTATGAAAGATGGACAAGAAGCTAAAAATCTTCAGAAATTAAACAAAAATGTTAAAACAAAATATTTGACCAAAAAAATTTACATTAAAGTTATACAGTCCTTACTTTTAGTTAGAGCATTTTACGAAAATCCAATGATTAAATAAAATCGCAAAAAACCCGGGATTTTATTTTATTATGCATAAACTAAAAGTTTATTCTAGAGAATTACATAAAAAATTGTAATGTAATTGTTGTAATAATAATGCGCATAATAATAATAATGATTTCTTGGACAGCACTGCAGTAAAATGTTCTTCGGTCTTTTTGTCACATTTGGAATTGCCAACACTCAAAACTGTATTTTATTAAAATACCCTAATTCGTGATTTTGATCAACTTGTAAATGCTAAAAGACTCTCAAAATTTTACCGATTTCGAAATTATTTAAAATTCTTCTTAAACCTTTCGCTGTTTTGTTGCCATATGGCAACATGCTCCTTTGTAGATGTGTGAAAACTCTATGGTTTCAAGAATAAATGTTTTTGTTGGTCATAAGAATAGTTTGAAGTTTTAGAAATAATACAAAATTAAAAAAACGATTATTGAAAAATAAGTATACACGTTTTTTGAATTTTATATCTTTACATAGTAAAGAAAGAAGCAGAAAGCAGCAAAAATAAAAACAATGGTTTAATTTACTTTTTTGCTTCAATTCAGAGATATTTTTTATATAATTTTAGCTGAAGTAAATGAAGAAATATTAAATTTTTAATTATACGTAAACCATTTGATGTTTGAGTAACTATTACAGCCAGAAAGATATGATTGCTGTCATATGACAATTCTCGAAAAAAACAGGATTTGGCAACAAAAATTAAAAAAATTTGTATCGAATGTTGCTGATAAAACCACACAAAAGATAGAACCGATAAATTTAAAGATTTAACCTTCTCCATTAAAAACCTGTAACGAAAGGGTTAATGACAGTATTACCTTTTAACTCACATAAAATTCTTTGAACATTAAAATAATAACATTTTTCTATGTTTGTTTCAATTCAAAGCACTGTAAATCGATCCGTAAAGTTTACACAGCCCACACACCAATCTGGACGCCAATCTGGCAACACTGTCCACAGCCAATTCCGCACATGCAACATGCAACTCAACGAGAGGAATGCGATTTTCGTCGCTTTGTGTATCTCGGTCGTTGATGTTTAAAATTGCGCTGCGTTGCGGTTGTTGCTGTTGATGTTGTGGTCGCTGCGGCAGCGACGATAAAAAATCGAAGCAAACCGTTCCAGCTGCCTTCGTTGGCGTTGGTGAAACACCGCTGCTGGCTGCTTTATGGCCGTCGAGCCATTTAACCACCGCCACAGCCATTGGCGTTCGGCGACGTCATTAGCGTCGCAACGTTAAAACCGTCGCCGATTTCTGTGTTGATGTTGGTGCTGATTCATTTGTTATTGTTTACTATTTGCTCGCGCGTTGCAACGTTGCAATGCGCCAAAAACGAAACAACAAAAATAAAACGCGCCACTGTAAATGAAAACTTGTTGTGATGCTTGTAAATTCGTGAAAAATAAATGTAAAATATTTATTTTTGGAAAATATATCACTCAGCGCGATCGCGGCAGCTAAAACGTTGCGGCGATATTCAGTCATCTAACAAAAAGCACATTTCTTCGTTTTTAGTGTTGTTTTTATTTAATTTCTTTGTTGACTTTTTTCTGTAGAATCGAAAAATGTCATCACTAAATGCCGCCTCCAATTAAAGTCACATCAACAACAACAACAACAATGCTGCGACATGCTGCGAGCACAGTCAGCGACTATTTGGTCTCCCTGTCGACATCGTGAAGGTTTCACGTTGTCGTTGTTGTTGCTGTTGTGTCATTCAATTTCATTGTAAAAATGTCAACAACACCTGAAGAATTCCAAAGAAAAACGAAAATTTCGTCAATGCAACAATGTTGTTTACAATGCGCCGCGCACTGTGCAATTGCCCGCAAAGCACAACTGAACAAACAATAACATTCAACAGTCAACAACAACAACAAAAAACCATAAACAGTGGCAACACACGAAAAACAAAACAAATTTTTGCACTGAAAAACAAAATTCCGAAAAGAGTTTTTGCGATTCTTGTGATATTTGTCTGATCATACGTTGCGTTCCGATATGGTTTTGTGTTTTCGTTTTTTTTTTTGTATTTAGTTGAGTTTATTTACAGAGAATCACAACCACAAATTCTTCAAGCGAAAATTAATTTGTGTTTTGTTGTTGACCAATTTTGATTGTAAAAACAAAAAGCAGAGATAGAACGGACATACATACACAATATGTATCTACATCAGTGGCGGATTCAGGGGGGTTTTGGGGGCTGAAACCCCCCGAAATATTACAATTGACTTTTAAATTACATACAAAGGCATTTTATAAATGTTAAAGAATCACTTTTTGAAACCCCCGAAATATTTTTCTGAATCCACCCCTGATGTACATACAGGGGCGGATTCAGAAAAATATTTCGGGGGGGTTTCAAAAAGTAATTCTTTGATATTCATAAATTGTCTTTTAATTTGTATGTAGTTTTAATGTCGATCCTAATATTTCGGGGGGGAGGTTTCAACCCCCAAAACATCCCCTGAATCCGCCACTGTGTACATACGTAAAAGGCCAGTGGCGCACATGGCGGAGAGCCCCCAAATACAAAAATTACTGATGACAAATTTGGTTGAAAATGGTATTAGGCTCAAAAGTGGACGCAAACCCCTCCCTCGGCGCCCTTTTCCGGAAATGCCTACTGGAAATAAACAAGTACGAAAACACGAGGCGTTTATATTTGTTTTGCTGTTCGTAAAAAAAGATTTTATATCTCAAAATTTGGTAGTAAATTAGAAGTAAACAACAACACTTGCTCAGGGTTGACGTTTGCACGCTTGTTGACGCTTATTTGATGGGTAAAAGCAGGCCCAAAGTGATCCTGGAGGGTACCACCAGTGGCGCACACATGATTTCATTTGAGGGGGAGGAGGTTTTGCGTACAACTTTTGAGCCCAAAACCATATTGAAACCAAATTTTGTACAACAATTGTTTGTATCTGGGGGGCCAGAAGTTTGAACCGCCAAGCTTTTTTCCATTACTACTTTTTTTACTACATTTTTTACTATTATTTTTACAACGTTTTTACGTTGTAGAGTTTCTTCTTCTTCAAATAAACTACAACTGCAGATGTTGATTGCTTCTGGCGCGCACTCATTTTTCCGAATTTCGTTCGCAAGAATACCAATTTGCTCTACAGCTCTAGCCTAGAGAAAAAATTGTCATAGTGTATACGTCGAATAGAGTTCATCGTTGTATAGAGTTTATCAAACTCTACGTAGAGTCAAATCTCTAGTAGAGATCCTCTATAGTGTAAACACATTTGATAGACAAGAGTTCGAGAGTAGATAGAGCTCTACCGAAATTTCTCTAAAGTGTACACGCAGCTTTAAGGTTAGGTAACCATTCTAAGTGTAAGTTTTATGATCATAAAAATAGATCAATTAGTTGGCCTTAGTGTAGACAGATTTAGCATTGAATTAATCGAGTTAACACTGTAACACTGTATTTACGCATTCTGTATTCAATATATTATACATAAAAATCTTGTAAACAGCCTTCGACAGCGTCGCCAACTTGTGGGGAGTTCCCAATTTGCGACTATTTAATTTGGCTTGGTTCAAAAAGTATTAAAAGTATTTGACGGAGGAGGAATTTAGAATTGTTTACTCAGACTTTTATTGTCAAGTCTCCTGCAAAGCTTCAAAGTATAGAAAAAAAAACTTGGGAGTTTAAAATATCCAAAAAAAAAATTAAAATTAGTACTTAAGTATAGAAGAGCGATGGGTAAGTATAGATTACGAGTATTAAAAACCAATATTCTGTCTCACCCGAAAAAATGTGTTATCTGTTGCAGCTTTTTGTTCCTCTTTATACTACAAAGTTAGGTTAGGTCATCAATTGTTCACTTGGTGGTTCACCAAGGTTCAAACTGTAAACCTTTTAAAATTTAAATTTTAATGTATCCGCTCCATAACCAATCTTCTCACTACGATCGATCGATCCACCTTGGCTCTAACAGAAAATCGAAAATTGCAAAATAGAAGGATAGATTATAAAAATCAATATTTCAAACTCACAAAAAAATCATTTAAAAGTTTCTTAAAAATATTTCTACTTAAACTAAAGTTCAAGTTGTTAAAGCTCCTATGAAAACCAATGTGATTTGTGAAGAGAAAGTCCATCATATAAACTATGAAATGTGATCTTAGAATCGGGATCCTTTATAAGTCTAGAGAGAACCGGGTAGTGGCACAGAAAATTACTTATGTATGATCTCTTTCTTCTTTTCATTTAGGCAACTGTGACGGTAGTTCAAGCTGTCAGGACCCAATCTGGATGATGTCCAAAGAGCCAATATTTTGTTACGATCGTAACAGTATCTGCCAAGCGGGATAAGTGCAGTGTTGCCAGATCAGGAGATTTCCTTCTAGATTTAGGAGATTCTGGGCCTTTTAGGAGAGATTTTAGAAGGAAGAATTGTTTAGGAGAAAGTTTGGGAGATTTACATTTTATGTTGGGGAATTTTTCGGATCCTTAGTGGATTTTTGGAAAATTTTTGAATAACGAAGTATGATGTAGTGGGAACATTGGCAACAAAACATATTTTGGCAACTTTTTAATAGCCAAAGAACCCTATTGTGTTTAAATTTT
Organism: Melieria omissa; assembly: GCA_963971225.1. Lineage (NCBI taxonomy): Eukaryota > Metazoa > Arthropoda > Insecta > Diptera > Ulidiidae > Melieria > Melieria omissa. The sequence continues at coordinate 106,264,251 of OZ020268.1, read as the reverse complement.
GTTAGTTTACAACATGTAAGCTCGTTCTATCTCATTCTTACTTATTGCTGTCACAATGATAATCCCCAAAAAATGGTACTTCTTATTTAATTTATTTTTTTATATTTGTTAAGGTGTTCTTGTTGTTAAGCTGAAGATGAATAAAAAAGGCTGCAATAAAAATAAATATTTGCGTATATTTTTATTTTTTATGAGAAGATTAATCTCTTGAAAATTACGCAAATAATAAAAAATTTTAGGAGATTTTTTAACTTTTTTTTAAGAATTTGGAGATTTCAGGTATCTGGCAACACTGGATAAGTGTTAGATAGTAAGATATATAGTTTTTAAAAGAGGATATTTGCACTGAGACCAGAGATGATCTATTGAGTCCCTTACAATTTTAGAGAACGTCCCCTAATTCCATCGACCTAATGTAGTTAAGGTTACTTTTCCTCCTTTTCTGTGCTGAGAGGGATGCTTGATGAAGTTTTAAAGTTGCGGTTCGATAGTGTCTCCAGCGACGTCATGCAAGCTCGACTGAGATACAGTTTACTTCGAAGTTGTTGTGGTCTGGCATCCAAATATGAATGATCCGAGTAGAGAATGTGTTTGCTTTTGAAGCAATGAACCAACGGAGAAAATGCCACTTTTAATGTGGGAAAAAACTTCTTGGAGCTTGAAATTACTCAGACTGGATCCAATTTTAATGTGATAGAAACATGCTTAAAGGTTTTAATTGGTGCTTGAAACTGCCTAAAAACATGCAAATACTTAGTTCCATAAGACGCTGGAATTGTTTGGCAAATGGAATCTGTTCTACAAACTTCTTGGCAATGTGAATGCACTGAATGCAAAGGTGTCACTATTTAAAATTTTCCTAAATTTACTTTTTTCCGTAAATTCGCAGTACGCATTTTCATTAATTAATCTGTTGTTCCCTCCTGAAAATTTAAGATTTTAAAACTGTGATAACTTAAGTTTGTGTTTTGTTAACTCAGTTAAAAGTTTTAAAACTGATATAGTGTCAGAAAACACAAATGTGATTTAAAAATAAAAGTACCCTTATTTAGTTAGCAAATATAAAATTTCATCATCACTTATTTTTGTCCGTCTTTTGCATAAAAACTGAGCATTGTATGTTGTTTGTTTTTTCAATGTTTTTGGCGTTGTTTACATTTGCTTCGTGGAACACTTTGAAGATTATTTTGTTTGCTTCCTGAAATAATCTCAGCACATGAGAATGCCAACAATAATGACAAGCAGAATGACTAATAAACAGCAACGCATTGTGTTATGAAATGGAAAAATCTGGCAGCGCGCAGCTACTTTGTTTGCTGCATTCGATGCGTGAGGGCGAGTGAGTGGGTTGAGGCGAGGTGGCGGAATATTACGGAGCGCACGCTGGGGTGTCAAAATTATGTCAAGCGTTGCCGCAGAAAGCGAAAGAGATACGAGAAATACTGACAAAATCAAAATATTGACACTGCGCGCCGCCAGTCGTGACGCTCCGCTGCCGCGCGCAGAGATCAGCGATCGAATGCGCCGACTGTGAACTGAGTGGAATTTTTGTACAAACAAACAACAATGAAACAAGTGAGCGACTGAGCGGCGCGAAATTCCAACGAAAATTTGCATGAATGAAAAGGGCAGTGGACACGAGTGGCGGCTCGCAGGCGAAGCAAATACAAAAATGCAAAAACACAATTGTACGCAGAGCGTGAGCGGAATTTTTGCCATTTGCCAGTTAATGCACAACAACAAACCAACAAACGGGCGCTCGGCTGGGGCTGCGCGCAGGCGCGCGCTTTCCGGAGTGCTGGCGTCGATTGTGGGCGGAATTTTCATGAATGGCACTTGACACATAGTCACGCACATACAGTTATGTACATATTTGGAAATACACACACACACACAACAATGTCTACTAACGATCATCGCAATGTGAAATTCCATTGTTAATCAAAAATGTTGATTCAAAATCAAATCGAATCAAAGAAAAAAACACAAAAAATTATTTACATTGTTATAAATTTGTAAAAATGAATGAATCTACGTGAATTATCATTGTTACTAGTTATTGTTATTAAATGAATTCCGTGCTCAATTAATTTGTAATTATTATTGCAATTTATTAATTTATTATTTTTATTATTTATTTATTTATTGTTTGCTCATTGGCCCAGCTAGCGTCAAGTGAATCAGATTGACTCAGACTCAGATTTGAGGAATAAGTGTTAGGTTAGGTTCATTGCGTTAGGAAAGGTTAAAAAAAAAACTGGAGTTTATGGCAGTTTGTCAAAAAAGGTTTACAAAAATAAAGAGAGTTATAATAAAGAACTCTGTGAGAGCAACTTGGGGCCATTAGTTGAACTTGTATAATTAACTGTAGACCTACGTTGGGATTGTTTTCGACCAAGTTTGTTTTGTACTTTTAATATTTTTTAAATTTGTTATTATTTTTAGATCTTTTTTCTTGACTTCTTACTTGGACTATTACCTATCTGCAAAAATAAGCGCAACCGTAATGTGTTTGAAAGTGTGTAAAAACGACAAATAAATATTTCCATTGTACACAGTGCGACAATTATGTATTAAGAACCATATCTCAGCAACCAAGTGCGCCATCTATGTGCGAGGACATGCGTTTTGAAGCTTCAACCACCCTCTACTAACTGCCAAAATTTCATCACATTTGGTTGAGATTTAATATTTAATAAAATTCATTTAGCAAAACACGTTTTCTTTTGATGTTGAAATTTTGACACAAAACAAAGAGCGGTCATTAAATTCCACGCAAAAATTGGTAAAAATGCATCAGAAACATTTCGAATGATGCAGCAAGCGTGTGGCGATACTTGTTTATCAAAACCAAATGTTTTTTTATGGCATAAACGTTTTGTGGATGGCAGAGAGTCGCTGGAAGATGAAATAAAAGAAGGAAGACCAATTTCAGTTCGGACGCCGGAAATGATCCAGAAAGTTCGTGATTTTAATGCAGAAGACCGCAATGCTTCACTAAAAACGATGTAAGAGGCCTTAAACATCAACAGAGAAACTATCCAACTCATTTTTCACGAGGATTTGTGCAAAACAAAGGTCTGCGCAAAATTTGTTCCACACACATTGAACGAGGAGCAAAAATTAATGAGAGTCAGTCATTCTAGAGACATCGTTGCAGCCGCAGAAAATGATCCAAACTTTCTGAAAACAATTGTTACGGGTGATGAAACATGGTGTTTCCAATACGATCCAGAAACCAAGCGTCAAAGTGGGGAATGCAAATCAAAAAACTCATCACAAGCCAAAAAACACGAAAAGTTCCAGCGAAGTTGTGATGGAATTGCAAAATGCAAGTGAGTCAAATCTCGGGATTTGCCCCCGATTGAGACTGATTGGTTAGCTCCAGAACCATTTAAAAAGGCATTCACAATGGACCAATTTTGCCTCCGAGTGAAAGTGCGGTCTTTCTTTTCCCTACCGAGCCTAAGTTATCTTTGCTACGTTGAAAATTTGCGAAAACTTTGTGAAAGTGCTTGAAATGAATGCACACGTTCGTATTCACTCTTGAACCGACCTCATCAACAACAACAACAACAAAAAAAAACTAATTTCGCATGAATTTTTGCAAACTGCAGAATGCTTCTCGCTCGTCTGGAAAGAAAGCAAACAAATTACGCGCGCGCATTTGGCGTTTCTAAATTTAGATTTCGCTAAAACGAGAATCATTAAAATAGCCGCGTTGTTGGTTTTTAGCCGCGTACACACATCTTTCCATACAAATGCGAAATATTTTCAAACTTGAAAGGCAATGAACCTGCAATGCCCGGTTGGACAACAACACACGAGACAGCAGCAGCAATAACAACAACGCAATGCAAGCGCTGGAATAGAACAACAAATAACAATAACAACAACATCAATATAAAAGAAGAACAAGAGGACGCCGAAGAAATAGAAGAAGAAGAAGAAGCTCGTCAGTTTGCAGCACAATTTAATTAAAAATTCGACAATCATAAAATGGCAAACACACAGCAACAATAACAACAACAGCGCAATCCAAAAATGGCAAGCAGTAACTCTCAGTCGACGAATAAAACACGGCCAGCAATCGAAACAACTGTCGCAACAACAACAATAAAGCAGCTTTAAACAAAGTGGGGCTTGACGTGACTTCAACCACGTACACACTTCTTTATGGCGGCAAAAATCCGCCAAATGCGAAATGTACGCGCAATTTTTGTCAAAGCAACAATCGGGGTTTATTGTCCGCACACGTGTGAACCAAATTTGTCCAACGGGAACAACACAAAACCGGAAACTATCGACGCAAACCGTTCGGCACATTCGGAAGTGAAAAGCGCAACGTAAGTGTTGGCCAATATCGGGCATACATATATACATACATATGTACATACACTGCGGGACACTTGATTACCCTCACTTTACTTTGTTAGCTAAGATTTTTGTGATGAAGTCAAAAACTTGTTTTTTAATGTCAAAATTTTCTGGACACTTAGTTACATGTGTTCCTGTTTTTGAACCGCCAAAATTGTATGTAAAATGATGATGAACCACATTTTTGTCCTTTTAAGCATATTTCAAGTGGGACACTTGATTACCCTCATTGCAGTTTTAGACCTGTAACAAGTGTTAGAAGGTAGGATTCGTGTAAATTGGTTTGAAAAACTAAATTGAAAGTATTAGACATATAATTTTTGTGAAATTTACAGACGGCAGATGCAATGGCCCGCGGTAAAACCTTAAAAGAATTGGAAAGGGGACGAATTTCGGCGTACAAGGAGGAAACATAAGTAACCGCGAAATCGCTCACAGAATCGATCGCGATCCATGGGTGGTAAACCATTTTCTTAAAACACCCACAACTTATGGCAAAAACCGCAAAGGTCGTACCGCAACAGCAACTTCTCTTAGAGAGAGAAGAGCAGATCTTCGTGAAGCGTCCAATTCCTCTGCGTCTGCGGGTCACATACGAGGTCTAACCAGGACGACAGCCAGTGTCAGCACTGTCCACAGAGTAATTAAGCAGTTTCCTTACATCAAACGCAAAAGGCTGCAAAAAAAACCACGTTTACTGCAAAGTCACAAAACGGTACGCTTAGAGTTCGCGCGAGCTCATCTCAGTTGGCAGCAGGAGTGGAAGTCAGTCGTCTTTTCCGACGAAAAGAAATTTAATTTGGACGGACCCAATGGCTTCCAACACTATTTTCACGATCTAAGAAAATCTGAACGATTTTTGTCGCGGCGTCATTCAGCAGCATTCTCAGTTATGTTGTCGGCAGCAATGTCGGCCCATGGCGCAATAAATTTAACAATATTGGAAGGGCGCCCAGTTTCACAGAATTATATGGAAAAGTTGGAGATTGGATTTGTAAACTTTGACGAAATATTCGCGGGGAAACGCGGGATTTTCCAGCATGATAACGCTGCCATTCACACCGCTAGTTGGTGAAGGATTGGTTTGAAGCGGAAAATGTTAATGAAATAGATTGGTCTGCATTCTCCTCCGATCCAAACATAATCGAAAATGTTTGGGGATGGTTGACACGTAAAATTTATGCAGATGGCGTCTTATAGACACAATTGAAAAATCATTTTCCGAAATCCCTGAAAATTATCTTACATCGTTGGACAACTCTTCGCCTTCTCGTCTTTTTAAGGTTATTCGCAGTAATGGTGTCCATACAAAACATTAGTAATAAAAAATTAATAAATGTAATGAAGAATTACCTCTAGTTTCTTTGTTTTCTATGAGTGAGGGTAATCAAGTGTCCCACTTGAAATAGGCTTAAAAGGACAAAAATGTGGTTTATCATCATTTTACATACAATTTTGGCGGTTCAAAAACAGGAACACATGTAACTAAGTGTCCAGAAAATTTTGACATTAAAAAAAAAGTTTTTGACTTCATAACAAAAATCTTAGCTAACAAAATAAAGTGAGGGTAATCAAGTGTCCCGCAGTGTATGTCTGGCACATGCACACTTGCATACGTCTCATAAATACTTATGCGATTGTTAACTGGTCGCAAAGTGAAAGATTCCGCGTGCAGAGCAAATTAAATCGATTAGCAAAAAGTTAAAAAAAACTAAGATGAAATTGTTAGTGCATAACGGGTGTGCTTTATATAGAGTGTTGAAAAATACGGGTTTTTTTAGAGTTGTGTTTATGTCAATGGGTCATATAGGCCCAGCGTTCTTAATACATTTTGGTTGAGGTTGAGAAAAAAGTTATGAGTATTGATCACTTATTATTTTTAAGCAGAGCCTCGTGGCTTTTCATGGAAGTTTGAAGTCAATGGGCCCAATAAATCAAGTTTTCTTTAACCCTTTGTTGACCCTGTCAGGTTTATATGAAGAAATACTTGTCTAATTATTTCTCATTTAAAGTGCTTTCACCACATTTTAAGACAATTAAACTCTATTAAATCATATCTGCCCCATAAAAACGTTTAACTCATCGTTGACCCCGTTATATTTAGAAAAAAATGAAAAACATGTGTCTAATTATTTTTGATTTCAAGTGTTTTCTCCAACTTTAAAGTAAAAAACTCATTGGATAATGTTTTTTCATAGTTTCAACACACAAACTCTTAACCCGTCGTTAACCACGACACATTTTGATTACTAAAATAATGAAAAACTCATATCAAACTATTTCACATGTTAAATGTTTTCACCAAGTTTGCAGTCAAAAGGTTCATTAAATCTTATTGCTCCATACAAACTTTTAACCCATTGCTGACACCCTTTGATTTTCGAAAAAATGAAAAGCATGTGTCAAAATATTTCTCACTAAGATATTTTTTACCAATTTTGAAGTCCATAGGATTATTGGTTCAGGCTTTTTTTCGTAGTCTTCTCGCATACGAACCTTAACCCGTTGTGAACTTTGTTAAATTTGGAATTTTGAAAAATCGCACAATAAGTGTCAAATTATTTTTAATTTAGAGTTTTTTCACCAAGTTTGAAATCAATAGGTCTAGCAAATTACGTTTATTCATACATGCTGTCTCTTGCTTATATCCCCCACTCAACTCCCGTTCGCCTCGCCCGATCACACTTTTCGTAACGCTTACGTCACGCGTTCGCCAGCTTACTCCCCATGCCAAGCGTGCGTAAACCACTCAACTTCCGTTCACCTCGCCCGATCACACTTTTCGTAACGCATACGTCACGCGTTCGCCAGCTTACTCCCCATGCCAAGCGTGCGTAAACCACTCAACTTCCGTTCGCCTCACCCGATCACACTTTTCGTAACGCTTACGTCAAGCGTTTGCCAGCTTACTCCCCATGCCAAGCGTGCGTAAAGAAGTTTCACTTCAAAAAGTTTTGTAAATCCTCCTGAAGCAAATTTCAAAAATTTCGTTAATTTACACTAAACACCATATGTATATTTAAAGATATGTATAAAACTATGCATGTTTATATGTAAATAATTGTGCATACACATGTGAATCACTTTCGACTGTGTCCAAACAAACGAACAAACAAGCAAAGTTAGTATTCAGCGATCATTCATTCGCTCTGCGCCAAATACTCACTTAACCACTTAATGCGATCGATCCAACGCCGATCCGGGCCGCATGCTAATCGCCAGCGGAATTCCAAGCGGAAACTACACACGAACCAAACATACCGCACTTAGTTGCTTGAAGCATTCGATGCAATTTATTTGAGGATTTTCCTGCTTTCAGCTTGAAAGCCAACATTCCGTCATCTCAGTGCCAACACTTGTCTGCGGTTTGGTTCTTGTTTCTTAATGTTCTTTACGACCCATAAAAATGCATTGTTCCACAGAAGAAGTGGTTTGCGAGACAAGAAAAAGTGCAAATCATTTTATTTTATTTATTTAATTTATTTAATACGAAAAGATTCCATAACACTTTGGAAAAACCGTCTCATAGAAATGACAAATACTTTTGCAATTTAGAGACATCAACTGACATTCACATTCATTGATATCATTCACTTAAAAAAGTCTTACATAAGTCTTAAAGTATATTTAGTGAAATTTTAATCGTCTAGAAATCAAGACTCATTAGCCAACTTTAAAGCTGTTGAACTAATCAGATTCAACTGTCGCTATTTCCTTTAGGTCCATTAAGCCTCAGGGTCTCAAACCAAGCATCCATGGGTTTCCATTTGTGTAGCTGGAATTTTTGTAAAACGAAAACCATTCAAAGTTATACAAACAAATTTCATGACAAGTTGATTTGTATTCTGTCTATGTCGTTTTGTAAGGACGAGTGCCAAGTATTTTGAAACATCCTGAAGAAACATTTTTCTTCAGCGGCCTTTGAGACAAACCTTGCTTATAAACCTCTATAGCCTATTGTCAGCTTGGCCCAGAAGTTGATAACATAACCCAATGCTACTTACAGAGGAGCTGCTGAAACCTCGTTGCTGTACCCAAACTTTTTCTAGGTGTCATTGACCTTGGTCTGAAAATTCACAATATGAGTCTAAATTTCTTAGATCTTAAAGGGTTTCGGGCCTATTCGTTTTTGGCTAAGAAAATACTAAAGATTCCTTAGAAGGTTGTTGTTTTATATATACCCTTTATTAGTAGAAACCATATAACCATTAATAAGTGAATGAACTGGAACATGAGGTGTCAAAATGATTATTTTCCGCCCATTTTCATGTGTTTGGTATTTTCATTGTGGCAACAGGACCAAATTTTTAATGGCCACATCATGTCCTGTATTGCAATCTTTACGCAAGCAGCGTAATTCAATGCTCGAAACTTTACACTTTGCTACTTATTACTCGGCAGTCTCGGCGCTTTTTATCTAACGTCACACACAACACACATGTTCGCGACGCATAAATGTGCCAGTTTGTTGTCGGCAAGGAAACCCGCATAATGGCAATTTTATGCTAATCACTTGTGGCGATGCGTACACACATTTAACTATATATGTATGTATGTATATATGTATGTGTGGTATACGTCTAATTGTAAGGGAGAGGGCTGGGGTGTGAACCGGGTTTTGTTTTTCGGCTCTAACTTTTCTCAGAATAAAGATATCGAAAAATCGAAGATACCGTTGGAAAGGTGAATATATAACGCAACTTTGTTATGAAGACAGATTACCGTTTTGATTGAAATTTAACTCTCTACGTCCAATTTTCTAAGAACGTGATTTTTCGCTTTTTCAAAAAAGTGGCTGGGTTGTGAACCATCTGGAAAATCCCTATTAAAGTCAGAAAATACGAAGAAAACACCCATAATTTTTAAGTACATTGAGAATTTATTTAATCAGGAAGCCTCAAGAGGTGAAAAAAAGTTATAATGACGCCTCTTAGGCCAAAAAATCGCAATGAATGAAACTGCTCAATTTTTTAAATTTTCATCCTAATCTGTGTCGGAATGTTTGCATGTGAAATACGAACGTGTTCTCGTATTGGCTCACTTCAAGTGAACACAACGAAATCGAGTTAAATTATATAAAATGACTTTATTTTAATATATCCGTCCATATTTGACAGTGTTAGAACAAATGTAGTACGAAAAACAGGTGGTTCATAACCCAGCCACCTCAGTGGTTCACAGCCCAACCACGATGCCATTTTGGAAACTTTAAAATAAACGACACTTCCAATCATAATTCGACATAAACAAATATTGCATCGTAAAATAGAATCAAAACACTAAATAAACATGTATTACACTGACCTTTTTGCAATAAGCTAAGTCACTAAGATAGCACTTTAAAAAAAAGCCAACAAGTTTTCGCAGTCGATTTTCAAACACGATGTCTTTCAAACTCGATTGCTGCCACAAGCAATACGTGTTTGTACTTCGGTGTAACCACAGAGCAGAGTCATATCATAAGACAAAATTGACAGTTGAAAGATTGGCGATATGTCAATTAGGGAAAGAAAAAACGGCAATGGTTCACACCCCAGCCTGGTTCACAACCCAGCCCTCTCCCTTATGTATTGCAGTATCGTAAATGGATTCTTAACTTCCGGCAGACGATAATGAACTCACTACTTGTCAGTTGCTTGCAAACTTCGTTTAAAAATTTCTTGTTGCTGTCAGATGAGTGTAACATGAAATGTGCTCGCTACGTTGTGTCAGATTTTCGAGCACGTGTACAGCAACAGTCATTCATATTTATTTCGGTCATGATGGCAGGTGAGAAGAAGAAGGTGACAGAACAGGAGAACTTTAGAAAATTTGGCTTCTTTTACATGTGTTGTCGCATTAAATTTTAATCGATTTTATTTGATTTTAATAATTTTGACTAAAGATTTTGGGTTTTGACTACATCCTCTCAGGGCGGTCTGCGTTTAGCATAAAAAAACGTTGAAATTGTTGCCATTGAAAGGAGAGGTTTTAAGTTTTTTAGAAATATATAAATTTAGAAATGTATTTAATTTCATGTAATTATTCCCATAAAAATACGTGTTTGTTTGTCTGTTTATCTGTTATCCTTTAAATATTCGGAAACAATTTGACCAATTGATCTGAAATTATAACACAATCAATCGTAGTCGTCGAGGCACTGAAAACTTTGAATGACTTAACTGATGTTTAACATATGTCCACTAAATATTGAGACTAACTTCAGCCGTTTATTTGACTGCATAAGCAAACATGGAGATGTCACTTAATACACGTATCATACTTAAGTAGTATTTCTACTCAACTGCCAAACTCAAATTACGCAATACATTCCATTCAAAATGTCGTAAAAGCTGGGTTTAAGAAAATCTGTTGCCAATCTGTTTGGACGATTCACTACATGGGAAATTCTGGATGTGTTTAAAGAGAAGCCAATCTCCTGGGCGACTATTTTTCGTGTTTTGAAAGATTGCCGTAATAGGAAAGGACCGGAAAACGGAGTCATACCTGGTCGTCTGCCGAAGTTAAGTGCCACAAGGACGAAAAACTGCTGACAAGTGCAAAAAACAAAGTTGACCAATCAACATGCAAATTAGCATTTCCACGTCTGGTGTTCACATGATTTGGAGGAGGAACAATGTAATCTATCGCAAACATAAACCAGCACCAAAGTATTCCGCGAAACAACTCGAAAATATACCAAAATGCTGCCGTGCACTTCGTACTTCACATTTTTGCCCCAGAATTAAGCGCCAACGACAGGTTTTTACACTGACAACATCGAAACAACACCAAACGAAGTTAAATACGCCAGCAAATCAAAATTTGAACCAAAGGTGCTAGTGTGGATGGCCATTTCTTCGAAGGGTGTCTCAGCGCTATTTATTCGCACAAACAAAGCCAATGCGGTCATTGCTGACGTTTATATCGGTCAATGCTTGCCAAAATTAAAGCAATTCACTGGCAAATACCAAACTGGCAGACGAAATCATGTTTTGGGCGGATCTTGCAAGCTGTCGCTATGCGAAAAAAGTTGGATTGGTTAATCGAGTATAAAATAAAATTTTTTGCCGAAGACGGACAATCCTCCAAACGTGTCTCAGGCACGTCCAACTGAAAATCCTGGGCAGTTCTCAAACGTATGGTGTACGAAAAGGGTTGGGAGGCACGGAACGAGCAAGAGTTGATTAATCGAACCAAGCAAAAGTTGAAACAAATCGAGATAAACACCGTCCAAAACCTAAATCGGAAAAACGTAGTAATCAAATGTGATTGTTTAATCAAAAAACAGTGCTGAGAAAATAAACTTTGAACTTTTTCTTCTATGAATAACATAGCTTCAAATCTAAAATCTATAATAAGACAAGTCATATTTGTGTAGGGCAATAAAATCTCAATGATTTTCAATACCTACCTGTGTGTTCACGCATTAATAAAACGAACCATAATTAAATAAAGTTTTCAATTCTACTTTCAGATGCAAATGGCTCAGCACTGCAACGAAAATGAGCGTCAAAATGTCGAAAATTCCCATAGCCAAGGTATGTATGTGCCGATGTCGCTCGAAGAATTTATCAATAAAAGTCAATATGAAATATGCTTAAGAAATAGTAAAAAACAAAAATGAGCCATGAAACGAGTTTTCATGCTTCGAGGTTTGTGGGTTGCGGAGCGAATTTGAACGTTGTAAATTGCCCGAAAACATATTTCTTTCTTTTGCTGCTCATTTTCGTTTTGTTTTGCTACGTGGTTTTTGTTGTTTCGTTTTGTTCTTGTTTTCAAATGGAATGTATGTAGACGAACAGACAGACCGACCGGCACACGGACAGCCAGTGTCATAATAAACGGTGGGAATTTTCAACTTTTACGGCTCATGCCGCACCGAAATAATTGTAACTTTCACATTGCTTCCGCGTCCAAATGAGTCTTTTCACGTTTCGCTGCACAGCGCGTCTTTCTCTACATACCAAATAGCCACTACTACAACAACAACAAAACGATACAACAAATGCCAAAGCGTTAACCAACAAAATCATAATTGCGACTGTGTGTAATGTTGGGTATTGTGTTCGAATGAGTGACCTAAATACTTCTTTAAAGTGATAGGGATCTTAAAAAAAAAAAACACAGCAAAACAATACAAAAACCAACATAACCTCAAGTATGAATAAGTAAAAATCAATTGAATTGAATAAAGTTCAACTGCCAAAGCTTATGTTGTATTATCGAATATTGTAGTATGTTTAGTTAGATATCGGTTGAGGAAGATATGAATGGAAACAACTTAAACCTACTTAATTATAAAACAATTTCTAAAAATGGTCAACCTTCAAGCATTTTTTCATCAACAATATAAACTTCCTATATTATTTAAGAATGATTTAATAAATTATTAAGTCTGGATCGTATCAGAGTAGAGTTTGTTCCAAACAGAGACCCGATGGTCCACTAGCTTTGACAGAGTCTCAATTCTTGGCTGGCAAATTTTTAGACGAGTTAAAGTTCCTACATCGCAACTTGTTGGATCAGTACCTTTGGAGAGAACAGAACAGAAGATCCAACATATAAAGTACTGTGGATACTAAAGATAAGCTTGATCTTGAACTTTTACCACTGAATATACCAAAAGTTGTGTCCACAACCTTAAGAAATGTTCAGCAAACTTGTTCGTGTTTCAAAAACATATCGCAAACGACATAAGGATTCGATACCATTTTACTGAGATGTTATTCAATAGAATATATCTCTTCTTGAGCTGGAGATGATGTCTGCAATTTATTTTGTGGATTTTGGATTTTTAATAGTGGATCACTGTAGGCATTTATATGTATTAAACTGTGAAAGGCGGTTACTTTTTATCTGTCGATTTCGTTGATTGTTGATATTTTAGTGAACTGTTCAAACAGTCGCGACTAGTCGGTTTTTAAGCCCAGGTATCACTGGTTTTCTGGTTTTCTATACCAATTCCTAACCACTGAAAAAAATGGTTTTTAACTTAAGGTTTTTAAGGTTGTAAAGTTTTTTAACTTAAGGTTTTTTTTTAACTTCGATATTACTTTTTGGTATTTAAATCATGAAGAAGTGCCTAAGAAGTGTGCCCACGACATTGGAAGTCGCCACGCCTATTTAGTAGGGTTCTAGAGCTAGTTTACTTTTGAAAAATTTTAGCTTAAAACAGGTTAAATAAATTTTGTATCAATAGTTTTTAATTGCAGAAAAAGGATTCAGTATTTTTGAATGGAAATACAAAATTATCACTTTTTGATTTTATTTAACCATTACACTTCACAACACAAAAAAAATAACAAGGTTCTGACAACGGATTCTGGTAGAGGGGGCCAACAAAAAATATACCTGTATCGGCGTTTTGAAAGTTTACGTCTGATTTTTTTTTTTAGGGGGCGTCAGAGTTTTCCCCTTTTTGCTCATTCTTATGGTGAATCGGCATACGAAAACCATGTAACCAGACATTTTAGGTATGTGATGTGTTCAGCAATTTAATGTAAAATACTGCGAAGAACATTTTTGTGGAGCACTTTAACCCTGTAGCTCGTATTTGTGTGGGTCACTTTGACCCCTTTTTTTCTAAAATGGCAAAAATGTCCTGTAAAACAGGACTTTTTAAGGACAAAATATGCCACGAAAATATTCGCCATAAAAATCTATAATAGGTCTCTGAATACATCAAAGCTCAGAAATTAACTTGAAAGCCAGAATAAAGCAAAAACTAAAAATGTGTGTTTAAAGTGTAAAGTGTAAATCAATCGTAGTTTTTGCTATAAGATAACAAATAGGTGAAGTTACTCTCAGGCAACTTTGGGGTCGAAAGGGTTAAGAATAAGCCTCTAAGAGGATTTACGGAAATTCGAATTATTTTCAGAGTTATAGTTCATTTTGTAAATTAACGTGAGTTTCGTTTTTCTCGAAACTACATTTTTCGATAGGATTGATCTGATATCTCAAGTTTTAATCCACCGAGTTTCTTGAAATTTGTAACAGACTTTCTTAATACTATCAAAATTGTCTCGACTTAGGGGTTTTTGTAAATAGTTTTATTTTTAATTTTAAAAAATTACCAAATTTGAAGAATATGAGGAAAAAATTACCTTTATTTTCAGAAAAATGCCATTTTGTGCAAAAATATTTTTTTTTAATCGGCTACGCCCAGATAATTCTACATCCTTGTTTAATAAGAATTAACTTTATTTTATGTTTCATATCACCAGGAAGATTGGAATCACGTCAACCAGGAGACCTTTTTTTTGCAGTCCCCACTTTGCCGGTCTCTACCAACTTCAATTTTGAGTTTTGTCTTCAACTATTATACATTTTTATACCTTTCAAGTATGAATAAAAAACTGATAAAAACATGTATAGTAAAAAATGATTACTGTTTTTTTATTACGCCCCTAAAATTACTTCAAAATCGAGCCTCTAGACTGGAATACCCTTTAAATCTTTGAAAAAGTTTATTCAACAAAATGAACGACAACAGTATTCCACGGTTCATTTCATCTTCAATGTGTTGGTAGAGTTCATAGTTTCCGGTCTATAAACGCCTTTCTTCAAACACGACCATCGGGTCGGCTATGCGAGGCTATCGTCGCCACAAAAGTCATAAAACGAACCATCTCCATTTATTGCAGCAATTGCATGTACGACCACACCAGCCGAAAGATCGTAAACATTCTTTAACATGGAAAGTATGTAATGATAACAACATTGAAATTCAAACATATTGTCTTCGCGTAGGTATGTTGGGTCATAATAGAATTGCAGACAGTTTACACCAACGAATAAATTCGGCTGACTGAAAATGAGAAAGGAAAAAAGCTGAAAGAAGCGAGATAAAGCTGTGAACTGACTGCCATATACAACTTTGTAGTTGGTGTTTTGTTGTAGGTTAGCTATCTGGGTTAAAGTTCTCAGTTCTCTAGTAAAATATTTAGTAGAGAGATGAGGTTAGGTTGGCGGCCAGCTTGAGAATTCAGCACGTCGATTAAATGGCCAGGAAGACCAACATAGAAAGCAGTTTTAACGAAACCCTCGGAAATTTCGAACAAATCTGACAAATCTTTTTGTTGAGAGACAAAGAGACTTTAAAGACTTTCAGTTCAACAATCCAGTCCTCTCGACTCGACTCGTTCCATGTAGCGTGCAAATCGTAAAGTTTATTGAAATCCATTTCATCTACTCGCATCGTATCGAATATTGCAAATTTTCATAAATCAACAAAACACAAAAAAAGGGCAAACGACACGAAAATGCCTCTTGTTTTTGTAAATCAGAATTTTACGATGTCGTTAAATAATGTGATTGTGCAGACTCTGAATGTAATCGCCAGTAAATGTGTCTGCCGAAGAGCTTCACATTTTAAAGAAAAACAAAAAAAATTCTAAAGCAAAAATTCTCGTTACACTGTTTACTCGTCAGTGTGGGGTTCATTATTAAAAACAACAACATCAAAAACCACAAAAACAACTTTGCAACATTTTAGTATTATTTATGGTTTGGCAACTGAACATTCAAATATTTACTAGCGGATGTCGTCTGACAGTTGAGAGACTTTAACTTGTTCAACTGACACAAACTGAACTATTTTGTATTTGAGTTGATTTTTTAATTTCAGCTCGTTGTTCAATTGAGAAGATAGTTTATTTCGGTTATAAGTGTTTTCAGTTTTAAATGTTTTAATTCAAGCAGCGCTTCGCTGCGTTCTGACCTGTTTTAAACCATTTCGCAACCTTATTTTCATGGTTTGTGGGTACAGATTACTATGGAAATTCTCATATCTATACTTGTATGGGGGTTTGAGTGCTAACGGCGTCGTATCAGCAATTTAGCATTAATTTTACTCCCCCACTACTACTCCGCCGCACTATGGAGACTAATCCAGGGTTCGGCAAACTTTACTAACTTACGGCCTGCGACAAAAGGCGACTCTGCATTGCGCGCCCTGTTGGTCACACCAACAAATTATACCAAGAGATGATAGGGTGTCCTCAACTTTTCTATTCAGTCTATGGCAAATTGTTGCTAAAGACTTCGTTTCCTGCGAGAGTGACCTGGTGTTGCATTATGCCACGAAGTAAAATTACTTCTGGGTAAAATCGAAACCATTCTCATTCAATGTGCATTAATCTTTCTAATCCATTCAATGGATTTTATAGCCACCATGTCCAGATCTGATCTTATTTCCCCAGCTAAACCCTGAGGATTTGTAGTTACTTCATCATTAGTATCTTTCAATTAACACTGCATATCGTTTCTTCAACCTTCATTTATAGAAAAGAGTTGGCTCAAAGCAGCACTTAGATTCCCTGATGAGTGCATAATAAATCAAAAAAGTCACTAGCCCTTTTCACAATTTTGTGCATTTGAGATTGGAAATTTGTGCAATAGCAAACATTTTCCATCAATTGTGAGCGCCCTTTTTTTGGTAAGTTTGCAATACTTGTGGTAAAACACGCAATGCACAGCAATTGTGAATGCAGCCAACTACAGAAGAAGCACTCGCAGAACTCCTTTGGAGATAATTTAGTATTTAATTTATGTCATCCTCACTAAACTTTTTTTAGGTTATTCCATTCAATGCGTTTCTTTATTGCTTTCTCTTTCATATTTAACAATTTTTTGGTGGCTTTTTGCTTCTCTTTCCAACAGTTTCCAGTTTTGCAATCCGGTGTTGCATTTGCATAGTAAATATGAACTTTGAGTTCTGAGTGTTGCATATTTACAAGGGTGTAGCAAATGCATGTCTGTGTTTTTTTGCTATTATAGACTCTACACTGTAGTGTATAAATACACTAAACCAACTGAAAGTGCTACGTTGCAAGACCGTTTGCACAATATTGCGAATAGGGCTTATAAAAACTATAGGTTCTATGTGTTGCATATTTACAAGGGTATAGCAAATGCATCCCTGTGTATGTTTTTAGTGCAGATTAAAAATACACTACACCAATTTGAAAATGATGCATTGCAAGACTTTGCACAAGATTGTTAGTAGGGCTTTTATAAACTATGGGTTCTAAGTGTTGCATATTTACAAGGGTATAGCAAATGCATGTCAGTGTTTTTCTAAGTGTAGAGTAATAATACACTTCATCAATTTACAAATGATGCATTGCAAGACTTTGCACAAGATTGGAAGTAGGGCTTAAGGGTTCTTAGTTTTGCATATTTACAAGGGTATGGCAAATGCATGTTTGTATTTTTTGTTAGTGAAGAGTAAGAATACACTACACCAATTTGTAAATGCTACGTTGCATGACTTTGCACAAGATTGTTAGTAGGGCTACTAGTTCTAAATGACCAAATAAAAAAAAATAACAATTGCATAGCGCTTCTTGTTTTTCTTTTCAAGAAATGCTCCAAGTAGTTGTTTGGAGATCGAGCAACCCGACAATGCTACCATTGGCCATTTGATAGATCCCTCCATTGGTCAGTTCATGGTTTTTTGTTGACCCAAAGTCACGACTACACAGATCTGTTGATCAAGTATAGCAAACCATCGTTTGAAGTTTAGGTACCTCACTCAGTGTAGAATCTATAGCAATATTGACTGTTCCGGTGTTATTTCTTAGTTAGACACTTAGCAGAGAAACCAATGTAGCTTAGAGACTTTTGGCCTTTCATTACACTTTTAGATGGGCCTGGATACCGCTTTCTTTATTCACAGCTCTTGAAAATTGCGTTCGATCGATGATGGCATCTCCATTCATTGGATTTCATCGCTTTTCACCAAATCGTTTGCATGTGGTCCGCTGTTTGCAATTTGAGCAACGCTGAACTATTATAAACAAAGGGACATATTTTATGGAATTTTAAGAAACCCTCTCTAAATGTGGGTGGTGTCCAAACGTAAGCTTCTACGTACTACATGTCGATATCGTTTGTTGGGCGCGAACGACAAGTGGGTAAATATTCAAGGAACGTGCCGCCAGCAGCGTGTCACCTCTTATTTGTTTGACTTTACGTAAAAACCTGAGAATTTAATTGCCAGTTCGATTTACGTTGTGTTTAAACGGCAACGCCACCGTTGTCGCCACATCCATTCAGTGAATGACAGCGGGGTGGGACATATTTTTCATGTTCGTTATTAATAGAGAATTACGGTTGCAATGTGGTGTGGGTTATTATTGGAATTTAATTATGGTGTCGTCGCATTTATGTAAGTTTATCTAACTGTGACAGGGCGACTATGAAACGGCGTTACGCATATTTCGAGGAGACGGTTATCAATTGCGTGTTGCGGTGCCACGGCCGAACGAATCTATTATTAAACATTGACTGGAGGGTTCGGCTTTTGAGGGGGTGGGGCTGATTAAATGTAAATTCATGAATAACAAATATGTTATTGATTACGTTGGTCGGCACAAATTTTGAGTTTGTCTTCTGCATATTTGATTCTCATTTCTTAACGAATACTAATGAAAAAGTATATTTTTTGGCATTTACTTTTCTAATTTTCAAAAAGAACTTTAGTATTTAAAGAAAAACTACTCTTTTCATCACTTTGAACGGATAAATGGATGGATGTGAGGGGGAACCGAGGAAATAACCTTTGGGAGGTGATTACCTCAAGTACTCAGGCTTTATAGCCATTGTAAGTAAGGCTCAGTAAAGAGGCTGATAGAGGAGATGGGAATTGGAAAAAGAGAAAGTGGATGGAAGGGTTATGTATTCTCCTGTTCAAATTTCCCGGACTTTTTAATGAATCTCAATAGATCCTGTTCGGGCTTATCACAAAACACTTTTCGGTTTTACAGCTTCCCAAGCTAGACCAAAGTTCTCTGTGTAAGTTATTTACACAGGACTTGATCCAGTTCAAGGTTCCTGATAGACTGGTACTGATTATTGGTTCTGGTTCCATGGGTGTTCACCCTGTTCCACAGTTAGCCAGTTCATCGGTAGTTTCGTTACCTAGAACACAACAGTGTCCCGGAACCCAGATAAGTTGGAGCTTATTACGTCCCGTGACTGATTTAAGCCTCATCTTACATTCTTGGGCAATCTGCAAGGGCTTCAGTAAATCACTCAATGTATTGCAGTGATAACAACAACAACAACAAAATTTCTTAAAATTTTTTTTTTTAAGTAAAAGCTTAAAATCTTTAGATGAATTTGGTGAATTTCTACAAAGTCAACAATCACCAAATCGAGCCACTTTCAACAAAACAGACGCGCATTATTGGAAGACGCAGACCTTTCAGCTTAGACCACACTTGTTTAAGTTCCGAATGGAATGCTTTGTCTGACAGACGAAGATACCTTTGACCGCTACACAATAAGACACACTCGAGAAATCGCCATAAAAAATCGAAATAAACGGCTCGCTTGCTTTCACATCAAGACACAATTCGAAAATGAATAAATCCTTCTTGGAATTTTTGCGGTAAATATGCAACACTTTAATGGCTCAGCCGAGAGAATTCATTCAGCATTTAGCTGCTCGTAATCAGAGAAGTGCCAAAAATGCATTCAATGAGCCGTCGCGACGCGTCGACCAGGTAGCCCAGCGGCAACAGGACTCAGAAAACGGACCTGCATCGATTGCGCTGTGGCGCAGAAGCGGTAACGCTTGTCCCGTGTGTAAAGGTCGGCCGGCGTTATATCTGTTATTTATGTGTGTTATTGCCAGCAGTATTAGGAATGGATAAAATTTCAGTCGATATGGGAAAATGTTGCTGCCAGATTGTACAAGTAAAACGGAGTTGCGTATTTCAGAGTTTTTGAGGTTTGGATGATGATACTAGGTTTTGATTTGAGGTTAGGTTAGACTGATAGCTTGAAGACCACCGGGTACTTGATTGGTACATTCAGATAGTGGTGCACATAAGGTAAGTTTTGGGGTTTTAAACCCCCAAATACAAAAAATGTTGGTGCAAAATAAGGTTTCGAATGGAATTGGGCTCAAAAATTGTACGCAAAACGCTCCTCAAAAGGAAATCCGCTACTGCATTCAGATTCCTTTTTTCATCACCTATTGTTTTTCTTTTCATCTCTCCCCGTGGTTTCGGGTTAGGCATCCAGAGGTCTGCAGTAGTCGTTACCTTCCTCCGAACAACTATAAAACCTCAAGTCTATCTTTTTGACAGATGCTTCATAGCTGATACTCCTTTACTGTAAGGAACTTTTATAATAACGACAGATCTGTGGTCCTATCGTCTTCTGAGCACAGATTTGTAGTTTTACCTCAGCAAAGTTTACCATTTCACCTATCGTGGTTTCTAGGTCCTCTGACTTTAACTAAGGATTTCAAGTTCAGATCACCTATTGAATTTCTTTTCAAGCGTTACCTTCCTCCGAAGAACTATAAAACCTCAAGTAGATCTTTTTGATAGCTGCTTTATAGCAGGTAAGGGAATTTTATGGTAACGATAGATCTTTGGATATGCGCAGCTGTCTTATTGTCTTCTGAGCACAACTTTATAGTTTTTACCTCAGCAAAGTTGAGATATCATTTTCAATACAGTGAGCTATCTGCAAGTTCTCTGACTTTAACTAAAGATTATTTGGGTTTAGCTATTTAATGGCATCTTGAGAGCTGCCCTGGATTATCTAACAATAGAGAACCCATTTCACCTTTCGTGGGGTTTCTAGATCCTCTGCCTTTAATGGCATTTTTAGAGCTGCCCTGGATTATCTAATATTAGAAAACTCATTTCACCTATCGTCGGGTTTCTAGATCCTCTGACTTTAATGGCATCTTTTGAGCTGCCCTGGATTATCTAACAATAGAGAACCCATTTCACCTTTCGTGGGGTTTCTAGATCCTCTACCTTTAATGACATCTTTAGAGCTGCTGTGGATTATCTAACAATAGAGAACCCATTTCACCTATCGTGGGGTTTCTAGATCCTCTGAATTTAATGGCATCTTTAGAGATGCCCTGGATCATCTAACAATAGAGAACCCATTTCATTTTTCGTGGGGTTTCTAGATCCTCTGCCTTTAATGGCATCTTTAGAGCTGCCCTGGATTATCTAACAACAGAGAACCCATTTCACCTATCGTGGGGTGTCTAAATCCTCTGTATTTAATGGCATCTTAAGAGCTGCCCTGGACATTAGAACTCCAATTTTACTTATGGTGGTCTTGCTAGGGTAATCAGTTTTCGGATAGATGGATGATGTCTGAGTGTGTGGCAAGTCGCCCGCACTGTCGATCATCCTGAGCCTCCTATAAATCTGCCTTAATTTGTCTTATCTAGAGGCGCACAGCCACGCCCTCATAATATTTCATGTTCCGCTACCTATACTCATATCTAGCGATGACATTGACATTAGATACCATTTGTCTTGTTGTTCTCATCTCACAACTACGAAAGCAATCTCAACGTTACACAATCAACTTTCAAACCATAGAAATTATCTGCCGTCTGGCAACATTCGCTTTCGAGTTCGACACACTCGTAGAAGGACACAATTTCAAAGACCCTTAACCCATTACCTTACAGCTGTGTTAAAACGCAACACCCCATTACGACCTCTATTCGATTGCGTATTTCCAAACAAACGTTCGCAAGTGATCTCTTTACGTCGGCTTATTGCGTTGCCAGTCATCGAATGGGTTAAGAAGATGGAGCGAGTCGAATGATGCAAAAACAATCATTAACAAAATGAAGCATTCACAAAACAAATAAACACGTGCAATGCGATCGAAATACAAACCCACGTACATACGCGCGCCGTGCTCGCAGCGAAGTGGCGCGCATCAGCGTAGTCTGGCTGTGTATGGACCGGACCGGATGCACGCGCGTCACTATCTCTTTGTGGCATCCTTTTTAAAGCGGCACAGAACTACCGTTGACGGACGCAATGACGCGCACAAAAATTTCCCAGATGAATGAATTCGCCACTGCGTGCGCCCCACCGCGCGGCAAACTGTTGTTGAACTTGGCAATGAACCTTTGACGCTGCTTTGGCGCAAGGAGTCGAACGCACAACAAAAGCTGAGGTGGTTTACCTTAAGGACCGAACGGCGTTGCTTCTGTCAGTCTGCTCCCATTCTTGTTTGTTTGCGTGTTTATGTTTTGTTAGCTCTCGAAGCATTTCTGCAGAATTTTATGACGGACGTTGGCCGCGCACATTATCGCCCCTTGAGTCGTCGCGCATACGTACAAGGACCGTAAATGAGTTGTCTGGGAAAATATTCGATAATCTTCTTGGAAATTCGGCGGCGAACTTCTTACGCACTTTTCGCATAAACACTTTTATGATGTTTGTGAAGTGCTGCTCTGGCCGGACGTTGGGTTTGCGACCCGCAATCAAATCGCTCTAAGGATCTTTAGAAATTGAAAATGCGCTAAGCAATTCAGGGAAAACACAAACAAATATCCGCTACTTGGATTAGTGATGGTGCTCGAGAAATTAAAGAGTTTTATTGTCGAGTTTTTGTGTGTGGTGCCTTCGGGCCACTTGCCGAGTAATATTAATTGTTGGCAATTGTGTCACTTACGACTAAAGTGTCCCGGTGACAATTGGTGCAACCAGAAATGATCCTTCTCAGAAAGTGCTAGGATAGCTACGAATAGAAAGACAATAGAAAGTTGTCTTGAGTTTTAACAGTGACAATTGTCCCTTTAGTATTTGCTTGGCACTGATATTGAATGTGTTTCACTTCGATTATAATTTTGCAACTAAGTAGTTAGGAGGTATATTCATAGACATAACTGTACCGTTGGCTCGACTTGATGCCGTCTAATCCAGCTGCTTCACTTCTTTTTGTTTTCATCTATGCTTAATTGAGCTGACAGCAATTTATTGCTTCGCTGTTCCCGTCTTCAAACTCTATTAATCATGAGTAGAATCCTTGAGTACCAGAAAAGAACAAAGGATCTGAGCAAATTTGTTTTCATTCCTGTCTCACCTGCGCCCGTTTCCCAACGACACCTCACTTCTTTGGCTCTCTTGGAGATTACTAGGTCTTGTTAAGTCCCTTTTAGCCTAATTTTATTTGTTTTTATTTTGTTTTAATGTATACTTATATAAATTTTTAGTTTTTTCTGGGTCAATTGTTTTGTTAAGTGGCCATAACAACTCATTACCGGACCATGACATGTTGCAAAATGTTTCTCCTGTTGTTTTGTATGCCCATTGCTAGTAGGTATTCCCTCAATTTAATCCTTTTAACGAAAAGATGGTCCCGCCCTCTGCAGTGTTACCTTTGAGCATCGTTTTCGCCGAAATTTTATTGATCATTTGGATGGGAAACGTTCATGTGGTATAAGAGTTCATGCAGTGCAGTACAGATAGTTGCCATCAATATATGCTCTGCCGAAAACTTTCGAAAATAACTTTCTCTCATAAAATTCAAGTGCCACTGTGGCGCTTTGAGGCAGTGTCCATACCTAAAATTTAAGTCTTGACACAAGTCTCTGGTACTCAATTGCCCATCGGGACCATCGAAGCACAAATTGGCAAGAGTTATCTCGTTATATCGCTGTTAATGGTGGTACCGAGGTACACCCTTTCTTGATAACGTCGTTCCTTGATAAGGGTCTCAACTGGTAACACCAGATGCTATGCGTTAGAATATCTTTCGATGTTACGTTAATGTCGACCACGCATGCAAGAAGTTGAAGATCGTGGCATTACGATGCACTTCGGCCTTGCGCAGAACGCTTTCTGCGGTGAAGTTTAAACAGTTCACCTTATCTAAAGCCTCAAGATGTATCCAATGGCTTTTTTCAATCTTGACAGAGCTACAGATGTGTCGCTTCGTCCTTTGTGACTTTGCAAAGCCTCACAAGTCTTGCAGGAATACCGAGTTGAAAGAATACGGCATGAAGGTGTTCTCTTGTCACGCTATCTGATGCCGCTTGGTAATCGATACAGAGATACTTCGAGTCGACAGTTCTTCGGGTAATTCTTCAGGATTTTTAGCATTAGGAACATCTGATCCTTGGTAAACTTACCAGGTTTGCTAACTGTGATAAGGTCCGAACAATCTTTCTCATAATACGAGTATGCGATACGAAGAATAGGCTAATACTTCTGTAATGGACTGGGTCGTATCTGTTCAGCACAGCATAAAGAATGCCGAGGTTTCAAATGCCAGTTCTCGAGCATAGCTGATGCATGCCCTTTCTCTGTTTGTTATTGCTTTGAAAAAAATCTGTTAACAGTCATTCGAATGCGCAGCTTTACTGTTCCTTAACCGATGTATAACGATCAGGACCTTATCCGGACTGGACCCTAAAATAGTTTTGTGTTTGTTTCTAAGACTTTCTTAATGTATTTCTGTGGTTTTTTGCTAAAATTCAGCTTAGGAATGTTTTGAATTGGTAGTTGAGACCAGAGTTCCCATAAAAAAATATTGCCCATATAATCAAAAGAAAAGAACTTGAATAGTGATGTTGGGGTCTTTAAACTTGAACCACGGAGGCTATAAAATAATCTCGTAAGAGATTTTTTTGACTGTCGGAGATTCTTCACGGAGTAAGGAATTGCATTTTTCTGAGTGAGAAGACATTTAATGAAACCAATGGCAACGAGTGAATAAAAATCAAATGAAAATGGATTATCGACTTTCTAGTAGTTCTAAATTTGGAACTAAGCAAGAAGAAATAAAAAACCGGGTAAACTAAAAAATATCTTTTCAAAGTGTTTACAACTGAGAGAAAGCATCACTTTGGGTTTCCGCGTCAATGTAGACGTTGAAGATTTTCTTTATGGGTTCTTTTTGATGTATTCGCGTAAGCATGGCCAGTAAGGACCTTTACAATACTGTTAGTCATAACATAACCTAACCTATCCTAGTCATAACTTAACCTAGTCATAACAGAGACTGCGGCATTGGATCTATGCTTATCAAATCGCATCTCTCGACCAGTGATGTATCCAGAAGCTGTGGAGAAGAAGAAGTACAAGGCTAGGTTAGGTTGGAGTGGCATGCTTCTACATGAAAGTACACTTAAGCGCACTCACGCGGCTCACTGTGATACCATAGTTTTACGGCTCGAATCCGCGGAGTTAACGTTCTGAGAACCATGAGGATTTTATTATGAACCTGGCTATGTCCTTGATGCTCTTCATTGTGATACCACATTGTGATACCACAGTTTTACGGCGCGATTCCCTGAGTTATCGTTCTGAGAACCACGAGGATTTCAGTATGAACTTGGCTTTGTCCCTTATGGCTCATTGAAGAAAGCTGAGTCAAATTGCTAAAGAATGGTGAGCCAAGAACAAAAAAACGATTCAATACATCCTGTGCCACTACTCGATTCTGCAGGAATGCCAACTCCATACCCTGGGAGTAAGACTCCTAGCGAGCCTGGCTTGCTCGGCAAAAGTGGAAATGCCGGATCTCCTCTCCTCGATTGGTGAGCTCCAGAACCATTTAAGAAGAATGAGCCAATTCGGCCTCCAAGTGGAAGTGTGGTCTATTTGCCGCACACATCCTTCCCTACCTAACCTACGAATACCCACCCAGGTGACCCGCAATTTTTAATAAAAATTGCAATATAAACATTTTGTTCCATACCTCAGTATGTGTTCAATAAACCCTCTGTAAAGAAATGTTCCCAAGTTTTTTATTTTGTTACGCAAATAGCGTTTGGCAACCGACGATTTATGCAGAAGCAGTGGAGATGAAGATGCAGTAAAATCAGTCGAGCACCTGCTATGCCACTGCCCATCACTACAAAGACGACGGCCCCAGACTCTTGGGGCAAGGTTATTTGATGGGCTCGCGAAAGTAGCAGATGCACAGATAACCTATCTACACAATTTCCACGTCAAGACCAAATGGTTCCCAAAAGATCCCGTTTGGCTCTACAGGGATCCCAACAGATAATAGAAGGACACCGGTTTTCCGAAAAATGAAGGAATTCACAATGGACCCAACAGGGTCTCTAAGTGGAAGTGCTTGCCGCACACATTCCATCCGTAACCTAACCTAAGCCTTTTTTCGGTCGCTATCCACCCGGGTGGGTGGATTCATTGCACTGCGTTCCAATTGCTTGGCTCAACCGAACATTTTGCAGCTTGTACCGATTTCATGCTGCCAGATGGGACCCTTTGCATTGGCAAATGTTTAATTCTCAGCGGTTTTACATTTAAAACGTGTGGAAGTATGAGTGAATGCCACTTGAAACGTGCATCCATAACCGTCGCGGCCCATGGTGACCACTGCGTTGTCTCACATAACTCTCCGCTCATTGTTTGTGCCAATGCGATCTTTATGGTTTCGCCAGTATCTGTAACGAATTTATTTGCCTCATTCCCGTTGCGGGCATTTGTGTGCTGTGCTAGACTAAGCCCATGATAAATGGACGCATTATCTGGCCAAGTCATCGCATTTTCATTAAGTGCGTCGACACCCATTAATTTTGGTCCTTGGTGGTCAAAGCGCCAAATTCTTTTAACATGTTTATGTAGTTATTCCATGTCTAATCAAGTACGATACGGACAGATATATATTGTATGACACAATAGAAACGCGTATGCGGGCGCATGAGCCACGACAATGAAATGTTGCGCCGCAAAAATTTGTCGCAATCTCGACGGACGTGTCTCACAAATATTCCGAGTGAAATTATCAGCAACAAGAGTTAGTGGTTTGTATGTAGTAAATATGTACATATGTAACTATGTAAGTGAGTGGTTTGCAAGAAAGCATAGATACACAATCTTTAACACGTATGTGCCACTAGAACTCTTTGGATACTTTGGCCTTTCAAAAGGCAAATAGGCTCATAAACGAGACGTGGCTACTTTGGAGCAAATAAATAAGTCAGCCAATAGCTCAACGCATACATCGCCCAAACCATAAACTTACACACAGTTAATGACAACCTGCATGTAGGTATGGATGTGCGTTACTTGCCACACAATGGGCGCATAACCGGACCGACGCACGCAATCCTTGTCGCGCGCCGTGTAGACATTGGTTGCGGCGCATGTTGCCCGTCACTGTCTACTTAATTTATACGAGTTCCTTATCATTGCGCCCAACCGCGCGTTCGCTCTCCAGTGGCATCCGTCGACGCTTTTATTATTAAAAAACTTCACAGACACATTTGTCAATTTAATGGTACCAACAACAACAACAACAGCAGCAACAGTCGCCGCATCAACAAAAGTTGAAAGCGATTGCACAGATTTGCCGCATCGCAATAATTATGAATCATTGGACCGACCCGCGCGCCCCCACCCTCCGCGTCAGCTGCATGCAGTCCAGGGCCAACTATTTTCGCGCACATCAGCTAATTGCAGCGACAGGCACTGCTGCAGTCATGGCCAGCAACAAAGAGCAACGTTTCGTTGTCGTTTTTAATATTGCCAGCAAGTTGGCAATTATGATCGATGACATCGGCAATGTGAGCCGAATGGCGCTCGATTTATTGCAAAAGTTTGTCTCTCTGATGCAATTGCAAAGCGATAAGTGATGGAAAATAGGTTGCAATGTTTATTTGGAAAGATGCTGAAATACACAGTGAATAAATAAATGTGGAAGTGTGTGTGAAGTGGAATCATGTCACTTATCATGAGAACTCTGGAGTTTGCCAGTTTAGTGGGAATGGGAAAGATATGGAAGTTTTAAATTGATGTGAAAAATTCAATTTTTTTTCGAGCTTTAAAGCTTTTCACCTTCAAAAAAGTATGGATAAATGTAGATAGTACAAGGCGTCTAAGTCTCATCAAAGTTGATTTAAAAAAAGTAGATCTGTACAACTATCGATAGTATCGATGGTTTTTTGTTGTGTCCGACCGAAACCACTTTTTTGGACCGAAACCGAGTTGTGGTTTTTTTTTAATATTCGGCCAAAACCGAAACTTTCTAGTTGAAATTAAAATCACCATGTCAAGTATTTTTTTAAACAAACGAATTTTACTTTAAGTAAATAAAGAATATGCACACAAACATAACATAAATAAAAAAATATTTAGTAATAAAAACAATTCATTCATTTTTTAAAAACATGAACATACCAATGTTTATTACCATTGGTGGCATCTGAATGTCTCCTCTGTTCACTATATATCTGCCTTATCTTCACAAAGTTCTACAAATTTTCGGTTTCGGCCGTTTTTTGGACATTTTTTTAAACCACTTATTTGGGCCGAAACCGAATAATCGGTCGGACACTAGGATTTTTGGCACTATCGAAACTTTTTTTATCTGATGTAACGGCAATATCTCCAGAATATTCTATGCTTGCACTGCTACCGTAGATATTCCGCTGTGATATTGAAATATGTGGGCAAGTAGAAACTACTTGACCGATTGATCTGAAATTCAGACACAGTATGTCCAGGAGAGAGTTTCAAGATATTATTTGCTGTGTATCGACAAGAGGGCGTGGCACTGACCATACAATTTGAATGTATTTTATTGATTAATACAGGATTTATAAATCTGACAGCATTGAAATTTGGTACAATGTCATCTCATAGATTTGTTGTTGTAAAATCTTTTGGCCGTTTGACAAGGGGCGTGACACTGTTTTTGTAAAAAAATGGGCTGATAATTTCAAATTACATTCGTTGCCAATTCTCTACTTTGACGTACACTTCGATTGGGGAAATTGGGTAGCCATTGAAAAAAGGGGATCAGATAAATTACATAGGAATTCGAAGAGCGGTGTGGTGCTCTTCAACTAACTCAAAATTTTATCAAAATATGGGTCTTGCTATGCATATTAATAAGCTATGTATATGAAACATTTTTGATTTATTCAATAGATCGATATTTTTCACTCAAATTATCAAACAAATATCGAATGAGCCAACTATCGATAGTTTTCCAGCTCTAGTAGAGAGTCGCTGTGCTCTGGAAAAGAATACCAATCGGTGTTCACCTTTTATAGATTTCTCAGCATAACAGTCAAACCTAAATTGGAGCGTCAGCGGCAAGCAACTGTCAAAATTGCTTTATGCCCATACAAATTGTATGGGGCAAACCGCAATTGAAACGCTCTGACGCTGAGCTATTCGAATTTCCAATTTTGACAGCGCGTTAGCAGTTGAAGTTGGCTGCGACAAACAAAAACGCCTGTGATTTATATTTGATTTGATTGAGGAAATGTGAGGAATTTATTCAAATAAGAGCTAAGTTTTGCAAAATAATAATAGTTTGTTGGTGTTTTTGGCAACTGAACAGATATTTTTTTGACATTTGTTTTCATTTCATGATTTTGACAATCCCAACGCAACGCTTCAATTTCGGTATTCCGCACTGAGCGAGCGTTTTCTGACGCAACGCTCAACGCTCCAATTTAAGTTTAACTGTAAGGAGTATCACTAGTAACTGTGCGACCGATGACACTTGGGAAGGTCATCACAATATTTGACACTCTTAGGAAGTTCCACTTTTCCTTATCGAAATGCCAAGTAAGTAAGCGTGTACTCGCCCCAAAGAGAAAATCTTAGAGGACAAAGAGGAACAAAGAGGAAATCTTGTGGATCTTCAGGAATATTTGGTGGTTTCTTAGTCGGTCTTTGTTGCATATTATGTTACATTACTTCTCCTTAGGAGACAATGAGTGTTGAATGTTGCGTACAAAACTGAGGTTCTTATGCTTCTAAACAGCTGACTTCAAGTTGGAAGCCAACGATGGGTCGGTGTACTATTTAGATATCCATCCATAGCAAACAGCTTTCATCTTCTCCTCTCCTACAGTGCCTTTTGAGTTGAAGTACTAGTCGTCTTCCAAGTTCCAGTGTTGCCAGATCAGAAGACTTCCTCGTAGACTTAGGAGATTCTTGTCCTTTTAGGAGAGTTTTAGGGAGGAAAAATTGTTTAGTAGAAAGTTTAGGAGATTTACATTTTATGTTAGGGAATTTTTCGGATCCTTACTAATTTGTTTGGGAGATTTTTATAAAACGAAGTATGATGTATTGGAAACACTGACTACAAAACATATTTTGACAACTATTTTAATAGTCAAAGTACCCTAAACCCTGTGCTTACAAAAATAAGCAAAATGTAAGCTCGTTCTATCTCGTTCTGACTTATTGCTGCCACAATTAAATTCCGCCACTCTCTTTGACTTGACAGATAGGTCATCGATACGTCAAATCAATCGACTCTATATATTTATTTTTATTTTCAGCCTAGACAGCTTTTAGGCGTTGTGACCTTTTATATGACTTTCAATGATTCTTTAATTATTTTTAGAAAACTTTTGCACTGTCTGACCTCGGCATTATGCTTACACATATAAAGTATACTCAGATGTCAAATAACCTGAGCGGAAAATGCCTAAATGTTGCGCACAATAAGCACTTTGTGGGCTTCCAATGCGCGCTTGCTGTGTGTTCAATTTTTAGTAAAACGTAGTACAGGACTCGCGTACATGTGTATGTGTGTGCACGCACTAAGTGCCGAATTCAATTACACTGTGGACATCTGTCCACAGCACAGCCAGACGAATGCGTAGTTGCCCACAACCGGCCAGACGCGTCGGCAATGCGGCCAGCGCTCGTCGCACGAGGTTGTTGACATGCACGCACATTGACCTTGGTTTGAAAAGACAAAATGTCTGCGGCGTACGAAGTTGGCGCTTTTTTTGCAATCAACCCCAAAAGTCGACGCGCACTCACACACTTGCACACACGCACACAGGGTGGTGTGCAATGAAATGCGCGTAACCTGTTAAAGACGGTACTTATTGGCCGGGCGGTGGGTTGAGAGGGACGCACTCAATGTTCGAAATCAAATGCAAATTTCATTTGCTTGCGTTGCGTTGCAATGGCGGCGGAGCAGTCGGGCGGGCGTTGACAGCCAACTTCCCAACCTACCACATCATTACATCACGTAGCGCCGAAACGCAGCCGCAGACGCACACGACGCAGTGCGGCATGTCCTTTCCGCCGGTGCCGGTGCCTGTGCCCTGTGCATGTTGTCGTGTTGGTTGGAAGTGAAGAGTCTTGGTTGATTTCGAATTTGCTCGCTGCCGCAAACACAAACAACCGACGAAAAAACTGGCTCAGCCAACAAATTCGCAGACATGGGGTGGAATTTACGGCTTGTTGTGTTTTTGTTTTTGTTTTGTTTTGTTTTGGCTGACGTTTCGCGTTCGGCTCGGTCTGGTTTCGAAGGGCAAAGACGCACATTTTCAGTACAGACGCGATGCGCTGAAAACAGGAAAAGTTCGTTAAACTCTAAAGCGAAAGTGTGCGTATGTCGTTCGTTTGTCTGTCTGGTCGGCCGTTTTTGCCATTTGTGCTGCGAATTCATAAGAGTCTAGTGTTACCAGATGGCAAACGAAGGGAATGATGGACATTGAAATTTATAGTATTTGTTTTTATTTTTGAGGACGTTAAGGTATCGAATTATATGTACACAAAGAAACCATAAAGTTTTATATTACGAATTGAAATAATAATAATAATGTGTGAACCATTTTTATTCATAATCTGAATTTAGTTCAACCAGATCACAGTTGAAACACTGGAAGTGTCTGAAAATTTAAATTTTAATTTTTTTAACCCTCTACTGCCCCATATGGCCCTAAGGCACAAAAACTACGAAAGTGCACATACATTTTAATTTTTTTAAATGAAATTTTTAGGGCATATTATAGAACATTGAGGGTAACGAAAGAGCGGATGAGCTAGCCAGGGGGGGTTCCGCACTTGAGGAACGGGTAGCGGAAATGGTCCGCATCCCAATTGGTTCCATCAAGAGTGAAATCTCCAAAGGCTTCCTTGCTAAAGCTGATACCAGGTGGGCTCGGATGCGTTCCTGTAAAATCAGCAGATCCTTATGGCCAAGGTACGACAGGAACAAATCAGCCGAATTAATTAACAGAGGCCGACGTGATGCAGCCAGGCTCACCGCTGTCATCACGGGTCACTGGCCCATTGGAGAGCATGCTGCCAAAATGGGCATTCCTCATAATACCTGCTGTAGAAGCTGCAATAATCCCGAGGAAAAGGAAACGATTCAACACTTTCTCTGCGATTGCCCGGCCTTAGCAAGGAGACGGTGGAAAACTCTAGGTAAACCGACGTTTACGAACGTTGACGAAATCAAGGACTACAAGGTAAGCTCACTTCTTGCCTTTCTAAACCTCTCGAATTGGCTGTAGCGGTTTTAGTCACCGGGAGTATAACAACCATCTACCTAGGTTGAATCAAGATAGTGGTTTCAAAACGGCGCATCTGCGCTAATTGGATGCCTGGGGCATTGCCACTCTAACCAACCAACCAACCAGGGCATATTATAGATAAATTAAGTTGTTATGTTACCTGGCAAATATCCTTGTAAAACTTGAAATATTGATTATATATTTTTAGAAAAAATCAGAGATCAACTTCAGATACCCCTTCAAAGGGTGAAATAGTCAGAGTTTAGAAAAATGAAGATTGGCGTTTAGGAAAAATTCGGAAAGTTCAATTCACGAAAAAACGACGTTGAGTGCCGAGTGGGGGACTTACACACCCCAACCTACTTTTACGACTGCCACAGACGAACTGACGGTAGCAGCGCTATCCTAGTGGCATAGGTATAAAGTGTATCCCTTGACTACCGTTAGATGTCGTTACGAGTTTAGATTTCGAAGATTTAGATATCGAAAATCGACGAGAAACCGCGTGGGGTTCGTAGGTACCCCCTGTACCAGGTAAAGGTTAACGCACGAAAATTTATATAGGTTTCACGCCCACACAGAGGCAAATGTTTGTATTTTAAATTGTTCCGTTCTTATATGATTCTAAAACTACATGATGGACAATTTTTCGACTTAAAAAAAATTGGGGCAGTAGAGGGTTAATATTTATTAAAAAAAAAAAAATTCGCCAAATCCAATGTGTACTTCTCGAGACTTTCTTCTTCTAAGCCTTGCAGCACCTCGGAGTATAACAAATGTCCTCTTTTTTTCTATGCGTTGTTTTCAAAAGTCATCTCTTCATCTGTCAACCCTCACAAAAGAGCCACCACAGGATGCCAGCCTCATGCTGGCTCTGCTGAACGCACCCCATGCGTACCGAGACGTACCCACTTAAATATCCATGTGTGTGTGTGTGTGTGTGTGTGTCTGCGTCTGTGGGACTCTTTGGACGCATCGAATTCTACGCACACGTGGCAGCAGCAAAGCTGGGCGCGGCAACGTCTGGCATGGTGCGGTGCAGTGCGCTACCGTCTTCCGTGCCTGCGGCAGTGCGTTGTCCCACTCCTTTGTCCTGCTGCGGCAGCCAGTCTGCCATCGCAGCACGCACCCACTTGCGTTGAATCCTGCAAAACTCTTCCGACTGACCAGAGTCGCAGCTAACCCCACCACACACACATTGGCTTATTTCCAAGCGGCGCCAACTTCAGCTTATGTCGCTTCGAATTGTTTTCGACGTACGCGCGTACACGTGTAGCCAGCAAGAAGCCGGCAGCCGTCAATAATATTTATGTATGTAGCTGCAATTTGCTGAAAACAGCTTGCAGCGAATGCAACCGCATCGGTCAGCTTTTAATTTCTTACACGCGCCGTTATCGCTAAATAAACAGTTGCAACAATAACAACAACAACCGTCAACAGATGGCAAAAACAGCTCTGCCTGCGAAAACAACAACGAATGCATCACAGATCGCACCACAGCCCGCCCAGTCAGCGTTGTGTGCTATTCCGGTTAATTGTTTACGCTGCGAATTCTGCGAACGCTGCCCACATGAATTGCAATAATTGTCGGCACACATAAAGTGCACATTTTTTGTTTTGATGCAAATTGCAAAAAAAAATATTTTGCGCGTGCGAAGCATTAAAGCTCAAAGTACAAGCGAACGCAGCTATGAGCTATGAGCGAATCGAACAATGTTGATTGATTTGAATTTTATATGGCAGCCACTAGCGATTATGTTATTACTATACATCGATTGATCGGCAAATAATTGAAATGCTCTGTTAAGCGTTGGAATGCGTGATGATGACTTGATTTTCGTTCGATGTGATTGCGGCACATTGCATGGACGCCACTTAAGATGTCGCAAGGCCTCGGAGAAGTTGTAGGAGGTGTTTTTTTAAGTGAAGGCGAGTTAAAGAAAGTTCGAGACAATGTTGCCAGAGACCTTAAATTACTTTCCACTAAATCTTAAAAAAAATTTAAATATCCTTCAAAAAATTTTAAAAATCTCTTACAATTTTTTTCATAGTTTTAGTTACTAGAAACTAAGGAATTCAACTTCTCATAAAAAAATAAAAATATATTTTTGTATTTTTATGAAAAGAATAAAAATATATTTTTGTAATTTTTTATATTTTTTTGTTGTATTGCAGCATTTTATTCATTCAGCTTCAGCTTAACAACAACTTAACAAAAACAAAACATATAAAAAATGAAATGGGCATGAAATCCGCTTTGTAAGCTTCCTTGCATAAGTTATACACTTCGAAGCATAAAATTTAGATGCAAGTACTGAAAAATAGAAATGTTGTACAAAATAAATGTCTTGTTCTTCCTTTTTGCTTTTCTCTAAGTACACAGGGCAACAAATTTCGACTATTTTAAGGCCCTTAATGTTTTAAGGAAAAAGTGTGAAAAGTGATGAAAATTACTATGGTACATTTTTGCTATTATTTCAATGAGAATTGATATCACACCAATTAATTTGGTTGTGTTGTATTACTTTATGTTTCCGCTTTCATTTAACACCTAACTCGTTAGTTAATTTACGAAACATGTGCATGTTTTTCAGCATTAAAAAAAACACCATGAAATTTCATATTTTCCGACTTTGAGGTCCAATTGCCGCGGATTTTTAAAACTAATACAAATAAATTACATTGGAAAATAAGCCGTGAGGTGTTGTAAATGACACAAAGTGAAAATCACGTCAACCGGTTTATTGGTTTAGAAATTACAATCCCAAACGCAAAATCCCAAAAAAGGGAAAATCCGAAAAAAAGACACGACCATTTTTTGCGAAAACGGAAACTAAGTTTTAAAAACGGTTTGCGGATTCGAAATCAGCGCTCCCTAATTACCCTAGAACTGATGTCAAACGCAGAAAACCCAATTTGCTGTTGATCAGTGTTATCTAAATAAATTGAGATCTTTTAAAAATCTCAAAAACAGGAGTGTAAATACTCTATCTGAGAGACCGAGCTTTGGGTTAATGCTTCACTAAATTCTGTGTTTAATGGACACTTTTAACACACCTCGCCATTGGACCGGTTTGCAATTATGGTAAAGGCTCCGATAGGTAGGATTACCTGTTTTTATCCCAAAGGACGACTCGTTCCTTGTTAATCAAAAATTTGTTTCTTACATTACTCGTATTAGGCTCAAATATTCTTATTTAAGACTTAAAATGTTCATTTCTACTTTGTTGAAATATAAATGGTTGATAGGAAAAGGTCTTTCTTATTCGTTCGTTCTCGCAAGCCAACTTTTCATCAACTAGGTAATTCTTATAGGCGTCAAAAATCGATTGTTCGTTTTGCACTTTACCGACTCTTTGTTTAAAATTGAATGGATATTGTCCACAAAGCCTATAGTAGCACCATTCCTCTCTTTGATGAGTCAAATTTGGACAAGTAAACTAGGAGCAAGTTTCTAATAGTCTTTTAGTTTTGAAGAATAAATCAAATTAATTAAAAGGTAGCATTTTCCTCAACAATGATCTGTTGAACACCTACTACGGTTCTGATCGGGGCTCTGTTCAGTGAGAGGAGTTCTTTGGAACGTCGAAAGTTTAAGGTTGCCCAAATTTGGAGTCTGTTTTAAAATGAGGCTGTTTTCAAATGACTTCTTTCACAGCTGCATGGACGAGAAGGAGGAAGAAAATATTCTTTACCTATTATGTAACTTCTTCTTTGATAGTGTAGGGGACTCAGCGGATAGAGATAAAAGAATTTGTGATCTACTAAGCTTCGTTAATAACTCCTGGTTCAACGAGTATGCGATTTATTGCTTGATCACAATGGGCCGTCTAGGTCTAAGTGTGCTCCTCTTAGGGCAACAAAACCTACCTACCTACCCTTCTCCTAGGCGATAATCCAGAGAAAACTTGTCTATTTCTGAAGTGCTTAGATTTTCCTACCTATTGTAGTAATGTTCTAGGCTCGAGTCTTTGGCCGAAGGCTAATCTCCGATATCTTAGTGCTCTATCAGTACCAAAAGTCGATGTGCGGCATATGGGTGTAACTTAAATCGCGCAAAAGAAAAACTACATAGGTAAGTAACTGGTAGTGGCTGCTTAACTATGATACACACTGAGGCCTCTTGAGTGGTCCACCAACCCGAGCTGAGATTCGAACCTAGGACCTCTGGTCAGCGGTTTATCAGCTGGACTATTGAGGCTGACTACATACTTATGTTATTTAAACTTAGTCTTTGAAGAGAATTGAACCATTTCAATTTCAGTTCAATAGCATCCTAACTGTTGTTGAATTCGGTTACTTCTAAGACTTACGAACGTTGCTAAAAATGCATCCATATCACCAGGAAAAACAATATTATTTTAAAATACAAACTAAAAGTACATATTTCCGATTTAGTGTATTTTCATTCAAAAGTTCATAGTCAGCAGGGCCATTAATTCAGTTTTCTCTCAACAGAAACTCTTAAGCCATTTTGTACCCTTTTAAACGACAAATTTGGGTACAATCGCGTTGGCGTAATTATGTGTGCATGTCAAAAGCCTTTGACTGGCGCTGATTCGTTTGCTGTTGTGTTGCTTTCGACTCACGCCTCGGTGCTGCATCATCAGTCGTCGACCCGGCCAACAACCGGCGTACAACCCCCCAAAAGTGCCGATTCATTGTGCGCTGTACGTGCCGATTCGTTGTTGTTCGCCAATGCCGGCGCGATTCGCATTCGAGTTGGTTAGGTTGAGTAGACTCGTAAACGGCGCTCACAATGTGTTACCTGAGCCGACAGTCTGCTCTGAAACGGGTTTTAGGGTCTGGGGCTGCGCCATTGATTGTTCCGATTCGGTTAGTGAATTCGCTGCCAATTTGCGTTTTGAGTTTTTCATCTTGAACCCGTTCGGCATTTTCGTTCTCCGGTCACCACTGCGCTCTCAGCGTACGTCCACCCCGTCGAGGGGTTGATTCGTCTGTGGTTCGCTGCTGGTTCCCTGTTTTGCTTTGTGTTCGCAATTCGACGAAAATGAAACCAAGTAAACAAAGCCAAAATCAAATGAAAAAGCATAGCGAATTTTTTCCCGCCAAACAAAGCGGCGAGCTTTAAACTCACAACAGTGTGCGGCAAGTCCTAGGTCGGTTACAACATGTGCGTGTGTATGTGTGTCCGCACATTCATACATACATGCATCCATAAGTAGGCATGGAGATAGATACGTGTGTGGCGGCGGTAGCCGGACAGCAAGACGAAGGAACGCACAGGAAGGCCAGGAATGCAGAGGCAGAAGACTGCCAGACTGCGTCGGCCGGGGCGCGAGCAACAGCAGACTTCTAGCGACCGCCGGTGGGATGCGACAGCGGTGCGGTTTGGCGCGACGCGACGCGTCCGGCGCAGCCATAAAATCGGCAATTCGAATTGCTGAACAAATCAACGAATTGAAGTGTGAATGAACTTTTCCAAGGACAATGATCTATGCACGACCGAGAGTTGGCTGACTTTGCAGCCGTTGTCGGCGGTAATCGTCCGTTTGGACAAGCGTGCAGTGTGAGCGATTTATTTTGAGGGTTGGCTCTTTGTTCGTGCGTTGCTGTGTTCTCGTTTTTATTGTTATTGTTGGGTGTAGTAATACGTCGAGCCATCAACGCAAAGCGCTTTCGAGTTCGCCGCACCACACAACACAACACAACACCAGACCAGACCACACCAGACCCGACTGGAGCAGACTGCGAAAACAAAAACAAATCGTAAAGTATCAACCTGATGACTTCAACTGTCAGAACAAAGCTCAAGCAGACAAAGTATTAAATGTGTTTTGCATTTATTTGTTGTTGTTTGTGTTGTTGTGATTCCCCCACATGCCGGACATTGCGCTCTGCGTGCAAAGTTGCATATTGAAAGTCGTATTTAATATTGCAGATGACAGACTCTGCGGCCTGAACAGACCATTCGGAGAATTTATCTGTTATGCTGCGAGCATGAAATTCGACAATGAAGGACGCGTATCTATTTAGTGAAACGATAAAATTGAGAAGAATTGGTGCGAAATGTTGGTGGAAATAATCAAGTGTTGACTTTTCCGAGATTTAAATGATCTCAGATCGCTTATCGTAAGAAACCTACTGAAGCTCGTCTAGTTATCTGACTGGCTTGACGGTGACTTTAATTGGCAAAAACGAAAGAAAGGATTCTCGTTTTATCATAACGAACCAAGTTTTACAACGACCGTGTCTTAACAACGATCGTAGTATGAAAAGTTGTGATTCAGCACCTTTTTTCAGTGCTTCAAACAGCCATCTCAACCTACCTTCCTATATATCAATAGAGTTGTTCACCTCAAAACACTGTTTTCCATAAAGTCTGGTGCGTCCTCTTCTACTTCGGCGTGACAGAGAGGTCAGCAAGCTCTAACTATGTGGTATTTTATGTTTCGTAGCTGGATTCAGCAGGTATTCCGGTTTGACTAGAGACCATTAGTAACATCACTGTTGGGGAAACTCTGCAGTTGTTTGAGATCTGTGCAAGAAATACCTAAATAAAGAATTGGTCCACTAAAGCACACTGCTGAAGCGCTAAATGTTTTGAGAGCATCTTGTAAAAATATATCGGATTTTCTTCTCCAGTTAGAGAGAGGCATTTAAGTTTCCTGAAAGACTTAATCCCAAGGAACAATGCAAAAAGATGATATGAAGTTAAGCCAGAGAGTTCCATAGCCCTAAGTTATTGCGATCAGGGAACAGCCCAGAATCGTGTAAGATGGAAGTGTCTTGTGGAGGCCCTATGCTCCAGAGAGGAGTGAACAAGGAAAACAAACTTATTGGGATCATTAACCTGTTGCAAGACTTTGACCAACATGCAAATTATAGGTGACTCAATATAAAAATCCTGCCGCGGGAGCGAGAACACAAAAAAGCATCAAATTTTTTTACTATTCACAGTCTACGCAAAGTACAAACTTTGATGCGCTTATCCCTTCTCGGTTTACATAGGGTTTCTATGGAAATGAAGACGTTTTCGGAGAACAAAGATATGGTATTATTTTCTTTCCTATCCCTTTCTCTATCCTACCTCAGTGTTGCCAAATCAGGAGATTTCCTCTTAAATGTAGAAGATTCTTGTCCTTTTTGGAGAATTTTAGGGAGGAAGCATTGTTTAGGTGAAAGCTTAAGAGATTCTGTTCAGGAAATGATGATGACGAGCTGATCGTCTGTCCATCCCATCATCATCATTGATCATAGTACTTCTGTTCATTGCTTAACCCCAGAACGACTGACTTCAGCGCTTTGGGAGCTATCTTGCTGCCAACAAGGAAATATAGCTAATTTTGTGGGAGGCAATCTCTCTCTCAATGTAGTCCATGTGAGTTCGGTTACTTTTCAAATCACATAGATCTGTACCCGAAAGATGCTACAGAGATCCAGTAGCCTATGCGACTTACCAACGTTTAGCTCTCCGGAGTAGAGATCTGTTGTATCTAGAGTTATTATGTGACGCATTTGTTAGCCTTAAATATTTTTGTAGTGAAAGTGACCTTCCATAGCTCTAGGTGCAGGATATCTCCAAGTCGATGCAGGATATCACCAGAGACTCAATGTTGCCTGTTGTCCCACAAACGAGTCTCCCCACACCCTAACACACCCCTGGTTATGGGTGGTGTGAGTATTGCGGAATCGGCAGATCTTGATGTTCTGGGCATGTCCATTAAGAACGATCTTCGTTGGAACGACCATATTTTTGGCGTGTCGAAAAAAGCAGCCAAGTGCCTCGGGTTCCTAAAGCGGTGCTATAAATATTTCAGTGCATCCGATCTCCGCATTATTTACACCACCTACATCCGGCCCAAAATGGAGTTTAACTGCCACCTATGGGCAGGGGCCTCAAAATCCGATTTGGAGCTCCTGGACCAGGTGTAAAATCATGCGATTAACCTTATAGGGGACAGTAGGGCATCCAGCTCTATTGACTCTTTTTGAACATCGTCGAAACGTGGTATGTGTGGTTTTTTTGACCGATACTCCGGGTATTCCCTCGGGCGACCCGTTTGAACACTGGTGCCCATGCATTCCAGGTCGAAATGATGTTCTAGCGCACTACGCACTACAGAGAATCTTCCTTCCTAGCCCGTACAGCGCGATTGTGGAATGGTCTCCCTGCAAATATTTTCCCCAGCACTTATGATCTTGATGGTTTTAAGGCAAGAGTCCATAAATTCTTCACCCAACATCCTTTCTCCCAACCAATACAGAGATCCAGTAGCCTATGCCACTTTCGAACCTTTAGCGCTTTGGAGTAGAGATCTACTCTATCTCCGAACCGTCTGTGGAGATTTCGACAGAGTTATGATGTGACGCATTTGTATATCCTTCTTGCAATATACAATGCCTCGCATTTGTTGGTGTATCCCCTGCGCGTTGGCTCGTTTAATAAAAAAACAGATGAAAAAGTCAGTTGTAACCGACTAAAATACTTTAATTAAAGTTGCAAACTTCTACTCAAATAAAGTTGTATCATCAAATTCGCTAATTCTCGAAGCACTTGTGGTAAGCCAAAGCACGGATTTTAAACCCGCATTGCATAGATGGAAATTGAAAGGCGTCTGTTTTGTTTGGTACGCAATGATAATTCCGCCGCCACCAGTGCCACACTTGCTTTCGCCGCGCCGAAGCTG
Source organism: Melieria omissa (assembly GCA_963971225.1). Classification (NCBI taxonomy): domain Eukaryota; kingdom Metazoa; phylum Arthropoda; class Insecta; order Diptera; family Ulidiidae; genus Melieria; species Melieria omissa. The sequence goes on along the minus strand of OZ020268.1, from coordinate 106,223,199 downwards.
ACGATGACTTGATAATGCGTAGCAGCCGCCACGGCCGACGTAACCTTGGTTGGTGGCGTGTGGTCATTTTCACAGACAGTCAGACTGTTGCAGCGGCAAACAAACAGACGGCGCAAACAAATCGCTACAAAGACACCAAAAATTGAAACAGAATTTGTGACAGACAATGGGGCGGATTGCTGACGCGGCGGCGGCTGGGCCAATCGGAGGATGAGCGGCGGCGACAATGCAGACAGCAGACGGATCGTAAGGGTCGCGCCGAAGGAAGGCGGCGGCGGCAGCAGACGGCAGGTAAACACGCCGCGCCTCATACGTACGCACGTACGCGACGCGTCTGTGGCATTTGCAGTGCGCATACAAGTTTCTAAGCTCAAAAAAGCGCCTCAAAAATTTAGAAACAAAAATGCCCGCCGACTGCCGAAAGGAATCGACAATAAGTCGTAATAAAATAAAATGAAAACCGAGCAGACACACAGCGTGGCTCTGGTTGCTGCAACCCCAGATGTCGACTAGCCAAGTGGTGCGCGTATGCTGTGACATGTTGAAAGTGCGCGGCGAAAGATGCCACCGAAAGGATGTTGAACTGTGGCGTTCGGGCAATGCGTCACGTCGCGCTTTTTCGTCAAGCCGATAGACTGGAGTCTATCGATGTGCGTGTGTGTGAGTGTGCGTGCCCAAGTTCACGTAACAGCGAATTTGTGCGCTTGAACTTTGACCCTTCGAACAGGGACGAACTGCGGCTGCTGGTAGACTTTGTAGACGCTGCGACACAACGAACTCGCAGCGACAAAAACAAAATCCAAGCAAAAGCAACAAGCGTAAAGTTGCAACAACAATATGCATTAAGAAGACGCTCAAGCAATGTGGAGCTTTTTGATTTGCCAAGGCAGAAAATTCACTTTTCTGCCGACTGCAAAGAAACATTCCCAATTTCGGCCTAAAAGCATTCAGAACAACAGACATTTGTGGCATGGGGTCATGCCTCAACGGCTGCACACCCCAAAAAAACACGTGGGTTGTGGCTGAAGCGATTTTGGCTGTTTGGGCGCATTCCCACTTAGCAGCAACCCAAAACTTTGAAGGTCACTGACTGCGAGCGGCTGCGCCATGCATCCACTTTTCCCTTTCCGTTGGGGTTCCATTGTACAATGCCCTTTTCGCCAAATGTCGCACCTAACGCCGGCGGCCGTAATTTTGATGGTTTCGGCATCCCACCAAGTGGAAGTATGTGTGTCCTTTTATTGCCCTTGAAGGGAAATTAAGTACGTCTCCGTTGAATGTTGCAGTAGGACACACTTGGCGTTAGGGTGGGAAAATGCGGTTAGGCTCGAAATGTTTGGTAATCATAGCCTGTGATTCCTTTAATTTTCGAATATTTTATGCAACTGTAACACGACGACGAACACATTCGGCTGCGCAGAACGGTTGTTGGTTTTTGGCTCATTGGTTTGGTGGCTCTGTGGGCGACTGGGTAATCGATGCACCTTCGACTCTGACTTCTTCTGGCCTGAGAATGTAGACGTTTAGTCTGGCTGTCTGGGTACTGCCTGGTGGTGAGATCTGGCCTTGAGACAAAGTTTTCTGGTATCAATAACACTGTTGTTGAGACAGTTCGACGTACCAGACTTTCGCATTGATGAGTACTTTATTAGTGTGGCGAAGTAATTCATGTATGTGGCGTAAAGTCTACTTAAAAAGTTATTTTAAGTTTTGGTTGTCTGGCACCCAGACTCCTGTTTTTTTAGAGCGTAGTATCAGGTATTTAGCGTATTGAGTGCATGTTCTGTTTAAGAATAGGTTGTTGTGGCTACCTCTCTATGAGACACTTTTAGGTCTCTATTTCGATACTACGATTTCAACATGTGTTATAACAACCCTTTTGTGATGGATGGGGGAAGGGAACGGGGACCAGTTTAACGCCGAATCCGAAAGACGGTTTTTGGAAATTTTCCTTTACACTTGGAGGTTTTGCGATTGGCTGCCCTGTAATTCTTATCTGTTTCATGTGGATAGCGATAGAAGTAGACGAGTGTTCCACCGTCCCAAGCTAGGAATCGAATCTCGAATCGAATAGGGCCTCTGTTATGAGAAGTCAGCGTGCGACGCTGGACTATTGAGACGGCCAGTTAAATATTAGGTTAGGTTAGGTTATACTGGCTGTCAGCGAGGCCACGCATAGACCCTATTAGGTCCTTAGCGATGCCAGTCGGAGTTCCGTTTAGGATCGATTAAAGTAGTGATGTTTTCAACTTAGGAGTGGTTGTGTATCCGAGGCTGGAACCCGCAAGGGAGTAGAAGTCGCGGTCGACCAAAAAACACCTGGAGAAGGTCGACCCTACGCGAGCTAGCCGATGTCAATACCACATGGGACGGCGCAAAAACAACAGCCCAGAATCGTGTACGATGGAAGAGTCTTGTTGAGGCCTTATGCTCCAGTGAGGAGTGAACAAGGAATACAAAATAAAAGTAGTGATGTTTCAGGATGCTCGTTGATCTCATAAACTTCCAGAGAGGTATGACGCCTTGCCTCGAGACCTGTTCTAGTCTTTCAAAAGTCGGCGTTTCTAAGTACGTCAGGCGAGTTCCAGAGAGGTGTTCCAGAGTTTCTCTGCAGCCCATCTCCATGCATTTCCTGCTGTTAAATATTAAATTGTGTTAAAAAAAAACTATGAGTATTCCTTTGTGGCTTTTACTACAAGTAGAAAGGCTTCTAATACAGAGCCAACTGATAGTAGTATGAAGTGTTCTAGTCTTCGGCTGATCAGATGTAAGAACAGCCGCTTGCTCTCAAAACAAGTTTGGTCTAAGCTGCGAGCTTCTCAGTGGCGCTTCTCAGGCACCCGGGTCTTTCTATAAGAGTTATCTCTTTCATCGTCGTTCACTGACATCCACTTACAATACTTGTTCGAGTTCCTTGCAAAAGTCTCAGTGCATTTCTCAGGTCTTAATGTCTGCATTTGGATTAAGTGTTTGCCTTCCATTAATACTCAGTTGCCTCTAAGAGCTCTCTGGCCAGGTACCGAATAAAGGTCGAACTAAAGCTTTTCAAAGTGTTGATATGGCGATGAAAATGAGAATCAAGCTTTGATGTGGTACATAGATACAACTAGCATGGGACTCGATTGCTGTCTGATCGTCTGTGTAAAGGTGGGATGTTTGCATTGCGTAAATCCTAAGGAGAGATCCACTCCGAGGTCTGCAGTATGGTCGCTAGTGCGCTGGTTCGTTGTCCTGGTGGATGACAGCTTTTTTCTTCGACAAATGTGGTCGTTTTTGCTTCAAATCGACGTCGTATCGATTCCTTCCTGAAGGTAATCGATGTGAATGACACCGCATGCTTCCAAAAACAACTGTAGCCATGACCTTGTGGGAGGACATACCCACCTTGGCTTTCTTTGGTGCACGTTCACCGGGAGAAGTTCACTGCTTTGACTGTTTCTTGGTCTCTGGTGTGAAGTGATGGATCAATGTTTCATCCGCAGGATATTAAGAAATCACTTCTCAAACTGCCCTCGTAGCCTAGATGACTCTGCAGTTATGGGATAGGCGTATTTCGAGTATACTGGAGAATATCCCACAACTATCCCACTTGGATAAGAGTAAGTGTCTGTGTAAAAGTCAATGAAGTTCTCAGTCCATAGCTTGTTTTGATTCCACTCCTATCTAGTGTGGGTTTGGGCTGTGATATCTGCGACAGTTGGTATTAAGGGGGAGATATCCATTTTACTTAGTGTTCTCTCGGCCAATGGCTGCGTTCTGACACGCTGCGGTTCTGTTGTTAATATATTGTACTGATGAGGCACTCTGTCGCTGTCCTATGTATGAATGCTTTTACGGGCATACTTTTAGGCACGCACTTTAGAGTACGGCCGGCTTGCTATAGTTTTGATATGGTAAGGATGGCTCACGATGGTGTTGGGATGTGCGATAACGATCGAGATGGCCTATATTGGGATGTGCGAGAACAGACAAGCAGACAAGTCTAAAAGGCAGCCGGGTGCAGCACAGAGGACGAGTCTTATTTGAGCAAGTAAAGAGGAAACATGGAATAGTCCAATAAGTAGTAGCAAGTGTAAAGACAAGCAAATTGTAAATTTGTAAATAAAGTTAATGCTGGTTTTGGAATGCGTTGAGTTGCGTTGATTGAAGTGGTGTTATTTTCCAAGCACAATCCAGAGAGACGAAAGCCTGTAGAGAACTCATTTTCGTAACAATATCTTGGCCAGAGTGATGACTGATCTTGCAGAATTCAATACTTGGCTTATTTTTACACAAGCTTCGATCCCAAAAATTATACCACAACTGATTTCTAGTTAGACGGGTTACTATCTATTATGACATTTTTGGAGAAGACATTGTCAATGGCACTAATTGTGTTGCATCTGCTTTCTGACTGGCAACATGGGCGATGTGTGTTTATGTGGAAATTGCAGTTTCAAATCGTTATAAGTTTAGTGCGCAACTGCAAGAAATGAGCAGCATGGTTCATTGCTGAAATTCCGCTCGTTGATGTGTCTGTTATTGCAGTTGTTGTCGCCCATTAAAATGTCATCATCACGAGTGCATTTTGCAGCGTCAAAGCCATCGACATCGACATCGGCATCGGCCTCGTCAACAACATTCCACCGGCAATTACTTAACAAACGGCAATTGCAATGGTCGCACATGTAAACAACAACATAAACTGCTTGCAACAAATTAAGGAACACAACAACTTTTCTCACAATAACAACATAACGGCAACAATATCAGCAACCGGCCAGAAGCCATCTGCAAACACCGAGCCAGCAACTGCGACTGAGGTCGCTGCGACGCGGACAGCGGCAGCGCTCAGGGTGAATGCACGCATGCAACGGATGCAACCGACGCACAGTGGGGTAATTGATGCCAAAAATGGCGATTAATTAAACAAAATGAAATGCAAATATTTTTATAGTATTTGGTAACGGGGAGAAGAAGATAAAATTGTGCATCACTGGGTGAAAAAATAAACGTTGTACGTTGAACGGTATCGTCACAAATTAAATAAATAAAAAATAAATAAATTAAATAATAAATAAATAAATAAATTTAATAAAACAACAACAATTGTTTTTTATTTGTCATATATATATTTTCATCTATGTAAAAAAATACTCAACATTACTTTCAATAGCTCAAGCGAATTAATAGCCGTTTTCAATGGTCCATACCCCACTGTGCGTCGTACGCATTGACAAGTTAAACAATTTCTTACTCATTTCTCATACATTGAAATTCAATTTGAAAACAATCGGAAAAGTTTCAGTAACTAAAATGAAATATATTGAAATTGTAAATAAACAAAACAACTACAAGCAATAAGTCAAATAAGTTAGTAGAACGCGGAAAAATTTCACAAACCATCAATACAGTTTCAGTTAGCGGCAAATGTGTCCGACCAAGAAAAAGGAAGAAGAAGAAAAGCCCAAAGTGACAACAAGGAAGCGATTTTCGCTATCCGCGAGAAAATTCAAGGTCGGACAGATCGCTGTTAAACCAAAATTCGTGATCATTGGCGCCGGAGCGGCTGGAGTCGCTTGCGCAACGCAACTATTGAAGGACGGCTTCAGCGATGTGAGCATCATCGAGGCCAGCAACCGAGTCGGCGGCCGCATACACACCATAGCATTCGCCGACAATGTGGTCGATATGGGTGCCCAGTGGTGCCACGGCGAGCGTGGGAACGTCGTGTGAGACGATGGGCGACACCACGAATTGAAACGCTATGAAAGCTTGTTTGGTGCCTACATGATCAATCGCTTTTATCGCGCTCTGGAGGACGCCAACTTGGAATTTATTGACTCGACGATAGCTACGGAGTTTTTTGATAATTTCAAGAGAATGGAAAGCTCGGGGACGGCGACCGGCATTGATGACATTTCCGGGCGCGGTTTCGCCAACTATTGGGAATGTCACGGTGACTACATGCTGAACTGGCGAGATGAAGGTTTCGGCGAATTCTTTCGCATAATAACCAACGCCAACCACATCGGCAACGAGTACGGCGTGCTCGAGGATCGTATTCTATTCAATTCGCTGGTGGATAAAATCAATTGGGATCGTGACGACGCTAAAGTGGAGATAGTGTGCGCGGGCGCGAAGAAACTCTTGGCCGACCATGTCATAATTACGGTTTCGCTGGGTGTACTCAGAGCGTGTGCGGGAGCAATGTTCCACCCCGAGTTGCCGGAGAGCAAGAGGCGCGCCATAAACGCTATAGGTTTCGGCGATGTGGGCAAAATCTTTCTCGAGTTTCCGGAACAGTTTTGGCCAGCCGGGCTTTGCGACGCTGTGGCAAGAGGAAGACTATGTGGAACTGCGCGCAACTAAAAACGCATGGCTCGAGGATATCTACGGTTTCTATTGTGTCAATTACCAGCCGCGTGTTTTGGTCGCCTGGATTGTCGGACAGTATGTAAAGCACATGGAGCAACTGAAGACGAGCGCAGTCGAGAAGGGTTGCATGTACTTGCTGCAGCGGTTTTTAAAAGACTGGAATATACCACAGCCGGTGAAGTTGGAGAAGACCGCATGGTCCTCGGACAAGCTAATTCGCGGAGCATATTCGTTTTGGTCCTTGAACATGGACGAGGTTCACACGACCCCCAACGAACTGGCACAGCCTCTCACAAAGGCACGGTGGCGCCCGATTTTCTTGGCGAAGGCGAAGACAGCTCAGACGAGGACGCGCCTTTGGCCATGAAACCGTTGGTGCTGTTTGCCGGCGAGGCTACCAGCCCGCATTATTTTTCCACAGTACATGGGGCAGTTGATTCCGGGCGGCGCGAGGCCGGTCGTTTAGCTGGCTACTATGGACTGGACCTGTGAGTCCAGGATAAGTTCTATCTGTGCATACCTTCCGATTCTTGGAATTTATGTAATTTGGTTAGAGACGAAATGAAACAGATTACACTCACGTAACATATGTCGAAAACAAATTGGAAAAACGTGCGTTTATTCTAACAAAATGGCCACAAACATCCTTAACCTTCATCATTCATCATGCGATTGGCATAAGCTACCGAAGCGCTGTTGTTGACTGTTCCCTGACGATCTGCGTGTTAAAGTCTCTTAGACTCGATGTACAGGGGCAGCCGCTGTGTTATGGAGAATTTCTAGAAATCCTTCAGTTGGCGGCACAAGTTCAGATCCAGCTCCGTTATGAGCAGACCGTCTTGATCTCGCAACAGGCCCGGCGTTCGGGCGCCACTGGGCGATGCCACATACGAGGAGCCGTAGAATGGATCGAGGCTATTGTACGCCAGCTGACCACCACCCGAGGTGTACTAGTTCGGAAACCGCAAAGCAACTGGTGACTATGGCCGATGCCCCGATGCCGATATTGCGCGTCTCGATGCCCCACAAAGGTTCGCTCAGTTGGCCCATTGTGGCGGAGGCATTGAAGACGATTTTGGCGCCGTTCAGACCGAACATCATCCAGTTTTGCAGATGGTGACGGACGTATCAGATGTTTATAGCGATCTTACCAAAGTCGGTCTCGAACACCGGTTGGCCGGTGTTGCCTTCGACGTAGTACGTCGACTCGTTGAAGGCGCCGATGCGCGGTATGTGGTTCTTTCGGTGCTTGCTGGTGTAGCGGCCGCGGTTCGTGGTCACAACCGCCGTGTTCCAGATGGTGTTGCTGTGCGTCGAGTCGCGCTCCATTATGGGCAAATAAATTGAATAAAAAGACAACAACAACAATTTTCTTAAAATTTGTCTTATATATGTTTCACCTATTTAAAAAATACTTAACATTTATTTTGATATCTCAGGAGACTTGAATGCCGTTTTCAATGCTCAATACTCCACTGTGCGCCACTGCGCTACACTTTTCGATCTTTGCCGCCAATTTCGTTCTCGTTTACCGCAGTGCGAACTGTTGTCGGTGGCGTATCCCTGTTGGCGCTCGTTGTGGTTGTTTACGTTGCTGCGAAACCAAAACAAACAAACGGTGGCGATTTTGGCACGCAGCAGCAGCAACAACACCAAAGCAACGTCCACTTTTCCGCTGCTGAAACTTTTGCTTACTGTCGCCGTTCAGATTGCAGTGCGCACCCGAAGCGCGAAAAACAGACGCAGTAGCGGAACTGTGTGTGCGAGCTTATTGCCCTCCTGGGTCCCAGCCGTCAAGTCGCACTGCGCACAACACCAATGTGGCCGTCATTGTTTGTCTGCGGTTTTTTCTGCTGCCTCTGTCCCGCTGCCATATTGCATTCGGTGGTTGGACGTGGCCGAGTTCTTGGGCTTTTTGCTATTTTTCTAGGTACCTTTGTTTCTAGTGTGCACATGTGCGATCCTTGTCGACTTCCCAGGGGGAAAAGCTGATAACTTTATTAGAGAAAAGAATGACCCAGATCAGGCGTAATAAAATCGAAACAAATATTTAGTTCTAAAATGTTTAGGATCTTGGTTCGGATTGGATTGTTGAATGATATTCGGTGTCTCCATATGTGGTTGGCTTGAAGTTAAAAGAAGCTTATCTGATATGCTTATTGATTTCGCTAAAATACTCGTTTACTTGTGGGAAATATATTTAGAGCAGAATCTTTTCTTGCTTCTTTACTCTTTTACTTATATCTTGTTAAGTTAAGTTGGACTGGCAGCCACAGCTACATAACCACAAACAAATGGCTCATTGGTTTCACTCTACCTTGTCTCCTGGACGTTTTCCAACCATTCTTGCCAGCTAGGACCTTATGACAGTAAACTCACTAATTATTAAAATTAAATTATTAAATTATCATAGCGGAATGGCGCCTCTCTCTCTTACAGCGCTGGGAATCTTAAGCACTTCAATATAAACCTCGCTATCTGCTTGATATCAAGAGTTGAAAGCTTGATTGATCTGGTGTAAGACGAAGAACCTGGGAGTTATTGTGTCGGCCTTCATGATCCAGCAGGTAGCATGCTGGCTTCTCATACCAGAGGCCCTAGGTTCGAATCCTAACTCGGGCTGGTGAAACGCTCGTCTACTTCTATCGCTATCCACATGATGCAGATGAGAATTACAAGAAGGCAAGAAGGTAATGGCAAAACCTTGCCAATCGTGAAATGGGTGTGTGGAATTTGTGGTATCGTACTATCCCCATATAGAGGCCAAAGTGTGTCTCATACAGAGGTCCTATCTATAACCTAAAGTGTTCCCTTCGGTAAGAGATTGGCACTAGAAGTGGAGGACCGTTTCGTCCTCAATACCGATTTATGTATATACAAGTAAACACAGATGACATCACATATTGACTTAGATTCTTCTTCTTCTTGACTGGCACGACAGCCCGATTACGAGACTAAGGCCTAGTTACCCGCAATACCCGATTCCGAGCGGCGAGTTGGGAGCTTTTTCATAGGCAATTTTACTCTCAGAGGTTTGCGATTTCCTGCTGAGAGGATAGCCGCCGAAAGAAAAATTGTTGTTTTTCTTTTTTGTTTGGTGCTAACGCAACGGAGTATTGAACCTGGATTCGTGAGTCGCATTTGACTCGCGGCCCAACGCACTAGCCAGCTGAGCTGCGGCGACTGACGTACTTAGATACATATATGGAAAATAACTCGGAATAGCTTAACCCTTTTTTGTATATATTTAAATGACAGTTTTTAGTTCAATATGTTAACATAAAATAACAAATTTGTATCAATTATTCTCACACACATACTCACATACATATGCACATAAATACTAAATATGTATATACCATATTCGTATATTTGTTGTATGCCATTTCGCTCTCATCAAGTGGAATTCTTGCTTTTTCATCCACTCTAACAATTTTCCACTTGGGCATTTATTTTTTCCTGTCCATTGATATGTGAGTGTGTGTTTATTGTTTTTGGCCTTTTGCTTTGCTTAACTCATTCTGTCTGCATTTTTGTCGACTTTATTTACGTGCGGTTTTTGCCCTCTTTGTTGTTGCCATTGACTGTTATTTGTTTTGCTTAACGCAAAACTTGAAACTGAACGCGTATTTGCGCGCCTTTTTCAACATAACGACGCGAACAGGAACATAAAAAAAATTGATCACAAAAATGTATCCAGCAAACGTGCGAGTGGATGCTCAAAATTTTATTTATTTCAACTGATTGTTGTAATTGAAAGGCGATACTTGTTAACGCTACTTGGCCGCATGCGGCATTGGAAAAAGGAAAAAAATCTATGAAACATCAAAATACTTATGCACATTTGAGGATATTGAACGATGCTCATTTATGGATATTTTTTTTTCTATTTATTTTTTTGTGTACCCGATTTTTAGGGCACTGAACATTTGAGAGAAAATCAGGGATCCTCCTCGATAAAATTCGGCATTAATAAAATTCGGAATTCCGGAAAGGCATTAATAAAAACCTTACCGACCTTCGTCCATCCTCTCAGAGCTGTTGGACATAAATACATATGTACGTCTGTGACTCTTTAAAGCGGAATATAAGATCCTTCAGCACATTATTGGTGGTTCGGCAATTTTTCTTTCAGAGGTTCGATGCAAAATGAATTTTGTATACTTGTCGTCAGCCTTAGAGCTCAGTCCATCACCAGATAAAAGGTTGGTTGGTTGGACACACTTAGGCCTACATGACCCTTTGTGATACCACAAATTCCACCCGTTTGAAATGTGTATGCAACACTGCATCCCAACCATTTTAAACGGATTGGGGAAGGTAGGGAAGCTACCTACAGTTTAACGCCGAATCCGAACGGCGGTTTTTTTTTTGGCAATTTTCCTTTCACACTTGGAGGTTGCAGTTGTGCGATTCTTGTAATTCTCATCTGCTTCATGTAGATAGCGATAGAAGTGGACGAGCGTTTTACAAGCTCATGATAGGATTCGAACCTAGGGCCTCTGGTATGAAAAGCTAGCGAGCTTCCCGTTGGATTATTGATGCCGACTGACAAGAGGTTCTAACGCACTAACGTTCTTTTATGTATTGTCGCCCACGTTGGAGCTCAACTTCACCCTAGACCCCTAGACTCATGGTTCAAGGTACAGATCACTGAGGCAGGGTGGGCATTCACTAGCGTACCGATACCTATTGTTCTGAACAAAGAAAGTTCTACAATTGAAATGTAGAAATTTCGCAATAAATGAGCTCATTTTTGCCCATGTTTTCCTAAAGTTTCCTTAAAACATTCTTCATGCTTGAATTTAATTTTCAAACCGTAACCTTTGTCAGTTTTAGAAAAGTTCTAAAAACTTTCTATACAGCATTACACTTCCGCATACTTTTGTAAGTCAGTGCAAGTGTATGAAAAGAACAATATCATGGTGATCTCCACATCCATGGTACATGGAAATGCCATATGTGACAGTAAAAATCGGCTGTTTTGTTTCGGTGCAATGTTTGCCGACGTCAACCAGAAACGCACGCACATCGGTCGAGCATATGTAACACACTTGTCCAGCCAACTTAATCGAATTACAATATGTACGCGCACATTCGGCAAGAATGCAAGAATGCGTCTGCCGTCGACGATACCCCTGTCTGACTGCTGAATGCCATCGACGGTGTGGTGGCATGCATACGTCGCATGTCGCATATGTCAATCGGTTCTGCGAATAGTAAAACAGCCAATGAATTAAATATAGCAACGCATTCTTACACGGTGGAGGGGACACCGCCGCGACTGAACACGGAGCAATCGAACGACCGTGCAGCAATGACAAACATACGGAATTATTTCTGGCATTGCGTGCACTTGCGTTAACGAGAATATGTGCGTCTGGTGCGTAGACAGGCGGCAGACGCGCTGACATGCCAGACAGATGCCTCAAGTGCAAAGGAATTCATTAGGAGAATTGCGGTACGGCACTGATGGCTAAGTTTGACGAGTCTATTTTTCATTTGGGACAAAGGACAGATACAGTTAATGCTGGTAGCTGGTATTTCGGAGGGCGTGGCAGTGGATACCATGTAGTATAGTACTCAGTGCAATTGCTATCTCTCGAGCAACTGCTTTATCTTGATGAGATTATTGTCACCAAACGCCAACGTTGTCATCGACAACACTTCTGTTTCGATCTCTCCATACAAAGCTCCCTATTCGAGAATGATGTTCCCTATATTCGACTAGTTGAAATTGAAGCATTAGCAGAAATTGAAGCAGCAACCTGTACAAGTCTTACATAACTATACTATCAGTTCGATTTTGAGTCGAATCAACAATATAAAACCAAAGCAATACTAAGTACATTACAAAAAAGAAATGGACTTAACTTTCTACGCCCATATAAATCTTTTTAATAAGTTACTTATTATAGATCTAGGTGAAGGACATCACATCAATGAAACTACGGAGCACATTCTGTTCTTTTGCTCTACAATCTCTAAATCGCGCCGTAGCAACTTGGGAACTCAGTATCTTTCTGGGTTGGATGCGTTCCAAAGCATGAATTGAAAACTCACACAATGTTTTCAATCACTACTACACCGACTTACGCATTATTACACCGGGAAAGAGGTTTGTAATCGATCTATTTCAACTTGCGTAAACTGATCACAATGGGCCACTGGGCCAAAGTGAACTCGCTCGAGATATCTATCATCCCTTAGTTATCTACCTGTCTACACCCACTGATAACGTTATGGAATCGTATCTGTTACCACTAGAGACCCAGAAGGGGTCTTTATATATGGTCTAGATCTGGTGACAATCAAGTCAAGTTTTTCTGATCAGATAGTCAAAGTACCATTACCAAAGCCATTAAATTATGGGTCCCAGTACATAAGGGGACATATGATAACGAAAAAGGAATTGAACTAAAGTGGAGAAGAGAGAGACCACACGGCCCTTACAGGTTCAAAAATATGCATTAAATTTTTTCCGTTTGATAAACACACGTGGTGAAGTTCAATGGTTATTGAGACACGACGAAAGACTGGGGTATCCAAACATCAACTTCTGTCAAGGTTTTCGTTCCGAAATGAAAGAAGAAACGGTACTGTACTTTATGTATCCATGTCCGTTCTTTGCCAGGAGAAGACTAACATTCCTATGCTTCTCATTTTACACCATCTCAACGGAGCTTTCAACTCTTGATACTCTTATAAGGAAGAAGGGGTTAAGATCATAATGGAATCAGTTCAATTTTCAGCGCGTGCCGTGTCTTCTTAATCGCTGCATCGAGAGCCAGTTGGTTTTCTTATCTGAATAGAGTTTTCGTCGACGTGTTTTGGAGGAGCCAAGTTGTTCTCAGTAGATTTTCAAGAGCTATAGAAATCAGTAATAATATTATTTATTTGACTTCCTCAACATGATCTTCCAAACGGATACATGACTACTCTCATCGTCGTTGATCTTCATCTACTGGATGATAAGTCCATTAAAAATAGGTCGCATCGAGAATTTCTTTCGTCGAAGCGTGGTCCTCTTTTCGGTAGAGCAGTGGAAAGGTTTTTACTAACAAGATAATTTGGCAAAAGTCATCTTAACTACACTGTCATCTTAATTCTATTGTATCAGAATTAAGTATTGAACAGTCTCAAGTGAAATCTGGTATTAACACATTTTAAGCGGGTAGCCTAGTATATGAAACTATGCTGCGTAGCGGGCATTACTTGCAAAACAAGCAAAAATTGCGCGATCCAAAATAAATAAAACTTGAAATTTATGAAACTAAAATAATTATATGAAATAATACTTTCAGTTTTATATGAAAACCAATCCGGTAAAAATACCGTCTCCCGCTTTTAAAGTGCCTACATTCAAAAGGTAAAAATACCCGCCCCGCTTATAAGCAGCAGTTTTCACAGCGGGTAATTTTACCCGGCCCGCTTTTAATGTGTTAATATCAGGTTTGGGTAAAATAGGTACGTAGCTAGCCGATCGTTGGCAAGTACAATCGCATACCCTTCGAGTCTATGTCATTCCTGATAGAGCGTGACAACTCCTTATCTAAAGAAGTTTGAGGGACAGAACGGATCAAGAAAAAGGTAAGGGGTTGGAGAAGTTTTTACCCGAGCCTCGATTTTATCGTTGTATGTATTTTTTTGCAATACGTTATAGGAGACTTTTAGGAGGCGACTGCCCGGCTCTGCAGGAACGCCGTCTTAGCACCCTGGGGTCAAGGTTTCGGGTAGACTTTGCTTGCGCGGCAAGAGTTGAACTTTCGGATCAATAGGGCGAACTGGAATGCCCCGGACTGAGAGCCATCCAAAAAGGGATTCACAATGGGCCATTTTGGCCTCCGAGTGGAAGTGCGACCTCTGAGTTGCACACACCCTTCTTTAACTAACCTAACCTTATCTTACCTAACTAACCTAACCTAACCTTTAGCGCAGATAGTGTGGAGAGGCTAAAATTTAAAAAAAACCTAACCTTTAGGAGGCGACACCAGATGCGACACGCATCTGTGGGGAGATAGAGTTCGGAATGAAATCGTTAATTTGACTGTGTGGTCACCATGCCGAGTTCCTTAACTGCTTCGTCTTCAAGGTATCGTAGACCTTTTCTCCAACAAAGTGTAAGTTCAGTTTGATCTTCGGTAGAACATGTAATTTTTTAGATCGATTGATTTAGATACTTCTTGCCATTTGCAGCTCAACTCGTGCATTATTCATATAGGTAAACGTTGTACTTACACAAATACTTAAGCTCCACTTATTTGCTAACCTGTGACTGAAGTGCGAGTAATAAAAATGACAGCAAGGTTAAATTATGCGCAGTGTGTGCACTTTGGGCGAACGCGGAACAAGGAGGCAATCGAATAAATTTCATTCATTGCATTTGCACGCATCCGCTTGTTCGTCTGACCGCCGGACGAGTGCGTGCGTGTAAATAAAAGTGATGATGATGAGTGTTTTGGTGTTGGTGTTGAAAAACACAAAATTCAATTGCATATAAATTTATCGCTCAATAACAACAAAGGCTTTCGACAACGCACGCAATACATTAATTTACTGCGTTTAATTTATTGTCGCGATGACACAATAAAATTTATTTGATAAATTAAAATTAAACAAAAACAAACATGCCAGCGGCGACAATAACAATAACAACCTCAATAATAATAATAATAATAAACAAAAGCGCAGACCCTGTGCGCGGCCACATGAAAAACGACAATTTTCGTCTGACTTTTTGTAAATTATGCGTCAAGCAGATACACCGGGCAGGCGGATATTCGGGGACACGGAAAAGTTCACAAGTACACATGTAAAACGATAACAACAACAACAACGACAAGAAACAGTCTAACAAGTGCACGCAACGCAACGCGGCCAGCGAACAGTCCCTGCAACAGCTGCGCCATAAGAGCGCACGAAAAGTAAAATAGCAACAAACAAGTTTGGTCGGTTTCGTTGCACCTATACAAACCCTACACAGGAATTAATGAAATTATAAACAGTGATCAAAAGAAAACAAACAAAGAAATGAATGGACCACACCTATTTAGGCATTCTAGCTCTCTAAATTGTTTTGAAGCAATTTTCTTCTTAATTTGCTGAATGACAAATGCATGATTATGGTCCTTAATGGGTTAAGAAAACTTGTAGCACCTTGTTAAAATCATAAGTCAAATATAAACGCTCAGGTTTTTCATATACTTACTTTTCATATTTTCGTTCTTCAACATTAAACTCAACAATAAATTAAATTTTAAACAAAAAAAAAATAATGAATTTGTGAATGATTTGTTTTCAGTTCGTTGTTAAAATTACAATTTTTATATTTTTCATTAAACCTCTTTTATTCTCTCTTCTTCTTCCTTCCCTCCTGTCCCTGAGTCGAACCTCTATTAAAAACTGCGCCATTGGAACTGTGCTTATCAAATGGCACCTCTCGTCCAGTGATATCTGTAGAATCTGCGGAGATGAACAAGAAGTAAAGACTATACAAGTCTTTCTGTACCATTGCCCCGCTCTACGAGAACGCCGACTTCGTATCCTGGTGTCAAGATATCTGAAATCTCGAATCTGCTCTCCTTTAATAAGATGTCGAACTGGTTTGCCCCCAGATTGAGATTGTAGGTTAACTTCAGAGCGATTTCTTAAGGGATTCACAATGGACCAATTTGGCCTTCGAATAAAAGTGCAGTCCGTTGCACACACTCCCTACCCTACCTAACCGAACCTTTCTTTTTTCAAAGTTAAACTCGACCGAGTCAAATGTTTACCCAAAAACCTCATGAACAACAGATGTTGGGTCAAAAATATTAATTCCTTAGAGAGTTAAAGGAGCATTTAAAACTAAATTTCAATTGTAAACGTAATTAAACTGACAGGTTGTTTTTATTAGAATGAAACTGTTCCTTTTTGTGGGTATTACTTCTTTAAGGCAAACTCGCTTAAAAGTAGGCAATCGATGCCAATATGGGTATCAAGTGTTAGCTAGAAAACCAGCTTTATGTGTATTTACAACAAATTTCATGCCCATATCTCTACTCATTCAAGAGCTAGCAGACAGATGGGCATTGCCTAATCGTTTCTCCTAACCATTTTGAACTGATCTGATCTTTTATAAACACATTTCTTCTATAATCGAAGTACTAACTTAGACTATGAAAATATAAGATCCACCAACTAAGGGATCCTTATATGTGTATCTATTGTTATTTCATCTTCCTTCTTCTTCTGAGACCAATAAAACAAAGAACACTTTCGATTGGAACGCAAAACAAAACAGTAAAAATAAAAAACCATCAGACGGTATCCAGCACCGAAAATAAAGATTAATTCTCACACTAGCAAGTCTTCCCCAAGGCGTTACAAACCCCTAGCGAAAGTGTTTATAACCCTAACAGCTGAATGTAGGGTAAAAAAAAAATAATAATAAACAAGCCTGAAAATAAATTAAAAATATGAACACGCCACAAAAACCACAACACGCTGTGAAAAGTTGGCTACCGTTGGTTGTGCGTACAAGTTGTCAGTGACATCGGTCGCCACACCGATCGACTGTTACATGCAGTCAACGTTGAGACATTATGCAATTGATAGGTCACGCCCTGAATAGGCGGCAAGGCGTTTGATGTGATAGTGACGGAATTTTTGTGCCTTCGACGGTCAATTGTCGGATTAATTTCAATTCAAATGTTAGTTGGCCATTGATAAGTTTCAAACTGGTTCCAACGAATCTGTTTACATTTGATGTGGATATTTTTGATAAATCGGTAATTATTCTAAAATCGCACGATGAAAGTTAAACCTAAGGCCAAGAGGATAGATGGTCTAAGATGCCATGTCTGCCGTATGGTCGCTCCGGTGAAGATGGTGTTCGATACGGAAGTTGGAGTTTGACGGCAAAGAGGGAAAGGATCCGGCGAAGAAAGTGTTCGATACGGTAGTTGGAGTTTGACGGTAAAGAAGGAGACCGTGTCTCCGTTGGAAGGACCATGTTAAGGTCCAACTCACACTCTTGGTGTGACCAACTGCAAAAGTCGCCGTATGGGCTATGAAGTTTCGGCGAAAAAGGTGTTTGATATGGTAGTTGGGGTTTGACGGCAAAGAGGGAGACCGTGTCTCCAGTGGAAGGACCAAGTTGAGGACAAAGCAGAGGCGTCTAGAGAGAACTTTTGCGGCAGGCCATAACCCAGTAATGAGTTGTTATGGCCAGTTGAGTAAGTAAATAATCTTCTAGGATTTCTGCTCCTAGTGAAGCAACCATGGCATCATAACTCAAGTGATATTTTTAAAAAGTGAAAAACGTCGAAACATAGTTAAGTTGTTTTCGTTTCCCTAGTGGGCTATCTGAATAATATTTGTTGTGGTAGACCAGAAAGTTCATTAGCAGTTTTTCAACTTACAACGAGCAATGAAAGTAGGCTTCGCACAGCAAACTGTAATTTGCTCTCTGAATCGCTTCAACTGTAGTCAAAGCCTTACTTGGAAAAAAATCAATACGAGCACAATGATTATTTTCAGTTAAGCAACTAGAAGTTGAAAAGTTCTGCCTTCACCTTTGCCGCACAGCAACCGTGTGATTTTTCATTTAAAAACTTTCATTTGTATGAAACAAGAAAACATGTGACAATGCGATTTCATTTTATGTATGAGTTGCTCTCAATGTTGCGTCTCGTTGTATAACACAATTGAATGTTGCAAGTGCCTGGGCGAGTAAATAGTTTTTTGTGCTCCATGGCTGAGCGTAAGAAAGAAGGGCGCGCATTGTCAGCGTGGCAAAAGTTTGCAAATTTAATTAAAACTCTTCACGCACAACAAATGAATTTACTTCGGCAACAGTTTTGAATGGAGAAAAACGGATTTGTTATTCCATCAGTAATTGAGTTTCTTCGTGGCTTTTGTTATTCATGCTACAGGCTTTGTGACACTAGGCTGGCAGAAGCACAGAATTAATGCTTCATAATTTTTTTGAATTTGATTTGATTCTTGTACTGAAGATTTAAGTTTATCTGTCATTCATTGACCCTTTGAAATGCAGGGAATTTTGAAGAAAGCGTCAGAATTCGTTAGAGAGAAGGTAGCCCATGACGCTCTAGAAATAAGAAAGGCGAGCTCGTTCTTTTGAACGAAGCTTTTTTTTTTTGAAATGAAGCTCTAAAATTTCGTAACGGAAAGATGAAGGTGGTGTAAGTGGCACTTCTCGAACGAAATCACAGGATCTACAGGATAAGGTCTACAGGATCGCTAACCTCTTCTAATCTAAGTTGTTCTCAAAGCTGGTTGTTCTCAAATTAGCATGTTTTTGTTATGAGATGTCTTGGGCCCTCGGTGTAAACGTTCCCTGCAAAGGGCAGTACAGGTGCAAAGTAAGTGGAGAAGGGTTTTTCCTTCTCTACGTCAATGTAGCTTTTGCAGAAAGGGCAGGAAAGTTCCAAAGTAAGTTAAGAAGGGATTTTTCCTTCTCTATGTCAATGTAGCTTTTGCAAAAATTAAAGGCCACGTGACCCAGCCGTGACTGATGTAGTGACCAGTAATGAATCCGACAAATACTCTACGTGTCTCCAATTTGGGGTTCAGCACACTTCCATTCCCGTTGTGGTCAGATCTGTTGAGCGATCTGGCTTGTCTCTAAGACCACCGAGGCCATGTTAGCGGCTTTTATCAATGCTTTCCTCACTGCCTATTTGCATGTACTGAGCAAATATTAGACCTGCATAAGTCAGCGAATTCTAAAGACTGAACCTTGTTTGTGACTGGTCTGGTTAGTTCATAAGCCCTAAGAGTTGAAAGGATCTTATATTCCAGAGTATCGTAAAGAGTATGCAAAACGCCCAAAAGGAATGGTTTTCGTTGTTAGAATAATTACGAAGCCCCGATAAAATCCGGGCTTCCGAGAAAGCCCCCAAGTAGGTTAGGTTACAGAAGGGGTGTGTGCGGCAAGCACTTCCACTCGGAGACCCTGTTGGGTCCATTGTGATTCCCTTCATGTTCGGAAAACCGGTGTCTTTCTATTATCTGTAGGGATCCCTGTAGATCCAAACGGGATCTTTTGGGAACCATTTGGTCCTGGCGAGGAAATTGTGTAGATCGGTTATCTAGGCATCTGCTACTTCCGCGAGCCCATCAGAGAACATTGCCCCAAGAGTCTGTAGCCGTCGTCCCTCCCAAGCCCCCAAGTAAAACTCTCACTGACCCTCTGAAACCCTTTCGTCAGGACTGGAGTTAGAAATTGAGTCATTGCGTCTTCAACCTCATTGGATTTTGCAACTTTACTTAACTGTAGCCTTAAGAGGTACCAAAGCTGGTATGTCCTTTTAAAGATCAGTTCAAGGACTTTGATAGGACTCACTCAAATTGATAGATTCCATTGATTTTATCTTTTTTTGAAAGATCAAACTTAAATTGTGCCCTGACCTTATAAAAAGTGTCAATGGTTCATTCTTTAACGAGTTAAGATTTCTTTTGAATCGATTCCCCGAATGCGTATTCAATAATTTTCTCCACAAGCACAAGAAATAAGGCCATGTTCCCAGTGAAGGTCGTTAAGTGTTCAGAAGAAGCGTTAGTCCCATCGGTGGCTTAATATGCGCTGCTGTCGGCACAATTCGTGGAAGCATTGCAAGCGCGGCCGTTTGTACGAGTTGCATGCAATTTAATGAGCATATTTGCGCGCAGCCCGATTCCTGCGAAATTGCCGCCTATGCGTTTGGCGCGAATTCGAATTCTTTGTGTGTGGGTATTTTTAGCTGTTCGCAGAAGACGTGTTCGAGCTGTGTCATTGCGGCAATGCATGGCTGAGCACATTCTGGCATTTCTGTGCACGCACCATGCAGCCGCCGCTTAGAAATGTCGCGCCAGCAGTGCGAGGCAAAGAGTTGAATTCAATATTTTATTACTGACACGTGATTGAATTTCGTATGTAAATCGGCGATTTTCCGCTTCGAGAAAATTAAAAGCCCCAACGATAGCGACACGCAGCTGTTTGGTCGCATTGTTCAATTACGCGTTCGCCTCCGCCTCTAAAACGTGCTACCCGAAATAGCCCGCCGCCCGTTTAACTGCCGCCGCCAACTCTACTGCGAGCCGAATTGCCCACTCATCGAATTAGGCCAACAACCATAATCTCGCCCTCGCGCACAACTCGCATGAATTAGCCTATGGCTTTCAGGAGGAGCCTCATCCACATCGCACTCACGTCCGAAATGTGTCATAAAACGTATACTTCGAGCTGGACGAAAGCGACAAAACAAGAAATTGTCCACAGCATTAGATGATTCCGACTGGCAGAGCCCAGTGCCGCTGCTGCAGTCATAAAATGCATGCGTTGTGTTGCGTGCATCGATCGAACTTATACGACATCGTATAAGTGCACCGCGTTCGCACTTAACATCAGAACAACAAAATGGAAAATAAATTATGCCAACTCACTCTGTGCCGCTCCGAATTTTATTACGAATTAATGACATGAAAAGCGGCCGTCGGTGAAGACTAGACTACAATTTTACTACTCGAATTTACATATTTAAAAAAATAACGTACATATATACAATGAATATGATAGCATATCGATGTCACACAAATGTTTCAGTGCATTTATAAATAAAATGGAATTTCTGTTTATCTGTTGGTGTAAT
The DNA here is from genome assembly GCA_963971225.1 of Melieria omissa. Classification (NCBI taxonomy): domain Eukaryota; kingdom Metazoa; phylum Arthropoda; class Insecta; order Diptera; family Ulidiidae; genus Melieria; species Melieria omissa. The sequence continues at coordinate 106,202,209 of OZ020268.1, read as the reverse complement.
TTGTATAAACTTCCAAACAAACTGTGTGATTAGCTTCAAATTTTCTAAATATGTTTTTCTCGGTTTTTATTGTACATAGGTGGGTTAAGATTTCATATGATTATGTTGAATTCGAACTTGTTGAGATTTCTATAAATCAGAAAAATTCACAATCTTTGTACTTACAGCTCAACTTATGTTGGCTCTTATATTGAGCACTAGCAGAGCCCCCGGCTTTGCCCGTAAGTTTAAAGTCAATGAGCCCAATAAATCAATGTTCTTCATTCACGCTTCGCCTCTTTTATGTAATGACCAATCCATTTGCCCAGTCGAAGGGTGTGACCCAGTTTCATTATGGTTCAACTTCTCTTCTTCTTCTTCTTCTTGACTGACACGACAGCCCGATTACGAGACTAAGGCTACCCGCAACTATCCGTGTTGTGCGTGCGAATTTGTGCAAGGTTGAACCTACAATTGTATGTCCATTTCGAACGGCAAGGTGAAAGCTTTTCATAGGTATTTTTTTACTCTCAGCCATTTCCTGCGGAGAGGACAGCCGCCGAAAGAAAAATGGTCAAACTTGAAGTTCCAAAATTACGCAGAAAATTTTAGTTAGAAAAAATTTACAATTAAACAAAATTTTACCAGTAGAATGACACATCTATGGGAGGACGGTATACAAATATTCACTACTGTTTGATTCCGAAGCTATTCCACATTAAAAATTTGCGTTGTATGGACGGTGCCATGCCCTCTTGTCCTATTCCCCCTGTCGAAGGGCACGTGTAAATCGTAAATTCGTACGAAATTTAATTGATGTGGAACCTGTAGTTCCATAGTTATTCAAAACATTTGAAACACTTGTGCCACGCCCCTTGTCCAACGCGTATAGAATTTTACCACTGAGACGATACGTCTAAGCCATGACGTTGTACCAATGCTGTCTGACTAATAATTCCGAAGATTTTCCATATTAAAAATTTAGGTCGTATGGGAGATGCCACGCCCACCTGTCCGGTCGTATTCGCACTATGTGGTTTACCGAGATTTAGTCAAGATGAACATTCCGTGAAAGATTCAGCTCAATCAGCCGTCTAGTTTTTCAGTTTTAGTGTCGTGTGACCAACAAACATTTAAATTTTATATATATAGATGTCTATCAGATGTCTCTGGCGGTTTTTTGGAAGTTCAGACGCCCAAATAGAAAAATTCCTGGTGAAAATTATGGTTTAAAATGAAATCGAGTTCAAAAGTTGTACGCAACCCCGATCCCCCCAAATGAAATGCCGTCTGCGCCACTGATATCTATATTCTAGACTTTCAGGCTTGACGTAGATTCCTTAACGTTGTCCGATCTTAGCGATTCTTCAGTTCAGTTGTAGCCAGTCGAGCGAGTTCATATGCTCTGAAGTACAGTTGCCAGTAATCACTTTACTCACTAAAGAGATAGTCACATAAAAAATGACTTTAAAACTTCGTTCAACATTTCACAAAAAAGATTATTTCAGTCAAACCGCTGCAAGTCGCGTAACTAAAAATTCCACTTAACTGAAAGAGAAGTCCAGGTTCAATTTTTATTTGGTATTTTTCTGAAAATTAGTTTGTTTAACTAAAACTTCGCACAACTGAAAAATTCGTTTAAGTGACAGACTGTTTTGGTCCAAAACATAATTTTATACTATTTCAACTGCGCTTAGGTGTAACAATATTGGGCCACATTTCATCTCTGATAAGTGGATTAGCTAATTTGATAGCAAATTGCAATCACATTAGAAAATTTCTAAATAAGAATGTCTTTTCTTTTTACTCTTTCACTCAGGAATTTCACTTCACCGAAGTTCGCTGAAAGCACCGGTTTTTTTTGTTCCGTGTTCACTCCTTTCTGGAGCATAGGGCCTCCACAAGACAGCCTTGTGTTGGTTACGTTAATTAGTTGTGTTGTTCTGCCAGGGTAGGTGATTGGCCTGCCGCAGGTAGTCCTAAGTGATGGTGCCATCTAACGCCGCTCAGGAACGTCGCATCCGCTCGTAGCGCCATCTGTGAGGGGATTACAGCAGAATGGTTGGGGACCTCGCTAGATAAAGCACCGGTTAGCTGTAGTTTAAAGACCCGAAAGATCAACTTGAAGTTAAGTGGACTCGACTGTAGTTATTTATTTTTGATTTCTATAAATTTCTTGCGCCATTCTGTTATTGGCCAAATTGATTGACCCAATCTTGCGCAATGAATGGTCGCACTCGGTGCTATCGCGTTGCGCGCAATACTCCAGCAGTTTCACTGGAACCACTAAATGTTGCATGCGACAAAAAGTTGCGCCAACGGAAATGCCAAAGACACACACGGAATTATTTCTATTACGATTTGACAGTCTTATGACATCGCTTACCATATAATCCAATACGCTTATGAGAGCATCAACTCGAGCGCGCTAAAGGTCAGCACACAGCGCGCGCACACTGACACTTTGCTTTAAGCGCTCAAAACGCTCAGAAAGTTGCAAACTCGGAGCAAAGTTGTGCAATGCAATTTCCACTCTGACACAACTGGATAATGACAATTGAAGCTGCGCTATATTGGCGCTGAGCTTTAGCGGAAATTGCACGGTGAAATGACGTCAGCAGTGCGGGAGGGCACAACCGATTGTTATTCGTTTCTCCCCCCAATTCCTCTATGTGACCTAAATAAGTCGCTATCGATTCATAGACATTGCAGCTGTTGTTATTGTTGTAATTTGTAAGGCGTATGCCCAGTGCATTTCACCCTCGCTCCCCTCCCTCGTTGCACTAAATCACCATCGCAGCAAGTTTGCCCTACGACCTTGCAGTTTGCTGGTCACCGAATGACGTCCGTCCATTGGCTCCAGTCAGTAGTTTAAACATTTTGCACTTTCTCTCTCCTGCAAAATGAATTGGTTCGCCCTCGTCCTCACCGCCTCCATTCCCCTCGCAAAGGGACAAATGACTTGTGTGCTTGTATTGTGTTCCATAATCTGGCGTCTCGACCCCTGGTGCGCGTCGTGTCTAAAGTAGCTGATATCCATTTGCGTTCTATGTTTTTAGCACGTACTAAATTTTGAATTTCAAACAAGCGCCAATTGCACCAACAAAGAATTCATTTTGTGGCTGCCACAGCAGCATTTGTTGTACCACACTTTGACGCCACTGTCCGTGTCGCTGTAGCTGTCGTTCTCGTTGTCGATGTCGACGTCGTACTATTATATAAGTTCGTAAAAATTAATGGAGAGAAAATGTGCTCTGGGTTTCAACGCGCTGCCGACAACAGTTGGAGGATGAGGGCGCGAACACTCACACTAACAGACATTTTTTATGGTTAACCCTTAAGTCTAAAGTGTATCGATCCACAGATACAACCTCTTACTTTAAAATATTGTAATTCAAATTAAATATCAAAAACAATACTGGTTTAAAGTTAGACAATTTTGTTGCATCCTTATTCTCAGAATGACGTAAACTGTCTTGATTTATTTTTTAACAATTCTCGTGATGCAAAATCCCCTTTCGACAGATGCACTAAAAAGAAGAAGAAGAAGAAGATTATTCAAAATTATTATTGTGACGCACTGGGTTTACACAGCTGTCGTACGCCCCATATTAACCTATAAGTACCTGATATGGTGGAACGCTTTGAGAAAAACATTGCTCCTCCAACACCTTCGCAAAGTTCAAAGGGCAGCGTGCGTCATCATCACGGGCGCTCTTAGGACAACACCAACTTCAGTTTTAGAAGCCCTGCTTCACCTTATTCCACTTCCTCCACTGTAGGAAATCAGCGGCTATAACAAGCCATAGACTACGGGTTACCGGCCAATGGTCGGAGTCTAACAGGGGACATGCCAGGATTGGATTCTTGGACTGGATTCTTCACTCCTCCAATTCCATTTAAACAAAAAGTTCACTAGTACCATTCCAGGCAGGAATTCCATTTTAACAAAAAGTTCACTAGTACCATTCCAGGCAGGAACAACTGGGAGGAAAGCTCAGCATCCTTAATAGGGAACTCACACCAGATCTACACCGACGGCTCCAAGTTAAACGGAGCTGTTGGTGGAGGCGTCTTCTCAGACTCACTTAGTATAAATTACTCCTTTAGACTGCCGGACCACTGTAGCGTGTTCCAAGCAGAGGTTTCAGCCATTGAAGTTGCACTGATTGAATCAAAGAGAGCAGTGTGTCTAGGCGAGATATTAGCATTCTCTCTGACTTGTTCTCATGTTCTGACTTCAAAAACAGTGATTAGCTGCCGCAAATCTCTTGAAAAATTAACCTCATATGGGTACCTGGTCAGAGAGATATCCCGGGGAACTGCAGGGCAGACGAACTGGCTAGACAAGGAACGACCAAGGAAGCTATCCTCAGAACTCGCCGGCTTAGGTATTCCATTGAGTACCTGCAAGCTGGTGATAGAGGAAGCGATGACAAAAGCCGCTAACAATGCATGGGCGGCCTCAGAGACAGGCAAGACAGCGCAACAGATCTGGCCAAAGCTGGACTGGAAGCGCACCAAAAGTCTGCTAAACCTCAATAGGGGCACGCTCAAGGTTGTTGTTGGAGGCATCACTGGTCACTGCATCCTTGGCAGCCACGCTATTAGATTAGGGCTGGGCCACCTGGCTAACGAAGGCGTTCCGATACCAGTTTCGAGGATAGCTGGTAGGATCTTATTGCCTTGATTGCAGCTTGACTGTCTGGCAGGATCGTGATCTTCCGCCTACAGGTCCACTTTATGTTGCAACTCATATTTAATTTTGTATATAGAATGTCAAGCACTGAGTTACTTTAAGTGTTTTGACTGTTTCAATACCTTAACTATTTCTACTCCTTTGCATCTTGCGATGTCTCGACTCTATTCAATCGAACCTTCTGCCAGACGCATATTTAATACAAAATAAATTATGCTGATCAAATTTATAATGTCTACATTTATAATGCAATATAGAATTATAGACAAACAATGCTTCGATTGTACTACACCACAATTTTTAAAGTCATTTGGAAACGCTTCTCTCGTCATTTTCCATCGTATCTGCACTGCTGCCATATTGAAGCGCGCCGCATCCGTTTCCTTTTCCCGCCAATGCTCGTGCAGACGTCATGCTTGGTCCGTTGCATCGTTCAAAATGGCGCACTTCCTCTCAGATATGTACGTCACGAAATGCACTCAGCTGCACGCAATTACAAGCAAACCCAATTTATGCGCGCAGAGCAGTTGAGATGTGTGCATGTGTGCGTGTGTGCGGTTATAACAATATTATTTTTAATAAGTGCAGCATTATGCGATGTCCTCCCCGCAAATAAATACACAATGTGATGTAGTCAATGTGACACATTCTACATGAACCAACACACACATACACACGATTACGTGCAATTTATGCTAAACAAACAAACATTCGCAAGCATATTTGCGCTCGAAGTGCTTGAGAACAACGACCGGCATGCCGCGGCATCGGAGCAAAATCACCAATAACAACAACAACCACAGCGTTACAACAAAGCCAAGACATCTAAGTGCAAGGAAGCTGGGTGTGAGGCAGAGTGGGGCGCCCTGGGGGAAGTCAGCTGACATTTATTTTAAGTATATTGCAAAACACACATAATGAAGAACTTTTCATTACACTTGACAGCTGCGATAATGGAAAAGCGCATGCAGAATGTCGCATAATGAGCAACAACAACATCCATAACAACCGCCAGCCGTTGCCGTCGGACAAACAATGGGAACGAGCACGACCAAATGACGTTCGTGCGCGAAAACGCTGCACTGTCCGTCTGCGGAGCCATAAGCCGTTCTCATTTCCCTTCGTCGCTCGCTATCCCTAAGCAAGTCAGCACATTCGCGGAATGCGGCTGCCTTCTCCCGCGCATCTTTTGACAATTTCCGCATTTCGCAGTGCCACTCCATCCCTGAACTTTGCTTTCGACGTTGTATTTCTGCGTTTTTAGAATGTTTCCCAGCTGGGTGTGAGAGCCTTTCAGCATTTCACTCTACACGCAACATGTCTTGCGCCACATCCTCACGCCTCGACTCGGCTCATACTTGGGCACACATCCGTGCATAGATACACGTACGTACTGTATGTGCATAGTACATGTGCTCGCTTATGTGTTGCATGTGTATATGCAGAGGCTGCAGTCCTTGGCCGAGTGCCTCCGGCGCCCGCTTGTTCCTCATTTCCAGCAGACACCGCACGTATTCGCCCCAACTCGACTGAGTTCCTCTGCATTGTCGCTTCCTAAATGGCTTACAAGTAGGAGGGAACGTTGTCGTCAGTGTTGCTATTATTAATGGAAACGTGTGTCAAGTGCACTTCAAGCGGTGTTGATGTATGAATTGTCGACTTACGAAAATGTTTTTGGCTGCTAAAAAATTATCATCAATTAAAATACATTTAGAATGCTTTGTTGGCGCATAATTATGGCAACAACGTTGGTGGTACTTTTGCAAACTTTAGTTTCAATTAGATCAAGTTTTACGGTGGCCTCTAGGAGAAACGTTACGACGCTTCGGGTTCGAATTTTCTCCCCATCAACACTATACAACCTATACCGATATCAGCATATACCAACCTTCAACCAGGTAACTAGGGGCAGAAATCTCAGAGATAAAACTATAGATTAGGATAAAGTTTACGGGCCTTTCCATGGCATAACTGTGTGAAACCTAGGAGTAAGAGCCTCAACTATTACTTGTGGTATCACAACGGGCCTGTGACCACTTCTATGCCTTTGTTGTTGTTCCCTGTTAATGTACTTTAAATCTACCCTACCTTCGGAAAAATCTTGATAGATTCTGGGGTACCAGAGAGCCAAGGTGGTCGCTTCTTAGCACATCAGTGCCGAACGTCTCAAACATGATACGAGCGAACGCGGAGCAGAGACACAGGAAGTGTTTCGCCGTCTCAACGTCCTCCCCACAGGCAGGGAACAGGGCACTGTCAGATATGCCTACTATTTCCATGTGCTTCGCCCATAGAAAATGACCCCTCATTAACCCAACTATTTGCCTGCAGTCCCTTCTGCCTAGAGACAAAAGAAACTATGAGCATTTGTTGGATACGGCGGGAAGCATAAGTTTCGTTCATCTGCAGCCGCTATCGGCCTGCCATGCTCGCTCCTGGGTCACAGATAGATCTGCCTCTCCACCTACTCCCTACGAAAAAGTTCATCGCCTCAAGTATTGCATGCACCTCTGCCTGAAACACAGATGCGTACGAACCTAGGGCAATGAACCGTCTAGTCCCCGTGGATTCAACGAAGAAAAGCCAGAACCTTTTTCCGTTCTGGAGCCGATCGTGCATATACGGAAGCAGTGCAGCAGCGCTCCGGGTTCGATTCCTGGCTTGGGCTGGAAAAAACACTCATCTGTTGTATCACATGATCTCGATGGGTTCAAGGCAAGAGCCCATAAACACTTTACTCATAACCCTATCTCCTAACCTTTATATCCTTCCTGAACCAACGCAATGCTTCGCATTATTAGGGGTCATCCCCTGCGCGTTTGTTCCTGTTTAAAAAAAAAAAAAAAAAAATGTTGGAAAAAAGAACAGTGTTGCATACGCATTTCAAACGGGTGGAATCTGTGGTATCACAACGGGCCCGTGTCTCATACAGAGGCAGCCACCGCAACCTAACCTAACCGACCCTCAGGCAGCACCATATACCGCTTTTATAGTATGACAGTTAAAGGCATGGAGTCAAAGGGTCATGGACATGACTGTGAGGTCAATGTCGATGTCAGCACAATTATTCAGTGCCGGACAAGCGCCATGCCACTGGCCACTGTGTTTAGTCTTCGGATGGCCTTTAGGGCCTCTCCTTGGATGAAAACTTCAAGTGAAGGAAGGTTCATCAGGGCATCTAGATCTTAGCTAATATGTCAATCTGTCCTCTCGTAAGCAAATTCATGTGATGTGTCCTTTCAGCTGTGTAGCTGATTTGTCCATCTCTTCATCCAGGATGGACTAAGTGTAAATGCTAAGCTGGGCGAGATTAAGACAGGTCTTCGTAGTACTCTGCTGATCCAGCTTATCCGGCTGGTTGTTCCCTAGTTCAGTTGCATGCTACTTCAGCATTGGATCTTTCGTTGATACATTAGACTGAAAGTAAGAGTGGGTGAGTGCTGGGTTCGTATCGTGTTTGGCCAATACCAAATAAAGAAACCATTTTCTTTGGGTGAGCGCCATCTCAACAGTTAATGACAGACCTATGAGAATAACCACATTTGTAGTTATTTGAGTATGAACACAACTTCGACCTATAATTCCAACTGTATAAAGGATTATTTTGACGTAACGTTAACACCCACTAGCCGTTTTCTGTGTCCTTAAAACTATTTATTTACCAACATTCCCTTCAACAATTCAATTGTAGGGCGTCTACCATTAAACATTTCACTCGCAGCCATTTGTGTTGTTGCGTGGGGGGAACGAAAGGGTTTTTGAATTAAAAATGCATGAAGAAATCAACGAATTTGAACTTGTAATGAATTTCAACCTGCTTTACACACAAACAAACATCATTCATGCGGCAAATGTATGCGGCAGCATTGCAGATGCAGCAGGCGCTGAAGCCAGTGGCAGAGTAGCTACTGGCTTCTTATGGCGGCCACAGCCAGAAAGTAGGTTACTGATAAATTGTAAATGGTTTCGTGTCCTACATAAGCAGTAAACTTTATATATGTAGTTAAGTGTAGGTTTAGGTATGTGCGGGCAGTGTATGCTCACACACCTGCACACCAACACACTGTTAGGGAGCCTTGTTCAATTGCACTTCAACATACTGCAACACAACAACTCGTCGCCTCAGAAAAGGAATGTCATATGTTCCATTGAGCCTAGTAAGACATATGACATTTGTTTTCTGAGGCAACGAACTGTAGGCTGCAACCGCAACTGCAGGCGGACAAGTTGCAGTTTATTGCCAGCTTTGACCTTCGCGCTCAACGCTGACCTGCTTTTGGGCCGGTCGCACCTATTCGCAGTGCAACGTTTAGCTGTGTGCAATGCCAAATCAGACAAAGTAGGGTCAAATTCTGCAAGAAGGGCCAACATACCAGTGCGTAGTATTCCATGGCCTCTTTTGGCTTTAATCGCTTTGAAAAGTTTGCAGTTTGTTCTTCGATGTTTCTTGCGTAGATGACTGTAGTGACCTATCTATCTTCGATATTTGCTCTAACAGAATCCTCTAGTATCCACTTATTGCAAAGAACTCCGCCTGGAAAACACTTCAAAGATCTCTTTCTACTATCAAATCATTATAGATTGTTGTGCACTTGCAACGCAATTTGTCTCTAAACATTCGCTATAAAGAGAAGGAACCCTATACACGTAAAGGATGTTGAATAAATTTCCCAATTGATAGCCTTAAAGTCATTTCATATCATCATAAGGAAGTGACATGCTCAATTTAAGATATCAAAACCAAATAGAACCACATTACAGCTTTCACAAAAACACTTTTATTAGACAATAAACATTGCAAAGTCGCATTAAAATTGTTACAGTTCGCTATTTGCAATTTCCGATCGTTTCAGACGTAAACTGTAACTGCAACATTGTGCAAGTTCTCTGCCATCGGGAAGCTGATTGCATTCATTGCATTGGCCGTCGTAGTCAGAGACTGTCTAACCTTAAAGTAGCCCACGCATCCAATTAACATTATTACCCAATTCTGCGCTCGCGCAGTCACCAAATGCCCAGACAATGTTAAATGCAAATGTCGTTCATGTAAAAGACGATTTCCTCACCATTTCTCTCGATTTCCACACTGCACGCATGCGAAATGTGTAGAAAGAATTCGCCACAATTGGGTCGAATTTGTGTTATGGCACCTCGTGCAAAGTTGCTCGCGAGCAGTTTTTTATTACAATGGCATTTTCCGCACTTCCAACATTCAGAATCGAGCAATGGCGAAAGTATGATGAAAGCACGATAAAAGTAGCCATTAGGCATATTTAGAACCGGGTCTACAAAGTAATAATAATTTTAAAGGTTTGGACCTTCTTGCAGTACCGATTTGATATCATTGCTAGACATGTCTATGGGCTTGAAGTTCTCTTCAATGATTCTGGTATCAGAATCATTAGATATGTGTCACTCTTCTATCTATCTATCTATCTATCTACCTATCTATCTATCTATCTATCTATCTATCTATCTATCTATATATCTATCTATCTATCTATCTATCTATCTATCTATCTATCTATCTATCTATCTATCTATCTCTATCTCTATCTCTATCTCTATCTCTATCTCTATCTCTATCTCTATCTCTATCTCTATCTCTATATCTATCTCTATCTCTATCTCTATCTCTATCTCTATCTCTATCTCTATCTCTATCTCTATCTCTATCTCCATCTCTATCTCTAAATCTATCTCTATCTTTATCTCTAAATCTATCTCTATCTCTATCTCTATCTCTATCTCTATCTCTATCTCTATCCCCATCTCTATTTCTATCTGTATCTGTATCTGTGTCTCTATCTCTATCTGTATCTCTATCTCTATCTCTATCTCTATCTCTATCTCTATCTCTATCTCTATCTCTATCTCTATCTCTATCTCTATCTCTATCTCCATCTCCATCTCTATTTCTATCTATATCTGTATCTGTGGCCCTATCTGTATCTGTATCTCTCTCTCTATCTCTATCTATCTGAAAGAATTACAGCCATTTAATGTGACGACGGGCCTTTTGTCCAAATAAAATCAAAGTTTTTCTTATAACAAATCAGTGGTAAAAATTTGCCGCCAAGACTTATGACTTAAGACTACTTATGAGTCAGCTCAATCTTCGGAAACGGCAAATAATCTTGTTATACTCATAGGGCGGTCACAGATCAAGGGAACTGGCGAAAACTTGCTGTAAAATTGATATATAATTGAAAAAACTATTACTGCAAATTGCGCAAATTCAAGTTGATGTGAAGTAATATCTCAAGTTAAATTCAGTTTGTACAGTTTTCCATGAATTTTGTACATTAAAGTTAACATATGCTCACAACATATTTGAAAAGCGAGCGTTGCTATTTGTCATTTCGTTGAGTTAACTTTTCAAATAAAAATAAATAAAAACTAATTCGTAATCTGGACGATGAGTAATACGTATCAGTTTCCAGGTTATTTGTTTTGGCAACTTAAAAATAATTTGGTCGATAAGTGTTATCAATATTTATGTTTTATTTTAGAAACTACTTAATTTAACAGGTGATAAGTGTTATCAGTTTTTAGATCAATTATTAGTTTCCATTCTATTGTAATTCTTAGAACTCATGGTATTTAGCAAAACAATAACTTGAACAGTGTGTAGTGAATCACCTAAGTATTAGATTAATGATAATTAATAATAATAATAAAGTATAATAATAAATATAAGTATTAGATTAAGTGACAAAAATACAGAGAGCGAAATTGAAAGTGAGATTTAAACCTAAAACCTGAAAGTATTAGTCATTGGGTCACTGTGTCTGCAGTGAAAAGTAATTTTACGCAAAAATGCCTTGAAGCCTTTACGATAAAAGTAAACTAAAAGTTTAAGCAACAACACAGCTTAGATCACCTTAGTTTCTGGATAATATTTCTCTGAAACAAATCAAGACGAATCCTAATGATATGACACCTTCTATTCTTAGTTGAGTTGTTTAAGTTTCTTGGGTGCCCCCAATTATAAAAGAAAATCTATAGGTTTAGTAAAGTAATGTGGCTGTCTGAACAACAGTAAAGTCGAAGTTACACTTGGGCCAACAAGCAAAACGGGTCTCTTTGATTTTGTGTCTGGTATTGAGATTATCCTGAAGAGAATCAAATTGCTATACGAACTTCAGTAGGTCGCTTATAATGACCGATCTGAGGTCATCCAAAATTTGGAAAAGCTGGCAGTGTTTTTTGGTAGTTTTTTTCGGGGAGAGTTGAACAGTTCAAGACCCTCATTGAGGCACCTGTAACAGGAGTCCTGAACTTCTTCTTCTTGACTGGCACGACAGCCCGATTACGAGGCTAAGGAATAGCTACCCGCAACCAACCGTGTTGTGCGTGGGAATGTTTTTACAAGGTTGGAAGGGACCTACAGTTTTATGCCGATTCCGAAAGGCGAGTTGGGACCTTTTTCATAGGCAATTTTATTATGGACAATTAAACAGGGTCCACTGATAATACCTAATCGTTAACTGTACTCTTTACAGGAAATTGCATTAATGGAATTGTGAATTGTACTAGTGGGACCAGAACCCTTTTGTGGGATCAGTTGGGTCTCCGTCAATACTTACCTTTGCTCTTGGAGCAAATACAAGTCCTCGTCAGACAAAAAGATTAATACATCCTTTCTCTTACGACATGTGAATCATCAATCTCAGGAGAGATGATATCAAGAAACTTTGTGGGTTTCACTTAGGTCTATGGACTGATATATTATCTACAAAAAATTCATTTTTCAGAAGAAAGCGAGTACCTGAAGAAGTTGAACCACTTGTTGTTTACAAAATATATAGGAAGACAGAAAAGATCTCTTAGGTCGAAGTGTCGGATATATGGTCCTCCCTACTCACCATATTCTATCTACAGGCAAATAAATAGAATCTGTCTGTATTTCTGGGAGCATGCTCCACAGAAAGAATTCCATTTCCATCCATTTCAATATTCATTCATAAAGTTCTCACCATCCTCATTCGAATGTTGAGAGCATGTTTATTTATTCTCTCTTTAAGTTGTTCGATTTTTTCGTTCAATCTCCAGATTCGCATTTGAAGACATCGTTCAAGCGCAGTGGTTACTCACCCTCAGGGTCTTGGCACTTCTGATCGACACACTGCAACTACGGTCAATGAGTGGGACTGTTCATTGTGTTCGTTCGCATCAATGAATGAGTGAATGACGCGCTGACTCATGCTCGCGAGTTCGCGAGTGGCGCGCGGAAGGTCGCAATGCGTAGAATTCGCGGCATGCATTAGTTTTGCTGTCGGCGTTAAGTTGACGTGCCCGTGTGGGGCAGAGAGTCGGCTAGCCGTCGCCGCCAGCCACAACTGCATTGAAGTTCCTCGGTGGCAGTCGTTGCGCCCCATACTGCGCCACCATTCAGTCTGCTGTCTGCGCCCATTCGTCTTTCTCTGGCGCTGGCCAATTCACTTACTAAACTCAACCAAGTCCGTGTGCCCATTGAAATTAAACTGCCGGCACGGTCTGCTGACTGCTTGTGGGATTTGAATTTCTTGAGAAATTCACTCAGTCAGCACAGCCAGAGTGGACGGCGCTGTGAGTGGCGTCTGGGGTCCACTGCTGACAGCGCTGGGGATGTGCCGCCACACATTCGCGTTCGCTGCCCGCATGCGCTGTGCCGTGCCGCTTGTGTGAAGTTCGATGTCGCGGTGGGAGGTGGAAGGGGAGTGGCGCAGAATGACAATATGCTTCGTTGCACAATCATAGCAGACGAACGTCAAAGAAACACGCAACTGTTGTGGTTGCCGTTACAACGATGCGCAGTGGTAAAAAACTGTACAAATTGCTAGAAGAAATCTATGAATTCTGGTGAAGAAATATGCACAAATTTATCGACTTTTTAGTCTGGTAAGTAAATAGTAATTTGTGTATATTGAAAGAAAATATTATTTATTTTTTATATAGTTTATCTCATTATTTATATAGTTTATCTCAATAGAGGCAAAAGTCATTAGTTACACTAATCACTTGAGACATGGCCCGATGAAGTGAGTATATTTTCGCACCGTTGCACCACTGTGCGGTCCATTACCAACGCTATTAAAGGCTGTCCACACCAAAATTTGGTCACTAAAAAACACCCCTGTGCCTCATGTTACGACTTATTTTTCATAAACATTTTCAAATCTAAACATGCGATGATTCAAATGTAAGTTCTCCATTAAAATTATTTTCATTAAGTTCTTTGATTCTTTTAAAATGGTAAGCCAATTGGAGAAGCGAAAATTGATTTTACACGAATTTATTTCGAACAGACAACATAGCGCACGAAAAATTGCAAAAAAACGTAATTTCGCACCATCTACGGTGATAAATGTTTTAAAAAACTTCAATAATCGTTTGTGCTTAGATCCTAAAAAAGGAAGTGGTAGAAACAATAACCAAAGCGATATTCGCAGCGCAAAAAAAGTGAAGCAAGAGTTTAAAAAGGATCCAAGGATATCCACTCGTGCAGTAGCAAAAAAAATTCGCATGTCGAAATCATTTGTACAAAAAGTAAAAGAAAAAGAAGGTTTGAAAACTTATACAGCTCAAGTGGTGCCCGATCGTAACGCCAAACAAAATTTGACAGCAAAACAGCGATGCAGAAAACTTTATGAAACACAATTGACCAAATTTAAATGTGTTGTAATGGCTGATGAAACTTACTGTTTTAAGAATTTTAAATATATCCCGGGACAAGAGTTTTACACTGCAGAATCACGACAAGATGCACCTGATGACGTAAAAATAAAAAAACGTTCCAAATTTCCACAAAAACTGATGGTTTGGCAAGCGATTTGCTCCTGTGGTAGGAAAACGGATCCTTTCGTTACATCGGGCACAATAAATGCAGAAATTCACAAAAAGGAGTGCTTGGAAAAGCGTATTCTGCCTTTTATAAAAAGCCATAATGTGGGTACTCTGTTTTGACCCGACCTCGCTAGTTGTCACTATGCTTGAGACGTCCTAAAGTGGTATAAGGACAATGGAGTGTTTTTCGTTGCTCGCGACTGCAATCCTCCCAATAGCCCGGAGCTGCGACCAATCGAGAATTATTGATCTATTGTTAAGAGAATCTTAAAAAGCACACGTGGCTCCATCAATACAGAAAAAGTGTTCCGTTCGAAATGGTTGTGGGCGTCAAAAAAAGTCACGCAGGACCTCGTGCAAAAAATGATGGGAACAGTTCGGCAAAAAGTGCGCCTGGTAAAATAAAAAATAGCATATTAAAACGTATGTAATATAACATTTCTTTAAAGTATCTAGTTACAAATACAACAAATTTTTTTAGAAAAATATCATTGTTTTTTATTTTATATACATTTTAATGTGACCAAATTTTGGTGTGGACAGCCTTTACTTACGCAGACTTTGTTGCATGATGAACTTGCAACATTGTTCCACAATTGAGATTGAAATTGCGCCGCAAACTACGGGTGCATGCGTAGCGCATGGCGTCAGGTTCGCTGACGCCACATTGACGCCACTTGCCGCATTTGATGCCAACTAATGTTAATTAGTGCAGTTGCAGAACCAGTTGATCGAACGAACTCGGACACGGTTCAATGCGACTTTAATACTAATGTGCAAATTGAGTAATGCATCTTGAGAATACGTTTTAAACTTAACCCTTAAAAGTTAGATCTGTTGAGCAACACATTACCCAGAGAGTTCAGAGAGTTTCTGAATTGCACCGAAACAAATGGACTCTTGGTTAAAATGTTTGCCAACACTTATTATTTTGATTTATGTTGAGTCAAGTTGCATAAAATGTTTTGCCAATGTTTCAGTGTTGACTTCCATTTATTTGCTAGAACGAACACACTGCTTGCATCCAATAGAGACTTTAATATTTCTAAAAGGGAACTCAATGATGAACGAATCTGTGTCACTGCTTTGTTCGATATATACGAGGTCCGAGGTCCTAATACTTTTAGGAATTTTGTGTTTTTTCAAAAATTCAAAAATTTATTTATTCATGAATATCTATTTTGCTCTATTAATCGAGGCATATGGTGATCATTCTCTATTAAGAGCAACATGCAAAAGTTGGTTTCAACGGTTCAGAAATAATGATTTTGATGTGAGAAGGTGCGTTTCAAATTGTCAAGTAGTTTTTGAGATATCGTAGTCACCGCAAAGTCATTTTTCAAAAAACATCATTTGGAGAAAATCACGTTTAAAGTTTGCCTATCGCAAGGCAGATAGTGCGCTACAAATCGAGTTGCTACTTACGATCTACTGCTCGGATTGACTTGAAATTTTTAACATAAACTCTTGAAAGTATGTTTGTTCGAAATAAATCATAAAATTTTTTTCGATTTTTTGACTCATGAAAACGTATATAACCCCTTAAAACACTCATTCAACATGTTTTCACACCATACAAATCGCTATGTTCAATTCACACAAATTCAATTTAGTCGGCAACGTTTTGAAGTTTTCGTGAAAGTGGAGAGTGTTGCCGTCGATCGGTTCAAGCGCCAGAAAATCAAATATTATAAATGGCCAATGAAAACCGTTACCGTTACATAACATAAACTCTTGAAAGTATGTTTGTTCGAAATAAATCATACAATTTTTTTCGATTTGTTGACTCATGAAAACGTATATAACCCCTTAAAACACTCATTCAGCATGTTTTCACATCATACAAATCGCTGTGTTGAGTCCGAAGTCGACTATTTTGCATACATAAGATGGTTTTGTAAAAAAAAAATTGGTTTTTATTTTCCAAAAACCCTGTTTGGAATGAACTTTGTATATAAAGGGTGATCCAACTAGCGGTACTTTTTTCAATAACCTTTTTTTGACAGATCACGCGTGAGTCGTGTCAAGCTGTCATATTATTTTTGTTCAGTATTGTTTGGCATTTCATCATGGAAAGACTTACGCCTGAAAAACGTTTACAAATCGTTCATCGGTCCATATTTCTTCAAAAATGATGCCGGTGAGAACAGCTAATTTCACGTAATGGGCCGGTCGATTGGCCACCAAGATCGTGTGATATCACACCGTTAGACTTTTTTCTGTGGGGATAAGTAAAGTCTTAAGTCTATACGGATAAACCCGCTTCGATTCAGGCCTTGGAGCAAAACATCACGCGTGTCATTCGCCAGTTACCAGTCGAAATGCTCGAACGAGTCATCGAAAATTGGACTCAACGGATGGACCATCTGAGACGTAGCCGCGGCCAACATTTGAAAGAGATAATCTTCAAAAAATAAATGCCAAAGAATGTTCTTTCGAATGATAATAAACATTCCCCGTTAAATTTTAATTTTCTGTGTTTTTTTCTTTAAAAAAGTAGGGAACCTCGAAATGGATCACGCTTTACATACATACATACACATACGAGTATATACTAAATTGTAAATGCTTCTGTGTCCAATCGTTGCATCTTTGTGCAGTTGCCGTCTTGAGGCATTTGAAGCAATGTGAATCTTTTTATTTTTTTACGCAGCGATTATTTCCGCATCATAAAGTCGCTGCTTCAGCTTTGATTGGATGCTGTAAACTTTTCAAATACTCTCAGCTAGGCCCGAAGTAGCAGCAGCAGGTCATGTTTTGTCGCTGCAATTGCATTGCTCAACGTTTTATTGCAGCAAAGTAGGATTTGCGGGCAACAAAAGCGGCAACTGTCGCCAAAGCAATAATATTTTGCATGCCAATTCGTCGAACGAATTGACGGCAGCCGTTGAGATTGTAGTTGGCGACAGCGACAGCAAGTTGAAGCGTGGGGCCGCGGCTACAGGCGGCAGACAGGATCTGTGCGTTGGTATACAATTATGTGGCCTCCTGTGCAGTTTTCGTAGGCATTCCTTGCCACTTTCCAACACAAACACACACACATACATAGATGAAAGTGCATATCCTGGCCCTGTTCGCATGCAGTTGTCACCGTCAATTACAGCTCACTGATCGCTTTGCTTCTTTTTCTTCTCGTCGTCTTTGTTGTTGTTGTTTTTGGTGTTTTTCTTGCACAAAGTTGTCGCTTTCATTGCCCTGTTGCCACCGCGCGCCAAATGGCCGAACATAAGTTTTGCGTTCTTCTGTCGTTTTTCTCAGCTGGTTTAATTTTTTTTGCCCATTCGCCGTCGCGCTGCTGCTGCTGCTGCGAGAATAATGTCAGCGCCGTTGTGGCGCTGCTGCACTTACTTCAGCACTTTTGAATGTCTTTGATGAAATATTGAAATGGCAAAAACGAACAGAGCAATCAGCGAGCGGCGCACAGCAAAAACTTCACTCGATATAAATTGCTCAATTCAAAAGTAAAGAAATGCACTTATGCTGAATAAATAATGGCCGAGAGTACTTATTATTGGCAATATATATATATACACAATATGTATGTGTGTATGTGGCTACAAGTCTGCATTGGTCGCCAACAGAGCGAAATGGCCAATGCTGGACATTTGCGTGCGGCTACTGCCATTGTTGTTGCTGTTGTTGGGTTTCAAGTGGAATTGACCCCATCGACAGTGTGAAATGTTTACACACATTACACGTTTAACCCAAACACACTCACACATTGGCATTTTGTGAACATGCAATCACTAATGTGTGTTGGTAATTATCCACAATTCACACAAATTCAATTTAGTCGGCAAGGTTTTGAAGTTTTCGTGAAAGTGGAGAGTGTTGCCGTCGACCGGTTCAAGCGCCAAAAAATCAAATATTATAAATGGCCAATGAAAACCGTTACCGTTACATATTTGTGTATGACGCCATTTCCAGACCATTTCAAAGCAAAAACCTAAGAAACAATGCTAAAAAGAAAAAAGCAAACATTGTTATTTAACCTTTCAATGGTACAACTTTGCATTCTGTCTTCTTTGAAATGGGGAAAAATTGGTATTGAAAGTTTTTTGGTGAATTCTTGTTTTTTATAATAGATTTTTGTTAACTTTAAAATATTGGACCTTGAAATTTTTCAGATGTTTGTTTAATTGCTTAAGATTTGTTAAAGATGCTGCCAAAAGGTTAATGTCAAAGGTTAAAATATATGAATTTTTGAATTTCATTAGTGGATTTATGGATTTATGTATATGTATTTACTAGTAAGTTTGATGGGTTTCTATGGGCCCCATTGACTCAAGTTCTTCTGAACCTTTTTTTGATTCCGTAAGATTTTGATGAAACAATATTATATAATACAATAGAAATAATTAGATATTTCTCATTTTAAGTGCTTTCATCATATTTGAAGTCAATTGGCGCATTAAATCATGTTTCCACATACAAACTCTTAACCCATCGTTGACCCCATAAGATTTTTAGTTTCGAAAAAATAAAAAAACACGTGTCAAATTATTTCTCACCAAAAGTACTTTCACCAAGTTTGAAGTCAAAGAGATCAAAAATGTTGTTTCTCCATAAAAACTCTTAACCTATCGTTGACCCTTCAGATTTTGATTTAAAAAAAAAAATTTAAAAACAAGTGTCGAATTATTTCTCACTTAGAGTACTTTCACCAAGTTTGAAGTCAAAAGGCCCATGAAAGCTTATTTCTCCATACAAACTTTTAACCCATCATTGACCCTTTAGATTTCGTTTTTCAAAAAAATGAAAAACAGGTGTCGAATTATTTCTCATTAAAAGTATTTTCACCAAGTCTCAAGTCCTCAATTAATTTTTTCATAGTTTCTTCATACAAACTTTTAACCCATCGTTGACCATGTCAGATGTTTATTTTCGAAAAAATAAAAAACACGTATCATATTATTTCATATTTTAAGTATTTTCACCAAGTTTGAAGCTTACAAAATGTATGTTTCTTCATAAAAACTTTTAACCCTTAGGATACCTCTTTAAATTTTATTACAAAAAAATGGAAACACGTGTCAAATTTTTTTTATTTCATTATTATATTAGTTATTAGTAGTTATTATTATTAGTATAATTTTCACCAACTTTGAGTTCAAAAGGACCATCGGTTCTTAGTTTGTTATGCACCTGAACCCCTTGTTGACCCGGTTAAATTTTGACTTTCTAAAATATATGTAAAAACATGTCGAATTATTTTTTATTTAAACCCTTTTAATCTATATGAATTCTGTAGAACAAATGTTAAATCTATAGGCCCATTAAATCGAATTTCTTCATACAACCACTTAATCCATGTTTTGCTCTTTTAGACCCCGAATTTCTAAAAATCTCCCAAAATATTTTCGTGAACTTATATATATTTTAGAAGTACCAGTAAGATTTCAGGGAACATATCTTACCACCTGTTCCAAAAGTTCTCAAGGAAACTTTGAAATGCCCCAAAGCAGTGCTGCCAGATACCTGGAATTCCTTTCACTTCAATCTTAAAAAAACTGATTTTTCCTACAAAAAATTTAAAAAATCTCCTAAAATTTATTTTTATAATTTCTGTCTTTATTAACTAAGGAATTGAGTTTTTCATAAAAAAATAAAAATTTATTAATTTTTTTTACAGCCTTTTTATTTAACCCTTTCAGTCACAATGTCCAATATATTGGATTACAGCCCATTCAATTCATACAGCGGGCTGTTATTTTCATGTCGGAAAGGGTTAATCAGCATTAGCTTCACAACAACTTAACTCAAACAAAACGTTTAAAAATAGAGATGAGATAAAATTCACTGTTGTAAAATTCTTTCATTCATTGAAAAAATTATACAGTTTGTAGCACAAAATTTAATTTATTAAATCAGATACTTTAGCTTTCAATATTCAAAGCTTCAGTGCCACTAATAATGTCAAATGTATCACCATCAAAATTTCCTAAACAATCTACTAAACAATTCCTCCTCCTGAAAGGCCAAGAAACTCTTAAATCTAAGAAGATATCTCCTGATCTGGCAACACCGCTTCAATGAGATGTCGCACCCAACTCACCGAATTTATCAGACATTGCTCCTTCCGACTCAGAATTTTCTCGGTCGATAAGTACGGCCGGTATTCTTCTTCTTTGATTGCACTCTGGAGTCAAGATTCTTTGCAGACTTGGCTTGCGTGGCAAAAGTTGAAATTTCGGATGTACTCTCCTTCACAAAGAGGTCGAACTGGTTTGCCCTGGACCGAGAGCCATTGGTTAGCTCTTGAACTTTCTAAGAAGGGATTCTCAATGGGCCATTTTGGCTTCCGAACGGAAGTGCGGACTCTGGGTCGCACACACCCTTCCCTACCTAACCTAACCTAACCTAGATCACCCTAAAAGACGAGACATTTTTCAATACATATGCTGTTTGAAAGATGGGTTCAAGTCATAGGGAACGATGGAAAATATGTACCAACTTTGAATGCCAAATGGCCAATTTCTTACTTTCAAATCAAAGATTCGCATTTGCATTGAAATTCTGCATTTGAGTTTATTCGTGGATTTAATGACTTTTTCAGGAAATTTATCAACTGTGAGCTGAAAATTTCGTTCCATGAAATGTAAGAATTTTCGACCCAAAAATGACTCAATTTATTATCATTTGGGTGTTAAACAAATTCGCTGTGAGATGCGCATTTGAATCCACAAAATGCTATGTGCCCCATCTCAAGTGTCTATATACGTACATATATATATTCATATATATTTATATACTTTGTGCCCTATGCTGTTGGTGCTCGCTTGGCGCTTCACTCGTCGTTCGAATGATGCCTAATTGAAATTGATTGCAAAATTTCCGTGTTGCCACACGGTTCTTCAGTTCGGCGGCCAAAATCGCGCAACTTTCGGTTGCACTCTTACATCACATCTTGCATTACAGATCCGAAGCAGCTGTGGGTTATTCATTGTTTCGACTTAACATTCCCATGCAAATGACTGACGAATGGGGCGGGGGGCCAAGGGTGCGGATAAGCCAACGAAAAACTAAAACAAATGTTTTATGAACAAAATTGCTGAAAACCTACAACAACAACGACAACAAAGAGACCGACTGCAATAATAAAATAACGCCAACAGCAGCCAAAGTCGCAAAAAAGAAACCGAATCGAGACGTGAAGCGATCTCTCGAAGCGAAACGGTGAGCTCTGGTGTATCCATTTCTGCCACGCCGCCACCGTCGCCGTCGCCGTCGCGTCAGCGATCATATAAAGTTACAAGTTGCCATCGTTGATGTTGTTGTTGTTGTTTTTGTTGTTGGTGCTGGAGTTGTTGTTGCTGTCTTTGTTATTGTTTACGTTCGCATTGTTGGTGCAGTTAGCGGTTTTAGCATTTAGCAGCAGAAGATTGCCGAGTGTACTTTGGACTTTGCGTATCGACACAAAAAGCGCTCGAATGTGGCAAAAAGCAAAACAGTTCCGCAATGCGAAAAAACCGTCAAAACAAGCGTTGGAAAACAGCAGCAGCCAGCAGAAAGAGCTCATGAAAACACTGCAGCAAACAGCGAACAAAGTGGAATGAGTAGAAAATTATGCGATCAACTTGAGCGATCGAATGGGATATGAGCGCAGTGGAAGAAGTGAAGTAAAATTTGTGCCAACAACACACTAACCAACACTATAGTGTTCAGAATATATGTATATATAAAAGTGTGTAAGTATATGTAGCGGAATTTGCAATGCCACACACGCACACCAAGCGCCAAATTGTGAAAATATTTACCAAAGTTGTAAATACAAGTGACATGTGCAGCTAAATTTTCAGCTATTGTGAATAACAATGGAACTTGTTGCATTAACAACAACTATGCTATATTTTGGTGGCATTCACAATTTGCAAAAAATTTCAAAAATTTACTCTAATTTATCGAACGAATCTAAATAAATTATCGAATGCATTTTCCAATCTAGAATGAGTGGCATGCGAACTTTGGCATTGGCGGGTGCCAAGACCCAGTCTTGAACGATCGAAAAGGGACTGCTTAACAGTTGCGGTTCTCACAAAGCGTGTAATTTAAACTGTCCGCTCGGTATCGGTTAGTTTGTTTCAAGCAAAGATTTACACATCGCACTGGACTTGTCTCGAATCAAACTGATTACATGTGTAGACAGCCAATAGTTGTCGGCAATCAAGTCACTGAACCCTCTCGTAACATATAAATATTTTTTAAAATTCGAATAGTCTCTTTGAAGGCAATCAATCAATCAAGAGTACAACATCCAACGTTGTTGAGTGCCAGGCCACTGCAGTGTACTGTGGTATACAGTAGACTCTCACAAATTCGAACAACTTTGTACAAGGTGTAGTTGTTGTGAAATCAAAGGTAGTGCAGAGGTGTCGTACCGCACTTCAAGGCATTGGGCACCACCAGGTCACTCTCTGTTGGGTTCCGGGCCACTCAGGAGTGGCAGGGAACGAAGCAGCGGACGAGATGGCAAGAAACGGGGTGGCTTTGTCTGCCACCGAAGTGGATACCTCTGTGTTTCCTCCGATATCTGCCCTGTACATGTATATTGACAGGTTGACCAAAAAGGAAATTGAGTCGTCATGGCGTACCAGGACCGACTGCGGCACCTGCCGGGCACTGTGGCCCTCCCTCTTTTTGACGAAAACACGATTCGTACTGTCCCTGAGTCGTACCTCTATTCGACAGTTCGTTGGAGTCATCACCGGACACTGCGCTATTGGATCTATGCCTACCAAATGACGCCTCTCGTCCGGTGATGTCTGCCGTAGCTGTGGAGATGAAGAAGAAGTAGAAACGATACAACACTTCCTGTGCCACTGCCCGGCTCTGCAGGAACGCCGACTCCGCACCTTGGGGTCAAGGTTCCTGACAATCTGCTCTCCTTCATTAAGAGGTCGAACTAGTTTCCCCTTGACTGAGACTATTGGTTGGCTCCAGAACACCATACGAAGGGATTCACAATGGGCCATTGTGGCCTCCGAGTGGAAGTGCGGTTCTGCCGCACACACCCTTCCCTACCTAACCTAACCTAACCTAGTTCGAATTTCCGAAATTGTTCGAATTTCTGAACAGTTTTAAATTCATCGTAAAAAGTTCAAAAATATTGAAACGACATCTAATTACTTGAATGTGTTGCAATTCTTGTTTTCTTCACATTAAAAAAATTTAATACGTTTTATTCGCATACATATCTCTTTTTAATAGTGGCTTATAATTTCCATAAATGCACAAAATAATCCATAAATGCACAACTAAAGTCAAATTTCATCAAACTTTTATAAGATTTAAATGTTAACAGCCAAAGTAAAAAAAAATTTTTACGTTTATTCGACATTTCGTCGCCGCAGAAAACGAATGTCGTATGTCCCATTGAAATTATTATCACATACGACAATGCTTTTCTCAGGCGCTGATTTCAATATATGTTTTTTTTATTATTTCATCGAAACTGAGCCAAATGTTTACATAGAACGTAACAATCATTTACGAGCGTGCGGCTAAACAATGCCAATTTGGTGATTCCCCTTTTTTGATTTAATTTGACTAAGCAAAATGAACACCAAAACAATGCAAGAAAAGAAAGAAAAGAAGAATTTCAACCGCCACACAGTGCTTCGAGAGTGGATAAGAAAAAAAATTATCGCTGATTTTGACGAAAGTAGCGGTGAGGGCGGTTGGGGGTGGAACCTCCCGAAATATTAGGATCGACTTTAAAACTACATACAAATTAAAAGGAACTTTTGGCATTTTCTGAATATTAAATATTACTTTTTGAAACCCTGCCGAAATATTTTTCTGAATCCGCCCATGGAAAGTAGTATCATGTTAAAGGTAATTATTTAATTAAGCTGGATCCGAAATATTTTATCGAAAAACTATCGTAATTTGCTTGTGGGATATATTTTAACAAAAATTTAAGAAGGTGAACTATGAAATTAAGGTGCTTTTTTTTTAGATACGAGCCAACGCGTAGGGGAAAGCGCTATAAATGTGAGGCATTGCGTTGGTTCAAGAAGGATATATTGGTTGGGAGAAAAGATGTTGGATGATGAATTTATGGACTCTTGCCTTGAACCCATCCAGATCATAAGTGCTGGGGAAAATACGTGCAGGGAGACCATTCCACCATCGCGCTGTACGGGCCAGGAACGAACTTTCTCTGTAGTGCGTAGTGCGCTGGAACATCGTTTCGACGTGGAATGCATGGGCGCCAGTGTTCAAACGGGTTGCCCGGGAAAATACCCGGAGTGATGGCAGCAGTCATCTCCACTGAGCAATTACCGAAAAAGTATCGGTAAAATAAAACCACACATGCCACGTTCCGGTGATGTTCCCAGGAGTCAATAGAGCTGGATGCCCTACTGTCCCCTATAAGTTTAATCGCACGGTTTTGCACCCGATCCAGGAGCTCCAAATGGGTTTTGGAAGCCCCTGCCCATAGGTGCGAGTTAAACTCCATTTTAGGTGGTATAAATAATGCGGAGATCGGACGGAGTGAAATATTTTTTGCACCGCTTTAAGAAGCCGAGGCACTTGGCTGCTTCTTTCGACACGCCAAAAATATGATCGTTCCAACGAAGATCGTTCTTAATGGACATGCCCAAAACATCAAGAGCTGCCGATTTGTAGGTCGCTATTAAGTGTGTCATTCATACGTCGCCGTTCTCTCTCAATCTCCACAGAGCTGGGGCGCTTTGTGAAGGAGCATGAATGGCAAATGGTGCTGTGATCCGCAAACGAGTAGATGGCGTTGACGACAATAGGTCGTTGATGAAGATAAGGAAAAGGGTTAATGAAAGAGCCAAACCCTGCGGCACTCCCGCGCTAAGGGAATGCTTTTCTGAGGCTATGCCGTCTATTACAACACGAATAGAGCGATCATAGAGGAAGCTCGTTATTCAACGAGAGAAGATAGGCAATCAATTTAGACACGAGTGCTTTATGCCACATACGGTCAAATGCCTTAGAAATATCCAATGCAATCACCTTGCTTTCACCGAGGTTTAGAATGCTATGGTTCCGTTTCTCGGTGAGGACCGCCATAAGGTCTCCCCTCGATCGCTGTCTTCGAAAGCCGTATTGGCGGTCATTTAGCAGTCTATTGTGCTCCAGATATTTCACAAGGTTGAAGTTTACGAAGCTTTCCATTACTTTGGAAAGCACCAAACAGATTGCTATAGGTCGGTAGTTCGCAGGGTCAGTAGTCTTGCTTGTATAACAAAATTTTTTAAAATCTATTGTTATAGATAGGCCACCAATTTCTTTTAATATTAAAACTACATTGATAGGAGCAGAACTGCTGCTTTTTTGTATTCCCCCTATTTTTGCCTCAATTTCGTATGGAATCGAAGCATTGTGCGCCAGTTCGAATTTTAGAACATTCGAATTTTTGGAATATTCGATTTTGTGAATGTTCGAACTTGTGAGCGTCTACGGTACTGGGAGAGCAAACAGATTAGCTCGTATGGCGTCGAAGTTGGTTGACAAGAACATATTGCTTGGTATATACTCGTCACTACAGGAATATTACTTCGATCTTGACATGAAGACAATAAATCACGCCAATGACTAATGGAACCCTCGGACATTTTATCTATTAGGGTTAAACCTTGCATACTCATAATAGACCCCATAGGTGGAGTCTAGATGAAGATGGAGTCTCTTTAACCCTCGGATGGACTTTGTCGTCTGGCCACACGAAACGGTTCAAAAAATAAATAAAAACATCACAGATTCATCTCTTTTGTACAGTGTATTTGTGGGTAACTTAGTAAGTAAATATATCAGGTGTACAACTTTGCTTCCGCCGTTTTCCGATAGGTGGCTGTACCGGCTGAGGCTGGTTGAAATACATAGATGGTAATGCCTTTAAAGTGAGTGTGGACAGTGCCTAACGAATTGTCATCGCCGTTTCAGTGACAGTTGTTCTTGTTTTCGTATTATTCACGCTCGAAAATGTCCGTTTATGTGCCCAATTCTCGCCATTTGCGGGAAGTTTTACTTTTCTGTTACAATTCGAAAAAAAATGCAGCTGAAGCGCATCGAATGCTCTCAGAAACTTACGGTGATGCTGCTCTGAGTGAAAGAACGTGTCAGGAGTGGTTTCAACGTTTTAAAAATGGTGATTTCGACATGACAAAGTCATCCTCCAACACGACAATGCTCGGCCTCACGTCGCAAAAGTGGTCAAAAAGTACCTGGAAACGCTGAAATGGGAAGTCTTGCCCCACCCGCCGTATTCCCCAGATGTCGCCCCTTCTGACTTCCACCTATTCCGTTCGATGGCACACGGCCTGGCAGATCAACATTTTCAATCCTTCGAAGAATTGGAAAAATGGATTGCTTCATGGATAGCGTCAAAAGAGGACTCCTTTTTTCGAGCCGGGATCCGAAAATTGCCGGAAAGATGGGAGAAAGTTGTCGCTAGCGACGGACAATACTTTGAATAATACATCTGTAAGCACTTTTTCGCAATAAAGCTTTTAATTTTGAAAAAAAAACGGCGGAAGCAAAGTTGTACACCTGATAATTATTTAGAAATCGGCATTCATGTTGGCTGATGCTCTTAATAAAGCCAATTGTCATCATTATTGGCCAAAAATAGCTTTCGGTCCAACACTACGTTGCTGAAACCTGAGTGCAAGTATGGGCCGCATCAACAATAAATAAAACGTGAATGCCGACCTTAAATGCGAGTAAATCGAGAAGAGCAAGTAAGCAACAAAAACAACGTCGAAGCGAAAATAGTGTTTACAAAGCAAATACAAATGCGAAAAAAATTGTTTTGGTGATGATTCGTAAATTTCACAAATAGAAAATAATAAAAACAAATAAAATAAAGTTCAAAGTCCACATTGCTGTTGTAGGCATGTTCACAAGTACCTACATACATACATACATACATGAATGATAACATATGTATGTGTGTATGTATGAAGTTTGCATGTGAAAGCGTTTTAGACGCATTTGTGATAAGCAGCTTCTCAAGCGGTTATCTATCTGAACTGTTAGTGAATGATTGCACAAAAAAACAGCAGTAGTCATTCATAATTCCATGTATACTTCTATATATATATATAAAAATGAATATCTGTCTGTTTGTTTGTTTGTTTCTTTGATTGTTTGTTTGTCACACTTAACTAAAACTCAAAAACTAGACGGCCAATTGAGCTGAATCTTGCACGGAATATTCGTCTTGACTTAATCTCGGTAAACCATACAATGCGAAGACAACCTGACAGATGGGCGTGGCACATCCCATGTGACGCAATTATAGCTTGGACAGCATTGAAATTTGCTACAGGGCCACCAATGAAGCGTGTCGTTTTATTGGTAAAATTTATGGGCGTTGAACAAGGGGCGTGACCGATTTCAAGTGACCAAAATGCTTCGAATTACTTTGGACATTTGGCACAGACTGGGATGGGTACTGGACAAGACGGCATGGCATCGCTCATACAACTTAAATTTTTAGTGTGGAATAGCTTCGGAATTAGAAGTCATACAGCATTAAAATTTTGTATATTGTCGTCCCATAGATTTGTCATTCTACTGATAAAATTTTATGGGCGTTGAACTAGGGAAGTGGCAAAATTTTTGTGGCACAAATTTTCCGCCTAACTTTGGAACTGTAAGTCACACAACAATGAAAATGGGTCACACCCTTTGACTTGGGCATTGCATAAAAGGGGCGTGGCACTGTCCATACAATATTTTATAAATACGTGGTGCAATATATTGTCCATACTTACTCGAATGTATCCATTTTTCTATTCCACAAAGATCCTTAACCCTTTCGACCCCAAAGTTGCCTGAGAGCAACTTCACCTATTTGTCATCTTATAGCAAAAGCTTCGATTGATTTATGGGTTTAATTTATATTAAGTGAGCACCAAAAAATTAATATTTTTAGGAGAGAATTCAAAGCAAATTACAAAAATTTTACTGTTATCCGCAAAATAATTTCCAATAAAATTTGACAATGGCGAATTTCGGTTAATTAATATATGTAAATACATATGTATGTTGTCACTACATGCTTTTGTGTTTTACTTGGCATCGTTTCATAATAAAAAAGTGTTGTCCTTATATTCGGCATAGTTTTTCCTATTTTCGTGGCCCAACTTATTGGAAATTCATTCAAGACGAACATGATAAATTATTTATTTTTTTTTTTAAAGAAAACTTTTCTGAGAGCGTCACACGTGCACGCACACTTTCATGTCATTGTGTGAGTGCTGGCACAGTTTGCCACCTATGCGAACTATTTATTATTAATTATGATAACAAATTACATGCATCCTGTTAGGATGTGTGCAGCCAGGGTAGATAAATTATGCCACTTTATGTGCGACCGAATACACATATGTACACATGTATCTATGTATGTGAAGGCACATAAAATTGCACCAGGCGATGTGCATAATTGCGATAAAGTCGGTGGCAAAAAGAAACAACAACAATGGCACTTCCGCAGAAACCTAGAGGCGGCGAGCGAAAGAACAAAAATCGAAGAAAATGTGAGTAAAAATAAAAAAAGAAACAGTAGCATTGAGACGAGGCGGTAAATAAATTAATTCAATACGAGCAATTACAGTGAGATTTCCTTGTCGTATATTACAAATTACTTCATTTATCACGAAGGCCTCGTGGGTGCAGCCACCGCCACCGCCACCGACTCGGCCAGCGTCGCGCTCGCCACATTAACTTGCTGCACGCGTACACGTCGGACAATTGGCGCAAGCGTATTCGCAAAGCGGCTGCAGCCAACAACAAAAACAACAACAACAACAATGCATGCTTCGATAACGACGTCAGCAAGAACTCAGCAACGGCTCTGCTTCATTTGCGAACGCACCACACGAACGAGAATTGAATTTCCGGTACTTCCGCCACCGCATTCAGCGACGTTGCCACCTTCAGCACTTCTGCTGCCGCCATCAGCGCCAACACTGCAGGCACACTTGACAGCGCAACAGAAAGCAACTTCCTCACGCACGTGGACGACATCAATGGTGAGGAGTAGAGTGAAGTGGAGAGCAGAGAAGAGCAGAGCGACCGGTTGATTAAGTATAGAGACGACATATTTGCCGCATTTCCGCCACGGCCTCGACTTTGGTCCCGGCCAACGCTGCACGCTGACAGTGCGTGCAGCAAGTGACAAAAGGCGGAGCGGGGCGGGGCGGCGCCGCACATTTAATAAATGGACAAACAAAGAACGCAATAACACAATGAATGGAAACATTTAAATGAAACGAATGGAGTGAGACGCGCCGAGGCGCTGCACACAGTCGACTTTGAATGCAACGCCAAACGCGGCGAAGAAAGCAGACAAATTTCTCGATATTTCGTATAGAGGGAAGTGAATGTTGTTGTTTTTTTATTTCTTAATCGACTTATCAGAAAGCGAATCGTTCGACATCAGTAATCGCATGGCATATGGGTGCGCGCTGACTCATTTGATGGCATCATTTCCCACTTGGACTTTGAACGGACTCATCACTGTTGTCAGTCAGTCAGTCAGTCCAAGCAATCAATTTAACACAAAGAAACCACTGTGAACTTAATGCGATTCTCAAGCAAAATATGCAGCAGCCTTGAGCAGGAAAGTTTGTTCGCCCAGAAAGCGAAGAATATTTTGTAGCAGCGAACGAAACTGCAACGAGCGGTCAGTTGGTAAAAATTGCTTCTAGCATTTGCGTCATATGATGCACGCAGATCCACCAAATTTAGCGCAACCACCAAATCTGGCCGCTGGCCGTTGCGCAGACATACAAAACGCTCAAAGCTGCCGTCACTGTCTTCGCTGACGTCGTTAGTGCAGTGCGCAAAAATTACGCATTCATTGCACGCTTCGTGCCGGGCGATGCGTCCATTGCAAATTGCACTGGTCGCCGCGAGTGTTCGGAGCGTCATTTGCCGTGTAGACGCATTAACTCCATTCATGGCGATTTTATGCACTAACATCAGCGATTTAGCGATCAACGAAACGATTCGCCAGTCTCTGATGTCATTTATGTACAACGCTTCTGACATTTTCCAATGCTGACATTTTTTTAATATTTTATACAGTAACCAACAGAGTCAACGGGTGCAATAAATCAAGTTTATTGTTTTATTTATTTATTTTGATTTATTCATTTATTTATTTATTTATTTTAAGTTAATAAAATTTTTTAATTAATTTATTTATTTTTCTATTTATTTATCTATTTTTATTATTTAAAATTAATCCATAAATTGAATACAATTCGTACAGATTAGAACGAAATGTAAATAATATTTACTTAATATACTAACTAAATAATTCATTCAATAACAATTTGAAATGGTTTTCCGAGTACAAGAAATCTAGAACAAAAGAATTGGAGAATTGAAATGGAATTCCTTAGGGCTCTAAAAATCGGATGTAGCATTAGTAGCGTAATTAATTCTTACCATCTCTAAGGAGAAAGTGGCATGATTTCTTAACACTTTCGACCCCGAATTTTACCCTGTGTCTCGATATTACTTTTTGGTATTTAAATCATGAAACAATTGTCTAAGAAGTGTGCACACGCCATTTGAAGTCGCCACGCCTTTTTGTTAGAGTTCTAGGTTTAAATAAATTTTGTATCAATATTTTTTAATTGCAGAAAAATTATTTGATATTTACGGAAAAATACAAAATCATCAGTTTTTGATTTTATTTAACCATTATTAAAGAAACAGAATTTTGATCAAACGCGCCCAATTCGTAGACTTCAATTAGAACACAAACATTCCCTAATATCGCTAAATCAATCGAAGCTTTTGCTATAAGATTGCAAATAGGTGAAGTTGCTCTCAAGTAGCTTTGGGGTCAAAAGGGTTAAATAATTGCAACCAATTATTTATAATCATTTTATGTTTACAAAATTATGTACATGCAAATATGTGCTCCAATTTGAAGTTAAAACGATTTACAAAATTTTATTGGATTCGTGCAAAATGTCTAAAATAGAAAACATTAAATTTAAAATTACAAATCAGCCATAAGCTCAGTGAATTTTCAACATTCCGCTTTGCTGCACGGAAATGCCAAATATTTGCGTACAATAAATAAACATTTGTAAAGAAAAAACAAATACTTGGCCGGCGCATTGTTGACCAATTGGCAGTGCGTGTGCGGCACCTGCACCATTCACTTTGGTTCTTGTGCTCGCTGTGTGCAAACTCACTACTTCATACAAATACATTAATATGTATATATCTTCTCGTAGTATCTACTATACACAGCACATTTGCTTATTTAGCGAAAATCGCAAATTATGAAATTGAAATTGTTGACAAGTACAACATGTGCTATTATAGAATTGAGGCTAAGGTTGATTTATCTGTTGCGCGTTGTTTTCGCTTTTCAATAGTTTTTTGTTTTCGTCTATTGGTCTTTGTGCCAATTTGTGCCACTTTGTTTGCACATGAAATGTCTGTTTGTCGATTTGTCGGTGCCACTGCGTATTCCACTGATATTTTTGCTATTTTCTGCCTTCATTTCGTGCTCGTTGTGATCGTTGCACGAATCGCACACAATTGCGTTGTTTCATATTTCAAAAAGAACACAACACAAACAACTTTTTGTGGTAACAAGTTTGCAATACCAAAAATAGATATAAGGTACATTTCGTCACAAAACAACTTATATTGTTATATGAATTTGTATGCCTGTCTGTCGGTTTGTTAAGAATCTCCAATCGCTGAATGAATATAAATAAAAATTTTTTAATAGTATTCGAATGATATCGGAACAGCTCTGAGGAATAGAGTTTTAACCAAATCCGAGACTTTTGTGTAACCAGATTTTATATTTCTTCTATAAAATGTGAATACTTATTGGGACAAAGTCAAAATTTTCTCTCCACAGTCCTGTACTGGGACAATCTATAACATATTTATAGACAACTAAAAATGAAGCCCCGCGGCTATGCATGAAAGTTTGAAGTCAATGGGGTTATTGGTTGTCAAGTTCTTCTTAACCCTTTGTTGATCCTGTCAGCTTTTTATGAAAAAATACTTATCTAATTTTTTATGATTTAAAGTGCTTTCACCACATGTGAAGTCAAGTGGCGCATTAAGTCATGCTTAACTCTTAACCCATTGTTTACACCATCAGATTTTTTATCGAAAAATTTAAAAAACCTGTCAAATTATTTCTCATCAAAAGTACTTTCATCAAGTTTGAAGTAAAAAAGATCAAAAATGTTGTTTATCCATACAAACTCTTAACCCATTGTTGACCTCATCAGATTTTTATTTTCAAAAAAATTTAAAACACCTGTCGAATGATTTTTCACTAAGAGTACTTTTGCTAGGTTTGAAGTTAAAAGGATGGAAAATATTGTTTCTCCATATAAAATCTTAACCCTTCGTTGTCCCCATCAGAATTTTATTTTCGAAAAAATTAAAACCACCTGTCGAATGATTTTTCACTAAGAATACTTTTGCTAAGTTTGAAGTTAATAGGATCAAAAATCTAGTTTCTCCATACAAACTCTTAACCCATCGTTGACCTCATCAGATTTTTATTATCGAAAAAAATTAAAAACACGTGTCAAATTATTTTTCACTAAGAGTACGTTTGCTAAGTTTGAAGTTAAAAGGATGAAAAATGTTGTTTCTCCATACAAACTTTTAACCCATCGTTGAGCCCATAAGATTTTTTTACTTTTTACAAAAATGAAGAACACGTATCGAATTATTTCACATGTTATGTGCTTCTACTAAATTTGAAGTCAAAAGGCTCATACAATTTTTTTTCTGCATACTAACTCCTAACCCATCGTTGACCCCATAAATTTTTCTTTTGGAAAATATTAAAAACATGTGTCGAATTATTTCTCACCTACTTTACTTTTATAAAGTTTGAAGTCAAAAGGCTCATACTATCTTGTTTCTCCTGTTGTTGTTCTCTTGTTGTTGCAAACTGTTAACCCATCGTTGACCCCGTCAGATTTTGGGTTTTACAAAAAGTGAAAAACACGTATCGAATTATTTTCAATGTCAAGTACTTTTACTAAGTCCGAAGTCAAAAGGCTCATACAATCTTGTTTCTGCATACAAAATTTTAACCCATCGTTGACTTGTCGGATTTTGTTTTTCGAAAAAATTAAAAACAAGTGCCGAATTATTTCTCAGTTTCACCAAATTTGAAGTCAAAAGGCGTAAAATATCATATTCTTCATACAAACTTTTAACCCTTGGTTAACCCCTTTAAATTTGGTTTTAAAAAAATTTAAAACACGTGTCAAGTAATTTTTGATTTCAAGTATTTTCGCTAACTTTGAAGGCAATAGACTAGTTTTTCCGTATACAAAATTTTAACCCTTTGTTCACCTCGTGAAATTTTGATTTTCGAAAAATTAAAAAATATGTGTTGAATTACTTTTGATTTGGAGTATTTTCAACCCATGTTTTACCCCTTCAGACCACCCAATTTTACAAAATCTCTTGTTGACGGAGGTTCGTTTCTCAAGATGTGCCTGCAGTTTTAATTTCATATTTGTAGCTTTAGCGATTTGGGTTGGGCGATGATGAATCAGTCGGTCAGTCAAAACAAACAATTTAATATATATAAATGTAATTTACCAAATAGTTCTACCACATTCCCGTTGCTTATTTCAATTCGAGTTCATTACACATAAAAACTTCAAACTTTGTCCAAAGCCAAAATAATCAAGACAGCACTGTGGCTGTGTGTGTGTGCGTGTGTGATTGTACGAGTTTGGGTCGACTTGTGGTCGTTCGTGCCATTCATATCGAAATGATTTCCGTTCATTAAAAAATTATCTCATCAGTGAAATTCGGTGTTTAGTACCGTCAAATTGCGCGCCAACATGAAACCAGCTGCAACATGCAAAATTTCCTAATTGGCCAACTTAAGGCTTCCCCAGCAATTTGCAGCCAGTCACTGCAATTGTGAACGCGTTCCCCGTGGATTTTTTCGGCGATGGCCAACACAGCTGACAGCTGCTGCATTTATCCTGCGCCCTCGAAAAGTGTGTCACCTGCCACATGCTGCACTTTTGAATAAATTGAAGCCTTTATTGTTGTTGTTGTTGCATGTGTTGTTTACTCTCCTAATTTGCTAGTGCGCCAATTGCATGCGGTTATGTCACCGTACACGCGCCACGGCATTGGGCAGCTTAGGGCAGTCGAGCGGTCAGGGCGGTCTACCAACATGCAAATTAACCAGCCGACTGCAGTACAGTGTTGCCAATGTGTACATATTAAAGCATTCAATTTGGATTTCGCGGAATTTTAAAATGCCAGTTGCGGGATTTTATTACACCGTGCAACAAAAAACCACTTTTGGCGAGACCCATCCGAAAAATTAGACAGGTTGATTAGTCGTTGATAGAATGGCATACTCAGTTTTTCATTTTCTGATTTGATGTCATTTTAAAAGGACTTTGAAGTTAAAGGTTTATACATTTCAATGCATTTTTTGTTTAATATTTGGGCATTTGAAATGATAAAGATACGAGTATGAGTATCAAATGAAAAAGAGGAATTTGCCGCCTTTTAACTAAATTTTCTATTTTCTACTTTTTTTCAGGACCAAAATATGTCAGTAATGTTCTTACTTCAATATCCTTGAATTTTTGAACGAAAATAATTTTGAAAAATATATATGTTTTAGATCTCAGTCTGTAGTATCATACCTCAAAATTTTATTCTTCTATCTTTATTGGTTTAGAGTTAATAAGTTTCCATCCATAAGCAAAAACTTTGTATCAAATGCGCATTAAGGGAAAAGTTTCATCTTTCATTTGATACCCACATTTTCATTATTAGACATCCGAAAATATTAAAAAAAATGAAATATTTATGTATGTTTTAGAAGTTTTAAAGTTTACTCTAATTTTATTGGTTCGAAAGTTATTAAAAAAAGGCGGAAGCTGCAATTCTAATTAAGTACAAAAATTCTAATTTCTTTGAGTTTAAGTATTTCAAATTAAATTTTGACACGTGATCAAGGAGGTTCTGTGTTTTAACATACAGTGGTGTCTGGATATAGTGAACTAATTATTGTAAGGCCTGTTCACAGTATTGAGGTTGTTCACTATATCAAGGTTAACATTTTTGTTCAAAAACTCGTTTTATTTGCTCAAAATATACTTTTTGTGTTTTGCTCGAAAATTTTTTTTCTATATTTAGAGGCTCGATGTCAAAATTTCGGTGTTCACTATATCGAGGTGGTCACTATATAGGGGGTTCACTATACCCAGACATGACTGTACTTTTTAAGAAAAATCTATAAAAATGTTCACGGATACAAAGGATTTAAATTTTCAAAGGACCTTTTTCATGTCCTTTTTATACAAATAAAAAAACTATTAATTTTATTTAAATTCTTGAGCTCTTTCTCTTTCATTTGATATACATATTGCCATATTCTAACGAGGTTGAGTATTTTTTATATTTTTTTTTATTTTTATCCCCTTCAAAATTTTAAAGACTTTTTAAAAGGCCAAAGGATGTAGAAATGAAAAACTGAGTACGCAATATTACTATATTTGGTCTCTAGTTTCACGCTCATATGAATTTTTTTTCGGTGTACTAATTTTTTTTTATTTTTGT
Organism: Melieria omissa; assembly: GCA_963971225.1. Lineage (NCBI taxonomy): Eukaryota > Metazoa > Arthropoda > Insecta > Diptera > Ulidiidae > Melieria > Melieria omissa. The sequence goes on along the minus strand of OZ020268.1, from coordinate 106,166,103 downwards.
TGCACGGTGTAATCTTGAAAATCTTTTGAATGGGTCAAAAATACTGTTGTTCGGTGTTATAGGTCGTTTTTGTTTTTGGAATACTATTTTTATTACTTTTAACTCCCAAAAAGAAACGGGATCAGGGAATTTCGGGATTCCGGTATTGAATGCCCTAAAAGCGGTCGAGCTGCAACAACGTTGTGGGTGGCATTGTTGAGTTGTTGGCCATGGTTTGGTGCAACTCACCTGTGCAAACAGACATTCATACATACTTATATATATATAGAGTATGTTTATATTTATATGTATAAGTGAATGAGTGTGTGCATAGAAGGCAACATTGTGATGGGGCTGAGGTAATGCCGCAATTATTATTCTACCATTCTGTGTCTCGTTATTGGCAGTTAGCACCGCAAAAAAATGCTTCGGAAATTTATGCCTGGCGCCAGCGGCTATTAGCGGCTTAGACTTGGGCGCAACGACAAAACAGCAACTTCACACATTCACATGCGACCATTTTACATACATGTGTGTGTTTGTGTATGTGTGTGAGTGCAATGCGATATTTGCAGATTGCATGCACATTTCACGTGCTGGTTCAGTTTTCTGTTTTTTTTTTTTGTTACTTTCAGCCACTCTTTCATAGCATTTCGAGCACGAATCATTTACAGCGCCATCCATCCCTCTGCCAGCCGCCTAGTTCAGATAATTTCTTTTTATGGCAGCGCGCGCGCACAAAAACTACCACAAACTTTTGCCAGCACCCAAGCAAAAGAGTGTAATTTCGTTTTTACTATCGTAACACCGGCGGCGGCGGCGGCGGATTTTTGTGGCGCCACCTAAAATTAAAATTGACGATTTTCTTTTTACGATTTTGCCGACCCTTTCCCTATGTGACTATCACAAATTGCTGCCTGAAAATTGCCACGATTTCTTTAACAATGTAAATTAGTAGCAAATAAAATAAAAAAATTGCATGCAACATTGAACTCAAAGTCCCACCCTATGTTGAGTTCGTTGCGTTGTGTATGATGCGACAAAAATAGAGTTTTATTTACCGCTCGTTAGTGCAATTCTCGGCATAGCTGTAAACAACAAACCTTTGTCATTACATCAATAAATTGTGGAAAAACTAAAATCAAGTACATACAAAATCATGCTGGGAAAACTCAGTTTACTGGCACAATTTGAACAAAACGTGGTATTAAAATTTGATGAAGACATAGCGCACGTTTCAATTGACATAAAATGACTGGAAAATCTACAAAAAAAAATACAAAAATACATTGAAAAATCGCTGACCATTGGATTTTATATAAAGTTGTATAAAAATTCTAAATAATCAGTACAGTAGAGTACAATCAATACACTACAACTCCTCACACATTCCCCACTAATTTTCTTTACTTAAGTTTAATATTAAAAACAGTGCGAAAACCATCTATAAATTACTCAACAACTACTCAAATTTCATTCTAACTGGGTTTAAATGGAAGAATGACTCCTAATAATTTCTTTCTAAAAACTCCTAATAATTTCTTTCCTTCTTTATTTAAGTTTAATATTCAAAACAGTGCCAAAACCATCTACAAATTACTCACCAACTACTCAGATGTCATTCTTACTGGGTTTAAATGGAAGAATGACTCCTAATAATTTCTTTCTAAAAACTCCTAATAATTTCTTTCCTTCTTTATTTAAGTTTAATAATCAAAACAGTGCAACAACCATCTACCAGTTACTCAACAACTACTCAGATGTCATTCTAACTGGGTTTAAATGCTAGAATGACTCCTAATAATTTCTTTCAAAAAACTCCTAATAATTTCTTTCCTTCTTTATTTAAGTTTAATATTCAAAACAGTGCAAAAACCATCTACCAGTTATTCAACAACTACTCAGATGTCATTCTTACTGGGTTTAAATGCTAAAATTACTCCTAATAATTTCGTTCAAAAAACTCCTAATAATTTATTTCTTTCTTTATTTAAGTTTAATATTCAAAACAGTGCAAAAACCATCTACCAGTTACTCAACATCTACTCAGATGTCATTCTTACTGGGTTTAAATGGCAGAATGATTCCTAATAATTTCTTTCTAAAAACTCCTAATAATTTCTTTCCTTTTTTATTTAAGTTTAATAATCAAAACAGTGCAAAAACCATCTACAAATTACTCAACAACTACTCAGATGTCATTCTTACTGGGTTTAAATGTTCGAATGACTCCTAATAATTTCTTTCTACAAACTCCTAATAATTTCTTTCCTTCTTTATTTGAGTTTAATATTCAAAACAGTGTGAAAACCATCTACAAATTACTCAACAACTTCTCAGATCTCATTCTTACTGGGTTTAATTGTTAGAATGACTCCTAATAATTTCTTTCTAAAAACTCCTAATAATTTCTTTCTAAAAACTCCTAATAATTTCTACCCTTCTTTATTTCAATTTAATATTCAAAACTGTACAAAAACCATCTATAAATTACTCAACAACTACTCAGATGTCATTCTTACTGGGTTTAATTGTTAGAATGACTCCAAATAATTTCTTTCTAAAAACTCCTAATAATTTCTTCTCTTCTTTATTTAAGTTTAATATTCAAAACAGTGCAAAAACCATCTACAAATTACTCAACAACTTCTCAGATGTCATTCTTACTGGGTTTAATTGTTAGAATGACTCCTAATAATTTCTTCCTAAAAACTCCTAATAATTTCAGTCTTCTAAAACTTTTTGCCTCAGTCACTGAATCTCAAATTGTGTACAAACTTGCCTGTAAGAAGCCAAATGTCGAAGACCAATTTCCTAGTCGACTTCCAACGAAATGCTAAAGGCACAATTCCCTCCCGTCCCCTGGGAGTTTAATTGCATTGATCTTCCTTCCTCAAGGTTGGCCAAAGTCCAATAACTGTTCGACGCTTTAGCCATTTAAATGTTTTGCTATTGGCCACAAAAACAAAAACAGCTAATTGCATGTATGGCAATTAAATGCAAAAAATTGAAAACAATTTTCATAAATTGTTTAAAACTCAATTACCCAGCATACAACAACAAAAAAATACAAACACAACATGTACAGTAATGCAAGTAATGATTGCCAGCAAAAGTCAAAACACCAACAGCGTCGCCGTCGCAACTGCCAGCAACACATCAAACACAGCCTCACAGCCAACCACACAACACAAATACAAGAAATTAAAAATAAAAATGTATTTATCATTGCGGCCTTTGGCAATTGTTGCAACAACATTGTTTGTGTTTTTTCATTGTTGATTTTTGTTTTTTTTATTTCAATAAATTTTTTTTATTTATTTATTTTGACGTTTTTATTGTGTTTTGCATTGTGTGTGTTGTTCGTCGTTTCGTTTAGTTTCGTTTTGGTTTCGCTGTGTTTTTATTCTGCTTTTACCTTGAGTTGGCAAATCGTAAACAAAACAACATAAAGCGAAGAGCGCAAATAACAACAACTATACGAGTACATGCAAAACAATAACAAAAACATGAAATTCAATGAACTTCTACACAGAACAGTCGACAGTTGGCAGTGCAATCGAAACAAACAAACAAAAGCCGAAATTATTGTTTACATTTTTATTTATAAAAATTTATTTATTACCTAATTTCTTTGTGTTCTTGAGTTCAAATTCTAAGCGAGAAATCAGCGCCAGAAGTCGAGGAAGGCAAAGTGCAATGCGATGTGAATAGGAAAGCCGACACGATTACGCTGCTATGGATTTTTTTGGGTCTTCTGGGTCTGGGTTTTCATGTTTACTTATACAGTAAGAAAGATGGCTAAGCTTTACTGTCTTTGTGCGCTACAAGAGGTAATAGTGACTTTTATTAATCTCGGCAACTAATTGAAGTGCAAAAGAAATTAGCAGAACTGGAACCATTCAACGATTCAGAGCAATGAAGTGTAAAGTGAAATGTGTTCAGGCGATATTATTTTGATTTTTGAAATTTGTCACTGCCCGCTTAAAGGTCACTGTTAAAAAAAAATTGAATTGAGTTTTGATTTGACGATAGTCCAGAAATTCTTGGCCTTTTAGGATGATTTTTTGGAGGAAGAATTGTTCAGGAAAGGTTTTGGGGGATTTTTGGAGGGATTGTTTAGTGAATTGAAGATTTGTTTAGTGAATTTTTGGGAGCTGGGGTATTGAAAGTCACAAATTTTAATTTAATTTTAATTTAATTTTAATTTAATTTTAATTTAATTTTAATTTAATTTTAATTTAATTTTAATTTAATTTTAATTTAATTTTAATTTAATTTTAATTTAATTTTAATTTAATTTTAATTTAATTTTAATTTAATTTTAATTTAATTTTAATTTAATTTTAATTTAATTTTAATTTAATTTTAATTTAATTTTAATTTAATTTTAATTTAATTTTAATTTAATTTTAATTTAATTTTAATTTAATTTTAATTTAATTTTAATTTAATTTTAATTTAATTTTAATTTAATTTTAATTTAATTTTAATTTAATTTTAATTTAATTTTAATTTAATTTTAATTTAATTTTAATTTAATTTTAATTTAATTTTAACTTAATTTTAATTTAATTTTAATTTAATTTTAATTTAATTTTAATTTAATTTTAATTTAATTTTAATTTAATTTTAATTTTTAATTTAATTTTAATTTAATTTTAATTTAATTTTAATTTAATTTTAATTTAATTTTAATTTAATTTTAATTTAATTTAATTTTAATTTAATTTTAATTTAATTTTAATTTAATTTTAATTTAATTTTAATTTAATTTTAATTTAATTTTAATTTAATTTTAATTTAATTTTAATTTAATTTAATTTTAATTTAATTTTAATTTAATTTTAATTTAATTTTAATTTAATTTTAATTTAATTTTAATTTTAATTTTAATTTTAATTTTAATTTTAGTTTTAATTTTAATTTTAATTGTAATTTTAATTTTAATTTTAATTTTAATTTTAATTTTAATTTAATTTTAATTTAATTTTAATTTAATTTTAATTTAATTTTAATTTAATTTTAATTTAATTTTAATTTAATTTTAATTTAATTTTAATTTAATTTTAATTTAATTTTAATTTAATTTTAATTTAATTTTAATTTAATTTTAATTTAATTTTAATTTAATTTTAATTTAATTTTAATTTAATTTTAATTTAATTTTAATTTAATTTTAATTTAATTTTAATTTAATTTTAATTTAATTTAATTTAATTTAATTTTAATTTTAATTTTAATTTTAATTTTAATTTAATTTAATTTTAATATTAATTTAATTTTAGTTTTATTTCTATTTAATTTTAATTTAATTGAAATATAATTTTAATTACATTTTATTTTAATGTTAATGTTAATGTTAATTTTAATTTCATTTTAATTTTAATTCAATTTTAATTTAATTTTAATTAAGTTTATTTTAATTTGAATTTAATTTTATTTTCAATTTTTTAATTAAATTAAATTTTATTTTTTTTTAATTTTCCCAAATACGTTTTTGTGCAACTAATTCGAATTGCAAACCACCTCTTCACGTTCGAAGTTCTTAAAATCATCGAAAAACTGACAACTGCTTCGTCTTACGCGCATCTAAAATGTTTAATGTTTCTTAACCTCTTAACACTGCTTGTCCTCTAACATTCAAAAATCTATACAAATGTTCGAAACTGTGTAATTTGTCATTAAATAAATGAAGAAATATGTAAATAAATTCTTATTATTAGACGTTGACTGTATCACCGACCATATTTTGCTTTCGACTTGACGGAATTGCTGAATCATTGCCACACTATTTCTATGAAAATATGAATGATGCGATTATTGTTGTTGTGATTTCAGAAAGTTATTTGACAGTGGAAGCACAAGTACCTTATCAAAATGGCTGTCACTCTGGCACAGTTTCGATGATTTATTGCTCGCGCACCAGCGATGCCACTTTGGCGTCTTTGTGAATTTGAATATGGCAACAACAACCAAAAGAAACGCGATGAGCTAACTCTCTGCTGTATAGTGTCGTTGGTTGGAGATAAATAAAAGTTTGGCCTTTCGCATGCTGACCGAATCGACTCAAGTCAACACCAACACAAACGCCAACGTAGCGACGTGACCCACATTTTAGGTTGCGAAAAAAGTGAATGCCAAACGGGCGCGACGGGGCACATTGATGGTGGCGTGGTGGCGTTTTGTATCGTAACCAACGTCAAACATCATTAGTAAAGTTGAATTCTTCGAGGCAGCAAACATACATAATTCGGCGCATAAAATATGGATCACACTAACAATAGATTTGAAAGAAGTTGGAATCGCGAACACGTCGCAGAGGCAGAGAAACATGCTTGATTGATTGCAGTTTGCGCCTTTGATTTGTAGTTATAAACAACGACAACAATCTTAGAGGTTAGAATAGCCACTCCAGGCGACATCATGGCCAATCTGCTCGATACTAACCGGCTGAGCGAGCTTTATGTTTGAAAACCGAACATAATCCAAGTTGAGAGCTTGGAGCAGTTTTGTTACTGTTTACTGTTCGTCTTTGTTGATATCAAAACTGATATCCTAAGCTCAAGAGCCGATTAGCGTTTCGATATCTTATTTAAGTATCTTAAACAAATTTGAAACAATACAGATTGTGGTAAACTCAGTCCTGCACTGATCCGGCAGTCAATGCTTGAAATTGAGATTTCCTTTTTCTGACTTGAAACCACAGCTTTGCAACTTGGATGCATTTATGACGACATCACCGCTTGAAAGGGGAGCACCCAGTTCCAGTTTTTAATATTAATAGTTTATAGTTTTATTAAAAATATGTTTTTAGTTTTGTTTTGTATTGCAGCCTTTTTATCCATCAGCTTCAGCTTAAAAGCAAACTTAACACAAAAAAATCATATAAAAACTGAGATCAATCTGGAATTCGCTTTTTTAAACTTTCTTCACTCATTGCATAAGTTATAATTAAATTAGACACTTTAGTTTTCAATATTCAAGGCTTCAGTGCCACTAATGATGTCAAATGTATCTTAATCCAAATCTTCTAAGCAATTCTTCTTTCAAAAAAGACTAAAAGACTAAAAGACCAAGAATCTCCTAAATCTAGGAGTAAATCTTCTGATCTGGCAACACTGCTGCTCCCCACCAAGTTCGAATGAAGTCAAATGGAGAACGATGACCAAAACATTGATGGCAAATTACACCTTAATTACAGAACCTTTGTCATAATTTTGTGTGTCACCAGGGGCGGATTTAGAAAATTTTGTTTGGGGTTGGTTTTAAAAAAGTAATTCGTTAAAAAATGTCTTTAATTTGTATGAAGTTTTAAAGTCGACCCTAATATTTCGGGGGTTTCAACCCCCAAAACCCCCTTGAAGCCGCCACTGTGTGGCACTGTACGCGTTTTTGGTGTTGAATCTCCTCCCAAATATCTGTTTATTGCAAACATTTTTGAAGACAACAATATGCAGTTTCAACTGGTATTTGGCTCAAATGTTGTGTACGAAACCCCCTTTCGCCCCCCCGAATGAAATCCTGTCTGCACCACTGATATGGAATATTTATATTTCTGTGAATTTCGATTGATTCTGAAGCCGCTGACATGTGTTTCACTGTTTTTCTTTCAAGAATTAACAGCTATTACTCAATACAGCTGTGTGTGTGTGTGTGTGTGTTTGTGTGTGGCAGCAGTTGAATGCAGCAGCAGTTGAGGAAACAGCAACTGATAGGCGACTAATTGCCAACACAATATTTATGGTTTATTTCTTGTTACTTATTACGTAACAACTTGCACGCTGCCTGCTGCTTTTTCAAATCAAGATCCAATTACATACATACATACATACACGAATGTATAAATATGTACTCAGCACGTAACAAAAACAACAATTACTTGCAAAAATTAAACAATCAACACACACACACACACACATACACAGATACACACCGGGCACAATGGGTCGGTCGGCTATTGTGCGCGGGGCCGCAGTCGACGTCGCCGAGATCTATTTTCGTGTGGCGCATATTTATAGAAATTGCAAAATTGTATTCATTGTAATAACGTGCACACTCGCCGCTTGCATTTGCTAAATCGAAAACATTCATATCTACATACATACATACATACATACAAACGAGTATATAAACAGACGAAATGAAAAAGAAGCTATTCGCAGAATTATAGTTTTGTGCTCAGCTGTAACGCAATAAAAAATCAAAATAAATGTAAAAATATAAACGAACAAAACAAAAACAACTGCGAAGCGTTGTAAGTCGGTGCGGTGTTTACAGCTCGCCGCTATAAATCACACAAAGTGAAAGGCGAAAAAAATCGCCAACAAAACCGCACCGACTTTTGGTCGTCGTCGCGTCAGTCTCGTAGGTGTATGGGTGTTTATGTGTTTGCATGTTGATGTTTATGCATGTGTGTGTGTGTGTGCCGTGTGTTTATTTATGTAAAAGCAACAGGTTAATGCTCTTTATTAAAGCTGTTTTCAATGTTTCTATGAACGGCGCAAATTGATTTATCTGTTTAAGTCGTTGTTATTGTTATTGCTGTTGCTGTTGCTGTTTTCGTACGTGTTCATCTCAACGTGTGAGAAGAATTTCCGATTTCTCTAAAAGTACTACAGCCACAACAACAACAAACAACAACCACAACAACAAGCAATTTGCCATTTGACAAAACCAAGCAGAATATTCACAGCCGAGCATTTGGTTGTCGTTAGTCTATTTTTAATTTATGTTTTTTATTGATTAGTGTGGGGTTTTTTATTGAGTTTATTTTCAACTTATTGAAATCTAATGTATTTGATTTTTTTTACTAGTATTTAATTGTATCTAAAAACAGCAGGAAACGAGAAAGCGTGCGATTTTTATCGCTTTTGAATAATTTTTTTTTTTAATTATTGAATGATTAATTTATTAGATTTTTAATTGAATTTATTTATTAATTTGTCATTTTGATTATTTTACTTAGTTTTTTGTTGTTAATAAGTTTTGTTTTGTTTTTGATTTTGGTTTTAGATTTTTTTCGTTGATCGTTTATGTAACTTTGATTTTAATAATTTTGAATTTAATTTAATTGCACACTTCATTTTGTTATTTTTTAGTTTTACTTTCGTTAAGTGTGTTAAACAATTCTGTTTAGATTCTAGTTCTTTATTTATTTTTAGTTTAAGTTTTAATTTTGTATTGCGTTTTTAACTATTTTCAGTCAAATTTTGATTTTGATTTGTAATACAGTATAATCTCGATAATTCGGACACTCGCTAATACGGACAACGCGGTAATCCGGACACTCATTTCTATTGCAGACTCTGTAATTCGGACACCAGTGTCTGGTTTTTAATTGTCCGGATTATCGAGATTATACTGTACATACCTCATTTTAGTTCCAATATCAATAGAAATTAATTTTTTGATTATTTGTATTCAAATTTTAAGGTAGTTCAATTCAAAAACCAGAATTTAGAAGTCTTTCTTTCTTATTTGACATTTTTTTTTATTTTTTAATAGTTCTCATTTAATATTTTTTGTTTGTTTTAATTAAACATTTCATTTTTCTTTTGTTTTGGTTTTGGCTTTTTTATTTTTCAATTTTTTTTTTTAATTTTTTATGACTTGGTTGTGATTTTAGAAAAAAATTGAAACTCCAGTCAAATTTTATATTTTGTTTTAATTTTAATTGTAGCTTAATTAAAACTAAATTTGAATTAATTAATTTAAAAGCTGTAATTCAATTTAACTAATTTAGTTTGTGTAATTAAAAAATTAAAATTTAGATTTTTCTTTTTTGTTATTTAAATCTATTTTTACGTTTTAATTTCACATTTAATATTCTTTTTTAACTTATTTTTGGATTTTAATTTTACATTTAATATTCTTTTTAACTAAAAATTCAATTTTGCTGCTGATTTGCTTTGACTTTGATTTGGTTTCGGCTTTTTTTTAATTTTTCTATTCTTGTTTTAATTTTTTTATGACTGTTTATGGCGTTTGAAAAGAATTGAAATTCGGAAAAGAAAATCCAAGCAAAGATTTAATTTTGTTTGTCAAATGTTTTCATTTTAACTTTAGTTTCAATATCAGTAGAATTTCTGATATCACCCTTATCTGGGTTCCTGGGCGTAGGAACATTGAAGGGAGTGAGAGGGCGGACGAATTGGCGCGCTCAGGTGCCTCGTTTGACGCATGGCTGGGTGTCCCGATTCCGATGCCTTTGGAAGTTGTCAAGAGGGGCTGCTATCTGCACTGTCTCAGTCTTGTCAATCGGAGGTGGAAGTCGCTGACTCCCTGTCGTACCTCGCGGGCGATGTGGCCCTCCTACAATGAGCGGAGATCTCGCGAGCTTATACACAAATCTCGCACGGACGTCGCTAGGCTTACGGCGGTCATCACAGGCCACTGGACCATAGGTCCCTATGCGGAGAGGCCAAGCATTCCGTTCATACGAGCTGTGGGAATTTAGATGAGAAAGAAACACCAAATCACTTCCTCTGTCACTGATTTAAGTCTCTGGGGAAACACTTCCTCACTTGTTCGACCGACTGCTCGACAGTAAGTCTGGGGAACCTTCTTGGGTACCTAAATTCTAGCGGGTGGATTTAGTCATACGACTAACCAGGCTTCGTTTCGGTGAGCATATATAGGGTGTTTTTTTTAGAGGTATAGAACTTCGAATTGAAATAAAACACAAGAAAATCGTTTTAATGTCCATCAATTTGGCTTTATTGGAAGGATAATTTTATGCCATTAATGTTTAAATATGATTTCGGGCATGTGGCCGCCGCGGCTGGCTCGAATAAAGCCAATTCTACAGGTCCAATTTTCAACCAGCTCCAATTGCTGTGCACGGTGGCGAATCGATTCATTCGGGTCCTCTTCAACATTTTGCTCTACAGCGGCAATTGTTTCTTCGGTGCGCACTGTTCGACGTCTCTGCGGATGCGTATTATCACATAGAGTAAACGTAGTGCGAAAACGACCCATGGTTAACCGATGGATGGACCGATTTTGCTCTGATGGACGATTATGTCGACCATAAAATGGACGGAGCTTGCGGTAAACTTCGCGAACTGAACCATTATTTTCGAAATAAATTTGCACGATTTGCAAGCGTTGTTCTTTTGTCAACCTGTTCATGATGAAATGGCAAACCAAACTGAACATAAATGACATTAGAGTTGCCAGATTTGAGCACAAAATGCCAGTTTTATCTCTATTCGAAAAACAAACCTCTAAAAAAAACACCCTATATGATTAAAACGGCGACTATACGCTAATTGTGACTTGCAGGGGGGCAACTGTGAGTCAGCCAATTCAACCAACCAACCATCAGTAGTATTTTTGATTTTCAATCATTTCTATTCGAATTTTAAATTAAATTAAATTTTATTTTTTTTTATAATTTTTATTTGGCTTTCATTTAAATATTTTGTAATTTGTTTATTTTTATTTGAGTTTCAGCTTAGTTACAGTTTTTATTATTTGAATTTTTAAGTTTAGTTTAATAATTAATTAAGTTTTGAATTCAACTTTTAGTTCGAGCTCTGAATTGAGTTTTAATTACAGTGCTTGGCTTTGATTTTTATTTCGTTTTTAATTTTAATTTTTTTGTTACAACAACAAAAGTTAAATTAAAAAAAAAATTGTTAAACACATTTAATTTTCGATTTTTTGTAATTTTTCTCGGTTCTACTTATATTTTGTTTGTTGTCACATTTTCATGTTTTTTATTTCAATATGAACTTAAATAAGAAAAGCGTAAAACTTTCTTCTTCTTCAACTTCTTTTTTCAACTTCTTTCTTTTTGAATTGTAATTATAGTAGTTCACTACAATTGCTTTTCTTTTTTAATTTATGTGATTTTTTGTTTAAAATTTTTGTTATTTGTAATTTGTACTCACATTTTAATTTATTTTTTTTATTTTTTTTATTTTAGTTTCAAGTTTAAATGCAGTTTTTATTATTTTACATTTTTATTTCGATGTAAGTTATGGTTTTGATTTTGATTTTGACTTTTTGCTTTCAATTATCTTTTGACTGTTCATCAAATTGATTTGGATTTTTTGGTTCCAATTTGTGTTCTAATGGTTAATACATTTTTGGACTTTGGGTTTTAGATTGATTTGATTTTGTTTAATTTATTTAATTTATTTAATTAAGTTTTAAGTTTTGTTTAAAGTTTTAACAATTTGTTTTTAACTTTTTTTTTAAGTTTTCCTACTTGCATTTGAATTTTTAAAATTTTTAAAACTTGTATTTCGATTTAAGTTTTGGTTTTGATTTAAACTTTTTGGTTCCAATTTTCGTTTGAATGTTTCTTAAATTGATTTCGACTTCTTTGTTCCAATTTGCCTTCGAATTTGTTTTGCATTTTTGACTTTATGTTCTTGATTGTCTTATTTTTTATTTTGATTTTGTTTAATTTTTTTAATTTTCAATATTCGTTGACTTTTCATTTCAGTCTAAAATTAAGTTTTGTTTACAGATTTAATTATTTCTATTAAAATTTTTATCAAAGTTTTTCCTTTTATTTTTATTTTAATTAAATTGTAATTTTAATTTTTTTTTAATTTGTAGTCCGATTGTAGTTTTGGTTTAATTCGGAACTTTTTTGTTTGGTTAAAATTTTCGTTCAAATGTTAATTACAATGTTTGACTTTGATTTTTTGATCTTCTTGATGTCTGATTTTGTTTAATTTCATTTAGTCTTTTTTATCTAATTTTTATTTTACTTTTTGTTTTAGTTTTAACTGCATTAAAATTTTCGTTAAAGTTTTTCCTGCCTGTTTGTTTTGTTTCAGCTTAAAGTGTTTTTTATTTGTTATTTTTAATTTCGATTTCAGTAATTTTTGTTCTTTATTTTCATTTTTAGTACATGTCATCTACATATGATATAATTAATTAAAAAGTATTATTTATTTAAATAATAATTATTAAATTTAAGTTTTAGGCAAGATTTTACTTTTTACCAATCCTATTGTTAATTAAATTTGTTTTGTTTTGAGTTTAGTTTCACTTTTGAAACTACATTTTTTATTTACTAGATGTGAAATAATTTCGAATATTAATAAAATAATATTTTTAATTAAGTACCTTTTACTGCTTTGATCTTGACCGATTGAAAATTGCATTACTTAAAATAGTAATATGAACACTTGGCGTGAGCCCTCCACACGCTTAGCACGCTTTTCCGACCTGCGGAGCCGCATTGAAGCGTTGCGTCGGAGTGCAAATATCGGTCATGATGTGTGTCTTTAACGAGCAATGAGCAAATTGCGAAATGCGGAAAAAACGCCGCATACCGCAACTGGTGCGAGATATCTCCAACAGACTCCAATTGCCGTCACTCGATTGGCGTGCCAGGCCCCACTTAGTGTCGCCGTTCTCCTCCGGCCGGGCCACCAAAGCTTTGTGCAGTGCGAGCGCCGCTAAAAAAAAAAGACACTTAAATTCCAAGATGTGTTATCGAGTCGTCGGCAATCACTCCCCTCCCGGACGCACTAGCCACATGCACAAAGGCCATGTCGAGTGGGGAGGAGTGTCGGCTCGGTGTGCGCTCGGCGCCGATCCGCGCGCTATGCGTGGTGGCATGCGGCATGTCGGGTCCGATAAGAATTCCAGCCACTTTGTAAACAGATTTTCGCATTGACGGCGAACAGCCAGCAGAGCAACAATAACAGCTGTCACAATGTCAGCAATGAGCAACAACAACGACAACAATAACAACAGCAGCAATACGTCGAACCTTAGACAGTCTGACCGCAAATAAGCATTGCTGCCAACACCACACTCGCACAAAACAAGAACAAGAGCAGGTTCAGTGCCAGGCATTCACTTGACACCGGCTGCCCGACGAGGGCCCGAGGCGGATAGCGGCAATCTGCGTGCAGGCGACGCGAAAGGCAGAAACAATATCGAAGTCGACATGCAGCTGTCGCGCTGCTTTGCGTGCCAGCCAAATTTTCAGAGCATTTCAAATGCGCTTGCATTGGCGGTATTCACGAACGGTTGGAATTTCAATTGAAATTGATTGATTTTTATTATAAATTCGAACAACTTACAGACTGGCGGAAAGTTACAAATGTGAGTTTAAAAATTATTAAAAAATGTCCTTTAAAATTTAAAGTTAAAAACGCGTAAGATGGGCGTTCCTAGCGAATTTCAGTAGCGACTTGAGTACCAGCAGGATGGAGCCCCCAAGTGCGTAGGGCGAAGTCTTGAGATAGATAGACAAAGATGTGCTCCAGACTTAAAGCTCAGAATGAATTTAAGACAAAGTTGACTTCAGTTGGAACATCAGCATTTCTGACATAACTATTTGGTTTTTTTTAAGGCCAACATTAACAATCAACAACAAAAAATCAACAATTAAAGCTTAGACCATGACAGGAATCTGAGAGCTCAAATATTTAAATTGTTTTTCAGGGTCTTATAACACTGCACAACAAAATCTATTTGTTTTCAAAATAACAAGGTTCTGACAACGGATTCTGTTAGAGGGAACCAAATACCAATATACGTGTATCGGCGTTTACGTCTGATTTTTTTTAGTGGGTGTCAAAGTTTTCCCCTTTTTGCACATTCTTATGGTGAATCGGCATACGAAAACCATGTAACTTCATATTTTAAGTATATGATGTGTTCAGCAATTTGATGTAAAACACTACGGAGAATATTTTTGTGGAACATTTTAACCCTGTAGCTCCTATTTGTATGAGTCAACTTGACCCTTTTTTCTAAAATGCCAAAAATGTCCTGTAAAACAGGACTTTTTAAGGACAAAATGTACCACAAATATATTCGCCATAAAGTTCGACTATAGGTCTCGGAATACATCAAAGCTCAGAAATTAACTTGAACGCCAGAAATAAGCCAAAACTCAAAATGTGTTTAACTGTTTATTTTGTTCTTATTCAAAATTGGTACTAAAATGTCCTGGTACATTTCCGGCAGAAAAAAGATCTACCAGGTAGCGATTTTAAATTCAAAAGCTTACAACTTGTATTATAGGATGAAATCCAATTGGATCGATTTCGAGCTAAAGCACACAAAAAGGACTTCATTTGAAGACCAACTACTCTAGTCTCGAGTAAACAAAGGTGGAATTTAGTAACTTGAGAGTATATGGGTCTGAGAAAGGAGAACAGTTGCCGAATGTGTTATGGCATAATCAATATGAGTAGATTGCGAAGAGAGATTAGACATCTAAATCTTGAATAAAATGGACCAATTTCTAACCAAAGTTCGCAATAAATTGGGACAGGAAAGGAATTAAACTTAGTTGAATATATATATATATATATATATATTGGAAGAAACACACTGTTACTGACAAACTAATCACGAAAGTTGTTTTGACGGCACATTTCTTACATTCTGCTTTGTGAGTGGGTCTTAACCCTTTCGACCTCCGAATTTTACCCTATATCGAGACATTACTTTTTGTATTTAAATCATGAAAAACTTACCTAATTAGTGTGCACACGACATTTGTAGTCGCCACGCTTCTTTGTTAGAGTTCTAGAGCTACTTTATTTTGAACAATTTTAGCTTAAAACGGGTTAAAAAAAATTTTGTATCAATATTATAAATTACTTAATATTTGTAGAAAAATACAAAATTATCACTTTTTGATTTTATTTAACCATTATTAAAGAAACAGGGTTTTGGTCAAACGCGCCCAATTCGTAGACTTCAATTAGAACACAAACTTTCCCAGATATGGCTGCAAATTATTGGAAATTATTTTGGGCATAACAGTAAAATTTTTCTAATCTGCTTTGAATTCACTTTAAAAATGTTGATTTTTTGGTGCCTAGTTAAATTAAACCCATAAATCAATCATAGCTTTTGCTATAAGATGATAATGATGAATAAGTGGAGTTGCTCTCAGGCATTTTGGGGTTGAAAGGGTTAAAATTAGTGACACTGCTTGCATATTATTGGCAGCATTGTTGTAACACTGTTGAAATAAAACCAAACAAAATAGATTAAAACTTTTGTTTAATTTTTGCGACACATAAAAATGGCCGAATTGTAGCCAATTGCCACATTTTAAATATTTGTAAATATTTTTAAATTCCGGAATTTCAAATTTTGTCACGTGTCACAAATTGTGAGTGTTGTCAAATCAGCTAATGTAACCGCTGATTAAATATTCAACATTGGCTGATTAACCAGAGAAAGTGAGCTCGAAAAAGTGGAAATGGTTAAATTGGAATTAAAATTGGGCCTTTGACACTTTATTGTGCTGCGCCTCAACAAGGCCCTTGCAAAGAAAATTGAAAGGAAAATTCTATGGAGTGATATGAAAGACTCGATTTTAGAAGAAAACGAAACCCTTGAAGTTTTTTAGTTTCCTAATAATGAAAGTACAGTTCAATACATACCGAAGTCCATTACATATGCAAGAAACCTATTCGACAAGATGTGCAGATTTTTTTTGTTATTTTTCAAGATAAACATTATAAGCCAACCGAATATGGTTTATCCATCGAAGAACAAAATTCAATGTTCCCATTCGAAATAAAGTCTTGAGTCATAATAAAAACAAACAAACAAAACAAATTGCATTTTTAGCTGGACTTGACTGCTGGCGCCTTGCTTCGAACTCGATTTGTTTGACTTAATTTTGCATGCGAACAGCTGTTGTTATTGTTGCCCGCATTGTTGGTGAAATCATTTTTCGTCGAAAAAAACCACAAATCATGGCATTAAAAATAGAAACATGATGCGAGCAATTGGCGGGAAAAAACACATAAAAATTACGCGTCTCTGCAGTTCTTCCGCAAAACAAAATCAAACATTAAACAACAATAACAATAAGGAAAACAATCAAAACAAAAGTGAAAATGAATACATCATCGAGTCGACGAGGCAGCTCGAAAATATTTTGTATGTATTGAAAAAAAAATATTTCTACATACACCAACGACGACGAAAGCGGAAAACAAAGCAAGGCAAATGTTGTACAATAATTGCGAACATTAAAATTCCGCAGCGATGCGAACTCTCGAAGGCGGCCACTTTGAATTGCGTTTGTACAATGCGAGTACGTCATGAAATTGGCGAATTATAAGCGGAATAAGTGAGCCGCAGCGGCAGCAGATCGTCAACGAGCGCACGCCTGCAATACCAGAGCGACTAATCAACAGTGGGCGGGAATTCCCAGATTGGCTACCGAGCGTCACAACGTCACAATGTCGGTGCCAATTACGGGTCCATACCGAACATTAGATACTACAAATGAGATTTATTGGTGACAGTTTTGAGCGGAAGATTGATTAAATTTTTTGATCTTACATAATATTTAAATGCTTAAGAAAGCAGATATCTGAATCCAAAATAGTATTTCAGAAAAGATCATGTAAAGAGAACCTATTAGACGGCAGAGGAAGACTGCAGGACAGTCGACCGTGAAACTATGCCAACTTGGGTTAAGTTCAAAAACAGTCAAAAGCCAAGAATCTAAAAATATTTCTTTCACACTTGGAAGTTTTTCCATTGCTTCTGCTTCATTTGGATAGCGATAAAAGTAGATGAGCATTTCACCAGCCCGAGGATTCGAACCTAGGGCCTCTGATATGAGAAGCTAGCGCGCTACTCAATGAACTATCGAGGTCGGCAAATCCTGGTTAAATAAAATCAAAAAGTGATAATTTTGTATTTTTCCATAAACATTAAATAATTGTTCTGTAAGTAAAAAAATATTAATAAAAAATTTATTTAACCCGTTTCAAGCTAAAATTGTTCAAAAGTAAACTAGATCTAGAACTCTAATGAAGAGGCGTGGCATCTCCAAATGTCGTGTGCACAATTCTTAGGCAAATGTTTCATTTAAATACCAAAAAGTAATAAATTCGGTGTCGAGAGGGTTAAGTAGTGCTGCCATACATATTTTCTATATCAGCTGTTCAGATAACCAGCCACTGTAGAAGCCTAAACTATTTAATCAATGGTTCTGGATCAGAGTTAACATTTTATTAACCCACCAATTAGAAATCGGGCCTAAGCATAGATAGTCTACCAGTTTTTACGAAGTTTTTTCAGCTCCTGAGCAACAAAAAGCACAGATAATGAAAGTAGATAGTAAATAAAATGTTTAGTCTTTTCTATTCTTTAGTCTTAGATCAAATTTTATATTTATTATTATTTATTGTATTCACTAACAAACACTATACGACATTATAGCATTGGGGTTAGTAAAAAATAAAATAAAATAATAATAAATAAAATAATATAAGAAAATAATAATAAATAAATAAAATAATAATAAATAATAATAAGAAATTTGTAGCGGAAAGTCTGATCTGCCCAAAACCAAGACATGTCCACCAAATTTCGTTTCTTCACTTACTTATTTCTATCTAATTATAAATAAGCTAACAACTATTTAGTACTTAAGCCTCCGAACTAATACACACAGTCACAAAAGTTTTCTCATACTTTTCAAAAATATATTTAGGTATCCAATGATAAAATGTGGAAATAAATCCCTTCCTACGCTCAAAGTCTACAAATAAATGTAAAATGAAATGAGAATAAATATTAAATATCAGAACCCGACAACAGCGCAACAACAGTAATTGGAATGCTTAGCAGTGTTGCCAGAAAAATTTTAAATCTATAATTAGATCGTTCCGGGGCTCTTTCTACCCCTCGACTTTCAAGAATGTTAATGTTGTAATTTCGTCCTTGAACTTTCTTGAGTTGTCATCCTAACTAAATCGAACATTGCTCTTTGAAGTTAAGAATAACTAAGGTTCAAAATAATGGTAAAAATATTCCTTTATGAATCTGATATCAAACAAATATGAACTACCTCATCTGCCACTGTCCAGCTCTCGCTCAAATACAAAAATGATATAGATGATGGATAACCTCAGAACAGCCAATATAATTGACCTTTGAGCATTCACCCACGAACAAAACTGGCTTAATCGGGCTTTCAAATAATTAGCTCTATTAACATATTACTCCTCTTTTTTGAAGTCCTAACCTGTGACTTATCTGTGTCTTGCCAGAAGGTGACCGTTCCAGCACAGCCACTTCAATCGAATCTTCCCTAAGTCAATATCAGCCATTGACATCTTAAGAGGGAAGTGTGAAACTTCGAAATCGCATAAGTTTGCACCAAAAATTAAAACAAAATTTGCCCAAAAGATAACTTAAAAGGCAACACTCACCACGTGCATAATTTTGTGCAATTTGCTTTCGTAAATGATCTAATTTCGATCACCAAACAACAAGATTACCATACAATATAAATAAATACCTAACAAATAAATAAATACCTAAAAATAAATAATAAGAAATAATAACAATAATAACTATAAATTTGATACTTTTAAATATTTATTATTATTTGTTTGTTTGTTATATAATCACAGTTCAAAATAAACAAAAACATGTTTTTGAAGTTTTCCAGACGCTTTTATTATTAACTACTTGAATTTGATACAATCCTTTGAATCGGAACAATGAAATTGGATACTCGTGCAGTTGATAAATGAGCGGCACATTCCAATCTTAAAAACTAATTTCTCTCTCTCTTAGCAATGTCTTTCCACTCTTGAAAAGTGTCCTCAGACTAAACGATGCCTACGGTTGCCACTCAACTAAAGTTTATTGTACCAAAACTTTCCTCTCCTCTCTTTGCAATATCTCCTCTTTACAACAAGGGCTTCTCTCGCTTCCAATATTATCTTGCTTGCTCAAAAGGAGAGTTCTCTTTTCGCCAAATCTCCTCTCTTTCAGTGATATTACTAATCCTTTATTAATACTAATCTCTTTATTAACAAAGTCTTCTCTCGCTTAACAAGATAATTTTTCTCTTTTTATCACTTCTACTGAAACAATATTGCCTCACTTTTTAGAAAGTTTCGTTTTTTTTCAACAAAATTTACTCTCTTTCAACCATATCTCTTCTCTCTTAACAGTACTTCCATACTCTTAACAATCGTTCCTCTTCCATTTCAATATCTCTTCGGTCTAAACAATATTTCTTCCTTTTTAACAATATCTCCCTTCTTTAAACACTTTCTTACTCTTAACAAAATATTTTTTGTTTTTACAAAACCTTCTTCCTCTGAACCATATATTCTCTCTTTTAAACATATCGCCTCTTTCTTAAAAATATCTGACCTTCCTTAACAATACGTTTTTTTTAACAATCTTTGCTAAACATTCTTAAAAATTTCTCCTCTTTTAACAATCTTCTCTCCCGTCTTCTTTAAACACATTCTTACTCTTAATAAAATATTTTTTTTTACAAAATCTTCTTTCTCAAAACAATGTATTCTCTCTTTTCAACATATCGCAATATGTCGCAATTTCCATAATCCTTTCTTAAAAATATCTGACCTTCCTGAACAATATTTCCTTTCTCTCAACAAATTTTGTTAAAAATTCTTAAAAAAAATTCTTCTCTCTTTTCTCTTTTAACAATCAGGGTATTCACGATGTACACCTAATTCTGTTTTTACACGGTCTGTTTTTACACGGTTTTGATTTAACACGGTTTGAAAATAAAAAAAATTTTTAATTTTTTTACACGATTTTATTCTATTTAACTCGAAAAATTGACATTTTTTAAATTTTCTAACCGTGTTAGATCAAAACCTAGTAAAAACAGACCGTGTAAAAACAGAATTAGGTGTATTGCATTATGAAGTTTCGATAAACTTTATATTTTTAGCAAATTTTAGAAAATTACAAAAACAAAACATATGCATTTCTGAATTGCTACAAATATCAAAAATACAAAGAGAAAACCCGTACATTTCATGGTGTATTGAGTATTTTTTTGGTAGTGATGGGAAGTTACTCCAAAGTGCCGATTTTTTTTTCATTCATTTTTTCATTCATTCAATTATCTAAATCAGCTGTTATTCAAATGCGTTAAATTTGATCATTCGAACCGCGTTTTAAACTTTTTTTTAATAATTTCCATGAGTTTTCTAAAATATTTTAAAATAACTTCTAAAAAGACTTTAGACTGTTAGCAATGTTGCTCTTAAAAATTCCTCCTGCTCTGAGTCAAATACTTTTTTGTGTTTATTTTTCCATTCGTTGTGTTTGTTTTGTTGCTGAAAAAAAAAATCAATTGAATTCCATCTCAAGTATGGCATCGTGAACACACCTATTTTTTGTTTTCAATTCATATTTTCATAAGCAGATTAAAGCTACTCGATTGAAATTGGGCGCTGCTAGCAAATTGACAACTAAACAACTAAACTCGCGACTTAACACTGTACAACATACTACATATTTAGTAATGTACACTGTGTTATTAAAAAAAAAATTGCACACAATAGCGAAAATAATGTCGATTCAAAGTGACGAATGATCGCATTTTTCGCATTAAAAACTGCTCGCATCACTTCACAATGCCACAAAATTAATGACTGTTGAAATTCATTCAAATATGTTCAAATGGGTGTGTGTGTGTGTGTGCATGTTGCATGTTGCATGTGTGTGCGTGTGTGTGTGTGTGTGGTGTGGTGCGGAATGTGCGATCTGACATTGACCCGCTGCAATTAAACGTGCTGACCCAGCAGCTGTTCCATTCGCATTCGCATTCTTATGCACAGTAAACCGAGTATGTGTGGATGTATGAAATTACATTCGTGCGTGTGTGTGTGTGTGGGTTGTGTGCAATTACGGGCAACACGTAGATTTATGTATGGGAATTAATTAACTCGAATTCATTCACTGGAAATCAGAAGCGGATGTTTTCGCTTTTCGCGGCCATGGCGAAACTTGACGCCGTGTCGCACATATGGCCGACTGTGCGTTTGTATGTAACTATTTATGTATGTATTTATGTAAGTACGAGTACGTGTGCAAAGAGCCAACTTTCAATTCATTGAGTGGGCGGGCCAGCTGTAGGCGGTGCCATTGTCTGCTGCCACTGACCAACACTGGCTCGCAGCTTACAGCAAGAAACATTTTTTTTATTACAATTTAAAATTAATTAAAAGCACATTTAAACGAATTCAAAATCATTCATTTGAATTTGTTGAAATGTAAACAAAATTAAAGCAATTGTTATTGAATTGTGAGCACATAAAATGAGCTCTAAACCACTGCTTGCATGTGGAGCACAATGGATGTGAGCTGAAAACAGAACAGAACAGAAGACTGAGGCTGTTCGGCATGGTCACGAGATGCGAGCATAATGAATGGTCCGTGTTTGCGTGACAAAGCGTTATTCAACAACAATTTAACGTAGATTCTATTTATGTGTGTTTGTCATAATTCATCCTCACTAATTGTTATTATTATTATTTGGAAAATTAATCACGCCGATGCCACGGACACGCCAGCATGATGAGTGTTGCTGCTGCTGCCTTATCAGCAACAAGCACGCGTCGAGTGAGTTATGTCGCTGGAATTTCAGCGCAACACTTCAAAGTTCGAACGTGATTTGTGCCGGTGTTCGATTGCTTCAGACGGCAGTAAACAAGGCAAAGTGCACTCAATTGCTTCAATGTGTCTTAACTGCGCATAATGAAAATTATAAAAATTATTTACTCTATGCCTTCGAAGACGCACAACAAGCTGCAAGCACGCATCATTTGGTACAGAAGTATGGAATCGTTAGCACACGCGCGCAAAATTCGCCACAAAACGCAACGCAACAGTTGTTGTGTTGTTGCTTTTCGCATAAAATCCCAATGTATTTGTGCGGAAATCAGCTGTGTGCAGCTTATCATTCAATCATTCAATTGTTGTGAATACGAAATGAAGTTGCCAACAACAAATACAGCGCCCATTCCAGCTAACCGTGCGAGTTGAAAAGTTCACAATCGAAGTAGTTTTTTATATTTTTTGCAGAAACTCATGAATACACAACTTAATTGGTTTGTCTATCGGCCAATAGTTTTTAATTTAAGCATTTTCAAATATCAATAAAGCTGCAGGTTTGCATTGTCTTAATAAATTATGGCGAACGGAACTGAAATACTGCCAACTTTTGATTCGCATAATTCATAAGAAAAATACTAAAGTGTTATTAAGTTATTGTTTCCGGATATTCAGAATAAAAATTAGTAAATTGATTATAGTTAAAATTAGTGAGAGTATTATAGTCGGCCCATTTTGTAATTTCATTTTATTTATTAATTAGTCAAAGGCTGCCGTAGCTCAGCTGGCTAGTGTGTTGGGCCGCGAGTCAAGACTCCGCGAGTTTAATACTCCGTTGCGTTAACCCCGAAAAAAAAGAAAAACAAAAATTTTTCTTTCGGTGGCTGTCCTCTCAGCAGGAAATGGCAAACCTCTGAGAGTAAAATTGCCTATGAAAAAGCTCCCAACTCGCCGTTCGAAATCGGCACAAAACTGTAGGTAAGTAAGTGTAGAACTTGATCTAAGCCAGAAAGACCGAGTCAGAATCCATGTCAGCCAGTTTTTTTTAGTAGGATCTGGTGCGAGAACCTATCAAAGACTTTGGAGAAATCTGTGCAGAAAGTATCTACCTGGAAACCCTTTTGAAATGCAGTTCTCTGTAAAAACTTCACGGTTGGATATCGTTGATCGGCCAGGAACAAATTTCACTGCGAATAATATTTTGTCTTTAATGATACACTGAAGCAATTTGGAGATAGTAGAGAGACATTTTATACGCATTCTCAATCCCAGGTGTCTTTTCTTAATGGTCTACTTGTGGTAGCTTATATTCTATTGAATCCTCCATGGACTGGTACTGAGTGATATAAGTGATGATCTATGAGACTTTGGGTATTTCTTTCAGTTAGGATTAGGAAAGGTCACGCTAGGCGAGGTTGGATTTATATTAAGGTTTTTCGTTATCTATCGTTTTCCCACAGGTAGGTGAAGCTGTACTAGGTGTCGCCCAGAGCTTACATGTATCGTCTTTACTACCCTGAACTATCTGAGGGTTCTTAGATTTAAACTGAGAATCTTTTGGCTTCGTTATTCGATGGCATCTTTAGGGATTCTCTAGATTTTTTACAATTAGTTACTGCATTGCACCTATTGTGGTGTCTTGACCTTATCTGGTCGGGTCCTTAGAAATCTTCCTTAGATGATTACCGTTCGGTTGTCTATTATGATCCGACACCTGACAAGTTAATTCGGTGATCTAGTGCTTTTATCATTTTTAAATTTATTTCAAACATTTTAGCTTTGGCTTACTGACATATTTTTACAAAATGAAGAGTGTACATCAGATTCGGTTCTGCAGAAAAAAAAACCGTAAATTCGTAAAATTCGTAAATATGAATACTAATGAAAGTTAGTGCTTTGTAGAATCTTGAGTCTACTTTAGACTTGACATGTAATTTGTTGTTATTTACGTTGCCATGGTTCCATGATGTCATGTGTCAACTCAAGGCTTCTCTTTGGGCTCCATTGGTTTTCAGCCATATCTGCTGATTGAAAATTGCAATCACTACAACACAATTGGTTTCCAATTTGTCAATGACGTCAATCACACTACTTCAATCAGGTTGACGCCTTGAGAGACTGTCAGTCAGTTCGTTGTACCTCACTTATCTTTAAAATCAGTGCGAGGATTAGTCGAATGAGCTATGGATCCAGCGAAGCTAATCATTTTTTGCTCTTAATATTTAAAATATATAAATATAAATAAATAAATATATATATATATATATATATATATATATATATATACATATAATAAAAATAATAAATAAAATAAATATTCAAGTAATATCAATTGACACCGCCTGGCAATAAATTTTCTACACAGAAGTATTGCATTGTTTTTCTCGCTGCGGCGGAAACTCGAAGCAATTTTGTGTAATAAAATTTTTGAAAAAATTGGGTGCATGCGTGCCGGCTGGTGATGGCATGGTTGTGGGTGTATTCGAATGCAGCTGCACTGGTCCACAATGCAACAACAACAACCACAGCAATAACAATAATGAAAACCAACATTTTGCGCGACTGCAAACGAAATGGCAAACTTGTGGACGTTGGCAGCGATTCGAGCAGCTAAGCCCACTTAACGCAGCAACGCTGACGTCGACTTGTTTGTTGTTGCTTTGGCGGTGCGGTGCGGCAACTGGCTGACTGGCTGGCGGATAAGATTGGTTTGGCCTGGCTTTGTGCAGTTTGCATGCCTTGATGTGGCTGTGGTGTTGCGTGGCTTTTGTGGCTCGGTCGGCGTGCAGGCGGACTGCATTTGTATTCCATTCACATTTTCTGTCAGTGAGTCATTTCAAATTTGTCTTTTACTCAACACTGCGTGCAATTATTTCACTACATTTTAACACACTTTATTTTCATTTGTCTTCCTCTTTGAGCAATACACGCGCCGTCACATGGACGGTGCTCTAGCGGGGGCGATGGGAGCGGCATTGGTTGTACGCACAGTATCACAGCACTGCTGGCTGGCTGATTGGTTTCGGGGCAGCAGAGTCAAGCGCTACTGACACGCTGCTGCGAGCAGTTTTTGACACACTTGTGCCGGTGTCAGTACGTGCCGCACGTACTGCGCACTGCATATCTGGGTTTTTACATATAGGCGCTGCATATCCGTTCGCATGGTTGTTGAAATATTGGCGAAGTAGCTGGTTGACTACCGCTGTCGATGTCGATGTCAGTGTCGCTGCCGGTGCCGGTGTGGCTCGCAACCGGATGTGGAAACTTTTGCATTGCGAAATTTCCATGTTTGTCTGTGTTTGCTGGTGTTGTTACTTTGGCAGCAGTCATAACTACTTAACGAATAATAATGCCGCTTTATTATTCGTCTTGAAGGACCTGATAGCAGGGACCGGAAATAACAATTATTTATGAAAACTATATTTGAAAAAATTAATATGAAGGACAGACCGTACAAATAAATAAAATATACCAATACATTTCTTTTCACACGGAGAATCAAACTTGGCAATTTTTTTTCGTTATTTTTATGGAAAAATGAAAAAATAAGAATTATTTTTTATTTATATTTTAAAAATCCTTTAATAAGAATTAATCAATGAAAATCATTTAATGACTTGTAAAAGTCACTGACTAATTTTTATTGATGACTTTTTTAAATAAAAGTCACCAAAAATTTGTATGGTAGAACAAGTCAGCAGCAGCAGATGCAATTCTAGCAAAGAATTCTTACGACACCGAGAACAACATGTGAGGTTCATATGAGTTGACTTTGTATTGAATAAAAGTACATTTTAATGCATTAATTTTTTTGATGAGTTTACAATCACAAAGGTTACCGCATGACAGCTATGAACGAATTGACACAGCTAGAGGGATTTGCCCAAAACTGTCCATGACGAGCTGCCAACAAAGCGATCTTTCACTACTTTCATTCATCACGGGACTTGACTGGCTGCCGACTGGTTTTATCAAGTGATCACTAGCTCGAAAACATAATTAAACCTACCTGAAAAGGATCTTGATCCCTTATGATTTCTAGCTCAAGTATGCGAGTACTCTGCTTATTTCACATATGGGGAGAAGAAAAATCAGACTTCAATAGAGAAAGTGTAAAGGCACAAAGTTCTCGGTATATCGGGGCTGTAAGCCCCTCAGCAAGTTTGAAATATGATCTTTTATCACAAACTGTTAGACGTATTCTTCGTTCGACGTTCGATTGCAAAAGGAATCTTAAGTCTTATTTCTAATATTTGGAAAGAAGACAACTATGATCCAGCCAGCTATGCATTCGCAGTGATATTTTGTGAAATAAATTCAACCAGGAACTCTTAATGATTAAAGTGTATCGATCTTTGATTTTCGTATCATGATCCCAATGAATGTCCGATTAGGGAATAATGGGTGGCAAAGTTCAACGGGGAATGATGGATTACTATATATATACACTGCAGGCTCAAAAGTATAAGTCGAAACTGCTCTCTTCTCTAGAGATCTGCTGGCTAGACAATTATAACTACTAAAGATCAAGAGCTATAATCACGCTTTAGTACCTTCTCAAACGCGGAGACCTTTGCCATTGAAAATGTATGAAAGCCTCTTCAAGAAAGTACGGTTTAAGCAATGAATATTGCTGTATTCGCAAGCAGACCGACTGCCCTGAATACATTATAATCTAAATTATTTAAATCGAAGATGGTAATTGAGTGCCACTGATTCTCTCTCTCTCTCTGCTCAGTTATATTCAAGTGAACGAAATAGCGGAAGAGATGGCATTTTCCGGAGATTGTAGATACCATTCAATGAAGCCAGCACATTTTTGAAGCCTACTCTTTGTGATCTACTGTACATACTTAGGGAAAATTGATAAGCATGAAATAGTGATAGTGATTTATGGACTAACCAAAGTTACTGAGAGGTTTTAAGACCATTAAAACCGAAGTTAGACAGAAAAAGGACTGAGGTCCTTCTAGGGTTCAACAAATCTGCAGTAAAGAGCTTTGCAATAGCGAGTTATGAGACTGAAGAAAAAGTGTAATCGATTTATCAATATTTATGTCGATATCGATATCCAGGGCTACAATTGAAGTGACTCAAGTACTTGAGGTCGCGCTTTGGCACAGATTCAAGAGTGATAACATAAGTCAACTTATCGGAAATCCTCAATTTAATATGGGAGCTTAAGAGGAACAATACTTTGACCTCTGACAGTAACTTTTGTTACAGAGATATGTTTCATTTTGATGCTCATGGAGTGCACTCACAATGGGCCGAGCGGAAGTAGATGTTTCCGTACACGTCTCCGAGCTGAACCACATCCAACCTTATCCTACCTAACTTAAATTAACTTAACCTTTGCAATGGTACATTACTGAATACATTTACATGAGTTTGAGTTGAAAATTCACCAATACTCACACATACTCATTATGTCAAAAGTACAAGCAAACATGCTGATAAAATAAATTAAGTAAATGACAATTTTGCTTCATGATATTTTTTTTGCCTCCTTTCCCACTTATATCGAAGAATTATCTTTACTTGAGCGAAGCGGGTCATGTACAAACTTATATACAAATATTTATTTGTGTGTGGGCTTATTGTCAATTAATCTTGTACACGAGATTAAATGAACATTTTTCAACGGCTTACAACACAACTGACTTTTTCTGGTTTGCATTAAGCAGTTCGAGTTGAAACCGGTAGAGTTGTGCGCTAATTTTCGAAATACGAGTGAGATGAAACCAATTCACCGAATTAATGTTTTTTTTTTAACCCGAATTATTTTATTGAATTAAAAAAATAATATAAGCTCTTATAATGATTATAAAAGAAAAATATTTCGAATCAAAGACAATATTTTAATAATTTTAGTAATGTGAAAGAAATAAGAATCAGAAGAAGAAGAAAAATCAGAAGAAAAGAGGAAGAAGAAAATCAAAAGAAAATGTATTCTATCTGTTCTATTTCTATTCTATTTTTAAAATTTTCATTTGAATAATGTACAGTTACAATAACGATGAAAGACCACAAAGCATGTTTTAACCCATTAGTGCATAACGTTCAATAAATCGGATGCCAACAAATTTTTATTTTAGTAGTTATATATATATATCTTACTCAAGGTTTTAAAACAGTAATTTAACATTTTAACTTTATGCACTAATAGGTTAATACAGGGTGCACCATCTTTTATGTCGACATGCGAATATTGAATAACTTGAAACAAAAAATATTCGATTTCGATTTCTATATATGAGGTACTTTGATTTAATTTGGTTCTTTTTAATTTATTTGGACCAGTTTTTTAATACAAAATCAATGAAGTGGCCGCCTTTATTGACCAAAGCAAAACAGGCCCTTTTTGCTGTGTTTTCCATTACTTTTTCGAGCATCTTCGACGAATATTTGTCTTGAGCTGGCTGACGTGACCTCTTCAAATACCTTCACAAACAAAGTGAGGAGGACTCAAATCTAGACATCTGGGTGGCCAGTCAGCCATTCCTGCGACTTTTTGGCCGTTTTCCAAGAGACTTGGAGAATCTGTTTGCAATATTCTTTGAATCAAATGCATTTTATACAAAAACAAATGCAAATCATATCTCAAAATGTGACACAGGGTGGTTCCACTGACGCCAAAATGATGAACGCTATGTGACGATACGACACTTGTGGGTTCTCGGCAACACTCTTTCGTATCACTTCAACCAATACATTGGAACGTTTTGGGCTTTGATTAACTTCATGTCGACCATCTTTCACTGTTCCGTGATCAAAAAAATTCTACACCAAACAATGAACAATGTGGTCAGACGGTGTTTGTTAGACATAATAATTTCAATCATAAGCACTTTGAGTTAGAAACACTGAACGACTATTTTCAATCTACAGCGTCACTATTCCGGCGCATTATTTGGGTGTGAAGCGGTTCATTGTTAAAATTGTACTGAACTGACGTTTCAAAAACATGTTTACTCAAGTAAAAAAGATGACGTAGTCTGTATTTTCTTAAAATCTATTTAAATATTTAATATAAAAATCACTAAAAGAGAAAACAGACCTTTTTGACATTTGTGACATATGTAGCAAATTTTTCGAAACAACCACTAAATCATTTTAAAATTTCACAGTTCTTTTGAACTAGCTTTATTAGAGTTAAGTGTTAGTGAGCGAACGTGAAGATGGGAGATATCGGTACTACTAAGTATAATATATATGCTACTGACTATCGATATATCGAAATATCTATGCTACTGACTATCGATATATCGATACTACTAACACTATATCGATACTATAGAATATATCGATACTACTAATTATCGATAATCTATGCTACTCGCTATCGATATATCGATACTGTTGCATATATCGATACTACTCTCATCCATTCACGCACAGATTCACTTGAATAACACCCGATACTTAGAAGAATCGATATATTCCATATGTAGGAGATTTTAGTACCAATTTTGAATTAGTACGAAATAAACACTTAAACACAGTTTCAGTTTTGGCTTAATTCAAGCGTTCAAGTTAATTTCTGAGCTTTAATGTATTCAGAGACCTATAGTGGAATTTTATGGCAAATATTTTTGTGGTACATTTTGTCCTTAAAAAGTCCTGTTTTACAGGACATTTTTGGCATTTTAGCAAGAAAGGGTCAAATTGACCCATAAAAATAGGAGCTACAGGGTTGAAATGCTCCACAAAAATGTTCTTCGTAGTATTTTACATCAAATTGCTGAACACATCATATACCTAAAATGTGAGGTTACATGGTTTTCGTATGCCGATTCACCATAAGAATATGCAAAAGGGGAAAACTTTGACCCCCCTAAAAAAAAAATCAGATGTAAACTTTCAAAACGCCGATACACGTATATCTTTTTTTTGCTCCCTCTACCAGAATCCGTCGTCAGAACCTTGTTATTTTTTTTTGTGTTGTGCAGTGTAATTACCGTTATACAATTTAAACGTCAATATTAATTTGCAGAAAATTACAATATTATTTTAATGATTGTGATGATAAATTTGCATGGAAAAGCAACGTTTTAAATAAGCAATTTAAAAAAAAAAACAAACACAATCATTGTTAGTGGCAATTTGTGTCACGCGTGTTGTATAATAGTTTATTTTTTGCAGGAAAATTGTAGGGTTTGGGGCTTGGTACATGTACCTACTGTCAGTCTGATTTATATTTGTGTGTAGACGTACGGTGGATGGTGGAAATTTGAATCTTTTGATAAGAATGGGTTTCATGGAAATGAGAATCGATATTTTTGGTAATGATACGCCATAGTATCATGGCTCAAATGGCCATTTAAAAGGATATTATTTCATAGAATTCAGTATAGAAAATTCACTATAGGCATTGAACAATACCAAATGCAATCCAAGTGATTCAGATGAATTTGTGAGCCTTGCATTCATAAGATTGAAAAAAAAACTTTGTGAATATTTGATAAAAAAAGAACATACAATATTTTTTTAAAGCTATGGAAGTTGAGACTTCAGACTAATTTCCTGAACACTTAAAAAACACCATCTTTCCAAACCCATCAAAATCATTTTGTCTTTTCTAATGGTTAACCAACCATTGAAAAGGCCACAGTGTGTTGTTTCAAAGAGAAATTCTTTTAAAATTTCTACAAAGTTGGTATTAACGATTTAAACCTCATTTCAGCCTATTTATGAATAAAATCATATTTTGAGACAATCGCAAAACTTTAAAGAAACATTTGCAACAGCTCATGGAATATGGTTCTTGTTGCACTCCACGCCACTACTAAATGCATTTAAAATCCCAAAACGCATTAAAAATGGCTCAAAGATTGCATTGAATTCGTTGTTGTTGTAAATCTAGACACGGCACCAATAAAACAACAAACATTTTTCACACTCACAGAGCATGAAATTGTTCGCCGTTGACAAACGAGTTGAAACAGCACTTCGTTAGAGGCCGTGAGTGGCAAAACAATAATTGACACAATTTACAATTAACAACAATGGCCAAAAGCACACAAACCAATTATATTGCCAATTGATATATGTATGAATGTGTAAGTGCAAAAAATGACCACAAAATCAGCCTACAACGCAGCAAAATGCTGCAACCATGGATTATGCCACACACACATACAAATACACCGACACGTAAATTTGCAAACACGTGCGGCAAAATATTGTCGGCATGAGCCGGTACAACTTACAAATGGTACGGATGTAGATATGTATGAATGTATGTATGTATGCAGGTATGAATGTAATGTGTGGTGTTGGACACTGAATACGTTTGCACTTTGACTGTAAAAGGCAATCGATGCTTTTTGTACTCAAGCTCTGTAATTGTTGTGGGAGTTGTGGCATTAATCACAACAACAGCAATAAGATAGTAAAATAATAACAAAAGCTGCAACAAACAAACTAACAATAGCAACAAGAAATATGTATGTATAGTTGTTTAACCCAATGCGAACCTCGAATACCCTACATGGCCGCGGCAACTCAGTCGGTTTCAGGTCAGAAGTCAACAACTCTTCTTCTTAGTTGTGTAGTGCTGTGAAAAAGTTTTAAATCAGCTGCATTGAATATGAAATGTTTGTTGAATATTCCTTTTTTATAATATTTTTTTTTTATTCCAATTTAACCCTTTCAGGCAGATTACGCACATTTTAATACAGAAAGATTTTCAATGACTTTTTGGAATATTTTTTTCAATCATTAAATAAGTTAAATTTATTGTATTTTTATGAATTATAATTTCGATCTTTTTATAATAATTTAAATACAGTCGTGTCTGGTTATAGTGAACACCCGATATAGTGAACACCTCGATATAGTGAACACCCAAATTTTGGCATGGAGCCTCTAAATATTGAAAAAAGTTTTAATCAAAAAACAAAAAGTGTTTTTTGAGCAAATAAAACGAGTTTTTCAACAAAAATGTTAACCTTGATATAGTGAACAACCTCGATACTGTGAACAGGACTTGCAATAATTAGTTCACTATATCCAGACACGACTGTAATTTAAATTTAATACAATTTCATTAAAAAATAAACAGAAAACCACAAACCATTTGTGAGAAATCAATATGATCGGACAATTGTTCCTTTGAAAGGGTTTGAGTAAAAATCAGGTTAGTTTGAAGACTCGTTATTGAATTCAATTATTTAATACAAAAATGCAATTATTTAATTCAAAATAAAATTATAAAAAAACGTTGGAATAATTGACATTTACGTGCAAAACAAAACCATTAAAAGTTAACAAAAACGGTTTTGGCTGAACTAAAAACGCGCTCATGG
This sequence comes from Melieria omissa, assembly GCA_963971225.1. Lineage (NCBI taxonomy): Eukaryota > Metazoa > Arthropoda > Insecta > Diptera > Ulidiidae > Melieria > Melieria omissa. The sequence continues at coordinate 106,133,452 of OZ020268.1, read as the reverse complement.
CGGCTAACTGAAATATCAGATCATATTCTAGATCAAATGCCAATTTACGCATTTAGAAAGATTAGAAAGATTTGTAGCAACTCGTGGAACCAGGCGGAAAAATTCATCAAGCGTCAGTGAACCGATTTCGAATGGAGGTTTTCCGGAAACTTTTGAATGACATGGGTTTTCAAAGTCATATTGAGGTAAGAACTGCTTATTGCCAAGAATCAAAGAGCACAGAGTAAGCTATATGCAAAATAGCAGTTAGATGACATCTTAAATCATCTTAATAATTGGTACAAAGGAGGGAAAAAGAAAGAAAAGGAAAGGGCCCGAAAATTCGAACCGCCAGTTCGAGTTTTAGAGCATTCAATGCTGTCAAATATGAGGTTCGAATTTCTGGAAGATTCGAATTTATGAGAGTTCGAACTTGTAAGCGTCTACTGTATAATTTTTTACGGTAAACCAAGTTTTCATGATATCTGGAATGTCCAATCGTTGGCTCATTCAGACGAATTTCCTTTAACCATTGTATTTAACCCGTTTGCACCTAACGTAGTCACAATAAAAATACACTCAAGAAATATAATTTTTCAATTATAATTTGATATTTTTGTTTTTTCTGAATATATTTTTTAACATTAAATTGATTGCGAAGGTGAATATGAAATTACTTTGGACCCAGAGTCAAGTTAGAAAAAAATTTTACAAATATATTCAGAAAAAACAAAAGTATAGATTTATATTTCATTGTAAAAGGAACTCCACAGGCTACAATATGGTAGCAAACTTATTGTATCTTAATTGGATTTTTTGGAGAAAAAAAACCGTAAAAAAAAAAATTTTATAAAAACATGTTTTTTTCGCTTAAAACTTTTTATTAGTACATCTTACGTATTTAATGTGGCACATCAAAAGAAAGGTATGAAAAATACCTATCGTCTGATACCCATATCGTGTAAATCAGTTGGAGATTAATTGCTTTGTTTTGATAAAAACTTTGAACTTTGACGCCGAACCACGCCTTTTATGGGCGTTTTCCAGGCAAAATTTTTAGTTAGATGCAGAAGCCAAGCCTCTATATAAAAGCATACTCATTTATTTTTTTTTCACGAGGGTTCGCTATACTGTTTTGCCTCGACGAAAGTGGGGTTTTGTTGGGACATTTTTGTCGAAAACACAGTTTGAATGTATTCTTTTTTTGGATTGGTGACTTAAGCAAATTTGTTGGTCGTTAAAATATCTGCAAACTTGCCGAAGACAGTAAAGCGATATTCAGGATATTTCATACGATTTAGGACCAATTAGCATTTAAATGTTCGAAGACTTAAGCGACGAACTCGACTAAAATGAGCAAAATTGAAAGTCGGATTTCTCTTAAACTAGAGCCAATCCAGCCAAGCGGCTGGTGGATCTCAACTCAGTATTCCTATAGAAAAGTCGTACAGTAGGTCCCCCCCATGTTGAAATTTTCGACTTGCACAGTGTTTTGCTTCATATTAAATCGATCAAAAGCTATTTTCGAAGAAATCGAAAGAAAAATAATTGCTGCACATTCGGCTTAACTATTCAACTGTTTTTAGCCCCTTTCGGTTGGTAGTTAAAGTTCAAAATTTTTTACAATTTTACTTCTAGTAACTATTACAAAAACAAATAAGGATTAAAAAAACGGTTTCATAAATTAATTATTTATATTATATCATTAGAGGGCATCCCGAGTTATTATAGATTGAGAACCGCTGACCAAGTCAATCAAATTCCGGAAATGCTTGGCCAATTGCCGTTCACACTTTCATTGTGCGCCATAGAGGTTCCACGCGACCAACGCCGTTATTACTCTCTACCCTTTGGCTGTAGGGTACAACAACAACAACAACAACAATTATTTTACGTAGCGCCAAACAAAGCCGCTGGCGCACAGTTTCATTCATAAAATCGAGACAGAAAACGGCAAACAGCCAGCGAAAACAGCAACGCACACACTCAAAAACTCACATACACACACACAGACACACGCATACTTCTGCGTATTTGGCACTCAGTGAACAATTCATTCAATTCGCTACTTGTGCGCACCAAGCGGGTCCGGGCGGGGGCAAGGCATAGCGCTTACGTATATGACCAAATTTGTGGCATCCGCTCACACACACACACACACACACACACACACACACACGAGGTCCACACACAACAATGCAAAATGCAATACAACCACACTCGCCGCCCGCACCGTTCACTCAGTGGGCAGCCAACTTGTTCACTCGACTCGGCCATTTGTCGTTTTGACATTTCTAGGCTATTTGCACTGTGTGCGCAAAGAAAACAATACAACAACAAAAATAAATAAATTCAGCGGCAAACCTAAAAAAAACGTAATAATTCGGACCACACGACCACCATTCAATGCACAGAGTCAGCGTGGCTCGGTGGCGCATACTCGTAATTGTGAATGGCGCTGGAATCGCTTTGCGGATTAGCCGGAGCCCGACACAATAGAGCTGCGAGCTGCGCTTAATAAATGAAATGAAAAAAATAATTAATCGTTATTGGGGGTAATTAATAATGCGAGCATGCGGATATGTCACCACGATTCGGAACACGCAGCGGCGGCCTGTCGTGGCGGCAAATAGTGCGGAGACGGAAAACGGCGCACGCTGGCGCATTTGATACGCTAATTTTTATGAATGGGCGCACAGTAATCAGTGACATTTGCTTCCGCAGATAGCAGTCACTGTAAGTCACACTGCCAGCTTAAGACAGAGTCCAATGTTCGAATGTTTTGGTGATTAAATGTTGCGCTGCCGAAAACTGAAAGCAATTGAAAGCCGAGACAAGTAAGCTGGAAGTGGTCCAATACGCGCATTTTCTGAGTTTGGCTGTAGTTGATCAGGAGTTAAGAAACTAAAAAATATATTTTTTGAAAGTTTAATATAGAAATAGTTTTATATTTCTTTGCGAATAAGTTTTTGCTATAAAATAGTTGAAAGCAAAAGACTTCAAGTTAACATAAAACGGAATGTATCGTAGCACTGTGGTCGCTCCCATAGGCCAAAAATAAAAAATTCAAAGTCCAAATTTTAAAATGAAAAGTAACTACATAGTCTCCTATATAATCAAGCTTTCTAACGGTAAATTTTTTTTGGTTTGATTCTTGCGGTACTTTCTGAAAATAGCATCAGAAGTGAGAACATTTGTTCACTTGATTAGTGCAATGTGAGCAGCGTTTTACAATAATCAATTTTGAAGTGTTAAAACTTTATTAAAAAATCACCAAATTTAAAATTAATAAAAAGGGTATTGAACATACAAGTATTTAACTTAATTTTAGTTAATGAGATATATTTAAATTGAAGTCTACTTAAAAACAAAAATCAAAATTTACAACTACTATATTCTGTGTTTTTCGTCTGACTCCCAGAATTTCACTTAAAGTTTTAGTTGTGTTCCCTCTCGTTGCCCCCATTGATCTTTTTTTCCGAATACTAAGGCACGTTTTAAGATTATAATGTGTTAGTTTCAGCTGCCAGAAATTGCCAGGCTTCGTGCAATCTTTCATAGACTGAGTGCCTGTATTAAAAATGGGGCGCAAACCCAGAAGTGCAAAAGAAGCTTGGCATTTTGTGCGGTGGTATTGTTGTTTGTTTGTGTTGTTGTTTTTAAGTAAGGTGATGTTAATATAATGCGTATTGCAACTTTTTTATTTTTCTATTTTAATTTCACCTTTAAACCAATTTTTATATACGGTGGCTGACACTATTTACATATGTAAATATTTTTGTTATCATAGGTTCTGTGGGGACAGTTTTGGTTTTTTTTTGGTAATGTTAAAGAGGTTTCATGTCCAAATGTGGAAGGAGAAAATGGAGCAAAGCGGTTTCAGACCCCACAATGTGGGAAAATTAGTAAATCTGGCAGAAGAAATGACATAACAAGATATGCATTTTGAAAGACATTCTCACAAAATGTCGTATTTGACATTTCTATGTAATACTGAATCGCATAACTAAACTTGAACAAGATCGCCCAACTGTAACATATAGCTGCCACAGGAACGATCAGTTAAAAATGTGTCGTATGGAAAACTTTTTCTAATCAAATTTTGAGATATATCAAGATAAAATATGATTTATACAAGTGCTAAATTGTATGTTAAAGCTAAAGCTATGTTTTCAGATTAAAACATAAATGTTGAAAAATTAAGGAAATATGCGCTCGACACTGCTAAGAGATAGAGATGTATCAATGGTACTGGCTTCCACCTTCTGTTCATAAAATTTTAATTCACGCTCCGTTTTGAGTTAATTACCTGTACAGTGACGCACACAGGATTTCATTTTGGGGGGTTTTGCATACCACTTTGGGCCTAATACTGTTTGAGATCATAATTTTCACAAGCAATTTTTTGATTTGGGGGTTTGAACCCCGCAACCCCCTCCGGTTGCTCCTCTGAGCCTGCCTATATATGAATTTTGTCGAGCAAAATCTTGGAAACAATTTGTTTCTCATTAAAAACAAAAAAGAAACAAATTTTTTATCATTTCCTTACATGGGGCAGGCGTATAGATGTCCGACCACGCCCATTTTCACATGAAATAATTGCCACATTCTTAAAAACAAGTTACCAAAGTTTCAAGCTGATATCTCTGCTAGAAGTATTTTTGACCGCTTTGCCCATATAAGTCCGACCACTGTGCGTAGGTGCATTTTCGATCAAGAGAGCTTTTTATTTGTTTATAAGTGATATTCAGCCCAATGAATGAAGACAATAATCTTGGACATATCGCTCCTTCGCTGCAAGAACGTCATAACTCAAAACTACATCATTTCGGGAAAATTCAATTTTAACATTTACCATTGCAGGCAGTTCAAGGTATCAAAAAATTTTTCATGTCGTCTTGTGAGCAACGTATTGAATATTTTATAAAGAGGTTTTGACACATAAAAGATCATATGCAGATACACACAGGGCTGCCATAAACTGAAAAAAAAAATTTTTTGAGTTATGACGTTCTTGCAGCGAAAATTTTGAGTTGTGTCACTTTTGTAGTGCGTGTGCGATATAGTCACCAGCTTTTTTGCAAAAAATTCATTTCAATGTCAAACGAGAACTGCCAATTGTAACAAATTTTTAACGTACTTAATTCCCGTTATCAGCCATACAGCAATTTCCGTTGGCAAATGTTGAATGAGTTGAAGTGTTTTTTTGCGTTTTCATTTTTCACTTGAAGTTGTATCTCTTTGGCGCAATTGCCCGCTTTTTTATACATTCACAACGACATAAGTATGTATGTGTGTGTGTAAAGTATCTATGAACGTATTATGTATGTACGAGCGTGATGGTTGCGGTTGTCGCATTCGTATCGCATTCTCGGAAAACTATCTTAAAAACTCGTAGAACGCAATGCGACAACGAGAACTGATGCAGCGAGAATGAATGCGAAAAGATGACAATGAAATGTTAACAATGTCATACAAACATACATACATACATTCATACGTATGTACGTGCATACAGAGTTGTACGAGCATCATAAAAACACTTATGTACTTGGATATCTAATCATGGACACGTGCCGTTCCGGCGGCGAATACTCGAGTAGATAACGATGCCAACTGAGCGCCTGGAATGCACGAATGCGCGTTTGTCGCAAAGTGCAATTGTCACGCAAACAGTTGACTGATGTGCCAGTCTTTCTGCCAAATCATCATTGTTTACCTGTCAAGCAGTGAGGGTCGGGTTACAATTGTACATACAGACATATATAACTTTAGTGCACACATTGCTAACGGAGAGGGGAGCTGCGCTTCAATGCAGCTTCTCAGCTGAAATGCAAGAAAAAAATGTTACAAATTGTGACTGCACTCAAGTCGTGCAATTCTATCAGCACATCAAAGTATGGAGATACAAAATAAGAAATTATAAATATGAGAGAACAATTTTCAGCTTCAATATTGGTTCATTGTAAAGAAAAAATTGCTATAGGGAAATTCAAAAAATTAAAAAAAAAGTTAATTAGAGTGAAAAAGCTATAAAAGAGAAATTTGTTGCAAAGATATTTGTTTCACTGCAATTTTGAAAATTTTTTTTCTTTTTCAAACAGTCAAATTTATACTGATGGACCCTGATTTCTATTGAAAACTACACAAAAAAAATTAACCAAACTAACCTAAAGACTTTTCGAGTTCATTCAAGCCACTGACTTGACTCTGTATTATGAATGACACAATTTTCTAATCTCATTCCACCAATGCAGATACATATTTTTCCATACAAATTTTTGTAAGTGTTCAATTTTAATATCTCAATTTGACTCTCAGTGCCGCATTCAGTTATCTGTGATCAACAACAGATCAACAAATCTGTGTTTAATTATTTGTGGTAAAAAATTGTGTATTGTAAATTTTGCAACAATATTTTTGCATTCATATATGCAACACTTTTCCTCCGATAATGACAACTGCAAACACAAACTCACAACACGCATTGTTGAATAATTTCGTTCACATTTTGCCAACTTTATATTCGCAAACATCTTAATTATCACTAAGTGATTGAGCACACATTTAAAAAAAAATCAGCATACGGTGTTTTTCTTGCGAAATATTTCTTCCTCGACTTCATAATGGCAAAATTATCAATTTGCAATGTTAGCTGCACGGACACATACACAAATATGTTCCCAGACTATCGATAAAGACCGAACTATGTAAAAATGTATAGAACACAAAACAACGCATTGTTGAGGTCATTTTGTATGCAAGAAAATGTCGGTAATAAGATATAGTTTTGAGGTTTTTACAAGAAAGAAGGCATTAGCTGGTCTATACCACCAAATGGATATTAAAGGCACATCTGCGTTTGATCTATAGTGACTTATGTATATTGAACATATTGAACATGAAATCTTTGAAATCTATTGAGTCCAAAAATGTACTGAATATGAAAACAATCAACAGATTTACCAAACAAAGAACAGAGACAAACCAAGAACAAATTAAACTAAAGAATCAGTTGACTTCTTTCAAGGCGGTTTTTTATTTTTGAACAGACGTGAATAATTATTATTTATAATCTTTACAAAGATACCATCGCCTCGTTAGTTATGCCAGCTGAGAATTTGTAGACCTCTTAATTCAAACCCCTTTGGTTTCCTGTAAAAATATTAGTTCTCCAGAGCTCCGCCGTAGTCATATTTATGCCAGTTGAGTATTTCCGGATCTCCTAATTGAACTCCTTTGGTTCCCTATAGAAAAATATTAATTATCCACAGCTTTGCCGATGCCATTGACCTTCTGATTTCTATATAAGTAGTACCCTTCGCCAGCTCGAGTGGTTCATCCTCTTGTATAGATATTTTTTTTCAAAATGCACCTCTTTCTACTAGCCAAAGCTTTCTACTGCACACACCATGTGCCACTATCTCAGCTTCTTCGAGACATAGTCTACAAGTTTCATTTAAAATGCCCCCAGATCCAATTTTCATTGCAGTCAGGCATTGTACATTTCTTCGATTAAAGCTAAAAAACCTTTCTAGTAATCCAGCCTAAAGATAATCTTACCTACCCTAGAAGATTCGAAATTGGTTTCTTTCTACCGGTTAAAACTTAGAAGCTTTCTAGCAAACCAGACCAAAGACAATCTTATCTACCTTAGAAGACTCGAAATTGGTTTCTTATTACCGGTCCAAGCTTAGAACATTTTAACAATCCAAACCAGGCCAAAAACAATCTTATCTACCTTAGAAGATTCGAAATTGGTGTCTTCCTACCGGTCAAAGCTTAGAATATTTTTAGCAATCCTGGCCAAAGACAATCTAATCTACCTTAGAAGATTCGAAATTGGTTTCTTCCTACTGGTCGAAGCTTGGAACCTTTCTAGCAATCCATGCCAAAGACAATCGTATCTACCCCAGAAGATTTGAAATTGGTTTCTTCCTACCGGTCCAAGCTTAGAAATTTTTTAGCAATCCTGGCCAAAGACAATCTTCTCTACCCTAGAAGATTCGAAGTTGGTTTCTTCCTACCGGTCCAAGCTTGGAACCTTTCTAGCAATCCAGGCCAAAGATAATCGTATCTACCCCAGAAGATTTGAAATTGGTTTCTTCCTACTGGTCCAAGCTTAGAACCTTTCTAGCAATCCAGGCCAAAGACAATCGTATCTACCCCAGAAGATTTGAAATTGGTTTCTTCCTACCGGTCCAAGCTTAGAAATTTTTTAGCAATCCTGGCCAAAGACAATCTTCTCTACCCTAGAAGATTCGAAGTTGGTTTCTTCCTACCGGTCCAAGCTTGGAACCTTTCTAGCAATCCAGGCCAAAGATAATCTTATCTACCACAGAAGATTTGAAATTGGTTTCTTCCTACTGGTCCAAGCTTAGAACCTTTCTAGCAATCCAGGCCAAAGACAATCGTATCTACCCCAGAAGATTTGAAATTGGTTTCTTCCTACCGGTCCAAGCTTAGAAATTTTTTAGCAATCCTGACCAAAGACAATCTTCTCTACCCTAGAAGATTTGAAATTGGTTTCTTCCTACTGGTCCAAGCTTAGAACCTTTCTAGCAATCCAGGCCAAAGACAATCGTATCTACCCCAGAAGATTTGAAATTGGTTTCTTCCTACCGGTCCAAGCTTAGAAATTTTTTAGCAATCCTGACCAAAGACAATCTTCTCTACCCTAGAAGATTTGAAATTGGTTTCTTCCTACTGGTCCAAGCTTAGAACCTTTCTAGCAACCCAGGCCAAAGATAATCTTATCTACCCCAGAAGATTTGAAATTGGTTTCTTCCTACTGGTCCAAGCTTAGAACATTTCTAGCAATCCAGGCCAAAGACAATCGTATCTACCCCAGAAGATTTGAAATTGGTTTCTTCCTACCGGTCCAAGCTTAGAAATTTTTTAGCAATCCTGGCCAAAGACAATCTTCTCTACCCTAGGAGATTCGAAGTTGGTTTCTTCCTACCGGTCCAAGCTTGGATCCTTTCTAGCAATCCAGGCCAAAGACAATCTTATCTACCTTAGAGGGTTCGAAATTGGTTTCTTCCTAACATTATAAAATTAGACCTAGAAGATCTGGAATTGCTTGCTTGCTGCCACCTTCTCAGAAGAAGCGAGTCTTTCTGGTTACTGACCAACATTTTTTCAGTGTAGCTTTCTCAATCGACTATAGATTCTGCCCAATGCGTAGATTTGGTGATAGACTAGGATTGTCCCGGAACGGCATCTGTCTGTTGTTCAGAAGAAGAAGAAACGGTCTTACAGTTCCTGGGTCAATATTCTTCCCTTTCTGCCCAAAATAAAACTAAAAATTCTAAGCAAATCGTTTCTAAGAAACCTTAATGAGTTTTCTACACTAAAAGTTGTACAATTCCAATTTTTTTTTCCAAGTTCCATATTTAACCCTTTCGACCCCGAATTTTACCCTGTGTCTCGATATTATTTATTGTTATTTAAATCATAAATTTTAAGTCCTCCCGCCTCTTTGTTAGAGTTCTAGAACTAATTTACTTTTGAACAATTTACGCTTACAAAGGGTTAAATAAATTTTCTATCAATATTGTTTGATTACAGAAAAATTATTTAATATTTATGGAAAAATACAAAATTATCACTTTCTGATTTTATTTAACCATTATTAAAAAAACAGGGTTTTGATAAAACGCGCCCAATTCGTAGACTTCAATTAGAACACAAACTTTCCCTCATATTGCTGCAAATTATTCGAAATTATTTTGGGAATAATTGTAAAATTTTTATAATTTGCTTTGAATTCATTTGTAAAGATATTAATTTGTTGGTGCCTACTTAAATTAAACCCATAAATCAATCATAGCAATTATAGCAATAAGATGACAAATAGGTAAAGTTGCTCTCAGACAACTTTAAGGTCGAAAGTCTTAAAAGGAATGACACAAAATTCCTCAAAAACTAAAATTTCCTTAATAATTACATCATTGACCCATAATTTTCTACATTTTGCAAATTTCTGCAAATGGCCTAAAGACGCAGTTATCGGTAAAAGCATCTCACACACGTTTGAAGATTTCAACGAATTTTGCACCTTTCGTTGCCAGAAAAGTTGCTGTGATTTCAACCGAAGCAAAACGCAAAAAAAAACTGTCGTACGAAAATAGTTTTTGCTGCCAAATGGCTAACGCAATGCTTTCATATGGTTTCAATTAGCAACAATAACAACAATTACAGTCAAATCCATATAGCAACAATTGAAAAGCAACAACGTGAACAGAAAGGAAATTGGTGGAATTGTCGTCGTTGCCGTCTTCACTGCCAACACTATTTGCATGAGGTCAACAATTTGTTTATTGCGGAACGTGTCGCCGCGAAAAAACCTAAACACCCACACACAAAAATAGCAAAACACAAATGGAAAAAAAACCAAACAAAAATAAGCTGCTTACTCAAGTGTCGCATCTACTGGCAGTTGTGGATTATCGCAACTGAATTAGAATAAAAAGTGCAAACGGCGTGTGTTGCGCCATAAATGTAAACAACACACACACACACTCACACGCGCGTTTACGAACGAGCCTCACATATGTACAGTGGCGCACACATTATTTTCATTTTGTGGGAGGGGGATTGCGCATAACTTTTGAGGCGAATACCATTTGGAATTATATTTTATAACAGCAATTTTTGTGTTGGGGTTTTGAACCCCTAAACCCCCTCCGACCCCTGTGTGCGCCACTGCATATGTATGTGCCCCGAGCCTGATGCATAGGATTACACAACAAAGCATATTTTAAGAACAAACAGCACTATTTTTAGATTACAGCAACGTCAAAGAATTATTGGAGATTGTCGATAAATCCGTTTAAAGAGCCAACGCCACTATTGATCGAGCAGTCGATCGATCGGCCTGCTAAATGACAAAACGTGGCGGCACAGTGCTTTGACTCCACACAAAATATGGACAAAAATAAAAGACTTGTTGGAATGAATGATGAAATTTCGTTTTTATTAGAAATGCCTGTAATGTGATATAATTTTTTTTATAATTTTATACTACTTCTTATATATGTTTGGATATCTACTATGATTCTTTAGGCTCTCCCTTCTTCGACACATTGAATGATCGCAGCAGTGGCGCACACAGGGGGTTTGGGGGATTCAAACCCCCCACAAACACAAAAATTCTTGGTACAAAATTGGTTCCAAATGGTATTCGGCTCAAAAGTTGTACGCGAAACCCCCTCAGCCATCAAAATTAAATCCTGTGTGCGCCACTGGGACCTCAGTTCAGTTAACATCGAAAACTTGCTTGAGTTCATCCACAATTCAAAATGTCTTGAATAGGCTTCTCGATTTGCAGTAAGACAGAACTTCAACTTGTGGTATCACAATGGGCCCATTTAGCACAGTGTTGCGAGTAGTGGCAAGAATTCCAAAATACAATGTTATAAACTCAAAAATCTGAGTATGAGGTTATATGGAAAATACTTCAAGTTTCGTACTTCCCAAGTTTTAAGAAAAAATATTGAATAATATGGAAGTTATAAACTCTGAAAGTACTCTCATAGTGTTGAAAAAATTGTGTACAAAGCATACGAATTTGCTTACACTTTGAGGTCCAATATTTCAAAATGAATTATAAGCGAGTTCCTAAAACTTACTGTTGTCTTAAGTTTAATATAATACAGGTCTGGTAAGACCAAAACTTTGCTGATTCTTCTTACATCTGAGCAGTACTGTTATGAAGAAAATAAAACAAAGAAAACAAGTGAACAAAAACTTAAAGTTAACCCTTTCGCTACATGTTTTTACCAGGGAGAGTTAAAATTTTCCAAAGGAAATTTTTTTAATTTTTATACTCGGACCCTGTATTTTAGAGTGTTTTTTATGAGAGCACCCACATCGTTGAGACTGTAATAATTACTTTAACAAACAACTTTTTACGCACAATGAAAACTTTAATATTTTTTCATTTACTTCAGCCAAAATTATAAAAAAGTCTATAAATTGAAAGAAAATGTCAAATTAAAAAGTTATCTAAAGTTTTCTGCTTCTTCTTCCTTTACTAAGTCAAGATATACCATTAAAAAAACGTGTATACTTCTCTTCTTTAAACTTTAATATTCAGTTTATTAATTTCGTATTTTTCTTAAAACTTCAAACTATTCCAAGGACCAACAAAAAATGTATTCTTGAAACCACAGAGCGTTCAGACGTCCACAAAGTAGCAATGTGCCATATGGCAACAAAACAGAGAAAGGGTTAAAGTAAAAGTTACAACTTTAAAGGTGATTTAAAAAAAAACACTTTTTATTACTTTCGAAATTTTTTGATATTTTGTTTTGGCAGCTATGAACATTATGCTGTAAAATTTTCAGAAAACAAGTTATTGGCATTTTTCAGTGAAAACTGTTGTGCAAATTTGCGATATTTTCACCGTTTGGTGGAATGGTGGGACAATGGTGGAATGATCTGTTGCTGATAGAAGAAGATAAGAAGATAACTTGGGAAAATCAATTACGATTACTATTTTATTCGAAATACATTGATTAGCTGAGTTTCGACAATACACTTTGATTTTTTCTCTGTATAAACCCAAAAGGGGACAATCTCACAACTCCGTTTGTATGGGAGGCGCCCTCTGGTGGTGAATGTTTGAACATTCATTAATTTTGTATTTTTTGCACTCAAGAATGTTGATGATCACTAAATAAATCATTAAAATCGGTTAAGTAGTTTCCAAGATATGATGTTTTCTCGCTTACTTTACTACATTTACATTTGTGGAGCCAGTTCCATTGAAAATTACTAGTTTTGTATGCCAGCCACCTTAAGAGTTAGATATAGCGGTTAGGTCTGTATAGAAAAAATATTCAGAAGAGAAAATGAATGGGGGTCAGTCTTACATTTGACACGTCTGGGACCAACCTGAGAGCAGCGGGAGCCCACTTTCTAAAAACCATGATTTTGTATGGGAGTCTCATTAAGTGTTGGAGATATGGGTCAAGTATGTTGGAAAGAAATATTCAGAAGGAAAAATTAGTGGGGTCAGTCATAGACTTTAACCCTCTAAGAGCAACTTATGAAGTTTTTTCAAATCCATTTGTATGGAAGGTGGTCGAATTTTTGATCCGATTTTAATGAAACTTTGCATAGTAAGTTCTTTATTCTTACAATAGCTGTATACCAAAATTCATTTATGTACAACCACTTCTTCTATTTTTGTCACTCCGCTATATGAACTCGCAACACTGTGTTTTGCGACCTAACTGTGTCTTCCGCCAAGTGACAGGCCCAGACAGCCACCTTAACCTGACTTAACCTAAGCTACACGGAAAAGTCGAGTGGCACAGCATTAATGTTCATTTTCAGTGTGACCAGTTTGGCATTTTTGAGGTTAGTTCTATTTTGTGTCTTCTATTCTATCACTTAAGCTCAAAATTTGTAGCTAAGCTGGTATGGACAACAATCTTCGAACCTGTTGAGATATCGAAACAAAATCTGGCAAATGCTATTCATTTTTTCATCTGAAACTACCCTCAAAGCTAGAAGAACACTATGACTCAGAGTAAAAATGAAGTTTGATTATTGGAGCCTTAGGGGGTCCATTCGTTCACAAAGTTGCATGACGTCATATAGATATATATGGATATGAGGAATATGGATAGTTAGGAAAAATTCGAGTTGCATCCTTTAATCTGGAAAGTACGGTTTTAGATCACATTAGGACGTTTTGATAGGAATACTGCATCGGGAGATGGTCAAAACCAACATTTTTCGCTTGGCGAAAAGGTAAATGATGCAGTGTTCAGCACACTCACACATACATACGTATGTATTTGTGCAGCTCGACTGTGAGCAGCGCACTCACATACAGTTTCAGGCAACACGCGCTTCAATTTGGTAAACCAAATTCAAAAATTATGTATGTGTATGTGTGTGTGTTTGTACGTGTACGTGCGTACAATAAAAACGTCAACCTGATTTGCTCGGTTCCGCAGCCACCACCGGCACAATTAGCGTCAGGGCCGCCAACGCCAACGCCAATACCAATGCCGCCGCGAGCGTCTTTCCGTCCAAAATGTTTTTGATTTTCTTCTGTCATTTCTTGTGGCGCCGCAGCGCTCAGGGCAATTCGACCGACTGACCAGTCGTGTCGAACGCCAACAGTCACCGCTGTATGGTTTTCGGTTTGTGCGTCAAATGCGAAAAGCGGCGCGTGCAATCACTTTGATGGTCGTGGCGTGGACTTTATTCACGTTTGTTTGCTCGACCCGCTGATTGTTTGCCTTTCTAACAGAAGTGAGATTGTAGTCATGAGCACATCAGCATCTAATTACCTGGAAACGCAATCGACGGATCAACAGACTTGCAATAAATTGTTTTCTTTAATGACATTACATACAAAACACACAAAATTATATATCAAGTACATGTAACTATGTACTGAATGTTTTGAAAAATTTCATATGATTTCCATAGACTTTCAATGCGTCAATAGTTGGTCTCACGCGTGCGAACTCTGCTGTAATAATTTCTGATAATCCATTCAGAATTTACAGTTATACACTATTGACGTAGCCCCGGGCCACAACAATTCAACTGCCAATTTCTTCTTTCATAAATTTGAATTTGTTTACTTTGCCATCGAAACGTGTATCGAAAAATTAAACAAAAAATATTTACGTTACACGCGCGAATATTTGTTCAATCATTAGAATTTCCGATCGGAACATTTTGCAGTGCGTTTTCTGCGTTGGTACTTGTGTTGCTTTGTGATTAAAGTGAATTGTGTTCACGTGCAATCAGTTCGATCGACATGTGATGCGTCATACTTGTGGCCGATGATTGATCAACTGATGTTTGATCAACTGATCATGCCAACGAGTGCGATAAAGCTATGATGACGGAATATTTTGGCCATAAATATACATACGTGTCAATTACAATCAAAGCTGATGTCTCAATTGTGTCGGAATTCGATAATCTGACGTCAATTTCACAGGTAGATTTTCTTTGGAAAATTTTCATGAAGGGTTGTTTAACGTATCTGAAATCTTCAGAACAGGTGGAACATTTTGCAGTACTTTGCATTACGAATGCAATTGGAACGGTTTCTATTGCAGCACTCAAAACCATACTGAGTCTACTGTCTATGTATACGAATATATTTGACCTCTACGAGGATTAACCATAACTGCGGTAGACACAAACTATGTTCAATGTGGACCATTTCTGGGCTTTGGAAAAATAATAAAACTACTTACAATCAAAACGGGGTATGGCGCCAGGCTTTGACACCTCGTAATGCTTTCAAAATTTTCACTGATGGTTCCACGATAAAAGAGAGTAAAAGCAAGAAAAGTAGGAATGGATGGCAATGATGAATTTTGGTGGGGTTAGCACTTTGGAACGCCAGTTTATAATGGCGTTTTAACTCGGGTTGGATTCCGTGCCGTAGGCAATGAGATAGAAACAGTAGAAATGGTAAACTTTCGGGAGTAAAATTTGCTGTAAAAAAGTTTTCAACTTGCCGTTCGGAAGCCGTACATCACTATCGATCAACCAAGATGGGCTAAGGGCACAACAACAAGTACTGAATGTGCAAGGAATCGTATACTTCTGAAACTCTGGATCACATCCTTTGCTTTTGCTCTGCTATCTCAAGGCAACGCTTGGACACCCTGGGTGTTCTCTGAGTTCACTGCGTTGAGAAGAATCTCTGAACAATGATTTAAGTATCCACTAAGGCGCATCAAAAGGAGTCGTTTCTAACGGATCACTACTACAGTGTTGCCAGATCATTAGTTTTCCTCCTAGATTTAGGAGATTTTTGGCTTGTTTGTTTTTGAGAAAGGAGAAAGATTGGGAGATTTTTATTTTATGTTAGGGTATTTTTGGGAGATTTTTGGATAACGAAGTATGATCTATTGGGAACACTGGCAACAAAACATATTTCGGCAACTATTTATTATTTTATTGTGTTATAAAAAAAAAATTATATGAATATATTTTTATTTTTTGATGAGAAGTTTATGTCCTTTTAAATCACGAAAATTATACAACAATTTTAGGAGATTTTTATAAACTTTTGGGAGGAAACTTCAGTAGAGCTCTTAAGCTGCCACCCTTACCTAAGAGAAAGTAATTTTAGATATCTGGCAACACTGCACTACTACTGCTCATTGACGAATTTCCTGTTTATCCTTTCATGCTATTTCCATGCAAGCTTCCACACCAACTTTTTATGTGCGATTGATGAAAATATATATTTAAAGATTTAGTTAGTTTACATAGTTCAAATACTAATTTCGGTTTATAAAAGAAATACAAAAAAATCCAAATGTCCGCTGACAATCAAAACTGTTTATGAATATTTATTTATTTTATTTATTTTATTTATTTTATTTATTTTATTTTATTTTATTTATTTTATTTATTTTATTTATTTTATTTATTTTATTTTATTTTATTTTATTTTATTTTATTTTATTTTATTTTATTTTATTTTATTTTATTTTATTTTATTTTATTTTATTTTATTTTATTTTATTTTATTTTATTTTATTTTATTTTAATTTATTTTATTTTATTTCATTTTATTTTATTTTATTCTTTTTTATTTTATTTTATTTTATTTTATTTTATTTTATTTTATTTTATTTTATATTATTTTATTTGATTTTTTTTATTTATTTATATATTTTTTATTTATTTATTTTACTTATTTACTTATTTTATTTATTTTATTTATTTTATTTATTTTATTTATTTTATTTATTTTATTTATTTTATTTATTTTATTTATTTTATTTATTTTATTTATTTTATTTATTTTATTTATTTTATTTATTTTATTTATTTTATTTATTTTATTTATTTTATTTATTTTATTTATTTTATTTATTTATTTTATTTTATTTTATTTTATTTTATTTTATTTCATTTTATTTTATTTATTTTATTTATTTTATTTTATTTATTTTATTTATTTTATTTATTTTATTTATTTTATTTATTTTATTTATTTGATTTATTTTATTTTATTTTATTTTATTTTATTTTATTGTATTTTATTTTATTTTATTTTATTTTATTTTATTTTATTTTATTTTATTTTATTTTATTTTATTTTATTTTATTTTATTTTATTTTATTTTATTTTATTTTATTTTATTTTATTTTATTTAATATTATTTTATTTGATTTTTTTTATTTATTTATATATTTTTTATTTATTTATTTTATTTATTTTATTTACTTATATTTTGTTTTTTATTTATTTTATTTATTAATTTTTTGTATTATTTTGTTTATTTTAATTTATTATTTTATTTACTCTAATCGCATTAAGAGTCAATGAGGGATCTATTTTGATCTTGCATGGAATTTTTTTAGTAAACACATTAATCTATTTAATTATGTGATAATTGTTATTTGATTAGGAAATTGTTTAATTGTTGTTGTTATAGTTTGTAGAAGCTAGCTGGAAGACGTGAACCAACGAGATTCGAGTGTCAAGATTCGGGAAAATGTTGTTTTATGAAATTAGTTAACTTAATCTTAATTGTGAAATTAGTTAACTTAATCTTAAAGTGTTATTTTTTATTTTAAAACCTGTCAATTTGGAACATATTCTTAGTTCATTTCAAACTAAAGTTGATAAGAAATTTATTTATATTTTATAAAATAATTAAAAATTGCCTCCTTCACTGCTGAGTAATGAAAACAGCTCAGAAATATATTTTTTCAGTTCGCACAGAAAATTCATCGCATTTTGGGGAATTTTTGTAAACAGCTAATAATACATGAAAAAAGTAATAAACAACTGGACCATATTTGTGGAAGTAAACATTCCCAGAAACAAGCCGATTCAAAGCTATTTTTAATGGGAATTATTAATACGCGACAGTCGGTGCTGATACGAAAACGAAATGCGTACTTAATATTTTATGCAGCACACAAAGCGCCAGACAGTTGCAATAAAAAGCTTAACAATAACAAGTCGTAATCGGGAAGATATCGCATGTAAAACCCGCATCGAAAATTCCCATAAGCCAACCGCAGCAACACAATTGAAGCCAGGGCCATGGCGACCCTGGTGGTCGCCCCTCGTACTTGGCACACGCACTCAGGCACAGAGAAGCTTGAGGCCCATTCGCGCAGTGTAACGCAGTAATTTTTTACATAATAGCAATAAAAAAGTATTTCCTTTAGTGGTAAAGAAAGAAATTGGCGTAAATTCCATAAAGAACGCAAACCACAAAAATCCCAGGCAAACGCTGCACATTCAACTGAAAGCAAATTAAAGCTCCAAAACAACAACAACAACAGCAGCAGTAAGGCAAACAAGTGCGAATCGTTGTAGTAGAATCTTGTGAAATTGGAGGAATATCAATGAATGCGCCGCGCGCCAACAACAAAAGTCGCCGTCATAATGATAGCGCGATATTTGATTCACGTGAGACTGGCGCAGTCGCGGTCGCTCGTACGAGGCGAGGCGTTCTCTCGTCCGTTCTGCCCGCCCACTGGCCCATGACGATCATGTGCCGCTTACGGCGCCGGCTCACCGATCACGAAAGCGAGTCAGACGATCGCCGCGGCGGCAAGTTTTGCAAAATGCGAAAAAGTATTCCACTCGGCGGCGGCGCTCGCCGAATAAAAAGTAAACACTGTCATAGACTTTGGCGGCGCCGGCGCCGACGACGCTAAAGTCACAAGTTTCTGTAGTCGCACTTGCTGCACGATTTCAACGATTTCCAACGCAGCCATCCGATCCGCGCGAGTAGCGTGTGTGCTCGCCGCCCAGTCGTTGGCTGATAAGGCGCTGTGATTTTCGGGACGCTCCGCTCAGGCGCAGCGGCATTCAGCATGAAGTGCGGAGGGCAACAATCACGCAACGACTGGGCCACACTTGTTGTGATTGTTGTTGTTGGTTTTTTTGTGTTCAACTCATGCTGAATTTATGTTGTGGCGAGTGCGGTTCCTGTACACTTGCCGCCGATTCCAAAGTGCACTTTTAAATATTCAGATTTATGGGGCTGTGTGCGAGCGCAACCCGTCGCCGCCGAACCCAAAGTCTGACTTGCAGTCAGTGACCTCAAATCCGTTCTTATTTGTCGTTTCATTTGCATTATTTTTAGTTCGGCAGTTGTTGCTTTTATTGTTGCTACGCGTCAAGTGTAAATTAATTACGCGGCGGGACGCGAGACGCGCCACTGCAGTATCCATCGGACGCGTCGTATGTATGTAAATGCGCGGCTTATGCAATCCGCAATTGGCGCGCAATCAGGCGAACGCCAACGTGTGCACAACACTCGAATGCCAGCAATAAAAGCCGCACACACACACACACACACCTAGTTACACTTTAATATAAAAATAGTTTCGTTATCAATTTCACACAATCAAGATTTCGCAATGTTCATTGCCAACGGTCCAAAGAGTGCTGATGCCCTGAGTGCGATTGAGTGGCGGCGGCGCGACGCTCGCCGGCTTTCGACGCCTTTAGCAGTAATCCAGCCAGAAGTGCTTAACTTCGTAGTAAAAAAATCCGTACTACGCATCACTAAAATGCAATAAAACGTGTTAATCCTTTTTTATTTATACTCATAACACTGGTGGTGCTAACAGCTAATCTATGGTCTTGTTTAAATTTAGAATCGAGCTATGGGTGGATAAGGTTCTTTCACTGACATGTAAGTTAGATCGGATTATGAGCTCCAGTGGGGTGAAGTAGAGACCATAGAGTGATATGACAACAATTGGACTGGAATGCCTTTATTAGCAGAACCAATTTGAGCTTTTGATGAAGCCAATTAACCCTTTCGACACCCAAAGTTGCCTGAGAGCAACTTCACCTATTTGTTATTTTATAGCAAAAGCTATAATTGATTTATGGGTTTAATTTAACCCGTTTTAAGCTAAAATTGTTCAAAAGTAAACTAGCTCTAGAATTCTGACAAAGAGGCATAGCGACTTCAAATGTCGTGTGCACACTTCTTAGACAAGTGTTTCATGATTTAAATACCTAAAAGTAATATCGAGACATAGGGTAAAATTCGGGGTCAAAAGGGTTAATCAAGCCAATTAAATAGTTTGGATAGGCAGAACGACCGTGCTGGTTGGAGAGTTGAACGTAGTGGGCTTCGGCTATCTTCTTCTTGACTGGCACGACAGCCCGAATACGAGACTAAGGCTGTTGTGCGTGCGAATGTTTTTACAAGGTTGGAAGGGACCTACAGTTTTATGCCGATTCTGAACGGAGCTTTTTCATAGGCAATTTTACTTTCAGAGGTTTGCCATTTCCTGCTTAGATGACAGCCGCCGAAAGAAAAATTATTATTTTTCATTTTTTTTCGGGGTTAACACAACGGAGTATTGACACTGCTGCAACACTACTGAATATTGGGCTTCGGCTATCACTTGTGAATATTCTTTTCGGCTGGATTCCCTATATTGCGAAGAAAGAATTACATAAGTACTTACCTCATAGAAATTGAAGGACATAGAAGATGAAGTAGATTTTCGTCTTCTTCTATACAACTCCTGTAAAAATAATTAGCAAGTAGTCTCTACGGTTTTACAAAGGAACCTGTCCGACACTGACCTGTCAGAGCACCAATCATGGTTCTCAGCTGGCCTCTTTTTTGTGAGAGAAGTTCTCTAGAATGGCAGACTTTTCAGTCCTCAGCCGGCCTCAATAGTCCAGTGGGTAGCGTACTGCCTTCTCATACCAGAGGCCCTAGGTTCGAATCCTACCTCAGGCTGGTGAAACACTCATCTACTTCTATTACTATCCAAATGCAACAGATACAAATTATAAGCATCGCACAAGTGCACACTTGACAAATAAAACCTTCAAGTGTGAAAGAAAGCCTGCCAAAACAAACTGTAGGGCCCCTCCCCCTTTCACACATCCGCTTGAAATGTGTGTTGTAACCAGTGTTGCCAGATACCTGAAATCACTTTCTCCTAAATCTAAAAAACAAAAAATCCTGAAATTTCCTCACAAAAGTTTTAAAAAATCACCTACATTTTATTTATAATTGGCATAATTTTAAAGGAATTTAACTTGTCATAAAAAAAATATATTCATATAATTTTTTTGAATGCAGCGTTTTTTTATTCAGCTTCAGCTTAACAATAAAAACAAAAGTAAAACATATAATAAATGAATTCAACAAAAAGTGCAATTTTCGGCGGGATTTCATTGTGAGAGTAATAAGTGAGAACGAGATAGAACGTGCATACATTTTGTAAGCTTACAAATTTTTAACACAATAGGGTGCTTTGACTATTAAAATAGTTGCCAAAATATGAATCGTTGCCAATGTTTCCAATACTTCATACTTAGTTACCTACAAATTTCCCAAAAATCCACTAAGGATCCGAAAAATCCCTTAACATAAAATTTGAAATCTCCTAAACCTTATCTTAAACAATTCGTCTTCCTAAAAATTGTGCTAAAAGGCCAAGAATTTCCAAAATGTAGGAGGAATTCTCCTGATCTAGCAACACTGGTTGTACCTTGTGACCGAAAAGTTTCCGGAAATTTTAAATAAAACGCAAAATTCTTAATCTTCATCAATATTTATTTTATCTCCTTCAAAATATGCTCCATTAGAAGCGATACACATATGCCAACGTTTCTTTCAATCATCAAAACATTTTTTTAGGCGCTTTCCGGTATGGCTTTGAGTTCCCTCTGCGAATTCTGTTTTACGTCTTCTATGGATTCAAAACGCGTTCCTCTGAGTGGTAATTTGAGTTTGGGAAACAGGAAAAAGTCACACGGTGCAAGATCAGGTGAATACGGTGGCTGTTCGATGGTATTTATTGCATGTTTGGCCTTAAAATCGTTGATAATGTTGGCTCGGTGCGAGGGAGCATTATCGTCCGTTTACGGCGGATACTTTCACGCAAACGTCTTAAAACAGTCAAATAATAGTCTTTACCGACTGTTTGTTCTTCAGGGACGAATTCATGATGCACCACAGCACGAATATCGAAGAAAACAATCAGCATTACCTTGATTTTCGAGCGACTTTGGCGTGGTTTTTTCGGTTTCGGCTCGTCTTTTCCTCTCCATTCCGATGATTGTTGGCTTGTTTGCAGGTCGTACTCGTAGACCCATGTCTCGTCACCAGTTATGATGCGTTCCATGAAAGTTGGATCGGAATTGGCACAATCAAGCACGTCCAAAGAGACCTGTTCACGGTACTCATTTTGAAGAAAATTCTCAACAAAATCGCAACGCACTACTGAGGTGAACTGGTTTCAACAGCTGCCGTAAACAAACTGTCTGACAGATCGCGCTCATTTTTGGCAAAGTAATTAAGGACAGTGCTACCAACCTACAGAAACTTAAAATATCGAAAAATATAGAGCGCGCGAATTTTAAATGAGAATTTCCGGAAACTTTTCGGTCACAATGTATTCCCTTTTTGAATTAAACTACCGCGTGAACACGTTTTTAGCCGGAGCTGCATACGGAAGACATGACTATTCGTATGGACAAAAAGGAAACAGACAGCCAGGCCTCATCACCCGAGGGCACTTTTTATTCAATCCAAGCAACAGGGCTATGAATTTTGGTATTTCTACCAAGAAAAACAACTCCCATTCATATTTCTTACACATTTTTCAAAATTGTACGTAATTCCATTTTTTCGTATTTGTAATTTTTTCTTACTCTGTTATTATAAGAGATCCATGGTCTGTAACTGGTCTTGTTGAGACTTTCTCAAAACATACAAGAGCTCAAAGTTTAATAAGCACCAACTGTGCTCAACTATGATAAATGAATAAGTGTTGGACTTTACTTTTCTGTTTTGTTTCTTATTTCATTGGTGCAATCTTTTTCGTCAATGAAATTTGAAATTATTGTTTTCAATTTTTCTTATCTATATAGTACTCAGACAATTTCGGGGATTTTATATTTTCCACAAACCCATTCATGGTTTTAACTGGGTTAATTAAATGCGACTGATAATTTCCCAGAAACAAGATTATCGTAACCACAAATAAATCGAATATCAACTTAATACAAAAACAAAAATTCAACTTATAGTTAAATGTCGGCCATCTGTTGAACAAAATTCAAATCGATTGGATATCAAAGTTTGCTTTATGTATTATTTTAGATTTTCAAGTTTTTTTTTGATATTGATTAAAGAAACTCTGCAAGACATGCACATGTGTATGTGTGTGACTACACCCTACAAGGAGACTACCGGTCATATGACTAGTTATATAACCGGTATACATAACCAACATATCGGTTATATTTCTAGTCAGATTTGTTCTAGCAGTGTGAAAAATCTGACTAGTCCTTTTGTGTACGTGTGACTTGATTTTGTGTCCGTGTGATTTGATATCACCTTCTAACGCATGCACTCTGAAACCTTGGCAAACGTACAGCTGCCTCGCTTACTCACATGGAGTCTCGCATGTACCATTCAGTTACGTCTAACCGACAAACCGGTCAGACCTATCTGGTAGGCATAACGTATGAATCGGTATGTCTACCGTAACAATCAGTTACGTCTAACCGACAAACCGGTCATACCTATCTGGTAGACATAACGTACGATTCGGTATGTCTACCAGATAGGTCTAACCGGTTTGTCGGTTAGATGTACCTGATAGTCATTACGTAAATATACATTAAAACTATTTGGACGATTAGTTTAAAAAAATGTATTTGGCTATCATAAAAAAGAAATACAAAGAGGAAAAGCGAGAAAGACACACAAAAAAAACACAACATTTCTTCCGGCGCCTTTGGTTTTAGCCTCCAGGGTTCTTTTGTTGAATTATCCATATCCATGCTTCGGAAAAGATCTATATAGAACAATCATGAAATAATAATCCAATTTAATGTTATTTTTTAGTCAAGTAAATATTTTATTACCTTCAAAACGTTCCACAAAAATAAATTCGTCAGCGGACGCTTGCCTGACGTACCAGTTGAAGTCTTCGCGTGAACTACGACATTTTGGGCATAAAATCAAGTGGCACGCCACGTTTATATCGTTATCTCACTCTTTCATAAAGAGAATATGGAAGGTACTAATGCAAATATATTCTTTCATTCCCACTTACTGGAAAAAATCCCAAAATGTGAAATGCAGATTTGAATGTGTTAGTGAGATTTGGGAAATTTTTATGCATGTGTTAGTTTTTAGACAAATTTTGAACTTTTTTCTGGAGTTTCGGTTAGGCATTCCTTGTAGGGCAGTTAATGACGCAAATACAATAATCTTCCCACATACCATGCCACCCCTTTCCGCCAGTTCGCATAGCGATAGTGATATTAAAAAAGCGATTCGTGCATTGTTCACGCAATGTGCAATGTCGAGTTTAAATTTTGCAATGAAATAATATCTTTCTCTACTGATTACTTTATTAAAATCATTCAATGAATGCCTACCTTTTTTTTGTCATTTGCAGGTATGTAATTACGGAGCTCAAATTTTCCCTCAACTGTTATTTATTGATGGCGAAATGATTATAATTACAGGTAATTGTTATTAATTTGCATAATAAATGCCATGAGCTATTTATTTTTTTTTCTATTAATTACTGCAAACTAATTAATGATTTTATATTTCAATTAAATGAAATGAAATTAATTTAAATTAAACTAAATTTTCACACACACACTTCGAGGTGTAGACAGAACTTAATTTGCTTTTACTTATTACATTTCACATTTAAAGTGCATTGGCAAAAATTAATAACTAAAAATATTTCATGAAATAAAAATAAATTGAGTTGTGAGAGGTTTCGAACAACCGAACCCAACGAACAACAAATCGTAGGAACCGTAGCCCACTCAAATGAAAAAAAAACATTTGGCTAAGATGAATCCAGTACAAGGAACTAATAAATGACCTTTTTTTTCGGAATTTCAGTCCTCTTGACTTTGGGTGATTTGAATTCTGAAATGTAGAAGACAATGAAAACATTAAATATCTTCTTTACAAAAGCACCGTACTGTCAAAAAGACGTTTTCGTACTATGGAAAATTATTTTGAACTGTCTTTCAGACTTGGAGAAGGCATCAGTCATAGTGAAATTAATAAAGTGTGCCAGATAGCAGGAACTCTCTCTTCATCGTTCACTTATTTTCTGACAGTTAATGTCATTTTATTGACAAATGTCATAATTCATAACCCGTCTGTGCTGTATGAAAAAATTTGAAAATAAATTGTTGTTTGAAAATACGGTCTGCACCAAAACCGCACCAAAAACGCATCAACATGCAGGAAAAACGTGCTGTCTCTGCAAAAAAACGCATGGCACTGCAGTTCCTATGTTTTTCTAACATAAAATACATTACGAAAATATATATTTCTGGAGTACTGAAAGCAAATTTTAAATTTAACAACAAAAAATAAAGGTTAAACGAATTGACACAAACAAATTGACACATTGACAATTGCTACGCAGAGAAATAAGTGTACGTCAT
Organism: Melieria omissa; assembly: GCA_963971225.1. Lineage (NCBI taxonomy): Eukaryota > Metazoa > Arthropoda > Insecta > Diptera > Ulidiidae > Melieria > Melieria omissa. Next base: position 106,108,026 of record OZ020268.1, on the reverse strand, counting down.
CTACCTGGTACACTTTAGGTCTGTTTGGCAGAGAATAATTTGTACGAATTTGTAAAAATTTTTAAAAATTTGTACAAATTTTTACTCGATCCTGTTTGTTGACGCCAAATCTCCAGTAACGAGAGAGAAACTGAGAGCGTAAAGTGGCAGTTCATTTCGTGAGAACTTGCAAGTTTTTACTGGAGAAATTTTGTCCAGTAACTTTTTGCCAGTAAGAAGAAGAACAAGAAAAACATATGACTAGCTGCCATATGAAACATAAATTTTTGAAAACATTTGGAGGCAAATGAAAACAGCAAAGAAATTGTGCGTTCGCAAGCCTGCTGACCCACAACCGTCTTGCACAGCTTTACCCGCTGAAGCTGAAAGGGAAGAATTGCAGATTGAGCGCAACGAACTATTTGCATTTTGCATTAAATGTCTGATTTAACTTTCCCTACCACTTCAAATCTCAAATGAAACTTGTATATCAGCTGTTTTGTTCTTTAACCCTCCTGTTTACACCCTTTTTACTGTGTAGTGTGAGTGAGCCAAGTCCCAGTGGTGTAACCAAGAGTTAAAACTTGCACATTCTTACAAATTGCTGTTTATTTACTTTTTTGGATAGTTTGATTTTAGGGAGCGTACGCTAGCTTACTCTCCTGATATTTTTTACTGGATAATTTTTACTGGAAATCTGGCCAAACAGACTTTTTATTGATTTTACTATGGCATCAGTAAAAGAAAAAGTTGTCAATTTATTCAATTCAAAATTATTCATTCACTCATTTCAAAAACTAAATCACAAACCCGATACTGGATCATGACTCGCCCAAAAATCTCTCACCTGACACATCTTCTTCGCTTAAATATACCAAATCGCTTAAATATACCAAATATACCAAATCTCCTGCACGAGTATGCATTTTTACTATTCGAAAACATTCAAATGCTTTTGAATAGAATACTTCACTTCATCTCTGTGGACCAGTCTGAATGAATACGAGCACAGCTCTCTTCGAGTACGAGTAAGCTCCGAACAGAAACGAGTAGACGTACACTAATTATTCATATTCGAAACAATACTCACTCAATACTCTCGAAACAATACTCAATTGTCTTCCCTGTCGTTGACCGCATTGAACTCCTTTAACGAATCTTCGTTAGTAGATAATAGTGTCCTGCATGAATATATTTATTTTGGCGACTACACTACATACTGTACGGGTACTTGGTATTCGATGAATGTGTACAACGAAACGAATAGAAACGAGAACCAACGAGCGTCGCTTCTCGATTCTATTCATATTCGGTGAATAGCGAACACTGCAGTGCTCGTATTCGGGAAGAAGCGAATACTGCAGTGCTCGTATTCGGTTATCGAGAACTTTGCGAAGTATTCGAAGATCAACAGTTTCATCGAATATTTTTATGCGCAGTATGTCACTTTTCCAGGTGTATACTTGTGGTGTGGTTGAAGTGTCTTATTAGTTAATACACAAAATGGAAATTATTGAAGAAAGTAGCATAACAAATAAATAAATATTAATATACAACATAAATAAACTTTGGAATAATAAAACGAGTATATTCGAATATTCAAGCAGTTTTTACTATTATTCGAATGCTTTTGTCTTCGTTTCTCCGCTTCGAGCGAATATGAATAAATAGTGTAGGTCTACTCGTTTATGTTCGGAGCTTACACGTACTCGAAGAGAGCTGTACTCGTATTCATTCGGAAGTGAAGTATTCTATTCAAAAGCATTTGAATGTTTTCGAATAGCAAAAATGCATACTCGTGCAGGACTCTAATGTGTATATTATTATGAAATATGTTTGCTAAAATGTGATTTAATGCCAATTAAAAAAGAAATAATTTTTTTCGTTGTTATGAAATTTGTTTACTGAGGTATGTTATAATGCTAATATTTTCTAAGAAAATGGAGGAAAGTAAAGGAAGAACAAATTTTCATACTCGTGCAGGAGATTAATGTAGAAGCACTAGCTTTCTATAGAGCTTAGTAAAGGAGAGCTTAGCCTAGAAGTAGGTACAATAGATCTTAAAGGCCTGAGTACATTACTAAAACTTAATACACATTTTTTCGCGTACAACTTTTAAACCCAATACAATTGAAAACCATATTTTTCACCAGCAAGATTTGTATTTGAAGGGGTTCGAACCTCTAAAACCCACCTGTGTGCGTGAGTACAAAAACTTTTCTCATATATTAGCTCATATTTTTTGCCAGGGCCGCTTAAGAAAAGTTATTGTTTAGTCAAATACAGAAAAATTGGCTTTCGGATCAATATTAATAAACAAACAAATTTGTCGCCAAACAAATTTGATTTTAATGAGGTTATGATTGTTGACTGTGTTGTTCAATGAACTTGAACTTGAATTGCGGCTATCTTCATGCCTATCTAAAGCAATAAATACTTTCACAACAACGACCCACTGCAAAAAGCTGATAGCGAGAGAATGAATACCACATCGATTACTCGCATTTGTAGATATTTTCGTAGGTATGTATGTATGTACTTCGTACTGTAGGAAAAATTTCTATGAAACTAGATGTTAGATTAATTTGTCTTGTATACAAAAATCAAATAAAAATAACTCACTTTAAACAATTTTTAGCACTCAATTACGATGCGCTCGAATCGCCGCTGTCGGCTGTGTCAGTCAAATGGACGGCTGAGTTGAGCAGCAACAAGAACAATGTAAATGTTAACAACTTTATTTGAATGCAATAATTGCGTCGATATTCAGCGTATTTATGTTTATTCATTTTATTTTATTTGATTTTTCTTTTCTTGTTTCGTTTCGATTTTGTTTTGATGTGGATTTTCCATTTCCGCCAACAAAGCTGAGCCGCATTTTCCGCTTCGATGCGGCGTCAGTCGATAACCAAAATATGAACATATGTATATACATACAAACATATACATATCTGTACATAAACGCATACATATATGTACGTATGTATATAAAATAATTATGAACGAACAAAGACTTTCATCGAATTGCGTTTCACTGAGCACTCGACATATTGATTCACCTCCAATGCATATGGACATACATACATACATATTTATGAGTAAATATGTATATTTGTGTATATGAAATAAGTTTTTTTTCTATATTAGGTGTATATTCCCTCCCTCTGCCTCTCTTACTGACAAGTTGGACACAAAGAATTGAGCGCATCAATAAAACTATTCGGGAAAAACTATTCCCTATTGTCACGCGGCCCTCATCAAATTTTCAATTACATTTGGTTTTAACCCATTTCATAGGTTCTTAATATACTTTTATACATACATACAAACATATGTATGTGTGTGTGAGTGTTATTTATTGGGTCTCTCGCCCTTTTTTAATGCGTAAATATTCAAAAGTTTGGCTGCCTTAATATTTTTATTGTTGATGTTGTAGCGTTTTTACGCAGTTCTCCCTCCAATTGCAGTGACAGCTGTTGTTGCTTTTGACCTTGTCGTCATTAGGTATGAGACACAATCGATCAAGTGTTAGTCAACACCCGAGTCTACAAATATCTGCCGCCAGACGCTGATGTTGCGTTCATCACATCATTTCATTTACATGTGTTGTGCTCAATAAATCAACTCACCTGAAATTCACGTTCGACTATATCGTTGTTCGGCTATTTACTTTTAAGTAACTTATTCACAGTTTCTATTTTTAACCCTGATTTTAGTTTGTTTACAATCTAAAAATACAACAAATATGTAAATTTCATTGAGCTTAAATTAAATGCTAACAACTAGTCACAAATTTTTCCGTTAAATTTCAGTCAGCCTCGGTTTATGATCATTTAGCAAATTTTCATATGTCAGTCAATTGTCTGTGGCTGTAAAATATTAATAAAATAAATAATAAATAAACAAAATATTTTATTATTAGACATAATTTCACAATTTGATGAAAATTACGAACTTTGAACTATATTGTAAAAATTTAGAATAAATATGAATGTAGTAAAAGCATGTTTACAGCTATATTTGTACATACTTAAGTAGTAAACAAAGCAATTAAGACCCTCAGGAACTGAGCAAAACACTGAGTTAGACAGTCAGGCAGCAGTTGAAACACTGAAGTGCTTTCAGCTCAAATTCTTTGTTGACAATCAGTGGGAACGGTCTGTCCAAGTTGATTCTTAAAAAAATTAAAAAATTAAAAAAATTAAAAAAACTACATCATTTACTGCTTGTTTAGCTGTCACTTTTGGCCCCATTCGTTGGGCAATCGGGAACACAACGTATTTTAGTGTGAACGGAAGTCAATTTAAAATGATATATTGAAGTCAGGAAACCTAGAAAAATATCTGAAAATATGTTACCTTACAGAACGCTTTGTATCACCAACAAACAAACCAAAAACCATCCGCTCAGAGCTGCGTCGCACCATTCATAAGAACGCAATTACCCAGCGTGCTGCACGTGGTATTCGTCAATGGAAAAAGGGTTAGCTGTATGTACATATGTACGCTGATAGCATTCCAATATGTACATATGTACATACATACATACATATGTGGCATCTGAGTGCGTGCATGTCAATCTGGTTAGTACGCGCCTAAGTCTGACTGACGCGCAGTAGGCGTGGGCACGTTCAAGTGCTCTGTCCGCAGCAGATTCACTGAAATGTAATAACCCGAACACATTCAAGACGGCAGCGACACGGCCACACAACGCACAAGATGGCATCGACTTTAACCGTTGCCGTGTAGTCAACTAAGTGACTACAATGAAAGCAGCAGCAATATCATCACAATCATATTTTTGAGCTGCCTAACGCAAATTTTAAAGTGCTTTATTAAACATTCATCTTTATCCATTATGTCGTAGTGTAACACTATGCAACAAAAATCAAAAAATTTAAAAACACTCAAAAAAATTTATATACTCGCGAAACTAGGCGCTAAATCTAGTAAAACTGCGTTTTTAGTTTTTCTCTTTGACGTCAGGGTTTTTTTTAAAAGGACTTTGAAAGTTCAAGGACATGTTTATTTCAAAAAAATTATTTTAAAAATTGATCGAACTGTAGAATAACAATATGGGTCTCAAATGAAAGAGAAAATCCTTAAAATCTTAGAAAATGTAATGTTTCGGTGCAAAATGACAAAGAGGTATTGAAAATGTCCTTTTAAAACTTTATCCTGGAATATCCTTGGAAATTCCCAATATGTGCACTACCACATCCTCGAATTTCGTCCTTCTAACTTTATTAGTTTAAAATATAAAATAAATTAAAATAAAATAAAATAAAATAAAATAAAATAAAATAAAATAAAATAAAATAAAATAAAATAAAATGAAATAAAATAAAATAAAATAAAATAAAATAAAATAAAATAAAATAAAATAAAATAAAATAAAATAAAATAAAATAAAATAAAATAAAATAAAATAAAATAAAATAAAATAAAATAAAATAAAATAAAATAAAATAAAATAAAATAAAATAAAATAAAATAAAATAAAATAGAATAAAATGAAATAAAATAAAATAAATAAATCAAATAAAATAAAATAAAATAAAATAAAATAAAATAAAATTAAATTAAATAAATAAAATAAAATAAAATAAAATAAAATAAAATAAAATAAAATAAAATAAAATAAAATAAAATAAAATAAAATAAAATAAAATAAAATAAAATAAAATAAAATAAAATCAAATAAAATAAAATAAAATACAATAAAATAAAATAAAACAAAACAAAATAAAATAAAATAAAATAAAATAAAATAAAATAAAATAAAATAAAATAAAATAAAATGAAATAAAATAAAATAAATAAATAAAATAAAATAAAATAAAATAAAATAAAATAAAATAAAATAAAATAAAACCAGTAAATATTAACTGACGTACTAATATATTTGTTGTTATTGTTCAAAGCTCATCAAAAAAAGTAAGAAAAATACCATTAAAAATATCTGCTTAAAAATATATTGCTTTGGTTAAGGGTAAAATTCGGGATCGAAAGGGTTAAAACATAAACAAATTAATAATCAATTAAGTATAAATGAAAATGTATAATAATTTTTGGACCCGTAAATATTAACTGACGTACTAATATATATTATTTGTTGTTGTTGTTTGGCGACAGCGACAACTGCGGTCGGTGTTGTCAAAATAATCGTTTCCATACGAACGTTCCGATTCTATATTTGAACAGATGCAGTCGTGTCGCTGGCGTCGCTCTATGTGTTCGAAGCATACATAAGTGTGCGCCTGCTCGATGTAATTCGTCGTAGCGCAAATACCGTTAGGCGCCAAGTGTGGACACTGCGCGTGCTGCTACGTAACGCCAGCCGTGTCATGATGCAGCAGAAATGGCCTAATGCCCGCCGCTAAATTTAGACCTGTGAAGCCCATTTGGCAAATACGTTGTGTGTTATTGTTTTGTGTGCATAGCAGGAACGGGTAAATGTTTGCACAATCTGCGAGCGCAAACGTCAGCACGCCGCCGCCTTTGTGCGACGTCAATTAAAACGGTGTTCGTCGTGCGCAGCCACACACAATTTATTGCACAGCACAAAAACACAGCGCATTACTCTATGGCTTGGGTGGAATGAAATATAGTATGAACGTACATTCATATATAGCAAACTATGTAGCAGCAATCAGATCTGATAAGGGCTGCTCGAGCTGACGAGTGGCGGCGCAGTTTTCGCTCGCGCAATCAACGCTCTTCAGCCAGAAGGCAAATAAACAATTCGCTGATGAAATTCCTGACGATGTTCTGCTGTCACTATTTCGCATTGCGGCGTTTATTCTAATTAATACTGTGTGATTCATCTGCGCCCAATTTCGCTGCAAAAGTGTGACCATCAAGAGTCACAATTGTGTCTCAGATTTGGCTTTGTCTAGGTCAACTAAAGCGATAAAGCTGTTCGATGCGGTAGTTGGTGGTATACGCCGAAGAGGGAGGCCATGTCTTCGGTGGAAGGACCAAGTTGGACGCCCTATCATCTCTTGGTGTGACCAGCTGAAGGCGCCTGGATAGAGCTTTTGCGGTTATTATGGCCAGTTAAGTGAAATTCAACAACAACTTATGACCTAAGGGGTTTCGAGGCTACTGTCTGTCTGGCAATCCCGCCTCCAAACGCTTATTTTACATTAAAACCTTAAACCCTGTGTTCTGAAGTAAAAGCCACCAAGTCACAGTGACCGATTGCATTACAGAACAGCGCAACTGATAAAAATCTTCGTAGATACTGCTGAATTAGCTTGGCCGTACTCTTACCGAACAATCTCAGTAGAAAAATTTGCAAAGTGGACCACCTATTGAATGCTTTTTGTCCAGCTCCCTCTACTTCGTTCTAAAACATAACAAAAAAAGTATTCTATTACACCGTGCGACAGCATTTTTCACACAGGAAAAAATCCACATGGGCGTAAAACTAGAGACCAAACATAGTAATACTGCGTACTCAGTTTTTCGTTTCTATATCCTTTGTCCTTTGAAAAGGACTTCAAAACTTTGAAGGGGATAGAAAATAAAAAAATATAAAAAATACTCAACCTCGTTAGAATATGGCGATATATATATCAAATGAAAGAGGAAAGGCTAAACAATTTAAATAAAATTGTTTTTTATCTATTTGTAAAAAAAAATATGTAAAAGGTTCTTTGAAAACTTTAATCCTTTATATTCTTGAAAATTTATATAGAATTTCTTGAAAATTAAATATGTTAATACCCAAAATCTCCTTAATCACGTGTCAAAATTTCATCTTTAACTCTATAGGTTCAGTTGGACTTATTTGGTTAAGTAGAAAGTTTAATGAATCCATTTCCGCATCACCGAATCCAAATGAATAACATTAGTTTACAGATTTCAAACTTAGTAAAAACACTTCAATTAAAAAATTTTTCGACAGGTACTTTAATTTTTCAAAATCAATATTTAACCAGGTCAACAATGGGTTAAGCTTCGCATACGAAAAGACTACGAATAAACGATGACATTGAACTGATGACCTATTGACCACAAAATTGGTGAAACACTTGAAATCAAAACTAATTTTACACGTGCTTCTCATTTTTTATGAACATCAAAACATCAAAGGGTACCGATGGGTTAAAAGTGTTTATGAAGAAACATGATGTTTTATGCCTTTTGACTTCAAACTTGTGTGTTTTTCGTATTTTTTATTTTTTCGAAAATCAAAATCTGACCAGGCCAAGAGTTTGTATAGAGAAACAAGAGTTTATGGGTCTTTTGAATAAAAAGAATTAAAAAAATAATAACCAAAAATAATTTTATGTGTTTTGTTTTTAATCAAAACTATGTGTCCAACATGGGTTCAAAAAAATTTATGTTTTTTGTGTTTTTCAGTTTTTCGAAAATCTAAATCTGACGGGGTCAAAAGTTTTTTGTTTGTTTGTTTAGTGGGTTAAAATTTGTACGGAGACACAAGAGTTTATGGGCCTTTTTGGAAAAAATAATAAAAAAAAAAATAATCAAAATTAATTTGACACGTGTTTGTAATTTTTTTTAATCAAAACTTTAAGGGGGACCCATGGGTTAAAAGTTGGTATGAAGAAATATGATTTTTTTACGCTTTTTGGCTTTAAACTTGTAAATTTTTGTGTTTTTCGGCCTTTTGATTTCAAACTTGGTAAAAGTACTTAAAAATTATAAAGAATTAGATAAGTACTTTTTCATTAAAGTCAGCAGGGTCAATAAAGGGTTAAGAAAAACTTAATTTATTGGTAGTATATTTTTAAAAGTTTGCTGCATTTTAAAGGACAGCGGCCTCGATAGTTTAATGGGTAGAGCGTTGGCTTCTCATACCGAGGCCGTAGGTTCAAATCCCAGCTCGGGATGGTGAAACGCTCAACTATTTCTATTGGTACTCACACGAAGCAGAGGAGAATAGCGCAAGTGCACTCTTGGCAGGCAGTGGAAAAACCTTCCCACCACCGTTTGAAGTGGGTGTTGTAACACATGTTGAAAAAACAATATTGCGTACAAACTTCAAATGGCTAGAAGTGGTTTGTGGTATCACAATGGGCCTCTTAAAAGACCTACGATTGTGTCTCTGGCAGAGGCAGTCATCATAACCTAACTTAATCTAAAGAAGTGTTGTGAAAAACTTAAGTCTTTTTAAGACTGGCCACACCTTTTACCAAAATATTATCAATCAAAATAAACTATTTCAATGAAACGTAAAAGTGCATAAAAAAATTTAGAAAAAGAGATAGGAAAAAAATGGAGACTCCTTGTGGTCAGGTTTATTGAAATGAATTAAGAAAAAAGCATCAACTTTGGCTGACTTGAGCATTCGGAATATTCACCTTAATTGGTAAATGCACAGTTTACTGATGTACACAATTTCCTTGCCAAAACCAAATGGATTCCAAAAGATCTCGTCTGGATCTACAGGGAACCCAACATATAGGAAAGAACAGCGCGTCCAAATTGAATTGGATCATATTCATACCAACAGGGTCTCCCAGTGGAAGACCCACACATGCCTTCTGTAACCTAGTCTAACTAATCTCTGTTTTGCAACTGCATAGTTAATTAACGTTAGTGTGCCCGTGTGTGCATGTCCAACCAGCCAGTGACCCTTTCTACTCGTTTTTTGCGATCGAAACGAGGTCAAAAAAGATATGGAAATAAATATTTTACAAATTCCTAACAATTACACTCACGCAAATGACAATTGCAACTAATTGTTTATTTGCAATCAGAAAACAAATAAACTGCACTAGAATTGTGGAAAATTTATTTTGTTGCACATTCGACAACGATCCTCGATTAATGCCATTTTTTCCATGCGATTTTTGCCATACGAACTCGAGGCGTTATTAAGTAATTACTGCGATCCAATGTCGATAGTGCCTGATTATAGTATTGCAAATTAATTGGTGTAATTTCTAGCGACACAATGTCAATGCAAATAATTAAAAAATTTCTGGCAGCGGGACATGCAACATTTTCGGGTCCCGCAGCGCGCTAATCCGCGGTGATTTCATATAAAAGGGCCACACTTCGCAATGGAGATTAATAGTTTGCAAAGGCATTCGAAGCCAAAGTCAACAACATGAAGTCTAATTTTGCTCTCTTTGCGGCAGTGCTTGTGTTGCTTGTGGTAAGGACGTCATTTGAAAATCTGGCCAACAAAAATGTAACCAATGGTTTGCTTGTTTAAGGGTTGCCACACAGCCTTGGCACAGGGTGGCGGCGGCGGTAGCTCCGGTGGAGGTGGAGGAAACGCTGGAGCAGGTGGTGGCGGCCAGGCAGGTGGCGGCTTTGGCATGAGCGCAGGTGCAGGAGCTGGCGGAGAGGCTGGGGCCAACGGACAAGGTGGCGGCGGCGGTGGCGGCGGACGTTAAATCCTTGCACAGGCTCGACTATGTAGAGTCGCTTACAAATTGTGTTAAAATTCAAAGTAATAAATGCAATTAATAAAAATTAAACATGCAATTCAATTCGATTCAGTGAAAGCTAGTTTTCGTTGAGCAACCGTGCAGGCATTTCCGGTGCGTACGGCCGCCCGTGTGAGTAGTTTTCATATTCATTGTGTAATTGCACAGTGGCGCCAATTTATTGATTAGCGCACCGCAACTTATGTCACTTATCGCACTAACATCTAAGAACTTGGCGCCGGTGCCCCTTGGCTCTTAAAGAAAACTGGTATTTGTGAAGTGTGCGCTGTCGGACGCCAAGCTTTTTCGTCGAATTAAATCTCTAAAAAAAAAAATGATAGCAAATAAAAATCGCAACGCGCAGCGGTCATAAAAACGAGCAGCACCAACTTATATCACACGCCAAGACTTACATTTGGTTTATTTGTTTTTTATTTCATTTATTTACAATGATGGCAAAATGTGTCTGCGCGTGCAATTCATTAAATAATAAATGCGCCGCACTTGCAAAAGCATTACCTGCGCAGCACGTGGAATGGTCAGTGGCCGTGAGAGAGGGAAAAGCAATGAAAAAGAGCACAAACCCATTGTTGACACTCGGCTGCCGCGCCGAATGTCAACGCCACCCGCTCAACATTTCGCACTGCAGACTGCAGTCAGAGCTTCGCCATAACTATTTATTGTACTTTCCGACTGTGCGCTGCGTACGCAAAAAGTTTAAAAACAAAAACAAAAATAGTAATAATAACAACAACAAAGCGCGCACACACATCATAGCCAACAGTAGAAAGCCGATAACAACGATAGCGCCGCACACCGAGGCGTATGAGTGTTGGTGTGTTGAACTTGAAACTGGTCACGTGCGGCGGCAGCGCGACGGCGACAGCGCCAAGAATTATGACTTATGGCTTGCGGCATGCTTCTTCTTCACATTGTTGTCATTATTGGCAATTTAATCGCCACACTCGCCGATAAGCGCCAACGGGACGCAGCGCATTCGTTGGTGCACTGCTCGTGCTGACTTTATCGACGCGTAATTAAGTTCGCATCGTAAACAATCGAGTTGAGGGTGGCGGCGTGAAGTGGTCAGTCGGGGTTTAGACGATGCAGTATACGTTTCTTTCTGTCTTCAATAGACAATTTCTAGATCTTGGCTTCATACAACAACAATGTCATAGTTCACTGCCAATGTTTGGATTGTTTAGTATAAGCGACTGCTGCACTTCATCACTTGATTAGTCACTTCAGATGGCACTTGTGAGCCCTTTGAGGTGTGTAGTAAATAAATTTAATTACGGGCAACGATTAAAGTTTTAGATATATTCTGATTTTGCTCAATTCTTGTATGTGCTTGAAACGGACTAAACTAATTTATTCATCAGTGGTTATTTAAAGTTTAAATACAGCCGTTACGAAATTTTGTTTCCTGTATTTTAAATGTTAATATGAATTAATGCTTCGTATGGTTAAGTAATGGCAGAGTCGAAAATTGTATCTATGAATATTTAAACCCAGGAAGAAGTGAAAGGAGGTCACCCATTTTGAACTGGCCAACGTTAGTTTGAAAAGGAAAGACAAACCAAAGAGTTCTGCATATGAAATTTCATTGCAATATATCAACTGTAAAACTAAATCGAGATTTGGCACAAACAACTCATGGGTTGAAAGTTTAATTGGCGAATAGTTAAGCTCCCAAAGAGGTGAAGAGAAGGAATCAAATCAAAGAGAAGGAAGGAATTAAACAAAAATTTGTGGAGGGGGTGGGGGGAAGGTTTCAAGAAGTAATTCTTTAATATTCATAAAATGCCAAAAAATTACTTTTAGTTTGTATATAGTTTTAAAATCGAACCTAGTTTTTCAGGAGGCTTCAGCCCCTAAAACCCCCTGAATCCGCTACTGAGAAAAGCCAAGTACTGCATACAAGGTAGTTAGGTAGGTAGCTCCAGAAGGAGCACACTAAGGCCAGGCGACCCATTGTGATACCACATGAGATCGAGCATCATTTCGCTCACTCGTTAAACCAGTTGGAGCTATTAACGAAGCTTAGTATACGGCGCATGGTCTTATCAGCTGGATCTTTTAGACTTCCGAAGAAGAAGTTGCCTAAGTAGATCAGCTTTCTTCTGGATAAAGCAGGACAGTAACAAAGTGAGGAATATTTGTTTACTCCTACTCGTCCAAACAGCTGCGACAGAAGTCTTTCGAAAAGAGCCCCATCCTTTTTGTGTGGGTCCCGATTAGGCAGTGACCCGTAAGGACACCGATCATGGTTATGATCTGGAACCCAGCATAGGTGAATATGGATCTGCTTGACAGTCTCGTTGAGAGATTTGCTGCAGGTGGGAACAGTCTTTGATGGATGCGGTCAATATAATACACACTGGTGACGACAAATTGAGCTGAATCTCTGACGGAATGTTCGTACCATACAATTTAAATTTTTAATATGGAATATCCTCGCAATTTAATGTGTAATAGTTTCGGAATTTTAAGTTGGACAGCATTGAAAATTCCGTCGTCCACAGCTGTGTAATTTTACTCGTAAAATTTGATGGGGTGGGTCAAATTTTGTTGACTATTTGACCAATTGACTTTAATTTTGCCGCGGGACCCTGCTAGTTGTTTACGAAAAAACTGGTCAGATTAAGTTAAAACCCCCACTGAAATCTACTGACAAAATTTCAAATCAATCCATGCAACGCTGTTTTTGTGACCCAATATGCGAAAAGTGGTTTCGACAAATGGTTTCAAAATTGTATGAGCAATGTGTCACAACAATTTAACCCTTTAAATATTTTTTTCCCAGTACAGAACCAACAGAATATTGTTATTCTGGCCTTAAATTATTGCTTAAGCCAAATATTAAAAAACAAAAACATTTTTCGAAGATTCCAGAAAACTGTTGCAACTTCAATCTTTTTGAAAGATAGCAAATGGCAATCAATGGCAACAAATGAAAATAATAATAAATAACTAATTACTTATTTATTGTACTTCACCTCCAGCTCGACTCAGTTGGCGCCGTGCATTGCTTTTCAAGCCACGAACAATTGCACAAGTTGTGCGATGAGACTGATTGCTGGTGTTGTTATGGCTGGTGCGTGATAGCCGCAATGAATGCAGCTGGCGGTGTTAATTGCGCGGACATGATTCCCATTATCAGTGCAAAAACGCAGTTTTCCCCCGGTCGCACTCGTGCAAAAAACAGACAATCAAAACAGAAAGCAATAACAAAAATAATAGCCCACATATGCACAACGACAACAACAGTGCGACGGGAGGAAAAACACACGCAGCAAGGCGCAACAACGAAAACAATTTGTGAGGTAATGCGATGCGCCGGCCGACAGTCACAAGCGCCAGTAGTCACTGTTCGTAAATTTCATGATGACTAATAAACAAATTGATTGATGAAAACATCCGGACGACAACAACAACACAAATGCACAAAAGCCAAAAAATTCAATTGGTGCGAACTTGATTATGAGCCAACGGCCAACGGTATCTGTTCTGTTTTGTTCTGTTGACGCCGAGTGTGCCGAGTGCGACAGTCGATGGCTTGGAGTGCGTTTATAATGTGTACAATTGCCCAATTAAACAATCCCAATGCTTTATAGCGCAGTTGCCGCACGCAGCGGCTGTCAGAGCGGCCGGCAATGAAACCCTGGGAAATCACAATTTCCGCAACTGCGATCGCTGTCGGTGCACGCCTGAGACGCATGCGAGCGTCAAGTAAACAAGTTGCACGTATATAATGTGACGAAACAAAAACAAATTTCACATTATGACAGCAGAAAATGTTTTCACTTTGCAATGCGGTCTGAACAACAGACACAAACTAAAGAAAACAGAATCAACTCGAAACGGCGAGATGAGTTTTTGTTCTGTGGAAATGAGAAACACGTGTGTATTTATGAATGGATATACATATGAATGTACATAGATATGTGTGTATACTTTAGGTTAAAACTTTGCTTGGGAGCATTGGAAGCTTTGCTAATTTCCTAATGGGGCTAACAAATTTTACATACAAAAAAATTTTAGATTAACATTTAACAAATTTCACAATTTAAACAATTTTTTGGCTGGCTGTTAAGTTGATAGTTGATTCATTGGATTAGTGCAACCAATGCTGGCCTAAAGTTAATCTCATTAACGGTTGAAAATCAATGATTAAAAATAATTATCAAAAAATGTGATATTAATTAAAGAAAGAATAAAGATAATAATAATAAAGAATAAAATAATAATAAAGAAATTTCAAATGATTACGATTATTCATTAGTAATCGTTAGTTTGATTATTCGGATAATTATTTATATTAATCAATGATTAAAAATCATTATCAAAAACTTTTATTAAAGTAATTAATAAAAAAAGTGAAAATCAGAGGTTATTTAAAAAAAAATTGTTTCAAAATAAGAATTCAATTAAATAATTTTTTGAGTTTTTAAATAATTTATAAAAATATTTTTGGAAATCTATGTAATTATTTTCCATTATTTCTTTTTAGTAAAATTAACAAAAGTGATATGTATGTTTATTTAAATCAAATTAATCAATTAATGATTAATCATTAATCAGGCTTATGATTAAATTTTTAATCATGATTTATTTAATCTAATTTAAATTAATTAAGAGATTAAAAATGTCATTGATTAATGCTGGTTTCAACACATAACAGGTGAAAAACTTGAACTTGAACATAAAAAAAAATAAAAAAAATTTTCGAAATAAGAATTCAATGAAATTATTATTAAAAACTTGAACTTGAACATAAAAACAAAAAATAAAAAAATTTTTTCGAAATAAGAATTCAATGAAAGTATTATTTTGTCGAGTTTTTTAATAATTTATCAAAATATTTTTACAAATCTATGTAATTATTTGCCATTATTTTTTTCGTAAAATTAACAACTGTAATGGATGCATTAGTTTTTAATCAAATTAATCAATTAAAGATTAGTGATTAATGTTTTACGCCATTAATCGTGATTATGATTACTTTTTTAATCATGATTAATTTAATCTAATTTAAATTAATCAAATTTATTAAGAGATTAAAACATTCATTGATTAATGCCATCACTGGTTCCAACCTATAACAGGTAAAAAACTTGAACTTGAACATCAAAAAATGTAAAAATCAGAGACTATTTAATTGAAAATAGTTTTTTCGAATTAAAAATTCAATGAAACTATTTTTCTAGTTTTTAAATAATTTATGAAAATATGTTTAGAAATCTATGTAATTATTTTCCATTTTTTTTTTTCGTAAAATTAACAACTGTGATGGATGTTCAATGATAGATGTTTATTTTAATCAAATGAATGATTAGTGATTAATGATTAATGCAATTAATCAGGAATACGATTTTTTAAGCATAATTTTTTTAATCATGATTAATTTAATCTAATTGAAATTAATCAAATTAATTAAGAGATTACAAGAGATTAGATTGATCAATGCCATCACTTGCTTCAACACATAACAGCAAAAAACGTAAACTTGAACTTTAACATAAAAAAAAAGTAAAAACCAGAGGTTATTTAATTTAAAATATTTTTTCAAAATAAGAATTCTTCGAAATTATTTTTTTAAGTTTTTAAATAATTTATGAAAATATTTTTAGAAACCTATGTAATTATTTTCCATTACTTCTTTTTCGTAAAATTAACAAAACTGATTGATGTACAATGTTGGATGTTTATTTTAATCAAAGTAATCAATTAATGATTAGTGATTAATGATTAACGCCATTAATCAGGATTATGATTACTTTTGTAAATATCATTAGTTTAATCTTAAATTAATCAAATTAATTGAGAGAATTAAAAAACTCATTGACTAATGCCATCATCACTCATTCCCACACATAACAGGTAAAAAACTTGCTTGATGTATATCACAAAGAAATTATGAAAATTATAATTTTATTATCAATTCAATTAATCACTTTTCCCAGTCAATGGCAGCAAATTAAATTTTTCCCCGTATTGATTTCGCTCCATGAGCCTCGCTTTGTGCCCTTAACAAACCTTTTAGCGCCGCAAGCACGAACATACTTAATGCACTTATTAGCGTTTTCCATCAAAAGCAAAGCTATAACAACTCATAACAACATTGCACAATATGGACGCCCTAATCGAATTGCTGCCGCCACCGCCATCGCCACCGGCCACACAAAACAAAACGAGCCTCGAAACAAAACAGCTTCGCATGCAGCGAGCGCACTGTCTGGTTCAACGCTCTGGTCAGCGTGAAATTAGTCCGAAGTGCAGCATATTGCGGTGGCGTTAAGTGCTGCAGCCCGTCGACGCAATTGGGGCGAGAGTGCGGCGCGACATACCGCATGCGTCATTACGCGTTCCACCGTTCCGCCGCCCGTCCAAGGATAATTGAATTCGGTCGTGATAATTTCATTTTACGCTCGAAAACCTCAGAGATGTGCGTCGGCACTGCACATGTGTGCGTGTGTGTGTGTGTGTGTGTGTGTGTGTGTTTGCTTTGCTGCTGCACTCACTTGTTCGGCTTAAAAGCACTCGCACGCGCGCGCACTCGTGATTGCGGCAACTTTTGCAATTTCCCAATTAAATCACCCACGCACTCACTGGGCCCCATGACGGACGGGGCATGGCATGGACACGGCACGGCGCTTAATTGCTGCCAGTCAACTTGCACGGATGCTGCTAGGCGCCCTTGGCCGCGCTGCATTTGAAATCGACGCTGATGCGCTCACCGTATGATTGGTTTAAGGGAAAACTTCATTATTTCCGCCAGATTGCATTGTATGCATATGCAGCATTCTTATTCGTTGTTGTTGTTGTTGTTGTTGTTATGTTGACTTATTACATTAAATGCCATGCCATGAACTTTAAAGGGAGATTTTATGTTAATTTAAAAAATATCGCTTAAGATGTTTTAATTTAAAATTCCAAAAAGTTTTATATATTTGAAGAAGTTCACGTCGACATGAAATAATTTCAAAATTTTTTATTTTAATTTTAAAAATATCGGTCAAGATTTTCTAAACTAAAATTCCAAAAATTTTTATATATTTGAAGAAGTTCACATCGATATGAAATAATTTTAAAATTCTCAAAATATCTTAAGATTTACTAAGTTGATTGACTTGAAATTTGTTATAGATTGGGTCGGGTAAAAGTATTTCGTGACTTAAAAAAATTTTATGGTTTTTCTACAGTTTTTAAATGTTAATATTGTCTATAATTTTCTATGTCCTTTTGCCATTTTTCGGCTAGAAGCATGGTTTCTTTATGGTAGAATTCCATGTTCCATGAGAAATTAAGTGAGGTGACTATACGTAGACTTAGTACGGAGTGCCATGAAAATTATTGCACGCGAACTGACAGTTGTCATCAAATGTTCTCCCAGAACAAAGTAGTTAAATGCAGTTTAAGTTTAGGAAAAATTTAGATCGCCATGGTAGAAGTACGAGGGCGGGTCAATAAGTCCGTGACTTTTTGAATCTCCCGCCTCTTAATTGAAATGGAAACACTGCTCCCGTCAACAGTCATCTGTCAGATGACTCTTGTCAAAAATTGAACAAGCTGCGACATTTAGTTTGTTTTTGACAGCCGTTAATATCAGACTACCGCGTTGACTGAGAAGAAAATGGAAAAAAGTGAATTTCGTGTGCACGGGTGCACACATGTGCAGTTTCCATGGCAAAAATCCATGAATTGGGCTACGAATTGCTCCCTCATCCCGCCTATTCACCCGATCTAGCCCCAGTGACTATTTCTTGTTCCCAAACTTGAAGAAATGGCTCGGCGGAAAGAGATTTGCCTCCAATGACGAAGTCATCTCACAAACAAATGCCTATTTTGAAAACCTCGACAAATCATATTTTTCGGAATGGATAAAAAAACTGGAGAAACGTTGGGCTAAGTGTATAGATCTCAAAGGAGACTACGTTGAAAAATAAAATAACTTTTTATCTAAAAACCTGTGTTTTATTCAAAAAGTCACGGACTCGTATCAAAAAGTTCTGTTTTGAGACCTAAAATTTGCTAACAAAAAAGTTGTATATGTCTCTTTTTGTATTTTATATTTAAAATTTATATTTGAAATTTCTATTTTTAATTTCTATATTTAATTTGTATTTAAAATTTATATTTTAAAATTCTATTTTAAAATTATATTTAAAATTTATATTTAAAATTTATATTTGACATTTATAATTTAAATAGAACATCACTCGGAATATTTGTTGTTTTTGTTTTGAATGCTAACAAAGAGGCTAAGAAACAATACTACGTACTTCTACTTGCAAGATACAACCATGCTTTTTGGGAGACGCGAATTCCAGCTGTCATTCAAATTGGTGTTAGGTTAGGTTAGGTTAGGTTAGGTAGGGAAGGGTGTGTGCAGCAGGACAGCACTTCCACTCGGAGGCCACAATGGCCCATTGTGAATCCCTTCTTATGGTGTTCTGGAGCTAACCAATAGTCTCAATCAAGGAGAAACCAGTCCGACCTCTAAATGAAGGAGAGCCAATTCGAGATTTCGACTTTTACCGCGCAAGTCAGGTCTGTCAGGAACCTTGACCCCAAAGTGCGGAGTCGGCATTTATTCCCATGAAGAGAATTTTGGAGGTATCTAAAGAAATGATAACTCAAAAATCAAAACTTCCCAGCCAAAGTATGAACGCTTATGTTTTTTTGTACGAATATGTTAGAGTACTTAAGGCTTGATTACACGTAACGAGTAGAGTGAGAAGACAGCAACTCGAACGAGTACTCGTTTCGTCTAAACGGTAAGGCGAGTTCTTGATTGAGTCAGTGATCGATGAAAGTGGCGAGAGAGCCACTAGAATCACATTTTGTTTGCTAGGCCGAGCGACCACTACTTTACCGTTATATTTTTCTCTTTTCGCAGCGATTCGTGCAATCGCTCGTCACATGCGGCATCGCTCGTGACATGCGGTATGCGTCACACACCACTTTTCGCTCGGTTGAGTTTAATTGCGCGAGTTGCTTAGTTCATTTTGTGTATTGTAAAACCGAACTGACTCGCCGCGTGTCGAAATACGTTTGAACAACTCGTCGCTTTTGCTCGCTATCCCAATTCTTTCGGCCTAGTACCATTTTGATGTCTAGTCACTCGACTCGTTACGTGTAATCAAGCTTTTAGTTCAAGTTGCACATCAGCATGTTTTCCAGACTTCGAAAGTTGGATTAGTGGTGCTTCCAATTGTTATGGAGACTTAGTAGAATTTCAAAAGTGTTCAACAAACTGACCCATTGAAACTTGTTTCAAACATTGGCACTAATTGTTGTATCAGTCGATTGGTGTTTGCTATATCGTCAGATTGCAGCGCGTCAATCTATCTAGAACACCAGACGACACTGCGACACGGTGCGTTGCGTTGCGCTGCGCTGCCACATGGCCAGGCAGCGCCTTGAGCGATCAGACAAATGCGACGCGCCGCCATTAGAATGCGCATTTAAAGTGAAATTAAATCAAATTAAACTAAAGAAACGCGACGGAGCACACTGGGACTAGTTCGTATAAGCTGTGGTCAAAAAGTAGAAAAAGTAGTCCTGGGTTAATGATATTTGGCACACATGATTTTTATATGAAAAAAATTGTCTGAAGAAAAAAATTAACAAAATCGATTGACGTACATCCCCACTCCCGATATAAAAGTAATATTTCAATCTTCAATTCAATTCAAATCAAATCCTAATAAAGAGATTTTTTTGAAATAATGAACTTAAATTTATTAATTAGCGAAAAAAAAGCCATAATCCATTAATGTGCTGGATATGCCACGCCCACTGGGTATAAGTATACGCAACATTTACAAAAAAACTAGTATTACGCAAATGTTACTTAAAAGTTTGTTAATTAAATTAAATAAATAAAAGTTATTCAAACATACAACATTTTTAAATCTATTCAATTAAAAAAAATACAAATTTTTTGCAGTTTTCCATAAATTTAATAAATTTTGATCGTAGTTGCCACTAAAACAGCAAACAAAACAAAAAAAGTCCCAAAAAGTAGCAAGTAAAAATTTGACTAAATATCTAAAATATTAGTGTTAAAATTGACATTAATATTTTTTTACATTTAGTATTTTATTATTTATTTAATATTAAAAAAATATTTACAAAAAAATTAATGCGGAATTTCGCGGATCTTTCTAGTTGTTCACCTTTTAACTTTTTGTTTACTAACTTCGTTAGATTCTGAAGTTATTTTTCATTGAGTAACGGTATCTACGAAATGCATATGATGTAAATAATCTATGGCATTGTCCGACAGAAATAATTGTACACGTTAATTTAATACTCAAACAAAAAACTCTACTGAAAATACGCCTTCTGGCTTCAAAGGTTGAAAGTCTGAAACTAACTTATTTCGCTGTCTGACTTTCTATTTTGAAACTTCAACTTGAATGTCACCCTGTAACTATATTAATACCATTTTTTTTCTTAAATTTGGAAGATTTAAACTAATTTTTTACCCTGTCTCACTTTCTGTTTTGAAACTTCAACTTAAATGTCACCCTATGCCTAATAATGTTGTTGTTAACTTTTTTTTAAATTAGACGTCTAAGACTAAATTTGTACGCTCCTGACTTTCTATTTTGAAACTTCAGCTTCAATGTCACCCTGTGACTATACTAGTAATTTTTATTTATTAAGATTTCATATTCATATTTCATATTTCTCTATTCTGCAGTATTAGTTATTATCAAATAAAAGCTAATAAACACAATTCGATACTGTTTCAAACGTTTGATCACACTCGTCCCAGTGTGCGGCGCATCTAAAATTGGCGCCAGTGGCGCTTGAAATCGCACCGCTCGACCACCAACACGGCCGACAGCAAATGAAAACGAAACTGCGAAGCGCAAAGCAAATAATCACATGTTTGTGACGTAATATCGCTAAATCAGATGCACGCGAAATGGCAGTGGCGGTGCCAGAACAAACCGACCAACCAACCAACCAGCCAACCAAAGCCAGACGCAGAACAAAGTGCATTGGAAAATAAGCATACAAATGCAATAAGAAAAATCAAACTACATACATATATACATACATACATAAGTGAATTAAAATATTTTCCTTCACGTTGGCTATTTTCGATTACGCAAATGAGTCGTCTAGACGACTGACGATGCACCGCACTAGACACTGGACTATAATTGGAAATTGGGAAAGTTATACACACACACGCACACAAAACGATCAGGTCGCGCCTTAATGCAAGCAATTGCACACAAACATACTTGTATATATAAACATATATCTAAAAGATAATATTGGGCCTAGCGATCGGCTGCTCGGCGCAATATTCTAAGTGGTTCAAATTGTTGTGCAACGTAGGGCTTAAAGTTTCCAGTTGCTGCTTATAAAATCGTTGTGCAAATATCGCATTGGTGGTGTTCACGATACGACATTTGGCAATTGTGTTGATAAGTAAATTGATTGTAAAGGAATTGGACCTAACTAGATTAGGTTAGTAAGTAAATTTGAATATTTAAACAATTTTTAAAGAAATTGTAGTAGATTAGAAGACAAAAGCTAATATTGGGTCCCCATGACTTATGGTCGGAAGAAATGGTCTCGTGAATATCTATGCGAGATGAGATGAGATTATTGAGATTGGGTGTCAGACTCAACCAGTGGGATTTGATTCCAATTCCAGCAATTTTTGTATTTTATCAAATTAATCACCACAAACTATTTAGGAACGTGGCCGCAGCAGTGTCAGCGTTTCGTAACATACACTGACACCTCCTGAGGATCTACAGAGGTTGAAAGAAAGGAGGCTCTACTTTAAGGTCATAGTTTACCTTAACCCATTGCTGCCGGGTACCAGTTCCGCCCATACGATTTTGATAACATTTGATACACGACCTGGAATTGACCCAAAATGATCAGAAACAACAAATTTCAGCTTTCTCTCTCTGCACATTTCTGAGATTTTCATTGGGTATTTTGTACCCATTAGGCAGCAATGGTAGCTTTTTTCCATACTTTTTAAAGTGCTCAGCTAAACACGTGAACAAAAGAAGTATTGTTTACAGGTGAGTTAGGAGGCAGATTTTTGTGAGGTTCTCAGGTCACTACGTTTCACAACATTTTCCACCTCCGGAAAATTCACAGTTTGGTAACTCTAGCTAGATGGCGGAATTTTAGGATGACCTCCACTAGACTAAGGTAGTTCCATCCTTACCCCAAGCATCCCTATCAATGATTTTGAGATATCTCTACCACGAACTTTTCTGTGATTTTTTTAAAAAGTCAGTTTTCATGGGTAAAATTTTACCCATTAGGCAGCAATGGGTTAAAGAAGAGCCGTTTGCACAAGGTATCAAATCGGTGGTATTTTATTCGAAAACCACAGCCAGCAGATCAAGACCAGTCAAATTTAAATCGATTGAAAGGTCAGTGAAAAGAAAAATGGGTCAGGCGAGCCTTAGTGAATTCACATCCCCAGGATACACACTCTACCCCACTCCATTCTACCTATGCTCTACTATAGATCATTTACCGTTACACATTAAAACACGTTAACATGGTATTTTTGTGGACGTCTGATGTGGGTATCGGTCGATGTTCCTTATGAGTTCCAAATAACACTTTTTTACAGACTTTAGCTGAATGAATTTTACTTGTAATATCTTTGGGGCCGCTAATGTGGCACAACCCTTGAACATTTTTCAATAGCAAACATTTTTAGCCGATACTTATTTACTTCAAGTCAACTCACAGTTCAGACTTGGCACATTTGTCTGTACGTTTTACCTGCAGTAGTGGAGGTCATAAATGCCAAATGCCAGCAAACAATAACAATAAGTTCAAAGTACATAACTACGCGCAAAGTGTTGGTAGTTCCCCCTGTTTTGACAATTGTACACTGCGATCAGCTACAGGCCCCCCGTAACGAAACAGTTTGCTCACACCTTTGCCGATAAGTTTTGTTGACATTTTACATTACTTACACTGTTGTGCGAAAAATGCAACTCATTCGCACACACACACACACACATAAACAATGATGAGAGTACGCGCCAACAATGAGCAACACATAATCTTTGGTACTTTACCCGAATTCTTAGAAGTCGCGAGCAATTGTTTTGACATTTTCGATAAAAGTTAAAACTGCAAACATGTACACAGAGGCAAGGAAATCAATTATCTCATGTGGCGACACTACTGACACATGCGCCATGGAATTGTTTTTACAATTAGAGATGTGACGAAGGTTGCACGTATTTTGCTTTAGTTTTTTTTTTTACTTTGATTGGCGTCAGACAGGTTGTTGCAAATCAATTTGTTAATTACCGTGAAATTGAAAGGTAATGTTGGTTTGGAAAAAAATATTTTCTACCGAGCCTAGACGTCATACAAAAATGGTTTTTGCTTGAAACTTTACTCAGAAATCGATTTTAGAGAGTTGTGAGATTGAAATCGATCGATGTTTGCGTCATGTTAGTAAAAAAATGGACTACGATCGACGTCTTAGGTTGTCAAGGTTGAGTGATTTGAGGCCTTTGGACTTGTTTCTCTGAGGCTTTGTTAACCCTTATTCTCAGAAGTGAGTTTCACAGTCTCACTAAAGATTTCAATTGGTGATAAACCCAAAATATTTTCGATTTTTATATTTTATGAAATCCTCTAATGGAATGTTAGAATTATATTGAATTTATAAATTTAACATTTTAGAAAGTTTTTTTACTTTTGTAAACAAATGTTTTCAGTAATTTAGCTCATATAAGCCTGACAGTCTCACTTTTGGGTTTACTTTACTTTTAAAATTCTGGGAATTAGGGTTAAGCCGCTGGTTTAGGGCAATAAACCAACAACAATTCACAAACTCGAGAACATTACTCAACTCATTAGTGAAATCCAGCTCGACTTATACAAACGAGTCACACAAAGTTAAACCTGCCGAATCGAGTCCTGTAAACGAGTCGCGGCTTCGTTCGCGGCCATTTGAATGATAACATTTTCAAATAATAGTTTTGAGTGCACTACGAATAACGCAGTAAAGTCCCACGTCATATGTCATACCCCACTCATTCGACTGAATATTAAAGTTTAAACTCTGTTAATGAAAGTTTTGTCTCCCTGCATTGTTTTTTCTTTGCTCCGTTGCGTTGTGAGTCCACAATAAAAACAAAGCAATGCGTTTCAATTTTCAATTGTTTCGAATGTTTTTAATGCGTCTCGCTACAACAAAAATGCTCAGCTGTACAGTTGCCCGCACACACGATGTATTTTTATAATTAATTTCGAACAAAATTAAAAATTAATTGTTCCTGTTCGTTCTCATACGATATGGCAATGCATAGTTAGCCGAGTTGCACGACAGCACCAACGATAAAAACTACGATAGCAATAACAAATGCAAAGCACAGATGCGCACAAACGAGCCAAACAAACGAACGAAACGAAACGACCAAAGACAAAAGAGAAATGCGCACAAATTTGCTTGAACTTTGCAAAAAGTACGGCAAGGCCTCAACTTGACCTTCCCACAGCCAAAACAAATTGCCCGCTTCTGCGATTTTTGTTCGTGTCTCTTGCGATGCTCGGCTCTTGGCTGTTGGTAGTTTACAGTTTTGTATGTCGCTTCACTTAAAATTGTTGGTGCTGGCTGCGCGCAACGGCATTTTTGCAGCGTTAGGAAATTCAAAGCAGCATTGCGTCACCTGCAAGCAACCGCAACCAACAACAATAAACAATTTCACAATAAACAACAACAACAACATAATGCGAATGCAAATGGATGAAAAACTGCGTAATTCTTAATTTATAAGATTAATTGGCGACATTTGCAAAAGTGACAACCGCAAAGTGAAGTGAAGATTTGGCTTAAATGAGTAACAAGAAAAAATCAAACAAAAAAAACTGCAATCGCTGACGGAAAACATAAGACGCACAGTGGAACACGTGCAGCCAAAAATAGAAATGATGACAGCAGGAAGTTCCTAAAAAAACACAAAATTTGCCGTCGCTCGTATACTGCAATGCTTCTGCACAAATTTGTTGTTAGTTTTGGTATGTTGGCAGCTGAAACAGGTTGTGGCACGCCTTCTGACACATTATGGACCAGAATATGGATTAATAATCCATTTTGTTGCTTTATTCTATGTTCTGGTTACGATTTAACTTGTCGATTTGGTATATTTGGTCTAAATTAAAGGGGCATGGTTAGAGGAAAATATCGGCATTTCAATGTTAATCATGAAATGCGGATCGAGGTAGACATACTGTGGCCCTTTAACCCATTATGAACCGTATTCATGCATTCGGGAAATTATGTCATGAACGCGATTGGGTATTAACACTAAAAAGACCATTGCGGTCATTTTGACTATTTCACATTTTTAAATATCTAAATAAGAAACGAATTTTATTTTAAGTAAATAAAGAGCAAACAAACTAAATACTTATTAATAAAAACAATTAATTTTTCAAAAACATAAACATAAAAAATCATCCTTTCGTACCTTACTCGCTTAAAAAAATAAATTTATTTACATACATATATATTCCCCTTCTCATCCTTTTACTATATTTATATATATTTCACTAGAAAGTTTTGGTTTCGGCCGTTCAGGCATTTTTGGCCGAAACTAAACCGAAACCACTTATTTGGGCCGAAACCGAATATTCGGTCGGACATTAATTTCTATGAACTTTTGCTTTGATGACTTTTTTATCGGGTTCTACAATTAATCTACAAGTAGGGTTCTTCAATTACAATTAGCCACATCGGATATGGAAAACTTGCAGTCAGTCTAGTGTTAAGATATCACAATCAAGTTTGGTATGAACTTCTTAAAGAACACAATTATGAAAAACAAACGTGGTCCATCTGTGCGTTCATCGAAACCCGTTCAGACACCCGTTTTTGATCACAACTTATGCGAAACTGTCAAACTGTGCCCAGATTCATGTAGCTAAAAATAAAATATCATACGTATTTCAAGTAATCAGCAGATAAACACCATAACAATGACAACAAAAAGAACAACAACAACACCGAACACAAAAGGCTTATTTTGGTAAACAAATTTCGGAGTGCAATGACACAGCCGAGAACATGCAATAATTGCCACAATCAGAATAATTGAAATGGCAACAATAACGACAACAACAATGACATCGAAAACAGCAGAAGCAACAACAAAGACACTAACAACAAACGCAATAATCACCGAATAATATTGTATTGTCAAGAGGTGCGCACGGGGTGTAATAACAGCGGTGCAAAAAAGCAATAACAACCATAACAGCAGCAAAAAAATAAAAGCGCCAACAACAGCATCGCCCCACCGCCGCGCAACGCACTTCGTATGCTCGAAATTGTGCCAAGGCTGCACCGAGAGCGCCCAGTCGCTTCAGCGCCGATGCCAACAGCTGCGATGGCGTAGGCAATTATGAGAATGGCAATCGAAAAACTCATATCCAGAAGTTCAAATGATACGAAACATTCATTTATTCATTCATTCATTTCAAATTGTTAAGGCAATTTCATAAAAAACTTGAAACTTACATTAAATAATGTTTTTTTTTAAATTTCTCCCAAATTTATAGACACCACACGTGAAGAATTATCAGGTTATGGCAGTTTATCAGAACTTAAAAAGGGAATTTTTGAGCCAAATTTCATTCGAAACCAAATTTTGCATTTTCTATTTTTTTTTTTATTTTGAGGGGTTTGAACCCCAAATCCCCCTGTGTGCGCACGTATATTTATGTATATGTATGTAAGAACATATTAGGGATTGCAATCCCGGACCAGTTTTACAATCCCGGGATTTTCTTGGGATGGAATAAATTTTTTAAGGAAATAACTAAATCAGACGCATATTTCAATCAAATAAATTTTATTTTCGTATTAAATACAATTCTGTGTTCCTACTCTAAAACTTAGAACAAAATATTCATGACAAATGACATGAAATTAATAAGATGAAAATTAATTTAATTGCCAAACTACTTGGCAAACGCAAACTCAGGGAAGTTTTGGGGTTTATCCCCCCGCCCCTCACCCCAAAAATACCTACTGGTAAAAAATATGGTTCCGAATGGTATTCGGCTCAAAAGTTGTACGCAAAACCCCTTCCCAAAATGAAATCCTATGTGCGCCACTGACCTACGAGTATAAAAAACATTCATAGCGAAATGAAATTGCTAGAAAATTACGTATCCCAAACTTTTGGCTCCATATTTAAACTTGTATCCCAAAGCAGTAGTAAATCGGTGTTGGTCGACTTATTTATACACTACAGTTTCAACGAATTTTGAACAAACGACAAAATATAATAACATTTTACACAAACAAGAGTAATTTTTAAATGCTGTAATTTGTAAAAAGTACGTGTCACATGCATTAGAACCTTTATAATTGCATTAATCATCATTTTGTTGGACCATTTACACTTCTTAAATATCTGGCCGTGTGACAGTAATGTTACAAACCCTAATTAACTGAAGTTTCATTACTGTTAGATGTGAGCATGCTGGGTATTGTAACACAACCGACACAAACTGTACTTCATGTGAAAGCAAAAAATGGTGTGACCATAGTATAATATTTGTTTACTTTTTTCGCGCCAAAAGTTTAGTGCACAAAATTTTCTGAACCCACAGATGGACAGACACAACTTAATCGATTCTTGCCATGAAGCTGAACTATTCTACACAATTCTTTCGCCAATTCTTCTTTCATGTGCTGCGAACTTCATAGTGCCGCACATATGCCTCGCCAACCCAGTGTAGCGTTCAAAATTACAAACATTGACTCAGTCACGCGTATGAATTGACTGAATTGACTGAATGACGGCCATTAAGCCCACTTCAGAACGCTCATTGTGTAAAATTGCCCGAATGCCTTAAAACCGGCTACTAAGAAAAAGCACAGCATACAACACTACCAACAACAACAACAACAACAACAATAAGAACATTTCTTCAAGTCGTCGCAATGGCAACAGCCACCACCCCGTTAAGACAATCAATATTTGGCATTTCTTTGATTGATTAGTTACACTTGTTAGGCCGTTAGCCGCATTAAAATATGCCTGAAGAAACAAAGCCCGCACCCGCACCCCTCGTTTCGAAGACAATCGCACTGGCAGCGCCACATTCAGCCAGGCGTAGCGTGTCGTGTCGCGTCGTTCCATTCGAGCAATTTACACTCCACTGCTTTGTGCCGCTTTAAAAGTTGACAATTTGTCGTGTACCGTTATGTTAACATTACAAAATGTCTAGCAATAAAATATAACAAGCGATTCTTATTGTCTCAACATACAAATAAAAAAAAGAAAAATCGAAAATGTTGCTCAAGACGCCAGCAAAAGCAAGCACCAAAATAATAACCCTTTGATGGTTGCAGTCTATTTATGGTTTTTTGACAGAGTGACTGCTAAAAACTGCTAAAATTTTGTTGGTGTTCTTCTTATAAATATTTTTTAATACTGCGAAAACTGGTTAATTTAGCAAATTTTATGAATGAATGTCGAGAATAATCAAATGGCTTATTTTTCCATTATTTAGTATTGTGAACGGTTTTTTAATATTGTTGCAAAACAGGTTAGTATTACTGAGTTAGGGAGAAAGTCTTAAAGAGATAACGAACACAATTACACTAAACCGAAACAAATTTAGTGGACTGCGTGAGACACGCTACGAAAAACGTACCGAAAGCAGAACTTGTTGGACACTCAAGGGAAAGTTTTTCTTCAATCGGGTCAAGTCATTAAAAGAAGAAGAAGCACAAGAACAAAAAGCAAGAAAACTGCTTAGAATCTTCTTTACAACTACTGAGCCATTTTCAGACTTCGTCTTTTGTACCTGAAAGTTTCTAATTCTAGCTTCGAAATCAACACTGACTTTTGAATCGATTAGTGCTGTTGATGTTGATGTGAGGGGGACCTTCAGTCCATTCGGACCATAGTACTAGGCCCATGGGGCAAGGTAAGAGAAGGGAGAGGATGGGAGAGAAGGGTTGTGAAAGGGATTAAGGGTTCTCACTCCTCACGAACCTGAGGAGGTCGGGGAGAGGTGAAGTATGAGCTTCGTTCAGTACAATCCTCCATCCGGAGCATTGTACTAGGCCCATGGGGGAGGATGGTAGGATAAGAGAAAGGATAGGAGAGAAAAGTTGTGAAAGGGATTAGGGGTTCTCACTCCCCCCGAATTTTGTGGTTTCTTTGAGAAACCTGAGGAGGTTGGGTAGAGGTAGAGGTAGAGGTAAAGGTAGGGAGGTAGCCAATACATCGTACCCCAATGTGCGTATCTTGCATGGGAAGGGTAGGATTAGAGAAAGGATAGGGGAGGAGAGTTTTGAAAGGGATTAAGGGTTCTTACTCCCCCCGAATTTGCTGGTTTCTTTGAGGAACCTGAGGAGGTTGGGGAGAGGTAGAGGTAGGGAGGTAGGCAATACATCGTTCCCCAATATGCGTCTCTTGCATGGAGGAGGGTAGAATAAGAGAAACAATAGAGGAGGAGAGTTGTGAAAGGTATTAACTACTCCCGAACTTTCTATTTTCTTCGAAGAACCTGTGGAGCTCAGGGAGCGGTGAAGTATGAGCTTCGCTCAGTCTATTCGGAGCTTTGTATTATGCCCATGTGGAGGGTAGGATAAGAGAAAGGATAGGGAGGAGAGTTGTGAAAGGGATTAAGGATCCTCACTCCCCCCGAACTTTTTGGTTTCTTTGAGGAACCTGAGGAGGTCGGGGAGAGGTAGAGGTAGGGAGGTAGGCAATACATCGTTCCCGAATATGCATCTCGTGCTTCTTAAGAACACTGGACAATGGGAGATGTAATGCTGATATTCTCTAGAGGCAGGATTTGCATGTAGGCTCATCGATGATTCGCATGTTAACCACATGTATTGTGTCCTGTGATCGCTCCGATCATGACTTACAATTCAATTCTCTCCAGTCGAAGAAGAAAGTCCGCTCTCTCCTTACTCGGTGCTGTCACAAAACGCGATTCGTTATTCTGCAGGATTCCACTCTGGTCCACTTTCCCTATGAACACTTCTCACATGGTTCTTCGTTCATTCATTGTAGGAACTCTGTAGCGCTGATGCCTATTTGTGATCCTATGCCTATTTGAGATTGGCCAGATTATCGTCTGCTTCGTAACCAAGAACACTAGAGTATCCCGGAACCACATAACAGTCAGCTGTGTCTTGTGACATCTCTCAGTTTTGGCTTAGGATCTTTGATAGTTTGAAGGGTTTTTTAGGGCCTTTAGTGCCTTTAATGTGTTTTCCCCACAGAATCTGTTTAATGAGCTAGCAGGACATATTCAGGATGGCATGGACCTCCCTTTGGAAAACCGTAGCTATGTTTCCTGTGGCGTCAGAGTACATGGTTTCTCCAGGTTTCTTCCAAGTATCAACTAGCTCCAGTTCCTTGACAGGTCTTGGAGCCATCTGTATGGAATACATGCGGAAGACCCTGAGTCGTGGACTCTTTTAGGATATATCACGAGAATCGTTCGTAACTTTAGAAAATTCTAAGCAGAACTACAGATTCTATCGTTATGGACCAAAACCGGTATTCTCATGAGCTCCAGGAACGGCTAGTTTTATCTGCCTTTTATAAGTGGTGATGTGTTGGCTCTGAAGTTTTGATTCGATTAAATAATTGGTGCAATAATGTTTCACTGTGAATTGATTTATCGAAAAAAGTCGACTTTAGACAATTTTGAGTTGTGACTCTTTTGTACTTAGTGTGCGATGTGTGTGTGTTTGTGTGGCAAGGCAGCCAGGCGGAAGACCTGCAACGTACTCGTCTGTACTCGCACATATCAACGTTTTTCCGTAGAATTCCGAAAGTGCTTTCGTTAGTAAGAAATCCACTGGACGCGACGCGGGCAATGACACAAGATACATTACGAGTGTTGCGAATAACTTCGATTTTCTAACAATTGTTTTCAATTTGTCGAGCTGTGTGCGGGAGGCAGCCAATGCACCAATTTGCCGAGGGTATTCAGCGTACGGCGGTGTGGGCGATGTGAACGTGGAGTGAGTCGGGACGCTAACAAGCGAAATGCTTAAATGTTCGCCTGAAACGTGCACGGGTGACGGAACAGCAAATAAGGGAGCAACGAACACGAAATCACAAGCACAAGTTTGCCATTTTGTTGGCGTGTTGTTGTTGCTTTTGTTGTTATTTTTTGTTGTTGTTATTAGCATTGTTTTGAATGTGTTGATTTTGTGCGCAGATATTGGCTTTGATTGAAAATTGGTTGCGGGTAAGTCAGGTCGAATGGGCGCTGGCGGAGAGCGGCTAAATAGAAAACGGAAGCGGAAATCGTTGAAAGGTAATTTTCGTTCGCCAGCAGTCCGTCCCGTCTACCACAACAACTGAGCACGCTGAAGCGAACTTTGTATTTCTACAGATGTAGAAATGCTTATTATAAAAATCTCGATATATTATTTCAGGTATGTGTGTTCACATGTATGGAGTTAGTGTTGCCATATGTTATGGTTTTTAACAATAACGAAAAATTGGATTGAAATACAAAATTACAGTACAAGTAGAACAATATTTAATTATTACTGGGTGATCAAATTTTTAAGGCCATAAAAAACTTTTTTCAATAGAGTAAAGGCTATTACTTTTTTGTGCGTATGTATGTTTTTTATATAAATTAGCAAAAACATAATAGATATTTTTATTTTTAAAGGTTTTGTAAATTTTTCAAGCCTTCTCTCATATATATTTTTTTTAATTATTGCAGTCAATCATTTTAGACTTCTTTGATTTTAAATTTAGAACCTTCTTGGCTTCATTGCTTAGTGGCTTTTTGAATCAATCAATATTTTGCACAGTCCCAATTCACATTTGATGGTATCGAAGTTAAATTAACGATCACATTTTCAACAATCGAATTACTTAATACAATACTAGGTTCAAGTCCACATTACCCCTTTGCCCCCCTTTCGAGAGCAAAAGTTCGAAAATTAAATAAAATTTTTAAATAAAAAAAAAATTTTTAAATAAAAAGAAATAAAAAAATTAAAAAAATAAAAATAATAAAACTGAAAAGTAGTGCCCGACTAAATCTTCGTTTTTGGCATCGGTATTCGGCTATTCGGCAGCCGCCGTGGCTCAGTTGGTTAGTGCGCGGTCCAACGAGTCGCATGCAGAGCGACGCAAGATCGAATACTGCATGTAGTAACACCTAAAAAAAATAACGGGAAACTCGTTTTCTCTTTCGGTGGCTGTCCTCTCAGCTGGAAATGGCAAACCTCTGAGAGTAAAAATTGCCTATGAAAAAGCTCCCAACCTGCCGTTCGGAACCGGCATAAAACTGTAGGTCCCTTCCACCCGCGTACAAGTTCACACGCACAACACGGGTGGTTGCGGGAAGCTAGGCCTTAGTCTCGCGTAAGCGGGCTGTCGTGCCAGTCAATTATTAATTAAAAAATTCGGCTTATTAGGCCAATTTTAAATCTTCTGATTCAGCTTCGGTTAAAATGACCGAATACTTTAGCCGAAGGTTTTCGGCTTCTAATGCAAGTCAATTTAGTCTGTTTCGAAGTATTTAATGAAGTATTAGTTGTTAACGATATTTCGAACATCGCGAAAGGCGTTGCGATCTCCTGAGTGAAAATTCAGATAAGCTCCTTTTTTTTAGCTAAAGTTTACATATATAGCAAAACTTAACAGTTCAACTGACAAAAAATTCACTAAATATTCAAATATATGTATGTATATATATGTGTATATTTTGTTTTGCATATACATATGTATGCATATTCCTGTACTAATTCTTAAAGGGGAAAAATGAATAAAGAAAGATCGACTAAATTTGTTCAGTTTTTTCCTCAAAATATTTTTTTTTAGTTTTTAACTGCGGCCGAATATTTTATGCCGAATATTCTTCTTCGGCTTTGGCCAAAAATCCACCTTCGGTCAGACACTACTGAATAGTTTTTGTCGCAATGACTTTTTTCAAATTTAAAATTAATCCCGTAACATTTCGGTTGAAACCAGACATGTGGCAACTCTAGCACATCTACCAAATGCATGCTGCAATAAATGCTGTTCGTTGGGGTGCAATGGAATTCATATAAAAAACTTTAATAATTCCAAATCCTTGATTTGTTTGATGTGGTTTACGATTTTGATTGAAATTGTTGAAGCAAAATTTCAAATTGATTTCTTATTAAACATGTAGGTGTGTGTAAGTTCATCTCAGTGAAACCAAATTTCAGTAGTACCAGGGTATCCATAGTTAACTACAGTATTGATACTTGCAAGCAAAGATCTTTTTTTATATCACATGCTAACTTCTCCTTTTCTATGGCATGGAAAACCGTTTCTAATTGATTCGGTTTGATACTCACCACTTTTTGATATTGAATACAAGACCGAATACAAAACTAAGTATAAGTATGGATGCTACGTTAGTTTCTACACTTACTATAGTTATTCCCAAAAAAATAATAACAAAAACACATCCATTGGCCAACTCGAAATACCGCAACCTGTGCACTCTTTCACCGAATACTGCTTCCATTCGAATACTGCTCGGCTAGTTTTGGCCTGACCATCATCCCGCCAGCACCTACGCTGACGTGCAATAAACAAATGCGAGTTATTATAATGCGCCAGGAATCATTCATCTTGCGTCGCTGACACTTAGAAACGCGGCGTTTGCGTCACTGCCGCCTTGGTTGCCAATTGGCAATGCGTAGCAAGAACTGGCTCTGACCACCACCGCACAATGTTTTGATTTTTGTTCTGCTTTCGTCACAGCTTTCGACGCTTTCGACGCCAACGGCCGGTCCGCCTTCTACACACCTCCGAACATAATAGTTGGTCGCACGCGCTGCCGTGTTTGTCGTACACACAAGCATTTACCTGGCTAAGGAATTTGTGTACATGTGTGTGTGTGTTTGTGTTTAGATTTGAATATTTTGTGCTGACTTTCGATTTTTTGCGATGCTGTCGTCACAGCGCAGTATTTGAACTTCGCCGTTTTGAATGGTCTTCTACGCAAGCCCCCCGCTGGCCTATTTGCACCAATACTTCTACATTAATTGAAAACGGTATTTGGGTATTTGAATTCGCCTTCACTTGTACTACGCTCGTAACGGCTTAAACTGGTTTTGAAACGCGCAAAATTAAGACTTTCTATACGTCCATTCATCGGTTTGCCATCAGACTAAATAATAGACGGATGATGCGACGACGATTCAGCATATAGAATGTTGGCAAAGACGTCAATCAGCTTTTAATTGAATTTTCAAATTTGCAATAATCCAAATCTAATCAAGTGTGATTAGTAAAAACGTTCAAGACTATGCCAGTTTCTGGTTTTGATCTCTTATCTTTTTTCCTATCATTGTGGAATGTTTTTTTTTTGGTTTAAAAAGTGGTTCAAAGTAAAGACAACTTTCGATTGATCTCAATAAAAAGAGTATTCATTCAATTTCTATAACGTTTTATTTAAATAAGCATGAATTGAATTATCAAATGGGAAAGAAAAAGTTAGGCAGAATGCTTTATTTGGTTAGGTAATGTTGGAAAAGATATCTCTTCTTCTAAATGCGCAAATATCACTGAATTATACAAACGAGTTAAGAAGAAGAAGAAAACATATGGAGAAGAAGAAAACATATGGTGGAGCACAAATGTGGAAAACATATACATATGTTTTTAAATTTATAAAAATTATAAAAAATTTGATGATTGCACCAAAATTCTAACTTGAAACAAATGTATATTTAATTATACTACATTAAGTAAAATAGTTTTTTTTAATAAAAAAAATAAAATTAAATTAAAAAATAACTAAATTAAATAGTTTAAATAATATAAATAAAATAAACTAAAAAATAAATAGATAAAAAAAATAAAACAACAAAATAAAACAAAATAAAATAAAATAAAATAAAATAAAATAAAATAAAATAAAATAAAATAAAATAAAATAAAATAAAATAAAATAAAATAAAATAAAATAAAATAAACTAAACTAAAATAAAATAAAATTAATAAAATAAAATTCAAATTAAAAAAAATGTTTACGTTATATTCACTTTTTAGTTTCACCGATTTTTTCGTAATAAAAATAAAATAAAATAAAATAAAATAAAATAAAATAAAATAAAATAAAATAAAATAAAATAAAATAAAATAAAATAAAATAAAATAAAATTAAATTAAATTAAATTAATTAAATAAATTTTAAAAATAAATTAAATAAATTAAATAAATTAAACTAAAATAAAATACAATAAAATAAAATAAAATAAAATAAAATAAAATAAAATAAAATAAAATAAAATAAAATAAAATAAAATAAAATAAAATAAAATAAAATAAAATAAAATAAAACAAAATGAAATAAAATTAAATTAAATTAAATTAAACTAAATTAAATAAAATTAAATTAAATAAATAAAAAAATAAATTTAAAGAAATGTTTTACGTTACATTAACGTTATATTCATTAATTAATGTTTTACGTTATACAAAATAAAATACAACAAAATAAAATTAAATAAAATTAATTAAAATTAATTAAAATAAAATAAAATAACTAACATAAAATACAAATTTAAAACAATGTTTACTTTATATTAACTTTTCACCGATTTTTTGGTAATAAAAATAAAATAAAATAAAATAAAATAAAATAAAATAAAATAAAATCAAATCAAATCAAATAAAATGAAATAAAATGAAATGAAATGAAATGAAATGAAATAAAATAAAATCAAAATAAATTGAAATAAAATAAAATAAAGTAAAATAAAAAAAAATAAATAATATAAAATAAAACAAAATAAAATAAATCAAATAAAAAAAAAATAATTAAAAATTTTGTTTTTACGTTATGTTCACTTTTTAATTTCACCGATTTTTTGGTAATGCGTCTAACTGATATCAATAATATGTCTCAATCTCATCTAAGTCGGATGATTACTTAGAACGTTATAAACTTTTGTTTTTATTAACTTTATTAATTGTGGCAAATCGGGGATTAACTATATTAACACGTTCGCGGACGTGAATGCTATAGCATTCAAATTGTAAACCAATTTTTATTAATTACATTTTAAATAAACTGAAATTTTTGTAAATAATATGCTATATCATTCAATGTGTATAAGGGCTAAAATACGAAAATCTGACAACTGCAACAATATATGTGTAATCAAATTTAAGATAGTTCTTCTAGTTTCCACAAAAATTGACTGTCCGCGAACGTGTTAATACTCAAAATTACCCGGAGGGTACTTTGCCGTTCCTTATCCGGCCTTTGATCAGTTTTTTCTTAAGCGAATTTTTATTACTATTCGGCTTAGGTCGAATATTTAGTTATGCCGATTATTTGGCTCCGGCGTTAGCCAAAAATCCACCTTCGGTCGGATACTAGTTGGCAGTGTTGGCTCTTAAAAAAACATTCGAAAAGTTCGACATAAAATTGTCATCCGAAGTATGCTTAAGTGAAAGGAATTTTACTTAACCGAAGTTTGCTTAACTGAAAACACTAAATGGCCGGAAAAATCAATTGCAAGCGGACTCGACTGCACATTTCCTACTAAACGATCATTAGTTCACCAGCTCTTAAGGCCTAAGGAACTCCACCTGGGACCGCTAGAGACCCAACAGATTCTATGAGTGGCCATATCGGCCGAACCAGTGTAACCTAACCCAATCTAACCAAACCACATCGTTGCGTCGCCTTCGCCTTTGGCTGTAAACATCGGCAGTGTAGAGTGAATCAAAGTGCGACTTTGACCGTAAACAATTTCTCAAACGCTTGATTTTTTTCGGCTATAATATTTATGTTTGTAGCCATTGTTATTGTCGACAATCTGCGCAAACGAACACACGGCAAAGGGGTTGGCGTATTGTTGTTTACTTTCATATTTTGTTTGCTTTGTTTTTTCTTTAATTATTTACTTTTCTTTAAATAATTTTATTTTCACGTTTCACGTTCAACTGCTTTGACAAATTCACATCAAATTGACGTCAATAAATTTAAATTCGCAGAATTTTTAGCTCAATTCGTTCGGCTGGTCGTAATAAATGTGGTTTTTGTTTGCAATGTACTGAGGCACACACACGGCCAACAGCAAATTTTCAACTATAAATATTCTATTTGTTAACTGCACACTTTTCGGTTAATGTTCAACAGCGGTTAATTCGCAGAAAATTCAGTTTTATCGCTTGGTTTTTTGTTGATTTCAATCGACTACATACGTGCAGATGAGTTGATTGCGCGAACATTTGCAGCTCAAAAGTCAGTTCATGAATGGAATTCGACATAATCCAATACACAGAAATTGCAAAAAACACATGTGTGTGAATTATCGGAAATGCCTCGCAGTGTAAACCTGTCATTACACACACAATCACATAATCGTAAGCGTTTGTAACTCGTATCTGTGGGTCTTGTGAAACCTGCTCGCCTTCGTTGAAGCTCTAATGCCGGCAAGTAAATCGCTGTTTGTTTATGAATTGCACGGAAATTCCAACATGATTCTTCGAACCGACATTACTAGGTGTGAACTTACCTGAAATTGGCTTTTGTCGAGTTATTAGTAGCGACTGAGTTCAGTAAAAAAATTTCATTTGTAAGCAATGTCGTAATATTTGAAATTATTGATAATTTAAAGTTATCGATTGCAGCCGTTGATTGGGAAAAAACATAGTTACGAGGGTAATTTGAAAAATAGCGAGGCAACAACTATTGAAAATTCGACGTTATTGTTTAGAAAAATCGAAAAAGGTACGTAAAAAACTGACCAAAAAATTAAAAGAAAGAGGACTTTTGAAATTCTGATCGATTCATAAAAAGTGACAAAGTATGAATTCACCACCACACACCTGAAAGCATGGAACAGTCAAAGCGGTGACTTGAAGCAAAGAATATGAAGTAGTATTACTTCATATGAAAGAATATGAAGTAGTATTACTTCAGAATATGAAGTAGTATTACTTCATATTCTTTGCTTGAAGCCGACTATTTAAAGTTCTATCCAGGGACCGTACCGGTTATGGTTTTTATCAAAAAAGTCAGATTTTAACTGTTATCTTTTAACTATTGTATTTCCTTAAATAAATAATATTTATTTTGTAACATTATTTTTATTGATACTTTTTTTGCATATCTAGTGTGGATTTAGTGTTGTATGG
Organism: Melieria omissa; assembly: GCA_963971225.1. NCBI lineage: Eukaryota > Metazoa > Arthropoda > Insecta > Diptera > Ulidiidae > Melieria > Melieria omissa. The sequence goes on along the minus strand of OZ020268.1, from coordinate 106,069,464 downwards.
AGATTCTTAATAATGTGTTATCGATGCTCCGCAACCTCTCATTTTATGCGGTTTGGTGAAAAAGTGCATGAGCCAAAAAATTTTGGTGCTAGGGTGGGGCTAAATGGCGTCTCATCGAGGTCAAAGTTCACAAAAAGGGTGGGAAATGCGACAAATTGCTCCACAGTTGGTCATAAGTTGCTCTTAGAGGGTTAAAATCTAGGACCGACCCCTTTAGTTTTCCTTACTGAACATTTCTTTCAAACATACTCACCCCCTATTTCCAACCCTTAATGGGGCTCCCATACAAAATGATCGTAGATGTAGTAGTTAAGTAAGCGAGAAAACATCATATTTCGGAAACTACTGAACCGATTTCAATGATTTATTCAGCGATCGCCAACATTCTTGAGTACAAAAAATACAAAATTAATTAAGGTTAAGGTTCAGAATTGTGAGGTTGCCAACTTTTGGGTTTCCTCAAAGCAAAAATCAAAATGTACTGTCGAAACCCCATTAACCTCCCCATTTCTTAACCCTTTCGACCCCAAAGTGTCCTGAGAGCAACTTCACTTTTTTGTCATCTTATAGCAAAATCTACTATTGATTTATGAGTTTAATTTTAGTAGGCACTAACAAATTAATATTTTTTGAAGTGAATTACTAGCAAATAAAAACAAATTTACTGTTATCCGCATAATAATTTCCAATAATTTGCAGCGATATCAAGGAAAGTTTGTGTTCTAATTGAAGTCTGCGAATTGGGCGCGTTTGATCAAAAACCTTTTTTTAATTTTTAATATAATAAATTAATTTAATTAATAATAATAAATAAATTCAAAAAGTGATAATTTTGTATTTTTCCACAAATATTAAATAATTTTTCTGTAATTAAAAAATATTTATACAAAATTTATTTAACCCATTTTAAGCTAAACTTGTTCAAAAGTAAACTAGCTCTAGAACTTTAACAAAGAGGCGTGGCGACGAAATGTCGTGTGCACACTTCTTAGGTAAGTTTTTCATGATTTAAATACCAAAAAGTAAAATCAAGACACAGGGTAAAATTCAGGGTTCAAAGGGTTAATTAAACAATTACCTTTGACATTATACTACTTTCGTCAAAATGTATGATCTTTTTTTTTCTTATTTTTGTCCACTCTCGAAGCACTGTGCGCTGCTGAACAAAACTTGTGAAAATATTTGACTACCTCTTCAGAGAGTTCTGAAATATTTTTTGTATTTGTTCAACATTTCTTAACATGTGGTAACATTGATTTGTTGTGAATCCTGCCCCATTCATCGCTGCATGAACCACACGTAACTTGCACCAATCGAACTGATTGAAAACGTTTACATGCCGCACAGCATTGGAATGTAAAGTCGCTGCGTTGGCCCGTGGCGAAAGCAGTGCCTTACCGAACGCCTTGGCCCCAGTCGTATTGACGTCCTTGCGGCTGCCGTCAGAGAGTGCCACGTCATGTGCCTTCGCACTTCGGCATCCGCTGTCCATGCGACCGCTTGCCAAGTTGGCATTGCGTATGTAATGAGAAATTGGGTTTGCTTTGGACACTCGCTCGGAAATTTACATTTTCCACCCATGAAGCACTTCTGCTGCGCAGACATTTGCAGACAATTTTATGGCCGCACCCAGCCGCCAATAAAAGTTATAGCAAAAAAGCAGCACAGGCCGCCTGCTGTCCCAGCACTGCTGCGCTAATGGGCGCAAGTCTGCGCGCGGTGTGAAAGCATTGGATACATATTTATTTATTTATGTATGGGTGGGCTGCGATGAGGATTGGGTGTTGGCAGACGCCGCGGCATGAAAGGATCATGTCCTTGTTAACACGCCGTAAAAGATGTCGAAACATTTATGGCTGTCTGTCAATGAGTGGCACAGTCCACAGTCGTCGCCAAAACACCACACCCCAAGTCGATGCCTACAGATTTTCCTTGTGCACTAAACGAAAGCAAAGATTATGTTAAATATGGCGCAACCTCCGCTGCCAAAAAGAAGCCAACAGTGTTGTTGTTGTATGCCAATGATTCGTGTAACGACAAGTAAAAGAAACGCCGCTGCAATTGAACGCCGCACCCCACACACACAAACACACATAAGGCGCTGTCACTTCAGCTTTGTTGTTTGTTGTTGCTGCCAAAGTGCACATCTAAGGAGCTCATCCTTGACGTCGGCCAGCCAAAATGCGACGCGCTTACGCAAATGAATAAATTCCATTGGAAATGTCATATTTAACAATTTGTCATGCGTAATGCGATGCTGTGGCAATGTTGTTTGTTTGTTGGCCACTGCGACATATTGGCAACACATTGGCAATTCGGCGGCGCTGAGGCGTTGCCCCCCCACTCACTGGTAATAACCGTTTTTCCTCACATGTAACGGCGCAATTTTTTCCATTTTACGAGCGCTTCTTGTCGCCAACACACGCCTGCTGCCTTCGCCAAAGTTGGCATGTGGCAACAATTTATGTAACGCAATGTGTGTTTGACAGTGTTGTGTGTGTGCTGGAGTTTTGATTTTATAAAAATTTTATTGCATATTAACCCTTCAAATTGCGCGTAAAATGGCATTTTGCATTTCGGCGACGGTACTTAGCCGAATTGAATGTCGCAAGCGAACGTTTTCAATACGGAAAGGCTGCGCGCCGGAAATGGCAACGCTTTGTCTGACTTAAACCAAGAAACAAATCTTGATATCCACAATTTAAGCAACAAATTCAGTTACTGAAAAGATTAGCAGACATTGATTGAAAACTTGATAACTCAAGCTACACTTAACAACTGTCAGAGAGGTTACTTTTATAGGTTAGGTTGAGTGGTAGCTCTAAAAAACTCACTTAGAGCTTAGTTGAAGTGCCACATTTTCAGAGTTTGATTGATAACTTGGTACAGGCAGACGGAGCTGAGTAGTGGTAGCACAGAGAAGCTTGTTGAGTTGATTCGTGACAAATTATTCAAACGCTAAACTTTACTCTGGACAAGAGGAAACCCCATTCGACTCCTTATAAAACAATGTTCAAGATGGCAAATTTTTTCAATGTTTAATGTACCATGCCTTGCCATGCGCACACAGGGAAAGGTTTTTGGGGTTTAAACCCTCCCAGAAATATCTTTAAGTTAGTACAGAAATTTAATTTATAACCGTCGCATACATATCCAATCATCAATATTCAATCATCAATAACACTAGATACTCAACTCAAAAAATTCACCTAAAAATAAAAGTCTTTTCTAGACTAATTTTGGGCTGCTGAACACGAAACTGAAATAAAAAAATTTCTGTAAGAAAAATCTACGAAAAACCATTTTTTCCCTGTTGTTTCAGTTATGAGCACATATCTCATAAACGAATCATCTGACCATCATCAGCTGCCCGTCGGTCAGAAGATAATATCTTAGCCTTTCCAGCGATACACAGATTGTCCAAATCAGATGAAATTTGAAGAAGTTACTGACGTTGAAAGTTGTAAAAAATGTGAATTTTTCAACCATTTTCAAAAATCATAAATTACACTGCACAACACAAAAAAATAACAAGGTTATGACAACGGATTCTGGTAGAGGGAACCAAAAAAAAATATACGTGTATCCGCGTTTTGAAAGTTTACGTCTGAATTTGTTTTTAGGGGGGGTCAAAGTTTTCCCCTTTTCGGGCATTCTTATGGTAAATCGGCATACGAAAACCATGTAACATCACATTTTACGTATATCATACGTTCAGCAATTTGGTGTAAAATACTACGAAGAACATTTTTGTGGAGCATTTTAACCCAGTAGCTCCTATTTTTATGGGTCAATTTGACTTTTTTTCTAAAATGCCAAAAATGTCCTGTAAAACAGGACGTTTTAAAGATAAAATGTACCACAAAAATATTCTCCGTAAAATTCTACCATAGGTCTCTGAATTCATCAAAGCTCAGAAATTAACTTCAACGTCAGAATTAAGCCAAAACTGAAACTGTGTTTAAGTGTTTATTTTGTACTTAATCAAAATTTGTACTAAAATGTCATACAAAACTTGCACGTGGAATAGCAGAGAGAAGGACAACTAATATTCCACATAAGGCGATCATAAAAGTCTCTATCCACTGCTTGTGCCAACAAAAAAAATTCTTTTACTACCATTATCTGCCATCTGGTTTTAAAATCTAAGATGAAAGATATATTATTTGAAAGAAAAATGACAAAGTTATGATGCACTTAGTGAAAACACCAACTTTTTACACCGTGCGAAAAAAATGTTATTTTTTTGCCGAGACCCATCCAAATGTTGACATAGGCGTGAAACTAGAGGTCATTTATAGTAACCTGGCATAGTCAGTTTTTCATTTTCTGACCCAAAGTCCTCTTTAAAAGACTTTAAAACATTTCAATATTTTTTTTTAATATTTGCGGTTGTGCAATGATGAAGATGTGGGTATCAAATGAAAGAGGAAACTTGTATCCTTTTAACTAAATTTTTTATTTTGATCTTTCAGGACCAAAATATGGCTGGTACGGAAAACATACATGTTTCGGGTCTCAGTCTGTAGATTCATACATCTAAATTTTATTCTACATATTTCAAAGTTATCGAAAAAGTTACACAGGCTGAATCTCAACAACAATTCGAATAATATTGTCTCCCGTTTGAAAATTGTTGTTAGTTTGTTACCAACAAATTATGAAATGATGATGTCATCACAGGATTTGTGTCACCGAACGCATATCCCAAGCGAATCAATGTGAGATATGACATTTTGCTAAATGTGTCTAGAAGGACATGGAATGGATGAGAAACTAACGCATGGGAATTGAAATGTGAACAAATTTCACATGTAAATATTTTCACGTGTGTGAAAAGTAGGATCAAAACAAAGTAGGCAAAAATTTGCTGTACTCCATTAGTTGTCATGGAAACTGCATGTCAGTTGACTACCAAGGCGAATTCATACCAGGTGATAGCGTAAGGACAGCAACAAAATTTCAATGTATTTTGTTTTTGTTTTCTGGGTTTAGATTGTCAAAATCAGCCAATCAGAACAAAGCTTGCTTTTTCATTTTAAACTGTCAAAGTTTTACACAGGCACTTTGACAATCTAGACCTTTTCTACCACAAAAAAAAATCAATTCGCCTCATTTAACGCTATCACCTGGTATGAATTCGCCTTGGTTGACTACTGAAGTGAATTCAATATGAAAATGTTTTTGAATGAAAGTTGGCCCGTCGAAAGTTGGTTTACAAATACTGCGAAGATTTTCCAATCAAAAAGAAAAGTGAAATTTTAAATTACTTCAGCGAGTTAAGTTTTACAAAACTATTTATTTACAAGACCAATTGCACAAACTTCGTGATTTGACTATCCCGTTCAGACTGTATAACCGTCATAGGCGGAGTAACAGGGAACTGTCTGCTAGCAGTTCATGCGCAAAGGATGGGTTTGACGGACAGGGAAAGTTGCAGAATGTGCGGGGAAGACGATGCCCTGGAGACAATAGAGCTGCCCCGCCATCTCAAGACAACGCTCGGCAATCTTAGGAGCACCCGAATTCGCCGGATTATCGGAAACGGCGATGCTAGGCCTAAAGCGGTTGCTGAAGTTTGCCAAAAATACTCGTTTTCTCATGGATCACTACTATAACTCTTAAACGAATCTCCATCTGGCATCACTAAGGACCCAAGAAGGTTCTATGTGTGGCTACTCGTGGCCAACCAGTCATACCTAACCTAACCTACAAGACCATTGTAGCTTAAAGAAGAGGAAAATCCAGTGAAAGGTAGTCTGGTAGTGGGAGAACATGTGGTTTGCAGGATTTTAGAACACATGGCAAATTAAAGGCTGAAACTGCAGGTCAAATTGCAAAATCGTACACGGAACTGGAAAGAAAGTACCAAGTCGACAAAAAAAAGGAGAAAAAATACCTTCAAGATATGAACATTGATAAATTGGCAAATAAACTGCCCCAGCTGTCACAGAAAAGAAAGAAATAGCTATCTTTGATCGTTTACGGCTTCTTTCCTGAGATCTGTTTGCTGCAAAATCAAAGAAGATTTACATCATGGATGATGTTGAGGATGGCTATTTTACGGTCGAAGGAAATGAAGTATTAATTCAAGTTTGCAGGTACTGAAATTCTTGATAAAGTTAAATTCAAAAAATTATCAAAAAATGCCTTCCAGTTAAAAAAAAAATGTATCAACAAGTATCATAACACGATAAATTATTTGTTGGCCAGGTTTGAGGTTTAACGATTAACGCTTTAAGAAGTTTAAGAGGTTTAAATATTGGCTTCATGTCAACAGAAAACAATCCACCAAATGTGGCACAACTCAGAACGATAGACACGTTTCTGGCCAGTTTGAAAAGGAAAGTCTTCGGAAAAGGGTATTGAGCAAAAAATGTCGATTAATTCATAAATAAGAATAATAAAGAGCAAATTAATACAAAGGGTATTCAGGAGACGATGCGTAAAGTGCCCCTAAATATAAGAAAAACCGATAGATATGGTTACAAATACTTTTTGTATCTAAAATTACTTGTTAGTAGTTTGTACTGCAAAAATTTCGGCAATATCTATATTTTGAAAAATAAAAATTCTGTGGACATAAAGGTGTTTGTTCATATTTCATTCCCCATACATTATTTCGTAAAGCCGAATTTGTAAAGAAGATAATGTTTGCACTGATGCAGCTTAGTAAAGTCGCAAACTTTACTTTGGGAGCTAGAAAGATCCTCTCCTGGATCCACTACTGGTCCTCTACTGGACATGGCCTGAACGTATGGGAGCAAAATATTTGTTAGCACTTGTCAATGTACCGTTATACTCCAAACAGCCTCTTTAACCCAACCTGTTTTAAATAAATCTATGCCACGCCCCTTTTAACTTTCCAATTGCACCTTAGTCCTGGTAATAAATTGAAGATCTCTATTACCTTTTCAAACACTTTCCAAGTCTATGCTTTGCATAACAGCGCCAAGATTTATTAACCCATCCACTACAGTCGGCATTACATTCTTCAGAAATTGTTTTGCCATAAAGCGTTTTTGTTGTTGATTTACGCCTTTCGCATAATGGTTGCGCTTTCCCTTTCGCACCTGGTCGTACATAACGTGGAAATTGAAAATGCTGGCAACAAACCAGGCCATGCCGCACATCGCTCCGCAATGTTTTGCACTCTGCACAAAATTTTATTGCTGGCACAAATTGCCGCTACAAATCTGCCGACAATCGAAACCTTGCCGCAAATCAATCTCGCGACGGGCGCGTGACTGTCTGGCGCGGCTGCTGCCTTGCCGGGCCGCTCGCCGCTCGCTACCCGTCGCCCCTGTCGCGCACACAGCTAATGGCTTTCGGTGCGTTTGCGGCAGAACGGGAACGAAGTGCCGAAACCACTTAACCGTTTCCATTCACTTTGAGGTGTTGTCGACGTCGTCGTCGAGGCGAATATGTCACAGTGCCGCGCAATAACATTTCACGCAAATCGACACAGTTCACATTTATTTGGCCATTATTTTGGGCCGCCAATTGAAACCATAAAACACGGTCGCCTTTAAAGCGAAATGTAGAAACAAAATCTTATATAAGTTAACGGTGCGGCGAAGGTTTGGAATTGCTGTTGGTTTTCTGGTTGTTATAGTTGTTGTTATTTATGAAATTATGACACAAATACGCTCAGAACAGTGAATTTGTGGGATTTGCGTCCAAACGCATTGCCGCGTTGCGCTGCAGCTGCAATCCAACAACAACAACAACAACAACAACGCGCAGATATGTACAACGAAAAACACTTTACGGGGACCTTGAACTATTTGGCACGTATTGAGCAAGAAAATGCAGCAAATTCTTGAGAAACACACACACACACACACAGCCGGCCGAGCAATTAGTCAGCCACCGAAATTCCATTTCACAATCTTGACTCATGCAATTCAAATTCAAAGAAAATCGACCGGAAAATAGTGGCGACATGCAGCAGACAAACATTTGTTGTTGCTACAAAACTAATTGCTGAATATTCAAATGTGTGGAAATTGTGGAAATTTAAAGGAAAATGCAATAACAAGCCAACTCTACTTTAAAGTGGACAGATCACGTGCGTTTTGTATTAGTTCTTTGTTAACCATTTCGCTTTGTGGTATCCATATGTATGTTTGTGGATGTCTGTAAACTCTATGGTTGCAAAAATACATTTTTTGTTGGTCCTTAGAATAGTTTGAAGTTTTAGGAAAAATACCAAATTAATAAACTGAATATTTATGTTTAAAGAAGAAAAGTATACACGTTTTTTAATGGTATATCTTGACGTATTACAGGAAGAAGAAGCAGACAAAATTAGATAACTTTTAATTTGACGTTTTCTTTCAATTTAGGTACTTTTTTTTGGCTAAGGTAAATGAAGAAATATTCAAATTTTCGTTATGCGTAAAAATTTTTATGTTTCAGTAAGTAAGTATTACAGCGAGAATTATTGACAGACGGACAGCCAAACGGCTGCTGATTCAAAAATATTAAATCGGTAGTTCTGATGATCTCTATAACGAATATTATATTATGATAGCCCTATCCCAGGGTCCACTAGAATGTCCTGTTTACAGAAAGTAATTTCGGTTTTTGGACAGTTTGGTGCCCAAATTGGCCCACTTTGCTGCCCGAAAGTTTGAAAAGTATCCTGTCAAATTATCTTCCTCGAATAATTGAAACCTTCTGAATAATAATTTTTAACAAATCTTCAAGTCCACCCAGCGCCGCTAATAGTTTGGAAACCGAATCTAAGACAAAAAAATACATAATTTTCATTTCAAAGAAAACGAACATGTCTTCCTTAAGGACATCAACTGGTAACCTTACCCAAGTCACGTTTAGCCGCAGTTCTTTTTTCGTCCATGTGATTTGAAACGAAGAAAAAATGCAAATAAGTCCTGCGAACAGCATTCGGCGTACGTAATTTAACGAGCTCAGAGTGCGAGAAAACGCAGCAAAAGACACAATAAATTGTGGCAATTAGTGCGCGAGACGGTGCGATAGAAACGCATCAAAACGCATTCAACCGATTTTTATCTGCCTTCACACCATCTCTCCTTCTCTCTCTCTCACACTTACTCACTAAAAAAACCAGAGACCGCAGAAAATATATTGCACAGGCTTTCCCCATTTTTCCATAATTATAGCAATTTTCACGTGTGTTGCCGCCACGTGCTTCATTGCTGTGCGTGAATGGTTGGATGCCAACGAATCCGAGAAATTTTAAACTTATGGGGAAAAATTCAAATTTACGGAGACACATTTTTAACACAGTTCAGCTTTACATGCTTGAAATAAATGATGGAATCAACTGATAAGTGGGCAAAGTATTTATAAAAACTTTTATACAGTTTCGGTTTTTAAAAATTGTTTCACATTTTTCAATATTCTTTCAAGGGAAAATAATTAATAAATTTATGAATAAATAAATAAGTAATAAAAAAATTCAAAAACTTGTCCTTACATTTTTATAGATAACATTGTACAACACAAACAAAAATTAGATTAAGATTAAGATTGGGGCAGCGGGAGTCGAGCAGCACCTGCCCGAGACACTGCGTCCAGTGTTGAACTATTGTGTCACGTCCCTTTATCTTACTGGAGGAGTTCGTATCCTCCGATGCTATCCAGGAACTCCTTTATTTTCCTTAGATCAAATTCAGACAGATCATTTCTCTGTACCAGTTCCTTTCCCAGTGCCCTCTTTCTTGCGAGTATGACGGCGGGATATTCCGTTATGATGTGTACAGAAGTCTCGTCGTCTTCCATACAAAATCTGCATAGTTCGTTGTCCGTGATTCCCAGTCGCGCTCTATGCATATTTAGCAGACAGTGCCCGCTTAGGATCCCCGTCATGAATCTAAGTTCTGCTCGGCTTAGCTCCAAGAGGTAATTCGATTTCTTTGCAGAGTAAACTGGAAAGAGAAGCTTGGAACAGTGTTGTCCCACTGTGTTCGACCATTTGTGGTTAGCTCGATTTAGAAATTCCTATTTTACACAATGTCTTCCTAACACTTATGATTGGTTCAGGTCCGTAGGGTCGTCTTACCGCCCCCTCCTTTGCCAATCTGTCCGCCTCCTCATTACCATCGTGTCCACAGTGCGCAGGTACCCAGTGTATTATCACTTAGTTGTCCTTGGAAAGGTCTTGGAGGATCTACTGTCTCCTAGACCAGTTTAGAGTCAAATGTCGTCGAGTTCAGAGCTTTGATTGCAGCCTGACTGTCAGACATTATGAATATCCTCTTACTTTTAAAGTTGAGTGTTGTATTGTCCTGGCATATTCATTAATGGCACTGACCTCAGCCTTGAAGACTGTGACCTTGTCCCCAGGACTGACTGAAAGTTGGGAGCTAGAGCTATAAAAAACAAAAATAAATAGAGCTTTCGTTTGTACGGTAATTATAGTGAAATTTTGCGTTTTAAGTTTACAGTTTTCCCATACACACTAACCGCCAAAAATCAAGTTTTGTAGGACATTTTAGTACCAATTTTAAATAAGTACTTACGAAATAAACACTTAAAAACACATTTTCAGTTTTTGCTTAATTCTGGCGTTGAAGTGAATTTCTGAGCTTTGATGAATTCAGAGACCTATGGTAGAATTTGATGGAGAATATTTGTGTGGTACATTTTATCCTTAAAACATCCTGTTTTACAGGACATTTTTGGCATTTTAGAAGAAAAGGGTAAAATTGACCCATATAAATAGGAGCTACAGGGTTAAAATGCTCCACAAAAATGTTCTTTGTAGTATTTAACATCAAATTGCTGAGCACATCATATACCTAAAATCTGAGGTTATATGGTTTTCCTATGCCGATTCACCATAAGAATGTGCAAAAAGGGGAAAATTTTACCCTCCTAAAAAAATTCAGACGTATACTTTCAAAACGCCGATACACCGATACTTTTTTTGGGCCCTTCTACAAGAATCCGTTGTCAGAACCTCGTTATTTAAAAAAAAATTTCATTTTGTTGTGCAGTGTAGGTAATCGATTTTAATATCATAAAGAAATTTAATTACAAAGCCCGACTTTTTGATTTTTTACGCACTTTACATTTCTTTAAAAACTGTATTTTCAAAATACATGAACACAATTTCTCAAAAACGAATGCATCAAACTTTTTGATCTATTAAACATTTCTTTAAAAAGGGACTAAACATTCATGTAAACGAAAAAATTGAAGTAAAACACCGTGACTAACTTACTCAAAAATATAGAAGAAGAATTCTGTAGAAACCTGAAAGTCGATAACTTCGCTACTTCATACATCATGGGATGTCTACCATGTGCTCTGCTGAGTTTTAAGATTTTCGTTAATTTTAAATTTTTGTCCAGTTTTCAGAGAATCGTTCAAATTGGTTCTATGTTTCCTCACTAACTTAATTTACACATTTAATTAAAATTTTATTTAAATAAATGTGTTATTGACATTAACAAATTAAGTAGTTGTAATATTTGGTCTTTCATACTAAAATGTTATAATTTATTAAAGATAGAAACCAACCTGGTTCACACCGGTCTGAACTCAGATCATGTAAGAATTTAAAAGTCGAACAGACTCAAAATTTAAGCGGCTACACCTCAAATTATATCTTAATCCAACATCGAGGTCGCAATCGATTGTATCTATCTCCAAAAGTAACATTATCCCTAAAGTAACATTTCATTTACAATTTAAACATTTAGAACAACTACAACATTTACGACAACATATTCGCTAGTTTTCTATGGCTTTAAAAAGTGGGATTGGTTTCTTTGAAAAAATATTTGAAAGGAAAACAAAAATGTGGGTTTGTCTCGCTTTTGGCTCATCTGGGGACAACCTGAAAGCAGTGAGAGCCCATTTTATAGAACCGATCATATTGTATGAGGGTTGGAGATAGGAGTCGAATATGTTCGAAAGAAACTGCACTTTTCTTCTTCTCCAACCCTCATACAAGCGAAAAATTAATGGAATCATATAGATAGATTTTAAGCCTCTTAGAGCAACTTATGAATAGCTGTGAAACAATTTGTGGAACTTCCTAGAGCACAGTGACGCATACAGGACTTAATTTTGGGGTGTTCCGTACTTAACTATCGATCTCAACACCATTTGAAACCATATTTGCCAATCACAAAATTTCGAAGAAACAAATATTTATGATGGTTTGAACCAAAGGCGCCTAAAGGATTTCATTTTGGTGGGAGGTTTGCGTACAACTTTTGAGCTGAATTCCATTTGAAACCATATTTTTTACCAGGAACTTTTGTATTTGGGGAGTTTGAAGTCCCAAGCCCCCTGTGTTTAAAGGTTTAAACATTCAAAATTCTCCTTGTGTGCTCCTTGATGGACAACAAATCTTTCGGAAATCATATAAAAATCAAATAATACATGTTAGAGTTTTTGAAATTAGATAATTTACTGAATAAAAAAAAAATTATTGAAAATTAGTCTAAAGTTTTAAAGCATTGCGTTGATTCCAGAAAAGCAGTGGGCCCAGGAGCTCGTGGGTTCTGAAAGCAAATGTATCTGAATTCCTTTCATCATTGACAACCATTTTACACTCAAAAGTTGGAAATTATGTGCTAATACTGCACAAAGAAAATCTCCTCTTCCCACCTGAGCCGTAAGCTGAACTAAGACTCAGTCAACCAGCATAATCCGCGCTGCGCCCACGACAGTTATTGAAGCGTCATCTCGCCTCGTAGTCCAGAATATGCTAAATTAACACGTTTTCGCGCAGCACACAGTGCCTACTAAGTAGCAGCAATAACAACAACAACATCTCTTTCAACCAATAAAACATCGTGTTCAAGTTGTTGACGATTCGGTGAAACCGTCTCGATTGCCGCAGGTTGACTTAATTCTCATTTTCACACCTTATCCAACGGACAACGGAAGACTTTGCCTTACGCAAAGTCGTCTACAACGCCATATAACGGCAACAACAAACGCCACCAGACTGCAGTACAAAGTGTAAACAACTTAATCTACCATCCACGTGACCAAAGACGAACGACAACGACAACGACGACAAACAAACAACCTCAGTGCATTGTCTCAGCCAACGTCGTAGTCGCTGTGTGTTATTGTTGCTGTGAGCGCGTCAACATTTGCATGCACGTGACTGACTATTGTCGCTGCTCGCCGATGGGGCATCAGAATCACAAATGACTTGGTCACTTGTCGCGTTACGATTTCTTCGGCGGTGCGTTGCATGTGGATCCGAGTCGCGGCAGGTTTCTGATGCGGCTAGCACGGGCGCAGTCTGTCAAGGTGGAAGGCGGCCGTTGGGCGACTGAAACGTGAGGAGTCTTCGAAGTGTTACGGATGTATAACGGTTTACAACAATAGTGCCAATTGTCTGGCTTGTTTTTGTTGAGAGCACGTTGGAATGTCGCACAAACTTGGGCACTTTAACACAAAGTTTACAGTCAATCTTTATCAACTGCACCAAATAGGATTACTTAGCATCTTTTCGTATGCCCAGAGATGTTTTTTAATTTTATTTTTTTCATTTTATATCAAACCAAAACTTTAACGAATTAAAACAAAATCGTATATACATTGTTCAACTTACAAAAAATATTTACAGAAAAATTTGTTTTCATTGAAATGACAATCAGGGTATTCACGATGTGTTCTATTTAGTCTCGAATTTTTTTTTTGGATAAACTTGATATTTGTAGCAAATGTGAAAAATTTACAAAAACAAAACACATGCATTTCTGAATTGGTACAAATATCAAAAATTGAACTGGCAACACCTTGTTTTACATTTAATGATTATTGTGTATTTTTTTGAAAACTTAATTCAAAGTGCCGATTGTTTCATCCATTTTTTAATTATCTGAATCAGCTGTTATTGAAATCGTTAAATTTGATCTTTCGAACCATTTTCAAAATTTTTTTTAATATTTTAAAAATTTTGTTTTAATTTTCTAATATTTTTTAAATTTTTTCTCAAAGATTTTAACATGAATTCTAATAAAACTTTGCCTGTTAACGTCTGAATAAATCAACATTTGGAACGCAAAATATCGATATCTCAAAATTTTCTTTGTTTTTTTTAATATTTTAATAATTTTGTTTTAATTTTTTAATATTATTTTTTAATATTTAAAACAACTTTTTTTTGTTTCCTCAAAGATTTTAACATGAATTCTAAAAAAACTTTGCCTGTTAACATCTGACTAAATCGACATTTGGAACGCAAAATATTGATATCTTTACATTTTCTAAATTTTTTTTAATATTTTAATAATTTTGTTTGAATTTTTTAATATTTTTTTTACTATTTTCTCCAACATTTTAAAATAAATTCTAAAAAGACTTTGCTTACATCTAACCTAATCGACATTTGGAACGCAAAATATTTATACCAAAATGTAAACAGAATCAGCTGATTCTCCAAATATGGAAATTTACAAAGAGAACGCTCACGATAAGTTATAAGAATCTTTTCGTTTTATAAATACTTATCACAAATACATCAAACTGTGAATACCCTGAACGACTTCTTTATTTTCATAAGCAACTTTTGTGTCTTCACATTCACTTTCCACCCCAATTCGAACACTCCTTCTACTCATTGTTATCAAAAATTAAAAAATTAATTAAAAACTCCTATTTACCTACACAACCCTGGCACCCAACACGTCATTGCTCCATGAATACAAAAAATACTTTCCTCATAAAATTGCACAACCCACTCTCCCACGTGCGTCAGTTGGGCGTATCTACTAAAAATCTCCTGACTGCAATCCAAGTCGATTTTAAATGTCAACTTGACGCCCAACGTCATGACAACGCCACATGCGAAACAATTAAAAAGCGAAAATTGGCACACAAACTGCACCGATGGCTTACTGCAACTAATCTCGGCCACATTTGGCTTTAAGCAGCACTTAAAGTCAACAGTTCGAGATGAGAAAATGTGGGCAGCGACCGTCAATTGCGTCACACTGTGCGACAGCAATTAAAATGGAAAAGTCATCATCGGGCCACGGCGCCGTCAAAAGGTTCGCACAACTGTGCAAGTTGCCACGAAACAGAAGCGCAGCGCAACTTCCGCAATCGCATCGTGCGGAGGCGCACACGCCAAGACCAACAGCGGCGTGGGAGTCAGTCTTGCGATGTTGAACTGGCAACAACCAACAACAACGCTGCTCCGATATTGAGCCGTTCGATGGAAAAATGCAAACGAGCTGAAATTCATCATTTTCCTCTTGACGTTGCACTCATTTATTCATATTTTTCTATCGGTTGTTTGCTTTTTATGGCACTTCTTAGTTGCATTATGGCCGCTCAGTGGGTCTTTCGAGCAGCTGGCCCAAAGTAGATTGTGTCTCGTTAGCGGCGCTTTGCGTCATAATTAATGACTCCATGCGCCGAACGGAAGTTGCGCTGTGGTGGCGTTAATTTCCGTCTGCTCAAAAGCAAATATTCTCTTTTTTAAATGTTAAATATTTAAATATGTTAAATGCAATGCTGCAAAGAAATTAACCAAATATAATTTAAACTCTAAAAATTCGAGCTGCATGAATGCTGAAACGAGTTGAGTATACGCCCCGAAGGCCACAGCGGAATTCATGGCTGGTATAGTTATTTGGTGGCCAGGAAGTTGAAAGTTTGCAGCTTAAATAGTTTGGATAAAACATTTTTTCATTGTCGTAGAAAGGCAACAAAAACTTGTTCGAAAATTGCTCACGACAGATTTACAAAAATCAACAAAATATGGAGTTGAAGGCAAAATGATTCTTACCTCAGAAAGTTTTCATATCTGTAGAGTACACCCAACAGAATCAGAGCTTTGTCTACTTTATGGTAGCCAATGAATGTGTAAGATAGGTTTTGCATTAAATAGCTGCAACATCAATTTCACAATAAACTTGTTATACTCTACTCTGCGCAAACTATCTCATGCAATTTTCCTTTCAAATATGACTCACAAGGATAACATAGAATGTCCAGTACTGCCACTAACCACTAATGATTTAAATAGAAAAACTACTCAAACATATTCCCAGCAGCGCTAAAACAATTCTGAGCTCTTATCACTTCAATGACGCAAAGATTTCAATATCTGTGCTCGTTACACTAATGTCCACGTCATCTTCCTCTTAGTCGGTCGTTTATGTTATTTCCGGACAAACAAACAAATCACACAAACAGTTTGCAAGCTTTAATTGGAACTTTTTCATAAATATTGCAATAGGATACCAGAAGTTTTTCCTTCTCCTAATCCGATCCACTGTCAATTGTCAGGCAATCGCTGCCGGCGACTGTCAATGGCCAATGACCATTGCTGGTCATCCTAATGAATAAATAAAAGGCACTCGAACTTTTGCAATAAATCCAATCGTCCTCGTAGCCAAGTCGACTATGGAAAATCCCAATAAAAACCATTTGAACAATGACTGAGTCGTAGTCGGAGAAGCAGAAGTTTCCATATGGAAAACGCAGCGCCATGATGAACAAAAGGTCACATGGCCACTGCCATCATTCTGATGATTAATAAATTACATACATACAGACAAAACACTCAACTGCCAACCCACACCCCATTCCCCCCCACTTCATTCTCGTCAACTATTGCGCATCATATCGTAAGCGATATCAACCATTCGACAGCGAAATTCAATTCTTGTCAGTGCTGACAGTCGCTTACAATTTCCATACTGTGTTCAAATGGCTCACGCGTGCACCCTTTACTTAGGGACTCCGTCAATCCAGCAATACAACAATTCTCCCATCATTTGCGTACTATACAAAATTATCATTTTTACTGCATTATCAACTCGCTTTCTCGTTGCTTACGACTCGCCGCCATTCAGCTGGATTCGTTTAGGTTTTTTGCCTTTTATGTTTTTGTGCGGTTTCATTCATTCAGTATTAGGTGCCCGCACCCCTGAGCCCTACGCGCTTCTCTCTGACTCGCAATCGTGTTGATGTTCGCGTTGTAGTATTTGCGCAACAGTGCGCATACACGTCATTCATTCGTGCCGCACGCTGATAACGGATAGTTTCCGTTTCCGCGCACCAGACTTTAATTATTTACAACAGCGACGGTATGCAGCGTCACGAGTGCGGGTACGGTTATCAGGTACATACGTAACGAGAACATTTGGTGTGTTAATAGTGTAAATTTAGAGTGCGCAGGTGAGATGTCCGATTTCGTGATTCCTATTTCCAGTGCTTATAGTTTTTCTACACTTTACTGAACAAGAAAAACATATCAGGCCGTAACCCGATAACGGGTTGTTATGGCCAGTTAAGTAAGTAAGTAAGCCATAAAAAGATATTCTAGATCAAATTGATTTTTTTCGAAATACATAAAGAAATTAAAAAATACCTTTTCCCAAATTTTTGTTTAAATATTAATAGATTGTTTAATCATTTAAACTTTAACAACAAACTCTTAGTACAGTGGAAATTTTTCTCTATAACGGATTTCTATATGAAAAAGATCTCCCTATTGCGCATTGATTTCACAGGCAAAACTTTTTCAAACCAATTTCAACTCTATTATGGGTACCCGATTCTGGTCAGACCATAATAAATTTTGCTATCGTTTTTAATAATGTTAATGCTAATCTACAGACTTTAGTTTTCATGATATCAAAACTACTACAAAAACCCATACATATGGAAATACATATGGACAATTTTGCGTATTTATCTCATTATCTCCTAAATACGTTTTACCTTTTACTGGGCACAAAGCATAAATATGCATCATTTTTCTTTTTAATTCATTATGTAGGGAACAGAAATGTGGCAAGTAAAATTTATAGTTGAAAAATTTTTTCGTTGAACCAAATTTCAATACAGCAAATTTTTTTCGACATCTAATAAATTGACTGAGCAAAACATATTTGGGGGATTCCCTAAAGTTAAAAATAACTACAGAGAAAACATTTGTTTACCCACTGTATTATGTATTTATTTCTTCTCTGTGAAGATGAGAAACAATATACAGATTATTGTAAATATTTGCTTTACCGAATATATTCGATTTTTTTGAGAAATACTTTAACATCAAAAATTACTTCAACATTAAAATGAAAATAAAATTCATTTAGCAACAAAATTTTTGAAAAAATTCTGTTACCCACTTTGGGACAAATTTTTCTTGAGCCGACGTTTTTCTTCTTTGTGAAGATATGAAACCACATTCAGATTGTTGTAAATATTCGCTTCCGAATATATAAGATTTTGTTGAGATATAGAAATGGCAGAGTGTAATCCAAACTAAAAGTTCCGAATAATTTAACATCAAAATTAAAACCAAAACTTATAATTAACGAATTTTTTGTACAGCGACATAATTTTTATTTTGCTGTACTGATGATATTAATACTATTTATTTAATTTCCACTTATTGGAACTTTTTACTTTAAAAAGAGTTCCAACGTCTTTGATTTCAATGTTGTTAATTTTTCAGATTTTTTATAATTTGCATTTTTTGGCCTAATTACAAAGGATTTCATTTTGGAGGGGTTTTGGGTTAAACTTTTGAGCCTAATACCACTCGAAACCATATTTTGTATTAGCAATTTTTGTGTTTGGGGGTTTGAACGCCAAAAACCCTCGCGCCCCCTGCGTGCGCCACTGGGTCAGTCTAACGACATAAACGACATTAAATTCCTGGCAACTTTTGCTATATCAGTGATCCGTCGATCCCATCTCCAATCCCAATCTTTCCCTCTCCCTTTGTACTCATGTTCCCTCTATTTTCTGCTCCCCAGCTACGGCCGTTCGTATCGTTTAACGTTTCTTGTAGCACTTGTAATTCGTACACCATATAATAAACACACATAAACCGAAGTCTACCGTGTTTTCTTTACCACTCCGCCTCGAAACGATTCATGTTTAAATGGCAGAGTTCATAGAAAATACAGCTGACATTTGTCACATTCGCATAGCACAGCATAGCTCCATATGGATATCACAACTGCCATATGGCAATGCACAATTCATGTCTGACGGAAGTGGGCGCGAGAGCCAACTCTTTGTATTAGAATGTTACACAAACGCCCACAGAAGCGCACAATCAGCAAACATCGAACGCATCTGCCGGCAGGAGCATCATCACGCCAACAGTTACAACAACAATAACAACAAAATAGTGACAGCATCGCACAGCACAGGCGGCAGGATAACCAATGCGCTACGACCTACGCAAACAAATGCCACACACGCACCGCCAAGCGTCGGCTTCTCTATTAGCTGCATCATCGCTTACAACGTCCAATTGCAACAACAGCAAAGACTGTGGACTCGGTTCGCATAGTATCGCATTGCGGCGCCAGTGGGGCTTCGACTTTCGCTATTAATTTGTCGCTGCCGCCCACAACAATGGTCGGTCGTGTGAACTTTATGCCGCGAGCCGAGCGTAGGAAACACTGACGCAAACAAATGCCACGCGTAGAGCAGCAATAGACCAACAACATCAGCTGCAGCAACGTGCGCGACACTATAAAGAATCTTCTGGCACAGGGCAGCTTACGGCCACGCGACGGCCTACAGATGAAAACGAGCCTCTTGACTACGTCAGTAGTCGCATCAACAAGCTGCGACAGTGTGAGCGGTGAGCGGCCAGCGGCAGTTGTTGCCAGCAGCTGCCACTGTTATTTCAAATTGTCTTTAGATTTTCTAGTTTTGCGTAACAAACGTCAGTGGTACGTAGCACCGGCTACTGCGTTGCATGCGGAGACCATTTCATGTGAATTTGTAAAAACCACATCTGAATGATGGGATATTTTCCAAAAAGAAGGAATTTGTAAAATTTATTTATTCGCATTGAAAGTTTATGATTTTTACTTTGAATACTTATATATACGTTTTGCCTATCGAGTTCAGTTAAAAGTTGTAATCCTCGTACTGAGATTTGCTGTCTTCAGTCGAAATAGACATAATGACTCTCATTGGCCAATTTGGCCCATTGTGATAAATATCTATTTTAGGATTTAGTTCTATTTTCGACTCGAATCGTTCGAAACTTACAATGAAACCAAAACCATTAATGTCAACATTTGATAGGTCGGTGCCCATTAGTTAAATTACACTGTGCTATAAAAATCAAAAAATTTCAAGACACACAAAAAAATAGTCGCGAAACTAGGGCCAAATGTAGTAAAACTGCAATTTTAGTTTTTGTCTCTGACGTCAGAATTTTTTTAAAAGGACTTTGAAATTTCAAGAACATTTTAATTTAAAAAAAATATTTAAAATTTAAAATTATTTTAAATTTTTATAAAACAATATAGGTATTAAATGAAAGAGAAAAATCCTTAGAATCTTAGAAAATTTAATGTTTTGGTGCAAAAGGACTAAGAGGTATTGAAAATGTCCTTTTAAAACTTTATTCTTGAATATTCTTAGAAATTTCCAATAGTTTTTTTTTTTTAATATATCTTAAGGATTAATACGTACACTACCACATCCTCGAATTTCATGCTTTTAACTTTATTAGTTTAGGGTACACAAAATATTTTTAAAAATTTAAATAAGTAAATATATATTGAAAAATATATAATGTATATAAATAAATATAAAAAAATAGAAAATACTATAGAGATAATGTGAATTAAAAAACAGAAATTTGTTGGTTGAAAGTTGAAAAATAAATGTCTACTCTACAACGAAAGGACATCAATCTACAAAGAATTTTCTATTACAAGAATTTTCTGGCCCTTAGTGTCTGACTGAACATTACCGGAAAACGTTTTGGGCATGAGATGACAAGAAGAAAACAGATTCGCACTTTCTTTATACTCTATAACTCTAGATTTAGTACACTAGGTACAGAAATTTTCAAGGACATAAACAAACTATGTGAAATGTAGCTTTGAAAAGCACATTTTCATTTTTTGGAATTTTTTTTTCATTCTGGGCAGAATCGGTACTCAAAAAAGTATATTTCCGATTTTCCAAACCAATAGCAAAAGGATTACCTAAAAGTTTGTAATCGATTGGTAACAATCGCAAAAAAGTCTTTGCAAAGAGGTTAGGTTAGGTTTCACAGAATGTATGCCAGCCGCACTTCTACTCAGAGGCCTAAAAATTAACATTTTATAAGTTCTTTTGCAATGCTTGAAATATCCAATTGTGTCTTATCACGAATTCAGTCAATAAACCAATTTGGTGAAGTTTACAAGATTCCATAGTTCAGATTTCGGTGCCTCGATTACAGCATTTTGTAAAAAAATATAAATTTTTTTCAAAAATCATCATTTATAAATAACTTAAAGGAATCAAAGCTGTACATAATTCTCAAAATTATTTAACAATACTTCATTACTTTTGGGTTTTGTTTCGCTAAAGTCGGCCTTGTGGCAGCAGACGCATTTAAATCAGAAATAACTGTTGCTGACAGTTGCAGAAATTCCGAGAAACTGTCATACATAACCCTAAACAAGAGGAATAGTCAAATCAACTTTCGTATTTCAGCTTTAAGGGACTTTGGAACATTTTGGGTTCATGTTCCGGGGTCGGCAGATCAAATCAATTCTACCTTCGAGCCGCTTTTCTTTCTAAACTGATAAAGGCCGCCAAGCAAGACGTCAATGCTCTACTCAAGTAAAAGTACATCCATACATCCATATACACAGTTTTTCACTGATTCGTCCAAAGGTCAAATTGGCTCTGCTCAAAAATCATGTCCGTCCTGAATCACGAGTACATATAACTCGACCCTTTGTCAGTTATTATTAGGGAACCACATCGTTATCAACAATACTCACCATCCAAACAAATATTTAAAGAGACAAACAACCAAGCACCCGTTACATGTTTCTAATTTAAAGCATAAATGTCGTTTGCATTCATATTTTAGTTGATCAACTCCCCTTGGACTATATGGAACAGTAACTCCCATTGCAAGATAGAAAAGTGTGCCGCTAGCAGTGACAAATTTAGCTTTTCATTGCTTCAAACTTCGTTTTACAAAAATACGTTAATAACACAACAAAGGCGCTAAATACAATCAACAACAACAACAAGAACCACTGCAGTACAAACGAACACATTTTCGTAACCCAATTTGTCTCGCCCAGCACCCGCACAGCTTAACCCAATTTCAGAGTCACAAGTTTTGGACGCCCTTTTTGCGTTGTGGATTTTGGCCACAACCCTCCCGCCCCACACACACACACACACACACATCCTTCATACGAATCGATGCGCTATGGCCCGTTCGAGGCTCGGCCATGTGTAGTAATGCGCTCGCGGCGCACTCGTCAGCATGTTGTGGTACTTTCTGGCATTCCTGCGGATCGTCCTTCACCGCCTTTTTCGTGCTCGTGCCCCTCTTTCGGAGCGTCCACAACCGTTTCCAACTCTTGCCAACCCTGCACCAAGCCACTTTCCCCGCGGCAACACAACACTCGGCGCATGCACTGCTGACGTTGTTGTTCGTATTCTGGTAGCCGCGGCCGAAGTCAAAGCGACAATTGTTGTTGGCGTAGTGGTAGCAGTTTTGGTCGTTGTTGTGGTCGTAGTACGTTAGTGACGCAACACGCTGTGACGACGGATTGATGCCGATTATGTAATAATTTACCTCCCCCTCCGCCCCCCTACATCCAACATTCTACCACGCTGTCTGCTCATACACCAGCTTCATTGTTGTCTCTAACTCTCCCCCGCCCAAAATTCGGTTTTGTCTCGGCCTACTTTCGCTCCCATCCCCCAGCTGCAGTCACTGGTCCGTCTGTGTGCACACGCTGACTAAATGTTCGTCACTCGGTTGCGCGCTCGTGTAAAACGTAGTAACCTATTTACACTGAGCCCACGTGTTTTCCTCGGCGTACGTCGACACCGGCCCCTTTTTCCCCACAACGTCACACAGACGCCACAACATCGACAGACACAATTTTCGCCGCCGCCCCCCTCGTTGCCATCACAACTGCCGCCGCCAGCAACAGCAACGGACACCATCTCCATCTCCACCGCCACCGCCCACGACACGAACCCGACCGTATCGATCCGACAGCACACAGCCCAGCAGGTTCGAGTAAACTCGTTTCTGCGCCTGCACAATTCGTTTCGGCTTTAAACTATGACGTCACTAGTGTCTACCTCGTCAGAACGCAGGCAAATACAACGACGACAACAAACGGCAACGCCAACAACAACGTTGTCGACACACTTTCGCTATGGAAAACTGGAACGAATTCTGGCGAAATTGTTGATGGCAAAAACGCCGGGTGTGCCCAGTCCGCGATCTCAATTTTCACCGCAATTGTGGCGCAACGCGATGTGATGCGATGCGATACAATGCGATGCGAAGCGATTCGTGATGTGATGTGATGCAATGTGATGCTATGCGATTTCATGTGATGTCATATTAATATCGCATTGTGGTTTGGTGTGGTGTGCTGGTGGATTTCGTAAAACAATGAAATCAAAAATACGCAAAAGACGTCAAAAGACGAAAGTTACTGACCGGCCGTCACTATGGAATTTATTTATTGTATTTACGAGTATGTTTGTATGTGCGTATGTATGATTTGCGATTCGAGGAATTGAGTAATTATTCCTGGAGTTCACTTGTAACACTTATGAATTAAGTGTTCGGAATTAAGTGCTATTCAGTATGAACATAGCTTACTTTAATTTTTAATGTGCATATGGGTTTTGCAATACGTTTTCAATGCTATTTCAGGAATTTGAACTTTTTAAATTTTGTAATTTATTAAAAATTAAAGGATTTTTGATTCGAGTAACAAATTCCCAATCGGGACGAGTTTTTAGCTGGCGAAAAATTGGTAATCCTCGTTTTAAAATCATGAAACAAAACAAATTTTAACCAAATTCACTAAAGTAAGTTAGGTTATGGTGGCTGCCTCTGTAAGAGACACACTCGGAGGCCTATTATCAGGCCCATTGTGATACCACTTAGTTATTTGCCATAAATCCTCAAAAATCCAAATTAATGTCAAAACAGGATTCAACAGAAAGATTCAACTTATCATTCAAATCTGTCTGAAACTTTAGTTTAGTGAAGTTGCAAGAAAGCCAAAAATTCCATTCGACGACATTATTGTCCACTGTGAATGCCTCCATAAGCAGAGTTTCTCTCACAAGTCAAAGTATTGTCCCGGTTATCCCTTTTAGATAAAATTCAGACGGTTCCATAACTTCACTTTCGTTATCTACGAGAAAGTGTAACTTTAAATGCTTCAGTTGCTTTAATTGTAGCTTTTTTAGGTGTCGAGAATCAGAGATTTAAAATTTCAAAAAATTTTTTGAATTTTGTCGTCCATTGAACATACAAGAACGTTACTTAATTTTTTTGTTTGGTAATGTTTTTGAACACAAAAACTCATAACTTAGCTTTTCTACTCGCAAGGATACGAGTTTTCATAAATATAAATGTCATTGAACATAAATTGCTTTGTTTAAGTATTAAAAATTTGTAAAATATTTGCATCTTCGGATGTAATAGTCGTCCTGGCAACCCTACTTGCACATCGACATGGAATGTGGTGACATGATTCCAGCTCTTCTACGACGTCTATTACTTACTGTAGCTCTTTTATTGGATTACAATAATTATCGATTTTTGTTCTTATGTCTTACCATACCGCGTCATTCAATTTTATAGAAGCCAGAGCCTTTTATGGTCACAGAAATCAAATTTCTTGATGACCTTTAGAACTTTTTAAAGTCTTAAACCTCAAATGCATAGATTCACCTCAAAGAGGGTAACATTTTTGTACATATCTAGAAATCAACTCAGATATCATTTTTTAAAACGACTGTTTTCTTTTACTAATATTCATAGAACATTTTCTCCAAAGTAGTTTTTTAGGTAGGTTAGGTTAGATTGCAGTGGCTGCCTTTGTATGAGACACACTTAGGCCTCTTAACGGGCCCGTTGTGATACCACAAATTCCACCCGTGTGAAATGCAATACACATTTCAAACGGAAGGGGAAAGGAAGAGGGAAACCTACAGTTTAACGCCAAATCCGAACGGCGATTGGCGTTTTGCCATTGCCGCACTTGTGCGGTTCTTGTAATTCTCATCTCCTTCATGTGGATAGCGATAGAAGAAGATGAGCGTTTTTTTGCAGCCCGAGCCAGGAATCGAACCTGGGGCGCTCTGTATGAGAAGCCAACGCGCTACCCGCTGGGCTATCGAGGCCGGCATTGCTTGCATTAGAAAGAAATTAAGAAGAAGAAGAATCAAGAAATTATTAAAATAAAAGAAATTAATGATTTTAAAAGTTAAACGAATTTGATAATAAATACTCTGAATACTTAGGTTTTGATCTAGAAAGCATAAACATTATTGAAACTTTATGTTTTTGCAAGGTTAAGTTTTAAATTGAGGTATTGAGGTTTAATTTTTTGTACTTTAATTCTGTATTAAAAAAATAACGAAATTTTAAATTAATATTTTTAAATACTTTTTTATAATTTTTTTTTATTTTGTATTTTAAATAACGAATTTGAATACTGAGGTTTAGATCTAAAAAGTATAAAAATTCTTTAAACTTTGTTTTTTCACCGGGGAAAGTTTTACATTGAGGTATTCTTAATTTTTTTCAATTCAGTATTCAATAAAAAATGAAATTTTAAATTTTCACTCATTCGTCAATACTTTGATTTCATGTTTTATTAGTTTCTGTTATAAAGTTGGAGGAAAGAACTTTCATATACTTATTCGGACTAATTGACTAACTTTCTGTCTATTTTGTAAAAAAATTTGCGTGCTCTCATTTGTTTCCCACTGAATACTCTCAACGCAATAGTCGAAATTGAAATTGAATTGAAATATTCTTGTTCATTGTTTTATTCTCTTAGCATTCAATTTTTCGACTGATTGACCTCTGACTGTCCTCTAACCATCACATCAACAATCGCCAGCCAGTCATACTTTCTCTATATTTCTAGTAAAAACCATCAAACTATAATCGGTTTCAGATGACTGTGCAGCGCAGTGTCTGCAGCGGGTCAGGGCTCACAGTGCAGTGCAACACTTGCCGCACGTGGCCAACAACAACACCGCACAGCAACGATTGCAGCGCACCACGAAGCCGAAGCCGAAGCTGGCCCACTGCACTTGTGGTGGCTTG
The DNA here is from genome assembly GCA_963971225.1 of Melieria omissa. NCBI lineage: Eukaryota > Metazoa > Arthropoda > Insecta > Diptera > Ulidiidae > Melieria > Melieria omissa. Next base: position 106,043,390 of record OZ020268.1, on the reverse strand, counting down.
GAACAAAGCGTCCGAGGTGTAGGTAGCATCATTGAAATGCCACCACCGCTGCTTGCAGCGGGGCGGCGGCCCCTTCCACTGTTGCGACACGCCACTTGCGCCCATCGCTTAGTGCACGTCACTCACACTGCAGTGCGCCAACGACCGTCGAACGGGTCGCTCGGACGCAGAGCGGCGGAGCGCGTGCAGAAGCAGCACTGGAACACAGCAGCGATGGCAAAACGACACACGACTACGGCTGCGACTGTGACTGCGGCTTTTTGTTGATTCTTAAATTATACGCGCAGCGCTCGAGCTGGCTCAGTTGGTCACCAGTTGTTTTCCGAAGCTCTTGAACTTGAAACAGCGAAAGTGCATTCATGCAAATTGTGAGTGCAGTGTGCGCGTTGCATTGTGCTTGACGCTAAACGTTGCTGTCGTAGCGTTTCGTTCTACGCCACAGCCAGAAAAATTCATAAATCGCACACAGCGGTCATTGCGTGTACGAGTACGTGTGAGCCGAGTGCAATCAGCGATAGGCGACCGAGCAGCGGGCCGGGACACGTGCGCGAAAACGCGTAGTAAGTCGAGCACGTGCCCTCGCCCGACCCCTCTCGTTCGTGCGTCGCGTCCAAGTGTAGAATTTGTCGTGTGCCGTGTCATAAACAAGCAACCAGCCAGCCAGTCAGTCAACCAGTGAGCACTTCGTATGGCCGGCTGGTCGCACTTTTCGCACGCATCGCTTTACTACTGTCTGTCGCCTGCCCTATCCCCCTTTCACCCCCTGTGCGGTGCACACACGTCATTATTTGTATTTCTGCTCGTCTCTACTGCGCAGTTAGCAGTAAAAGTGACTGAACATTTTCCCGCACAATGCCAATCATCTTCTGCGCTTCGCTGCCACTGTCACTGTCGCCTGCAGTGTGGCATTTTCGAGCGAGTAGCGAAAGGTGAAGCGGCCACCAGCGTCCATACGAACGGATTGTTGTTGGTTGGTGGGTGGGTGGTTGGGTCGGTCGGTCGGTTGGCGTGAGTGGTGGCGGGGGTGAAAGGAAAATGCCTTATTGCGTCGCACTTAAAGGTCAAATTGAAATGTGGCTGTGAGTGCAGCTGCACCTACTCGTCCGCAAAGCAAACGGCCGGAACGAACTAACTGCGAAATTGAGGCGCAATTTGTGAGCGTTGCGCTGCACGGCTTTTGTTGCCTCGGCGTGCAATAATTGGACGTCTCGCCATCAACAAGGCAATGACAACGAAGGACACACTCTCTCTGACATATCTATATACAAGTGTGTGTTTGTGTGTATGTATGTAATATTTCGCGCTGCAGAGCTGACATGGCACACATATGTACAAATATATCTACTACTACTACTGTGTATGCAACACATCTCGCATAGCGCTTGGCCTTTTTATTCCAAATAATTTTCAATTGGCTCTGCAACGTGAACTATACGCTTCGCTGTTTCCAGCTGCTGCACCAAAACCTTCGCAACGACACACATTCACACAAAACGATTGACATTTGGTGATACTTGTTGAGGCCGCTGCGAAAATCGCCCAAAACCGCAGACGCCTCTGTGCGGGCCCACAGTGCGTATGAGTGTTAATTGCACAGTGCTCCACATCACAACACAACACACAAGTATTGCAGCAGTGGCTTTCGTGCAAGCAAATAAACAAAACAATTTCACAAACGTGTCGGCGTAAACTTAATTTTTCGACAACCATTTGCCAGTTACAAACACAACAACAACAACAACATACTACATGGGAAAAAAATTGAGCCGACTTACCAAGAAGGTAAATTTGCATAACAATTTGTTTTCAGAATCCTTGCGACAAAGCGTAATCCGTAAGCGACAAAGAAAAGCAGCTGATTTGATATAACCACTTGTAGCATAACCATTACACAATTTTAAACTACGCAGTCATCAAATATGTTTTATATACAATCAGAGGTGCTTCAGAATAGTGAAAATAATTTCAAGAAAACTTAAAGTGGTCTTCTGAACACATTCAGTGTGCTTTGAAATATTTCAAAAGTGTTTTTTAAAACTTCTTAAATTTGTGTGTTGTAAATTGTGAATTCCTTTTAATTAAATAATTCATTGAATAATTATAATTATAGTTATAATTAATTAATTAATTAAATTATAAATCAATTAACTATAATTAATTATATTTTAATTAAATAATTCATTGAATAATTATAATTATAGTTATAATTAATTAATTAATTAAATTATAATATAATTAATTATAGTTAATTGATTTATAATTAGCATAATAATTAATTATAATAATAATAATAACAATTGTATAATATAATAATCAATTATAATTGAATTAATTAAGATATTAAAATGAATTAATTGATATTATAATCTAATTAAATTTAAGTAATTAATTAGTAATTTATTAAAATTAAAATTATATTAAAAATTAATAATTAATTAATTCAATTATAATTATAATTAATGACTATATTATATTAATTATAATAATTATTATTATAACTATAATTAACGATTAATTAATTAAATAATTACTGAATAAATTATTGAACTTGTTTGCTCAAAATTGTTTGTTTTTATGATTATTCAAAAATTTATTTACTTAATGCTTTCTGAAAAACGTTTGCAGAACGCCGTCTAAATTAAATTTGTAACAACTCTTAAAGACTATCTGTTTCTTTCTTCAGGTTTTTTTAAGTCTTCTAACTTAAGTTTGATGACTTCATTTATTAGTTTTTGACACATCTGCGTTTGTTTACATTAAAATACATTTGTCGCCTTTTTTGGTTCTTTTTAAAATACGAACTTGTGCTACAAATCGTTTTCGTTCTAAATTCGGAGCGAAAACCTTTTTGAAGTAGTTTCTTTCTGACATTTTCTTTTTCATAAGAACATTTTAAACTTTCTGACATATTTTTGTTTTATTTCTTAAAAACACATGATTGACTAAACAGTTTAATACCTCTGATGCTCACTTAATAATTCGAAAATGCATTTGATGTCTTCCAAAATGCGTTTCAAAATGTATAAAATACATTCGATGGCTTTGACATACAATTCGCTATTCTGAAATTGTTTGTATGATTTCTGAAGCACAATTTCGTTTTCTGACATTATTTTGATGAATTCTGAAATGCATTTTACTGATCTGAAAAACATTTGATGACTTCTTAAGTCTCTTTGATATATGTTGCAAATATATTGAAATTTTAAAACTAATTTGAATATTTCTAAAGCATATATGACTGATTTCATAAATTAATAATAATTTAATGTCTACTGACGTACATTTTACTGTTTGAAAACTCAATTGTTACCTTTTAAAGTTAAATGAAATATTCTAAAAATTATTTGATGCCCTCTTAAGACACTATAATATATTTTGAAAGTAAATTTTATGACTTTTGAAAAACTTTTCAGATTTACTGAGAATTTTTAAATAATTTTTTACCTATATTCGGCTATTCTAGAATAAATTTATTGGTTTTCAAGTCTTTTTTATATCTTCTGGATTGAAAGAATTGCATTTGACGACTTCTGTTCTACATTTGACTATATTCAAATATATTTGTTAGCTTCTTAAGCTTCAACTATTTTGAAATTCATTTCTCAAACCCTTCAAATATATTCATAAGATAAATTATTGCTTTGTAAAGTCAATTTGATGAGTTTTTAAGAACATACATACATATATATATATTCTGATAAATATATTCTGATCACATTTGATTTTTCTAAAATACTTTTGTTGGCTTACTTGATGCTTTGAGAAATACATTTGATTCACTGATACATTCAGATTTACTTTTCATTATTTTCAAATAAATTTTATTTGATGTATTCAGAGGGTGCATTGATATTTTGATGAGTAACAGAGTGGTTCAAACACAACAAAGGATAATTTTTGGTACAAAAGGACAAAAGTGTCCTGTAACCATATTATTAAAAATTAGAAAGTAGACATTAAAACGCAGACTCAACAAATGTGTCTTTTTAATTTGTGTTCTACGTATTTGAATATAAATTCTGCAATACCAACACACATCTTAAATCAAGTAAATCAAGAGATTTGCTAATTTGTCACATTTTATGACAAAGTCAAATAGAACAAGTCATTTCGTCAGATTTGTGAAGGAATTCTCTTGGATTGGCGCGTGTTTCGCTCATTTGTATGTAAATTGAACTTTTAAAGTTATAAAAATGGGCAATAATAAATTTGGAAAATTTCAGCTTGTTTTAAGTTTGATAGAACCCGATTTGTTTGTGAATAGTTGATTGCGTTGGCAGTCAACTTTCGATTGTGAATCGAACTATGGCAGATTCGGACTTCAAAGTGATCGGCCACATAAAAATAGTCCAGTGAAAGCAATAATCTAAAAATAGAATTCTAAAATTGGTTTCGATTTGTCGACTTGCTGGCAAATTTTGAAAAGTGTGCACAATTTATTATTCGATATATATACCATAAATAATGTTGTTGTTTAGTTGTATTTTATGGTGAAATAGTGTTGATCGTTGCGGCAGACAACACGCAGAGCGATCGTTAAAATATTCCATTGAAAAATAAGCACAATTTATTAACGCGTGGTCCGATTCAAAACATGTGAATATTTATTTGTTCTACTAATCTATTTATTAGATCTGTAGTAAATATTCGATGTTTTTTTCGAAAACAGTAAGTATATCAACTTGTTACTAATTAATTTATGTGTATTTCAAAAGATTGCTGCGGTGGTATTGATGAAATAAAATGTTATTTATTATTTTTTTATTTATTTATTTTTTTAAATTCATTTATTTAATATTTATTTAGTTATTTTGTTTATTTTATTTATTTTATTAATTTAATTTTTTTATTTTATTTTATTCATTTTATTTTATTTTTTTTTATTTATTTTATTTATTTATTTGTTATTTTATTTTATTTATTTATTTTTTATTTTATTTTATTTTTTTATTTGTCTTAATTTACTTAAATCGCAATACCTTAAAATGAAAATAATACAATCCAACTATTTTAAAAACCGTACCAAATTTTCAAAAACATTTCGCTATTTCCAATTGAATTGTTTGCTTATTTCAAAACTCTATTGAAACTATTTATTTTTATATATACATTTATATTTATATTTAATTTTATTTGTTTTAATTTAATTTATTTAATTTTATTTTTGAGGCACTCAATTGAGTTTGGTATATATGTATGTACATACATACATATTTATGTGTATACCTAAAAAGAAAAGTTAAAATTTTTCATTTATCGATTTAGTCGTCTGTGATTTAAAAAAAAATTGTATATCCAAACCGTTGTGACCACAAAAATTTAGACATAAAAAATCAATGTTTTCTTCATTTTCTTATTTCTTCAACTAAAATTATTAAAAAAAATTTATCAGAATTAAATTGATAAGTCAATTTAAAAATGTCTCTTAATTTCTCTAATTCTTCTTTCTTTACTATGTATTATTATATAGGCTATAGTGCACTGCGATCAATTTGATCTTTTGTGCAGCCTTTGTTCGTCCGTCCGTCCAAGTTAAGGCGTTTTAAGCACTTTTTGGGGCATTAGTTTCCAGATGGTTGATGGCGGTATGGACGCCTGACCAAACTGGAGAAATCTCTTTCTACTGAGCGCAGGACATTCGCATAGAATGTGGAGTGATGTTTCCTTTTCTAGCTCACATATCCTGCACACATCGGTTGAGGATATTCCCATATTTTTGAGATGGTACCTGAGTGAGCAATGCCCTGTTAGGTACCCAGTGAGGATGCGAAGTTCCTCTCGGTTTAGCTTGAGGAGTTTGTTGGATACCCCTCTGTCTGGGGCCAGGAATTGTTTTGCCTGCCGTAGTCCCGTTGTGTTGGTGTGTTGGTCCATTGGTCAGCAAATTCCTGGTCAGCCCATTTCCGTAACCACTCCTGAATGTGTCTTCTTGGTAGTCCACAGAATGGTTCCGGGTCTATCAGTGGGTGTAAGGCACCCTTTTTCGCTAGGCGGTCGGCTTGTTCATTGCCGTCATGTCCTGCGTGCCCTGGTATCCAGTGCAGTTCTACAGTGTTGCGCCTGCCCGGTTCATTCAAGAGATTGCGGCAGTCCGTCACCAGTCTTGAGGTAGTCGAGTAGGCTTCTAGCGCGTTTAGAACTGCCTGACTGTTGGACAGTATATAGATATGTGCGCCAGACGACTTCCTGCGTAGGCACTCGCTAGCACCCTCTATGATGGCGTGTGTTTGCGCTTGAAAGATGGTAGCTAGCTTCCCCATTGGAAAAGCTTTGTGAAACTTGGAACCATATACCCCGGCGCCAGTGCTCCCATCTTCCAACTTCGATCCATCCGTGTACCAAAGCTGCGACTCTGGGTCTGGTATGAATCGATTTGATCTCCATAATTGTCTGTCCAAAATGTTAATCTTGTACCTTTTAGAAAGAATTCCACCTTTCGTAGAATAATGTCGGAGATCCTGAGCATTGGGTAATTTTCGAGCATTTTTAATATGCTCATGTGTCCCTTAAGATCTCCACTTTTCAGTTCAGTACTGCAGACAAGTCTTAAGGCCTGAGAGCACTATGTAAAAGATATAACATTCAGAAAACATTTCATTTATTTTGAATTTAAACTTAAGTATTCAGTTTATTAATTTCGTATTATTACTGAACCTTCAAATTATTTCAAGGACCAACAAAAACATGGTTCTTGAAACCATTGAACGGTCAGACGTCCATAAAGTATTATGTTGTCATATGGCAACAAAAAAGCGAAAGGGTTAAGCAAGATAGAGATACTTCAATTGGTTCTACTGTGATTTGAAAAAAAAGCGTAAAGATTGAAATAAGTGGTTTTACGTGGGCAGTCCAATAAGTACTTATCCCCACTGCCCGATGGTGCCACTATCGTAAGAGAAATTTACTATCGTGTAGTACATCCTCGTAGACGGCTGCTGTCAAAATTTCAGCCATATTGGATTTGTAGTTTTGTTTTGACAGCGTGTGGAAATGAACGTGTCCGCGGATTTTAGAAAAATGGAAAAAGAGCAATATCGGTCGGTGATTCGCCAAATTGGTCGCATTAGGCTACGAACAGCTGCCGCATCCACCGTATTCTCCAGATTTGGCACCGTGTGACTTCTTTTTGTTTCCAAACTTGCAAAAGTCACTCGCCGGGCAGAAATTTGAGTCGAATGAGGAGGTATCGCCGCCAGGTTAAAGAAGTTGGAGCATCGCTGGGTCAAGTGTATCCAGTTGAAAGGAGACTACGTTGAGAAATAAATCGCCACTTTTCCAACATTTTCGTTTTTCTTTTGTAGGCTAAGTACTTATCGGATCACCCACGTAGTTGTTTTAATGATAGAATGGGGAACAGGGAAGATTATAACTCATAAAATAGAAACTGTCTATTAAGAAGGTAAAGATAAACAGTTTTTTGTTTTTTTTTTTAATATTTATGGGTGAATTTGACAACTATGAAGAAGAAAGAACAGTTTTATTTAGGGTCCGCTTTTGGAAAGTTTTATAGCAGCAAATAAACTTGAATATAGAAAACCGAACTAAGGTATTCGAAGTAAGCTGATGTTTTGTTTTTATACCAAAAATGAGTAAAAAAACAATTACAAAAATACAATATTATAAGTGAATATGCAGTAATTGTTATTATACTTATTAAATGTATTAATTAATCTGTATTATTTTGTAAAAGCACCGACCGATTCCTTCGATCAAAAATCGAATTCTCATTGCTCGCATGATGCGACCAGTTTTGGTTGCGGCGGCACCAACTTTGCATATGGCCAAAAAAAAATCAATTCAATTAAATTTATTTGCTTCAATTAAACCCGCGGACCCCCTACCTCAGGCCGTCCTTATCCCAGAGCCCCATTGCGACTGAGACTTTGGGGATTGTTTTGGAGCGGTGCGACCGCTTTGCGTTTGGCTGGGAAAGCCCCAAGCTTCGGCCAACGCAGCAGACAGCAGACATTAGCGCGTCGCAGCAGACGAGTTCCTAATTGTGAATAGCTCAGACAAACAGAGTATAGTATTTCCGATATTCAGCATTCCATAAAGTTTGGCGCGTGCTGCGAATTGGTTAATCGGTCAAACCCGTTCGCCAGCTGACAGTTGCCGCTCATATGGATTGTTGCTGTACGTACTCGTACATTGAAAGCTGAAATTCCACGCTAACAATTCGGCAAAACGGCAGCAAAACGTTCTGTGTTTGCAGTAAGCGTTACTTTCCGTTAAAAATTCAATTCCAACGAGTTGAGTTTGAGCCGAGTTTAGTTAAGTAACGAAAATCCGTTTCGTCCTTAAAGGAGTAAAATACTCAAATATTGCACTGACTAGCTGACTGACTGACTGACTGAGACGCTTTAATTAGCATTTTCCGCTGGCAATGACACTTCAAAGCTGCGCTTCAAACACCACATTTGTCATCATTCGTCGAAAGGAAATTCTCAGCTTAAACAAAAGCGAATTGATGAATAAAAATTTCAACTAAAATTGAATTCATTAACGATCTGACCTCGCAGCACCTGATGAGCCGGTTGAGTCGCTGCCGAGCCTCGGATGAGTCGACTCACCGCTGATGGCTGGCGGCTGAGATGAAAAAGCTGCGCTCACGCTTTTCGTATATCATGCGGCTGCCTAATGATAATGAAAAAATCTTCACGAATGCGGCCACAACACACCTGTATTGCTTAACATTTAACATAAACATCACACTAATAATAATAGCAACAACAACAACAATAGAAACATGGGCAACTAAAAACAACTCACTTTTTCGACGAAGTAGCGCGGATTCATTTGGTTTCGATGTGATTTTGTATGATTTCGACATTGTCAAAACACACACACACACATACACACACATGGACGAATCGTTGGCTTGGGCCATTTAAGCCAAAGCTGGAGCTGGAGAAACGCGACGGCCACAGCCGTTCAGGCGACAATGTGTCTCGCATTTATTTAAGATACAAGAGACTTGATTTATTTGCGTGCCACCCAATCGACATTAGCAGCCCAACACATATTACAACAACAAAAGAAAACCAACAACAATGCCCCTCACTAATAGCTGCCGATCGAGCTGACGAACGAAACTAGTTTCATGCTGAAAATTCGTGAAACGGCCGCACAATAACAATCACCGCAAAAACACTGCGCGAAAAGCGGCCCGGATCCGCAGTGAACCCAAGTAGCGTTCCAACCTCCCCGTCCCTGTCCCCTCCCACCCAACAACTGTCACCCATTCACTCGAGCGTTCATGTTGGTGGCTGTCGACAATCCGGGCTGTGCGCCCTGGTGGTGGTCAGCCAGTCAGCTTGGCTTGCGGCGGCGGTGGCGGCGGTGGCGGCGGTGGCGGGTCTGGCGGTCGGTGGTTGGCAGCTAACGGACTCAGCAAAGCTCTTATGACTTGTTCAGAATTCGTTGACAAATATCTGGTCATAAATTAAATTTGCTGCACGTTCGCTGTTCCTTTTTGTTTTAAAGTTTTGTCGCTTTGTTTTATGATTTGTATTTTGCTGCATTTAATTTGTTTAAATGTTTTCCACGAACTTAAAGTTTTTTGCTAATTATGTCAATTTGCAAAACTAATCAATGACCGCAAAATTATGACTTTCTCCTTAAATTAAAAAAAAAAAACAGAAAAATTAGATGGAATTTGAAACCGCAAAGTGGGGATTGTCCAGTTATAAATATAAATGTTTGCTTCATATAGATCAGAGTCTGTCGACTTTAAACGGCAAACGGATGCTGAAGTACATACCGATACATACATACATATTTACATACAAACAAATGTGGCCCTGAGTCATTTTCTGTTTACAAAAACAAACAAAGCATTGACTTTGAATTAAACAACATCCGCATATTCCATTTGATTGGGTGGCTTTAACTGATAATTTTTATTTTTTTTCTCAACTAGCTGTAAGACTTTATGCACTGAGCTGCAAGTCAGAGGGTCGAGAGTTCGAATCGCGAAGAATTTTTAGGGTTCTTTGATTACGAACAGTTTTTTGCCCAAAAGTGAGCAATATTTTAAAATGTTGATGGTAAATCATCGTTAAAATAACTTTATGATAATTATTTTTTGTAACGTAATTATTTTTATGAGAATTACAAGTAATTACTCATAAATATTTAAATTTTCAATCAGTAATAAAAATCATTTTCGTACAAAAAACTTTTAAATTGCAAATTGAATTGAAAAAGGTTTTAAATAAAAAATTTAATTCAATATTCAATCAATTGTGATACCTATTTTTATATACATACGTGTACATACATACATATGTAATTGATAAATATTTTTTTTTAACAAAGTATACAACTCAATTATTAAATAATATTCCAATAAAAAATGCAAAAGTCATTTACTAATAAATTCTTTTTATATATAAAAAGAAATTGATCGATTTTTTCAAGTCGAATAATATTTCAATAAAAAATACAAAAGTCATTTATTAATAAATCTAACATGATTTCTTCGATAAAAAATAAAAATAAATAATTAATCGATTTTATTTTCAATTTGAATAATATTCCAATAAACAATACAAAAGTCGTTTATTGATAAATTATTTTTTATATAAAAATCGGAAAACAATCTTCGATGAAAAATAAAAATTAATAATTGATCGATTTTATTTTCAATTTGAATAATATTCCAATAAAAATACAAAAGTCGTTTATTGATAAATTATTTTTTATATAAAAATCGGAAAAAATCTTCGATGAAAAATAAAAATTAATAATTGATCGATTTTATTTTCAAATTTAATAATATTCCAATAAAAAATACAAAAGTCATTTATTGATAAATTCTTTTTTATATAAAAATCGGAAAAAATCTTCAATGGAAAATAAAAATTAATAATTGATCGATTTTAGTTTCAAATTGAATAATATTCCAATAAAAAATACAAAAGTCCTTTTACTGATAAATTATTTTTTGTTAGGTTAACCCTTTCGGTTATTCTATGCCATATGGCATAGCGTCTTTTCAGTGCCTGTTTTAGGTCAAAAACTTGTGGATACTATATTTTTGTATTTTTCTCTAAAGGTTTTTATACCAAATAATGAATAAAATATTTTTATTAGTGTACCAAGTAAATTGTAGGGTTCAGAAAGTGCGCAGTCCTATCGAGCTGCGTATTTTACAAAAAGAGGTCACTTCGTACTTGTATTTATTCTATTACAAAAATCAATTTATTTCATAGGTAACAGTAATAAAATCGAAAAGAATGATTTTTAAAGTTACAAACAAAAAAGAAGTGCCGAAAGGGTTAAGTGGCTCTTAGGCTCGAATATTGCCGAAAGTTGCCAATGTGATATCTCAAAAATTACGCAGATCTATTGAGGAACGCAAGAAAATCCTGCAATGTTATTTACCACCTTGGACCGCCAAACAAAATGTATCCAAAATTTTTTATGCAAACAAAAGGAAGGAAACTCCAAACACCGATATTACCCTTTTGCTCAACGATCCTATTTTCTAGAAGGACCACTTTTCCAAACAACTTTCGCAGAACTTTTCCGCAACAACAACGTTGGCTTGGCATTTTTCGCATTGCTGCATTGCGAGAAATCGACCCGTGTTTATCCGTTTTTCTGTCATCTTCGGTGTGTTCGGCTACAATTCTCTGCAACTTAGCGTTGTATTTTTGTTTTGGCATTTTCAGTTTCAGTTTCGATTTTAATGTTTTGTTTTCCATGCATCTCGCTCACACCAGCGTCGGCAAGGCCAAGCGTCAGCGCGCTCGCACTCAAGTGAATCGCTGACGCTGTCGTTGGCGTTGCTGACGCTGCTGCTGCTGGCGTCTGGCTGTAGGCTTCTTGGTGCGTCTGTTTTGTTACGTGTCTGTTGTGTTGTTGTTGTTTGTGTATTGTGTTGTTTTGTATGATATAGAAACCAGAGCGCCAGGCAAATCGTTACGCTCAACTTCCGTTTGTAATCAAAAGGCAACAAAAACCACACAACGACAACAACAACAAACAAGAAGGCAAACACAAAACAAACCCGATGATATAGAAAATGTAGAAGCAAAGAAGTGGCAACAAAAACAGAAGCAAAACAAAGGCACGAAATGTTCGTTACGAGCAACGCCGACGACGAAAACGACGCAGTGACGACGAGTTGAATGAACGCATACGAAGACGGCGAGCAAAAATAACAGTTTCTGTAGGAGAGCGAAGTTACTCTTCCCCCAGCGAGTGTCTGTCCGTTGGCTTCGATTCGATTGGATTGGAATGTAATGGAATCCATTCCGAAGGGGAATGCAATGAACGGTGGGTTCGCCTTGTGGGCCAATTATGCGCTGCGCTATGTGGCTGCGGCGACTGGGGAATTCAAGCGAAATAATTTATAAGAAAAAAAGATTTTATTGAAATTCCATGGCAAACAGGCGCTGCACTTGCGCTGTGTGTGCTATTTTGCCTTCACCAATACGAATTTAATCGCTTAATAAATTGTGGCATCATAACCAAAGCTGAGCTTCCGTTTGCCCAATTTGTTGAGCGTTTTCGAATACGAAATGCCCCTAAATGAACACTGCGCATAGTGTGATTCACACAAACGTTCATTGTGAATCAGTTGGCGTTGCGATGACGAATCTGTTTACCCGAAATCTGTGCAATTGGCTTTGGCCCGTTTTGACGCATTCGAGAAAAATCAGCTCAAATTTAACGAACAAATATCACTGCCACTGTCACTTTCCCCTGCACATTCCATAGTTGTGTACTGCTGGTGTGGCCCCCTCTCGGCCGCACAGGCCGTTTTCGCGCATTCGATTTGAATAACTGCACTTGTGTCGGTCCGCTCCCCGCCGAGCGCCAGAGAACGAACACGATCAGCCGAAAACAGCTAAACATGTGCGTCATCATGCAGTCACAAATATGTATGTGAGAACAACCATCAACAAAAACAACCGCACAACAATAACAAGTGACGCCCCAATTTCGTGTGAAATGCGATAAAGAAAAGCGCTGGCCCTCCAATTTTCGAGAATTTACACATTTACAGCGACACCGACTCGACCCTCCTGCACGCTCCGTTGCACCGTACGCCAACGTCGCTGTGGAGCATGTCCCCAAAACAAAACCGAAAAAACCCACATTCAACGGCAACGGCACCAGCAACATTCCCCTGTCCAGCCGAGCCACTCAACATCTACAACCTAAACGAACACACCATCCACACTCGCGATGCGCGCTCTCTGCCCGAGCAGCGACTTGGAAAAAGTGCGCGCGCTTTTTCGCTGGAGCAAGCGATGGAAATATACGAGAAAAAAATGTATATGTTTGTTTCGTGTGGGAAAGGCGTGGAGCGTATGTTTTCGTTTGATTGCAACGTCGTCGCTCCAATGCTGCTACGAGTTTCCCTCGCACACACATGCACGAACGCAGTGGCCGCAACGAAACGAGTGGGCAAGCGACGAGCCGAGAACGACGGGCCGCATTGCAGTTCGTAGTGCTTGCCAGCGCTATCGTAGTGTCAGTTTATTTTTAAACTTTGTACTGTTTGGACGTTTTGAAAGCGGAAGCGGTCGTACACCAATCGCGCCAAACTAGAGAAAATTTGTTTTGCTTCTTTACTTATTTGTGCAAATATTTATAATCGGAGAAAAAGTCTGAAATTAAAAAAAAATTGCCAAGTCAAGACATAAATCGTTATAAAGTTTCTGTCGCGAGTTTGATATCAAAAATAATATATCCAGACAGCCCAGCTAGCGAGAATACAAACAACAGCTCGCAAATATTTTCCAAAAATTGTATTAGTGTGGAGTGAACTGGCAGCTAAAGCGCCACTTGAGCCGCAAAAGTAAACACAAAAAATTGGAAGGAAAGTGAAACAAAAGTATAAACAAAGCAATTAAACTATTATTAAACCAATGAATAAGGAGAAATTCGCATTTTGGCATTTTGCACTGAATACAAATACAAGATTTTTGCAAATGGCCGAAAAATAAAAGGCGCGCTCGATATAAATCACAGTGCGGCAGTGATCAACAGTCTCATTTAATTTGTTTATATTTTTGTTGAAATATACAAAATAAAAGCCTCCCCATGAAATGTAAAAGCTGGTCGAACAAAATCAACAATTTTGTTGTGCGTCGATTGAAGTCCATTAAGGTAAATCGTTTGAAATGAATACATTTTATTGTGTTGTATTATTTTTATTGTACAATTAATAATAAATTATACAATTAGTAAAAACAAATATGGTCAAAGTTCAAAATGGGGATGGATAATATTCAAAAAAATTATGAACAAAAAACATTGATAAACACAATGAAAAAACGGATGTTATAAAAATCTGCTGAAATTAAACTGTGCGCTTAGATGAGTTTATGGGGTTTTTACCAAATTAAGTTTTATGGATTCAAAAGAAATACTGAATAATTGCCTACGCAACGGCAGCTTTCTTTAGCAAGTGTGGCTGTCGAAAAATGTACTTGAATCGCTTCGAGAGCCACTAAAATGTTAATAATTTTTCAGTTGACTCTGGTCGCTTAATGTTTTTTAAAATTAAATCAATTATGAGCAATTACATTTTTTTTAATTTAAATTAGAGAATATTTTTAAATACACAGGCATTTGTATATAAAACGAAAATTGTTCAGTTCCTAAATGTTTCAAAACATTTAAAATGCAGTTTAACACATTATTGGAAAATATTGTGAATACCTCTAAAAATTTGTAGTTTTATTGTTAGCATTTTAATTAAGTGAAGGTTTAGTTTAAAACAGGTTTAAAACTCATAAAATTCAAACTGATACAAAACACTGAAAAATATTTATGTGAACATTTTCTATATTTGAACAATCTTTATTTAGGTAAAACATATGTAATTGTAAAGTAGGTGAAAGGTACACAAGTTTTTTCGAAATTCAAAAGCTGCCAGAAATGTCAAATGTTATGTAAAAGCAAAAAATAAGTGCTTTTCGCTTTATAACGAACCCGTTTAAAACGTATTTCCGCCTAAAACGAACCCATTTCAAAAGTACGCGCTTTATGTTTTCGCTTATTACGGACCCCTTTTGAAGCGAACTTTCGGTTAAAACCAACCATTTTGCCCAGTCCCTCGAAGTTCGCTTTTAGCGAAAAGTACTGTACTTTTAAACACTAAAAGTTATTAAAGAACAATAACCTAAATAAAATTGTTTAAGTGTACTAAACACATTTTCCTCCTCCTACTCAAATAAAATAAATAAATAAATCTTTCAATCAAACTTCGAAATGGTTTTTTGTTAGTAAAACGCTGTCAAAAAAATCGATGTTTACTAAACAAACAAACAAATTATCGCCTTTGAGGGTTAAGTGGTTGAGGAAAAAATCCAGTCAAACCTGAAAATCAAATGAGCAAAGTTAAACCAAACCAATCAAAAAGTATTTATTATTTTTTTGGAATTCTCTACAAGTTCGAAATATTTATGTTTTACACAAACAATACGTAGTAATTTTTTTAATTACATAATTATACAAATGAGGTGAGCATGGTTTTTTTTTTACTGAATATCAAAAATCACATTTTCCTCATTTATTTTTCTTGCATTCTTCTAAAACTTCCTTGTTCTACTTTATTGTTGTAATTTTTGCTCATAAATTAATGCCTTCGTCTTAAAAAAGACTCCGTCACCTCTCACATTTTCGTTGCGAATGCGCTGCAGTTTGAAAATCCTGCAATAGCAATAACAACAACAAAGTTAGTGCACGCAAAACGAAGAAGACGATAATTATGCTTAACGATGATCTGGCAAGAAAAGCAAATTCCGTAGAGCGAAAAATGAAAAAAACGAACAACAAAATAATGGAAAACAATTTCGTCGTCGTACGGTTTTGTGAAAACAAAGCGCAGTCCATAACAACAACAACACAACAACGCAACAACAAACAACAATGGAGCCGCAGATGAAATAAGAAGAAATTCCACATACTGAACAACAACGCCAACAAGCGTAGCTGTTGTTGTAGCAACAACAACTTCGAAATCCAGGTCATTGTCGTCGTCGTTGTTGTTATTATTGGTTTGGCAGACAGAGAGACACGACGAACATAACTGCCATTCGGTTGGTTGTTGTTTGGTTGGTCGATCGATGGATACTCAGTTAGAAAACATCAGCAACAAAAACAACGTTAATAAAAACTAAATAAAAAATAATAAACAACACACAAATCACAACAAACAACGTAAAACGTAAAAATTGCTATAATTAAAAAAGCAAAATAAAAAACTATTCAGGTTTTTTTTTGCTTTTTACACAAAACGCAAAAATGTTAAACGTAAAATTGTTAAAAGCGCAAATGACGGGGAGAAATATTGATATTTGGACGCTTGTTGTGAAATTATTATTGTTGTTATGTTTGTTTTGCTGTGTTTTCGTAGTGAAGGTTGTTTTTGCTGTTGTCGGCAAGTTTCACTGCCTGCACGCAGATTCCGAAATTGTTGTTGTTGTTTGTTTGCCATGTCTGCTTTTTCGCCTTTCACTTGATATTATAGACGTTGTTGTTGTTGTTGATTGCGGCTGTTATACATATATATACATACTATATGTGATTGTTCCAATTTGTCGCATACTCTTTCTCAGTCATCTTCCTTTTTATGTCATCTTTCATAATATTTATTTGCGACTTTGTATTTACTCTGTTTACATATCTTTTTCATATTTGCTTTAATTATTATCAAAATGTTATTTTCTCTCCGTCTCTGTCTGCTTCTCGCTCTTGCATTTGATGTTTATTTGTTTTCATCCACCACTTCGTTGTTACCCCACACACCAAACATAACCACCACAATTCAATTCCGAAACTCACAACAAGTCGCACACAAATATTCACACCCCCTACTTATGGCCTTCCGCCTCGTCTTAAGCAAAACTCTTCAGTACAACTTTTTGTTTTTCTTACGAATTTTCATCTTTGTTTTCGTTTAATCAAATAAAAACGATGCGAGTTTGCCACCTTGCTTCCTTCCCCCTTAAGGCAGCCATTCCATTGCCATTTTTCTTTCGTTTCTCTTTCTCTCCAGTCAGCGTTTCATATTGTGTTCACAGTTTTCGTCTTCTGTACTGTCGTCGTACTACACGCAGGACTTTTCGTCATCCATCATCCAGTCGTTCTTTGCCACCTTGCGCATATTTTCCTTGTAAAATGCACAGGCCAAAAAAAAATACTATTCTGTTTTGGGTCTGGTATTTCTGAAACGTTCCTTTCCCATTGCGCTGCGCCCGCTTTCTGTACTCTGCGTCATTCGTCCTCGTTCTCCACGCCGTCTGTGCATGAGCAACGCAGATGCAATCGAAAACGGTCGCAGCCGAAACACGGCAGCTGCGTTTGTTGTTGCAACAAACGACCTACGGTTCGGCCGTCTGCCGCATTGCCGTGTAACGCCCGCCCTGCACGCCTGTCTAACCATCTACCCTGCTGGCGCGACTCGCAAGGCAGCCAACAAGCCAAACCAGCCGTCGTGCACTCATTTCGCTTCTCTGCTGGTGTATGTCTGTCCGACACTGTGTCTGTCTCTTGCATTGTCTGTGTTGTTATTCAATATCTTTGTTTATGTTATTATTGTTGTTGCTGTTGCTGGTGGCACAGCCTAGTTGTTGCTATTGCTGTCGCTTCTATTTCTCTACACCAAAGTCTGTCTGTCCGCTGAACTGTTTGTCTGCCTAGTGCGCTAGTTGCGTTCGGTGGCTTGTTTTGTTGCTGCTGCTGCTGTTGGTTAGTGTTGTTGTTCTCTTGTTGTTGCAGTTGTTTTGCTTGGCATTGCGTTGATTTATTATTGTCTTGTTTTGTTTTCGTTGTCGCTTCGTCGTTGTTGTTGTGTTTTCAGTTTTTCTCTCTCGTTTCCCTCGTTCGTTTATTTATGTAGTTGTGTGGCGTCTCTTGTGCTCCTCATTCGTTCCGTTGGCCTCTATTTGCGTTTACATTATTTTTCACTTCCTCATTGCTTGCCTCAGCACTTTTCCAACTCGTCGTATGTATGTGCAGCCTGTCTGGCCCCCCTTCGCCGGCCGCTTCTTGTGTTAGTTGTGTTGCTGCGCTTTCAATTTAACTTGAGGCAACTCGACTCGACGCGGCACGGCGTTGCAGTTGTCTGGTGCAGACTACTAGTTGTTGTTGTTGCTGTAAGTTGACTTGCATTTACTTGTGCAGAGGTATTTCGAGAATGCTTTGCAGATCTCGACAGTAATAGCCAAAACAGCGCCAACAGTGCAACAATATAGTGCATACAAATTCCAACAACACCGAAACAGAAAGAGAAATTAAGGCAAAAAGCGAACAATGAGCGCCTTGCCCACCCAACCGTTGTATATCTCGGTTGTGTCAGTGGCTACTTGTTCTCTTTGTTGCGGTAGCTGGCGCACCGATTTAACTCATCGCTCTCTGGCCAACTCTTGCGATCTCAGTCGCAAGTAACCAAAATTCATTTTCCCCTCTTTCTGGCTGGGGCTGACTGGCCACTTTATACGGGTCTCATGAATAGCGGTGCAATGCATTTTCAGTATATCGAAGATTTATTTATTTATTTGTTGCTGCTAATAAGAAACTGAACGAACACCAAAGAGCATAAACTATGAAACACATTCTCGCAGAGTTCATTTGCCCATTCGATGAGTGCCTACTCGACACAAAAGCAAAAACCAAACCAATCACCAAACAACAATTAAACGCATTCCGTTGGTTAGGCCTGGGTGCTGGTGTACTACTGGCTCTCTGCGCACTGCTCTCTACGCATTGCCTTGCCTCATTGCTCCAAGCACTTGGCGAGTGCGTGTGCCACAGCGGCGCCAACAGTCAGTAGCAGCAAAGTGCAAAAATAACGATTTCATTGAGAACTGCCGTAACTGAACTTTGGTGAGATGCTCCCGCAAAACATGTGCGGCTCGGGTGCGCGTTCGTCGATTCACCTCACTCGGACGGTGCTTCGTTGTTCGGACGTATGCTCGATTGTGCGCTAAATTTGATGTTGAGCTTTCGGTGCGCGCTCAATACCTGCTCGCCTTGTACGCTTTTGCTTGTATTTGACGTTGGCATGCTCGACTGCTGCTGTATGTATATGCATGCATACATATGTATGTATGTTCGGAACGGAACGCAAGAGCCACAATCGGGAGCAGCCGCCAGCTTCAGGTCGCAATTTGTTGGACTTTTCATTCTTGATTAGTTTTTGTGGCGCTTTCGTCGAGACGGACGTCTTGCTGAATATAGAAAAACATTGCTCAGCTCAGCGCAGCGCAGAGACAAACCAACGCAAGAATACTAGAACCGACAACATTCAAATAGAAAAATATATATATTGTGTGCATATAGAGTATAGTGAATAATTTGCAATTAATTTAAATTTATTAGTGAACATTTTTGCCAAAAAACATCGAATGTAAAATTGCTAATTGTGTGCACTCGGAAAGGCCAAAGAAAACACACAAAGGTGAATTTCACGTTTATTATTGATTTTTCGGTGTATGTGTGTTGGTTTGAGTGTGTTTGTGAGTGCGCCGTAGTTATCACAGCGTTTTTGCATCAACCCAATTGTGCTTGAGCGAGCGCCTTGTATAAGGAATATTATATTTGTATAATCAGCCGGATCGTGCGGTCGGATTACGGGTGACTGGTGATTGCTCAGTGTAAAGGTCAACGAATGCATGAACGAAAATTTAACAACCAAACGAAAAATGCCATACAACGCAGTTTCTCCAAATGCGCAAATATTCCCAGCAAACATAAAACTAACCACACAAAAAGAAAAGTGCGCAAAATGCCAATAAAAACGCCGAAAAAAATGTTTGTGCTAAATGATTAGAAAGGGGAATTAATTTACGTGAAGCGGGCGGCAAATGGAAAATGCCGCCAGTATTATTTCTATGTAAAAACGTGCGCATTCAAAGGAAAATTTTGTTGTTTTCCACGCGTTCATTGCCGCTCCCCCTTTGGCCGTGTACACTTGTGGAGCAAGCACACATAAGTTCCCGCAAAATCTTAGTAAACGACAACAACAGTAACAACAGCAATGGCTATTACAGCAACAGCAACAACAACGGCAACATCAAATTGCAATAATAACAATAAAAACAAGAGATTATATTGCTGCGTGTGGCAGCCGCCCCCTGGCCGCGCGCTATCCCCTCCTTTGTCCTCATGGGCATTTATGGGTTTTATGCTCGTCGAAGGGGGGAAGCGAACATCAGCAGCGAAACGGCGCTCGCATCGTTGCTCTCGACTTTCGGTATTCGGCTTTTCTGCTCCTCCTCCTCCGCCCCACTGAACAAACTACACCATGCGCTACTACTACTATTTACTACTATAGCCACTTCTCGTACTACTACGACTACTGCTTTTCGTTATTGTTCCCGTTCGAAGCATCGTTGTGCCCTGCCCGACCAGGCCCCTTGCTCGCGTTCGAAGTAACGTTAACATGCTTTGGAATTTGTACTGTGCGCAGGGTTGACTCGGTTCGTCTCTGTGCTTTTCTGGGGTAATGCCTGCGTCCCCATTCCACTCCACGCACAGCGCTCTCTGCGGCGGCTCGGCGCTGCTGTATTTATTGCCCTCGTAGCTTCGCCACGGCATACACGCGTGTTTTTCCATTGCGTGTGTACGCGCACTCGCCGTCTCGGGGCTCGACTCTTGGCGACGAGAGTGGCGTCGCCGTCATCAGCAGCCGCTCGGGCCCGAGTGGAGTTGGGAGCGTGGAAGCGCTTTTATTGTGTCGTCATATGAAACCCTTCGCCCCGCGCCGCCACCCACAAATTGTACGCACATTTTCACACTTTACGCAGCACGCAGCCATGAGCGCATTACGCTGCAGTTTCATACCTTTTGTTTGACATAGCATTGTAAAACTGTAAAGCGCTATGGGTCAGCGAGGGTGGGGGCGAGTGTAAAATGTACAATTTGTATGAAATTGTAATGTTTTTGTTGTTGGCTGGCGTTGCAGCAACGCTCGATTCATTCATTGCTGGAATTGTTGCAAAGTACAACAACAGCCCGGCTCGCATCCAGCTGGGAGTAAAAAAGTTTCGAAAATTTCAAAGCACCAAAGTGTGTTGATACAAGTTGATATCAAGAAATCAAAACAAAAATACAAAAAAAAAAATCAGAAAATACTGGAAACTAGCAGCAAAGCATTGGCGTGCGGAGCAAACTGGGCGAATGATAAATACAAAAAATGTGACACCGTTATAATGAAATTACTACTACTGCGCTATGATTGTTGTGTTGACGTTGGCTTTTTGTTAGTCAGTGATGTGTGCAACTCGAGAAACTCAAATTGATTAAAATTTTTCTGCTCTCATTTAATTCAATTTCACAAACCAAACGGAAACGCTTGAGAGCGGAAAATTGTTGCTTTCTTTCTTGGTTCGACTGAATTTGAGTTGTTTTCATATATTTCGCGTGTAACATAACAACAAACAAGCGACAATAACTACAACAACAAAGCGAAAAACTCACAATTGTGCATATGGCTTGGCAAATGAAATAAAGAAAATGAGGAATGTGGCCGCTTTGTGAAACAGCAATAAATGGGGAACCATCAGCAACAAAAGCAACAACAACTACATACACTTGAAGAGCAACTGACTGAGGTATGGATGGAGCGCCGAGTTGGGGGTTGCGGCAGCACGCCACATGTGGCACGTTGGCCGCGATCGTGCCGCATGCAATAATTCCTGAGCAGAAATTTTTCCGCAGCGAACGCAGTGCAGTGCAACGCAAGGGGCGACTCGTGCGAATGAAACGATTTTACAAGCAGTGAACCCCCAGCGCCACCATTAATGACAACAAAATAATTAGCATATTTACATAAATTGAAAACGCTTTGCACTGCGCGCTGTGCGAGCAGGCGGAATAACCCTCCCGACCAACGCGCGTCAAACCTGGCTGCAAAGCAGCGGCCTTCGCCTCATGCGATCGCGTCTATTGTCTATGATTTTAGTTAAATTTTTTGCGGTTGGCACTATTCAGCGAATTTGCGAATTTATTTAGTTAAATTAACCTTAGCAGCGAAGCGACTTGAAATGATTTGCTGCCTGATCCCGTCTTCTTCGTCTCGGATCAACCAATTGCGCGAGTCAACCGAAAACGAACGCGACAACGAATATTGTGTACGAAAAGTGAAATGCTTAAAAATAAATATAATCAGCGCCGAGATGCGCATTCGATTTAGATTCGCAAAAAAGCACAAATAGGCACATAGAAAAAACACAAAAATATAAAATACAAACTCGCGCAGCAGCATTTTCTGCGAGTTTTTGCAGTGTGTATCGCGTTCAAAGTTTTGCTCTTGAACGCATTTTTTGTGATTTTTGTTTTTATATTTTTTTTTACTCAGTTTCGCATAAAACGCCAACAATAAAGCCAAGAAACGCTACAGTAAAATCCACTAAACACACACATCGCTGCCGTTTCGTTTATGGTTTGCAAGTATATTTTCGTTTGAGATGAAAAACATTCGAGGGGTGAAGTAGAAGAAGAATCAGCCGAATCAAACAGTAAATGTTTGCGCGTTTATTTTTAGCAAATTTTGCAACAAAATACAAAATATTATTGATATAATAAACAGACCAGCACACGCACACAGACGCAAACGCAGAGAACGCCAATCTAGCAAAAATTTGGTTCAACGTGAAAGGGGCTGCGAGGCGGCAAAAGTCGAAATGCGAATGTTGTGCTGTGTTTGCTAATTTGCAATAAATCGCAAATATTCTCTTTTGCTGAGCCGCAACATCTTTTGATTTGGCTGGACCGCAGATTTCATAATCGTTTCTTGAAGGTCACGATTTGCATTGCATTGTTAGCCATGGGTGTATATGTTCGTTGTACTCTCGACCAGCTCAAGGTGGCTCGCGCAGAAATCATTCACCCATACTTTGAGAAATTTCTTTCCCAACTTTGTGCGTGGTCACACCAGACACTTTTTTTGCACATTTGTTTTTGGCATTCGGCAGCGGCGCTCAGCGATATTTATAGGCCTGCTTTTGCGGTAACTGGCGCCTCGGCGGTTCCTCTCATTTCAACACCCATCACATGTGTGTGCTTCTTTCTCTTGTTGAAAATAGTCCGCCGCGCCGCTTGTCCGTCCAACCGAGAAAGCGACATAACGTAAATTAATTTAGATTTTATTTAAATGTCATTTTCGTCTAGACACAAACGACAGCAAAACAGCAATAACCCCAACAAAATAGCAACAGCTACAACAAAAGCAAGACCAAAGCAAGACCACAAGCAACTAAAGAAGCTTGGTGAGTGTTTGCTTTGGTTTGTTGTCGAAAACGGTTTCGCTGTATGCGAGTGGGCGGGTGTACAGACAGTGGTGGTGTACTTTCGGGGGGGGGGGGGGGGGGGGGCGGGGTAAGTTGCAAAAATTTCCACAACACAGCCAACAGAACGGCATGTTGTTGTTGTCCGCATTCACTCAATTGAACACAGGGCCAGCCGAGACAATCGGACAATCATCGCTGCCGTTCGTCATTAATGTCAATGTGTCTTCACCTGTCCTTGCTTCCGCTTTCTTGGAAATTTTTTCTCAAATCCAAATAAATTACTAAGAGATCATTGAAAGTCACTTCTGTCCATCCGTTGTTGTTATTGTACATTGTAACGATTTCATTCAACTTTGATCCGCATTGTCGACGAATGTTTTCGTTTGCAAAAAGCGAAAACTACTTGAAAGTTTATTTCACCAAGTCAAAAGTATGTAAATGAAAGACTCGGTTTATTTTTGTGTCGCATTCCAATTCTATTAAATTTTCATTGTATTCATCAGTCAGCGTTGATTGCTTTTTAATCTGCCACCGAAGCGAACGTACACTGTCTGATTCTAATTCTTGAGTTTTTGACATCTTGCTGCGACAATTGTCGCCGCCACCACCAGTACAAGTTCAGTTGGCGTATGCGGGGGTGTCTTCTCCGCCAGCCAATCGTTTAGCTATGTAGTGAGAAATGTCGGTGCAGATTGGGTTGCCGTCATCATTGCCGTCGCGGCGATCGGCGCTGATGTTGTTCGTAGTTTCATCACTTCTCGGCGGCGACTCGCTGTTTTGTTGATATTTTTAAACGCCAACCGCGCGGCACATTATGCATTTCCGAAGTCATCATTTATATTCTAGAAAGAATTTCGCTGTTGGTGGTGGACGGTGTAAAGTGGGCGGTGCGCTTGCGAGGAGAAATTGCTGTGCTCTGCCAAGCAGCGCTGAATTATTTGTGCTAATAATAAGTGCAATAAAAAGTGAAATTTGTGAAGATCACTGAAGCACGCCAGACAGACATCATAAAATTAGCATTTTTTTGGCAATCAACAAACATTTGCTTGGCCGAAGCAAACACGCCGAAGCGGCGGCAGCAATTGCTTATCTCGGCCTCAAGCCAAATCGCGTCGATTCGTGAGCTGCTTTCAGCCAAAAATCAGTTGGTTGGATGTATGAATGAAACAATGAAAAATTATCATTTAAGCTGTTAGTGGCCGTAGGAGAGAGAGCAACAAATAGTGATTGTAAGACATGATCATTTGCTGGATTGGCCTCTTGTGGAAATAATTTTACAACAAAACCAAAATCGTAGCAACGGTTATCAGTTTCAGAGAGATTGTTTGATTGATCGAATGTTTTGTGGATCACATAATCGAGTGCGGTTTCAAACAAGGGATTTGAGCTAACAGTCGTCAATAGAAAAAGAGAAAGAAAGATAGACAATAGAGATGAATGCAAGAAAATTCGATTATCGACAATCTAACCGTGTCGATGATCAATATTCGGCCTCACCGCGTAGCCCATGCGAGAGTGCGAGAGACAATCTATGAGAATATGAGATCATAATCCTAACATAGCGCACACACAGAGAATTCGACGAAGTGCCAATGCTGGAGCTGGTGCTTCTGGCTGGTCGCATGTGTGCGTGTGTGTAAATTGAACGTATCCAAAGTGTGTAATCAATGGACACCAATACTGGACAAGCTACATTCCGCACTGTCGGCAGTTAACCAAAGAGTTCAAGCCAAGATACACCTGATCTTCAATACTGGTTAGTGGCTAATGACTGCTGCAGTAGACGGCCAGTCGATCCAATGGAACAAGTCAACAAGAATAACAAACAAACAAGCATACGAAGTGGGGGAAGAACAACAAGACGAGCCCTGGGAAAATGAATGCTAATAGTAAACAGCGTAAAATTTAATTATGAATGTGCATGAATTTGTGTCGTAAGTGGTTCGAAGTTGAAGTTGGCAGTGCTGACTTATTAATTGAATGTAAACTTTGGAAAAATGTATGGACGATTATTTAAGCAACATTGTTCTAAGCGCTGGGTTGAAGCTGTGAAGACACTTTGAAAAGTTATAGCTTTGTGTCAGTGTTGATGGGCCAAAAAGAAGTGTTTCAATGGCGACAACTATGTTTTCATTGATATCGAAATCCCTCTTTCTTCTCTAATATTCCAAAAGATGAAGTTACACAACCAAAAGAATTTAGAACTACTGATTGGAATGAGTTTTAAAGTGAAAAAAATTAAAGAAAAAAAAAACTTGTTATCGTAGACGAAGTTTACATCCACGCTGCACTGTCTTCTATGCAATTTATCAACTGAACGACCGATCAACCAACTGACCGACCAACCAACCAACCAACCAAACTAACGCGCCAATCAACACACTAATCGGGCAAGCGGTAAATGAACTTTTGTAAAAGGATCCTTGAACCCGAGTTTGATTTATGGCTTGTTGTGTACTTGTACATATATTTCGTTTCGTTTCCCACCACAAGCAGCCGCCAGCCGCCAGCTCCCCGATCTCCTTTCTCGCTGCTCTCTCGATCACTTCCCAATCTCGCTTTTAACTTGTTTGTATTTTTCGCCTTCATTTTCGTAACAGATGTGTTTATGCTTTTTTATCAAGTATGTGTTTTTCTTTATTCTTTTCAACGTTCCTTCTCTTCCGATTGGCTTTTTCTCGTTTTCATTTTGAGCGGTCCTCTTCTGTTCGCGGCCACCGTCGATATTTTCAATGTTAGTAATTTTGTTGAACTGTGATCGGTTTGCTTTCGGCTCAGGCTTTAGTCACAACAAAATTGATTTACATGTACAAAAATAAATTAAATGAAATCAACAACAACAGCAAAAGCAACACCAAGAATTCGGTTATTCCGTTAGTAGGCAATCGCAATTGTGCGTAGAACCAATTGAATTTGTAATTTTTCCCCATTCGTTACATGCGAAATCATGGCATCAATTGTGGGCACGAGTTGGAAATTCACACAGAATCACAGGTATTGAACGAACGATTGTCGTCATCGTTGTTGTTTTGATGATTGTTTTGATTTTCCGAACGCGTAAGCACCAATCGGTCTCGGCTCACTTGCCAGGGTCAGCGATTAGCCAGCTGTTGCTTCAATAAGTTTTTGTTTACGCAAAACAAGATTCAAATGGGTTAATCCCCTTGCATTGGTTGCCACTAGTTGCCCTAATTCCAAAGTCCAAATCCTTGGCTACGTGGGGGACTATCAAAGATATAAATCATAAAATGAAAAAAATTTAAATCATACTTAAAATTTGATTGACTGTTATGAAAGTAATGAATGACCTTAAATTGGAAGAAAAAATTAAATTCTGTTCAGTTTTCGTTTCAATGTCCCAATATTCAAAGTGGTTTTGTTTTCTATTGCAGATTAACGGCCAACAGCAGCAACAGCAAATTCAACAGCAGCAGCAGCAAACGCAGCAGCAGCATCAATATTTGTCAACGTGCAGCACGATGCCAGCGATGCCAAAAGAAAAGGCCACCGCAGTATCGTTGAACGAAAGCAATTTTAACGAATTGAAACTAAAAGAATTGACCAGCTCTGCAACCGTTGTTGCCGCAATGGCTACCACAGCTGCCAGCCGCATGCATCATTTGCCATCACAGTCCCAATCCCAACCACAGCAGCAACAGTACAGGCAGCAGCAGCAACAGCATCAGTCGCGCAGTGTGTGCGGCTGTGGCGCTGCCTCGGCCGAAGTGGTGGGCAGCAGTAATCATGGCAGCAGCAAATATGTGTCAAATGGTGAGTAGCATTGCCGAAAACCCTGTTCATGACCTATTGGTCAATTGGCTAATTAGGCCCTTCTGAATTCATTGCAGGACATTCGTCACCTTTGGCCGCTGCAAACGCAGCTACACAGAACGGCACCACATCACCACAGCGCAGCAGCAACAGTGCAACATGTTGTCCGAGCAGTGCACAGCAACAACAACCACAACAGAATGGACACGACTGCTGCGACGAGCTGCGAACTGCTTACACTGCTGCGGGTGGTGGAGGAGGCGGCGGCGGCGGCGGTGTTCCCATAACTTCCAGCACCAGTCGCATCACACCCTCAGCCGCATCGGCTTCCTGCTCCTCGTCGTCCGCATACTCTTCGTCATCGTCGTCTTCGTCGTTGCCTTTTAGTAACGCCGCCGTAACACCACCAAAGAAGTCTCCAAAGGATTTCATCTTTGGCAAATACATTGGCGAAGGCAGCTTTAGCAGTGTCTATCTGGCAGTCGATATCAACACGAAGCGTGATTATGCAAGTAAGTCAATAGTCAATAACGATCAGGCCATATAATTCGACACAAAGTCATGAATTAGCGGTAGCTTTCCATAGTATGAAAGGCAAGGCAAGCAATACATAAGTTTTGCCATTTATCGGCAAAATGTTTCACCTTTCAGTTTATTCGCAGTTTGTCGCATTTTGTTTTTTTTTTTTAATTTTGGTGATAAGAAACGGCATATTTATTTTTGTGCTGATGAACGAGTACTATTTAAAATGGCAATATCGCCTACAACAACAACAAGTACAATAGCAGCAATATTAACGGCAAAACTACTGTCACTGTACCCGTAACAAGGCGTAACAAACAAACACAAAAGCAAAAAAAATGTCAAAAATTATACAACAGCAAAATAAAAATCAAAAGAAAATAAAATGCGAACAAATTCTGAATGGGATTTTTCCATCTACTTTGCGGCTGGCGCCAGCGAAACGAGCAGCAAACGACCGTGGAATGTATTTAGTACGTTGGGGCTGTGCACTTAGCTGGCGCTATATACGAGCTTGTTGTTGCTTTTGCCGTTGCCATACACTGTGCATAGTTGCTGGTGTTTATGCTGCTGTTGCTGCTGCAATTTGAGCAATTAGTGGGGAATGCAGTTGGCCGAGCTGTGTAGTCAGTCGACTGCCCACGAGGCTCAGCTAGCATAGCCGTGTAGCCATCGTCAACGCCAACACTAACACCAACACCAGCTGAGAAAACACTAATTGCTGTTGTTACTAGCCGTGTGCCGACAATTTATGTCGCTGCACCGCCTAATCCCGCCAATGGCGAGTCCAACAATCAGACGGCCTTCTAGAATTTCGCTTGCGTGTGTGCACACACAGCCGGACGTTGGACAACTTATTTTTGCAGTTGGCGAGTGGGTTGGCCGTTGAAACCTCGAGTCGGTGAAAAGCTGCAGAATTGTCATGGTTCATGCAGAGGTGGCGCTGTGTGGAAAACCACCCATAGGCGAAATATAAGATGTGTCAGTCAAGAAACTGTAAACCGTATTGAATTGGTATTCCATGCAAATTGTCAAAGCATAATAATGATGTAAGCAATGTGTCGCAGCAGTGCGATTATACGCATTGTGCGTATTTTTAAATAATTTACGCATTCGTCTTATCTTTTGCGTGCAGTGCGCACAAAACTTTTCAAGTGCTTCGCGTAATTTTATCAGCATTTTCATAGAGGCTCCTTTTACAGTGCCGGTAAATAAAAATAAATAATAAGTTGATGCTGGCGCCAGCGCGATCATGAAACGCTGACTGGTCTGGCGCCTAGAAAACACATGAAATTATCACCAAAACAGTCCACGCTGAGGCGTGATGGGCGTTCGTGACGATAAATGTGGCGGCGCTGCTTTGTCAGTATCGGTTGGCTTCATCTGCCGATAATGCCAATTGATTTCTGCTTCTTCTATGCGCTGTGCATATGCCCCCCTTCCCGTTGGCTTTGTGTTCATAATTGCCTCAGCTGGGTTAACCCATCTGACGTGTCAGCGCAGCAGCAGCAATGTGTGATGGAGCACATGCTTTGTTATTTTCATTCGTGGCTAATTGTTATTTTGCTTTTAAGGTTTTTCTTTTATTTCACTTTGTGATGTGAATTTATTTATTGTGTGCATGTAATGTAATTTTGTTTTGTTTTTAATAAATGCTGACGTCTTTACTAACAATTGGCGCGACAGCAAGCAAACAGTAACAGCAGTGAATCGTTGGGGCGTTTGATTTGACGTACTGACTTGACGATTTTGTACGAGTTGGCTGTTTGCTCGCTCAGCTACGAACATCAACGTACATACGTCTGTATGTATGTATGGGTGAACGGCTGGATGAATGTTTCTATCTGAACGATAATCATGGCCAGATAACGTTATTTTGACAACAGCACTGATTTGCTGTTATACTTGTTATTCTTGCTGTAGTCGCGTCGCTGTGTGTGTGTTGTTGGTAGGCGGCATTCATTTCGTATGGTTGGCGCATGCAAGTTGGTTGATCGTAGCGAGAAGCGAGGGGAGGCCGTGAAATGGAAAGGTGTTTCATATCAGCACAGCGCACCACTCGAATTGCCTCTTAGCGCCGCGACACTTGATCAAATGTCATTATACAACATAAATATTTATTTTCGTTGATATATATACATATATATCACGTAAAATAGTGTTGGCTTTGCATATTGATGTATGTATGTGTGACAACTGTGTGCACACGTGTGTTTGTGCATATGCGGCTATAATATATGTTATTGTTTTTGTTGGTGCGTATTAAATAATGGCAAATTCAGTATCAGTTCTTCTTCGATTGCTGAAACTGATAAGCGTGTGTTGTTATTGTTTTTTTATTTTTGTTATTTAGCGCAAACAAAAAAATTTGTTTACTTCAGCGCAAAAGGTTAAAAAATTAAGCGCTGCTGTTGTTGTTATTTTTATTGTTGCTGTATGGGCAACTGTTGGCGTTAAGTGAGTGCATGAGCAAAGAAAGCAGTAAAAACTTCACATAGCTATAATAAAAAACAACAACCACAAGTAGCAATAACAATAACAATGGCAAAGTACAACAAATTATCAAATTCCTGTCTTTACACGCGCGCTCACTCACTCGGTTGCCCATTGATTCGGCTTGCCTCGAGTGCCCGACTCGCTGTCACTTGCACTTTAATAATATTGCAATTATTTTTACCGTTATTATTTGTTGAAAAACGCACATTTTCCGCTTTAACATTGCTTTTGTTGTTGTTGTTTGCTTGTTGCCAACTCTCGTTGACTTTGTACATTTTCTGTCACTGCGCTTTGTTAAATTTTTTTTTCGTTTTCTTACCATAAAAGCAACCATAACAACAACCACATTAACACCCAGTAATGCACGCATACACACACACACACACACACACACACACACACACACACACATGCATACGCCATAAATTTTACTTGCTCGACAATTGTTGAAATGTCGACACGTGTAGGCGATAAAATATATTTGGTTTACACACCACTCGCTCCACTCCACTTCACAACGCTCCACACCGATCCGAGTCGCTTCATACGAGCTTCGGTTGTCGACTTTGCTGCAGCGTGCGCTACGTGCGCTTCGTTCGGCCTATGGCCATCGACCGCACCCCACCAACTCGTCGTCTCATTTCCCTCTAACTGCTCAAATAGGAATTTGTTGCTTTTCACTAATCGTATGGCGCACATTTTCTGGTTTCATCAACGTTCACCGTTGAGTTGACGTTTGGTGTTTAAGCTTCTCATCCGTTCAGCAGTGTCAGCGTTTGCGGCCAATGCGTCGACAGCATCCAAATGACGAATCCGTTCTAAACGCTGTTGGCATTTGTTCATTGCAACAGCTTCAGCTGCCCGGCTGCAACTCCTTGCTGGTTGTTGTTGTTGATGTCTTTGGCCTCTTCGACCAGAGGCGCTACGAATCGCTCAACAAAAAGTGCTCGTAATTGTCAAGTTTTGTTTACGCTCTTAAGATTTTAATGAGTTTTGTAAATCGCAGCCAGTGCGATCGGGCATATTGAGACGCTCCGTCCCACCGACAGCTACAGCTGCTACTACACGTACGAAAAGTGTTCGAAAGTGGGTGCGATTGTTTCAATTTTATGTGCCATCACTTTTGATGCGTTCGCCTCATGTCTAATGTTGAGCAGCTGAGCGTATTTGGGCGCCGCTTCGCGTCGTCGTAGCATTTGCGGGCAGAATGAATAGAACTGTAATGGACAGTGAATTGACTGACGATGGTGGCAGCGACATAGGCGGCTTACGTGCGTCTGTGCAAGTACTTCGTACTTCGTCACCGGTAGCTGCTGAATTGTGTGTTTCTATTTAGTTTATTCATGGCATTTCTCGGCGGTTATTTCATTTATGTGCGGCTGCGTTTCGGCTGGCGTTCAAGTGTGGCTGACAAGCGCGCGTGCGTTTTAATCCCTCATTACATTTTCAACCTCTACATTTTCCTCGCCTTCGTAACATTAAAAATTCCAATGGGGAGGTCGGCGACAATCTGCATAAATCCGCGCGTACGTGTACCCACTACACACACACACACACTCATGCACACCGGCACATCTATTTCTGTAAATATTTATGTTTATATGAATACTATACGAAGTGTGTTTTTGTGCTAAAAATAGCGACCAACAGTTGGAGAAACAAGTCTTGGCTCGGACGAGGCCATTACGCGTGCAGTGGTTGGCCGCTGTTTGTCTCCAGCGGCGTTCGAAAATGTCACTGGTTCGATTGGCCATGTTGTAGTTTGTTCTTTTAAATGCATTTCGCAATGGAATGCCTTATGGACAGATATCGTTGTGGCATCTAGCAAACTCAATTTGTTGGGGCTTACATTTCGTAACTATGGAATTTATTTGCCAATGTGTTTTCCTTTGAATGCTTGTAACTTCTTCAGATATGCCTAATTGTTTGCATACGAATTTACAGTGTAGAATTAGTGGGGGTATTCATGAATTGTCAGAAAACCCTTTAAAAAGAGCAACACTTTTCATTTTGTTTCTATTACAGAAAACTGCTGATTTGTAACTAACTTTCGGAGTTTCGTTTAAATCGCCCTAAAAGGTCTCTTTTGTCACATATAGTAGTATCGTGAATGCCGCCAGTGTATAATATTTATTCATTTCTTTACACAGCGCACCGCACACTTCCATTCCATTGCATTGAAAGTGCTTGGCGCTGCAGCCATTTCTGTGTGTGTGTGTTTGTGTCGATGACTTGTCCATTTATGTATGTGTGTGGGTGTTTGTGTGTGTGTAACACTTGGTTCGCTTTTGATTATCACGCTCGCCGTCATAAAGAAATACAGAACGGCATTCAGACATGACGCTGCACATTTTCTTTCTCGCCATGTTGCTGTTGCTGTTGTTTGTACTCTGTAGTTGTCAAACCGAAGGTGGGGCCGTGCGCTCCAACGACAGACGTCAGAGTAGGCAACTGCAATGGCTTTTGGCTTTCGGTGTCACTGGTGTCACTGGTTGGGGTTCGTGTGAAAGGTCTGCACCTATTTAGTTGCGCGATTTGCTTCAGTTTGAATGATCACATCCGCATTTTGTTTTATGGTGCGTCGTCGTCGTCGTCGACTTTCGTCAAATGTCGCTAAAAGCGTACGACAGCAGCAACAAAACACTTGCGTCATTCTGCGTCATTAGAAGCAGCGCTGTGTCGGCAATGAGTTCAGTTGAGTTAAGTTGTTTGTTTCGTTGCTATTGTTGTTGTGTTTGCTTTATTTGTTTATAGAGCTGGAACACCGCAAAGTGGCACTAAACAAATTCGAATTGAAATTGGAATAATAAAACAGTGCTGGTGCCAACGAAAATTTTTGAATAGCGAAAGGTTTTTTTTGCAAGTGTGGCTTTGACGACAAACTGACGTTGGTTGCAGTTGTAGTAGTTGCGCAATGATTTATTGCTGCAGCCATAAGGAGCGGCAACTCAGCGGGCGTGTCGACCGGCCTCTCAAAAGAAACTGCCTCGCAATGCGTAATTCGTTGCAAGCAATTTAATCGGCTTAAATATGACAAGCGAATGTGCGTACGCGACCCCCTGCCCCTCTGCTGCCGCCACAACTCGACCAGCCAAGAAGGATTGTTGTTGCGTGCTGCTCTGCACAGCTTGTGGACACAGCAGCTGTTGACAGAGTGGGATCGACAGCGGCGCCTATTACTATTTGTACTTTCACTTTGGTATCCTGTAGCAGCAACTGCTCTCTTGTTATTTTCGCGATACAATTAGCGTTTAATTCAGCACTTCTGGTTGTGTTTCATAAAACGTCTGGTTTTGGGTTTGGTGTTTTTTGTGTACAGTAGTTCATTTATTGTTGTTGTCTTTTGCTGACGTCGTTTGCCGCCACCATCACCCCTTGCCTGTGACTACTTCCGATGAATAGTTGTGCGCTCTAGTTTTGTATCACAACAAGGCAAGGCGTGTTGTTGTTGTCAGTGGCTTCAAACTGACGTGTACAATTGGGTTACTAGAAAATGTACCAAATATTTGGGATTTAAATATTTGCACATACCTATAGATGTTCATACATAAACATACCGCACACGCACTACAAAAGTGACACAACTCAAAATTTTTCATTTTCGGGTTTATGTGTTAATACTGTGCACAATGCATCAATCTAACAATCAGTGAAAGCTCAGTATATTTTGTTGTTGTTAACTGTTGCAAAAATACAGTTAGGTCTCTCTTCGTGTCAGAAGTTTGATGCTATTTGATCGCTGCAGCTCAATGCAAAAGAGTTCCAAATCAAATTGTGTCACTTTTGACGAAATACATTTTTGTTAAAGTTAATTTTAAGCAAAATTCTGACAATTTTTTTATATATTTTTAATTACTAAAATTAATTATGAATTTTTAAAATTTTTCTTTCAACTTTTTAACTGTCATTTATAATTATTGAATTAAAAAAAAAGTGGCATAACTTAAAAAAATTCGGTAATTACTGAATTAAAATATCATCAAAACAGTCACAACTCAAAATTTTGGATTTTCTAGTGTAAAATAAAAAAAAATTCTTTTAACTTATCCTAAAGCATAATCTGTAAGGATTTTCTACTGAACGGTCTATACGTTATTATAAAAAAATGTTTATTTAGCTCAAAAACATTTTTTTTGCGTTTTCTGAAAAATCAAATATTTTGAGTTGTGTCACTTTTGTTGTGCGTGTATATCGCGCACGTATGTGCGTACATTCATAAATACACATAGAAGTTGTTGTTTGCATAATCGACATTGTCCCATTGAATGGACGTGTTGATCATGTACGGTAAAAATTGTTTTGGTATGATTTCGCTAAGCAAATTGTCGCATTCGACAACAATACCCAGCAAGAAAAACACTGGGAAGGAATAGCATCGGTTGATCACTTCGATAGCACATGGATGCCTCGTTCACAACCAGTTCAGCAGTTAAAATCAGGGACTTAACTATTATAAGTTTTTTAAGAAATTAATTGCAATGTAACTATTACAATGCAACATCAATTTTATGTGTTGATTATAATTATTATTTGCGACAATTAATTTTTCCGTTGCATAATAACTTGTATGAAAAATAAATATTTTTTCATTCTCGATAATGATTTTTTTTGGGGATTTTTTTTTATTTACGTTGCTTCATAACTTTTATTTACGACTTTTTTTATTTACGTTACCGATAACTATTATTTTGTGAACTTTTGTTTACGTTGCTTCATAACTTTTTTTATGATTTTTTTTCATTTACGTTGTAAAAAAAAATTTCTTTTTGGGAATAATTATTATAAAACAATATTTTTAGAAATTTCTTAAATTAGGGCAATTTTTTTATTCCCAAAAATATGGATAATAATTATTTTAGGTCTCTGGTTGAAATCAATTCTAGGTTCTTCGGCACATCTGGTTGTTGGTCAAGAAAAAACAGCCTTGTTTCTTTGTTTTGTCGCATTTTATTGGCAACGCTGCTGCCTGTTTACATAGTGTGTTGCCAAAGCGTGCACCAGCGCAGCATGTCGTGTCCCGCAGCTGTGATCCATTGTGATGAAACGGCCTAAGTCGAGTCCGAGTTCGAACACAAACACTCAGCTTGCCGTTGAATATCTGTCTGCATGCGTTTGCCATCTTCGAAGAGTCGTTTGCGCCCATTGCAGTTAAGTGATTTGCTTGAAATGCATAGAAACACATTAGGCAAGTCGCAGTACGCATTCGTTGTATAAGTATCGTTGCATCTGCATCTGCTCCTATAGACATGAGTCCCTGTGTGCGTGTGTGTGTTTGTTATTTTCAGAACTCTAATGAAACAAATTGCATTTCTCGTCCGCATTTTTCTTTCGTCTCATTCACTTTACATGGATTTTCTATTTCGCTCTCATGCTGTCTACAATCTTCTCGGCTTAGTCTTCATCGGAGCAGTGAAGATTCATCTACGGGCTAAGTGTCTTTACAAATTACACTTCGGTGTTACCCATTGCGCTTTTTCCTATTCAGCTGTTGCTCTCGACGGCGCTGTTGTTGTCGGTGCGCTGGTATTTTCCTGGTGGGGGAAATGCCGCCAATGACACTTTGAGTTTTATGGACTGACGGTAGCGACTGTACACGGCATCGTCTTCGGCCTGCCGCTGCTCTCGAGATGCACGCTGTGACGAGCAAATAACTCGCACCAGTCTTGGAACCATTAGCAAGGTTCTGGCTGTCTGACCGACCGACCCCCTACTCGTTTCGTGTGCATTGTGCAAGTGGCCGAGGGACCGTCATTGCTGTCTGACACATTGTTGGTTTTCATTATTTTCCCAAATACTGATCCTGATCCTGTTTGTTTTCGGGCGTAACTGCTGCTGGCTGACGCGTGCACTCTCCAAATTACAACATCTGCTGCTTTGCGTCGTGCCACCGTCTCCGAGCTCTCTTGCACGTTGCAGCTTGCGTGTGCTGCTCCTTGCTGCTGTGCCAGGAGTTGGAGTGGAGTTGGCTGGCAGTGTGGTGTTTCAGGTTCTGTTTTCGTTGCTGTTGTATTTACATTTTTACGAGCTACTTGCATTGCTGCCAACGTTATTGCCTCATTTGAAAACGCTTTCAGACCAACTTTTGCTTCCATTTCATTCTGTTCGCTTGACGACTGACTACCCTACGTTGACCCAACTTGTAGTGCGGGTAGTTTCGCATTGGCCAAATGTTGTCTCGTCGTACGTTGTGTACGGTTTTGTGCGAGTCTGTTGCGTGTTTTTCGTGTCATTCAGCATGTTTGTGAAATTTAATATAAGCGTTTTTCGAACTTTGGCCCTCGCAGTCAAATTTCAATTTGGGTCATTCACCTGGTATTTTGTATTTTTTTTGGTGTTGTATTGCTTAGTTTGTTTTGAATTCGTTCGTAATTTGTCTCACTCTGTGCTGGGTATTTCATGCGCTATTTTATAAGCGACCACGCTGAACCGCAGTGAACTGTTGTGCTGTCTGTCCTTTTGATGTTTTCATTAGATTTACTCTTTTTTTTTCCTTCGTACCTTTTTGGCACGTTTTGGTGTCTACATGCATACAAACACACATCGAGTGTCTGCTCCAAAACAGAAAATATTAAAAAATGCACCTGGACAGTTTTTTTGGCGGACCGCCGCGTCGGTCACCGGCCGTCATCTCAAAGACGCAACAACGCACCTCTGTGCCTTTGTCTGCGACGACAGTTTCGGGCGCGTTGCTGTCAGGGTGTGCCTGCAAGTTGTTTTTGTTGTGCAACTGCTGCTGACTCGGCCGAAATGGCATTAACCTGTGCGATTAATGCGATTCAATTAACCTTTCGTCAACATCTGCGCGTCATAAGGCAACGCGGCGGCAGATGTTTCCTTGGACTTCTGTACGTATGACTCGATGCGGATGCGGGTGTGGGCGGGGCGCACGCGCAAATGTCGCCGCCATGCTACGCCATCAACATTTTGCACGTGCCGTCCAAATATTGGCGCTACTGGCGTTGTTGCTGCTGCGTGTGTTGATAAAATTGCTGCGCCTTTCCCCCTTTCAGATGACAACAGCCACTGACACAACACGAATAAAAACAACATTAACTTTGTCGACGATAAAAATACTTTTGTATATGTGGCTGGCCGACTTGCGTGGCTTTTAAATTCGTTTGAATTTCCTTTGTTTGCTTTTTTGCACGATAGCAACACAATAACAACAACTACATACGTGTAGAATGATCGGATGGTTTTGGGGCATTAAAACAATCCTTTGCGTGCAGTCAATATGTCGCCCGAAAGGGCAATAAACCGAGCAGCAATAGCGCAACAACCGACACAAGAAAGAAGAAGAAGCAGAAGCAAACCGACTATTAGGGCGCAAGCCGCAGCGGAAACTAACGAAAAAGCGAGAAATCATGAGTCACTTTTGAGGACAAAATGTGGCCATGTGGGGTAAGGGCTGGGCGTGAGGTAAGCGTGCAAGAAGCGCGGGGGGGCAAGCGCCGAGAGACATAAAAATAAATAAACTTGGTGTGGTGCAGTAAGAATTGAGTTGAAGTAGAGTTGGAGTAGAGTAGAGTGGAGGGCAATGGTGGGCGTTGGTGTGCGACTGATGGCGACTCCGAGTTGCGCGGCCGCAATTAGAAAGATAGGCGCATGCCGCAAATAAAAATAGGTGGCACACACTGCTCGCGCTGCAGAAATGAGCCAGCGTGGGGTGACCAGACAGCCGGCACGCTATACGCTTCAGAGCGCATGGAATAGTCGAACCCGTTTTTTCTTATGTAGGCAACAAGGCTATTTATTCTACTTGAAATAAGTTGGGCCGGCGTCTTGATTGCGTCTTTTTAATTTGTTGCGAATTTTCGGGCGGCTGCAAGGCAAACAACAAAGGCGCACGCGTGGGCTGGTAAATAATGTTGCTGCTGATAGCGACATGTAGTCATTTCGCTGCATTGCTGCACAAGCTCAATAATACTGAGCAATGTTTGTGTGTGTATGTGAGTGTAGAGGCTGAAATTTATCATCCGGCCAGGCAGTAGTAGCAACCATGACCAAAAACAACAACTACAATAACGATAGTCATCGAACGGTCGCAATTGTGCAGCAATGCGTCAGCAGTGTTGCCACTAAGAATTTTTGTTTACCAAAATTGTCCAAAATCAATCTCAGCCTAAAAAAATTTGGTAAAATAAATGAAAAATTTAATTCATAAATTTAAAATAAAATAAATTTTATTTAAAAACAAAAACAATGAAATTCAGTACAAAAACAACACAGTTAAATACATCGCATACGCACAACAAAAGTGACACAACTCAAAATATTTGATTTTTCAGGAAACGCAAAAAACTGTTTTTGAGCTAAATAAACATTTTTTTTTAAATAACGAATAGAACGTTCAATAGAAAATCCTTACAGATTATGCTTTATGATAAGTTGCAAGAAGTTTTTTTAATTTTACACTAGAAAATCCAAAATTTTGAGTTGTGACTGTTTTGATGATATTTTAATTCAATAATTACCGAATTATTTCAAGTTATGCCACTTTTTCTGAATTTAATAATTATAAATTACAGTTAAAAAGTTGAAAGAAAAATTTTAAAAATTCATAATTATTTCTAATAATTAAAAATATATACAAAAATTGTCTGAACTTTGCTTAAAATTAACTTTAACAAAAATTTATTTCGTCAAAAGTGACACAATTTGAGTTAGGACTCTTTTGCATTGAGCTGCAGCGATCAAATATCATCAAACTTCTGACATGAAGAGAGACTTAACTGTATTTTTGCAACAGTTAAGAACAACAAAATATACTGAGCTTTTGCTGATTGGTAAATTTATGCATTGTGCACAGTATTAACACATAAACGCGAAAATTAAAAATTTTGAGTTGTCACTTTTGTAGTGCGTGTGCGATATGTAAATACATACAGAGTCTTTTTAAAATCATAAACAAATTAATAGAAAATTTACTAATGCCTACAAAAATTCCTCGAAAATCACAACAAACCACAAAAAACCACAACAAACCAAGCAAAGACTTAATTTATGAAACAAAGCTACCAATTATGCTCCAATTTGATCCAATCCAATTGGATCAAAACGGCAACACTGTGTGTCAGGCAAAGGCTACGCTTTATTGTTATTGTAAAATTGTATGTGATTTAAGTAGCATTGACTTTATATACACTACGATCAATAAGTACCGGGACTGTGTATTTTAAATTTTCCGCCGTTGCCCGATGCAGGTAAAAAAAAATGAACGAAGTACAAAAAGTTGACTGACGCTAACAGCTGCCAAACAAAAACTAATGATGCAATCTCGCTCAAAATTTGACACAGATGTCAGTTAGGGTCCTACCGACCTAAAAAAATTTGTTTTACCTGCATCGGGCAACGGCGGAAAATTTAAAATACACAGTCTCGGTACTTATTGATCATAGTGTATCAAATATGAATTTGTTGTTGCTGACTGGCTGTTGTCTGTCCGTGCGTTGGTTCGTTTGTGGGTTTTTGTTGTCTGTTCGCTGCGTCTGGCTGGCTGATTGGATGCCTTATCGCTGTCATGTGTCCTCAAAGCTTTTTGCGTCCCACTCTCACAACGACTGCATTCAACAACAACAACAAACAACAGCAATATAAACACAATCGCAACATCAACAATATTTCTGCAGCCTACGCACAGGCTGTGCTTATTGATTGTTGTGAGACACTGACTGTCTGACTGGCTGGTTTGATGTTGTTTTTCTTTGAGTGTAAATTTACTTTCATGTCTATGTTTGTGACTGCCCACAACTTTGCCTTGTAAAGTTTTCAGTAGTGCATGATGGGTGTCGTCGCGCCTTGATGGTATCTGCGCAAAGGTGCACGTAGAAGGTACAAGTCTATTTTTAGTGGCACAGCCCATGAGCCCAGTAGCTCATGTCTACTTTAAGACTAAACTCCCTAATGCCATTCACCAATAAATAAATTGCTGCAAGTAACTTAAATGAAGGAAGCAGAAGCAGACAACTCTGGGATTTGTAGTAGAATTTCGAAAGTGAAATTATTATTGTTAGAAAGCGCAATTATCGAAATGCCAAAAATGTGGCCTCGTAAAAAATACGGCGCCTCTAGCATAAATAAAGGAGATTATCAGCGAAGCGCAAATTAGGCGACTATGATTGCACCATCATGCGGAATGGGCGGTCTGTATATTTTTGTTTGCCAGACACCACACAGATTTACATTTAATTTTCATTGAAGTTGGTGAAATGTGCCTTGTTGTTGTGTGTGAGCACTTTCTTCGTTTCGACTTGTTTGCATTTTTCAAGTCAGCACAAAAATAATTGGCTACAAATTACAGCTAACATATAAAATGCCTTGGCCCAAACGCCTTCTCGCTGCTCGCTGTCTGTGTTTGTGATGCACACTTGGTGCCTTTTCCCCATTGCTGCTTGGTGGTCTGGTGGTGTCTTGAAGTGGTGTGTTGGCGGCTTTCGGCCGTGTGAAGCCCACAGGGCCCCAAGTCGCAGTTGGATGAGGAGGAGCGCAAAAATATGGCGCACCGTACCGAATTTGCCTTAATGCGGCCACATTAGCACATCATTTACTCCTTGGCCTACCTTGATTTCGGTTTTTGCCATACTTTTGGTTTTCTTTAACTGCTTTTGCCTCGTTTTAGCTCTTTCGTTGCGATGCTGCATGGCAGCCAGAAGTTGTTGGCGTTGTGATTTTTGGCGCGAACTTGCCTCAGCACCAGCACTTTGTATGCCTGTGTGCGTGTGTGTGTGTGTGACTTTATTCCATCGCATATGGGCATTGCTGGCGGCTGCAAACGTCACCGCTGGCGAATGCGCTCAGTCGAGGTTCAAAAACCTCTGCAGCGTGTAATTTACTTTGTCTTGATTTTCAGTTTTGGTCCCCCCATCCATCCAAGGTGTTCTTTACGTTCGTCGTCTTTGCTGCCTGGTGCGCATAGTTTTCAATTTAACTTTGCTGCTGCTTCCTTTGCGGCTTTGGTTCTTGTTGTGGCTCGTTGTTGCATGCTGCAGCTGCAGTTGTGGCTGTGGCTGTGGCTGCTGCAGCTGCAGTTCGTGGCTGTGGCCTGAGGACTAGTGTTTTTGTTTTTGTTGTTGTTGTTGTCGTTATGCTTTATGCAGTGTTATAGTGCGTTGAATTCGTTGCCTTTGCTCTTGCTTTGCTGCTGTTTTGCGGCTTAATTTCGGATTTTATGTTTGAGTCTTTGACTCTCGTCTTGGTAGCTACAACAACAATATTAAATGCTGCATTTGAGCATTTGAGCAAAAATGAAGACAGATTTTCCGCTTCTGCTTCAACAGTTAATAAGCAACTCTAGGAAGGAATTCACAGTTTCCGCTGTGTTGCATTTATTTTTATCGCAAATTGGCAGCAATTGCTGGTCGCCATCTCGCACTTGGCCAATATTGATAGAATGCCATCGCACACAGATTTCCATCGTTGCGGTGCTGTACTAATTGGTACAGTTTTCTATTTCTATTAAATGTGTTGTTGTTGTGATGCGTCGTGCAAGCGCGCATCCAGCGGATGCGCGGCAACGTTCGCACGCCAAGTGGGTAGCTGCACTTTGCGCTGCATTTTTTGTTTTTGCCATAAACCATTCGCGTCGCGTCGCAACCGCTTTTGGTGCAATCTCTGCTGCTGCCACGTTTGTTGTTGCATGAACACTGCTCAAATACCAGTTTATGGCATTTCGTTCTTTGCGTCCGTTCGCGTCCTCATTGCTCATCAGCGCTCAAGCGGACCAGCCACAGCCAATCGGCGCTGGCCATATAACCAGAGCGCATTTCATCCCAAACATGTTGGCGTTGTTGTTTGTTTTATTTCCCATCCCGTTTTTGTTTTTGCGAATTTCCATTGGGTTTTTTTAATTTTCTTTTTGTTCTGTTTTGCGACCTAAACTGCGCCGAACCGAACCAATGACTTGTTGGGAATTTTTGTGGAATGTTTCAAATTTCCTGGCAAGCTTGACGCGCCGCTAGTCGTGCTGCACTTCTCGTTGGTTGTTGGTTTTGGCGCGTCGCAATATTTATGGAGTGTGTTGGTGCGTTGGTTGGTTGCGCTGGCGAGTGAAGTTGGCTAAAACGGTGCTGCAAAGTTAGTCTCTTCGCGTCGCTCAGCGCGATTTATGTGCATTGGACAATGATGACGACAACGACAACAACGATCGCTTCTTTTGTCAGCAAAGTGTAGTTGCGGTGGCCGTCGTTGTCGTTGTTTGCAAAGAACGCGTGCGCGCAAAGTTGTTGGATTGCATTCCAATGCGACTGCATCTGTGCCCCTCTTGCTGCCGACAGTTATTCATGCTGGCTGTGCACGACGAGCCGCCACTGAAGATTTGCGATGCATTCGCTCGCGCTTACAATTTGAGCGCATTTTCTCTGCATCTTTTCTCGCGGCCTTTTGTGTCGCCTATACCGACGTTGGAATGCGACGACCCGTTTGTTGCCGCCTCCGCGCGCGCGCTATTGCTTTGGGCAAAGTAAATGACCCCGTGAGTTGCTGAAACATCGAATTACGCTGTTGTCACCAATTGCTGCGCTGTTGTTCGAATTGTTTGTTTATATCGATATTGATTGTCGCAAAGTGCTGATCATGTGCAATGAGTTGTGTGCTCGGTCGTACGCCACAAATTAAATATTTGCTGATTTTGTTATATTTGGCGTGTTTTCACTTGTTGCAACCATAAGAAACAACCCAAAAAAAAAATGAAATTAATTGCAGCTTGTTGAATATTCTCATGAATGTTTTTGTTGGCTGTTTGCTTGTGCTGGGACTAACCGACTGCCTGACAAACGGTGTGTTTGCTGTGGTCAGTGACCTGGTGAAAGTGTTTCACCGGTTGTCACACTTCTGTTGTCGCAAATTATATGTTGTACCGCATGTTGCAAACTCACACACACACACACGCACACTGCATTCGAACCTTTTTGCAAACACATGGTGCTTTTTTGTTGTTAGTTTGGTTGTTGTTGCTATTATTTCTTTGTTATTTTAAGATAGCCAACACGAGTTCAAGGTTATTTTCATAATCTGGTTGGTCGTTCATTAACCGTACGAGCGCTGCGGCGGCGTCAGTGGTAGCGACAGCAATCGAGCGAATGAACGATGAAGCAACCGACCGACCGGCCGACTGATCGCGCGACCAACTCTCCATACACACAACGCCAGGCCAATCCCAGTCCCTGTTCGCACCAACAAGAGCAGCTAAGGAGCTTTGGTTGGGGCAAGGAGAGAGGCGAGGTAAAGCAAAATCGGACGAACGCATGTTTCTGCGGCGTGTTCTGAGAGAGTGGAGTCTTAGAAACGATTTTTGCAAAAAACAAAGACGCAAAAAAGTTCTCAAAATATTCCAAAAGCAAGTACGCTGGAAAGCAACAAAGCGCGCACAAGCAAAATTCAACAATAAAATTTGAAGCATTTCAGAGGAAAGCTCACACAAGCAAGCGAAATAAAGCATATCAGCGCCGAGGCAGCCACTTGCCCCCAGCCGCGAGCACCACCGAGCAGTGGCGAGCACCGAACGCGGTGGGGCACTCACACTAACCTACGCAAAGCGCAAAAACCACACGAACCAAGCACACGCAGTAATGTCCGATGACGAGTGACAGAGGAACGAACGGCCGGCAATTTTGCGCTTGTGGTGTGTTCTCAGCTGTTGCTGTGTGTTTGCTGCTTATTAATTTTGTTCTTGAAGTCGAAAGCTAGAATAATGCAAAACGCTGTCAAATGAAATACAATATTCAAGCCGCCGCCGCAGAGACCGGCGCGTGCACGTTAAACAAGCACAAACAATACGGCAGCGCCTCGGTGTGCAATCTATGAAATGTGAAATTTTCGGGATGCCTCACAGTGCGCGATTGCACGCTACGCGCACGAATCGCTTGAGACATGTTCGCTTGAGACCGGAAGTTGTCAACTGCAAGTCATCAAGGAACAGATTGCAATTGCAATTCGTTTGCTTTCGGGGCCGTTGTTCATCTCGACTCTCGATCATCTGAAATGATGACAAAACATTGAACAGTAAAAACAAATAAGACAACGGACGATGTCCCAAAATAACACAACAACAACAACAGCAATAGCAGCGCGAAACAATAATTTCATATTTTTGTTATCTTAATAGCCGCGATCCATTAAGTCTGTTTACACAGAACACACCACACCACACCACACTACACCACTCACCAACAATTGCAACACTGCTGCTGGCAACTGTAATGTTTGCATTGCTGTTGTTCTGTCGTAGGCAATGATGAGTGCAATCATAACGGCGTTGCGGCGCTGCGTTGTTGCGTTGTTGCTGTCGTTGCAAATTGATGAATGAACGAATGAATGAACTGAAATGTGCCACTTTTATCCTCAATGCGCCGCGTTTGCTTTGTCCCTGCGCACTGTCGTTGCGTTGTTCTCGTGTGTGTGTTCAATTAATTTTTGCCT
Organism: Melieria omissa; assembly: GCA_963971225.1. Taxonomy (NCBI): domain Eukaryota; kingdom Metazoa; phylum Arthropoda; class Insecta; order Diptera; family Ulidiidae; genus Melieria; species Melieria omissa. The sequence goes on along the minus strand of OZ020268.1, from coordinate 105,998,928 downwards.
TTTGCCATGTGGATATTTACATGAATATTTGCTTTTGCTGCAACTTGACTGCATTGGCCATACACACACACACACACACATACACATTGCAAATAGCTGCGGGCCTACATTGTTGTTGCGTGTCATCTCGTCGCTAGTGCGGAATTTTTGAATTCTTCGCTGTCGCATGACCGCATGAACAACAGCAGCAACGGCACGCACAGAGTGGTGTAGTAGTGTTGTTGTTGCGCTGCTCCCCGAAATTGAGTGACATTTCCGCTGAACGCATTCTTCGGCGATGACATGAAATATGTTTCTTGCCGTCCGAAAGCGCCAACAAAAGCAATCGAAACAATTCGACAGAAAAGTTAGAAATTAAAACAATTTTGATTCGTTTTCTCTTTTGGCTTTTGTGTTGTTTCAAATTTTAATTTCATACACGGCGCGCGGCGCTTATTTGTTTTCGTCTGATGCCTCTGTAGTGGGTGTTGTACATAGAAATAAATAACATTGTATTTTTCTGTATTTTTCACCATTTAATCACATTTCCGAGTAAATGGTGCGAAATACGAAATCAGAATCGAAAACAAAATAGAGAAAACAAAACAAAATTGTCGCGGGGTCACTTTCTTTGAAAGCGGCTCGTATGCTGTCAATAAATAAAATAGACACCAAGAACTTGGCAAAAATAGTAAAAAAATAAAATTGTCGAATGTCAACAAAAGTTAATCTTTTCCCGTAGGTGCCGCCGCCAACTGTCGTTGCCTGCCATGCATTATTGCTAAGCTCATTGCTGCCATTGTATAGTAGTTGCTGTTGTTGTTGCGGCTTTAGTTGTTTATGCGCGTTCTGAGTTCTTCTCACTATCAACGACTCTTAAATAAATATTCATTATTTTTTAATATGGTATTTTTTTTTGTTGTTGTTTGGTTTCTGTTCTCAGTGCCTGTGTGTCTGCACGTTCAAACAAAGTCAAAACTAAAGATACACACACCACACACACGAAGTGACCAGCCAACCTAGACACAACAAACACACAAATATAAACATTGAAAATGAAACGAATTTGTTAGATATTTCGCTTTGTGATTGGCAACTTTTATATTTTGGCTCGAGTGCTGCATATGAGACATAAATATCTCACAGCTAGTAATAAAAATTTCTGAGGTCTTCTTCAGCAGTGAGCCGAATTATACGTTCGTTATACAAGATTCCGAACTTGAATCGCAGCAGTTAAAACTTGTATCCAAAGAGCGAAATTTGATGTTTGCTTTGGTTTTAGCAAAAGCAAAGAGCAACAACAAATGTCTAAACTGTTCTGAAAATTTGCAATAGATAACAAACCGGCACCAACCAGAAATTTTTAGGGAGACGAAAGGTGTCTCATTAGTTGTTTTCAGCAAAATTTTAGGCGACTACGACGAGGAATGAGGTGAAACTTTTGTGTGCAGCGCGATAATCCGACGATCGAGAGTTCAATCAAATAGTCAAAGAAGAGAATATTATCGAAAGGTGGTTCTTCGATCGACTGACTAGACGGTGGGCACACTATGGGCGTGCCAAGCGAATGGCGACAGAACTTATAGAACAGAACAATCGCAATCGACTATAGTTGCTATATAGCGATTGCAAACAGGTTTCAGTGCCCATAAATTCATTTCGAATATATTCCTTCGACTTATGTTGTATTTTTGTTGTTGTTGTTGCTCTTCGTGACATGCCCATAAGAGAGAGATCGAAAAACAGTGACTTGAAGGCATCTCTGAAATTGCCAGTTCCGGTGTTGTTTGTCTCATTCATTGCCGCTCCGGCCATATCCAACTTTGTCTCCAATTCTTCATAGAGAACTGCAGCCTCCAATTGACACTGTCTCAGAGAATCAGATACATTTTATTTAAATTAGTTTTTTTTAGTGGTGAGCTTTTTGTTGATCGCACGCGAAATTTTTTTCGTGCTGTCGCTAGAATGCTGTCGAATTTGCATATTTGTGTTTGTTTTGAAATGTACAGTTAATTTATATTTGTATGGGTTGAGCTGATTTTTGTTTTGTTGTTATTGTTATTGTTGTTGTTGATCTGTGCTAGTAGCAAAAAATTAAAACTTATTGAAAGTATAAATCAACCACAATAACAACAACAAGAACGACACGTTTTGCTGTTTGGGCGCAACAGCCTTTCAGGTGGTTGAGGTTTTTGGTCTGGTCTGGTCTCGAAGACCAGACAAGTAAGCGGCCAGAAACAACACAAGTGCAGCTGTGAGAAATGAAAATCAAATTTGCCGAAAAGAGAACGAAACAAAGACAAAGACGCTTGTACCTGTTATTTTTTGCATTTGTTTCAATTTGCTGTTGTTTGGCTTTCACATTTCTTGGTGTTATTTGTGTAAGCGGCCGCGACAACTTATGCCGGCCGCCGCTACCACAATCCAGTCGGCCAGTCGGTCCCTATGGCGAGATTTGTATGGTTGGTACGCAATTCCACGCCCACAACGCGCTGGCTGCCTGCTTTACTTGCTCTGTTAACTCGGCCGCAGCCGCGAGTGCGTTGTGGTGTGGCGCAACGCAATCACCTCCTCCCACACGTGGCTTCGTTTCACTGCTGCTGCTGTCTGCACGAAAATAAATTACTACAGTAACCGTTTGGCGGTGGGGCGATGTGGATAGTTGTGTGGGTGTCGAACGATGAATGGCTGAGAATGGTTCACTATTTATAAATCAGATTCATTTAATTGGCAAAAAACTAAACAAATAATTATATTAATTATATTTGACATGCAATTAAATGTCGACTTAATTTGTTCGAATGAAGAGTGCCGTTACTTATGTTTGGTATTTGTTCTTTTCTATTCTTGCAGTCAAGGTGTGCGAGAAGCGTCACATACTGCGCGAACACAAGCAGGAGTACGTGCGCCGCGAGCGCGAGGTGATGCACATGATGACGAACGTGCCCGGCTTCGTGAACCTGTCGTGCACGTTCCAGGACAGCCGTTCGCTGTTCTTCGTTATGACTTATGCCAAAAACGGCGACCTGCTGCCGTACATCACGAAAGTGGGTTCCTTTGACATGGCCTGTACGCGGCACTATGTCGCCGAACTAGTATTAGCCTGCGAGCAGATGCACCGCCGCAACGTGGTGCACCGCGACCTGAAGCCGGAGAACATTCTCCTCGACGAAGACATGCACACGCTGATTGCCGATTTCGGCTCGGCAAAGATACTGACGCTGGAGGATCGCGCAGCGACCGCTGCTCAAGTGGCCGCCGCCAAAGCCCCCGACGCAGAGGCAACAGCACGCACAATGCCGCCAAAGCGGCCGTCGTATTTGCAAAACCGCAGCTCCGATGACGATGACGACGAAGGTGTCGATGACACAAACGACACCGGCAGCGATGAGGACGACGCTAGCAATAGGCGGCCGCGTTATCATCGCAAACGTCGAGGCAGCTTTGTCGGCACAGCGCAGTATGTCTCGCCCGAGGTGCTGCAGAATGGGCTCATAACGCCGGCCGCTGATCTCTGGGCGCTGGGCTGCATTGTCTACCAGATGATTTCGGGCCTGCCGCCCTTCCGCGGCTCCAATGACTATGTCATCTTTCGCGAAATACTCGCCTGCAATCTGGACTTCCCAGCGGGCTTTGACAAGGATGCCGAGGATCTAGTCAGAAATCTGCTCAAGGTGAAGGCGGAGGAGCGCCTGGGCGCAAATGATTTTGGCGGACACTACGACAGCATACGCTCGCATCCGTTCTTTGACGGCATCGACTTTGACGCGGTGCGCCAAGAGACGCCGCCGCCAATTATCCCCTACTTGCCGGGCGTGAGCAAAGACGACGACTTCCGGTTGCAGTATCACCAGATCGAGCACATGGAACCGGGCTTGGACGACAAGCAGCGCACACGTCTGCTGGGCATGGAGTTGGGCACGTCGTTTGAAAGCGCGTACAATGGCACCGAAAAAGAGGAAAAGACTGTTACGAAAAGTGAGTATGAACATGATGAGAATTAGCTTAAGAGACATTTGATTGAACCGTTTGTTTACTTTGTATTGTAGATATTTTCGATCTTTCCGAGGCGGAGAAATTGAAGCGCTTGGAACAACAAAAGTCTGACAAATGGCATGTGTTTGCCGATAACGAAGTGATCCTGCGCAAGGGCTTCATCAACAAACGCAAAGGACTGTTTGCGCGCAAGCGCATGCTGCTGCTGACGACAGGGCCGCGTCTCATCTACATCGATCCGGTGCAAATGATCAAGAAGGGCGAAATACCATGGAGTGCCGAGCTGCGTGTTGAACCCAAGAACTTTAAAATTTTCTTTGTGCACACGGTAAGTGCTAAAAACTTGAAGAAGAACCTTGAACGGTGCGCACCAATTGCTCGTGTCAGTTGAAAATTATTGATGCAATGTTTAGTGTTTAGATTAGCTGGTTTTAAGCTGAACAACATTCATTCAAATTATGCACAAAAAGCGTTGTGTTTGAATTGATGCAAACGCCTAAAGTAATTTGGAGGATTGTGTGTGATTGTGTGACTTCTGATTGCATAATTGATTACGCAATGCAACGGAGAAGATTTTTGTATAGCTTAAGTAATAGTTTGTTCGGGGTTAGTTGATGTTAAAGTTGGCAGGCATAAACATTTGAAATGAGAAGTTTGTCGTCGTTTTCATTCAGGTAATTATTTGAGTTTTTTGTTTGCCATTTGCACACACAACTCAGGCGCGAAATCTGAAGCTGCTGAAATGTGTTGAAATGAAATTAAGTGAATATAATAGTGCAATTTTGCGACAACGCTTTGTTGACGGCATCAGTTGTTGTTGCTGTTTCTGATTGACGGCGCCAACGGCATCAGCATGGCTAAATGACATGGCGTCGGCGGATGTTTTTGCTATTAAATGTGAAAGTTCATAAAAGCGATAAGGCTGACGAGCAAACACAGCCCGCAACGCCAATACGAGCAGCAACAATGCGCCACTTGAATAACAAAACAACACAGCACGGCACAGTGCAGCGCTGTTGGACACAAATCAGCCGCAAACAAGCCTACAAAATAATGTTTTTTTCAGTGCATCTCACTTGTGAACTATGGCAATTTGATTGGCTGCGTTGCTATTATTTAGTTTTTCGCATAGCTAATGTAAATTTTGTAAAACGCCAAAACGATCAAATTTGCGATTCTTTTAACGAAGAGAAGATCACTGCGTGGCAACAAAGATGTCTAAAATTAGTCTGCAATGCCTCAGTTCTAGCTTGAATGCTTTTGTCTCTCGTTTCTCTCGCACACAACAAAAACTGTCTGGCGCCAGACAGTGCGCTTCACACATCTCAAGCGAAAGCGCGCGCACGCCACTTTTACCCAAACATACCCGCACAGCATTCCAAGCAATGCTGCACATGAAAAGTTGCATCACGCGGCGCACCTGTTGTTGTGGTCTAGGAGCGACCCGTCCGCTGCTGTGCAGCAGCAAAACTAAACTCGACAGATGGTGGCAACATTACAGCAACACGGCGATAACAATGATTACGCAAACCCCAAAGCTTTGAACGTCACAAGACCGGGCCGGCCTTCATTAGTGCGCAAAACACGACGCCGCGCGATTGATTGAATTGATTTTGAATTTCGACAGTGTTGGCGGAGTTGGGTTCTGTTTGTGTTTTGCTGTTTATGCTTAAAATAGCCAATGCCAAAATGCCAAGTGGAAAAATACAAAGCGCTGCTGCTGCTTAGTCGAGCCTGCACCGCTCCCAGTGCCCGCTCAAACTGGGCGACCGGCTCCCAGTCGCGCTATCAACAACAATTGCTAATTATATTTGCCGTTGCCGGCAATCATTTGTTTACTTGTTTGTTGCCTTTTTGCGCTTTCAAATTTCATTTCTTTTGCTTTTTGCATGCTGCTAGCTTCTGTTGATGGTTTGGCTTTGTGTGCCCCTAAAAAAAAGTAACAATAGAATCTACTCAGCAACAACAAAATCAGGAAGGTAGCCATACAGAAGTCAATGTATGGTCGGGTGTATTTTTATGTTCGTTGACTATCTATCTATGCATTCAGCTATCACTTCTACTATGAGCAGCTCGCTTTTCTAGTAAGAAATGCTTTGACAGATGACGTCAAGAGGTGAAAAGTATGTTGGCTATTAGCCACCGACACCCTCATGCGTGCCAGGCGAACGACTGTTTTTATTTGTGGCCACAAAGAGGCCCAACGAATGTCGAAATGTTAAATGTCATTCACACGCGTACGTGGCTCACCGCTGACACCGCTCGCCCAATTGGTGGCACTTTATTTTTGCTTTAAGAGTTATGTTTGTTGTTGTACAGGCACTTTTCAATTTCAATTTTATGCCGCTCAATGCTTAAATGGCATTCGCTTGCATTTTCCTTACTACGTGCCCGCCCCATTGGTCCAGTGACTGCAGTTGCCTTGCCTTCGACTTGGTCTGTGTTTGTCGGACTGCCGAGCTACCTCAGGAACAATGCCGCACACACGTGTCGCCTAGAAAGTCATCGTCGTCGTCAAGCGTTGACATTGAAATGCAGCAATGACATGTTTACATTTTTGTTTGTTACCATTTTTTGCATCGTCGTTTTCACATTGGTTTCTTTGGGAAGCTCCGATTACGTCGTCCGTTTGCTGGCTTGGCTGTCCGTTTTCATATTTTGTGTTTTGCATTTTCGCAGTTGCACAATGCCGCTGACAAGTGCTGAGGTTGGTGGATGTTGACGACGCAGGCGAACATAACAGCAGCGCCTTCAGCAGTGCCGGAGATCGTATTTCGTTTTGTGCAGCGCTGCGTTGGAGTGGCTCCTACCCGCTGCCCGCAGTTCACGGTTACTCAACACTTGTGATTTCGTTTGACATTGCAGCTAATTGATGTGCGGACACAAGCACGCAAACTGCAACTGGCTGGTTGTGGCTGTGTAGGAAGCCGCTTTCCCCCTTCGTTTTCGCTTTCGATACAATTTTTCGCGCATTGCCTGTGTGTAACTGAAAAAATTTGTAACTAAAACCAGCTGTGTCTGCTGAGGAAATTGCAATTTGAAAAATTCAAATATTCCAAAGTTCAATAGAATTTGCATTTTCTGCGAACGCGGCAGCGTCAGCGAGTGTTGAAAATATTTAGCGAAAATATTTATTTTATTTTTGAAACTCGGCCAAATGCTGTCTGTCTCTGCGCGCAGCGCAAAATTCACGGACACGGACGTCGGTGTGGCCGTCGTCGACTGGCGCCTCTTGCAGCGATCAAAATATCAGATTTCACTTTGGGCGGCGGCACTTGTTGTTGGGGGCCATGAATGGTGGTGTGGTGGTGCAGGCGGCATTTGTGTGGGCGGATGGGTGTGTGCAATATTCTCGACTGTATGTCTACATGTGTTGTTGGTGCACGAGCGCTGCTCGTAATTTCGATTGCATTTAATTTAATGTAGAATTTGAAATGTGCCAGGAACGTTTAATGGTGGTGGCATGCGTTGGGTTCGTTTCAGCTCGTAAAATTCATAGGTCCACGGGGTGTGTAACGTGTGTGTGTCATCATGCAGTCACTCACAGCGGTAAATAACATTAAAAAGGTAGAAATTTGAATAGCTTAGTTGAGTAGACGTGCAAACGAGCACTAATAAAGACAGGCAAACAGCACCGAACGATGCTTAGAAAAACATTGATTAGTTCACCAACGGTGGCAACAATTTTATTATCAATTTAAACAACTCACGAGCGATCAATGTCGTGGCCAGATGTTCATATGTCTTATTGAATGATTAATTTCACATATCTAATGAATTTTATTTTATTTTTTTACAGCCCAATCGGACGTACTACCTGGAAGATCCTGACGGCTATTCGCTCGAATGGGTCGCTGCAATCGAGAAAATGCATAAGCTCACCTACCCCGAACTGCAGAAGGGAGAGGCGACGGCGGCGGCTGCGGCTGCGGCAACAACGAGCGACACACAAACAGTGCCAACAAGTTCGCTAACTCCGGTGACCAGCAGCGGCGCCTTATCCTCGACAAAGACGACGGTATCGAATTAAATAGTTGCAAAGCAAAGCAAAAGCAAAAAATACATAGCGGAAAATAAAGCAATTTCTGACGCTTGCTACGGTTGCAATATTTGGCGAATGTGAGGCGCAATGTGAATGTAGCTGTCTCGCTGAGAAAACACAACAACAATTAAAACCACAACAACAATTGAAAAGAAGAGAGAAAAACCGAAGAATTGCATAAATATAAATTCTTTAGAACAAATTTAGTATAAATCATAAAATAAATTAATGCTAATTATAAATAAATAAATTGATTACCCAATAATTAATGGATTACGCAGTTTTAGTAATTGTAATGTTAGCATATTGTAGCGTAACAACAACAACAGCAACAACTACTATTATAAATCTAAATCTAAAACAACTCAAAGAAGATATGGGAAAATGTAAAAAATACAACATTAGTGCTTAAGTGAATCTGAAAACTGAAAAGAGCAACAGAACATCAGTAGAACGAAATGGAAAACATCTGCAACAAGAAGCAACTCACTCGTAGGCAAAGCCAAGAGAAATATTCAAGAAATATACATAGCTACATGTATGATAGATGATTTATAGGAAAATACTTTCGAATTCAATACTACCTATGATTATATCACAGTACACCATGAAATTGCTAATACGATACGAGTTTATGATGTTGTATGCTGTAGAGTTGAATTGAGGAACGAGTTATGTAATGGAATGAAACAAGTTCAAGAATGTATGTATATCGTGTAGTTAGTCACAATTAAATAAATTATACACCCACACATGCATACATACATACAAACAAACATACACCCTACCATGCAGAAACAGTAGTGCAACAAACTAAACCATATTCAAATATACCTACATATATAATGATAATAATATTATTAAATTTAATATACATACATACATGTATACATACAAGCAGGCATAATTAAATAAATTATTTGTAAATCTATTACTATTATTATCATAATTATGATTATTATTCTACTGACACACACTCGTGACGGTGATTGCATTTGCACGAGCGTCGTAGTGCGAATTGCGAAATGTAAAAAGCTATCAGAGAATATTCGTAATAATAGTTGTAAAGCCTGCGGCACATGTAATCGTGTGCATAATGTAGAGTGTAGGGCGGCGTTGTTGTTGTATGTATTTGTGCGTGCGCGTGTGTATGGAAATTGCTTGGCGAAATTGTCAAACCAAACAACTGAATCGGCGCAAAGTGGCCAGCAGCTCCTCGAAGGACGCGCGTGCAACTGCATATATGCGCACGTTTCAACAGAGGTAGACGACAGGCTGCACTGTGTCGCATTCAACTCTTCACTTTTGTGCTTGTTCTTAAATTTGAGTAGAATTTGATTCGTTTCGTTTGGCGTTTGGTTTTTAAATTGTAATGTTTACTGTGCTTTTCTTCACTCATTTGCCCTAACAACGCAACATATAAGACTTGAAACTAATTGTATAAGAAACAACAACAACAATTTAGTAAAATCAATTACAGATGCAACGTAGCAAAAACAAACTAAAAAAGCCGACATACATACAAAATTCGAAAAGCAGTGCGCAATGCAACAAACTTAATGATTTCTGCAGCTATGCAATTAATATCGAATTTTATTTAAGCATTGTTTACAGCTTAGAGTTCTTGAATACTTTAGTCTCATTCAACTGTAGTCGGTATTATGATGTAGAATTAAATTTTGTTGTTCAGTGTGTTTTTGGTTTCCAACCAATCAATGTAAATCGAAATGTTCTGCTGAGAGCATAAATCATTTCTGGAATGTGTCTACAAGAATTTGCACTCGACGACCGGGTTTTTTTGTTATTCTTAAGTAAATCAATTTTGTTCGTTGTAGAGCGAAGTGTAAGCTTACTAAATTAATTGAAATAATCGTTTGTAATAATTCAAATTGTAACCCAAGCAGCTGATTAGCGTTGAGGTGAGGAGAATTGTGTGTTGAGCTGTTGCGCCCGAATTGTGGGCGCACGTTAGTCTTTAGTTCTTTGTATGTGAGTGAAAGTTAGAGATAAGATATCCTGAGGTGTTGAGAAAGTAAATGCGAAATTAAATTAAGTGTAGCTGGAATTTTGCAAATTGTTTACAACATAAGGCAAGCTGAATGCAATCTCTGTATGCTTCTCTATTATACTTTATGCTTAAGTTGATTTACACATGCATGCAGCATCATTTACTCCCCGCTCCTATATTTGTCATTCTTTTTTGAGTTCTGTTGATATGTTCTCCTTTAAGATTCATGTAATACTTTAACGAACGCTGCGACTGAGCTCGATTGAGAGACTGTCGTCGTCATAGGCGTAATAAATATTTACTGCGCGCTAACCACTTGAGCCAGCGAGCCGAGTGAGCGACGCATGTGCGCACGTGTGTGCTAATTAAAATAGTAAACCAATTGTCGCGAGACTATAGTTGAATTGTTTGCATAGAATTATTATTTATATAATATTATTACGATTATTGTATTTTAGTGCTAATTTTAGAATGAGCCGAAATGCGCGATGCGAAACTTTTAGGCGTGTAAGCTTAAATTATTCAACGGCAGATTGCAAGCAAACAAAAAATCAAATACTATAAGAAGCAAGCAAACATAAACAAAATTACTATTACAATTACACCTAAAATAAATGCAAGTAAAATAAATCAAATGTAAGACTACAAAACGAACTCGCCAAGCTTTTTGATTCCAAATTAGAAGAGGTGGTGGCGCATTGCTGCGGTGTGGTTGCGTGGGCGATGCTGCGGCTGGTTCGATCGGTTGTGAGTGGGTGTGTGACATGGGGCTGCGGTCAACTGGCGGACGCAACGGAAATTAACCCTTTCCGATATGAAAATAAACCCGTTCTGTATGAATTGTATGGGCTGTAGTCCAATATATTGGACATTGTGACTGAAAGGGTTAAGTGAGCGTTGGCTCGTCCACGCACCACTACCGCCAACCAGCCCCATCCACCAGTTGCAATGCGGCCATGCGACATGAATTGGATTTCCGCTTTTGCATTTAGTTGAATTTTTGTTCAATTGCTTAGTCGAATTTCGTAAGTAGTAGTAAAACATGATTTGGCGAGCTGCAGCTTGGTGCACTTTACTTAAGTCAAGTATGTAAGTGCGCCGAGCTAAGCAAACTACAATACTTTAGTATTGAATTCGTTCAAATTGAATCTTGTGCGAATCACTAAGTTAAGAAATTATTGCAAAACTGTTTAGTGAAAGCAAAAAAAAAATTTTGTCTCACCACACACAAACTCACTGCATTACTGCAGCAGTTGCCTAGAACAACAACAATGAGATGAAAAGAAACAAAGAAGAATTGGTCATTAAAAATTACATTTTTGGAAAAATCAAAAACACATCTTTTCATTTTGTCCATTCGATTTGGTTCTTGCAATTGGCTTCGCATTTGTCTACGTTAATTTGTGCATCAACATACACATTTGATCGGATCTACCTATAGTACGTATGTATGTATGTGCGCGCCGAGAGTGCTTCAAACAATTTCAGTTCACACAGTTGGAGTTGTTGACGTTGAAACAGCCGCACAGTAACAAAAACCAGTGTTTCGAAAACCGGTTAATGTAAACATTCGACCAGCATTAAACCAGCACTGGATTTACAATTCAGAAACACAGCTGTCATAACGAAATGATCGAGGCAAAGATAGTTGAAACTTACTCACTTTGGTGCTAAATGTATAATTTTAAATAAATGTATTGTAAGTTTTGGTTTTTAAGTTTTGTTGTTATGTAGTTATTAACAATTTTTATATTTTTTAATTTTTTTTTAATTTATTGTAATTAATTAAACGATATTAAAAATGTCTCAAATTGTGCGCATTGAAACGAAAAACAACTCAAGTTGTTCGGCTGTGCTTAGACTGTTGCGTGAACATTTCTCTATACAATTTAAAATATTTATTTATTTTACTTATACTTATTTATTTATTATTATTTATTATTATATTTTTTAATATTATTATACTTTACTGGCCATCATAACGCAAATACACAATTTCGATCTGCTGCATTGAAGTTGGTCCGTTCAAAGTTTTTCCATTCAAATCTTTTCATCGTTCTGAAAGGCAATGAGCAAAAGGACACCTTATACTTAACCCTTTCGACCCCAATATAAAAATTTTACTGTTATACCCAAAAAAATTTCCAATTATTTGCAGCGATATCAGGAAAAGTTTGTCTTCTAATTAAAGTCTACGAATTGGGCGAGTTTCATCAAATCCCTGTTTCTTTAATAATGGTTAAATGAAATCAAAAAGTGATAATTTTGTATTTTTCCATAAATATTATATAACTTTTCTGTAATAAAAAAATATTGATACAAAATTTATTTAACCGGTTTTAAGTTAAAATTGTGCAAAAATAAACCAGCTCTAGAACTCTAACAAATAGGCGTGGCGACTTGAAATGTCGTGTGCACACTCCTTAGGCTGTAAGTGTTTCATTATTTAAATACCAAAAAGTAATATCGAGACACAGAATAAAATTCGGGGTCGAAAGGGTTAATGGGTTATGGGGGCTTATTAGTAAAATTTTAATCTTTTAAGCCTGATATGTTATATATATTACGGAGAAAAAACTTGTGTTAGGAGACTGGCAAGTGCAAGTCCCTCATTTAAAGGACATTTCTGTTAACTGAAAGGAACTACAAATTTACATGTTCTTCTCTTTTCTGGCCACACTTTCTAGTAGGCGCCACAAACTTCTGGTCAGATGTATACACTTTGGAATCTTACGCTCTACTGTAAGATTGATGAGTTCAGTTCGACTACATCAATGCAAAAATTGCATATATTTCGTTCCAACTGAATTGTCCATTGGAATTCATTGGCGGACTTTAACCAGTTGACAAACTTTTCTTCTTCCCTTTTTCAGCTATTGACATTAATAAATTATAGAGCTCACTAGATTTTCCTTGTGGAGACTAGGCCTCGCTTCTCCGTCGTTGACTTGCCACTTTCCTGCATTGAACATGTTTTCACTGGGCCTTCAATGTTCAGCAAAGAAATTCAAAATATTTAACGTTGGGCTTTGCCCTAATATCATTAAACAGATCGTGGTTCATACGTGTTCGACTACTGTGGGCTATCCGAAATACCTTAAAAAATCCCACGAGTCCTTGAGATGATGCCACTACATGAATATTTATTTATTTTATTTACTGTACTTTATTTAACCTCCTCATATGTTGATTTCAGTTTTAAAAAACAGAGATGACAAAATTATACTTTTTGTTTAGGGGTTCATGGTTTTCCATACGATGACTATCTTTAAAAAGGCGATAAGCCTTTCTATCTCTCAAAATTTTACACCTGCTGCTCGAAAAAACTCGTTTGGGATGAGTGTTAAATACTAAAGAGCTGCACAAAACGTTCTATTTAGCACACTTCACTACTGCACAGTACTGTCAAGTACTGTACTTCAGTGTCGCAATGACAACAAAAACAAGTGCTCAATAGTTCTATTCTGCAACAAAGCAAGCACTGCATCATTCCAAAAACTTTTCGCTACAGCAGCGACAGTGCTTGTGTTCTGTTGCGAAACAAAACATCAAAACAGAAAGCTATAATGAGGTTAAGTAACGGTAAATCATAGCAAGCACACGGCGTGAAGCAGAACTTCTACATCCCACCGTGTGAAGCAGAACTTCTACTTCACACCGAGTGAAACAGACTTAAATAAATATCAAAAAAACATGTTTTAAACCTGCGTTTTTTTACATTAATGTTGTTGTAATGCTTGAAATGCAGCCCAGATTCCATACAAAATACCAAAAACAAACATCAGCTACTTTGATCGTGCAAAACAAAACACCGTATGCTTGAAAATGTTCTACTTCAGTGCTGCACTTCAGTCTGGTTCTACTTCAGTGTTGTTCTACTTCCGTGTTGTTCCACTGCAGTATTGTTCTACTTCATTGTTGTTCTATTCCAGTGTTGTTCTACTTCAATGTTGTTCTACTTCAGTGTTGTTCTATACTTAAAGGTGCTTGAAGTTCTATTGTCGTTTCGTGCAGTATTTGTATGAATCTCAAAAGCTTCTTTCACTGAAGTGCTTGTTTTGTAGTGAAAGTGAAGAAGAGCGGCAGTATTGCGGCTTGCAAGTCATTTCTATAGTGCTTGCGCAGCTCTTTATTAAATACTATTAGATGCCTTCAATTCATTCAACTGTCATCAAAGCTGTAAGTTGCTTTGAATCATTCATGCCGTTCGAAATCCGCTCAAACAACTGTAGGTCAATAATGACTGTTCTAGAACTGTACTGACTGAATGTAGAACAGTCAATAGCAACAGTTGCCGAGAACTCATTCTTAGCTCCTCGTTTAGCTGTTGTCAGTCGTATATAAAGAATGTTTACGTTTTGTTTTAAGACAATTGACAACATGAGCAGCTTTAGTTCTTCAAAATAGTGCTTCACCCTTAATAGAACAATTAACCTTTTTTCATGATCACACACTAATAATTTCTGTCATCATTACCTAATATTTATATTATTTTTAATTCATACACTAACCGAATATTGTTCATAAATTGGTTAAAGAAAAATAAAAAATGTTGTACTCTCCAAATGAGTAGAAGTGAAAAAGTACACTAAAGGCTTGATTACACGTAACGAGTAGAGTGAGAAGACAGCAACTCGAACGAGTACTCGTTTCGTCTAAACGGTAAGGCGAGTTCTTGATTGAGTCAGTGATCGTTGAAAGTGGCGAGAGAGCCACTAGAATCACATTTTGTTTGCTAGGCCGAGCGACCACTACTTTACCGTTATATTTTTCGCTTTTCGCAGCGATTCGTGCAATCGCTCGTCACATGCGGCATCGCTCGTGACATGCGGAATGCGTCACATACCACTTTTCGCTCGGTTGAGTTTAATTGCGCGAGTTGCTTAGTTCATTTTGTGCATTGTAAAACCGAACTGACTCGCCGCGTGTCGAAATACGTTTGAACAACTCGTTGCTTTTGCTCACTATCCCAATTCTTTCGGCCTAGTACCATTTTGATGTCTCGTCACTCGACTCGTTACGTGTAATCAAGCCTTAAGTATTCAAGTGAGGTGTCCATAAATGCTTCATTCAAAATTTTGTTTCTTCATTTTTGAATTCTGCCGCAACCAACGCATTGGTAGCGCTATGAAGAAAATTTAAATTTATTAAGTATTCTAAAGTTTTATTATTTAGTTTTATTTTCTCCTAATTTTATTTATTAATTAGGCTCCAGAGAGGTGATTGAAGCAATTATGGGTCAATATTTACAGCAATGAATGAAGAAGAGAAATTATACTAAAATGCATTCTTTTGGCCATTCTAAATGTTTTATAAGAAAAATAATTGTTAAATGTTCATGATTATAATTATTTGAATTTTGTTTTTTTTTTAAATTTCTTAATTCTTCTTAAATTTTTCTTATTGAAGAATTTGGTGAATTTGTTTTCGACGTCTCCAATGGAAGAACTTTGTATGTAAATAATGCATTATATACAACTTATATAATTAAGTACATGAACATATATCGGTCGTTATATGACGTTATACAAATGTTTACACACACACACACATAGACACACGGATAGAAAACTGAAAGGGACGCCCATTCCATTAGTCCCTGGGATGGTTGAGATGGAAAAGCAAATAACTCGCTGTGACTATGAATAATGCTCGAGCAATGATGTCAAGTCTGTAAAGAAAATATCGAGAATGCATTAAGAACGAGAAGAAAAGTCAAAGTATAATACATTATACATATGTAATGTTGTAGAACATAAAGCATCTGTACATAAAAAAATTCCGTAGTAAATACGTAATGTGAACTTTGTTAGGTGCTGTGAGGAATGCAGAATGAACATTTTTATAATTTCTGGAAAGTGTTTTTCTGATTGAAGGCAGTGATTGCTGACTTTGGCCATTTTACAAAAATTTCAAATTGCTTGATTGATGCAAGCGGAACAAAAAAAGGTGTTTGAAATATCAAATTTTATTTAATTAATTCTTTATTTATTTAAGTCAAGTAATAAAAATGTACAGGTTACAAACAAACATTACAATAGTTAAAAATTTAGAGGAAATATACATTTTTGGTTTATTTTTGTTTATTTGCAAACTTTGCAACGATGATGAAAAAATTCGCTGTTGCCGTGTAAAGGGTTAAATATTTGAAATATGAAACTTACGCATAAAAGAAAAGCGAATATTTAATTGTTTCAAAACATTTTATTTACAGTTATACACACAGATTGATCATTTGCCGGTGTGGTAATAGTTCTAGCAGTCCCTGGGATAGTTGGTGTAACCTATGTAAAAGCTTAGACCAACTACGAATAATATCCTGGCTAGCATTTCATATCTGTAAAAAAGAAAGAGGAAAAATGAAGAAGAAGAAGACAAGGTAGAACAAACGAGAAAGAGTAGTAATGCATGGAAAGAGAAAGAAAAGGAAGGAGCAGGGCGAAAAAATGTACAAGAAAATTATTATTTAGACAATTGGTTTATTTATTTATAATTTAATTAAAATAATTGATTTTAATTAAAAAAAAAATTATAAAAATAATTTATACAATAAAAAAGTTTTTTATAAACATAAGAACGCAGCCTTCAGTCGAGAAAATTGGTAATAGACTCGAATTGAGTTGCGGTTACTCTCATCTAAAACCATACAACGCGTAGTTGTGTAATTAATGAACTATAAGAGGTTTAAAAAGTTTTTTGAAAGTATTTTTCATTGTTTCCCCGATTGGTGGAACCGAACTGATATTTTGATTGTACTAATATCGTCTTTGATCACCAGTTTTTGAACATAAAAAAATGTTAAAACGCAAAACGTTTGGAAAATTGCAATCATTCTCTGAGCAGCTGTGGAGTAATTAGTTGATTTTCTTAGTACTTTTTTTTAACATTAAACTTGTTGCAATACCATTTGCCCCGTTTTAGCTTTCAAATATGTTGACTCATGTGTTCAAATCTCATAAAATGTCGAGTTTCATCATATCGCAAACTTAAAAGTGCTCTAAAACAAATGTATGTACGGCTTCAAAGTTAACTTCCATTTAAGAACCTAGACACATACTTACATATAAATACATTTATACGCATATTTATGGCGTTTCGATTTCTTTGCCTGGCATGGAATGTGTTAATTGCCCACTTTTGCATAGAAAAGTCGTCAAATTGTATATGGACGGTGCGTAATGTAATGCGATTTGTAATTATAATAATATGCATTCAATATATACACATATATTGCTATTCTAATATAACACATTATACGAAAGACTAATGTTTGTATGCAAAACATTTTGTTGCTGCTTACTCAACACTTGTACACGTGAGAAGCGAAAGTAATATCGAAAGCATCAGAAGTCTGTTGGTTGGTTTCAAAGACATATGTAATTAAATCTTGTTAAATTGTTGCAATTGTTCATGCAGATAAACTTGTAATCGAGTTCTAAATAAGTGCAATAATGTTTCAAGTGTTCCATGGAGTAAAATGTGTCCGAGTGCGAGCGAAAATTGCATGCCGAGTGGCTGCCATATGTAGTAATTCTGTGGTCAAAAGCAATAACCGCCTAAGTCGTAAATTGCTGTTTCGAGTAATCTCGCTTTAAAGTTTTAGCGCGTAGTGTGTTCGCTATGGGAATGCGAATAGGTTTTTATTAATAACCTTTTTTATTTTAAAGTTAGAAGCTCCCCGATTTTACACAAACGTAGAGTACAGTCAAGGGAACGTGGTGGCATCCATAACTCAATTTCTTCTTAAGTCAACTTAAGCGGTTAGTGCTTTTGACCACAGTATTAAGGCGGAAAAGTCAAATAGTTGTCTAAGTGAATGTGTATAGAGCGCAAGCGCAAGTGATTGACTGAGGAAATATGAATTAAAGGAGATGGAGAAGCAAAGAACTCAATGTTGTTTCATTTCATATTTGTTTGCCCGCTTAAAAATGGCGTTTCCGGTTTTGAGCGAAAAATATTGCAAGTCTACTTGAATTCAATGTGAATCTGTTGATACATGTTGCTGATCCACTACACAGATGGCGCGCATAGCATTTAGCGGAGTTTCAAATCACACAGGGTGTCAACAATGCCGAAATATGTATGCAGCGGCGAAAATCACTTCAAAACATTAGAAACATTTGTTGATCAACAGTCCGCTCTGCACATTGTTGCTGCAGCAACTCACTTCATCAACATATCGCTGGTTTTACTTTTGCAACATTTTCGTAATGAAAACAGCAACACTGCCGGCAACTTGAGCAACTCATTGAAAATTATGTCAGTTGGACAGGAAATCAAAGACAAATTTCCGGAAATATTTCGTTCGCATGGCTCAAAAGACATTGGATTCGACAAAAGCTGGCAAAAAGGAAGACACCTATCGACAATTTTTCACCGAGGACGTGGTGACTCTCATTCTGTGTGGGTTTCTTGTTGGTGTGGCGCTCACCGTTCTGTGGCACATTCTCTACTCGAATTGTACGCTGCAGGATATCTCGAAATGGATTATCTATGTGTCGAGCGTGTTGGTGGTGCTCGTTTTGTGCTTTAGTCGTGGCGTCAGGTAATCGATGTCCTGTATTGAATGCCATTGCAGCGATTGGCGAACGAGCAGTTTGCTTTCGATTGCAGATGCACGATTACGCTGGCTGTGCCGATTATGTGCAGCTCCAAGGGTCGGTCGCTGCTGCTGACGTTTGCCTTTGTGCTGGCGGCCACCGGACCCTCGCTCAACATGATCCGCAACGTGGACGTGCTTACGACAAGCTTGTCGTGCGGCCAGGAGCGGCTGCGCGAATCGCTCGAGCAGATGCTCGAAGTGATGAAGCAGCCATTGGTGGCCGTCAAAAAGGCCATCATTATGGTTATGTGCGAGCTGCGACAGGTCATGAAGAAGGTGGAGAAAGTTTTGTACAAAATCAAGGAGCTGGTCATGGTGCTTTGTGAGTTAAGCCAATTGCTGCACATTCGTTTCCGCTACAATTCTAATTTGAATTGCTTGCAGTGGCGGGCGTCAAGAACGCCTTCGACTGGCTGGCAAATGTTGTAAATGTGTGTAACAAAGAGTTCGGCACACCTTTTGATCGATGTATGCGAATAGCTGACGATGCCATGGAGAGTTGCAGGTAAGACAAACTAAAACATGAGTAAACGAGGTTGGCAATGGGCAAAGATAATGTTGTTTATTTGCTTTTTTTTATTAAGAAGGGAGGTGGTTTGGCTATAGAGTCTTGTTGGAAGGCATATCGCCGCCTCAGAAAACGAATGTCGTATGTTCCATTGAGACTAGTAAGACATACGACATTTGTTTTCTCAGGCGACGATATGCGCATGCAAACGTGTTTTAGGGAACAAATCATTGAGTTCTCTGGTGGAGTATGAGCATTTGTATTTTAAAACGCAAATGTTTATGTCTAATAACTGTTGTATTTGGCTAGTTTTCCTTAAAACAAAATTCAAATACTCTGTTAGCATGGAAAATGTTTAATACAGATTAAAAATGAGTGAAATTGTAGGTTGTTGTTAGTTGAAACCCGAGTTTTAATTCAAACACCATGTACTTGTTCAGCTTTAGATTAGATTAGTGTTAAACGCTCCAATGTGTTAGATCTCTCATGATCTCCTTGTGACTCATAAGACGAGGATGGTCTCATTTATACAATGAGATAAGTGAGACCAATGTCGGTTTGCCTCTTTCCGAGACTTGAATGACCTCAGATTGACCAATATAAAGAACCTGTTAAAGTTCGTACAGCTATCTGGCTGATTTGGAGATAACATTCAAAAGTAGACATTATTGGAAGAGCCCCGGTTTCTTCATAGTATAACAACGCGTATTTTCCATGGCCTAAATGTATCATTAGCTATTGTATGCCTCAGTTAACCCACTTATCGTATCCTACTTGTGGCAAGAAGGTAGTCTTAATTAACCGTAGATCGAGCCTCAAAAAAATTAAGGAATCCTATCCTATGTATACAAAAGAGAGAATTATAAACTTTTCAATTTTCTCAAGACCTCTTTCTTAAAAAAGTGTGAAAGATGGTTTTAGACAAGCATAACTCCAACACAACAAAGTCACAAAGAATGGTTAAATTAATTATATCCTGAAAAAAGTTATAATAAAACAAAAAACCAAATGTATCATTTTTGATACAAAGCTCGATCTACGGTTAAGTATTTTCTCGTTGAACTGATTTGCTTCGTAGTTCGTTACTGTAATTTTCTGAAATGACTTTTTATTGAAGAACAATCATGGACTTTGCAAACTTGTGCAAATGGTTGCCGTAAGGCTTTTAAGGACAAAAGGACATTTATTGTCTAACTCGAGTTAACATCCACAGAGAAAAGATGGGTCGCTTCAAGGGTCTCTGTCATGCCACTCACATATTCTCGATGCTCTGCTACTCGCTCAAGTTCTTCGATGTCATTTGTGTGATGGTTGTGTTTTTCAACGATGCCATTGTGGGCATAATTGCTGAGAGTAAGCCATTCATAATTGAATATGTAGCACACTACCGACACCTATACTGATGAAAGCCCACATTTGCCACAGAAATGAAAGCCTTCACACAAGAAATCAAGCAAATGTTCGATGTATCCATCACTTTCGATCATGATTTCACATTTGAGACCATCGCCTCGAAAAACCTCTCAGAAGTGGGCGCTGAAATAATGCAGGAAGTGCATTCGCGCATGAACAGCCTTTTCTTAATATTTGGCTGGTTGGATATAATAAGCGGGTTCCTGTTCCTTACTGTGGTTCTCAAGTGAGTTAACAGTAACCAACAGGGGGAGGGAGCGCACTTCGTAAGTACATATTTCAACTGTTTGAACAGAGCATTGTATTTTAAGATGAAGTTTCTGCGTAATCCGGCCTTTAATAACCGCTACCTCACCAAGGAATTTTTTGAAATCGACGAGAAACGACAGCAAACCAAACAGCAATTAGCGTTGCCGCTGACCAAATCGGAGCAAAGAAAATATGTACCGGTTTGTGCTAAGCATCCATGCAAAGTGCATAAATAATTGCTACCTTTTTGTAGTTGGCTGGCTGTCGCCTGACCCGCCCAGAAGTGCTGAAAATTGCGCGATCCATGATCTTCCTGGTGATATCGAATGTGCAGTTGTTCTCCATCTGCTTTGCCGATTACAGTCTCTACTGGGTGTTGGCCATGATAACATACTACGGCTACCAAGAGGGTCAAATTGAAGGTACCCATGCACCCTATCCGCCGAGTACTCGTATTACTGCTGTTTCGGCATTGAACCACTTTCAGTGCCTCCATATGTTACGGTTGATGTGAAAGGTGGCGGCTACGTGGGTCAGATTTTCAAGGGCATAGCGAAAGCTTTCGAACCGCTGTCTCAGAATTATAGCATCGACTCGACGCCATGCTTGCCGGTGCCCAAAGTGCCAAAGATGAGGGAATATCTGAACATTGGTGGACTGTGCGTGTTGGCTTGGATCTTTTTGTTTTGCGAGCCGTATGGTATGCGTCTTCGGCACATAGTGATGCGATTGTACTATCCCGAAGTGGCTCGTGAGCGTGCGACGTGGTTGTACAACAAAATTCTTATGAAACGAAGTACGACAGTGTGTGATATGGTTGTCTTTTGTAGTAAATTGTCATGTTTTTTGTTAGTGAGTTTTTTCAAGCTGATGCGCCGAAAGGCTCGAGCCAAGTTTCTGAATGATCGGAATGTAGACGACTTTTCAATACTTGACTGGCTGCGAGCGAAAACGGAAGGGTGAGTGTCAAATAGTGTTTGGCCCAGGACTATAGGAGTGCCGCAGAAAAGGCCTGAAGCCTATAGTCTGGTTGTTTTTGTTTGCTTTTTTGATTAGAAAGCATTCTTAGCCGCCGAACGCCGAACAAAGCAATCCCTTCTTCTGGGGCTACGTCCCTAACACAGCGTTGTAAAGCCATGGAACATCTGTGTGTTCCTATTTTTTACAGAGCTTATTCAAGCTTCAGAAAAAGTTCCTGTGCAATAATCTTCTCCCAGATCCCCCTCTTTTTAAACAACTCTTTAAAAAGAACTCCAAATATCAATTCTACTTATGCGTGGTCTACTGACCAGCCACCTCAAAGCAGGTTGTGACGAGCGTCAGAGCATCAAATAATAGCTTGTAAAAGCCAACAATTCGTTGTTTAGAATTGACGGAAAGCTTGCGCCCCTTGATTCTTTTGTGACGTTTACGATTGCGTACTTATATCAAAGTTTTGGAGTTGTTTTGATGGAAGGTTTTATGAATCGAAACAAACTATTTTCTGAACGAGATTTTTAATGAATCTGATGACGTAAGATTTTTAAAGCTGGCACATAAAAGATTTGTAAAGCTAAGTAAATAGTTGAATCACATTTGTAGAATCAAAGAAAAAGCTTCCACATTCAAATTGCTTTTGGATGGGATCTGATGATCATAAAATTGTTCAACACAAAAACAATTAGCAAACACTTTTGAACCACATTGGACTATTCCACTGTTTAATTAAAAAAGAAAATTCTAATTGTTTGCCATTTCTCAAGGCGGTGGCTGTGTCGCAAGGTACTTGGACGCCGGAAAGCAGAATCCTGTATTATCTGCAGTTCGCCTGTTCACGAGTAATTTGCGCAACAACGCACTGAAGTCAATTCGATTTAATAATTCTGTTTCAAATAGCGATAAGGTCGCCTGCGAGACAGTTGGCTGCAAGGCGATATACTGTCAGAGTTGCTATACGGAGGCGAACAACACATGTTGCATCTGTAAGCTTCCGATCGAGTATGGGGACGTCAGCGATTTGTCGGATGTGACGTGAGTTGCGCCAATCGGACACTTTATTCACCACAATATTGTTGCTGCTGTTTTTCAGGGACTCCTCGGACGATCCAGACGCCGTGTTGTGCATGTGAAGCCCAATTCCGCTGTCCGTCCAAATAAATTTCCTAAATGAATGTTGAAAAATGTTGTGCTTTAAAGTTAGCTCGGCAGCATCCAATTCGTTGACCTTATTCGATCGAGTGTTCGAAACCGTCACCGCACGCAAACCACAACATCGCGCGGCGGTGACGTTGGCAGCTGTTGTGGTCATTGCAGCTGCTTTTGGTGATTAGAACGAGGCCAAATTTGGCGAAGCAAGAAAACTGCTAGTCGGTAGAAAAAATGCCGCTTTCTTCCCGTGCACACAACATGCCATGCCCAAAATCAAATGCTCGACTATCGCAGCGCCGCGCGCGTCTTTATAGTCTTTGGTCTACGTCTTTTTCTACTATCGAAACTGGTGTCAACGATCTGCTGCGGAGTGGCGGTGTGCTGTTGTTGTATTGGCGTGGCAATATGATTGTTTGTGCTGTGTTTTGTTGCTGTTTTTGCTGACCAGTTGGAACAACCTACTCGGCGCAAATGAAGCAATGCGACGTGATCGAAGCCAAACTGCTCAAATGGACAAATTGTCTTTTGTTTATGGTCAAAAGCAGCAGCCACAATAACAATGATTACAACAACAATAACAATACACGCATAACACACATACTCACACATAGGAACACCCCGGCACATCTGCTTGCAATTTTTTTAAGAAGCGTTGACTGTTTGTCTGTCGGTGTGGCTGCGTTGATCACTGCTCGCCGGTCAGTGGCCAACGGGCTGTTTGCTCAACATGGACACAAACATTTGAGAAATGCTGATGAATCGCAACATTGTTTGCCAGGCCGGCGGAGGTAGCAGCCGCGACAGAAGCGAAGCATTTCCATTTAGCGGGAGTGGCGGTGGCGGCCACGTAGAATGGAGAAATGCGGCGCTTTCAATCAAGATGCCGTTGACATTTACTGCGAATTAGTATCGTGAAGACGGCGTGGTTGGCATATTTTCGCGCACATTGCTGCCGGACAATTAAATGATCATTAAAGCAACAATTGACATTGCGCAGTCGTACTCCGTTCGACACGACACAACATCGCAATGTAGAAGGGCAGAGCACGTTCGTTTGTAATTGACCAAAACAAAAGCGAAAGAGACAACGGCACAGTGAAAGAATGGTCGCGCCGTAAATAAAGCACTGGTCAGTCATAATTTACTGTCTGACAATGCTGGCCCTCATTCAGCGGCATTCATAAAATTTATACGCGTGAAATCGTGACACACTGTGCGCATAGAACGCAGCATCCAACAGCGATGCTGGCGAGCCAGTAGGACCTACAAGCCGTAATTAAATCTAGAACACGCACTTTCTTATCTCCAACACAAATCCAGCAGCGGCAGGTAACAGCAACCTCCCCCATTCAAACCAAAACCCCCATCGGCCATCCATCTGCATGAATGGTTTTGTGTTTCCGTATTTATTGGAGCAGTTGCGCGGTTCGTTTTAGATCTTTTGTATTCGGCTGTCTGTTTGAAATGTTCGATTTTTATGGATTTTTAATAAAATTCCGTGTTGCATGTATTGTTGTGGTGTTGAGCTGAATGCTTGTAGACACAAGTGTTTACGTGATATTTAACACCGAAAGAATGCGATGACCACCAGCGACGTTGTGACACATTTAGTAGATTTCTTTGCTGGGGGGACACGGCTGCACGGACTGCGCCGTACGACACAAAGCAGACAGCGGGCAATGAGTGAGAACAGAGAGATTTACATAGCCCCGAGATGGATGCGATAAACAGATTGGATTACTGCATTGCCGCCGTTTGGGACGCGAATATGAATTCGTATTTAGTTCGTATTTAGGTTTGAATGATTTAGTTTTTAATTGCCATGGATTTGTAAGAGTAGATTAGTAGAGTTGTCTTGTAATGGGGAAACCTACAGATATTATCTGAAATATGGATACGATAGAGATGCAGACAGCGCGTCCATGTAGATTTTCGTTGAAGAAAGAAGCTTTCGGCATGTTCTTATTGAGATCTGTAAAGTCATAAACATTTCAGAAAATTGTCAACATGGGACAAATAAACCCAAACAAGAACCTATTGGCTTATGCGGAACAATGTTTGCTAAGTTTGAAAAAAAAAACTAACTCTCAAAGAAAAACTTTTGGATGTTAAAATCGTTAGATGCGTATGATGATCCTTCTTATCCCTTTTGGGATGAAGTGTAGTTTGGAAACCAACAAATTCCAAACCAACAAATACTGTACTCATACTTGTATCCGAGGACATATATATATATATAGTATATATATACTACTATATTATAGTTTGTGTGTCATATGAATCTGAATAATTGTGTTGAGAGGCATTGAAAACTTGGTGATGCGTATTATCCCAGTAGTACTGTCTAAAAATTTCGAAGATTCCAATTGTGTGTTCAATGTGCTTTCCAATTACTAACCGAAAGATTTGTAATAGTTTAGTTTGCATAGTCTTTTAACGGCAAAGCGGTCAGGTAGTTTTGGTAGCGATTCGATTTGCACTTTGGCAATTGGTGGACACTACTAACCTCTTCATCTGATCGATCTGAAATTTCACTCATATATTCAAGACAAAAACTAAATATTTACTAAATGTTCACTAAATATTTAGTAAACTTTTAGGTTAGGTTTTAAGATTATTACTTGATTTCCTATTTCTGGCTTTTCTTTTTGGATTTGAGTTATAGGAGTCAACGCAGCCAATGTTTTGTCGTTGCGTGGTAGATTTACTAATTAAAATGCGAATGTGTTTTTTTCGCTGACTATATAAAACACAGTACAACAATTTCGAACTTTTTCTGTGCAACAGAGTGAAGAGTTAAGAGGGGACTTCTTGTTCGGAGACCACCTGAACTATTTTTCAATGGAAAATATATATATATTTTTTAATATTCATCGTTTTTTCCAACATCTCAAGCAGAATAAACAATTAATGAAAAAATGATTAAATGGAACTTTAATGTTGAAAGCATTTTATTTTTTGAGAGAAGTTTTTAGAAAGTTTTTTTTGAAAACCGCCCTTAATTTTTAATGAGGAATATTTTGCGAAAAGACAGTATAGAATTTTTTGCAATATTTTACTCATTATAAGCTTTTTATGACCAAATTTTCCGAAAAACATAAAAAAGGGTGGTAATGAAAGGGGGAGAGGGGTTCATGTGCATACAAAAAATATTCACATTTTTAATGTAAACAACTTTGTCCTAGACATCGAAGCTATAGCTCTTCAAGTTTCCATACTTTCCGTGTAAAGGTCCTTTAACCATTATGTGCAAATTACAAAAAACTCAGATGTGGTGGACTATTACTTTGTTCGACAAAATTGGTCTGTACGACGTCCTCTTTCAGAAATATACGGTCGTTACTATGTTGCACAGATGCTGTTGTGCAGTGTAATTAGTATTAAATTTGTTATCAATATTTTGATTTCACCAAAATCAAATCTTTGTGAATATGAAAAAGTTTCCTCAAATATCTCACTTATCCTTCATAGTTGTTTGTGAAATTGAAAAGAATTTGAATCACAAATTGTAACAATTTTGTAAAATTTCTTACCTATCCTTCATTGTTGTTTTTGGTTTGTTGCAGGTTTGTAATTTCGTTTTCAATTAGTGTCTTAAAATATTATGAAAGTTGCTAATATTTTGGTTGCCCAATTATTTAATTCTAGCGGAATCAGAAGTGATGGTCTTTCACACGTGCCGCTTTGGTCTGATTGCCTCAGTCCGCTTGGTGTGTTCGACCCGTTTGAATGAATGACATTTGGTGCTCGAAAAGTCAAAGTGAAAATTAAAGTGAATTTCCCCTCGCCGCATGTTTGACTGTGCGTCCGCTTGATGCTCGCCAGCCAGCGCAGATAAATCCCAACCGACGCGTCGTGCTGCTGCCGAGTGCAGCGCCACACTGAGCACATCCACTTCCTCCCAGATGAGCAGCCTGCAAGCTGCCAACTGCCGGCGATTGTTTGCTCTTGAAGTTGCAACCTTAGTTACGATTTTCCGAACGGCAAGTAAACATCGACATCGGGCTACCGCTAGCGGTCGAACAATAACAACAAAACTAGCACCACCAGATGCAGAGGCGTGAAGTTATTGAGTGTAGTTGGCGGCCACTCTGATGCGTGCGCCATAAATCCCTGCAAGAAACGAGATAAAAAGTTGCAAGGAAAGCAAAGAAAAGCGGCACATTTCAGGCGAGTGTGCGTGCCCAGTGTTCAGTGTTCAATGTCCAGTGGTTTGTTGTTAGTGGTTAGTGGGAATCGCAGTTGTTGGCGGCGATTAATTGTGAGTGCGCTTCGTGTTTAGGAAAAAATATAACACAACTTGCACAATCAAAGTAAAAACAACAGCGACAGCAACAACAACCAACAACGCTAATTATGTCCGCATTAACACGTTCACCAAGCCAACTGCAAGAAAATCCAATTACGGCATCGGGTAGAGCGACAGTTGAGCCGCCAATGCAGCAGTCAGCGCCACAGCAGCCGCTTCCCAAGCAGATATTCCTGCACTCGATGCCGCTGAGTGTCAAAGCGTTGACTGTGGTTACGCTGGGTGGCGGTGGTGGGAATGGCTGCGCAGTTGGCGGTGGCACTGGCAGCGTCGGTGGCGGCACATTACATCGAGCACAAACTGCGCAGGTACGTAAACGAATCGACAGTAGATACTTTTTGTGTTATCTGTGCAGCATGCGACACGACAACACCGGCAATCGGCGGGCGTGAAAATGGCGCTCAGCGCAGTCTGCACACAGCACGCGTCTGCAAGTGCCGCAACGCGTACAATCAACTGCGCGACGGCGCTTTAGTTGAATGCAGTTGAGTGGGCGGGTAGGTGGGGAGGGAGGGGGGTAGGCAGCGAGAGTGACAAGTACGACAGTCAGAGTGGGTAGTAATCGTAGACACCCTGAGCGGTCGGGAAATTCGCTCGATTCATTCATTAGTGCGCTGTGACGCGGAAACAAATGTGTTGGCGTCATAAAACGAGCTCAGTGCCGGAAATGGCCGGCGGGGTTGTAAAGTCTTACACGCTCACTCGCATTCATACACCCACACAAACACATTAACTGCGTAACGAATGACGTGGAACGTAATTGTTTTGCGAGCAGACGCAATCAAGTTCAGAACTTACTATGCGCGCTTTCGCAACAAGAACTTTTCTCAGAAGTGTTGTTATTTTTTATTGTGATGCAGCACACTTCTCTCACTTCTCACTGTTGCCGTTGGCGATATTTAAACTGTTCTATGCGATAAATTGTATCTACATTATATAGTATTGGCATCTTTGGACATTTCACTTTCGACTTGCTACTTGCTACTGTTGTACAAAAGAGTGAAAGTAAATTTGGCCACATTATCCTCTGAACGGGTTCCATACGCAATGGTATTTGAAAATTTGTTGTTACACGGTGTATTGAGTTAAAAATTAATACATATATACATGTGTATGTTTGTATATACTTATATAATAAAATCCTCTTATTCCCATTCTAGTACGACATAACTTGTCCTCCATTGCCACAACCCCCAATTCAAATAAATGTAAGTCTCTCAAATTTTATGGCGTTCCCTTCGGGCATTGTGAGTGCTTTTTTTGTGCTCCCTCAGCTTCTATGGAACTCTGCACTTGTCCGCATTTGAACCATTTTTCTGTGATAAATTACGCGCTCATTCACCACACAAACACAAGCAGAAAGCGCACACACACACACAATAGCGCATTTAGCCAGGACATGGATAGAAGAAGTACTTTTACTACATTGCAGAAACGCTGAATTGTCTGGCTAGATTTATCGCATTGTATGTTATATGTTGTGCTGCAAGACAGATGTAATGGGAGCATGGAATCTCTCGCCATTGTAACTTACATTTTTACTCTCTCATAAATTAAACGATAGTACACAGTTGAAAATGTCCGTTTAAATAAGGATTTTATTGGGACTTCAGAATTTAGAACAAGTACAAGTGTTTCGGTGGCTTTTAACTGAGTAACATATATCTGCTCTTTAGCTGTCAATATGTTAAATTAATTACATAATTTTCATTACATATTTTCACTTTCTGAAAATTTTCAATTTTTTTAGTACACCTAAGTCTGTTTTTACACGGTAGATTGGTTCCAGAAGAAGCCGTGTAAAAAAAAACCGTGTAAAAAAAGACATTGATCGTATACAAAAATGGGTGATTTGTTCCTAATCTCTAAAACCTATTAAAATTTCTTTACCAAACACGTCTTATTGCATTGACAGTTCACAAAATATTAACACGTTTCAATTGCTCTGACCAGTAAATTTTATTGTATGCACATAAAGGGAATTCCCCTAAATTAGTGCTATTCACATTTGCTTTGACCAGTAAAAATTGCTTGTACGCGCTAAAAGGGAATTCACTTAAATCTTTAAGCTAGTGTTCGCAAACTATCGATAGCACTATCGATACTATCGATGGTTTCAGACTTTTTTCTTTCATAAATACTTTTTTGTGATATGAACATACTTCGCAAAAATTAAATTTGACAAAAAAAATTTAAGTACATAAAATTTCAAATCGTGCTAAATGGAATAAAATCGTGTAAAAAAATTAAAAATATTCAATTTTCAAACCGTGTTATATCAAAACCGTGTAAAAAAAGACCGTGTAAAAACAGACTTAGGTGTATATGTTAGATAGTGTAGTATAGTATTTAGACACACCTAAGTTAAAGTGGGTTTTACTGGCTGCCTCTGTTTGAGACAAACTTAAGCCTCTATATGGGCCCGTTGTGATACCACAAAAATCCACCCATTTGAAATGTGTATGCAATACTGTTTTTTTTTAACATGTGTACAGCACACGGACGGACCTTTAAGCTTAATGCCAAATTCGAACGGCGGTTGTGGCAATTTTCCTTTCACACTTGGAGGTTCTCCCATTGCCTGCCAAGAGCGCACTTGTCTCAATCCTAAATGATTAAGTTGTCTGCCTGAAGTTAAGGTCATTTGGTTTGACATTGATCAATCGAAGTTATGGCTTTCCATTTCCTTAAATGTTCCACTATTTGTCCTTTGGATAGATCACATAAATTCTATGACAGAATCATTCAGGGTCTTCAGGCGGATCTTTTGGTCTGGTGGTTGGCTAGTTCGTTGTTTTCATTGTTCTTCGCGAACCGGAATGAAAATTATTATAATTAGAAAAATAATTTTTAAAAGCTTATAAATATAACAAAAATTGCAATATTTTGAAATTAGTAATGTCTATTTGGTACGCGAAAACAGTATAAAAAATAAAAAAAAATATGAAGCTATATTTCAAACTGTCAAACAATTCGTCTTCTTTCAAAACCAAGATTACATTGAAAATTTGGCGCCATACAGTTCCAAATAGTTTCATGGGATACATCAGTTCTGCATTCTATTTTTGTATATCCAAAGCCATTTCCCTTATTGAGACACGGGGGTTTTGACGAACTTTTGTATGATTTTTCTTTCTTCTCTGTGACACAGTTTTCTGGGTCGTCCAGGAGATACTTTTAAATCAATTCGCCCTTCAATACGCGAATTAAATAGACATTACTTTGATATTATATGAGAGTGAAATATTCAATAATTCTATATTTTTCAAATAATTTCAAAATATTGCAATTTCTATTATATTTAAATTTACAAACATTTATTTGACAAACTGTAAATGGTTTTCCTGTGTAGCCATTCTCGAGTGCATGTTTCGCTCGATATACAGAAAGCCATTGTTTTGAGAAAAGTTTTTATAAAATTATTCAAAATAAAATCGTTCAATAGACCAAGAGACATGTCTAAGAACTGAAAAATAAATTATTTGAATTTGTATGCAGAAGCACAACGCAGATACGATTGATTCGATTGTTGAATTCATTGATCATTCTCAAAGCACAAAACGTGTTTTGTTGAGGCCGACACGTGATAATTTCCAGATATTTCTTCCCACCTTTGCTTTCTTGTTATCTTTGTCTACATATGAACATATTTTTTGTTGTATGAATGATTACATACGCATGTTATACGACAATATGTGCATGTAAATATATTTTGTAAATGTAATTTAAGATTTGGAATGGATTTTGGAAAAATTCTTGGGGCCATTGAGTGCATATTTTAGCCAAAAATTATGGTATTGACCGCATTTCTATACGAAAAGTTAGGTAAAAAATTGTTTCCGTTTATCTTTCTGTGTAGAAAGAGAAACAGCAATTTTGAGTGTTGATGATTTTGTGTCCTATGGTTTATTCACTGCAAATGGCTTTTCTTATATGAAATTGAAATGGTTCCTTATTCGTTATACGAAACGATTGAATCCGAATTTCTTTGTCTGCTGCATTGTGCATAACGAATAAAATGAAAGAGAAATCCCCAAGCACTTCTATTTGTCAGAATAAAAAGCATAAAGCAGAATTAATGAGTTCATTTAATTCCGTATATGTCGAAAGGGGATCAGTTTGGCCTACGAATTCAAATTGAAAGAACGACAAGTTTTCTTGTGGAAAGGCGCTTTTGCTGAAGATGTAAATTAAATAACATTTAGAAATTTCAATTGATATTCTTTTGTGGGCGCGCGTCTCCTTCTGGTGTCGCTGTTGCCTTCACTTGCAGTCGGTCGCCGATGTTTGTATTTGTGTTTGTGTTGGCCTTTCTCTATTTGCTCAAATGTCATTGCCGTAAATCGTCTTCACTACTGCAGTGGCGACAATCGGACGGACAGCAAAAAAACACAGCAAAGGCCAATGTGCCGCTGCGATTCCCACCGACAGCGATAGTGGCTGCGATTACGTGCGACTTTGGGTGCACAACGCGCCCAACGCGATAGGTGTCAACTACACTCGCAGTATGCGGAAATGTGCTCGTCTGACTTATCGTTAATAAGTCATTGCTTTCGTTTAGTGGTTACCTTGTGGGAGAAGAAGAACAAGAGGCAATAAACCAGCGATTTTATCCATTTGAAGTATTAAAAGCACTTCAATGCAAATAATCTCGGCGCATTGCTGCTGCGTGTGCAGAAATGCATTAATTTGTACTGGTTGTGCAGATATGAATCGGTAAATATGAGTGTCGTGGCGCTACGCTTGCCGGCTACACTCAGCGCCAGCACCGTCAGCTGCACTGCCAAGCTTATAAAATTACCATAAAAACATTGAAATCTTGCTTACGCATATTTATGACCCAAACACTCGTGCCGGCCAGAGCAAAGTGCTTTTGCTGCAAGTGGCCAAGTGCTTAAAAAATCGACACCAAAAAAGTCTCCATCAATGCGAGGCTGATCGAGCGTACACTGTACTGTGCCGTAGCAATCGTTGCTATGCATCGTTCTTGACCGATACTTCGGTATGTAAAACATTTAGTTTGAATACGGAAATGTTCAACGCCACGATGGAAATCGATTGAGGGCGAGCGCGCAACTGTTCAATGGTCTCTCAAGCCTCTTCATGAACAGTAGAGAGCTTACGCGTTTATCTTTTACGATATAGGACACGTGTTCGTCTAAACCATTCGAGTCCCTATGCGACTGTCACTGATACACTGGGTATGTGCTATCGGGATCATCGTTCCTTCACCTGTACATCCGTAGGCTGGTAGGCTTCAAAGAGTTTAAACTACCAGAAGGGAAACGAGCACATATTTAAAGGGGCTCTAACTGAAAACTGATTTGGAAATTGGCTGCGATCTGTCTCTTCTTGAACAGTATTGCCATAGAAGGGTATTTTAAAAATTTTTAGAATATTGTTACTGATACAAAGATTTAAAAGGGGTTGTTGCATTGAAACCAGAGATGATTAACATATTGTGTCCCCTACAAGATTTATAGAACATACCTTAACACCACCGACGAAATGCAACTTAGTAACTCACGGGGGTGTTTATATTCTCTTTTGCAAGCCAGTACTAAGAAGCTGAGAAGGAAAGACCTCCGACGAAAGGTCGGGTTAATCACAGGACACAATCCATGAGGGCGACATATGGCCAACATGGGCATCATTGAAGATCCGACTTGCGTGTCTTGGCCTGGAGGAGGTAGATAGTACAGAGCACTTTCTCTGTGCATGTCCGGCCTTCTCTAGAACGAGGTTGCGCACGCTGGGTTCAGATGTTATGGGAATGGACGAAGTTCATTCTCTCGACCTGTGTGATCTCCTGAGATTCATTAATGAGTCCGGGAAATATGCACAGGAGAACTCATAACTCTCTCTCCCTTTCCACCCACTTTCTCTTTTTCTTTTCCCATTCCCATCTCCTCTATCAACCTTTTTCCTAAGCCTTAAGTACAATGGGCTATAGAGCCTGAGTGCTTGAGGTAATGACCTCCCTTAGGTTATTTCCTCGGCTCCCCTTCACATCCAACCATCCAAGCCAGTACTGGCTCTGGTATTGCCTCCTAAAGCGACATACCGCATCGCAGTGCAGTATGATGGGCTCAGGAGTCTCCTTTGCTGTTCCACAGATATTTACCTGTTTTAAACCGATTGTAAGAATATGTTTTCTCAGTCTGCAGTGCCCAATTAAAGTCCGCAACCTGTCTAAACTAACGCAACCTGTTTTTCCCCAATATGAGGCTTTCTTCACTCCACCTGGAGCTATAATCCTTAATAAAGATTCTCGATTGTTTAGGATCCGAGGCGTTACACCAGTGTTCTGAATTTATGGTTCTTTCCTCAAGTCTTATTGACTCTAATAGAGTGTTCTTGCCTCTCCCAATGAAGGGCTCCGGTCCAAGGGCGGCCGTGGCTGCCGCAGCTCTAGCAAGGATATCCGCCTCCTCATTTCCGCCTATTCCTCTGTGTCCTGGGACCCAAAGGATTTTGACCTGGTTTTGTATGCCTAGTTTTTTCAAAGCCTCTATGCGAGAGATTAATGCTTTGATGGCTGTTTGACTTCTTCTTCTTCTTGACTGGCACGACAGCCCGATTACGAGACTAAGGCCTAGCTAGCCGCAACCAACCGTGTTGTGCGTGCGAATGTTTTTTAAAAGGTTGGAAGGGACCTACAGTTTTATGCCGATTCCGAACGGCGAGTTGGGAGCTTTTTCATTTCAATTTTATTTTTACTCAATTTTACAATTTCAATTTTACTCTCAGAGGTTTGCCATTTCCTGCTGAGAGGACAGCCGCCGAAAGAAAAATTGTTTTTCCTTTTTTCGGTGTTAACGCAACGGTGTATTGAACTCGCGGAGTCTTGACTCGCGGCCCAACGCACTAGCCAGCTGAACTATGGCTGTTTGACTATCTGAATAAACAACTATGTCCTGCCCCTGTACGTACATTCCAGGTTAATTTGTACACTGCAGAGCATAACTATAGACGCACCCACATTTTTACGTTTCTGAGCAATTATAAATTGTTGAGAAAAATCTGATGATGCAGGATGAAAGAGCTTTAAAAGTTATTAACTTTAGGTCCTTGTGCAAATTACAAAAAAAAATTTGCTGAACACTACGATTAAAAATGTAGTTTTTGGCTGGTGCATAACTATAGACGCACTGTAAAAATGTGAGTTATTTAGTCTGTTGATCGAGTAAGTCAAGAAATAGCGGTACTTCTTTGACTTTTTTTGATTTATTTCCATATTATTTAAAAATGCCTTGTGGTTCGTACTTGTCGGAAATCGAAAAAGGCATAATTTTAGCTTTTCGCGAAGAAAGTGCTGGACTTCGCGAAATCGGTCGAAAATTGAAGCGATCGGACAAAGTAGTGCGATCGTTTTTAACAGATACAACCAATTATGGCATAAACAAAAAAGGAGGAACAAAACCAAAGCTTTCTGAACGGGATAAACGTCGTGTAATTGGTGCCGCTAGTAACTTTATGAGAACAGCTAAGCAAATTGGAAAAGATTGTGGAGTTAATGTGTCTCGTTGGACAGTGAACAGGGTGTTAAAGGAGTCTCCGAACATTTTCCGGCAGAAATTGAAAAATATGACACGATTATTGCCACGCCATAAGGAATCCCGATTGCAATTCGCTTGAAACAATATGAGTACGGATTGGAAAAAGTTAAGACAGTTTTCCGAATCCCCAATTATGCTTCCTTAATTGTCTAAAGCATAAATTTTTCTATCAGATAATATTCTCCGATGAAAAGAAGTTTAACCTTGACGGTCCAGATGGATTTAACTCGATGGATTTAACTCTTACTGGAGAGATTTACACAAAGGACCGCGATATGTTTCCAAAAGAAGTTTCGGAGGGGTTCCTTAATGATGTGGGGAGCATTTTGTGGGAACGGTATGTTGGAGCTGGCTTTTCCTAGTACGCAAAGGAATTCGGCAGAGTACACTACACTCTTGCAAACGAATCTGCTACGATTTTGTAACCGATATCGGCGAAGTGGACTAATTTTTCAACAAGATAATGCATCTGTTCACAAAAGCAACGAGACAAACACTTGGCTCCAGACACATCACATTCCTTTTCTTCAATGGCCAGCTTGTTCTCCAGATTTAAATTCCATGGAGGACATGTGGGGAATACTGGTTCGCATTGTGTTTGCTGAAAACAAGCAATACGACATGGTGGAGAGCTTAAAAATGGCAATTATTCAAGCTTGGGAGTCGATAAGCAATTCTGTGCGCTTAAACCTTCTAGAAAGCTTGCCAAACCGAGTTTTCGAGCTTATCCAAAACAAAGAAGGACCTACTCACTACTGACACTCACACAGCTTACATTTGTTTTCTTTAACACGTTATTATTGTACTCAAAATAAAATATTCAAAGTGCGTCTATAGTTATGCACCAGCCAAAAACGGCATTTTTAATCGCAGTATTCAGCAAATTTTTTTTTTAATTTGCACAAGGACCTAAAGTAAATAACTTTTAAAGCTCTTTCATCCTGCATCATCAGATTTTTCTCAAAAATTTCTAATTGCTCAGAAACGCAAAAATGTGGGTGCGTCTATAGTTATGCTCTGCAGTGTATAAGATTTATACTAAACGATTTGGTGATTTATATATTTTCAGTCCTGCAAATGTTTGTTAAAATGTGATCTATTAGACTTATTTCAATAATGCGAAGGGTACGAATCTCTAAAGCAGGGCACAAGCAAGTCGGTCAAGGCCGAAAATACAACTTTCTTACTTGTGATGATTATTGAAACACATACAAATACATATGTACATATTTATGTAGGTATGCAGTGATAGCAACAAAAATTGAATTTTTGTGTGAAAAGAATTTAATTTGAACGCGAAACGCTAATCGCTTTGTGACTAAAATTTGTCTTGTGGCAAGGGCACAAATGCTGCTGTCGATCGTGTCAGTGTCAATTCGAGAGTCCCACGTTGACATCGCTGTCGCCACTGGCACTCGCAGTTCCCTCGATAGCCACAAACTGTCACACACACACACACACTAATGACTCTTGTGTTCCGACTATCGTCGACAAATTGTTGCTCGATTTGCCGGAATAACATGTCATGCTTTCTTAATAATTAATTGACGCAAACGATTGAGATTTTCATCGGCGGATTACAACGAATATATATTTACAGAGCTTTTGTCATTAAATGGGCAATAAAGCGGCATGCAGGATTTTGGAAGATTTGCAGGTTTTATAAATTGTTGGTAAAAGCTTTGCGGTGGCATTTTCGTTTTTAGTGAGAATATTATTTTGTTCATTTTGTTTTTATGGTTGGTTTGGTAACTTTGGTTTTTCGTTGAACATAATAAAAATATTTAAAAGGAAACTCTTGCTGCTTTTTCAGAAACAGTCTGTGCAAAAAGTTAAAGGAAATTTGTAATAAAA
Organism: Melieria omissa; assembly: GCA_963971225.1. Taxonomy (NCBI): domain Eukaryota; kingdom Metazoa; phylum Arthropoda; class Insecta; order Diptera; family Ulidiidae; genus Melieria; species Melieria omissa. The sequence goes on along the minus strand of OZ020268.1, from coordinate 105,962,282 downwards.
ATATATTTTCTTCATCAACTATGAGAACGCTTGACATAGTAATCCTTCAAAAGTACAACCAAAAATATAAAAGTTGATCTTAACACGTAGTAACTCAAGACAGTATTACCAACTCACACATTTAGTAAAAATTGTTGACATACAAATACAAATACATACGTCATCCGTATACTCTTTCCACAGAATTTTACATACATATCTGCGTGAAATTCACACAGCTGCACAAAATATTTAAAACCGCAAAACAAATTTTCTGATCTCATTTCGTTGTAAACTTGAAAATCACCCACTCAGTCAGTACGTCGACAGTCGATGTGTTGTCATCAAAATAATGTCTGGCACCATAAATAAATTTCCATGTAACCTCCAACAATGCGTTCGGACTATTTTGAATAGAATTTTCTTATAGAATAAAACGCTTAATTTTTCACGTTTGTGTGTAGATATGTATGTAATTTTGTGTGTAGGTGTATTCTGTGGGGTAAAATTTGAAATATATTATATGATTTATTATATACACTGACTATTATATACACACTGACAGGAATTAACTCAACTGTCGCATTGCGTCACAAGTCACTTTATGACCATTTTATTTTAAAATTGACCATTTAGTAAACATTTTAATTGCCTATTATGTGGTAAGAGCAATAAATTTACACCGCGGCATATATATTTTTCAGTAGTTCGTTGTTGTGTTTAAAAAAAAATAAAAATGTTGCTTACAATGTGGGTGTGGACTAAAGTTATGAATGGGGTTTTTTTTTGTGTGTTCTTTGCATTCGAAAAACATGTCTGATTTCATCAATCAAATAAAGTTCTCTGTGCATAAGCATTTGTTAAATTTACTATTTGGGTTTTTCCCCCCTAATTTGTTTTCTAGAATTGGGCATTGCAAAATTTGTTTCTGGTAAATTTATCAGGTGTACAACTTTGCTTCCGTTTTTTTCCAAAATTAAAAGCTTTATTGCGAAAAAGTGCTTACAGATGTATTATTCAAAGTATTGTCCGTCGCTAGCGACAACTTTCTCCCATCTTTCCGGCAATTTTCGGATCCCGGCTCGAAAAAAGGAGTCCTCTTTTGACGCTATCCATGAAGCAATCCATTTTTCCAATTCTTCGAAGGATTGAAAATGTTGATCTGCCAGGCCGTGTGCCATCGAATGGAATAGGTGGAAGTCAGAAGGGGCGACATCTGGGGAATACGGCGGGTGGGGCAAGACTTCCCATTTCAGCGTTTCCAGGTACTTTTTGACCACTTTTGCGACGTGAGGCCGAGCATTGTCGTGTTGGAGGATGACTCACCATTTTCACTCACCACGAAATCACCATTTTTAAAACGTTGAAACCACTCCCGACACGTTCTTTCACTCAGAGCAGTATCACCGTAAGTTTCTGAGAGCATTCGATGCGCTTCAGCTGCATTTTTTTTCGAATTGTAACAGAAAAGTAAAACTTCCCGCAAATGGCGAGAATTGGGCACATAAACGGACATTTTCGAGCGTGAATAATACGAAAACAAGAACAACTGTCACTGAAACGGCGATGACAATTCGTTAGGCACTGTCCACACTCACTTTAAAGGCATTACCATCTATATATTTCAACCAGCCTCATCCGGTACAGCCACCTATCGGAAAACGGCGGAAGCAAAGTTGTACACCTGATATATTTTTCAATAATTTGTATATTAAAAATTTAGTAGCAAAGCATCAGAGACCAATGGTTGTCGTTTCAAAATTAATCTGGCAACTATATGTTACACATTATACCCACACTGTGAGTAAGATTGCCATCTGGTGTCAAATGTATTCAATATAAAATAGTTTTTTATAAATGTTAAAAGTTTTTCAAAAAAATTTATAGAATATTTATAGAAATAGAGAGAAAAAATGAGATCACAAAAACGTCAGAAAAAAAGCAGCTGATCACAGGATTCAGTTAACCAAATTTTGACACGGCTTCATATTTCTTCATAAATAGAAAAAACATGACGAATATTTTTTCACATTTTGCGTTAACCCAACACTCCTAAAATAGCTCTTCGATTCACCCAAACTCTCGATAACTTTTTTGCCATAATTTCACTATGGCAAGTCAAATAATTAAATTTGATGGTTTGTACAGGTTTCCTGTTCATTTACCTTTTTTCCCCCATCTTTCTTTTTGTAAGAGCATTTCTCTCAAATTCTTTCTTTAGCTTTTTTGCAAGTTTTTACTGCGAAAGTTTGTAAACAAACCTATTGACTTTCAATTACGAAAAAATTTTGTAAAATTATATAAGAGTTTATATTTTTGGATGCTTAGTAAAATTTATAAGAGCCCAAGTTCAGATAAGCGTTTAGAGTATTAAAACTCGACATCGGTTTACCAAGTGAACAAAACAATTTTGCACCTAATTGACGTCTTGTGTCGTCAGGGCATATTTTTCACGGAGCTGACAATAAAAGTTATACAGAACAACATTTTTTATAGAATAAACATTTCAAGTGCAGTTGACGGTGAATACAGGCAATGAACATTTGCTGTGTGTAGTAAATTAAGTGTTTTATTATTTGCTCAAGTGCATTCCCGTTCTTATCGACCCCTTTTCTTGAATAAAGAAATCGTTTTGTTTATCTGTCGCTTGCAAAAACAATCGAATTGCAAACTGAAGCCCGTAAACACTTCGAGCTGCTGACACGCATGCACATACTTATTTGTGTTGGTAGGTATGTATGTAAAGCAATGGAAATTATAACCACTTCTTTCAGTAATTGCAACTATTCAGAATTTTGCCGAAAGTTTGGCAACATGCGCCAATTCGTTTTTCGCATTACTTCAGTTGACTGCATGCTATCTTATCGTCAGTGTTGTTTTCACATTTGGTGAGTGAATTTTTTTGCAAATCAATATTTACAGTATGAGGTCGAATGTATTTTCCATCTACCGATAGCACTGTGATAAGATTAGATAAAATTATTCACATGCTCGAAGCATGCGCCACGCAACTGAAAGCGACTGCTGAAAACGTTGGCGATGTGGTTGGAGTCTTCTCTGCTCCAGTTACTATATGGCATTCAAAATTCATGGAAATTGGCCTGAGCTCATGCGCATTTGTAATGTTGATAAGCAGTATTAATAATTTCTCACCTTATGCGCTGATACGCGATAAGATACGAGGACACAATTATTAATTTTTCACTTCAGACCCAAAATCCACTCAAACCAAAAGCGGCGAAAATAAAACTGTACAATGCCTTCGTTTCTCATGTATTTGCCTCTACTTACTTAAGTATTCGGATTTTTAAGCACTGCTGTTTACTTCGCGAATATCACTCGAAATGCGCGACGAATTTCTTATTGATTTTGCCACCTTCCTGATTATCAGTTGGAGGTCATTTTTTAATTGAATAAAATATGGCGATTTTTTGCCGGTTACTAAAACATTTGGTTTTTGGCTCCAGACTTGTGTTGAACATAAATACATAAACTGGTGCTCACAGGGAGTGGGCCGGGGAGTTTGGGGGTTCAAACTTCTCTCCCACAAAATACAAAAATTACTGGTACAAAATATGGTTGGGCTCAGAAGTTATAAATTTTATCTAAAGCAATGGGAAAAATGTTTATCTTCAAAGTAATTAAAGTGCAAAAAATTTATGTTTTTTTAACTACTGGTAAACAATTTGTTGTTTTTTTTTGTTTTGAAAGAGTTATGTTCCATTGGCCAGAGGCTCCTGGTTCGATTGTTAGTTCGGGGTGGTTACACTCGACTACTACTATTTATAAGAAGTAGTTGGGAATTATGATCAAGGAGTAAATGCACTAATGGTAAAATTCCAAGTTCCAAACAGATTGAATTATGGTATCACAGCTGGTCATATAACCCTAAGTTTGTGTCAATCAGATGCAGATGCACTTCAACTGACAACTTCGAACCTGTTTTTCAAACCTGATTCAAACCATGTTCCATCAATTGATCTATGAAAAAGAGATGAAGATTGATAGGTAATTCCTACGACGAAGTTTAGCTTTTAGTTGGTTAAAATTCGACTCTTTCTAAGAAAGAGAAAATTGTTCCATTCACGGCGCTGGTAATCACGAAGATTCCAATATGAACCTAGTTATCGCCCTGAACACTAGTAAGGATGGATTACTCCTTTTTGTTAGAATGACAACCACAACAGAAGCTGTGTAGGTGCGACCCTAGTCTTAGTCTATTAGCATATGTTCCCATTAAGTAGTATCACGTAGGCACCGAAATTACTGTGCCACCTAGTATGAGTAACTGTGTAGATTGTCTTTTGGATAGTGTTGACCAGGTTCAACTAGAGAGCGACGGAGAATAGCATTAGGGAAACGCAGATCCCGATAGAAAGTATGTATGGGACCAAATGGGACCTGGTTGCAATAATCAATGCAAAAAAGTAGCGATTGTTATTTTTTCCAAATGGATCTCTAGTAATTGACCAGGGAAGTTAGTATGTAGTTGGGATTATTTCAAGAGACTTTGGTCTTATTTATGAACTACAACACATTAAAGATTGGCATTGGTTGCTAAATATAATGATTTAGCAGACAATTTTAAGAAACTTAGGCGGCTAATTACTTCTGCGCGCTTTAATAAAGAGCTATGTTTATGAAGAAGAAGTAGAAACGAGCCACTGCCCGGGTCTGCAGGAACGCCGACTCCGTATCCTGCGGACAAGATTCTTAGTGGACCTAGCTTGCGCGTAAAGTTTAAATTTCGGATCTCATCTCCTTGATCAAGACGTCAAGCTGGTTTGCCCCGCATTGAGACTGATTGGCTACCTGCAGAACTATTTGTGAAGGGATTCACAATAGACCACTTTAGCCACCGAGTGGAAGTGCGGTCTCCGTACCGCACACATCCCTCCCTACCTACCTGCCTAATGAAGAGTTAAACAACTCGACGGTGGAAGATTTGAATGACATCAGAAAAGGAGGACAACTAATTTGCAAATGTAAAAGATTAACTTCAAAATTATTGAGTGAAAAGTTGAAAAGTAAAAATTAGATCAATGGGATCAGAAAGTAGGGCAATTTATTTGCAAATTAAATCAAAAGTAAGAAATGTTCTTTATTCTTTCATTTGACAAATCTAGTTAAGAAGAAAATTATGCACTCGATCGTAAATTAATACCGCTTCCCCACCCATTGAGAGAAGTTTTTAAGCCGCACATTGAGTAACCTCATCTAAGGATGAAAGGCTGCAACTAAGCATGGAGAGGTAACCGAAAGTGTTTCGCCGCCAACCAGCATGTAGTACAAACAACTTTTCCTTTATATGGACCACTGACATCATCATTGAACCACTTGAGAACGCACGAACGGAACGAATTGTCTTCGTTGTCTGTTGGCCGCAGTGGCAGTACTTGTGCTGTATTTATTTATTTAGAGAAGAAATGTTTGTGGTGGATGAGAGACGGCCGATCTCATTAAGGGTTTTGAAGGAACGCTGCGGGGGACAGCTTGCGGCTATAAAAAATATTTAAAGTGGCGCAAACGTTTTACGATTCCATGGAATCAATTGTTTTGTGCAATGGCATCCGACCGTCAGTGTAACACAAGATGCTCTACAACAGACACATAAATATTGGAAATTTTGGTTAGCCATTCCCATGGCTTGAGTAATCACAATCATTGGTCTGTTTATCTGCAGTATGTCGAAGAATCGTGTCGTGTCACATCGGTGTACAACTCCATGTAATTGTAAAATATTCTATTTGCTCAATGAGAGTTTCCGCGCATTCCAGCGAAAGTGTCGCAATTTGCGTTGCACATTTTCGATGCAGCACACAAATGTTGACGGTATAATCAAGTTGTAACGACTGCAATGGGTGCAACGACAACAATAACGATGTCGTCGTCATTACAACGACACATCAACTTCCCCTTATCAGTTTCTATTGAAGTTACTATGTGGCAGCACCGTACGTCGCTCATTCGGCGTTGCTGTTGCGCATGCGCTGCAATTGAAACTGGTTCAGCTTCAGCTTATCAGACGCGGTGCCATCTCGTTGCACGTGCCTGCAGCCGGCCGCTTGCGGAGCAGCGCAATCTTGGCGCAAAGCAGTTCTTGGCAATCGAGCAGCCTGTCGAACTGTGACTTGATTGCAGCGTCATATGCGGCAATAAATTGTTGCTGATTTTAAGCTCAATTTAACGCGCAACACTCACACAAACACATTCGCACTCGCGCACACAGCAATGGATACAATAAAATCGTAAATGCAATTGCAATGTGCCATTTCGTTTTGCATTTTGATTGCGCGCAGCTGTGGGGTTTCGTGCTCCGAGCTCCGTGCACGTTCAAGGACGGAAGTGAGAATTATGGGCCAATTTAGCATACAAACTAAAAGGAACAGGAATATTCTAATTTCCAAATGTATTGTTACGGAGTGTGGCAACTTTTAGAATATTTTTCTTTGCCCATAGAAAGTATGTACTTATATAACTTTTAAATGCTTCTAAACATGGATTTTGGTAAGAGCAAAATTTAAGTTGCAGAGTAGCAGAAGTAACAGAATGCGGTTATTCATCGAAATAATTAAAAAAGAATACAAAATCAGTGGATTTCTCTGCGTTTGCTGACGCCTATTTTTTATTCCAAGGGTCGGCCGATTTTACAAAATTGTACATTGCCAACAAATCAGCTTCTGTGTCTTCTTCTTTTATCCACCTGTTGGTATGTGGCATCTGAAAGACTTGTCTTGTCAAAGATTCTTTGCATATAGTATTGGTTCAATACGGCCAAACATCTGTTGTATTTTTATAAGTTTTACTAATTTTCATGTTCCAATAAAACTCGTTTAGTTAATGGTTCTATAGGATCCAAGGCAATAAAAGATCTTTTGGAAATCTCAAACTTAATATTCTGCCTTGATGTGAGTGTATTAATTTATGTATTTCTGTGGCCAATTGGAAAAGTAGCTTAAGTCGAAACTTGAAGTTTAAAAACCATGTACACATAAATTGTTCTGGCCAATGCATAGTTTTTTCAAAAGACTTGCGCTAAGGAGTAAACACACATAATATTGTTAAAGGACAGGATTTTTCGAATCGGTTGAAATTCATTTCAGCGCCTAGACTTCTATAAAGCTCCAAACTCAACAATAATTCAATTCTTTTATGTCGACTTAAGCTACTCTTCCATATGACCACAGACTTATATGAAGTTTTCTATAAAAAATGATCTATCGTGAGATATTTTCTGATTCCTAATTACGAAATTTGTCAATATCAATACAAGAATACCAACCAAGAATAGTAAAAAGACGATGTTTGGAGTTTGATTTCCTTAATTAAATCAAACATACAATGTTCAAATCCTCCCTTTTTTTATTTTTTTTGAAATATTTTATGTTTTTTTAACAGATTTAAATATGAGCACATATGTTATGTTTGTATGCATTTCCGTGCCCTAAATCTTTTCAATCATACGTATTTTCTTATAAAACAGCGTTGCAAATCAATTTCACAAATTTATTTTTAGCAATGAGAACATTTTCATAGCTCACTGGCTGCACGTTAAGAAAACACATAACAATTTACATGCATATGCATGTAAATATATATTTGTTCAACTGAAGCTGTTCGTCATAAATGCATATCTGCCTTGTACAACACATAACATTTACTTGTTATCCCATAACGGAGGGTCACCATAGTCAGTTAGGTTGCCAGCTAGTTGAAATTTTATATTTTTTTCACATGCTGACATACATATGTCTGCAACAACAGTGCAGAGAACAAAATCTTAACAATGACAACAACACAAAGTGAGTAGTTTGCTTAGTGTAATGGGCCACTAGTCACTTTTCGAAGAGGCGGGAAGGGATAAGCATTGGCTTGTGTAATATTTCCTTCAGAAAAATTATTTGTTTTGTAAATAATGACGTTCTTTGGTTTGAGTAATGAAGTCTTTCTGAGTTATGTTCACATGAAACGAAATATTTCACTACTTTTAGAAAAACACTAACATACTTTCTTATCTTATCGACATACTGTCTTAGTCTGTAGATTGCTTCCTAAAATGTCCATACCCGAGTTCATCTGCGGGCTCGTTTCGCTCTCTCCCACATGTCCTCTAACCCATATTAAAGTCTTTCTTTTTCCACGGACAACCCCTGGGCTTATGAATGCATTTCAAAACTAGTTCGAACTTGGACCTATTCGATTACTGCCTGTTTGTCAAGCGCTATATGGATCGACCCATAGTCAGTCAGACAGTCAATAAGGTGATCCAATGCATTTCTGTCTCGTATACCGTCACCTATCGTTCTTGTTGTAGAGCTCGCAAGTCATATTAAGTTCTTTCAAAACGATTCCGGCTCATGTCATTCATCAGAGATATGTTGATATGTTAATAAAGAATGTTTTTTTCTTTATATTAAGCGTATAAATAATTATTTTTCATGGGGAAAAAGATGGAAATTTGATAAAAAATACATAAATCATTAAGTAATACTTATCGATGATCTAAGAATTTATAATCACAATATACGATTGAATAGAATTTTTTTTTAATATTCCTTCTAATGATTACGGTCGCTGATTTGAATTCTTTAGCCGCTGCAAACACAGCAGTCTTAGAATAATCAAGTCCATTGAAATGTGTTGCTGCAGTTTTCCAAAAATGCACTCAAGGCAATTAGCATTTGACAAAGCAGTGAACAAAGAACAGTGCATCAAATCAGCACAACAACAACAAAAACAAACACAAACATTGTAGTCAATTGTGGTCGACCGCCATGGCAGCGGAAGGAATGTAATTGAGATATTTGTATACTCTCGAGCAAATAAATCGCGAAATGTTCAAATAGCTGACAACAATAACAACAACATTAGCACCACAAATGCACAGCAAACAACAAACAAGAAACAGCAACAGCGGCATACACAATGTGCAGCGCCTCAGTGCGCCGCACACGAGCATTCAGTGCGACTGTGGGTGTTGAACTCAACCCGAACTCCGGTCTAGATGGGTTGGAGTCGGCACACTGGTGTCTGGCGGATGGTGCATTTTGCATGGGACGCCACACATTTCGATTTTGTAGCGAAGAATTAAATTTCTTCGATTCGTCGGCTGAGGCAGCGACGGCGGCGTTGGCGTTGGCGCGTTAAGTGTTTTCCTCAATGCAGGCACTTTGAGCGTGTGCTGCCCCTTTTTAATTGCATATGCAACACTCGTCCACACCAACAAATGCACTGAAATGGTTAGATGTTTGTGTGTTGTATGACGGCATGAATGTTTGTATCTAGACATATAGTAACTACATATGGAGGCACATATATCCATGTTTGTATGTAGTCTATGTATGTATGTGTGAATGCATGCGAACGTGTGATGTTGCATTATCCATATACGGCAACACCACTATTGATTTGCGCTACTGGCAACTAAATCGCCAAAACGTGCGCCACACCAAATCTCACAAATAAGGATGTTTTTATTTAATTTGAACTCTTGAAGTTCTTGGAATCGATATGTAATGTACATATAGATTGTAATGCAAAAAAAAAGTTGACAAGGAGAATATATCATCTGTGCTTTTCCGCCAACATTTTTTTGCAAGTGCACCAAAAATGTTTTGACAATGTTATTAAAGACACTCGTGAAATATATCACTAACTTTTAGTCAAAGAACACTGATAATATGTCTTTATTTAATCTATCTTTACTTTGTTTACTGTTTACTTTTAACTATTTTGATACGTAAAATACATAAAAGCAGACTTTCTGCGTGTCCGAGTCTAAAGTTTCTTATTCGAATCTAATAACTTTTTGTACCAAATTAACTATTAATTGTTGATGAAAAAACAAAAATGCTTAAAAATTCTCTTAAAATTAATAACAAATCATTTTTAATCGATACAAACTCCTAATTAATTTTTTTCAAATTAAATTTTTATAATATGTTTTACCCAATAGATAAGTTTCCAATCGGTTTGCATTGAATGAATGGTAAAACAAAAAATTGTTTCCTCTTGGAGCCCAAAAACCTCCAAACTTCAATTAAAAATTTCTCGAAAACGCCATCAACCTTTGAAAAACGACTAACACCGTTGGGTTCAGAATACTACAATCAGGTTTACCTCCCAGGTCCCCTGTCTGTTGATATTAAAAAGTTTCCTATTCAAGTAACTAGCTACTGTAAGATATGATAAATTTTGTAGACATATGTAGCTATTGAAAACCCATTTGAAACGGAACTGATTATGCGAGTAGATATTTAACAGTATCCACATGCATCTCGAATTAAATTGTCATTGAAAGTTGAACATTGCATTTCATTTTGGCACCCTTCGATTTCACTTGATATCTCATTTTCATCCCCTCTTCAAGCCATAAATAGTTTTGGTGATAGAAATGTCGTTTGTAAGATAAAATAAAAGTCATTTCGAAACAGCAACAAGCGCCCTTTAGTCTGACTTTCAATGCCGATGGTGCAAAGGCATTAACACCATATTTCAATTTTTGGTAAAAGTACAGTAAGCCCTCTTTTCTATAGCAACCTGTTCTTTTATTCATGACTAAAACTCAGGGGTCACAATAGTGCAAGTGACTTTCAACACTAAAATTAATTAGCAATTACAATTCAGGACACAATACTTTAACCTTGGATAGAAAATACTTTAGTCTAAAGGTTGCCTTGGTAAAAGGCGTTTACCGTACAAAAAATACATTTGTATTCTATTGTATAGTATTCTAGATTGAATCGGGTTCAATCACGACCATCTGTCACGTGATCTTTCGCGTTAGTAAGATTTCAAGTGTTAACATTTGAAACAGTTGAATTTCAATATTTCATCTTTCAATCTTTAATGCTTTGTCTTACGAGTATGTGGCATTGATGATGCAATTATTCAACATTCTAAATGATGCTATTTACATTAAATGCAAAAATGACATTATTTAGTACAACTTTGAACCCATCGCAAATTCAGATGATCGTGGGTTGGACTATGAACTCAACCAACTCTAAAGGCAAATATTAAATTTCTTTCTAATGGCTGCTCTTCCAACAAGTGCAAACAATCGCCTACCTTCAGCCGATTTTAGTCGACATTTAAGTGCAGGAACCTTTCATTCATGTATGAAGACGCATACACAAAACAGACCATTGGGGGAAGGTTGGCCTTAGTCCTTCCAATGAAAAACATGATTTTCCTCGGTGTAACATATGGCAAATGAGTTTGCAAAGCCTTCATTCAAAGCAATTCATATGCGACTCACAGTGGGTGAGTCCAACAGCAGCTGTGCTCTAATTGTGTACGTCGAAACAACAAATCGGGCAATTAAAATCATACTAACAATTCACTGTGAGGGTAGTTTTGCACTTGCAAGAATTATGGGGGTGAATAGCCGAGTCGAAGTGAATTTTTGCCAATACGTATTCAATAGGTTTGTCAAAAGTATTAGGAATCCATTTCGTATTCCGTTTGCGAAATAACTGTTTCGATCACAAACTTCACCATGAAGTTCGATTTACATAAGTACTGACGCTTCTGTTGGAAAGAAAGCCCCTCCCCTCCTCTGCACTGTGCTGTTTTAATGCAAAAAAGTATTTGCCAGCAGGTGACTTGCTAAGTGATTCATTGGCCCAATAAGTATAGTAAAGTTAACCAGGAATGCCACATGGTCGACTGTGCTAAATGGATGGCCGGTGCTTGCCAATTAGATAAATTTCAAATGCGTCTTGCCCATGACAACAACAACAATAAGACGCCTGCCCCACTGGCCACAAATATTTAAATGTATCCATTGGACGAAGCTTGTGCTTATCGATAGCGCCAAGATTTGCCGCCTCGCCGTCAGTTGTTTTGTCAACGCGCCATTCGTATTGCGTTTCATTGTTGAAATTAATTTGCATAAAACCGGTTGTGGTCATCAAAAATATAAAATTGGAGTTGAGATGCAAACTCACAACTGTTTACTTTGTGTATTCATTCGAAGCCACTTGTTTCAAATTCATTCTGCGAAATGATCAGTGCTCGAATGAGAAACAGGGACTTTGGCGGCAACAGAAAAGTGTTATTATTTTTGAAGGCGAATTGAATGATGATTGAAATGACGACTGAATTTTAGAAAACAACTACACAGCCTTGGAATATTTTTTCACTTTTCGTGTGATCAAATTAAGGATTTCCACCAAATGTTCAAATGCTCAATGAGTTCCACCTTCAACTGTTCATTTTTCTTTAACCCTTTCGCTACAGGTTTTTACTGGGGGAAAGTTAAAATTTTTTTTTTACGTTTTGGGCTTCTTTGTGGTTATTTTAGCATCATTCCAAAAGAAATTTTTTAATTTTTATACTCGGACCCTGTATTTTAGAGTGTTTTTCTATGAGAGCAACCAAATCGTTGTGGCTGTAATAACTTTAACATACAACTTTTTATGCAAAACAAAAATGTCAATATTTCTTCATTTATTTCAGTCAAAAGAAAAAAGTATCCAAATTCAAAGAAAACGTCAAATTAAAGTTATCTGAAGTTTTCTGAAGTTTTACTATGTCACGATATACCATTAAAAAACGTGTATACTTCTCTTCTTTAAACTTTAATATTCAGTTTTTAATTTCGTATTTTTTCTAAAACTTCAAACTATTCTAAGGACCAACAAAAAATGTATTCTTGAAACCACACAAGGTTCAGACGTCCACAAAGTAGCATGTGCCATATGGCAACAAAAGAGCGAAAGGGTTATTAACAGTACATTCAAAACCTAGTCTTCTAGAGAACAAGAAAGGCCTTGTGTCAATTGTGCTTCTATCTTGTCATTTCTAGAAATTGTCTGACTTGCTGAGCCCAATGTTTTTAGGGTTCGAATAAATTTTGAGCCTTTTAAAAAAATATTTTAAATATATACATATATTCGCATTCTAACAGATCATTAAAAAGTCCTAAAAAGAACTCCAATTGACATCGTTGGGAACCCAACAGGTTCTGTGCGTGGCTTGATTAGCACACAGGATAACCAACCCTAACCTTAAAAGACCATTCATAAATTGGTTTGTTTGATCTGTTGTGTTACTGCTTTGTTACAGATCCGTCATCAGATACGAACTTTTGCCTTTGTCAAGTGTATTTCTACCTGCAGGTAGAAATGCTCTTGTTAATGAATGCAAAATCCCTAAGAATTCCATATCGAATTCACTCTATGACCAAACAAACCATAAAAAATTATATTCAAAAGAAAAACAATAACAAACTTGGGCTTCTTAATGCGCCACAGTATCAATGACGACACCCTGTTGACCCTGACCGCAAAGCAATTTTCAGGAGTTATCAGGTAGCAATCGTTTGGCAACCACTTGCTGGATTTTCGTTATATCAAATTTCTTTAATAAGGTCGCAGTAAATATGTAGACATGTTTAAAATGACATATAGAACTATAGGTATCAGCCACTTGGCACGATGCTCGTTAGCAGCGTCACCCGTAATATCCTCATTAAGTCATGTGATACCGTGATCTCTTTGCTGTATTTTATTTTACACTTCCATATCATATTGCAGTATGTCTGGCTTACAATAATAAGTAATTTGGCTTAGAGAGGAAGTCAGTCTTCAAACTTGGCACCGTTGGCCGCTTGCAAAGGTGTGTCGCTGTCTGTAACCCATGAATCGCGCCACTCCTCAAACTCTTCAAAACGAAAGAGTGATGCGTCTGTCAGAAGTTTGAAACCATGTCAACTGAACGAGACTTGGAGTTTTGTTAAGCAACTGTCATGTGTTGACAAACCACATGGGACGCCGCCAAAATTATTTTAAATTTTAAATATAATTTCAGTCGAGTTGTGTAGACTTTATGCCAATAAGAAATCTTTTATGTTGGTTGAGATTTTCATGCTCCCATATTTCGAATTTTTTTAATTCTAATTGTGTTTTAAATGCAAAAAATGTTCAACCCCTAAGTATTCGGTGTCATTTGTTTACATGCAAAAACCAGTTTTGCGCACAATGGCGGTATTCACGATCTGTGACAAGTTGGTTGGTAGGCTACGCAAAAACCAAATGCGTAGGTGGCAGATTTCTCTGAGGCTCTTTGAATACACAGCAGAATATTGTTTATCAGTGATTTGATTTGAAGGAACAGCAATAACATTCTGAATTGTTGAAACTTGGAGAGATTTGAATAGTAAACACTGTTGAATAGTACTTTATTTTATTTTATTTTATTTTATTTTATTTTATTTTATTTTAGTTTATTTATTTTATTTGTCTTATTTTATTTTATTTTTCTTATTTTTTTATTTTACTTTATTTTATTTTATTTTATTTTATTTTATCTCATTTTATTTTATTTTATTTTATTTTATTTTATTTTATTTTATTTTATTTTATTTTATTTATTTTTTATTTTACTTTATTTTACTGTATTTTATTTTATTTTACTTTATTTTATTTTATTTTATTTTATTTTATTTTATTTTATTTTATTTTATTTTATTTTATTTCGATTAACGAAAATAGTAAAACATTTCTTTTGAAACTTCATTACTTGTGAACGTTAAGTCAAAGACTCAAAATTTTATTTAAAACACCATACAAAAATTTACTTCTTAAGAAAAAAATCATCTATTCCATCATCTATGTGCGAATCGATCAAAGTCAATTGTAAATTCATACTTTATTCCTTCAACACTAATTCCCTATTTTTTAGCTAACTTATTGTGATGCCACAGCATGCAAAACATGGTTCATTATCTTTCATGAGTTCAGGTATTTATTTTTAAAATGCTATTCCGCTCTTCTGTCAGTGCAATTTTCACAGACATATTGTTAATACCGCTAATGCTACGAAATATGTGGCACTTAAAATCAAATGTAAACGTGCTGTTGGCTGGCAGTCCAGAACGCTTTCAAGGCATTGTGTGCAGTAACTTATAATAATGAAATCCTCCCGCAAAAAATGCGTTTAAAAACAGAGAAATGATGTGCAAACACATAAACGGTCGCGCGGTGCACGTCTGCAAACACACATCCTTGAGAGCCTCTCAACAAAAGTTGAGTGTTTGCTGTCACGCTCTGTCACGCTCTTTACTCGGTTTTGTTGCACGTGTGGGCAGTGTGGAAGTCATTTTGGCCATTGGCCACATGCAATGCAACCCAAACAATAATGTTGCCAAGGGATACGAAAAATTTCAGTTGACACTCACTGTATATTGTTTTTATTTAAACTTTCAAAGTATTTTTGAAATAATCACTTGTGTATGAATCATTAAATTATAGTGTAATCTAAAATATAAACATTCAAATTTAAAGCTGAGCCTCGGCGCTAAGAGAATCTCAATATTGTAAAAAAAAATTTTCATATTATTTTAGTCGGGTTTGCTTTCAGATACGCAACCATTCATGGTTTTGGCTGCGTTACATATATGCCAAATGTTTAGATACAAATGCTTATAAACATTTTCATGATACAATATGATTCGTAGGCAATTAGGCAAAATAGCGCAAGTGAGTTTTAAGTGCATAATGAAATAATTTTTATTTTTTGCTAAATATGGATTACTACTTAGAGAAGTGTATGTATGTATATATGTATATTTACGGATTAATTTATTTGATTGATTTATTATTGATTACACCCTGCGACAAAAATTAAAAAAAATTGTTCACACCGAAAAAAATCCATATGGGCGTGAAACTAGAGACCAAACATAGTAATACTGCGTACTCAGTGTTTAATTTCTACGTCCTTTGACCTTTTAAAAGGATTTCAAAATTTTGAAGGGGATAAAAAATAAAAAAATATAAAAAATACTTAGAACCATAGTATAATTATAAAGTAGTCTAACCTGAACTATCCCCTCTTTTGAGTACAAATTTTTTGAAATTTCTTACACAATATTTCATTTTCATGTACAAAATTTGTCAACAGAAAACATAGGCGCATATTGATTTGAACACAAAATATTTTCAAAACTCTGTTCATAAAATTTTCTGCCAATTTTTGTAAACAAAACAGAAATACATTAGAAATACTCTGTCAGGTTAGACTACTTTTTTATTATACTATGGTTAGAACATATCGATATGTATAAATAAGAGAGGAAAGGCTCAAAAATTTCAGTTTAAATGTTTTTTTAATCTATTTTGAAAAAAACGATATGAAAACGGTCCTTTGAAAATTTTAATCCTTCATGTCCTTGCAAAGTTTTATAGAATTATCTTGAAAAGTAGGTATAGTCGTGTCGGGGTATAGCGAATATACATATGAATATATATATGAATATATAGTGAACACTTCGATATAGTGAACACCCAAATTTTGACATCGAGCCTCTAAATATAGATAAAAGTTTTCAAGCAAAAAACCAAAAGTGTATTTTGAGTAAATAAACGAAATTTTTGACCAAAAATGTTAACCTTGATATAGTGAACAACCTCAATACAGTGAACAGGCCTTGCAATAAATAGTTCACTATATCCAGACACCACTGTATGTCAAAAAATGACTCTAACTTTATTGGTTCGAAAGTTATTAATTGTAAAGCTTTTGTTAAAACTAGAATTTCTTATCTTAAAACTAACTTTCGGTGTGTACCAGTGAAAGGAACCTATGGTTTCCTCCCACATCTAAATGGCACATTAAAGTTTATTCTACTACTTGGAGGATGAGGAATTTAAGGTGAAGAAATTTGGATTGTTTAATTCTAATATTGGTTGAACCGCGCTTCAAACCCATGTACCTTTGAATTATGGTCTTGATCCACTTCTACACAAATGTTTGTTGGAAAACAGGCGGCTTACAATGTAGTTCACTTCGTCCCTAGGTGGTCCCCATGTCGTTACGTGTTAAAATTAGAGCATAAAATAATACTAGATAACTTTAATATTGAGTATATAATTTTTTGTTATTATATTCTTTTGAAATATTACCGAATCGCCATCGAATTGCACGCTAAAATTTGAACTGAATTCTCCTAATCATTGAAAACTTGCTTTATGGCCCAATTCGACTTATGCCGTTCTGTCGTGTTGGCCCAGTCGCTGCGTTCGTCAACGTGTCGACGACGAGCCGCTGCGCTCTACGTCTGCTTGGTGGTCGCAGTCAGTTCGTCGTGATACGTGCTACTTCGTGGATTCGTTTTCTGCGTAGCGCTTGTTCGGCGCTTCGTGCACGGCTCCCTGCAATTCGAAACAAAAATTATACACTCGCAACCGACTGCGCTACGCTGCTTTTGACGTTGTGGCGGGATCAAAATTCAAATTCAGTTCAGCATTTTTTTGGCAAAAATTTCGTTTGTTGTGGTTTTTTGCTTTTGGCGTTTTCGCGTTGTGGCTGTCGTTGTGCTCGAATATTGGCATCGTTGGCGGTTTTTGCCGCCTGCTGTTTGTTGTTTTTCGAGCTAAACTTGATTTGAAGCGGCGAGTGTGCAGCTTGAAAGATATTCGGACGCTGACAGTGCGCGGCATTCGTAAATAGATACAAGTGTGTTATTACTGTCTGTGAAATTGGCTGCGCGAAATTTGGCGCATTGTGTGCGGCGCGCGGACTGCGGTTCGATGCTGGTGCGTGTGACTGAAAGTTAGGCAAACGATGACCCATGTGAATTGAGATATTTGATTTATATTGTCCTGGATTAAATATAAACGAATATCTTGATTAAACGCAAATATTCAACGAAACAACGTTTCAAACAATGTGCATGTGAAACGCGTGTTTGCCAGTTTATCGTAGCAAATCAACAAAATTATTAAATTTTCAAACAACGATCAAAATAATTGCTACACAATGTTGGATAAGCGGAACGAGATTGCGTTGGACTACGATGTGCCGCAAACACGACCCATACGGACCAAGCCAAATATGGTTAGTATTAGGGCCAAGTAGGGTTAACACACACACACACACACTTATCTACATTGACTTTGTGATTTGCTTGAAAGCGCAGCCAAATGTCAGATGCAAAGGCTAGCGCCGAATTGCTAATTTAATTATTGTCGACATCGAGCGCCACATTTCGCAGTTGCATTTTACACACAAGTTTACACGCTCAGTGCATGCGGCATTCATAAATTGCCGCTTTGTGAGCGAATTGCAAGATTAGAGCTGCGATTAAGTCATTGGCAACATATTGGCATGTGACACCAGCACCGCCACCGCCACAGGCAACAGCAGCACTCGCAGATATGCCGGCTGTCAGCCGACTGTCGAGCGCGCCAGATTCTACTTCGATGGTGAACTCACCCAGCCACAGCCGTTTATGGCCGACTCTATCGCGAGTCTAATCGACGCTTTGTTGCTGCCACATTTTGCACGGTTGACAATGCCGCGGCGCCGCGCATTACAAATCCACACACACACATATTGCAACACAAACAAATATACAAATAGAAGTTGAGGTTGCACGCTGCGTTGCGCCAACTGCAGTTTGAACGAATATAGGTCGGAATTATTGGCGCATTTCAGTGTTTGTTTGAGTGCAAATCGGCACGTGAATTGCACCAATAACGATTGTGGGGTATTCAATAAATCCAGAAGTTAATCATGATTGCCGATATGAAAAATACTAAAACGGATGGTAAAATTGAATCGTTGACATAAGGTCGAAAATTTTTCTGTTCCTTCAAATAAAACTTGCACAAAACTTTTGTATGTTTTTCAACGATAATTTTGCTGCATAAATATTATTTCTGAAATTATCTTAATCGGCTAGAACGATCCGATTATTAACCCTAATTCCCAGAAGTGAGCCTCAAAGTCTCACTAAAGATTTCAAATGATAAATCCAAAAGATTTTTGATTTCATTATTTTATGTAGTCCTCTAAAGAAATGTTAGAATTTATTGCATTTATAAATTTAACATTTTATACAGTTTTTGCACTTTTTAAACAAATGTTTTCAGTAATTTAGCTCATATATATAAGCCTGACAGTCTCACTTCTGGGTTCTTCAGATCGCACATGTGAAAATACTTATTTGAAAAATCTGCGACATAATCTCGTGAATTTTGAACTTTAAATCGAATGTGCAGGAATTCTTTTTATTTCGAATTTTGTGATAACCTTTTTTGAGCGATTTGATATAAAGCATAATTGAAATTTATTTATATGCGCTACCGGGTTAAGTACCAGACTCTCTAAATTTCTAACTTTCAGTATGAACTGAATGCGATTTATATACTTATGAGTTAAATAAACTTGTAGTTTTATGCCTCTTTTCAAATGGTATTATTGAAAGTGTTTGACCTTTTGATTCAAGCTGTGGTATTAGCAATCGAAACTGATCTAAATTTGATGAAAGCCCTCAATTTGATTTGCTAGGCATTTGGCCAATGTCTAGAATAGAAAAGCTATCCGGGGTCTCGAGACATACATGTGATAAGCTGTATCAAATAAATCTCTTGATAAGATAACTCGAATCAAACTATGGAATCAGCAATCGAAACTGCTCTAAAATTAGTTAAAGACCCCAAATTGGTTACCTTAACGAGGCATTTGGGTTACCTACCACAGAAAAGCCTAGAACTATGTACTACATATGTGCGCTCCCTTGTTTATTCGGCAGACAAGCAAAAAGGAGAACAGCTCAACCCTTTCGACCCCATAGTTGCCTGAGAACAACTTCACCTATTTGTCATCTTATAGCAACAGATACGATTGATTTATGGGTTCAATTTAAGTAGGCGCCAACAAATTAATATTTTCAGAAGTGAATTCAAAGCAAATTACAAAAATGTTACTGTTATCTCCAAAATAATTTACAATAACTTGCAGCGATATCAGGAAAAGTTTGTGTTCTAATTGAAGTCAACGCATTGGGCGCGTTTGATTAAAACCCTTGTTTCTTTAATAATGGTTAAATAAAATCAATAAGTGATCATTTTGTATTTTTCCATAAATATTATATAATTTTTCTGAAAAAAAAATATTTATACAAAAATAAATTAGCCCGTTTTAAGCTAAAATTCTTCAAAAGTAAACTAGCTTTAGAACTCTAACAAAGAGGCGATGCGACTTCAAATTTCGTGTGCACACTTCTTAGGCAATTTCGTGATTTAAATAGCAAAAAGTGATATTGAGATACAGGGTGAAATTCGGGGTCGAAAGTGTTAAACTTTAAAACGTTTAAATCGTTTTTGAATCAAGTAGATTAGTACATCAGATCGCGTAATACTACAACGAATGTGGGAATTTGGGCCTTAGGCTAGTAAAATTAAATTTTAGGTTTATGTTTTTTTGCTTCGTCTATAGAAGTGCGGTACTCAGGACTCTTACCTGTTCAATAGTTTCAGCAGTGCTGACCTCAACATTTGACTGTCATGATGAATTTTAAATGTTTTTGTTTATTTTACTTCGAAGAACTCTTTTTGCTTGCTTATTTAATCACGTTAATTTTAATAAGCGTTAATTTATACTTAGTTTTCAAAAGGATTAAATCGTCTATGTACAACCACAATTTAGTGTCTGTTTTAACCGTAGACCAACGTTAAAAATCGGGTCGAAAACGACCCAGATTAAAATCACACACACAAATTTAAAAAAACTTAGTTTTTTAAATATAAATCGTTTTAATTTCGATAGATAATAAGCACGAAACCCGATAAAAACATCTAAAAATAATAAACAATTTTAAAATATTAGAAGTAAAACAAATTTGCTCGAAAACGACCCCAACGTAGGTTTACGGTTAAATTCCTTTCCAAACCGAACCTAAAAAACTTGAACAAGCACAAAAATGCCTGGAGATACGTTGCTCGGTTCATTATCTCATTGCATGAGCTTATCTAAAGCAGTACACTTTCGACATTTGTGCGACTTATTAAGTACAAATTAGATAAATAACATCTAATTGTATGTCCACGCGTGCGGGGAATGCGCACAGACAGCTACAATAATGACAACAGCTGCAGCGGTAGAGCGACTCGGATGCGGTTCATATCATTTAAAGTCGAGAACACGTTAACAGAAACTGCAATCCAAAGGACGAGAGAACGTCGCTTTGCAGATTTCATACAAAAAATCACTGTACACACTTTGAACGATTAAATGTTTCCCCTAAGTTTTGACTTTGGTGGAACATTACATAGGCTGCTGCAAAGTGCCAGTTTTTCTTGACATTTATTTAAACGCAACCGGCGAGAATTTATTTGACAGCGCAACCGAAGCTCGCACACAGCTTCTGTGGGCTGTGCAAGGGCTCCAATTACAGAATTCTTGTTTTAAGCTAACAGCTGCTGACACTAAGTGCACCGTAATTAAAGGTATCCGACCGCCGGCGCTCGATAGATTTTTGCAGCAACAGCAACAACCACCACTGCAACAGCCACACAGCATCCGCTCGCGCAGACAGACAGACAAACAGACAGAAAGAAGTCAGCGCTCGGGAAGGGGGCCCTGGAAGTGTGCATGTAACCAAGTGAGATTTATATAAATGTGCTCCAAATGTGCGCAAAAGCGAAAAGTAATTACGGCTGCGCTTCCACTGCCACAACCACTGTCGAAGGCGATGCGAAGCCATTGCAGTTGCGCCGGAATCGCACTGCAGATCGTCTCTAAATGCTCGGATATTGGTGCCGGTGCCGATGCCGATGCCGGTAATGGTGTGTGTCGGTATGTGAGTGTTGCTCTGCACATACCTCGCATCGCATCGCATCGGTCTTTATTAGCATACGAGCGCGGCTTGCCCGGCCTGATTGACTGCAGGAAGAATGACTGAGCTGACTTGGCAACTTGCAATTAATACCCTTGTGCGAAAATGCTGCGAGGTTGTTTAGTGACTATTGCCGGCTAGGAAGACGGGAACACCGAAGACGAAGACTGTCTTTTGTGCTGCTCTAAAAGTGCTTATTTAATTTTTAAACGACTGCAATGCAAAAGAACGCTTCACATCGCACACACATGAACACACCAAAGTGTTTGGGTGTGTGTGTTCAGCACGATCGGCTGCATAGTTATTGGGGTTCGTTTTTGCGCTGTCACTTGCCGTCTTTGAGCTTGATGAATTGTCAGCGTAATATGCGGGATTAAGCGTTCATCTCAAAGCGCATATAAATAGTTTTCGCGGTGTAGTTATTATTGATTGAGGCAATTACTGTGCGAGCTGACTGCAAAGCTGAAGTCACAACAAAGCTGGCTATAAAAAAATGGAAAACAGTCAGTTGGTTTTTCTGATTTCTATGAGGCTTAACAATTCTTCTTTGAATGTTTATTGAAATTCTTATCATGTGGTGGTCTCGTTTTTATTGTCTTCTAGTCATTGCCCACGGCTTTGCTCACATGGGCTTTGTAATTAAATTGAAATAATTCATCATAATTTCTTATATATGAATTCCTTTTGTATAAAAATAACCGACAAATTACACTACTCCACAAAAAACAAAACAAATGTATTTTTTAGACTAATTTTGCGTCGCTTCAGATTTAGACATAACAATTTTATTCCATATTGGTAGAAAAATTCACTTTTCTTTTACATTTACGGTCAGTAAATTCCCCGAATCTCATCTGGTTTGGTCAATCTATATATCGCTGAAAAGGCTAAGGTACTACCTTCTGTACGACGGATCGCTTGTGCTAGTCGTTTAATTCGTTGACGAGAAATTTGCTCATAATTGAAATAACACGGAAAAACTGTTTTTTTGGAAAAAGTTGCAAAACCCCTTTTTAAGAAAATTTTTTGATTTTGGGTTTCATTATCAGCAGCCCAAACTTAGTCTAGAAAATATTTTTATTTTTAGGTGAATTTTTTGTGTTGTGCAGTGTTATTTGTTCATGTCGTCTCTCTACGGTAGATGGGGCAGTGCTCAATTTAAAGGGTCTATATTTTATTTTCTAACAACAAGCGGAACTATTTACTGTACGGCAACCTTAACACAATTGCACCCCAGTAAAACACAACAAGTTTTGCTTAAGGACCTTAAAATTTACAGCTTAGCCAGGAACATACAACATATAACTGTCTCTCAACCCAATGCCACCAAAAAATGCTCAAAAGCGAATCGTTATATCTTCAACTCTAACAAATATTCTGTGGCGAGTTGTGGTATTCTTGGGATAAACTTTATCTTCCTCTGAGCGCAACCAGTGATAACTCAACAATGTTTTCATGTGACATGGTACAAAAGTCATTCCGGCAACATGAGCCATTATTTCTGAACAAATCTTTTAAACCATGAGTTGAGTGTCATAAAAATATATTTTGTATTTTTAATATTTTAATTTTAAATATCATATATTTTTTTTATATTTATTTTCATAATTTGAATTACATAAAAAATCGTTTGGCAACTATTCAATCAACTTAGTGGTTGTTGCTCGATTGCGAAACAAACTCACAAAGTCAATGGCCATTTGTATCTATAATAGTGTAGATAAATATAGATTAAGCGGCCAATGTCAATTATTGCGCGTTTTTTCAGTCCATTTCAATTTACTTCTACTCAAGTATGCAGCAATGTGTCCGAATTGAACAATGAGCTATAATTTAAAATGTGACCACTTAAATTGATTAAACGCTAATGAAGATAACGTTGGAAACCAAGATTGTAAAGCACTACCCAGAAGCGTTGGCCACACAACTGATTGGTTCATATTTCAACCCTCAATTTCTGGTCTAACCGATAATCTTCTCACTGGTTGCTGCTGCGTTTAGCTCATTTCCATTTCCATTTACTTTAGTCTCTGCCTTATTTCAGAGAATGACTTTCCCATTTTTTCAGCTTCACTTTCCCAAACCGAAATCTGTTTTGGTTCTGTGTCCACTGTCAACTGCAGGCAACTGCGGTTACCATTCATTAATCTATCGTTGCAGATAGCAACACATCTCTGCCATTCTTAATTTATCTCCTCGGCTTGCGGGGAGTTGCGCTGAGTGGTGCCCCGTTGTTCAGGGCTCAGGGTTGCCAGACTTAGGCAATGAATCAATGTGTGATGTGGATATTTGAAATTGCCCAAATAATGTTTAATTTGGAAAAATTTTTGTAATCACAGAAGCCAAAATATTGGATCGGATTTAATTTAGGATTTCAGTAACTTTTGTGCTAAAGGTGTTAGAATTATTCGACTTTTTACCTTTTTTCTTTTCGCTGACCCTTGTGAAATTGTTTCGGTCAAAATGTTTGCGGAAATTTTTCCGTTTGGAGCAAATTTGAATGCCAGTTTTGTAAAACTTTTTAAGAACAGTGTCTAAAGATGCATATTTGTGAGAGATAACATCGTGCGTCAAAAACACACTTTTGTCGAGACCTATTCAAAAGATAACATAGGCGTAAAACTACTCATAGTTCTTAACATACACACATACACAGTTTCTCATTTTCTGTTCTGACGTCCTTTTAAATGGATTTAAAAATTTTTACGACATTCTATTTTAAAGATTTTATTTAAATATTTTCGGTTGTGCAGGAATGAATGATATGAAAAAGATATCAAATAAAAGAAGAAAATTGTTGCTTTTTGACAAAATTTTCTATTTTGGACTTTCAGAACCAAAATATGCCAGTAAGATCCTTTGAAATATGTATGCTTCGATATAATTGAGGTTTATTAATGAATTATTTTCCAAAAAAATATATGTTTTGGATATCGCTCTGTAGTAAAAAACCTAATTTGTATTCGATCTTTATTGGTTTAGAGTTACAAAAATAATTTTCCTTCCATAAGCAAGAATTTAGTATGGAATGCGCAATAATTTTGGTCTATAAAGTTTTTCGGAATTATGCTACATAGATATTACAAGTTCAAATACTGTACGAAAATATTTGTAATAATAGTTGAAATATTGTGAGAAAAAATATGTAATAAAATTTTGACATAGTAAAAGTTTTTAGTGGTAGTAGTATTTTGAGCATATATTGTATTTTAGAAACTTTGTTTGCTAACGGTATCTCACTTCAAGAATTTCAAGCATATTTAAGAATGTAATAATTTATAATTTAATTAATAATTGTATTTTTTTATTTAATGTCATTTAAAAAGGGCATAATTTCAAAAAAGGATATACAATAAATTTAAAATTAAATTTTTTTTGTTTAATTTTTTTAATTATTTATATTAGGAAGTGACAGTAAAACGAAAAAACTCTCTCTAGCATTTCCGCACATAAGGACAACATCTGTCGATTATGAAATATCAGTACTCAGATTTTTTGGTATTACACAATGTTTTTATATGTTAATAACTGTAACTCTATTGTCTTCTATGCAACTACAATCTGTAGCTTCACCACATATCTATAAAAACTGTTAAAAAAAAATGTTCATTTTATGACCCACATTTTTTAAATTTTTTTTATTGTCTTATTAAATCACTCAATGAATCACAAGTCCACCGAGTGTCCTCATCAATCCACACACAACCACTAACGAGCTAACATTTCCGAAAATTTTATGTTTAATTAAAAACAAATCCCTTTTTAACACTTCGGCAACCCTGGTGCGTTGTGAGCAGCGCTTGTCGAAGCGTTAAAAACTGTTGTGTCCTTGTCGGCGGCGCCTTGAATCGTTCGTAATTGATTAGATTTTACGATGCGACGCTGCAATTATCTTTAGAGTATTTTTAAATTTCATGCAGAGGGGACAGGGACAGGGCGACACAGAGCGCCGTTTTGCCTTGATTATTCAATGATTTTGCGCGCCGCGCCGCGGCTTCTCGTCATTTGTTGACTGCATAACGCCGATTGCATTCGTTTGCTGCCTTTTGTTTAATAACAATTTGCAGTCGTATGAACGGTTGCCTCCGCTTGTCGATTGCGCGTAATTACTGGCATTCGAGCGCCGCATACAAGTTGCAATTACTCCACTGCCACTGTGGCACTATTATTGTTATTATTATGCAAAAAGCTCTATTTAACGGAAAAGTTAATTGTTCAATTAAAATGTGTCTACATGTACAGACACCAACATACAGACAGACAGACTTACGAGCCACATACAAACATATTTGTATGTCGATTTCTCGGAGGTTATGTATGTTTGTCAGTCGGCCTGAGTGTCTATTTGAAAAATTGCAACCTCTGTTTTAGTTTCGACAAAAAAGTAACAATAACAAAACTGTTTGAGTAAATTTCGTGTTGTTTACGGTTTTGTTTTTGCCTCTTTCAAGTGAAGTAGTAGAAAATAAAAAGGCACAAACACACATACAATCAAAAAGCTCTAATAAATATTCAACAGCAATTCTTTTGAACCACAAAAGCAACATTTAGCACTCGAGAACCCTGACCTTATGCAACATCGACGCGTCCGCGTTGAGCATTATTGCATGAACATTGGCTTTGTTGTGTTGTTGGACAAAATTAAAATGCACGACTTGCAGGCTTTTACTATCAAATGAAGGCAAATCGAGTCAGAAGTGCATTTAAATTCGAAATAAACCCCATTAAATCGAATTGCTAGTTCTGGTTTTGCATTAAAACATGAAATTGGTGCAAGAAATTAGAACACGTCAGGGGGTATTTGAGTCTATGGGAAGATATTTGTAGCTATATATTTTTTGTGAAGTTTTAAAAGTGAAACTACAAGTTTTTACTACAATGTTTATGTTATAAGTTTTGGAAAATTAACATTTAAATTAAAGAATTATTTTAATACAAAATTCTTTGAGTTAAAACTAAAAGAAAAAAATAAGTTGATTTTTTTTTATTAATTCCTAACTATTCTTCTTAACACAAATCTGTGGTATGTGTCCACCGCTTGAGCATTTATTTCGATTTAATCAAAAATTTACATTTGTATTGAGATTCTATCAATTACAAAAACCGATTTGAGCAATGTTTTTGATGTTTCACATCTTCCCATGATTTGAAAAAAGTTAATAAATGATCACATTTCAACATAAATGATGTTCTTTGGATTTTAAAAATATTAAAAACTTGCTATTAAAGATATTTAAATAGCTTCATTTTTTAGAGAACTGATCAAAAAATTAATTCCTTAACACTTTTTTAAGACAAAATAAAAAATTATTTCGCGCTGTCCCTTCCGTCTATTTTCCATAGTTCACACATAATAAGAGCATTGCACGTACCTTATGGCACATCTGTACATACCACATATGTGCATATACTTATATGTATTTATGTAGTTTGTATGTGCGTTCCTACAGTGTATTGCACTGCAAATTACATTGTCAACACGTACGAGCAATGCGACACAATGCATCGTTGTAAATGCATTGCTGCGGTCTGCGGTGTGTGTGTCGATGTGCGGCATGCTGCGAGTACCTTTAATCGCCTTTAACGATTTCATTCATACGGTGAGCCAGTGCCGTCTCGTATTTATGCATCACCAGCAATCGCACTAACAAACACATTAGTCAGTCGCTTACGCGTGCAAGTTCACAAGTATTTTGTTCCCGAGAAGCCAACAGTCGACAGCGACTTTGTTGGTTATGACGCGACAATACGCAATGCGATGCATCGTGTCGCGACGCTTTGCGACGTGACATCACATACCGATTTGTTGTTGCAATTATTTCTTTGAATTCACATTGCCTACGAGCACTATTTATGTGTGATTGCGTATAAATTATGAATGAGAAATTCTTTTCTTAGCCCAAAGATTCAACGCGCACGCAGAGTGAAAAGTCCGAAGTTCACGCAAACGTTCAAGTGTAATCTAACAACAATTTGGTGGACATACAAACAGATGTATATATGTATGTATACATGTGTAATGTTTAACTAAGATATGATTCGATTTGAAAAATATTTGAGTGTTTACATATTTTTTGTAAGTTCCTGTATAGGAAGCGACATATATACGTTTCACAACAACCGGAATACGACCATGGCTTAGCTTCCCGCAACTTCCGTGTTGTGCGTGTGAATTTGTGTACAGATGGAGTGGACCTACAATTTAATGGCATTTCTAAACGGCGAGGAGGAAGAATTTTCATAAACATTTACACTTTCAAAAGTTGGGCATTTCCTGTTGAGAGAAAAGGGAAGTAAATGTGTCATTACCGAAACCACAGATAATAACTTACTAAGAGTAGAATAAAAAACATAGAGACATGACCAATCAATCTAGTGGTCATTAAACACACCCAGACTGATCGAGTGGCCATCAAACACCCCCAATTCGAAACTTACTTGAAGATCAACGGCCTAATGCGAAGTAAATGATTTAGTGATCATTAAATACCAAAAGTTTAGAACCATTTTGAAGTTCAGGTTAAAAATTTCAAATTTTCTAGCATCATTTTTTTTAGGTTCAAATTTTCTAGGATCATATAAGGTAGTGAAGAAACTAAACCGTGGCCTGTATGATTCGACAAGATTGCGCTATAGCTTATGGCCTTGGTTGACCTTAACCTCAGTTGATAGGTTGAAACTGAATTCAAATTCACGTCGAATGTGTTGTCAGGTATGGTAACGAGTGGACAACAACACTCTGACAACTAAAAGGCTTAAATTTTAGATTAAAGTTCATTTGAAACACACTCCCGGTCTTCCTGCGGATATTTTCCCCAGCACTTATGATCTCGATGGGTTCAAGTCAAGGGTCCATAACCACTTCTCTCAAAACCCTATCTCCCCTTTATATCCTTCCTGAACCAACGCAATGCCTTGCATTAATAGGGGTCATCCCCTGTGCGTTTGTTCGAGTAAAAAAAAATAAAATAACTCGTTCTCCACAGAATCTAAATATGTAGTGTTCTTAAATTGTTTTTCATCGAGTCAACGCGCAGGGAATTACCCTATTAATGCGAAACAAAGAGTTAGTTCTGGAAGTATATAGAGATTAGGTTAGGTAAGGAAGGATGTGTGCGACCCACGAGGCCGCACTTCCACTCGGAGGCCAAAATTACCCATTGTGAACCCCTTCTTGGAAAGTTCTGGAGATAACCAATGGCTCTTAGACCGGAGCAATCAAGTTCAGGACATAGAAGTTAGGGGATAGGATGTTGGGTGAAGAATTCATGAGGGTTAGGATATAGGATGTTGGGTGAAGAATTTATGGACTCTTGCTGGAGAAAATATCTGCAGGGATATCTTTTTAGTGCGTAGTGCGCTGGAACATCGTTTCTATGTGGAACAGAATTTTTATCACTTATTTATGTCTAGAATTGAAAATATATACATTTTTAATCTATCTGGGCAAAAAGCCATTGTATTTTTTACAGTTTGACTTTTTGGCATATTTACCTATCCAAGTGTAAATATCTTTAAAACTGCACAAACAAGTTGGCTATTCCCATGTTTTTCTTCGTTATGAAGCCATTAGTGTTTGGATGAGATACTCGTACAGGAAATTTATTCATTGCATGACTTAATTTCTACTCTACTGTCATTCGTTTTGTGACTTAAACGATAACAGTATTTAGGCTAATTGCAGAAGGTGTTTAAAATTTGCATGCGAACATTTTGCACAACTTTTCCTACCTACACGGCGCTTATCCAGGCTTTTCTTATCCAGGCTCATGTGTATGTATGTATTAATGTATGTCGATTCGAATGCATTGTTAATTAGTTTAACGCTTGTGTGCTTCTTGTCATTACCACACAAAACTGGACTGGCAACTCCATATTGTCAGAGTGTCAGGCAATATTGCGAGCATTATCATTTCTATATATAATTGGCACCACAGTCCGATTACGAAAAACTTTGTTACCATTAAAAGAAAAAACATCAAATGTCTGCTTGTCAATCACTTCGAAAGTAATCACTGCAAGCTTCATTATGCATTCGATAAGCATATATTTACATATGTAATGTTAACTCTTTAATGACTGTGAAATACACACACATACACACATGCATCTATGTCCCACATTGAATTGTGGGATTTATTTACTCTTCTAGATTAGCAAAATTTGTAATTAAGACAATAAAATTTCATACGGCAACAATTGTTCATAAATTTGTTAACAATCACACTGAATTTAAGCACTCGACGCCGAAATTACGCAATCTGCACACGTTCCGAAGAAATCAACGAAAACCCCACTCAATAACAAAGAAAATTTATACAAATTTACGCTTCGTTGCAGCATTGCAAAACTCCATTCAAAACACGCAATAAAAAAGGCAACAAGTTACTATCAACAAGTATGACCTTCCAAAGACAGCCTCAGACAACGTTTCGCACATTTCGTACAAAATGAAAATTCGCAGCAATATTTTAACGAAGAATAATCAATTAACACGGATGTATCGACGGATTTGCTTTCGCGAATATTGCAAAACGCCAAATGCCCCCAAACGGTAAACACTGCCGTCCGTTCGACGCGCGTTGGAGCCGCCAATGAAGCAGCAATTAATCATTGCGCGTTAAAGCCACGTTTGAGCGGTTATTTTATCCAAGTACTCATAGCCTAAGTGGCTAATGGGGTTAAGAGGCCAACGGCAAAGTACTCATATTTTCCTAAAAAAAATAAACATATTTACAAGTCGAAAGACAGAAAGCCACTAGTTTGGCTCTTATTGAAATTTAGTGATAAGAGTTATGTATTCATGCAGCCAGATGTGGTCCCAGGGATCTCGGCAATGGCTGCAGTATTTGAAAATATTTTTAATATGAAGTATAAGCAAAAAGGTTTGGATTTGATTTTATTCATGGAAGGATTCTTTTCATGGATGTAGTCGTTTCAAAACGTCTTTCTCGATTTGGCATTTTCAGCACTAAAAAAACAAAAAAGTCGAAAGTTGAGAGCTCCTTCATTAATAAGATATCGCCTTGAATTTATGGCTTAAGCCACATCGAACTTGTCATTCAGTAACTGCACTTTCTACGTCAACCACGTCCAATGAGAACCTGAAAGCACCATTGTGCTGAGTTGTCGTTCTCGTCGGCTCAGTAGTGTAAAGAAAGAAAGAAAGAAAGAAAGTGTTGTATTGTCTTTACTTATTCTTCAACTCCGCAGTTACTGAATGGAAGATGCCATTTAATGAGCATAAGCTGTAATAATTTCAATAAGCTGATCCGGGACATTATGTTTCTTGTTCTCTTTTTATTTGAGAGCTTGGCAGATCCTTTATTCTCCTATCTACAACACTTCTATATTAAGGTAAAAAATCCATTTTATCCATTTACACTTTACAGAACTGTCGTCCAAGCATTTTTTGGCGAGTTTGCGGACCTTTCGCTTTGATGCCTTTGTAGCTGGTATGCTGTCAATAGGTGAAGAGCAACCATTATAAAATACTCTCTACTTCAAATACCCTGTACAGAATCATATGACTGGGTTGGGCTCTGAATCTTTCTGAGCAAAACCCATTCTCGAGTGCCACTATCCATATATGTGCTGTCAGTAAAGATAATGATTGAGTCATTATAATTTCAGATTTATAACACTGCACAACAGCATGTCTGTTGCATGGAGTTTTTTACATGAATCTGAATCGTTTTTCCACGCTGTTTTCAAAACCATACTCCGTTTTTATGTAACAGCTCTAGTTTTTCCAAAAAATGGGCGTGTCACTTTTTCGAATTTTCCTCGGCTTTTTTCTCGTTTTCGACTGTTATTTCTGAACCAATAATCCTATCGACATAATTTTTATATCGTTGCACTTACAACATTTCACGCCATCTTTCCTGACATTAATCAATTTTATGCGTTCTAAATGGGCGTGGTAATAAGGTTTCAAAGTAAGAAAATATTGAATTTCAAGGCGTTTTTTCTGATGGCGAAAATTGTACTGATGTTTCATAAATCAAGTTTCGAAGTATATGAATATCTTAAGAAGAAACATCAAGCAATACAACACAGCCAAATTATTTGGCGGAATACACATTCGCATCGAAATAATAATAAAACTGTACCATAGCGATTTTCATCTCTTTTCATACCTTTTCCTTAAAAAATTAGGAGCCTCAAAATATGCTCTTTTATATGTTCAAATTTTAGTTTAGAATACAAGCAAAAAACAAAAATATTTTGAATTTTTCGAAACAAAAAAAAATTAAAAACTTTGCATATTTTCAGGCCCCTAATTTTTTAAGGAAAAAGTATGAAAAGTGATGAAAATCGCTATGGTACATTTTTCCTGTTATTTCGATGCGAATGTGTATTCCGCCAAATAATTTAGCTGTGTTGTATTGCTTGATGTGTCGACTTTCATTATACACCTAACTCGTTAATTGTTTTACAAAAAATGTGTATGTTTTTGACCATCAAAGAAAACGCCTTAAAATTCAATTTTTTCCAACTTTGAGGTCCAATTACCGCGGCATTTTAACATTTATAAAAATAATTTGCTTTGGAAAAGAAGCCGTGCGGTGTTGTTAATGCAATAAGGTGAAATCATGTCAATCGGTTTCTTGGTTTAGAAACTACGATCGAAAATATGGAAGAAGTTGAGGAAAAACTGAAAAAATGGCAGGGTACCTATATCTCACAAACTAGAGCTGCTAGAAAAAATTGGAGGGTAGATTCGGAATCAGCGCACCCAAATTAGTAAGAAACAGTAGAAAAACTCCATGCAACAGAAAAAAAGTGTTTTTTTGTTGCGCTGTGTAATTTGCAGAATAACACGCAGTGATAGATTCAGATTTATAATTTGCAGAATAACACGCAATGATAGATTCACCACTGTGATAACACTCTACCAACACCAAATCAAATTGTATCGAAATCTTTTAACGAACAAAATACCTCTTTCACAGATTTTCGTCGATTAATCAATGAAAGTTAGAATGTGCTTTTAAATATTCAAATGTGCTCCAAATTTGTTTATGACTAATTTCTGATATTTCACGATTTATACGAATTTTAAGCGTCCCATAAAAAACCCATGAACCTTCACACAAAACTCAACGCAACGCTGTGTTACGCATCAAATCGACTGAAATATTAAACCTTCGGAATCTCCTCGCGCTTCTCACGTGTGTGTGACTAATACTCGATGGTATTCTGGTACGTCACGGCGGCACACGGCAGGTTCCGTTGCGCATCGTTCGAATTTTTCAACCGGTTCGTTTATGGCAATGCGTAGGCATCACTTGTCTAGCGATTATGATCCGCTGACGATGTTATGTTTACGTTGTTGGCTATGATGACAATGACGATGATGTTGATGGAGCTGATAATGATGGCGTTGTCAAACAAGATAATGATGTTGATGATAATGATGCTGTTGGCGATGATCTTTGCCTTGTAATCTGCGCGCTCTATCGCCTTCAATGGTGGCACCCATATGGGACGGGTCCACTTTTGTCTAATGCATTTGAGTGATTCTTCACAAAAGTGCCTTCGCTGTCAGTTTTAACTGTAACTGCCGCTCATCATAAAGGAAGATTGACAAAGTAGTTTTACATCTTCTTACTCCAAGATTCTCATTTGAACCCTTTTCATAAATTGATTTGTTTTATTGTGATTTTCACTCGTGGCATGCGTGATGGATTACACGCATTTGGTTGATTTCCGGTTTTTGGAATTTTTGAATTTTTCATTTTGACATTTGCCATCAGCGGGAAAATCCCTTTATACTCTGATTTGTTTGGTGTATGAGTCATTAAATTCAAACAGTTTTCTTCGATAGATACCTAACTGAAAATTGCATGCACTCAAAAATAAAGGGTGTGCACAACTCAATGGGGAGATTTGTTTTTTAAATATAAAAAGTAAAAAATATGCAATAATTCAATACTTAGTAGTCAATATTATTTTTCAAGATGCTTTTAACTATCGCCTAGAACTTCTGGTAGGGCGCAGTTGTTATATTTCTTTCATGCCTACGTTGAACAAATGTAACCCTTTCGAGCCGGAGTTTAAATTTGAAAACGAAAATACTCTTGGTAGAAATGATCCCATGCTATGAAATGTGGGAATAAAAAATGATGTTGCATTTGTGACTAAATTCTTATATCATTCTTTTATCCGGAGACATATAATTCGAATAATAATTTGAATAAATGTTTCGGGGAGCATTACAAGTTTGGTGAGACATATTATCCCAGTAGTCCCGAAAGGGTTATACCACTGCAAAGTTATATACATGGTGACAAATGGAAAGTAGCATTCGGATTTTTTAGACACTCTCATGTTACAAACCATCGATTGTAAGACCACTAGTCCATATGACTTGCCAGATCAATGCTTTGCTATGAGAATTTTGATCCTTTATTTTGTATTAAGAAGTATTCTAACAATGTGACTGCATACGAAGAAAAGATCGTTATTTCTAAGTGATTTTTGGAATGAATCGAATTGATAACTGATTCCTTTTTTAAACAATAAATCGAACAATCACTTTCTGAACCTAATCACCGCCATTATTTTATATTCTGATAAATTTCCAATCATCTGCTAAAATTATTTGAAACTTTACCGGGCGTTGATGGCGTATAATTTATATTTTTAATTTAATATATATCTTTTTAATATTTGTTTCATTTAATAAATTAGTACCATTCAGTTCAGAAAATGAAGAATGCTGCATTTAAAATTTTGTTATTCAAACACTTTAACACTCAAACCCTATTTTAATAAATAATTTTGTTTCAAACTTTCAATTGGTTGCCATATCTTTGGTTTCTAAGAAATACGATGTAGTAAATATTTCTATAATATTTGTTTTTCGCGACAATTTCATGTCTTTTTTATACTGAAGTACAGATGACTGTATGGAATTTGTTTCGCATCTGTTTTCGTTATCTTTATGGGTTTTTGTTTGAATATGAGTTTCTCATATTTTCATATTCGCATTCGTTCCCCATTTGTACATATGGATGTATGTACATATGTACATACATACGTCTGGCACACGGTACTCTCAAAGTGAGCCGACAGACGCTGACGCAGTATTCTAAAAGTATGCGTGAAACTCGACACAATCTTTCAGTTGTGGTAAATGAAACTTGAACTTGAACCGTCACATTCTCCTCTCGTCACAAAATTTCAGGGTAGAAAGCAATCGTTTGTTGTGTGAAGATCTTTAACGAGTTTACCGCAAATGTCACGTACATACATACGTATGTAGATAAGTGATTTTGCAGTGAAATTTTTCAGTTAAGAAGACTTAACTTTCCAATGAAAAACTTGCAAATACTTTTAAATGTCTACATGTATTTAAATGCGTTGAGAAAGTTGCGATTTGTTTGTGGAAAGTTGTTGTTTGTAGTATATCTATCTATCGAATTTAATTTCATTCTGTTTAATAATTACGGTTGTAGGTAGGATTAGGAATGACTATCTACATTTAATACTTTACACCTTGGGTCCACACTTCATTAAAATTGAATGGTTGTGCAGTGTCGCTCCACTCTTCATTCTCTACACTGCTAATAGTTGTGATTATAATTAGTAAAAAATCAGACTTATTTCCCTCTAATACCCGAAAGGTGTTTGTATTTTTTCTTCAAAGTAAATAGGAGTTGGTCTTACATTTGACACTTCTAGGGACCATCTAAGAATAGAGTCCAATTAATACCAAAGCTTAGTTTATATGTGGACGCAATAAAGTGTGGACGAAAATGTTTGAGAAGATGAATTACACTGTGCTTGAAATTTATTCTCAAAAATAGTAACAAGCGGGGCACCTACTGAGCGACTTTTCTAGAGGTATACTGAGTTCAGATTTACCAGGCGTTTGGCTGGATTGGCTCTAGTTTAAGAGAAATCCGACTTTGAATTTTGCTCATTTCAGTCGGGTTCGTCGCTTAAGTCTTCGAAAGTTTACATGTAATTGGCCTAAATCGTTCTGAATATCGCTTTACTGTCTTCGGCAAGTTTGTAGATATTTTAACAACCAACAAATTTTATTAAGACACCAATACAAAAAAATGCATTCAAACTGTGTTTTCGACAAAAATGTCCCAAAAACCCCACTTTTTCGTCGATTTATTGAAATTTTCCGTCTATAAATGTCAAAATGTAAGAAATTTCCCTTCAATATCTCAAGCAAAAAGCAAACAAGGCTTTTTCCCACGAATCAATAAAAATATTAAACGCACAATCTTGATTTCAATCCAAATTTTAATTTTAATTTCTAATAATTATTAGAAGCGTTGATACTTGTGTGCCTCTTAGAACAACTCCTGAGCAGTTGTGGCATTATTAGTGGAGTATCCTTGCGCTTCCTTGAACTATGAACTCGCCTTTTATTGGTCGAACCAAGTAAGAGACTTCCCCAATATTTTGGTTCATGTACTTCCTTTTCAAACCTCACAAAATGAATGACTTCAACTGATCCAAACCCTTTATTAAGAATTTCAAAACAACATCTAATGTACATATTTATATACGACTACTTTCGCACACATGTATGTAAAAAACAAGTATGTATGTAAATAAAATCACACAGCATAAATAATGCGTTTTTCACAGTTAAATGAACCCGTAGCGATACCGAACCTGTTGAAAGCAAAATTGACAATTTTCACTCACTTGATAAACACAACCGATATCAAATTTCAACGCGTTCAAGCATTGCCAGCATTTTCCATGGCGAACAATGACTTTGTAAATGAAACTGCCAAAGTGCAAAGTACAACGGGGCCCAAAACGCTGAAGTGAATCAAACGGATTATTAAAATCTTATCTAATAGTTTAGAAATCATTCCAAAGTTCAATTTTAAAAATTACCCAAAACTCTTTCTGTTTTAACAAAAAATACTGAATGTGTGTTTGTGTGGTGTGGAGCTCTTTTTTAATTTTTAGTTGAATTCGTTTTATCAGCAAACCTTGTGTAACGTTATCGTTCATACTTTTGTAATGCGAATCAAACCGAATTAAAAGAGAAAACAATTTTTTTGTAGACGTTTTAAAGGTCAAATCGAACTGATAAGACAGCTTAATGAATTTCGGCATTGAACTTCATGCAAGAATTTTGAACAGTTGGAAAAATGTGTTGAATTTTATAATTTAAGGCGATTTAAAAAATTATAATTTTTTGTTTAGTGAATTTTGCAGTTTTTTTCTGCTGTTGTCAGTCAAACGGCTCTGGCATTCATAAAGTCACTTCACTGACTCTTTTTATGAACGAAAGAGGCACTTTTGAGTCGCAGTGCTGTCATTCCCATTTCCTCGACCGTCAACACGGGCTAATGCAATAAGTATTTAAACAACATTAAGTGCCACTTTTGTGATTCGTCATTTTGCTGCTTCGCTGTTGTGCTGACGGGGCTTTTGTGAGCGCTTTACGTTTTTGCCAGATAGGCGTGTAAAGAGATACGGGTAGCTGGTCAACATTCTAAAAGTGTTCATTAAGCAACTTTTTGCGTTTATTTAAAATTTTTCGGAATGCTTTTTCTCTCTCGCTCGCTCGTTTGGAGTTTTCTTTTTATGTCAGCTTTCATTGAGATTCTTTTTGTTCCATAGTTAATAACCTTTTGTCAGAAAGTAGTTTTGCACTGAGGAATGGGCACGAACAAGTTTTTGCACTTTGTACTGAAAAAATATAAATATGTGTTCAGAAGAAAGTGGTGTCAAAATATTTGAACAATTTCTGAAATAATAAATAAATAAAAAATAAAATAAATAATAAAAAATAAACAGTAAATGTTGTTGTGTAAAGTTGTCAATCGCAGGTGATCTAATTTTGCTGTTTATTAAGGCACAGTCTATCTATTCAATGTTATGTTCTGCTCAAAGAAGTGTATTTTTTGATTCCGAACTTGCTCTGAAAAAAAGTTTGAAGAAACTCAACTATTCACTGCTTTAACTTACAGGAACCACGAGTGAGAGTTAGAGAGATGTGCGCACTTACAATAACAATTTTGTTGTTGTTGACTTATTGCTACATAAATACAACACACTAATGTTGTTTTTGAATTTTTCTATATTTTTTTCAATATTTTTATGTGTTGTTGAGTATTTTTTTATTGACTTTGATACAAATTGACATCAATACACAAGTTGTTTGTTGTTGTTGTGTTATGGTAAAAATGTGTTTGTGCTCATTCTTCTTTACGTTTTCTTTTTTCCATTGGGAGAAAAATTAACGCGATTTTTATTGTTGCGAGTATTGAAAGCGCTTCATTTGTGAAGCCGAAAGTGCCACACAGCAATCCTAAAGAGACGAGCCTCGACTCATGTGGTCTGGTCTGATCTGGTGTGACGTGACGTGTAGCTCTTCAGCTGTTTTGCTATGAAATGCGAAAAGCCTGTTTCATGCAGAGAATTCTTTAGGCTACACACAACAAGCGAAATTCGCACCAAATCAATTTGATCGCATAGTTGATTTTATTGTCTAAAACTCGTCAATAAGTCGCAGCAATGTTGTTTACCTAAAATTACCTGTTTACCCACGTTCAAGTGTAGACTAAACAAATTACTTCTTCAAACAAATTCATTGACATTTGATTTTTATTTGGCATTTAACTTGCCAGCAATTCACAATTTCACCTTTCCCCCACCACAAACAAATCGGCATTCGGCGTTTGCATTGAGTTGCGTACAGATTTCTTGACAAATCTCAATATTGACGTTTTCAATTAGCAGCGCGCAGAGGATGGAAATGTTAAATGCTAGTGAACTAGTATTTTAGACATATGTACACATATATACATATAAAATGTATTCATGTATATAAATGCTTTCGATTGTGTGTGTCGACCATGCCATCCACTTGAGCCGTTGAGTCGGTGTCATAAACAAGATCAACTCTGAGCGTGTGTCCAAGACGCCAGCGAGAAGAAAGCCATTCAGCTTATACGAGGATATATTTGTGTGTGTGTATGTATGTATATGACGCTCATGTATGTTTTTGTATGGCTGTGTGTATAAAAAGTGCGTTAACACTGTCGGTCTGCTGGTGCAATGCAGAGTTAAGTGTCGCAGTAAACATGAACTTTAAGTGTTCAAGCTTTTGACATTTGAGTGCGGTTTTTGCTCTTTGAACAAAAGAAAATAGTACAAGTGTTTCTAACAAAAAATCAAATAACCATAAAATAAAAAACATGTTGCCGCCATGCGGACGCATTAGTTGAAGCACAAACAAAGCCGAACACACACACTCACACTCACTGCTAGGAGGGACAACGTACACACTCGGATTGATCAACGCTCAGTTAGACAGACCGACAAAAAGTTAGATGCGACATATTGTCGTAGTTAGCATTTTTTTGTATTTTTTGCATGAAATATTCATTCACAGAAACGTAAACCTCCGCGTGGGTTTCGGTTGTTTGCAGATTCTAGTTTGACAAGCTCGCCAAACATGCATCGAAGACGTTGGCGAAGGGGGTTTAAGAAGACAAATTATTTAATATTTTAGTAAGAAATATGTTTGGTACATAGAATATTTTCCAATAGCGATAATTTATATTTGTAAGGCGAAGTTAGGTTAGAAATGACTGTATATAAATTTTCAGTTAGTATCAGAAAGTCAGCCAACTAAGCGACTAAACTAAGCGAAATATTTTAATTAAAGAAAAAAAGTTTATCAAACTGTGATTTTGTGCATATTGTATTTTTAATTCACCCAAACATTTATAGGTTTTGTATCAAAATTCATTTAAGTTTATACTGAATGGCGCCTCTGAAAAATATGTTTTATTCATAAAGGGTTTTAATACCCAAAACTCCCCTATGACTACGACACTGATTCCAGGTAACAAATACCTGTGTGCATACACAACTTTGTGTGGTCACATATTCACATCTGTGAAGTGGGGTTCGAACGCCAAAAGAGCGAAGCTAATAACTTAAAGCGCGACGTCATCATAATTCATTATCACAACACACATTTTTTTGCGCATTCCTTTTCTAAAAAATTGTGTTGGAAATTTTTAAAATAAAATAAATATAAAATAAAAATAAAATACAACTGCACTGAAATTAGAAACAATTTATTTGCAACTCAAAAGAGATTCAAACAGAAGAGATTATAAGTGAGATCAATGACCACAAAGAAATAGTACATGGAATACAAATCCATTAAGGATTAAATGCATTGTTCATGCATTGTCTTTGGTGAGACAGAGCACGACAGCAGGGGAACACTATCGCTCAAGCAAATTTGTATATCCGCGGGAGTTCAGGTACAATTTCCAGTAACGTGTCGAACACTCCAAACACTCACATAAGTAAAAAAAAAATGCAATAGGCAATGCATAGAATATAGAGAACCATGTCTATAGAACAATTATGAGGACTGTACAGTTAAATCCGGGCCTCGTTCTGTCTGGTTTAGTGACTCAATCAAAATTCTGATTTTGTTACTCGCAGACATTGCGACGATTGCTAATGAAGCCGTGGATCTATGGAAGAAGGAAATGTGTTAAAGCTGTGCCCTCGGGACACTCAGTCTCTAGGAGCTCCTTGAGTTAACAAAGCATTGCGTGATTCATATAAAAATCGCAATGGTTAACATTCCAAACGACGAGAGATGTTTTAATTGAGACCCTTCTTTTTATGGCTTAATTAAGCCCCTATGTAAGCCCAACCGAACCTAGCTTAACTATTTTTAGGACTGCATCTTCTAAACCACACTGCTTGCAAATCATATTAAGCAGCGTACGATTTAATAGACGTTTTAAAACAATTTTGTTTTTTATTCTAGCTATAAATATTTTTATTATTACTGCATCAAAAGCCATATACACTTCGAGATGTGCTTCGAAAGATACGCACCTGATTTATTTCACTCACCAGCAGCATTTTATTGAGATAAAATCTTTAACATTTTCGTATGTTTTGCATCTTTTCCTCTTGCAGAAACTCTATGCAAAAGCCATTTACGATAATTTGGCCGACTCACTGGACGAGTTGGCCTTCAAGAAGGGCGACATTTTGAATGTCATCGAACAGAACACCGACGGCCTGGAAGGTTGGTGGCTTTGTACATTGCGCGGCAGACAGGTAAGTTCCATATATAAGGCAGCTAATTTATGTATCCGTATACATATAGCATATCATATTTACATACATACATACGAGTATGTATGCATATGTCAGACATTAATTCGCCACGTGCGCATTGCTCCAATTCTGTTTTTCTTGCGCTTCAAGCGGACAACACGCACAAAGCCATTCGGTTGCAACCTCTAACTCAATCAAATCGTTGCTGCACTTGTCTGTCCAAACATCTGCATTCTGACTGACAGCGCGATTATTAATAAAATGTCTTAATCTGCAGCTGATACTACGCGCCGCTCGAACGTCTGCCAGCCGGCCGGCCAGAATAGGTACGCGCTGGCTGCCCGCGGCTGGCTGAACGGTTGGCTGGCTGTGCGTATGTTTCGCCTTAATTTCGCAGTAGTTTAATTTCGCTATTTTTAGCAGGGATAATTGCAAAGTAGCTGGATGCCGGATAGGTGGATAGGACGATGCTCCGGCTGGCAGAACAGTGGAATCCGTTCGCTACGCTCTCTGCGCGGCGACTTCAATTTTAATTGCAAGCAAAATGTAAAATTCAATTTTGCGAAATGTTTTCAAAGCACACGAAACAGAGTTCCGGCGCGAACTTTAGACCCTAAGGGCGTAATCAGAAAAATGTTCGGCACAGAGTTTTTCTGCATACTTTATATGAAGAAATAGTAGTGATGTGCAGAGTATTTTTGCGTGAAAGGATTCATTTAATTTTGCCACGTGGTCATTAAAATTTTTGTCTCTAAACAATGGTAGGAAAATAGCCAAAGCTTACCATTTCCCGACATTCTAACTTCATGATTTAGTTATCTGATCGTCTGTCAGAGTAAAGGTTTCTTCTTTTAACTATGGAAAAAGATATTGTCTCAAGTAAAACTGTACCGCCTATGCATTTGCTACTATTTTTCCTACCATTTCTAACCACTTACTCATCAGAGCTATCTACTGTCTGCCTAGTTATTATTATTGATGGGGATAATGCACTGCGACCTAGTAGATCTATTGTGCCCCCTTCTTGGACCTCAAAGACTATCAGTGAGTCCAGTATCCGAGAGGATTTTTAGTGTGTTTGCTAAACCTCTGGATATCCAGTCTGCACCCGATATGAGATGGTGCCCCAGGTGCTTCTTTCTCTTATGCATGAGTACAGGGCCTTTTCCTAGTATATGCATTGCAGTCTTGTTTTCCTGAAAGCAGAACCTGCAATAC
Source organism: Melieria omissa (assembly GCA_963971225.1). NCBI lineage: Eukaryota > Metazoa > Arthropoda > Insecta > Diptera > Ulidiidae > Melieria > Melieria omissa. The sequence continues at coordinate 105,920,365 of OZ020268.1, read as the reverse complement.
CTATTTTCACGGATTCCTCGTTTAGTTAGATGATAGTTCAATCTACAATACCCTATAAGCATTCCCGTGATAATCCTAAGATTATTTTTTTATAAGGTCATACATTTATCGAATCGTTTTATATGGTAGGATCCGATAACCAGCTTCGAATGCTCTAAACTTGGTTGATTTTCCCAGTATTGATTCCTTCTGGTTGTCTCGTCCTTTCTCAATAGGATGGAGGAAGCTTCTCTTCCCAACCCACAAAAATGTTTTGGGCCGCCAAAGGGTGTGGAAGCTTCCCTCCTTCCCAGCTCGTCAGCCCGTTCATTCCCTGCAATGCCGGTGTGGCCCAGAACCCAAAGTTCCCAGACCTTATTGTAAATGCCAAGTTCGTTCAGCTTCTCTAGGCACTCCAATACCAGTTTCGAGGACACCTGGCAGGATCTCAGAACCTTGATTGCCGCTTGGCTGTCAGAAAGGATGGCAATCTTCCGGTTCCGGTAATTCTTCACCAGATTGAAGTAAGCACACCTTTAAATGGCGTATATTTCCGCCTGGAAGATAGTGGTGTGCTTTCCCGGAAAGGATGGCAATCTTCCGGTTCCGGTAATTCTTCACCAGATTGAAGTAAGCACACCTTTAAATGGCGTATATTTCCGCCTGGAAGATAGTGGTGTGCTTTCCCGTAGGTTCCGAGTATCTTATCCTCGGCCCGTATACTCCTATCCCGATGCCTTCCTCCGTTAAGGAGCCATCTGTGTACCACGATATCATGTGCTGATCTATCCGATATGTTTCCGATATACCTACCCAGTTCCCTTTGTTACTAAGTTCAGTTTTGAATCGTTTGACAAAGCTGAACTTCGGTGATATTGGGTCCCTCAGTATTGCGATTTCGGAATGCTGATGCGTGAGAGTATCAATCCTCTTGCGACTCAGGAATCCCTTAGCCCCGATATTAACATCCGTCATCCGTAGGAGAGCCCTCTTCGCCTGGGTCTGTATGTGTAAGTGAAGAGGTGTGAGTTCAAGAAGAACCTCCAAGGATGCTGTTGGACACGTTCTCATAGCCCATGTTATGCATACGCATGCCAGTCTTTGTAGCTTATTAAGCGCCTTGATAGTGGTCGCCTGGCTGGTCTTGCTTACCCAGACAGTCGAACCATACGTTATAATGGGTCTTAAAATAATAATAATGTGCCTAGTTGCCTCACTTTTTACTAGGCGCAGTCTATAGGCACCAATCGAAGCAACTGTTTAGACTATATAACTTCCAACTCGGTTTAGACAAACATACTAGGTTTCAGATCCGACCAACACAAGGAAGTTTCTGGAGAAATATTTAACTTTGAATTTGCCACTGAGGTTTTGATACCAACTTATGAAATTAGCTATATAAAAGGTGTTTAATATTTTTGAATTTTTTTTTAATATTATTTTTTTAAATATGTATATTTGTTTTGATATTAAATCTTTTTTTTAAATATGAGAACTTAAAGTCAAAAAGTTAAAAACATGTTTAATAACAAAACCCAAAAACTTCGAATAAGCTTCAACCCCCCGATTGGGAAAACCTTATATCGAAATCAAGTTAATTTCCACCAAACTTGAAATATTTTCAAATAATTATATTTTAACATGTAATAAGCTTCAATTGTCACCTGCGAAAAAGTGCCAATTCGGGGAAAATCTTTAATTCATTGTGATTGTAAAAATGTGGTTTTCATTAAACAATTTAATTAACTGGCATTTAGTGAGGCGTCCCCGGTGGCGTTCAAGCGACAGCGATACCACTTTGAGCAGCAATCGGAAAGTTGCCTCGCGGTGCACACGAAAAAGTGGCTGCCGCAAATAATTTTAAACGTTAATTTAAAAGCAACAACACTTTAATAGAAACAATTAACCCAAAAGTCAATTGCAAATGCGACGCGGTTGCTGGCTGAAATGAAAAATGAACAACTCATGTGTGCTGCCGTCGACAGTCGTCATAGCCGGCGTCAGAGCAGCAGCGGCGGCATTCCGCAAAGCGACAACCAGCAAAATATGAAGCGTGCAACGCATGTCGACAACATGTGTTGGTTGTCAAAATTTAGAGCAATCAATAACATCTGCAGCGGCGGCAACTGCGATGTTGCCGTTCAGCATCATTTCCAGCCGCAGCAGCAGCAACAACAGCGGCGGCGCAACATAAATTTGTGCATTTTCGCGCGGCATTTGCGGTTCGGCGAAATCTGTGTGCACTTTTTACAACAATCTGCTGATTTGTTGTTGTTGATGTTGTTGCTTGTGCTTGTTTGGTTTTATGTGTTCATATGTTTATGTGTTGGTTGCGTTGTGCATTGAGCAGAATTTGGGGCATGTTGCTAAATATATTTAATTGAAGATCTCATGAGGCGCGTCTACGTTCATTTGCAAGCAATTCGATTGCCATTTATCACAATCACAATTCTAAATTGTCCATCAATAAAAAAACAATTGAGGCCGTTTATGAAATCAGAACTAATCAGTGCACTTTTCGCTTTGTATTCACTTTCAGGGCCTCTGTCCGGGCAATCGACTGCGCATACTGAACTCCTACGACTCGGGCTGCTTCTCGCCGTCGCCAGCGACCTCGCCCTGCTTGTCGCTGGCCGCAAGCACTGCCACGCTGAACAGCTGCTCCGCGGAAATCTACGAGAACTCCTCCATCATTAGCAGCGCCAGCAGTTGCAGCAGCAATGGCATCGGCAGCGGCGGTGGCAGCATCAGCGGCAGTCGCGACAGCCAAACATTCCTGGGGCAACAGCGTCAGGGCACCAGGAGATCCTGGCACATGTATCCAAATAAGGTATGTCTCGACGCTAAGCTACTGTTCCATATTGCAACCCAATGCAGAATTCTTCCTTCACACAGACACACACAGATTGAAAATTCTTAATTTTACGCTTCAACGTTTCCAGCTTTAATTATTTTCACTTTTGCTCGCTTTTTGCTTGGAGCAAGCAATAAACGGGAGAGTGGTGCGGGGCCCAACACATGTAAATTGTTGCGCGAAACATGTGGTTTGTCCATGTGACACGCACGAACGGATGCTGCAACTGCCCCCCATCCCGTTTCGTCTTCCCATAGTCGTTTGTATGAATGCAACTGTTTTTCTGGACCACGGGCTGTTCATCTGTTCATCTGTCTGTCCGATTGTGGTCGTCTGCGAGCGCTTTGCACGCATGTTTTCAGTGCACGGGAACAGGTCTCACACTTCTGAAGTCAAGCGAGTGAAAGGAGCACTTGCGGGTGCGACGCATTGTCACATAAGTTTAGTGCATACAGCAGAATCAGTGAGCGTACGCACTCAGTGGTTACAAATGAGTCGATGTTGGGTTCAATGCATCAAATAAATAAAACTTTCCTCAAATCTCTGAGCCATACGAAAATGCTGGTGAAAAGTTCTCAACCCATTGCACAGTGATTCGTTCCATAGACAAAGTTCAAAATTTAACGATTTTTATGTAATTTGAAAGGTAAAACTCCAACTTAGCAAACTCCAAAAAATCTGTGCGAAAATTAATTAGTGTCTGTGCAAAAGCGGCTTAAAGTTGAAAATTTTTCCACAAAAAAATGTAAACACATATTTTCTGTTTTTTAGTCTATTGAGTAAAATAAATTTAAAAAACACACCAAGTTTACCAAGAAGTTGCATAAACTTTCAATATGGATTAAGAAATGTGTTGGCCATTTTCACTTTTAATGTTTTTTTTCCAAAATTTACAAAGCTAAGGTTTTTACTTCACTTTTAATTTAAAATATTTTTCTAAATTAACAATCTGAAAATTTACAAAACTTACAGTAAAATATCTAAAAAGTATGTGAAGTATGTTTCTGGTCTTTTTTTATTTAAGGAAGCATTTTTTCTTTCAATATCTGTTACTCTCTGCAATTACACTGGTCAACAGCAAAATGGATTTGTGGTTTTGACATCAGTTCTAGGGTAATTAGGGACCGTTGATTTCGAATCCGCAAATCGTTTTTACAACTTAGTTTCCGTTTTCTCAAAAAATGGGCGTGCCACTTTTTCGGATTTTCCCTGACTTTTTTCACGTTTGGGATTGTAATTTCTAAACCAATAAATCGGTTGACATGATTTTCACTTCTTTTTCAAAGGCATTTATTTTTATAAGTTTTAAAAATTCGCGGTAATTGGCCCTCAAAGTCGGAAAATATGGAATTTCATGGCGTTTTATTTAATGTTGAAAAACATGCACATTTTTCGTAAATCTACTAACGAGTTAGTTGTTAAATGAAAGCGGAAACATAAAATAATACAACACAGTCAAATAATTTTGCGTGATTCCCATTCTCATCAAAATAATAGCAAAAAAGTACAAAAGTCATTTTCATCACTTTTCATACTTTTTTCTTAAATAATTAGGGGCCTAAAAATATGCTCTTTTATGTGTTCCATTTACAGTCTGGAAAACAAGCAAAAAACAAAAAAATTTCGAATCGCTCAAAACGAAAAAAAATTAAAACTTTGCATAGTTGATTGTTTGATAGTACTGGGTTTACCTCTGCGTACCTTTGTTTATATTTTGTTCTAGATATCCCCAGACTTATGGGCACTGCCACACAATCAGTTAATGTTTCGCACGCTCCGTCTCAGTTGCCGCCTCACTCTGAACCGCTTCGGTCGCAGTAAACGCCTTCAAATCGCGGCCCCAATGCACACAATCAGTGTCAATGCATCGGATCGCGCAAAGTGGGCTGCTTGACTTTGCACCACGAACACTTTTTTTTGGTGTTTTTCCCCCTCAAAAATTCATTGGGTTTTAATAAAACTGCCAAAAAAAAAAATGAAAATCTTAAATTTTACATTAACGCACTGGCGGTCGGTGGGGCGTTGTGTTGGCTGGCTGGCTGGCTGGTGATTTTTATGGCTTGTGGCCAAATAGAAAAAGTTGTTAGTTGTTAGCAGCGCCAACATAACAGTCACAACAGCAAATAATTTTCGGCATTGTTGGTAATTGCAATTGGGATTGTAAGTTGCTGGCTGTGCCGTTGATGTTGCTGCTGTTTTTGTTGTTGCGTTGTCGTTGCTGCAGCGCTTTAAGTGAAATGAATTTACGAGCGCCTGAATAAGCTTTATGTGATTTTCAGATTGATGGTTTCAGATAATGTGCAGAAACTTTTACGAAGCAATAATTTTCCATTCCATGTGCATTTCCCTCTCTTTCTTGCTGCGCTGCTTTCTTTCTTACCACTTTTGTGCACTTTTCGAAAGGGAAAGTCGTTTCGAGAGGAAATCAAACTGCCGAGGAGCGGCTGGCCGCGTTTATTCCTTTCGATTAGAATGCCGATAGGCGATGTTCATTTGCTCATTGTGCATATAGATGTTACCTCGGATAACCGGGTCACTCGGTGCATGACCTCTAATTGCTAATGGCAAGCAATTTATGCTTTAAAAGTTAGGTTAAGTGCTGAATTGATGGGAATTATCAGCTCATTGATTGTTTCTTTTATGTTGCTGATCGTTTGATCTTGCAATACAAAACCGTTACAGAGAATTGCAACTCACATATTAATTTATATGACTTTTTTCACCAATGTTACAATACGCAACTCTAATTCCTTTCCTGAAACCAATGCAATGCTTAACATTTGATAGGAACTTGCATCTAATGAGGTATTTCGTTACATAAAAAATATGATAAATTTACTTAGTACAGTTCTTAGCATAGTTTTATGGAACCCAGACATACTGGCAAAGGAGGAAGTAAAATCGTTGGTAGACTAGCAAACTAAAGATTTAGTCTCCTTTCATTCGATAGGCAACTTTTTATGTTATAACTACTGGAGAAATTAACTCTACGCATAAGAAATAAATCTTAGATATGCTTCTCATATCATCACAATGGTCCTTTGGGGCCTCCGAGTGTACTTGCTGAGAACCAGCAAGCCGCCTGTCTTACCTAACCTTACGTAACCTAAGGCACTGAAATGATCTTTTAGAATCATGCCACCAACATTCAACGATTTCAAACACTCATCAACCTTTTCTGGCAAAACTTAAGAATCATGAGATATTTATTAACAGGACCCTAAAAATGTCATCAAACTTTCAAGTACTTATAGCTTAAGAATCATATGAGACTAATTTTATACATTGCGAATAGTTATCTCTCAAGAATACCCAGTGCGAACAATACCCTCGCTCCAGAAAACGCTAGAACCAAAATATTAGGAAAACTCATGAATTTTAGCTGAAAGCGTACTTCCAACTCATCCAATTATGTCTGTTCTACATTTTTATAGCTTCTAATAAATTTTTATTCATTTCGACCCAAACTCATCTATTCATTTTATAACTAGCTGGCAATAAATTTGTATGTTGTATAACAAGTGGAAAAGACAGCTTTTTCAGAATTGAAAAAGAGCACAAGAAAAACATACGTAATTTGCATTTAACATGCAATCGAGTGCATTAATGGACGCCCACATGCACTTTGTCCAAATTGTGAATTTTCAGATTGAATTTTTCTTTTCGTCTAACGTTTTTCCAGTCTTGTTGGCCAGTTCATTGAACGGAATGTTCGTGGCCGAAAAGGTGATACGGCCAACTAGCAAAATCTAGAATTTAGAGCGGAAATGTAAATTGAGTAATGGCTGCCCACGTTCGGGCCACGCGCTTTAAAGCGACACACATTTTTTTCCATAAATGTGGAGTAAAAAAGGCAAAGAAAATAAAAATCAAGTATTAATAATGAAATCGAAAAAAACGAATTGTTCATATAGCATTGAATAATAAGTATATGTAGTAATTCTATATATGTATCGGACTCTACTGCCGCCAAAAAGATGCAGACAGAGCAGTGCAGAGCAGAGCAGCAACCAGTATTGCAGCGCGAGCAGACCAACGGTAGCCACTGGAGTTCCTTGAGCCCACATTTGGGCAAAGGAGTGCGCGCGCCGTCAGCAATGTGGTCCACACTCCCAGGCCATAAGTGCCGCCGGCCTATGTGTTTGTTTGTTTGTGTACTTTACAATATGTCCATATGTATGCATGTAGGTACAAGTGAGTGGTGTGTGGTGATCGGGTGATGCGCTCGCTGTCACGACGCTCCAAAACGATGACTGCTGGACGAATGGCGTTGCTGCAGTTGGCGTTGTTGTTGCCGCTGCACGCTGCTATCACCAAAACGGATTGTGTGGAAAACATGACAATTTTATTTTTTGCCCAAAAATGGTCAAGTTTTGACCAAATGCAGCCTGGCTGGCTAAGAGTAAGAGCACAAAAGTGGCTCTGCGCTATGTTGACTGCGCGCTGTTGGCCAAAGCCTGCAAGCAACAACTACAACAACAAACACAATAATAACAGATATTGCAGCTCTAGCTTCAGGCTCAGCAAACAGCTACAGCTTCTTTTTAGCTGAGATATGTGTGTTTTGACGTCTGTTGCCGCTGCCGCAGTGCGTGGCTGCGGATACCTGAGTGAAATTTCGCACAAGCGACTGTTTGTGTCGGTTTGCCTACGCTTCTGATACGGGCGCATTATGGCAACAGTCACAGCCATGAAAACAAAATGAAAATAAAAAACAGAACGAATGAAAAATTGTATGTAAAAAGCAGACTGCACATTCTACAATGCTGCTGCGAGCGGAGATTTCGTGGACGGCACACAACCCGGGACGTTTAGTTTCCGCTACCTGAACTCGTGAGTCAAATTCAAATGCGCAAACTTCAAACAATTTGTAGGAATGTTTCAGAGAAAAGTGGCCATTAAATTCGTTTGGCAAAATTTATAAAAATTTCGTTTCAAAATAATTTGCCGCCACAAAAAGATGCAACAAAAACAGAATTATTTGGCACTAAACCTGAATAGTTTAGGGTCTCATTGGTTGTGATGTGTGATGCTATGAATTGCCGCAGCCCAGCGGGAAGCAAAAGGGCATTAGTTCCAGTTCGAATTTTGCTAGCAGTAACACACACACGTACATATTAGTTTTATATCTTTATAGAATTTATGATATTGTGAAAGTAAATTTTTCCAATAATTTTTATCTATCAATATTTTAGTAAATGTTGAAAAGAAATTTTGGAAGAGTATTCTTTCACATTCGCAAGAGGAATTTGGAAAACTTTCATGGGAAGTAAAAAACTGCATTCAAAACATATACCACACACATACAGTGGTGAGCAAAATAATAAGAACAGGAATATGTATACACTTAAACTTCGCACAAAAATTAACCCAATTAAAAAATAACCATATAAATTTGCAGACCATTTTATTTATAGGTTTGTTAATAGTGGCTAAGCATGGTTTTATTTTCAAGATTATTTACAGCCCAAGAAAAGAATGTAATTAACAAAAAAATAGAAAACAAGTTGTTCAAAATAATAAGAACAAGTTAAATGTTAATATTATTTTTGCTATTTAACAGACCAAATCCATTCTTATTTTTAATATTTTGTGTTGTAGCCCTTGCTGGACTCCACTGCAATGCACCGCCTATTCATGGAGTCAATAAGGTCTCGACATCGTTGTACAAGGATTGCATTCCATGAAATTTGTGCTGCAGCCCATAATTCGTCCGTATTGTTAAATCTTTTAGTACCAATGGCGCGTTTTAAGTCCGCCAATTAATGTTCAATTGGGTTTAGGTGAGGACTTTGCGCGGGCCATTCCATAAGAATAACATTTTGCGCTGCAAACCAATCTTTGGCCAAGCGAGATGTGTGTTTGGGGTCATTATTCTGTTGGAAAATGACTCCAGGGCCCATAACTTGTTGTGCATAGGGAAGCATTTCAGTGGACAGTATGTCAATGTATTTTTGGTTCTCCAGGTTGCCTTTTATGAGATGTATGGGCCCCACACAGTGCCATCCAAAGCAGTCCCATAACATAATGCTTCCACCTTCATTCTTGACAGTCTTCTGCGTGTATTTGGTGTCATACGCACGGGTGACAGGGCGGCGAACATACTTCCTGCCATCCGATCCAACTAGGTTTACCTTTGTTTTATCAATAAAAAGTACGCTGCGCCACTTCGGTTGGTTTCTGCCAGCTAAGTGCTTTCTGGCAAACTGAAGTTGTTCTTTTAAAAATTTTTGGCAGCAACATCAGCACCTTGCGCACCACCCGGCCGTATAAATTGGTCTCCCGTAGCCTTCTGCGAATGGTAGAGCTGCTAACTTCTGCACCACATTCAAGTCCAATTACTTTTGAGGACTTGAATGGGTCGTCTTTTGCCGCTTTTATAATTCGCCTATCAATTTTTTCGCTCGTTTTCTGTTTTCGGCCTCGAGTTTCTGGTTTTGGCATCCAATTTACGGCGTTATGGATTTTGCAGAGCGATATCTTAAATATCGTGGATATTTCGCGATATGTTTTTCGTTCTTCTACCATCACCCTGATCATTTGTCTTTCTACATTTGTGCAAGTTTTTCCGCGACCCATTTCTATGGTTAGTAAACAGATTTTTTTTTAAGCATGTACTATGCAAGTTTTTATATTTTTATACAATAACTTACCGTTACGTTAAGTGAAATTTGCGAAAATTTTGCTTTTAGAACAGGTTTGACAACGTGTTCTTATTTTTTTGCACAGTAAAATTATTTTCAAATCGATAAAAAAAGCAGGTGTCGGACAATGTTGTCATACGATTTTTTGTAAAACAGTAAAATTTGTGTGATAATTACAGCTAAGACAATGTGGGTATATCAAAAGTTTTTGTAACAACACTGTTTGCTTGAAATATATACCAACATAATAGTAAAAGTATTGTTCTTATTATTTTGCTCACCACTGTATATATATCGAAGAAAAGAGAGCATAAAAGGCTTTTTTTTATTTTTTTTACTAGAAGCATAATAAATCATATAGGTTAGGTTAGGTTGGCTGACCCCAGGGGGGTCTCACATACACCAAATTATTGGTGCGGAGACCTAGAAACTGTTTTTAATATATTTCTTAGCGAATCTGAGTAGCTCGCCACTTCTTTGCTCCGCAATACATTCCAAGGAGAGGAACGACGCGAATCCAAAGCAGCTGACCCGTGATCTATAGAGAGCAGAGTAGTGACACAACAAGTGCTCCAGTGTACCCTTGACATTGTCTACATTACATCTCGTGCCAGCGCCACTTGGTACCAAGCCAAGTTTGGCAGCATGAGACGGCATGAGACAGTGTCCCGTAAGAACCGCTTGCAATCCTTTCTTCGGAATAATAGTAAAACCTTTCATAGGATCACTTCTGTGGTTAGTCTTTCAGTCTTCTTGTAGTCCTTGTTCTAAAATTTTTTTCCACATTAGCTCCTTGAAAAGTACTAAGGTTTAACAGTCAATACGTAACGTGTCAGAAGGTATAAGTATAGATTTGTACACATAGGTTAGGTTAGGTTAGGTTGCAGTTTTTCGTTCACACTTGGAGGTTTGCCATTGCCTGCCAAGAGCGCATTTGTGCGATTCTTGTAATTGTCATTCCCTTCATGTGGATAGCGATAGAAGTAGATACGTGTTTTTTTCAGCCCAAGCCAGGAATCGAACCCGCTCGGGTTCGGGCTCTCGGTATAAAAAGCCAGCGCGCTACCCGCTGAGCTATCGAGGTCGGCCACATAAAACTGACACAAAAGTTAATTGCAAAACAAAGACCTAAACCTCTGAAACAAATTTCTGCACAATGACTATTCCAAAACTGAACATAAGTTAAAAAATAATAATCTGTAAAATATTTAGACTTACGCACTCTGAGCCCTGTAATTCAACTATTGTTTCCAATGAGCTTCATTGAAAGTCTTGAGATTCATTCAAGTCTATGTATTATACAGAGTCGAAGAGCTTCCAGTGAGTTGATCAAATTTTTGTAAAATATATGTGTGTGCTACATAAATTGGTTTGTGCGAATACTGGTCAAAGTAATGAATTTCCTACACTGCTTTAAAAATCCGAACTATCGGCTATCTATCAACACATCAACAACTTGTTCAGTCTGTTGTGATCTCCTTAATGGACATGCCACCACGTTTTTTTTTTACTATTTTTACTCCACCCATATCGGAGTAATATTAAAAAGTATTTCTTTTCATGCATTCATTTGCCTTCATTCAGTGAATTCTCATAAAACTATGCAAAATATGTTTATTTTTTATTTTTCGTTTGAAATTTAATTACCCCATTTTGGCACTGCTCACGCTTTTTGCGTTGCTTTGTTTCCTTCCGGTGCCAATGTAAAGTCAGACAGTTCAATGTACAATGAATTGGCCATTACGATTATTGCCAGCAACATCAAAAGCACCGCACCCACATCACCGACAGCCACACAGAGTGCCCCAAATATGTCATAAACTCGCACGACTTGGCCGGGCAGCGCCAAAAATAGGTCATACTACACTCCTACGAGTAAACGCCTCCACCCCTCCATCTCTCACTATTCACATAAATGTATGAATGTTTGTAATAACTTTGGGATTTGCAAACAATACCTGCCAACTCATGTGACGCTTATCAGACGGTGTCTGTGATCGGAAAACGTATATATGTCTGTACATATGCCGTAAATTAGTATATAGTGAACGTTGAATGCTATGGTTAGAAGTGCTTCCAAAATGAGAGTTGCTTTTGTGGATGAGTAATAGGTTTTTTTCCGGAAGCAGAAATATTAGGCTTAATATTCGTTTTGAGGAATGGCAAAGTGTTACGCTAACGTAAATTTAGTGCATACAGTGTGTAACTAAATGATAGTTTTAGCTTTTTTTTATAGTTAATATGATCCATGCAATGTTTGTCTCTGCATTGGATAGTTGTGCTTAAGTAAGCTTTTCACATAGAAGGCTGCCACTCCAACCGAACCTAACCTTAGCGCCCAGTACATCAGATAAATACATTGAACTTTCGGGTTGGTTCACATATTGCAGTACGAAGTCTTATATATGACCATCTCAAGAGCCTTAAATTCTGCTCTAAATCGTATCATAAGCCGTGAGTGGCGGCCCAAAGAAATTTCCTCTAATTCTGTAGTTTCCAAAAGAGCCGCACATAATAGAATTTTATGTTGTTCTATGTTGATAGTGAAATGATTTTTGTTTTGACAAAACTAAGCAATAAACATATGTAAGTTAAATTTGAAATTTAAATGAATTGAAGTAAAAAATTTGTTTAAATATTATTTGAGCTCCGCTGATATACAAAACTACTGGTGTGTAACTATTATTAGGTGCTTCAATAAAATAAGTTTAAAACAAACAAGATTTTATCTTTTTTTCTCAAATAGGCCTCAAAATTCGCTAGGACCTTTAATAACTCATAATACATACTTCCTATTCACTTTAAAACTGCCTTTAGGGACTTTTTAAACAAAATATAAAATGAAAAAAAATGGAGCCTAAAAATGGGTACGGGGTCATAAAGTTCCTATAGATCAGAGATGAGCAACACACGGCCCTTGCGGCCCGCCAAACATTTCTAAAATTGAACTTATTTGATCGATTTTGTTCTAATGCTTATTATAAATAAAGTTGTGTAAATGATTAATAAGTGTTACTTTATGTGCGGCCCGCCAACAAATTTTACAATTTAAATTGGCCCCTTCATCAAAAAGGTTGCTCACCCTTGCTATATATCATTCATAATCTCGTCCATATCTGTTTGAAATGATGCCCTTAGCACTTAACCGGACGAGAATGAAATCGAAGTGTTATCAAGCATTTTTTTAAGAACAGATTCAACTGTTGTACCTAAACAAATATTCATCCAAGACCTGGTTTCGAGGCATGTTTCAAGCAGCACTAAAGGGTGGTTAACAGTCACGAAGTGCGCTTGTTTGCATAGTCTGCCTTTATATTTTATGGAGAAACTATGAATTTAATACATTAATTTGTGTATGTAAATTTTCTTAATTAAATAAATTAAAATTCGAATTTAATTAACTATAACCCTTTGAGCACTAACCAAAAAATTGTTCTCAAAAGTATATTTTTTATAAAATTCCTTTTTATTCCAACTAATAAGTCATGGTTATCTTTACAAGTTACAACTTTTGTTCGGTTCAGTCTTTATGATTTAAAAAAACTTTTATCTATACAAATTTTTTTTAGAAAAACGACCCAACGTAATTCTCTAGCAGATCGCGCAATTGCTTCAGTTGGTTCTTAATGGGATAATGCCTATGTTAATATTATTTTAAACGCGTTAGAAAATTTAGTAAATTCAATATAGAAAGTCAAAGCACATTCAATATTAATACTAAATATTAATATTTTCAACAAATAAAAAAAATACCTTTATTATTTTTTTTATTTATTATCCTAATGTTTATATTTTTGTAAAACTTTTTCAAATCAAGGAATTACTTTTAGAATGTTTAACAGCCATTGACATTAGCCAACTATTCTACTTATATATAGTATGTATATGACAGTTACAGTAAGAAATTCAAGAGGTGTCATTAATTTTGTTGCACATTGTATTGTTCCGCTGACGGCAACATCTGGGCGCCGTGTGCAATATTTCCAATTAGGTACTTTGGGTTCTAACTTTTCCCAATCGACTCGCGCCAAACGGTGCCATAATTGCAACCATTGTTTTCTGTTTTCTACGCAATGAAATGGAACACCCAAATGGGTTTTCCACACACGCAATGTCCTTTCACATTGCGTTATTTGCGCGCATGCTGAATGTTTACCTTTCGGCATTGCAGATGTTGTGTCTGAGTGGCGGTTAAATTTTATTTACGAAATGCGAGAGAAAACAAAAACACGCAGCACAAATGTTCGCGGTCGATTTGCCACTGGAGTTGGGCCAAGCAGCAGCAAAAGGATACGCAACATTGGAGAAAAGATGGTGAACAAAATGTTTGAAATTGTGCACCGCAATTGAAGGCATCCCTAAAAATAGCAAACGCCCAGTTATGTAATAATGTTTGAATCGAGCATTTTTCAGTTACTGCGTCTATCGTTAATATGCGTTGCATTTTAAATAAAATTCAATTAGAAAATCGATGGCAATTAGCGCCAAACATAACCGAGCCTGAACACGCAACGCGCGATTGCGATATAAACCTTTTTTTTATACATGTACATTTGTATGTATGTGTGTACATAATTGAGAAAACATTGAAATGGTGAAGTGGCCAAATAGTGGCGCAAAGTACCAAAGAAGCATTTTATTCATTCGATCATTTCTCGGCTTAAACTTTTAGTCTAATAAGTTTTGTACTAAAAACTTCCTTACTATTTGACTAATTGAAGGAAATTATAAAATCCTTCTTGCGCCTGCTTTTTTGTTCTGTTTATATGTATTGTTCATTCAATACATACATACGAGTACATATACTATGTGTACATGTGAAGGTACATGTAAAGATACATATCTGCACACAACAACGACTACGCCCATACGTGACTGTGCGGTGATTTTGAGACGGAATGGGCACAAAGCACACAAAGCCGCTACCTTGGCAGTGACATGCATTGCACTTTGCACTCCACAAGGATGCCGAAGGTCCTTGCTCTCAACACATTGACGAGCCAATTCAGCCGCCAGTGCGGCGAGCGCCACCTGGCGATTGCAAGCGGAGCGCCTGCGCCGTGTCGCGCACTCAACTATTCATTACCAACAAGGATACGTTTGGCTCCGGGCGCCCGAGGTGCGCTCACCCAACAAGCTTTCCGGTCACAGTTGACTCGGCGACGAAGACGAAGAGCTGTTTTTCGCGTTAGTAGTGTTTCTACCCCCATCGGTGTTTGGTTGTTACGGTCGTTATGTAATCTCTACGCACGAATCTAGCATTTTGCTGGGGAATTGAAAACATTTTTTGGTTATTAGGAAAAGTGACGGGGTTTTTTACGAATTTTTGCATTTATTTTCTATCGAGTAGTACACTGCCAAGTAGTTAAGAGCATCGTGCTCGTATAGACTGAAAACTGCTCATCCATATACAAATAGAACGACGAAAATTGCATACTCCCACCTTGAAATTGTGCGAGAAAAAATCGATAAGAATTTGCAGTGTGACGGTCGTAGACGACAGATAACACCGCACGGCGCAGTGCCACGGAAGGTAAAAGACGTTTGTTGCACTATCGATGCTGGTATACTCGTAAAGTATAAAGTGTGGAAGTCATTCACGCGTATAAGTAGTTCTGTCTGATCTGCACGAGATTGCAATGATTATAACAAATAACAATTACAGACAAGCAAACATTCTTTTCTACATATAGACAAATCGTATAAAATTACCCGCTCACCTGTGCCATCTTCAATTTGCAGGTCATTACACCACGTCGACACGGTGATGTTTACATCTACAGTTGTCCCCCACCAACAGCAGCAGCCCCTTTTGCCTCTTCAATATACGCGCAAAGTCAGCAGCAACAACAGCAACAACAAGTCTACAGCAACCAAAGTATTTATCAGAACGTCTCAATGATGTCGACCGCATCTAACGGCAGCAGCGGCGAGTTTGAGACGTACGACACACCAAAGCCCGCCACGCCGGTCAACTATGACAGCCCGAAGAATGTCTGTCGAACGTCGACAGCAGCACCGCAGCTGCGTCTGGACGCCATGTCGGTGAACCTCAAAGGCGGCTGCTCGACGCCCATACAAGAGGAATCGTACGATGTGCCACGCCCCTTGAACAGCCTGCTGCAGCACCAGCACACAATGACGCCGAGCAGCTCCAATTCATCGCTGCTCACCAGCGACAGCCTGAGCCTGTCCTTCTCCTCATCCAATCGCTCGTCGCTGGCCAACATGCCCGACTACGATGTGCCGCGACGCAACCCGCTGCCGGTGCGCGCCGTCCAGCAGCTGACGGCAGCGCAGCAACCGCCACTTCAGCAGTTGCAATCACAACAATTGCCACCAACACAGCAGCAACAAACACAACAGCAACAACAACAACGCCAATTTGTTAACGGCAATTGTATGACATACGATTTCCCGCTGCCCACACCCGCGCAGGAGCGAGCCTCACCCAATGCTCTGCTCGCTGCCGCCGCCACCAAAGAACTTCCACTCGAACTGAACTCGGCGCTGGACACATTGGCCAAGTTACAGCTGGAAGCGACTAATGCCATCACTAAGTAAGTTTGCGAGCAACTGTATTGCTGCATTTTGATATGAATTTTGTTTGGTTTCTGTTTTTGCAGGTTGCTCTCCTTCGTCACACCGAACTGGCGCCAGCACGAAAAACTGGAGCCAGTGCTTATGGATGTGAAACTGGCCGCTGTGCGCCTGCGCACCGCACTGCATGACTTGACCGAGTTCGGCGAGGGTGCGCTGGGCAATGCCACCCGTTCGGAGGATCGCAATCTGCCACTGAAGCTGCGACCGCACGTGCGAGCACTGCGTGATGCCGACAAACTCATACACAACTCGTCCGACGCGCTCGACGCCCAGGGCTGGACACTCGAGAATCTGGCACGCAGCGACGACAAGTTCAAAACCACTTGCAAGCCCGACAGCCTCGACCAGCTGATGGCCTGCGCCCAAACACTGACCGAGGACGTGCGGCAGACCACTTCCTTCATACACGGCAATGCATCGCTGCTCTTTAGGCGCAACCTCGCCACGAATGTCGGCGATGTGGACAACAGCGATGGCAAGGAGAATGGCGCCAACCGGTCCAGTTCTGAGTGGGTGGAGGACTATGACTACGTGTCGTTCGAGTCGAAGGACGCTGCTGCACGCAAGAACTCCACGCTGCGCGAAGCCATACCGGCCAACCTCAAGAAAAAGTTCGACAACGCCATCAAGGCTGCCGAAACCACAGTGATGGCGTCTTCGAATGTAATGCCGGTTGCCGCAAAGAAGCACGAGCTCACCGACAAAGACAAGTCGCTGGTGCGCTACTATGCCAAGCAAATCTCCACTCACATGGGCAATCTGCGGCAAGCGATCGACTCATTCCTGGAGACGGTGGAGAAGAACCAGCCGCCCAAGTTCTTTATAGCCTATGGCAAATTTGTAGTAGTCAGCGCGCACACTCTGGTTACGATCGGCGACATTGTGCACCGCAACGTGTCCAAGCCGGATCTGCGCGAGAAAGTGCTACGCTGCACGAACGCACTGTCGGATGCGCTAAAGACTTGTGTCAGCAAATCAAAGAAAGCCGCCGCCCAGTTCCCCAGCGTGACGGCTGTGCAGGAAATGGTGGACTCGGTGGTAGACATCAGCCATCTGGCTTCAGATCTCAAGACAGCCATGCTGCACGGAGTACAGCTGACCGTATAAGGCGGCGGCATAGAAGAAAGTACGGTGTCGTACGAAGCGATGGCTTGTAGGCTTCTGCGCGTTACCTCCTATTCGCTAGAGGCTTGGAAAGTCTTCCAAACGGGAAAACATATATCAGAAGTGCGTTTTTCTTGCAACGATTTATTATGCATGCAAAGCTTAAACGCTTCCGCTTCCAGCAACGAACTAATGAAAACCAATCGAAACATAATGCCATACATCGCAAATACACATATAGTACACACATACATACATACACCAAGCATTCGCAGCATTGACTGGCAGAGTTTCGGAATATTGCACCAGCCGAATTCATGCGACGACATGCAAGTCTGGCCAATGAAGGGCCCCAAGCCACATTCTCTGAGCACAGACAGACTTGCTCTGTACGAGCCATACACACACACAAACGTATGAGTGTAATTTGTAAATTTTGTTTAAACTAATTTTAAATGTGATATCCTAAGTAAACTATTATATTTATGATTTAATTGAATCGAGCCACTTAAACCCGATCTTTCGTCTATTTTAAGTTAAAATGTATGTTAGTGTATATACAGCAATAATATATAATATGAACATGTTTGTATTTACAATTGCGCACGAAAATATGTGAGTGCATCTTACGTATTTGTATTTGCTTTGTACACTGCAGCGTGACGCAAAATTCCTCACGTGACTTGAAAAGTTCTGACTATTCTTACGGAATAATTATATCGCTCCACTGTTTACCGATGTGTACACAGCTGCTATTTTCTTTACAAGTGTCGGAGTTCCGACGCCGACCGCACCAAATTCATCTTTTGTTGTTGTGATGACATTTGCGCCACCTTGTAGTGTAACTTTAATGCTTAATTGAATGATTTATTTATATTTAACGAACACTATCAACCAATGTACAATATCAACCAATTTCATCATTTGAGCATACGAAATCACATTGAATGTATGTATATCACTATTGCCCAAGCAGGCACATTTGGACATAGTCACAAATCTTAAAGATTATCACAACCCTATCATAATTATTCAATGAAACATATTCCTAAAACGCGCAAAAACTGAATGCTGCAAAGCAAAAAAGTCATTATGAGCTCCCGATTCCCTCGTATATGGGTGTATGAAATGAAAATAAAATGTAATGTAGAACTGAATTATATTTAAAAAGAATTTCATTATGCATACCAGAGAAACTATATTGGTAAGTCTAATAATTGAGAAATAATTTACATTATTAGTTTTCAAAAGACTTGATTTGTATACAAGATTATATTTGGAACTTGAATTATTTGACAAAATAAGAATTGGCAACCTGAGAATATTCGTCTTAACAAAATCAACAACCTAAAGCTAAATTCATATAAAAATAGATAGTTGCAATGTTGCGTGTTTAACGGAAATATGAAAACAATATTTCAACTTTTATTGTTTCAACTTTTATTGTACCATTTACATATGACGCCATATGAACTCTCTTAATAATAGCAATGACAATAGGCTTCTACAAATACAAGACACAACCTAATGAAACATTGACATACTTTGTATGTATGCACTTTTTACAACGAAGGTTTTTACACAATTTGCACTTAACTAACCTTTTTCAGGAACATTTTTATAACTTTTTAATTGTTGCATAAAACCAGCATTTGGCTGAATGCACTCCCGCTTCGACTTTACCAATGCATAAGCTTGTTCAAAGCACAGTCCCCGCTTTAGTAACAAATAAGCTATTACCACACTGGCGGCGCGCGAAACACCGGCATTGCAATGCACCAGCACCCGTCCGCCAGCCATGCGTGCAGTCTCTACAAACTCCGCAGCCATTGTCGCAACACCAGCGAACAGCTGTGTTTCCGGCAAATCAAGGCATGGCAGAAATTTCGCACAGACGCCGATCACATCTACGTTTGGCGTCGGAATGCCCACACTTAGAATGTGCGTCAACTTATAAGAATTTATATTGTCTGCAGTGACCGCATCCTGCGATCCCAAGTAGAGGAAGTCTTCCAAAATACAGGCGGGTACTGTGTCCGGTTTTGTATCCACAACAAATCCGTGTGATCGCTCCTCCAGCTTTATCGGTGGTAATGTGGATGTCCTGTTTTCCATAAAACGTTCACCAGTTGGCGTTGTTACGGTTGTAGTTGTAGCCTGCAGCGACAATCGTTTCTGCTGCAGTTGCTGAAGAAAACTCATTATTGCTGAATGGTTGGCTAGTTCTGAATTTTTAAATCGTTATCGTCGTAATGTACGCGACAGAGATATAGGCCTTCGGCTGGTGAGAGTAAAATACGCGAATCCCAAGAATGTTTCGAAGGCACAGTCAGCATCTCATAGATGCACTTTTCATCGATGTGACCCTTTGCCAAAGAGAGCAACGAACCCACAATGCGACGCACCTGCAGAAGAAACCATAAGTATCTAACTGAAGGAGAAACTCGATCGCTACTCACCTGCTTGTACAGAAACGATCTTGCTTTGATTTCAACGTCCCAATAGTCGTACAAGCTTTCTGCTAGCTGTGCATTCGCTCCAATGGCCAACGATCTACCAGGTCTTATGTTAATTTCGTCGATCTTGCGTACAGTAAACCTAGGATGATCCCGCGATGCGCTGCGCTGTCGGGTGACGCTCATAAATGTACGAAAATCATGCAACCCGAGGAACATACGCGAGCCCGCCTGGAAGCGCTCAATGTCAAAAGTGGGGCTCCTGGAAGCGAACACAGTTTAATCGCCATCGTAGAAAAACACAGACATTCACTTACTGCACAAAAAAACAACGGTCAGCCTCTTCCACCGGCAGAAACACTTCAAACTTGCGGTTGTTCACGCTGTCCGCGTCGAAGGTGCCGTTCTTCGTCACTGCAAATCGATACAAATAGGTGCGTCCCAACGCGTTGTAACGACAATGGAACGATTCTGGTACGTGTATGGCACTCAGCACTCGAATGGGCAAGCGATGCTTGTCGAGAGTGCGATTCAGCAGACTGGTTATTGTTGAAGTGTTGTACGGCTGCGAGTCGTATCGTCGCAAGTCCACGTGAACTGTCGAATGCAGCGCATGTACGCCAGAATCGGTGCTGAGGACGACGACAAAGAGGAAAAGAATCATTCAAATATTGCCTTATGAGATGCAATCAATGAGTCGCCTTACCGGCTGGACAGCACCGTCCGAATTTCGTTAACTGGATGCAGCACCTTTAACGCCAAATCAATGCAGCCTTGAACGGTGCCCGTGTCTGCACGCGGCGCCTCCGATTTGTTAATGGTTTTTTGTATTCCCCTATGGAAAATGTGCAAGTTTTCATTCAAAACTTGTGCAATTAAAGCTGCAGTATGCATCAACTCACCGAAAATTTGTGCCAATGTACGATATGTTCAACAGATACCGGTTCATTTTTCGACCATTCCCAGCAAACATTAATGACTAATCTCAAATTGAGATACATTTGAATCAAGTTGTTTTCTCAAATCTCAAACGTTTGTTCTCAAATTGTTCTCAAATATACTGTTATGGCGTTCTCAACTTAAAAGGCACATTTTTAATATGGAAATTTGCCTTTATTCTCAAATTGAGAATTTAAAATTCTCAAACGTATCTCAAATTGAGAATTTAAAATTCTCAAACGTATCTCAAATTGAGAATTTAAAATTCTCAAACGTATCTCAAATTTAGAATTTAAAATTCTCAAATGTATCTCAAACAAGCGGAACGGATGGAATCCAATTCGCCATATTCACGCATTTTTATTATGGAAATTTGCCTTTATTCTCAAACTGAGAATTTAACATTCTCCAATGTATCTCAAACGAGCGGAACGGATGGAATCCAATTTGCCTCTTGTATAGATTGGCGTTGCAATTCGCGTGAAATAAAAAAAGAATAGATACATTTATATAAATAATATTTTCATAGCATTTCATATGTAACGTATATACTATACATTAAGGTCCATTTCATAACTAGAGTCCGGCCGATTAATCGGCATCGGCATCGGCCAAAAAATTTGGTATCGGTAGGCAACATAACGTAAAATTTTATTAAGGCACAAAATTCATTTAGTTCATATTAAGGTGGTAAGTTAAACCCATTGAGAATTATAAAATTATCAAACGTGGTAAATGAAAATTTTTCTCAACTCATCTCAAGTCGTTCTCAAGTTGATAGCAAACATTTGAGAAACGTTTGAGAAAATATTCATTTTCAAATTGTAATAATGCTGGAAAACAATTTGATATCAAAGGGTTTCTCAAAGGTTTGAGATTTTTTTGTTCAGTGTTTGTTGGGTTCGAACAATTCGTTCGATTTTATGTTTTCGCCCGGCCCGGCATGTGTCAAAAATCAGCTGTTCCGATTGGCGGGAAATGGTACATACAATAGTAGTACACTGGAAGAATTGTTTAATCAGTTTACGCTAAAAGATGTTTCAAAGAGTTTACCACTGAAGACAATTTCTGGAAGTTATTTTTAAATTACATCTGAAATATTCCACACCTATTTCTAAGTGTAGGTCCATGCTTGGAGTTCATAACATGATTGCATATTACATTCGTAATTTCACCCTCAAAAGGTTATACTCTTCCTTCGAGCT
The DNA here is from genome assembly GCA_963971225.1 of Melieria omissa. NCBI lineage: Eukaryota > Metazoa > Arthropoda > Insecta > Diptera > Ulidiidae > Melieria > Melieria omissa. The sequence goes on along the minus strand of OZ020268.1, from coordinate 105,898,581 downwards.
GTCACTCCAATTAATAAAAAATTATATGGGATCCAATAGGAACCCATATTGTGTTTCTTATCCACATATTAAAAAACTGGAATAGAACTTTACATTCAATACCGTTTATATGGAATCCTATGAAGTGCAGTATGCATTGTCTTCTTTTGTTTAAGCGCAAATTTCACTCGGAAATCGAATGAAACCCGAACAAGTGCTTTCCCTCTTACTATACACTATAAATTTTTTAATAAAATCTGAAGAAAACTCCTCGCATAAATACCTCAATTTATTGTGCTCCAATCTTATTTTTACCTATACTTTCTTCTTTTTAAGTGCACTTGTAAAAATTTTAAAAAAGATTTTTATGTCTCGAATTCAACGGGACTGGTAACCCAAAATGAATGCATACAATTTTTGTTTTCTTGCTTAGTACTTTCGACAGTTAAGAAGATTTAATAAATTCATATATTCGTTCTATATGTTCATGTTCTTATTTATTGGTGTAAGAAATTTTATTTAATGTTTTTATGAAAGGAAGTTCATCTCTTATTCGGTTTCGATTAAGTTGCTTCCCGCTTAAATGCCTGAAACATCTTGTATATTTAGGTGAGTCACTTAAGCGTGTTTCACTGTATAGGTATATATTGAAAGTAATTTTTTTTTTTAATGAATTGACAAATATCAAATGTCTTCTCAGTTTTATAATAAAAATTAGGCCAATGTTATTAAAAAAATTAGCAAATAATATAAATTATCTGGATTTTTCAAAAATAAATAAGAAAAATAAAACGGAATTTTTTGCAATTATCTCTTTAGAAATTATGAATGCCTTGGTGCAGCCCTGTGTCGATTACAATTCAACTTCAAAACGAACAGAGCTCAATTTGTCAAAAATTTTCATAACCTTGTCAACAATTTTTTACTACGATTCGGAGAAAGGTCCATCGTCGCCGGTTCCGTAACGTTTAAAGCGCCTCTTAAAAATCCCAAAAGCGTATAAGTCGCGTAGGATAATCAGAAATTAGCACTAAACAATGACTACGATGGAGCCCACATTCGTTAACCTCGGCGATGGTCACGACAACAGAGAAGTCAATGAGTGGATACGGTTTGGTATGCGATTGGCTGTGAGCGCTGCGCTGCATCCGTTCGAATACTCAAAGGTGCTCATCCAGTTGGGCTACGAGCCGATTCCAGCGCGTCCGGGCACATCGTTTCTGGGCAAACCGATCATGGTGCTGCCGAACATCTTTCAGTACGGTGAGTGCCCGTTGTGCGGTTGTGGGTTGTTGGGTGTTAATTGATTTTTCTGTTCACACAGCGGGCTACATACGCCAGGCGGATGGTTTCTACGGCTGCTACCGCGGCCTGGCACCCAAGCTGGTCGGTTCCATTGTGAGCATGATATGCAGCGAGAAAATTGCCGATCGTGTGGGTTTGCCAGCGGTGGATGACAAAGAAAAGGACGAGCCAATGACGGACGAAGAATTGTAAGTTTTTGTATGGCAGAACCGTTATCGGGGTAAAACAAAGTGGGACAATGGCATCACAAACCGTTGTGTTTGTCTGCAACGGCGCTTATGTGGGCAAAAGTTATAGAGTAAACTGTTGTCTCGCTGCGCTTGACAAACTTTTTTGTCATAACCTTTATCACAACTTTGCGATAAGGTTTGGCCAAGTAGTAAGCTTTACAGCGCGTAGCTTTTATGTGCATGTTTGGCGCGTCTCAACCGCTGATGAATTCCCCCTCTGTCTCCGCAGATATGTCCAATTCAAAGTGAACTTAAAGCGCGATGTAGTTCTGAGCGTATCCGGCATCATTGTGTCGCATCCGTTCCATGTCATTTCGCTGCGCATGATGGCACAATTCATAGGTCGCGAAACACTCTACCAGTCAATATTTGGTTCAATTAAAGAAATTTACAAAACCGATGGCATTTTGGGTTTCTTTTCGGGTTTGATGCCGAAATTGCTGTGTGACGTCGCCTGTCTGGTGCTGACGAGCTCCACCGTGTTCGTTTTGAATAAATACGTTATCAAGGACAAGATCGGCAGACAGTACAATGCCGGCTTCGTGCAGGTATGGGTGCAGCAAGATAGCCAAACTCTTGTTTCAATTTCTAATTTATAAGGTATTGGTTTATTCCTCAATTCAGTTTGCATTTTCGAGCATACTGTATCCACTGCAAGTGGTGTCCACTTGCATGTCCGTCACAGGATCACGACTCATGGCTGGCCGACCGCCAGTGATGCCGGAATACAGAAATTGGGTCGACTGTTGGAATGATCTGCAAACGCGCGGTGAACTGAAGCGTGGAAGTTCCCTATTTTGGAGGTTTGTTGCACACATATAATTGCGCTAGAGCACGTTTTGAATCATCTGCGTGTATTTCAGATCGGTTAATGGTCCTGTTAAGATGACGATGAACATTCGAAACGAGTTTGCACCGCTACCTGTTATAGCAAAATACCAGTAATGCGTTCAGCATACCGTTTCACTCTTCAGCTGCTTGAACAATGATGCATTTCCTTACATTGCATAATACAAACTGTTGATTTAAAGCCAGCATGTGCTGCGTGTTGTATTTTTTCTGTGCAGCAGAACAACTCAGTGCATTTTGTTGAAAACAAAAACTAAAAGCGAAACCAAGCAAATTAGGAGGAAGAAAGGCGACAGTCCAGAGGAGCGCATTTTTACACATCCAGTTTGTTCAATTTTCTTTTATAAAATATATAATTATTGACCTCTTGTTTCTGTTGACTATAATTTAAATTAAATGAATCCAGTTTTCCCAAATATTACAACAGCTAGTTAGATGTTCTATTGGAAACGCTCAGGGTGCGATGGCCGAGCAAGAAACACATCTGTCACGGTGACGTGAGACCAGCATTGCGATCGCGCTCTTATTTTCTAAAAATGTTTATTTTTCCAAAATGTTTGCGTTCGGGAATGAGATTTTCAAATCTATCGTTGATGTGCTCAGTACGCCGCTGACTAAGGTCGAGGAAAGTTGTTTGAGTGCAGATCATACACGGACGGAGTTATCCTCGAACGCGCATACTTATACTCGATCAGACTAATGCACTGCGAGTTTTCCGAATTTTAAAAATGTTGGCTCTAATTAATAGAAAATTAAAGTGAACGGTGTTTTCAATTAGAGCTGCTCGTTTAAATAGAGCAAATATCTTAGTGCATATATATAAAATTTGCATACATGTATCGGCAAAGTGCTGCGTGTGTGTATCTACATATAATGAAAATCAGCGAGATTTCGACTTGAATCCATTTCTTTGTTTCGCTCGAATTTCGTTTGTGCTTGTCTCCCAAAATATCTCTTTGGAGATACTTTTGAAATAACCAAAAATAAACGTGTTCGCTTTTCGTGCGCTCTGTGTGTTTACATGCGCACGTGAATGTGCACCTGTGGCTGTGTGTGTGCGTGCAGTTCTAAGTTCTAAAGGCGAATAATTGGCCTAACAAATCTGGGAGTACAATGCACTTGAAATTACGTAGCTGAATTGCCTTTCACCACAAATAAACTAGGTGACAGCCGCCAATAAGATTTAACACTTCTGAAACGCATCGCATTCGCCGGGGCCATGTCCACGCGACGCATTCAATCGCTGCCGCCGCACGTGCTCGACGAGAAGCCGGAGCGCGGCAAATGCATCACAGCCATCTGCTTCTCGTGGAAGGTGCTCTCGTGCGTGGTGTCGCACGTGACGCTGGTGTTGCTGGTGGTCTCTTACTGCGTGGGTGGCGCCTATCTGTTTCAACACTTGGAAAAGCCGCATGAAATCGAGGTGAGTGAATACTCTCGACAGCAATTGTGTATATGTAAATAAACATGATCAAAACTAGTTAAAACGGTTTGAGCCCTAACAAAAAATCGATGGCAAACGATGGCACTGGAAGGTATACTCGTAATTTTTAACCATTGAAATAAATTTTTATAAGATTTGGTGTAGTACTTTGCACCAAAAGTAACACATTGATCAGTAGCTACAGTTCTGTAGAATCTGAAAATTTAAACATGTAAGTGGCAGGTAAATTTTGAAAGCTCACAGAATTTGAATGCGCAGGAATTTTTGAAACGCTGCTTACAATCTTATTGAGGCTAAGATTGGGATTTGAGGCAGTGAATCACGATGTCCTTTAAAGTGTTTCTTGCTCCTCCACATACCTGTAGGTTTCCTGTTGTAATGCAATGTCAATTTATTGAATGGGCTTCGGTGCGAATGAGCATTAATTTTTACTTTAACTTATAAATAGATAGTTCCACTTGGGTGTTCAATCATCTATGTAGACTTGGAGCCAAATTTACTCTAGGAACCAGTAAAAAAAATTTAAAAAGGTTTACGTTAGAGCTGCAAAATTGCATACCTAATTTGCAATCTGCTGTTTGAATGCGAACTAAAACTCCTAATCCCTTTCATTCTTAGTCTCCTTTAGGGCTGTTTTTTTTCTAAACTTATGAACATATATGTCAAAATTGCGTTGGAATCCTAAATGCCATGCAGATCCTATAAAAGCATCTCTTAATTATAGGTCAAAAAGGACATTCAAAATCTGCGCTTCATGTTAACTGATAAAATCTGGAAATTTTCCGACAATGTGTCCGTGTTATCCGAAAACGATTGGATTGCCAATGTGAAAAAGGATTTGGCCAACTTTGAAAAGCAAATTCTCACTGCAATGAAGACCGACGGCTGGGACGGTGACGAGGATATTACAAAGTCGCAATGGACATTTGCCGGCTCGTTGTTCTATTCGATTATTGTAATCACAACAATTGGTGAGTGAGAAATATGAAATCAGACAACAGCCTTTTTTGAATGAATTTACAATACAATGGAGCTTTATTGTCTAAATGAATTAACACAAACAATGCACAAGATGTTTTAAATAATTACATAATAACCTACAAACTATGATTGTTCAGCGCTAAGCTAAACATTCTTGAAATTCTTGTTGATCTTACTATTCACTGTTTTGTCCACAAGATCTCTACTCTCCACTTCGGCACTTTTCTTCTCAACTATCAATTTCCGTTTTGTGTTGTCGTAGTCATTAAAACCGGCCGCATAGCCGGAATTGTCGTACAGTCCATAGGGCCTTGGATATCCATTGGTGTAGGCCAGTCCGTATCCTTCCGTGTACTGCGGTCCACCCCCAGGATATTGACCGCCGGGATACTGGCCGCCTGGGTACTGACCACCTGGGAATTGGCCGCCTGGGTACTGACCACCTGGGTATTGACCTCCTGGATATTGCCCGCCGGGAAACTGACCAGTGGGCTGGAAACCTCCCGGATACTGTCCCGCAGGAAATTGTCCGCCCGGGTATTGTCCACCTGGAAACTGACCGCCCGGATACTGTCCGAACGCTGTATTCACGCCAGCTTCGGCACCCGGTAAAAGTCCACCCTGTCCAAATTGGCCTGGTGCAACGCCAAAGCCGCCACCACCGCCGCCACCCAAAGCATTTCCGCCAGCGAAACCACCCGGTTGCGCCGGAAATCCTACGCCCGGCTGTCCGCCAAAGCCTCCTTGTCCGCCAAAACCGCCTTGTCCGCCAAATCCATTGCCAGTGTTCGGCGGAAAGCCACCATTAGCGTTCGGAAATTGCTGTTGCGGTCTGCCAATGATGCCTGTGGGTCCACCGGGCCCCACCAAAATACCATTTGCTGTGTTTCCGCCAAAACCGCCAGCGCCGCCCGGATAATTGTTCAGGCCAAACAGTTGGCCGTTATTGTAGCCGTTCGAAGGAAACGGATAATCGCGAGTGCCCACATTGGGATTTTCCGATTCGGGATAATCTTCGATTTCGTCATTTTGCGGTCGGCCTGCTACGGGACGGCGTGTGGTGGGTTCACGCTGCCGGTCGCTTCGAGCATTTGCGTACTGTCTGTATTTTGCTTGCTGCTCCTCGGGATGAGCTGCGTTGTCGTCGCTGCGGTAAGAGCGATCTCTGCGGCTGTGTAGGCTGTGAGTGGACCATACCCAATGCTCTTCGGCGATCACACAACTCACGGCGAACGCTAACGCAAGTGCCAAGAAACCCGTACGATGCATTCTGAAGGAACAAAAGGGAAAACATTTGAATCCGTATATCACAATAAGAACAATTGGTGACATGTTTTAATTGATTCAATAGACACACGCAGTAAAAGCACACCTTCAGAAATAATAAGGTACCATTGTAGGACAAAGCCTTGAGAAGCTGAACGAACTTGGCCGTTACAATCAGATACGGATCCTCTGGGTGCGGATCACACCGGTATTGATGGGAATAAGCAGGCCGACAAACTTGCAAGAAGGGGGGCGTCTGCCCCTTTCGTCGGCCCGGAACCCTTCTGCGGTCTAGGCAAAGGTGCACTATCCATCCTTTTCACGAAAGACGCGATAACCGTCCGGAATCAATACTGGGAAAATCAACCAGGCCTTGAACATTCCAAGATGGTTATTGGATCTTATAACATGAAAAGGTTCGAGAAATGTATGAGTCTCTTAAAGAATAATCTAAGGATTATCACAGGTATATTGACAGGGTATTGTAGATCGAACTATCATTTAACCAAACTAGGGATCAGGGTGAACGAACTCTGTAGGTTCTGTGTGCAGGACAATGAAACTGCAATATATATACTAGGCATATGCCCCGCACTAATGCACAAACGAAAAAAGCACCTGGGTGACTTCATTATACCAGGATCGGACTGGGTTTCCAAAGGCTTATTAAATATACTAAGATTCCTTTTGGATAGTGGACTCACGGACGAACTGTGAAGGCCAAGAAGGGGGCACAATAGATCTTTTAGGTAGCAGGCAATAATAATAATAAGAGTGGGACCAAGCAGTACCTTCAACTCTTACCGTAAAAAAATTCTTTAAATATCGGATTCGAAATATACGGACCGACAATATCAATACGATTCTCCCATAATCCTGATCTCAACTTTACTTTGTTTGACATGCACAGTAATAATTTCATTAGGATAGTGAGAAAGTATGATGTAACATAAATTTGAAAACTAATCATGTGATATCAAATATGTATGTATTTATCCTTGTGTATTTATTTCCAATTGTATGCATTTTTCTTTGTCAGTTTAATGCAATTGTGCCGAAGTTATACAAATCAGAAACTGAGCCCCTTAAGTGCAGCACAACGTTTGACTGCAACGTTGATGCAGTAAAATAATTTAGTGCTGTTTTTTTAATGTGAACATTGCACTTGAATATTTCCGTCTGTTTATATCGAATATTTGTGTAGTACACTTGACCATTGTAATGATCCACTGACAAGGCCAATACAAAATTATTAACTCCGAACAAACATCATAAACCAACAAAATATTGTAATTATTTTAATGCAAAACAAACACACACACACACATCTATATGTATGTTGATTTTAGTACTTCACAACTTGTTGGAAACTTGTAGTCACTTTTCGAAACATTGTGCGAGCAAATTTGGCAAAGTGTAATTTCATAAAAAAGCCTTCACGGTGCTTACGTCTTGTGTGGTTGTTTAATCTATAAAACCGCACAATTTATTTATTCAATGTGTTTTAACTCAGTTGAATGTGTTCACAAACCAATACTTGACAAATTATCTGGACACTGTAAATGCGTCGTTTACATCGGTAGATAATTTCAGTCTAAGTATCCTTAATTTGAAAAAAAATTACCTTTTCCAACCAACGTACAACTCTTTGTCGTTCACTAAAATCCAAAAGCCGGTATTTGAAATGTCAAAAATTGCGCTTCTTAATTTCGCGCGCCGATGCGTTCAATTGAGTGCGTGCCACTAGAATAATTTGGCATTCGTTGTGGCGCACACTACTTATATAATGTATCGGCGCGAGCGTATTCACTCAACTGTGGCGTCATCCACAGCAAGACAGCGCTGACGGTCAAACCGATATTGGCTCATTGCGGCCTGTGGCCAAATTGCCGCACATTGTGAGATTGGGGGGGGACACTCGATCGTAGTGTCGGCGGAGGTGGTAGATGTACATCTCTTGCCCACGTTTAGCCACAATTCTTCCTTACTTCAAATGTAAGCTTGAACTAGGGTTTTCACGTGAAAAACGTGAAAGTGCTGGGGAGTGGAGACCCCACTGCCCACACGGCACGCCACTGCTATGGCCCATTGTAGTTTGTCTCTGCATAAAGTCGCACTTCACATCCAATGATCGACATGCATCACTGCTTTCCCATTACGATTAGTTAAGCCGACCAAATCTGCGGCTGCTGCCTTTTCTGGTCTCTTATGTCGACATTGCTCCTCAAATAAAATGCACTCTCGATTTCCTGATGATGAATCGCAAGACCGGTGAACGCTTCATTTGCTGCACGCCCAAGAATTGCAGCAACCGCGCGTTCTCATTGATCATAAACGAAACGCAACGATGTTAAATTTATGATGTTTTTTTAGATGGGCTATCCATCAAATGTGTAGGTAAATTTATCAGCTCAACTGTCGCCACAATTTCTGACGAAAGCACAAAAGAGATGTCAATGAAAAAATGTATACTTGCTGGCGCTATTGGTGTATGTGGCCTTTCATAAATACACAAAATGTTGAAATCGCCTTCGCTCGCAGTTTGTGGGAATTATGATTAGTTGCGATATCATCTCAACATTGTTGCAATTAGATGCGTGAAAATGTTTTAATTTTCGGTTACACTTTGTTGGACAAATGGCAAAAAAGCAGCCAAAAGTGACCGACCGCGTGCATGACCTTTCGGCCTTTTCTCTCACGTGGTTGACCTCTAAAGTTCGGCGCTTGGAAATGATGCACATTTCGTAAATGACTGTGATAAAGCAGCAACATAGGCGAAACAAACACTTCATTTGTCATAGTCAGACGAACGCTTAAATGTTCGATTCGATTAACCACAACAAATGCGGTTAACAAACAACAAATGCAAATGTCAGGTGCCGGCAATTCAATCAGCCGCAAGGTGACTTCTCGCCAGTGACGCACCAAGAATATTCTTTTGGAATGAGTTATGCGTATATTTTGCGGTCCATCGCAAGTGATATGTGGTTAATTAAAACATTAACCCTGGATTACGAACCTTATTCTTACAACATTTGTTGCGGCCCTTTGGTTGCTTGGCTGTGTTTTTCCTTCCTGTGCCTTTTTGAAAAATAATTATTTTTATTTTTTTTTATTTTATTTATTTTAATTTTATAATTATTTTTTTTAAGTCGTTTTCTTTTTTTCTTCGATTTTCGTTTTTTGTGTAATAAGAAATATACACAAATCATTGAAACCTTTTTTTATTTTGAAAAAACTTATGACAGCACTTGACTACAAATACTAACATACAAAATAGAAAAAAAATCGTCGACGTAAGTTTGTGACTAAGGGTTAATACTGCAAGTTAAACCATATGCATAGTCATAATTTTGTTAACCCTTTCAACCCTGAATATAACCCTGTGTCTCGATATTACTTTTTGTTATTTAAATCCTGAAACATTTCCCTAAGAAGTGTGCACACAACATCTGAAGTCGCCACGCCTCTTTGTTAGAGTTCTAGATCTAGCTTACTTTTGAACAGTTTAACCTTAAAACGGGTTAAATAAATTTTGTATCAATATTTTTTAATTACAGAAAAATTATTTAATATTTGTGGAAAAATACAAAATAATCACTTTTTGGTTTAATTAAACTATTATTAAAAAAACAGGGTTTTGGTTAAACCCGCCCTATTCGTAGACTTCAATTAGAACACAAACTTTCCTGATATCGCTGCAAATTATTGGAAATTATTGGGGATAACAGAAAAATTTTTTCAATTCAATTTCAAAAAATTGCTTCGTTGAATGAATTCACTTCTTAAAATATAATTTTGTTGGTGCCTACTTAAATTAAACTCATAAATCAATCGAAGCTTTTGCTATAAAAAGACCAATAAGTGAAGTGGCTCTCAGGCAACTTTGGGGTCGAAAGGGTTAAGCACCGAGTAGGGCGTTGAGGGACTTGATTTGAGAACAATTTTCACAGTAGTGAATATTATTATATTTACTTTTTATTACAGAAGTTTAAAAGTTTACAATCTAAATTAACTAAGCAAATTTGTTACAAAATAGTTCAAATTTTATACGTTTAATTTTTTAAATAATGTGTTTAAAAATGTATGTAATTCCTCTCAATAGTGTTCACATTGATTCACTTAAGTTAAACTTTTTTTTCTAAAAAAAATTTCTATTGCGTGCACCACTGCTTCCCACCCACGATTCGGAAATGTCTTCAAATCTGTTCAATATCCCGAAATGGTGTTTTCGTTCTGTTATGTTCTGTTGCGTTGGCTGAAACGCCGACACAACAATAAAAAGTAGAAGTGTTTGCAAATACAAATATCGCAGCACTGTCTTTGGTGCTGTTGAATACGGAAATTTCACACGGCTTAGGTGCCGTTTTGTCAATTATGAAGCGGATTCCCCAATGGCGTACGTTTACTCCGCTGCAGATTATTATTTTCTTAGTCAACTGCTTGTTCGCAAGTTTGAGTCGCATTTCCTGTGCTTAAGTTGTCGTCGACTGGCGTCTGCATGCAAATTACCACAATCACAATTTGAAGTTCGCTCCAAGTAAAGGTTCTTGCAGTTTTTATGTGCCGTCAAACGCATTAACTTTGTACAAATAGTATATATGAATGTGTGTATACGTTTTATCGCCCAAATTCCACAAAAATATGTTGAGTGCAACGCATTTGTGCGTTACAGTTGGTTAACTTCGAGACAATGGCTTTAAGTGGCTTTGAATGTTGGCAAAAACTTATTAACAAAGACTTTGCCGTCGCCTATTGTCGGTTGCGTACTAATTTCCCCTTGAGGAAGAAACTAAATGCTATGTGTTTCGAAAAAATATTGGTAATACTTAAATCATTAATGTTCATTTCATTAGCGTATAGCTTTGTCCAATATCGCATCATAATGAATGCCTAATGTGGAATACTTGACTTTAGTTAATTTTGCCAAAATGGTCTTAGAGAGGCAATTCATAAACATAAATTTTAAATGAATTTATGCAAAATAAAGTTATTCCATTAAACATAATAAATATAATTTTTATTATTTTTTTACGTTGGGCATTTCTGGTTAATCAATAATTTTAAATAACGAATTAATAATTATAACAAAAGTTAAACTTTAATTTAAAACTAATTCTATGACCATTTCCTAGTCCCCTCTGTCATCCATAAGTATGTCTGCGATTTTTCCAAACAAATCTGGCATCGAATTAGATGAAGGAATACAATTTCAATTCTTTTTAAATTTACCTTACAAACTATAATCATTTAAATTACTGTTTTCTGTCTCGCCCACGTCGCATTGGTTGCATTGCAAATTTACTATTTTCTTTATACAAATTCCCCATATTTGAACTCCATATTAGATGGGAAGGCTTTGGCCTCTAAAAAAGAGAACATATGAGATGTTTAGGAACACTTCAAGTTGTCCATTTGACGCTCAGCATTAACACCAAAAGTATCAGCTATAAAGCCTCCAGTTAAATTAAAAGTTAAACGTTTATATTTCAGGATATGGTCACATTTCGCCACGCACAGACTGGGGCAAGGTGACCACAATTTTCTATGCTATCGTTGGCATTCCGCTGATGCTGCTATGCCTTTCCAACATCGGTGACGTCATGGCCACATCTTTTAGGTACCTGCAACGTGTACTTTTATATAATACAAATCAAAATACAATATTTACTTGTACTATACCGCAGATTTCTGTATTGGCGCGTTTGCTGTTACGTATGCACACGCACTGCCAGACGTCCGCGCCGATCTCGTCCACGCTCCATCCGTTCGCATCGCTACTCGTCGCGCTCTCAGCCGCCGCCTTTTCGGCGATCTATGAGAATGACCCAACGTTCGGCCGCAGATTGCGATGTCGGTCCCTCAATTGGTTTACCGCATGCCCACTCCGATCCCGAACTGCGCACTGTTGGCCGTGGTGATTATGATGACAAAAGAAATATGAGTGGCAGGCGTCATCCGCATTCGTCGCAACGTGGCCGCCATCCACCGCCGTACGAATGCGATCGGTACGCTGACGAAGCGCCAAACTATCCGCAAACGCTAAATCGCGGCTCTCGATTTAGTCGAAGTATGCGCAATCGCGACAGTATGCGTGATCGTCACACTGTGGAGCGCGAGCGCTACCTGGGTCACTCCAAGCAGCACCTGGACTCCATGGAGGAGCTGAACGCACTGCCGCCCGCAGCGAAGCGCACTTTCAGCGTGCGTTCTGTACGAGCGCCGAGTGCTAGACGAGAGGATGCCGCACACGAGCCGAAAGAACGCGATCGTGAGCGAGAGCGTGAACGTGATCCGCGCGAACTGCGCGAATTCAATCGCATGAATCCACGATCATTGCATAGGGGCCGGTCCGTGCCCAATCCGACTCATGGGCGCGCCAAGTCGGTCGACCCACGCATGTCGCTGGCTCACTATGAGAACGTCGACGAGGAGGTGGTGCGCAAAACACCCATCATACCGAATCGCTACGCCATCGATGAGCTCGAGCACCGCGAACATCGCTCCAAGAACACGCTGCGCAGTCAGTCAATGCCTCGTTCAGCGCTGCACAAGAACCATTTCGGTGCCGAGCATAGAAACGGCACAGGGCCGCTGTATCAGCCACACCCGCCACCGCACGGCCACCAACGTCACTCGTCGCCGCAACCGCCTGCGATTCACCAAAGTAGGCCGAATTTTAATGGACAGCACTCGCGCTTTGGCGATCATCTAGAATTACCCGAATTTGGGCCGCCAAGTGGTAATCGCACCAGACGCGGGCGATCGCCCCGTCGAGATGACTACGACGAGAACTTTGACGACTACTATATGGACGAGCACGAACTCGGAGGCGGCTACGACGACCACGATATTCGCAACCATCAGTCCAAGTACAGAGAGCGCAAGCCGCGTCGCGAACGCTCAGGTAAGCAGGAAGTGCATTCTCTCCCATTCAACTATTGTAAACAAATCACTCACTGATTTTAAATACTGCAGAGCGACTGCCGCCTTCACCGCGCATCATGTCACCCATGGGATTTGCTGTTAAACGGCAGGTGCGCCGACGTCCCAGCTACGATTACGACGACGACTCCATTTATGGTGATGAGGGTAGTGATTACTATGGCGACATCTCGCCCAAGGATCGGCCAGTGCCCATCTGGCTTTGCGTGTTTCTTGTCATCAGTTACATTTTAGGCGGTGCAGCACTATTCGCCTACTGGGAGCAGTGGTCATTCCTGGATTCTGCTTATTTTTGTTTTATTACACTAACCACAATTGGTAGGCTTCGTTTGTCGCGCGACTTATTCCAGTAGACCTAACTTCATTTTGTTACAGGTTTTGGGGATTTTGTGCCAGCCAAAGGAGTGAAGGACGAATCCGAGCAGTCAATCGCTTACTGCTCGCTTTACTTGCTTTTCGGTATTGCGCTGCTGGCCATGAGCTTCAATTTGGTGCAGGAAGAGTTCATTGCCAACGTGAAGGAAGTAGCACGACGGTTGGGAATTTTGAAGGACGAAGAGGAAGATGACTAATTCCGTACGCATATTTCGAATACAGGGGCTGATTAAATTTGCAGTTTAATAGAATAAAAGTGTTTACAAACACAATTGAATTAAATCAATTAATACATGAATCAAATTTACACATTCAGCAATGCAAACATTAAAAGGAATTTATTTACATTTTTAATAAAAATTCAATGGAAAACACATACAAACAGAGTAGTTATTGTTAAAATTGTTGGGGCATATGGGAAGTGCAATAAGGAGCAAATTATCTATGATAAACATACAAGTGAAGCGGCACATTTAGGACACGTTTTCCTTATTTTCCTGCAAATATCGCATTTGTTAGACAGTCGCTGACAAAACACCGTTTCTTTAACTTACCTTTGCATACGATGTTGCTTTGTTCGGGGGTGATGGTTTACGCGGCGTATTGTTACAAGACAGCGAGCCTGTACTGTACACATGCTGCGCCGACCGCAGCACATTTAGACTTATGCTCTTTGCACTGTTTTGCTGCGAAATGCTGTTGGTCAAATCGATGGGTGTGGAATTGAGAACAGTGGCTGCGTTGGAAATGTCTTGCACCATTGACAATTGTGGTTCCTCATCTTCGCTCCCCTAAAATCGAAACGATGGAAAGTATGATTGGTGAGCTGACTGAATTTCATTTATTCAACTGCTTACCTCGTCAATAGTTGCAGAAGTTGTATCCAAATCAGACCATTCGTTTTCCTGGCGGAAACGTTTCACAATGTCATTGTGTGGCGATGTGGCTGCCAGCGAACGGGGGTAAGTAAAGTTCCGCTTCGAAGGTGTACTACCTGCAATATCGCATACTGATCGTTAGCAAACGATAATTCTTCACAACAATATTTGCACCTCACCTGTAGGTGCGTATGTCTTAAGTTCGCTTTGTTTAAAGTTGTCCACGTCCTTGACACAGTCACCCATTTGATCCTTGTAGGTGTTCGCGTAGTCGAAGACGTGCTGCTTTAATGTCTTTGTCAGCCCATCTGCCACTGCCATGTGCTGCTTTAGCTGCTGCGAGTCTTCAGCGAGTCCCTTTTTCACAACTTCGCATGCCTCTCCCGTTTGCTTCTCCTTTTCCAATCGCGTTCGCTGCAACTCTGTCATTTGTTCTTCAACCGCTGCTTGTGTTCGAGCGCAATGTACGTTTTCGGTTTCGGCAAACGACTTGATTTGTTTGCTGCTGTATTCACAGAGGCTGCTCAATTGCGCGTCCATAACTGAACGTTTGGCAATGTGTTTATCGACCCATTGCAGAGCTGCCGCGGTTTGATGTTCGTAGCTTTCTTGTGCGAGAGCGTTGTTGGTACATCGTTCCTGGCAAAACTCTTGAACATTCTCGCTGCTCTGTTGGAGTTCCATCATTGCCTCACCATTGTTCTTCTCCAGCTGATTTGCGAGAACGCTGATGGTGTCCGCACGCGCCACACGTGCAGCAAAGGACTTTTTATTCAGTTCACTCATCTTCTGGATGAGTTCTTCCATGGCAGATTGTTCAGCAGCTGCTGTAGCTTGCTCGCCCGCAATCTCCTCCTTCATTCGACTCAATTCCTGTACACTTGACTCCGATAGGGCTTTCACATCTGCCAAGCGGCGTTGCAGCTGTGTGGAATACGTTTGTAATTCGCTGGAATTACGCTGCAGTGTCTCCACCACATTTTCGCGCATTTCTCCAAACGCTAATTTCTGTTGCTCATTGTACTGGCCCAGCTCGGCAAGGTTTTCTTGAATTTGCGACACAAACTCGTGCTGTTTTTTTTCCAATTCGCCGAACAATTGCTGTATGTACGTCTTGTGCTCAGCACTCAAATCATTGAGTATTTTAGCGTACTTATCGCTTATGGAACCTGTGGCCGCCATGGAATGCGCGCATAGTTCTTGCACTTTTTGCATTCTTTCGTTACTATCTCCGATGAGTTTCTTATGAACACTGGTAGCAATGGCTAAAAACAAATCATTAGATTTTTTGTGATATAAAATAAATAGAAGTGAACTTACCAAACTCCTGCAATAACATTTGCGAGCAGGACTCGTGCTGCTCCTGCAAGTGATTCAAGCTCCCGTCCATCAATTCAAAGTTGTCGTGCATGCGCTCTGCAAAACGCTCGCAGACAGTTTGAATCTTTTTATCAACATCTTTTCGGCGTTCAATCGTACTCTGAAATGTGGAGACAATGCGTAAGGCGAATACTAAAAGCAATCTGTTTTCTAAATGATTATGTGGTTCAGAATTCTAAACGTCTAGAACAGCTTTAGAGATCTTGTACAGCGTTGAACTTACATGTAATTTATGTGCGTCATTTGTAGCAACGTCAGCAACTTCGAGTATCTGAGTGGCTTGGTTTGTCAGCACAATTTCTGTTTTCACATGCGACTGCAGCAAAACCTTTTTCTCCTTATAACGTCTCTTCGTATTGTTGAGTATCTGAAAGGAACATATACAACTATAACTATATTTCATGTGATCAAAATATCGAGATTGTTGGTCACACCTTTTTCGTTTCCTGCAGAGCACCTTGAGTCTGAGACAGATTTTGTTCGGTGAGTTTTAACTTTTCCGCTTTCTCGACCAGGTTCAAGCTGACCTCGTTAAAGATCTTTTCTTTGTTCTGCAGCTCATCCTTTAGCGCTTTCAGTAAAAGCATTTTTTCATTGAGTTCACGATTTTGCGAGTCCATCTTCAGTGTCATCTCGTTGTAAGTTTCCTCCGCCAAAAAGATTCCATTCTTGTAGCGTGCAGCCATTAGATCGCGTTTCAACTTATCAATCTCTTCAGTATACTCTTTCAGCACAGTCTTCTTAGTGAGCTTCTGATTCACCTCCGGCTTGTTTTGTATGTTTTTCGCGCGGTGCGCATACTCCAGCGTACTAAGCGTTTCTTCAATGTCTTTGTGACCGGGCGATATGGTGGCTATTATTGACGTCTTGGTGCGTCCACCTAGAATAAAATAAGAACAATTGACGCTGCCGCAAAGTTTAAAGCTAACGTGTTATACCCAATGACTCCTGCAGCAGCCGCGTCAGCTTGGACTCACGATACGGAATATGTGGAGTGCGCTCCACCAGTGCGGTGATGACACGGCCCAGCGTCAACAAACTCTGGTTTATGTTCACCGTCTCGCGTGCCCGTATGCCTCTCTCATTGCCTGCCTTTGTCACATTTTCACTTCCAGCCAAATCTACCAGATTAAGTTTGCCGATCTTCAACATTTCTTCGCCGTCGATACCATTTTCGCGAATGTGCACCAAAATCGAGAAAACCGTATGAGAGCGCGATGACTGTGCATTCATCAGCGTGGTGGCAGTCTTACGGCGCTCCTTGCCTTTCTCCAGCAGCTTGTATACGTCGTCCTTACTGTGAACTGGAATCTCCTCAAGGCCCTGTATGATGACCGAACCCTTCTTGGTGCTGTCGTCAAAAATTCGGATTTTTGTACTGTCATCAGAAGAGAGTAGGTCGCACAGTTCTTCGTTGTACAGTTCCAGATAGGAAATGCGCATCGAAAACTCCATTTCCATCATGCGCAACTCGTCGAAAAGATGACTCAGAGCACGCGGAATGATGCCAATATCAGAATCCTACAGCACAGAACAAATATTAATTTCCTTCAAAGGCAGGTAAAAGTGACGAGGGTCTATTGCGCAATTCTTGGAATAAGCTTCGAATCTATCCAGGTCAGTTCTGACACGGAAACCGTAAGTTGCAAAACAGGTTTTTGTCTTAGATGAGGATTGACTGCACAGCACATTATGAAATTTGTTTACTCACATCTTCCCACGATGACTTCAGCTCTGCACACTCAGTGCCCACCATGGTGTGCGTCTTTCCTGTGCCTGTCTGCCCATACGCGAACACTGTGCAGTTGTATCCGGACAGCACTTCTTCGATAAGCGGTGCCACCACTGTGCTGTACACATCCGCCTGCCGCGATTCAATCCCAAACACTCGATCGAATGTGAACTTCTTGGTGAGCTTCGACTCCAGCGAGTGGCGCGTCACAACCTCTCGTGGCGAGATGACATCGATCACCTCTGCAGAGCGAATGATGCGCTCCCGCGCATTCAGTGGCCTGCGTTAGAAATTTGTTCTCACATTGCATTTCACTTGACAAAATATAAAGTTGACAACTCACCTGACGCGCACATAAACCTGAATATTCTGGTTGGATATTTTGCGCGGCTGTTGCTGATTTACTCCGCCGCTAACACCAGACGAAGTGTTCATTGCAGTTTATTGGTGATGTCGTGTTAAGATGAAATAATTTATTGATTCGTCAAATAGAACACAATTCCCCGGTAGAAAATAGTCAGAAACACTGCTTCAAATGTCCGCAGCCAATCGACAGATTCGAAACGACCGTTTGAAATGCTTCGATCAGTTTCGGCAAGTGAGCTGAATTTCAAAAGTGCTGCCATTACACAGTAATGTATTTAGTAAAGCAGCATTGCCAGCATGAAATTATTTGTGGAAGTTTATATAACTGAATAAATAAAATTCACTGGGTAATAAAATTGTTTGTTTTATTACTTTGATTTGAGACAGTCTGTTGCAGTCTTCCGATTTGTTTAGCTTACTATCGCAGCGTATACCTTTTCTACTTTTGTATGGCGATCACAGCTTTCTTAATTAATAACTTCTTTTAATAGTTTAGTGTGTATTATTAATATTGAATGTTGAAACGTACTTCTTCTTTGCCTTTAAAAATTTCAGCATTTATGACGTCCTAGATCAAATATTTTCTTATTCTTCTTTAGCGAAATATGATTAGTAATTAATTAAGTTAGTAATACAAACTATTTTTTCATTGATTAAATTTTAGTTAAAAAACATATAAAATCATTCAGTACAATCCTTATACGGCGCCTAAACGTTGCAGTCTGGTCGTGTGACAAATTGGTTGAAATATGAAAATATTTTATTATATTATATTTTCATATGATACAATCTGCCCAACAGATGCAACTTAGCTTCCCACGTTGAAATTTTTGATACTGTCTAGTCAAGTTGTATGATAAGTCGCCCGTGGAAGGACTAGAGCTCATATTATTTCAGAATATTAGTTAAATAAAAATAAAATAACATAAAATGTCGTTGGTGTTTATTGAATTGAAGTTCAGTCTGGCCTGGAATTCGCTGAACTACGGGATAGTCTTTTAACCCTTTCGCTACAGGTTTTTACTGGAGAAAGTTAAAGTCTGAATTTGATCGATTTAGACTTCTGTGTGATTATATTAAAACCATTCAATAACAACTTTTTTATTTTTATTACCTAACCCATATGACAGCAACCATATCGCTGGGGCTGTAATAATTACTTAAAAATAAGGCATAACTAAAATCGAATATTTCTTCATTTTGTTTCGACTCAGTGGCGGACTCAGCGGGGTGTTTTGGGGGTTGAACCGCCCCCACGAAATTTTAGGATCGACTTTAAACTACATACAAATTAAAAGGCGTTTTATGAATATTAAAGAATTATTTTTTGAAAACCCCACGAATTATTTTTCTGAGTCCGCTCCTGCTTCGACTAAAATAATAAAAAAATGTATCTAAATTGAAGTAAAAAGTCCAAAAAAAAAGTTCTAAAATTGTCTCTGCTTCTTTTTTTTCTACTATGTAAAGATATTACATTCAAAAAACTTGTATATGTATTTCTCTTTTTAATTTTTAATATTCAGCTCATTAATTTTGTATTATTTCTAAACCTTTAAATTATTCTAAGGACGAACAAACGTAATCTTGAAACCATAAAGGGTTCAGACGTTCACAAAGTAGCATGTTGCCATATGGCTACAAAATAGCGAAATGGTTAACTATCAATCGAATACGGTATTTGCCTTTTTTCATTTTGCCACTAGTATTATTATATCTTTGATTCGTGTCCTGGTATTATTATACATGCTTTCAGAATCAACACAATGCTTTACAGACCGCAATGGTTTTTAAAAAAGAATTGCTTATGAGTTGACGCGGCAGCCCTGGTGCCTACTCGTAATTACAACCGGCTTGGACAGGTGTAGTTTCTTCGGAGCTCCACTCACTGCAATGGGTAGTTTCTTTCTTTCTTCTCACCTCACAATCAGTTCAAGCCCGACTTTACTCGAATGTGGACGTATTATCGTATAATCGCGCTCAACGTCATTAAAGTTAATAGAATTTGAGTTAAAGTTAGATAAAAACTGCGTGTCGGGTACTTTCATCTGAGAAAATTACAGTTTTTACGGATTCAAAGACAGCTCGCACAATTGTCCCAACTCAACCAGAGTGCAAAGAGATCGCAAGAAATTGTGTTCACCTGGAGGCACAAGGAATATAATGCGATAAACCGTGAAAGGTGAAGGGAATGAAGTGTGTTTTGTGTTGTTTTATATGCGGGCGAGTGAAGATACTCACGCAGAGTGCGGCTTAACAAGATTTTGTTGTTGTAACTGCCGCTGTAGTTAAATTTGGCATCAAAGTAAACACACGTAAAATGGGAGTTGCGAAAACGCCGATGGCAACGGTCCGTCCGTCAGTCCAATTTACAATAATATCCAACTTAAAGTTCAAACATGTATCGGGTGTTTCGAAATGGTGCGAAATGCGGGGAAGTCGAAACAATTTTTTGGAAATTTGCGAAATTATGTCGCTGACTGGATGAAATACGAATGAGTATGCAATGAATTGGAGAGTAAAGGAAGTGAGAGGAACGACAGCGAATAAATGTGAAATGTGGTGGAGGCGCACAGTGGCGCATGCGTACATTTTCGCAACAAGAAAAACCTGTACGGACGGCTAGACGGAACGAAAAAGCGAACGAGCGAATGTGGAGAACAAATCGACCGCAGGCGGCGCAGAACGGAGAACGGTGTTGTTGATGTTTGCTTTGCCCGCCTGTCAGCCAGCCCTGCTTACTTCACCCGACAAGAATCTCAAGCTCGCGTTTTTGTTCGGCCAATTCCGCTTGTTATTGTAGAGCTGGTCATGGTTGTGGTTGTTGTTGTTGTAGCCGTAGCTGCTGGGCTGAGTGCGAGATACGTTTGGTATTCGAATGTTTGAAAACATGGTAATCGTGATCGAATAAATTCAACAATTTCAACTTCGACTGATGTTTGCTGAGTTGAGAGCGGTTCAGTTCTCTGATGCTGAACGAGTTTGCAGTAGTTTGAATAATCCGCTTATATCAAAAACTTAATACTTTGCTCTCTTGTTCGCGTTTAATTTCAGTTTTCAACTGACCTTTTGGTATCTTGACCAACTATTCATGTTTACAAATACATACACAATGCAAAACCAATTCGTTCTTCTTAATGCCAAAGATGAAATATCTTACACGGCGAAAAAGAGAAAACACCTTTTCGAATTTTAAATCAAAAAGTAAATAACCAAACTCAACAAAAACCAAGAAAAGAAAGCAGAGTTTTTACGAAGTTTTTAGCAGTTTTGTTTCGCTTCTCTTCTTTCGTCATCATCATCATCATCCTCTGCTCGTGTTCATTATCATTTGCAGCAGCGGTGGAGCATTTCCGCGCAATTTAAATTTCGGCTCGTCGTTTTTATTTGTTTTGTTGTTGCTTGTGCTTTCTTATTACGCGAAAAGACAGACCGTGGCCAAAGAATCTCGTTTGCATACATTGGCCGAACAGCGATAGTGATAGAGGTGGAGGCGCAAGGAGAGGGAAGCCCAGTGGTGCTTTCGCAAGACGAGCGTAAAACCAGCGCCAAGCCAAAGTTGACGAGGCCACATTGTCTGTGGGTTAGTGCTTGTTGAATTTCGAAACGTTCGCCGAAATGTAAAAGCCAGCTACAGCCGAAGACAGTCACAGTGACAGCGACACAGCGACAAAGTAGCAAAGGAAAAGCAAGAAAACCATTTCAGCACATTTTCCTCCCGTTGCTTCATTGCAATAATCGTAATTCATGCACGTCTGCGCCTTATAGCCCCCTCGCCTTCAGTCGGTTGAATGTTGTGATGTCTGAAGTGTCCGAAGTGCGCGTGCGCGTGTGTGTGTTTGCCGCAGTGTGAATGTTGCACAAACAAACAATTCATATTTTTTTGCTCACCTGAGGTGCGACGTTGAGTTGGTGGGCCAGTGGGCCGTTTACACTTTACAAGTAAGAAACGCGAAACAATACGAGATGCGAGGGGGGCGGTGTAAATAATTAAGTGCCATCATAAAAACATTAAAGACACTTTTGTAACGGAAGCGCTGCATTCACACGCTTAGTGCCGCTAATTGCCGTCGAATGATGACTCGATGCTATTAACTTGAACAAGAGTGGGAATGGACGCAAGTTGGTTCGTATTTCAAACCGCTGTATTTTACCTTTGAAAGCATGTGGATACGCGGATTGTGGACGCGATTAATTTTCCACAAGTGTTAGCTGTCAGATTATAGTTTTAACTATGAATTTGTCCCGCGGTTGTATGAAATCGAATCACTGTGCACTGGAGGGACATCGAGACTAGAATGTCTGGGTATATCAAACGTATTAGAAAAGATTCAACTTTCCCAGACCATCTCGCAGTTTCAATCAATCGGAATACAGACAGTTCTGAAAAAGCTACATTTTCTTTGTTCATTTCTATGACTATCGCCAATCTGTTTTTTGGAGTTAAGGCTCCGCAAGTGCTTAACAAATACAGTGTACATTCGTAGTTACTAAGTATCTTCATTAAACGATCCAATGGTTCGCTCCAGTGAGAAGCTGATGAGTTTATACTCCTCAAAGGTGTGGTGCTACAGTAGAGTACAAATCCAACCTAATCCTACCTAATTCTGTGGTCAAAAGCAATAGCCGTTTAAGTCGCTTTAAGAAGAAATTGAGTTATGGATGTCACCATGTTCCCTTGGCTGTGCTCTACGTTCTTGTAAAATCGGGGAGTTTGTAACTTTTAAATAAAAAAAGTTATTACAAAAAAACCTATTCGCGTTAGTACTTTTATCAAATATTCGCCTTAAACTTTAAAACGAGATTGCTCGAAGCAGCAAATTTCGACTTAGGCGGTTATTGCTTTTGACCACAGAATTATTGTGCAGTGTTTTTGGTACCTAAATTTTCCAATTCGATTCAAAATAGCATCTTTAAGTAAAAAATCCAGATTAAATTTACATTTGAGCGCCTTTTTCTAAACCACTAACGTAGATGTAAACTAAATTAGTTAGTTAAGTAAGTTGAGTTCAGCATATCCATTTTGCTTTCCTTAAGAAGATATCTGTTGACCAAATAGCGTTGCTAGAGTTTTCTTATAAACAGTTTACAAAATGTTTTTCAACCGCCTAACATTGTATGAGAGCTGGGATGTTGTAGAGATGGTGGAAAGCTGTCCAATCCCACTCTCATCCTTACAGCTGTTATAGCGAGAATTAATATGATATTCTTTGTTTTTCGCAGCGTATCTATATTGATCAGTGATCCGTTCAGATAACTGTTATTTCACGTATATCTTCACGAACCTTAGATTACCAAATCTTACATCATAGAGCTTTATTAACTTCAACACCCAAATAAAGCTACCAACGCTTAGTTAATAAAGCTAAATTTAATTAGCTAAAGTTTAGACTTGAATGAATCCAAAAAAGTAACTTCGTGCACGTGTTGTGAACTAAGGAATTCAAAGCAGCAACAAATTCTCTAACATATATTCCTTCCAATTTAAATTTGGTTGCCTTCTACCTTGAATATTGTTGGCCAACTTGGAGTATCATCTCGAAGATCTGTCTTGTTGGAGCCAAATTTTTACTATGTCTATGTTGCTGTACAATTCAAACAGTTCGCTTTTGTATTGAATACGGCACTTCTTCTATGGTTCAGTAATTAATCTTATGCGAAGAGGATCTCAGCTCGTTTGAAGTATCCTTTTTTTGAACGAGATCAAAAAAGTTGTATTAGTGTACGTTAAGGTCTTTGATTCTGCAACAGAAGGAGGATAATAAGTGCTTTTAGAAGTTTGGGCCTAGAACATTGTTGGAAGAGGACTATGATTTTTAGTTGTTTATAGAGCCCAAAGTGACAATTGCTTTCAGAGTCATTTTCGATTGGCGTCATTTAAATGTTAATGTGCTAAAGCTGATATAGAGATAGACAAAGTCAAAGATAGAAAAAGTATTAATATCAAATGTATGTTGAGAAAGGACAAAGTAGCGTCCAACAATAGTAAGGACTGTGCCAGAAAAAATCCGGAAATACAGTTTGACCTGTAACTACGAAAGGTTTTGTCTGACAACTTTAAAATTTTCAGCCCTGATTCTTTAATCCTTATACATATTTTCTAAATTTAATATAATATTTTAAACGGTGTTTTACTAAAAATGGAGTCCAACGAAAACGCTAACCGAAATATTATTTTGCACACTTATCAGCAATATAGGCATTATCGAAAAATGAAATTGCCAAAAAAATTAATGTACCCAAATCTACTGTTTATGATGTCATAAATAGGTATGAACAACGTTTTACTGTCGAAAGAGCCGCTGGTTCTGGCCGTAAAAAGGGATTTCAGCTCCCTGACTTACAGAAAGAAGTTTTACAGGAGTTCAAGAAACACCCAAACAATTCTGTAAGAGATATGGCCTTAAAATTTGGAGTATCGCCATCAACTATACAGAGATACAAAAAGGAAAGAGGGATGAACATATTTGTAGCTCAGAAGGTACCAAAGAGAACTGAAAAGCAGGAACGTGCAGCAAAAACGCGCTGCAGAAAGTTATACGAAAAATGTTTACCACAATTTGACTGCGTTTTAATGGATGACGAAACGTACTGTAAGTCTAATTTTAAACAGCTTCCTGGCAAAAAATTTTACACGGCTTCTAAAAAGGGAGAGGTCAAGGAAAAATATAAAGAAATAGGAACTGAAAAATTTGGTTCCAAATACATGGTTTGGCAAGCAATTTGCTCTTGTGGATTGAAAACTGATTCTTTTATTACTCAAGGCACTATTAACCAAGAAATTTACATCAAAGAATGTTTGGAAAAAAGAATTGGGCCTTTTATCAAATCTCACCGAGATTCATTAGTATTTTGGCCCGATTTAGCAACTTCCCATTATGCCAGGAAGACTGTGCAGTGGTATATTGCAAATAATATGCAATTTGTTGCTAAAGATTGCAATCCCCCAAATACCCCAATGTTGAGGCCTATTGAGCGGTACTGGGCTATAATTAAACGAGAACTAAAAAAAGAAGGAGGAGCAGCAAAGGACATTAAATATTTCAAAAGAAGATGGAATAAGGCGGCTAAGACTATTGAAGAAACCACTGTGCGGAACTTAATGGCAGGACTCAAGGCAAAGGTACGCAGCTTTTACAGGAATAAAGATTAATCTAAGAATAAAATATGTGAAATTAAAAATAATGAATGTATGTGACTGATTAATGAAATAAAAGTTTAAGTTTTATAAAAGCAAATTTTCTATGAATTTTTTCTTGTTTCCGGATTTTTTCTGGTACAGTCCTTAGCTACTGAAACATAGTGCTCTGCCTTGCCCTCATTCATCGTATTTAGAATTGTTAGCATCATCATACAGAGTTATAGTAGAATCCAATTTATCGACTTTAAAATCTATATGAAGACTGAATCTGACTTTAATGAGTTAAAGTGAAATCGAGTTTAATTGTAAATCGAAATTTAATTATTTGAAAATGCAATTTGGTAACAATTATCTTGGCAAAGCGTCTATGCATAATGAAATTGACTTCTAAATCGGTTTTATTGATTTCACTTGCGCTAAAACGAATTGCATTTATCTGTTTTTATTGATTTCGACGATTCGATTGGTTCAAAAATGCGCTCTTTTGAAAACGTTGAGAAGCTTACATAACGCGATGCAGATTCGCATGGAAATCCATTCTCTTTGCATGAGTCACTTTGCGGCTACGACTGTCTGGCAACGTTTCCCGAATATGCAAAATTCAGTGAAAATTGCAACTGCAATTGTTATTACTTCACGCGGCAAAAACACATCGCGGCCAACTCGCTGCGCATGCGCGCAATGAAAGCTGCAGCAAGCCAGACAGTTATCCTCAATGCAGTGCTACCAACACACACACACACGCACACTGCTGTTGGCTCTTTCGATTGTTGATCAGCGAAAATGCATTTGTCATTCCATACGGTCGCGTCGAAACCGTCGATCATGTTCATATCGCAGTGGCTGCAGCATCCCACAACTGCAACAACAAAACGTAGCTGAGCTTGCAGAGTTGCGCGCAATTTATCAAAAGGCCGGGCCGTTACTTGCCACAGCTCGCCGCTGCCAATTGAGTTGGCTGGCTTGCGGGCTCAGTAAACGCGAGTGCAGCTCTGTTCCCGGGCTTATTGGTGAATAGTTTCACTTGTTTTTACGTGTGTGTGACGTACTTGCAGCGCCGCAAATGGACGCGTTCAAGCACTTCGCGCCGATGTAGTTGCGCGTTGTTTAATGTTGCTGAGATTGAAGTCTGCCGTTCATGGCAATCTTCGGATCAACCGGTGACTTTTTAGCCATCGCTGATGCTGCCGCGATGGTGTGAAATACTTCAAGACACGACCACACCAAATAACGAAGAAAGAAAGAAAACCTCCGATGAAAGTATGACGAGGCGTAACGTGGTAAGCGACCAGTGTTCAGAAAACATCCGCTTTGACCAACGGCTGCTCACATTTTTTTCGAAAAACGTAAACACGACGCTGTAAATTTTCACCGGATCGTAAATGGACAACTGCACTTATGACCAGAGAGAAGCGAAGAAAAAAAAACAAAGAAATATTTGTGCAGCGCGCACGCACCAAAAAAAAATCATGAAAAGAAAACAAAAACTTGTTAAATACTTGAAAAGAAATGTTCAATGCTCAAGAAGAGAAAGATATGTTGTGCGTTCAAGATGTTAAGTAGATATGTATGCACATGTAATTATGTGCGTACAATGTGTAAAACTGGGTCGTTACGATTTCCTTTTCATGCGTTACATATTTTGAAGCTGTGCACTCACTTATGCACAAACAAAGATGAATGCTTCACAGTGAAATTTTCAATGTTCGTTCAATGTTATTCCTCTCTGTATGTGTGTTGTCTGAAGGCTGAGAGGCTTTAGGTGCTCGTCAGTTATACCGGTTTTCAGTTCAGCGTTAAGGATTGCATTGGAATGCCTTCCTTGTCATACCATCATGTGGTTTTCTGACACTGGGACCAATTTACTGTCAGTTCCAGGGTATGGTTTTCGTCTGAATTTAATGTTGTTGACAAACAACAAAACAATTACATTCGCCATGTGGATTCAATTGCTGTTTCAAATTTATTAAAATATTAGTAATATTAAACAAATTATATAAAAGATTTTAACTTTATTTAGGCCCCAACAATACTCATAAAAAAAACAGTAAAATCAATCAATTAACCATTTTTTTAAGTCAATTGTTTATTTTGGAAAAAACCAATTAAATCCATCGATTAAATCATTAAATCTATTCTAAACTGAAATATCTCAATGTTACTGAATACATTGTATTTAATATTATCGTTATCTTCATTATCTTTATTATCACCAGCCTTATGTTTTGTATCCTAAAATGCATTATTATTTAAATTATCAATAATTATGGGAAATATTCAGAAAACTTTGCCTTGAAATTACTAACATTAAAAATTAAGTTTAAGCGCTTCAAAATCCATTTGCAAAGCAGGAGTACTTTATTGCAAAAATTAGATTGAAGTAAGCTTTAAAAATTCCAACAGTTTTTCCAAAATTTTAATTTTTAACAATTTTAAAGTCTTATGAACAGGATCGAAAAGCAATAACCGCTTAAGTCAACCTAAGAAGAAATTAAGTTATGCATGGCACCACGTTCCCTTGACTGTGCTCTACGTTTGTTGTAAAATCGAGGAGTTTGTAACTTTAAAATAAAAAAGTTCTTAATAAAAACCTATTCTCATTCCCATAACGAACACACTACGCGCTAAAACTTTAAAATGAGATTGCTCGAAACAGCAATTTTCGACTTAGGCGGTTATTGCTTTTGACCACAGATATAGAGTCGACCAAAAAATTAGGTCCTTATAAGAAATTCAATATTGGCTGAAATCATTTTAATCCGTTTCATTCGGAGTCGAAATATAAATTTAATTAATTACAAGAACTTTCATTTCACTAAATCACCAATTGACGTTGTAAAGATTAGACATGTATTCTGGAGGTGGTTTCGTTCACCATCTATATTTGTATTCCTACAAGAGGTAATTCCAATGCTGTAATCCTTAACAATCGTGTTTGTCTTTGAAATCTCATTCACAAATTTCCAAAGTGCAATAAAGTAGCATTCACAGCGGCCGCTTGTTTAAAACACGATTTACACGTATCAGTGCAAATATACATACACGCAAACAAACATATGTTAATGTATGTATGTATGTTTATGGTTTACATGAATACTCAATGGTCGCTTGCTTTTTTGCCGTGTGACATTTACAATCGAACGTAAAACTCGAAGGCTATATCGTATCTTTAACAATGGTCTTTTCACAACCACTAACCAGTTTAAGTTGGTAGTTACACTTGCAAAGATTTTTAAGTATAATATTATGCATTTCATACTAATAAAAAAGTTGATTTAGATAAGGTCATTAGAGCCCAAAAATAATAATGAATAATGTAAATAATAATGAAAATGATCAAATTCCAACTTCCAATCAATTCATACTACTCGACTTTTTTGCTTTTCCTACAAAATCTTCCTAAAGTCATCTTTGTAAGTTTTAAAATGAACAATAACTGGTAGTCAAAACGATTAAAACCCATAGATGAGAAAAATATTCGAAGCTAATTTGATCAAATTGCACCAGCGCCTTCGATGATGACGTGCAAAAACAGGACTTTTTTAATACCAAATGTTTTTCATTCGACTTCTTGTTTACTCGATTTTGACGAATAGTCTCCCATTGTTGTTATTCCTTTTTCTAAATAGCTAGTCAATGAAAACCATTTTAAGAGAATTCAAAAAAACCAAAGCCAAAACCTTCTCTGCTGACTGCTGGGTCATTTTTGAGCAATTCCACTGGTCTCCACACATTGTTTTGATTCTTTGATACGTTCATCAACTGTCACTATTCGATGCATGATACTCTTTCAATCATACATAAAGATGGCCAAATTTCTCTACGAATTAAGTTTGCTGTCAAATGCGTTTTTTACTCAAATATTTCTGTAAAATGGAACTTCATGTAACTTCACTTTCAGAGCTTTCAATATGAAACAATGCATTTTTCAAACAAGTTTTGAGTTGTTATCTAAACAAGATGTCCTGATTGACCTTAATTAAATTCAGCTATCCACCGTTTTATTGTTGCAATTAGGGAAGCAGCTTCTTCTGCTTCATGAATCAGGTTCATGTTTGATTTTATTACTGCTCATTCTTTTTGTATTAAAGAATTCCATGAAATCACTGAGCCACTTCGAACGTAAATAACAAACTAATGAATAGATTTCACTGAAACTACAGTAAAAGTTCGAGGGATGACAAAAGGGAAAAATATATACGGGTTTGCTTGTGTTTGCCTCACCCTCTCTGAAGAATAGATCACAGTACATAGATCACATAGAAGGTCTGCTCTATTTGACAGACTGTTCGAAGAGCAAATAATATGGTTTGTCCAAGCACACAATTGGTTTTTCTAAACAGTTCACAGCATATTTGAGCTTTGGTATTAGTAATAAAAATGTGTTTTTGTGGTTTTTCTGCCACAGATTTCAGTTCAGTTGGTCACTAACAATAAAAATATTAATGTTCGACATTGAATATTAATAATTATTAATTAATAAATAAAATATTGCAAATATGTATTGTTATGAGAGAAATACTCCCTATGCAGAAATAACGATTGACACACCTTTTCAATCAGTTTTAATTGCTGCCTTAATTTGATTGACCTCATGGTTGGTAGATTGGCATTTAATGTTTTTGAAGTTAAGTCGACATTGCCATATTTCGAATGAAAATTTAGTAGTTCGATATACTTTTAAATCAATTTCGTAAAATGCATAACTAAATATTTAGTTCCCTGTTAAAAATGCTTTACAAATTTTTAAGCGTGTAGTTTGAAACCGATATTCACTCAATAAGTACGTTTGCGGTTATCTACGGTAGGAGAGTCAAATTACTAGTGGTTTGATTTTAACACAATCGAATTTTTGCTACTCTTATGTGTACTGGCAGTATTCTGATGCTTGTTTTAAATAATTTATAAGAGCATAAATATTGCTTCGAATTTGGTTTTAGTTTTCTAGATTGGCCACAACTTTGCTGACTACAGTTAGGTGTGTTGTGGTTAGATATCTACATATGTGTGGATGTGTTACACATATGCATATCTAATGTATAAAACAAATCTATAAAAAATGTTCAATATAGCCAATATGGATGTTGCACTGTGCGACACAATCATATGTGGCCACTTGCCAAATTTGTGGTGATTAATGATTGCTTTTTCTCCATTTTCAAATACTGTCTTCTTCGTAATGGCATACAATTTCACGGCATTAGACAAGTCTATGTATTATTATATGAGAGTTGTTTTAAAGTATATAATAAAAGTATACAAAAATAACTAATTACTAAAAACTAATTGTAAGCTGCGGAAAACGGTCATCCACTCCCGGCACTAATATTCGCACCCAACGTGAAACGCGCCCAAATGCTAAAGTTCGCATTGACAGTGTGGCCAATGGTTTTGGCTTGGCTGCAGTGTGCACGCGCAAACGGCCTTAACAACTAAGCGGGATATTTCCAATGATTGTTTCTTCGTGCGCCATTTTTCTCTTTCAATTTTAAACGTTTTGGTTGGGCTCTGTACTGCGCCCAGTGCCACCGAAATTTAGACTTTAATTGATCAGTTCCGTTTGGTTTGGAGGGATACAAAGCAAAATAAGATTGCAAAAATGTACCACGCTTTCGAATTGGTATTTGCTGGCGATATTGTTGTTGTTGTTGCTGCTTTGAGCCGAGGTTATTTGCATCGAGTGCGGAGCTGCGTGAGTCACGTCTATTATTAGCGCCACGCAAAAAGTGTTAGGCGAATGTCGGCAGAATGCGGCAGTTACGCGGAAAGAAAAAACCATTTAAATGGAATCGAAGTGAGAGTGTTTCACTTTTGTTAATGTTGAGTGCAAATGCCGCATACCGCGATGTTAATGATTTTCGAAGTGCCGGCATAGCTTCCACAGTCTTTGTTGTCAATACGTAGCAAACAAGTTACAGAGCGGTGGGGGCAGTTTGTGAGCCATTCGACATAAGTTTAGGGAATTATAGCGGATATTTTTAAACCGGAATAGGCTCTATGATGCATTAGATAATAACTTGTTTGCGGGGGTCCTCTACTGTCGCGGTTTCGAAAAATCGATTTTTTTTCGACAATAAATTTTACACACGAAAAAATCGATATACTTGCGAAACTAGGGGCCAAATGTAGTAAAATTGCGTTTGATAGAGGAAGTATTAAATTTTGTATATCCTTAATTAATAAAGTTAGAAGGATGAAATGTGTCAAGGATGTAGTAGTGTACATATTAGTCCATAAGATATATTAAAAAAAAACTATTGGAGAATTGCAGGGATATTCAAGGATAAAGTTTTAAAAGGATATTTTCAATACCTCTTCGTCCTTTTGCACGAAAAAATTTAATTTTCTAAGATTCTAATGATTTTTCTCTTTCATTTGGTACCCATATTGTTATTCTATAACGCGCTTAATGTTTGAAATAATTCCTTGAAATAAACATATCCTTGATTTTCAAATTTCAAAGTCCTTTAAACAAAATCCTGACGTCAGAGAGAAAAACTAAAAACGCAGTTTTACATTTTACATTTGGCCCCCTAGTTTCGCGAGTATATAGATTTTTTCGTGTGTTTTGCAATTTTTTGATTTTTGTCGCATGGTGTTATAGATTGTTTTATGTCATGTGAAAGTGAAATCAAATACCTAATATTTATAGATTTCACTTTCACATGAAAATTTAATGCAGAACATGCTTCAAGGTTCTATTTTAAGACATCAAATGATCTATAATATGTTTATTGAAATCATATTGAAGTCAAATATTAATTGATTTCACTTCAATGAAATGAAATGAAAATGAAATGCAAGACTTGCTTGTATATATATTTTTTTAATGACGATATTTTAAATTTAAACACATCCGTTCATAGGGAAACTTGTGTGACCCACTTAAAGTCCGAAATAAATTAAATAGTTTCTGTAGCCAATAGAAATTATATTATAGAATTAAACTGAATACAATACAGAACCGAACTGAATACTTGCAATGGTTTTAATACAATTTAGTTTTCCAAAAAAACACAAAATACAAATATTCATAACAAAAAAGCTATGGAATTAAGTAATTTTTTAAATTAAATAAATGCACATATGACACGTTTCTATAAACACATTGTTGCGAATTACTGATTATAAACAAAGAAACCGTGCGACGCTGATATCGGTACATAGTAGATAATGCAACAAATTTCATAGTTTAGCTTTTTTTTTACCATTTATAGCAAAAATTTTAATTTTTAAGCACGTACGAATTTATTTTACGAAAATAGTGTCTTAGGAGGGTTGAAACTATTTCAAACAATATCCAAATGCAAAATAAATACATTTTAATTCTCAAAATAAATATGTAGGGGAATTCTTTGTAAAGTGCCACCCCATAGCTTTTTTGCGCATAACTCGTTAGAAAATTAACATATCGCCTATGTTTACATACCGTTGGAAAGAGGATTTAAAGAGCTATGATGGTCCAAGGTAACACTTCATTTGAATTTTTCGAAAATACGAATTTTAAGCCAATTTCCCAAAGTGTTCAAAATCGACACCCTAAAATTTTTTAATGTAAAGTGCCACCCCCTAAAAAACCGCTAAAAACGTAAAAATCTCAATGATGGTCTCAAATGCATGATTTAGAAAATTTACGAAAGATTTTTGAATTTAATTTGAATTGAATTGAAATTAAAGGAAAGGAAATTAATAAACAAAACTGAACTAATTTATTCCTCATGATAGTATTAGAGCAAAATTGGCTAAGAACACTTTAAATTCATCGTAAGGACAATTCCGAGCAATAACAAGTAATTTTACCGATATAGGACCACAAAACAATGAAAAAAGGGGGGTGGCACCTTACAAAGAAAAAAAGGTGGCACTTTACATTTTTATGTCATTTTGGAAATCATTGTATAAATTTGTTCCTTTTACGATATGCTCGGATATCATTTCGAATTATGAAAAACCATTAAAATTTAAGTCCAACACTGATATTTTTTATAAGGTTTTGGTTACTTTTTCACCGCAAAACAAACCTTCAGTTTACATTTTTATGTTTTTTCTTTACCAAATTTGACACTTTTATTTACCCAGACCGTGTTATTGCGTCTGTTCCCTCAAAAACCACATTAAAATTGATGTTGACATATATACCTCAAGTGACAATATGCATTTTTTTTCTTGGATTGCTGCAACGTGGTGGCACCTTACAAAGAGTGACACCTTACAAAGAATTCCCCTATAAAAACGTGCTGTATATTTTTGTTCTCTGAGTTCACTCTTTTAACGTGTTTCTGTTAGGTTCAAGCCCATGGAACCATTTCTTTTGAGTATTAACTGTATTCATTTTGGACCTAATTCTACGTTAATTGCCAGATTTGTTTGTATTTTCTTCTCAGATACTCAATATGAGAAGGCAGTTAAAGAATGAAACCTTTTCTTTTCTATATACCACATTGGTTGAGTTATAATGTGAACTTATAAATCTCAGACCTGCACTTCAAGCAATGAGTAAGTACTCACTAAGCCACTGTTGCCGCAATGGCGATGAAACGCAATAAATGTTGAGGAGTTACTTTAGTCTCGAAATTTCAATCTGACACCTACAAAAGCAAACTTTTAGTTAACTTAAGCAAACTTAAGTTAATGTGAAAAACGAGAATCAGATACGCAAAGCACAGATTGATAATTTGTTTCATTTCACTTTAAAATAAGCCGATTTAAGTTACACGAAATTTACACAAAACTGTGTTGAGTTTTTTTTAAAGCAACGTAAAAATTTCACACATCTCACATCGATGTCAAAACGTTAAAGCATTTTGCTAATTTGAATGCCATGAATCGTGACTGAAGCACGTCTTAATAACAATTGAAAAGGTTGACCAAGCCGCTGCATTCAAGTACTCCAGATTGTAGTG
Source organism: Melieria omissa (assembly GCA_963971225.1). NCBI lineage: Eukaryota > Metazoa > Arthropoda > Insecta > Diptera > Ulidiidae > Melieria > Melieria omissa. Next base: position 105,864,810 of record OZ020268.1, on the reverse strand, counting down.
AGGTCATTCAACTGATGTCTTCGAGCCCGCTAAGCAGCTTAACTTGGACGCAAGTGTGTTTTGGAGATTTTGGCTTTTTCAAATGATCAATACAACTACTTAATGATGTCTCCCTTGGCTCGGGGGGGACAATGGGTTTGAGTTCGATAACAACAATTAATTTTGCTGTAATTTTTGTTATTTCCCAGATTTCTCTACCGAACACCGATACACAGAGCTCAGTCGCAATGGGAACGAAAATCGAGTATGTGGACAGCACACATCTGTACGCGACCAAGTACATACGCAACTCAAAGGCCATCGCCGTACTGTGGGCCATTTTCACAATTTGCTACGCAATCATTGGCATTGTGGCTTTTGTGACGCCGGGTAAGTCAGCCAGTGGTCAGTTGTGGCGACTACAGTGCAAATTTCAACGCTAAGTTGTGTGCTTTTTCGTTGTTTGTGCAGAATGGGTTGGCGACCCGGACAGCGACAGCGCCGGTCGTTTGGGCCTGTGGCAAGTGTGCCAGCGAGACGAGATATTCGACAATTGCAAACGGCGCTGGGAGGGCATCTTGGCAGTGCCGACATTCTCGTTTCAGGTGCGTTCGCGGCGCTGCTTTGGAGATTCGACCTTGCGGCCGACTACAACATGCACGTATCTATAAGTTTTTACATTTAATTAAAATTGTTTTTGTTTGTTTCGTTCTGCTTTTATTCTGATGTCACACACACACACACACGCGCACCTGTACAGTTAGCGACATTCTTTATGCTGGCCGCTGTGGCATTGGCCTTGCTCACAATATGCTTTTTGATATTTTTGATCTTTATGAAGTCGACAAAAGTTTTTCACATCTGCGGTTGGCTGCAAATCATATCAGGTCAGTATTTATTAAATCGTTGTTGTTGTTGTTTTTGTTCTTAATATTGTTATTGTGCTGGAATTTCGTTGCCGCTGTTGTTTTTATTATTTTTATTGTGTTGAAATATCTTTGTTGTTGGCCGGAGTTTTGAAATGACAGAAATGTGAGAATTAGTTTCGCTTTTATTTGGGACACATTTTAAAATAAACAAAAAATACGAAAGCATGTACAAGGGGGGAAACTTTCAGCTGATTGCAATGCAAATTCGGCGCGGCAGCTCTGTGTTGTTTGTCGTCAGCGTTTTAGAATTTCGCTGGCATTTGCAAATTTACCATAAACCAAATACAAAATATTATATATAGTAAAAAAAAGTGGCTGACAACGTTTTGTTGCAGTATCGACTTGTGCAATTTTTCTCTTGAAATTTTTCAGCAGCTTTGAAACAAGTAAAGGTAGTGCAATCATGGAAGAAAGTAAGCGACATTTTGCTTGTCTAAGCTGAGTCCGAATCTGTTCCACTGTCCTTTGGTTGGTAGATAGTTGGTTAGTTGAGTGATTGCTGCCACAGCTGGGGATCAGAATTAGTACATAAAGTGCCTTTCTGGTGCCACATCCTTATTTGTGTTGGTATTAAAAGTCAGTTTTCAGTTTTTTTTGTGGAGATAGCGGATGCACAGATCACTGATCTACACAACTTCCTCGTGAAGACCAAATGGTTCCCAAAAGATCCTGTCTGGATCTACAGGGAACCGAACAAAGAGGGAAAGGCACCGGTAAATATTAAAAATGAAGGGAATCACAATGGGCCCAACAGCGCCTCCGAGTGGAAGTGCAAAAATTTAGTTATGTGATTCTGGAACTGTAGAAGCTTCCTGATCCGTCTTCCTGCAGACGGTGAACATGCGTTAAATCACGTTTCCAATTAAATACCTGTTGTGTAAGCCTTCAAACAAGGACCTGGGTTAGGTTAGTGGAGCCTCAAATAATGTCACTTAAGACTTGTGTGGTACCGCACAAACTTTGACTATACGACTATGACTGTTAACCCTAAACTATACAATGGAGCAACCATGACGTATTTCTAAATTTCAGGCATCGTTTTTTTTTGTCTTTATTATTTATTTAGTATTATATCATTATTCGTTAAAGATCCTTATTAGACTTTTAACCAGTCACCTTTTAAGCGATCAAAGTCTAATTTACAATTTAGAAAAAAAAACACTAAATGGTATTTGTATATATTTGCAGCAATATGTATGATTGTGACATGTGCGGCATATCCGTTCGGCTGGAACTCGGATGATTTCCGAAAGATTTGCGGACCAGATGCGAATCGCTTTGAGCTGGGACTGTGCGGCATACGTTGGGCTTATCCGCTGGCGATAATTGGCTGCATTGATGGCGTTGTGCTGGCCACACTTGCCTTCATATTGGCCACTCGACATGTGCGCCTGCAGGCGGATACAATGTACCAGAGCTCACTGTACAAAGGTATGTGAAGCGAATGCGCTCGAACAAATGTTTACCACTCATGTGCCGCCCTCCATTGACAGGTGAAATCAACAATGCCTACATTACAGACGCTGTCAGCTTGGCCGGCTCACGGAAATCGCTGAATTTGCAGCCCATTCTACTGGTGGCGCCACCGCACAACATTCCCACCAACGGCGACGATACGATATCGCAGTTTAGCTCGCGAACGCCAAATCACCGATACCGACCCGATTACCCAATGCATCAATTCTGAGCGACTGTCGCTCCAGTCATGGATGAGTGTAATTTTTGTAGCATACATTTAGGCGCTGATAGGCAGTAGAACGCAAAAACAGCGACAGGCGGTATTTGCGTTTTGGCATTGCGAGAAATTTCGCGTCCGAACAAGCCATGGACTGATGACCCTTCGATTGGGCTTTGTGTTGACATTTTGTGGGCTTTTGATTTACTGTAAATATAATTGTAATTGTATTTAATTATAATGTAATACATAAAGTTGCACATGTGCGTGTGTAGCTGCTAATGTTAAGAGAAAATAAATTATTAATTTGATCGCGACAAGGTTTTATTTCACTTACTCATGATTTTTGGTGAATTGGGGAAACCCAATCGAAGCCTTATTAAAAATGTGGAGCTTATTAAAGCTGCTATGTTAAAATGTTTTCTTAATACAGTCTTGTCTGGGTATAGTGAACACCCAAAATAGTGAACACCTCGATATAGTGAACACCCAAAATTTGATATGGAGCCTCTAAATATTGAAAAAAATTTTAATCGAAAAACAAAAAGTGTTTTTTGAGCAAATAAAACGAGTTTTTGAACAAAAATGTTAACCTTGATGTAGTGAACAACCTCGATACTGTGAACAGGCCTTGCAATAATAAGTTCACTATATCCAGACACGACTGTATTTTGTTTAACATGAATTTGTTTTTTTATTTAATTTCTATTTCTATGACTAAACTTTTATTTAGCATTAACAAAACTGTGTATGAGTATGATGGCCTTTCCGATTCTTGAAAAAATTTGGAGCTTTGTATTTAAAGCTGTTGAAATGAAATATAGGAACGAATGGTCGCTTCTCTATACTCTATCTCTGCTCCTCTTTTTATATTGTACACTTTTGATTTGTCTTTAATTTTCATTCATTGTAAACCTTCCACCAAAAAATCTATAAAAAAAAATTGCACTTATGCTAAATTTAATATATAAATGATCTGAAATATATATCAACAGGTGTTTATGAAGCATGTGTAAAGCATGTTTTTCAAAATATGTCGCTTACTATATTTTTTATGGCTCTCAACAGGTGAGAGATACCTTTACCTAGACACACTGTACAGGTGTCTAGGTATAGGTATCGAACACCTCGATATAGTGAACACCCAAATTTTAACATGGAGTACTCTAAATAGTGAACAATCGAAAACCTCTAAATAGTGAACAAAATTTTGAAAGCAATTTCAAGCAAAAAGCAACAAAAAACACAATAAAGAATCAAAAATTAAAGAGGGTATTCCCCTATTTTGTTGTTTTCCTGTTGATTGTTACAAAATCAGCTGTTTCTTGACCTTAGTGGTTATGTTTTTTGTTGAGTGCAAACCGATTGTTGTTGAAAGTAGGGCTTTTCTATTTTTACTTTAGTTATATCTTGAATTTATGTACACAAAGTGTATTTTGAGCAAATAAAACGAGTTTTTGAACAAAATTTCTAGCCTTGATATAGTTTCTAGCCTAAATACTGTGAACAGGCCTTGCAATAATTAGTTTACCATATCCAGACACGATTGTATTCAGTATCGCGAATGTTGAAATCACGAGCAGCGACAACTGCCACATCCAAAATGCTTCAAAATCGTATGGTTATTTCAGCATTCAAGATTTTAGTTGGTTTAAAAGGTGCTAGAAATTTTTATTTAAGTATAGATAATTCTGTGGTTAAAAGCAATAACCGCTTAAGTCGACTTAAGATGAAATTGAGTTATGGATGCCACCACGTTCCCTTGACTGTGCTCTAGGTCATTGTAAAATCGGGGAGTTGGTAACTTTACAATAAAAAAAGTTATTAATAAAAACCTATTCGCATTCTCATAACGAACAAACTACGTGCTAAAACTTTAAAACGAGATTGCTCGAAACAGCAATTTTCGACTTAGGCGGTTATTGCTTTTGACCACAGAATTACAATCACAAATCAAATAATTTCACTGTTTTTGCAGATTTTTCAGGCATTTGTATTCCTTCGCTATGTGGTAAGACAGTCATTAAACACGCCTAACGCTTTTGGCGCAAAGCTTAATGAAAATAGCAAATACATAAACCATCAGTGAATTGAAATGAAATGAAAGCTTTATTCAGCACAAAAGTATGCAGTAGAAATTTACAAAACATTGAAACAAGAAGAATGCGAGTCATTTGGTAGTAGGTCATTGCCAGACTTGAGCCGTTTCGGCTGTACCGTAGACTGGCCAAATGGTTTTAAATAAAAATTAGTAATTTATTTGAGTTTTCCAGAAATATTTTAAAGTTTATTCAATTCTAATTTTTGTAAATATGTTGATGTTTAATGGGCTGTAGGCAAGGTCCCTGAATATAAAACAATTCTTTCAGCTTCAACAGCTCATCCCATAATCTTGAAACGAACAGTGTTTTGTGTATGAAGAAAATTAGTAAAACTTTTGTAATTCCTTGAAAAGGTCAGCGAATTGCTGACGAACACTTAAGGAAATAGTGACGTTTCACCTATCACCTCTGCCCTTACAACACATAAGACCATCAACATCTGACCAAATATAATTTATATATAAATTTCTAGTTATAAGAATAATATTGCTCACTGCTTTTATATCATATATGTATTAGGATATTTTTTCAAATATTAATTGAATTTGTATTTTGATTTTTAAATTAAGTAAATGGAATTGCTTATTTACCAATTTTCTCAAATACTTATATATGTATGTCAAATTGCGAAACACTTTCATCTCCTTGAATAGCGCGTTTAGTAATGGAAAATAGTTTTTGGGTGTAAAAAGTTGTTTTTTTTAATCTCTGAAGAGATCAGCAACAGTTGCTGACGTAGTGAAGATACACCATTATTCTCGCACAGATAACTCATCATGATGAGTTATCTGTGATTCTCGCTTCATTCATCTTTTTATTATTTAAGGGGGTCCTCTTGTACAAACGGTGTTTTTTAAAGCTTTTTTGGGGGATTTTTTTTTCAGAAACTGCAAATGATAATGAGATAATTCTTCGTATATTTATATTTTACATATTGAATTATAAAAAAAAAAAATTCCACATGCTACCGCAAACACTGTTGGGGTCCGCCAGCTGAGTACCGGCCATGTTTTTTTTTGTAAGGCTGCGTTTGCGCCATCCTAACTTTGTCCCTGTTCGTCTGAAATGTAATCCAAAAATGTTCTCTTAAAAAGCATTACTCCAATTAAAGAATGACATATAATGACGTGTGTTTTTTTGAAATTCGCCCTTTTTTTGCTCTAAAAACTCCCCCAAAAATCGGCTAGCAATGGAGCGCAATCTCCGTAGGTTAACGCGTGGAGCAAAAAGTTTTGAATACAGCAAAACAAGAATCAAGTGAATCGGTCAATTAGTTTCGACGGAATCATGGTGCAAAGGTCAAAAAATGTGTTTTCGAGAAAAATGTGTTTAAAGTTTTAAGCCGTGTTACCGCGTAGTGAACGAGACGGATTTGAGGCTCTGTATCTCAGAGACGTTTACGAATTCGACAAAATCCGTACGTATACTTTTTCTATGATAGTTATACTATAAAAATATGAAATTAAAAAAAAAATCGATTTTTTCAAAATTTACAACTAGAGGACCCCCTTAAATATTGATACACAAATAAATAAGAATTTTTGTGCTTCATTAGAATTGCAGCTTCCGCCTTTTTTTTAACAACTTTCGAACCAATAAAGTTAGAGCAATGAAATTTTGACATGTGATCAAGGGGATTTTGGGTTTTAACATACTTACTTTTTAAGAAAATTCTATATAATTTTTCAAGGATATAAAAGATTAAAATTTTCAAAGGACCATTTTCATATCCTTTTTAAACAAATGGATAAAAAAATTAATTTTATTTAAATTCTTGAGCCTTTCCTCTTTCATTTGATATACATATCGCCATATTCTAACGAGGTTAAGTATTTTTCATATGTATTTTATTTTTCACCCCCTTCAAAATTTTAAAGGATGTAGAAATGAAAAACTGAGTACGCAGTATTACTATGTTTGGTCTCCAGTTTCACCCCCCATATGGATTTTTACCATTGTTAAAAATGTTTTTAATTTTTGTCGCACGCTGTTATATCTTCTTCCTCTTCTTGACTGGCACGACAGCCCGATTACGAGACTAAGGCGTAGCTACCCGCAACCAACCGTGTTGTGCGTGCGAATGTTTTTTTACAGGGTTGGAAGGGACCTACAGTTTTATGCCGATTTCGAACGGCGAGTTGGGAGCTTTTTCATAGGCAATTTTTACTCTCAGAGGTTTGCCATTTCCTGCTGAGAGGACAGCCGCCGCAAGAAAAATTGTTGTTTTTCTTTTTTTCGGTGTTAACGCAACGGAGTATTGAACTCGCGAAGTCTTGACTCGCGGCCCAACGCACTAGCCATCTGAGCTACGGCGGCTACACGCACGCTGTTATATATAAAACATATATTGATAGTATGTATCAGCAACAAAAAAAATGAGTTCAGCCGACCCTTGTAGAGCGATGAATTGGCCTCGGTACCAGCAACGGTTAAATCGGGATCTGTCGTTCCTTGGGCCAATGGATCGGCAGTAACATTGGAACCTGTTCATATGTGACTATTGCTTGGCTACTTATATCGTGCTTTTCGATCCCCGGTAATGACCAGTTACCTACCAATCAGCTCTAACCAAATTCAACTAATTCACGTTCTCACCTTTTGATTGCGCCTATCCACCCATAACCACAAATTACATAATTGAAATAACTTTAATAACATTGGCGGGTATTTGCATCGATTCCTCGGCATTTAATGTGCAATTGAAACCTTCTTAATAACGCTCATAAAACTTTGATGTTGAATGTCAAGTGCGGCTGTCCGTCGACGGGCGTGCGGCCAGTGAGGTTGGGATGTGGGCGATTAAGCGTCCAACTGGCGAATCGCAGCCAACGATTTGCGGCAATCGATGGCAATTTCAATAACAATTCGGCGCAAATTATATGCACGCCTAGCCAGAATGTATGCCCACCCCCCCTGGTTGCCGCCTCCCAAACGGCCTATTAATCGAATAAAGCGAATGCGTAAATGCGGTGCGGAAAAGCAGCCGTTGCGCCGCGTCGACATCTTAATCGCGCGCACGCTGCTGCAAGACGTCTACGCTTCTTGTGCGCCAACGTGCGTGTGTGTTTGTGTGTGTGTGTGATTTCGGCATGGCCTCCACCGGGGAGCGGAATTGAAATATCTTCAGCGGATGTAATAAAAAATGTTTATTATTGCGTGCCAGCAACGCCGCACCTTGTAATAGTTTGCGCGCAGCGTTAGTAATCCGGATGCGGCGGGTGGTGGCTGGGCGGATTTAATATTCTTGTATAATTCATAAGAAATTCTATCAACGCAAAAGAAATGCGTTAAAATATTCTAAGTGGGCAGCAAGCTGACGCCACTTCATATTGAATTGCGTTACGGCCATTCGCCATTCACCGTTCACCGTTCAACGTTCACCATTCACCGTCCGTCGCCTGTCGCCCGGCCGTAGCGCGCTCAACCACCCCAGCGCAGTGCGTACAACCATCCACCCTCTCTATTAGCTGCTAAATGGCAGCTAAGCCGCAGCGCTGCTTGGTCGACTTTGCTGCTTCGTCGACTTCGCTGACTTGCTGGCTTGGCGGTTCCTTCCACTTTCCGGTGCGCAGCGCAGGTTATTTATTTACTGGCGCTATTTTCGTTTTCATGGCCCAATGAGAAGTTTTCCCGTTCGCTGTTGCAGTCGCTGTCAGCGTCGACGGCCGCGTCGCAGCTGGCGCAGTGCGTGCAACTGCTTACCGCCGCCGACTGTTGACTGTTGACTGCCGACTGCTGGCGGCATAAAGCGGAAATTACTGTGCAACATATTGACGGGATTTTGCAATTGCGAGTTTATGGCGATGGAATTTGTCGGCGTTTTGTTTTCCGATAAAGTTTTCTTCCATTATTGCCTTCACACAGATTCGATTTGATTTGGGCGCAACGCAGCGCAGCGTTCGCCTCGCAATGAAGTCTTTGTCGGTGGAGTCGGAGGAGCTGCGTTGGCGGCCGTTCGTGCGGTGGCAAATTACTTTGATATACAATATTTTTATTGGATTTTATGGCATTCATAAACGAATTTTAACATTTCTTTTTATTGGCGCGAGACGGCCGTGTGATTTGGCATTTTTATTTTTATGCCATAATAATGAATGGCGCAGGCATAAAGTTTGGACTATAGGCATGTGGTGCTAAATGCTTTTTCGGATGCCCCACAATAACCCGATTTAACTGCGCAAAATGTTGTGTTCGCTGTTTGAGTATTTCGATGTGTTGGGCGGTTGTGTTTGGCTACTTAAACATTTTAAATGACATCCGGTGTGGGACTCATGGCAAGGAAAGTAGTTTAGCGGCTTCTAGTTTAGAAAAAAATAGCTTACACTGAGGTGTTGGGGCTTGTACAATTCAATCAGAAGTTTGCTATGTGTAGAAGAAGGCGTGGTTGGTACAGTTAGCACAAACACGATCGCAATTACGAAGAAAACCAATTTTGAAAAGTCCGTTCACTTGTTCGTCTGTACATTCCCATTCATTCGAATGTCCTCCGTCCTGTCCGCCTTTTAACCGTCTGTGTTGCAAGATAGCACTTATATAAGTAAAGATATCGCAATCGATAGTTAGTGTTGTTGTTTTTGCTAAAAACTAAAGATGGACATGGTTTGCATACTTACAAGCAGATGAGCCACACCAATGTAGGAAATTAGAAAATGTTAAAATTATCCTAAAACGTTTGTTAGTACAGTGGACGTCCAATATAACGAATCTTATGTTGTAACCCCAATTTGTTAAATCGAAAAATTCGTTAAATCCAACGAATTTTTTTTTGTTTTAAACCATGCTTCTTAAAGAAATAAGTCTCACATATTCAGTTTTTATCCTTCTGCCTGTCCCTAGGGGTTTATTTGACCCCAGGCGGAATTAAAAACGGTTTAGCGGTCGTCTACTTGTGTTATTTAGTGCTAATCGCGCTTACAACCCAATAACAAATCGAGAAAAACACTTTTCGGGGTTTTCCCCTTTTATTTTGTGATTTATGTGTAACATTTTTTTATGTGTTGGTCAGCAAATCATATAACCGTTTGATAGGGGTCATCGTGACCCCGAAGGACAGTGATCGCAATTTTGAGCAAAGGACAGACAAATGGTTAAATAAATAACTTGTTTTATTCCAGCATTTCCAAAACACAAATATGGCTTTGTGCGTACAGTGAAAAAGTCTTTGATGCGCGATTGCCTCTTTACCGCAAGTAAAGTTTCTGTTTGGCAATTTCTCTTGATTGATTATCAAAATTTTAATTTTTAAAAGAAAAAAACCGACCGAACGCAAAACAAATCCTGTGAGAATTATCAGCAATGCATACAAACAGAATTTGAAAATGTTGGTAACTTGACGTAAAGTCGAAAGTTTTAACGTAACAAAAACAAAAAGAATTGAGGTACCGTTCATTTGACAAAACCAAATATTCATTGTTATTGTAAAGACTGTGAATAAAAACAACAAACAACAAAAACTACATAAATATTCGTTATATCGAATAGCGAACTTCACTTTTGGTTGTAATATAGAACCATCAATGGAAAAAATTTGGCCGTACGTTAAATCGAAAATTCGTTAAATGGGAAGTTCGTTATACTGGACGTCCACTGTATATGAATCTTTAACCTCTTACAGACATCACTAATTGATTTTTTTGTACTTTTTCCGTTCATCTGCGTTTAAAACCGCACAATTGTTGTGGCAAGTTCGGCCTAGAAATGACGTTAAGCTGTCGTCACTAATGGAAATTAATGAATTTATTTTTTAATGCATGTGTAATAGGTTGAAAATGAATAAAATTTTTAAATTAAATTTATTTTTTTAACTTAAATTATTATTTAAATTTTTTAATATTTAAATAATTATAATTTTTGTAATGTTAATAATTAAAATTTTTGTAATTAAATTTTTTTACATTTTCGAATTTATGCGTAAAAGTTTATAAATGTTTTTATTTAGTTTTTGAATTAATTTTTTTATTTTATTTTATTTTTTTAAGTTTTGGATGTGTTTATTTAGTTTTTGAATTAATTTTTTTATTTTATTTTATTTTTTTAAGTTTTTTCATTTTTGTATTTTATTTTATTTTATTTTTTTTTAATTTTAATTTTATTTATATAGTTTTTTTTTAATTTAAATTAATATTAGTATTATACTAAATTGTAATTTATATAATATTATTAATAACAATTTTTCTAATTACATATTGTTACATTTTTTAATGAATGCGTACAAGTTTTTTTTAATGTTTTTTATGTTTTTATTAAGTTTTTGAATTAATTAATTAATTTATTAATTTTTTTAATTTTAATTTTATTCATTAATTTAAAATTTTTAATAAATATTAATATTATGTTATATTGATATGTGATTTTTGTAATTTTATGAATTTATATCTTTTTAATTAGTTATTAGTTATTTTAATTAGTTAATCTTTTTAATTTGTTGGGTTATCCAGCCAACTATGATGATGATGATGATGAATCTCTTTAATTAATTAATTTTTTTTTTAATTTAATTTAATTAATGTGGTTTTTGTGATTATTTCTTTAATTTTGTAATTAGATTAATACATTGTGTTTTTAATTTTCAAATTTTTATTTTATAAATTAGTTTGTAATAGTTTTAGTTTTATAAATATATTTAATTTAAAGTCGTGTCTGGGAATAGTGAACAACCTTTATAGTGAACACGTCGATATAGTGAAGCAAAAAACAAAAAGTGTATTTTGAGCAAATAAAACGAGTTTTTGAACAAAAATTCTAACCTTGATATAGTGAACAACCTCAATACTGTGAACAGGCCATGGAATAATTAGTTCACTATATCCAGACACGACTGTATATGTATTTAATCCTAGAAGGGTAATCATATTTTACATACGTTGTTGGTAATGTTCGTCGAATCGACGAAGTTGTATTCAACTCCGATTTTTGGAAGTACTAGAAATCGTATAAACTACAACTTCATTATATAACTATACTTAGACATTTTCGTGTAAATAATTCGCACCGTATATATTTTTAAAAATTATTTGTGTATTTTTCAGTAATTTGTGTTGAGGTACATTTATTTTTGAGATCCAAATGAGTATCAGAAGTTAAAACAATAATTAAAATTAAAATAAAGTGAAGAACAATACATAGCTTCCTCATGAAGACAGAAGCACAATTATAATTTCTTAAAAAACGAATAAAAAGCCAAAAAATCAATCAATATAACTAATTTTTTACAATTCTAATTAACTATTTAATTAACTTCCTTGCACACTAATTAACTAACTAACTAATTAACTTAACTAATTAATATTTAATTAATTGACCAATTCCAAAAAATTTTTCAATTAACTCTTCTGATAACCCCGAATTCCGAAACATTTTGAAATACTGAAATGCAATGTATAGTACTCGTATTCAGTTGCAAAGAGTCACGTTAATGGTGTTCTTCGTCGTTTCGAAGCTTAGTTTTGTATACCGCGAAAGCACATCGCCAACTCAGATTATACGAAAAGAGAAAGCAATCAGATCGGAGAATCAGAATCAGATCGGAGAATACATTGAAGAAATGTATGTGGTGTTCGTCGAATCGACGAAGATTACCTTTCTAATTTAATGAATTCAAATTAATTTTTGTTGTCACTTATTTCTTATTTTAAATCAATAGAAAAAATGCTGAAGTTTCATGAGATGTGTTGATATTGTTATGTGGATACAAATAGTTTCCATAGTATTTCTTGATTACATACTCATTCAAATGAAATATAATACAATATATCTTATCTCCAATGTTGATTCATCCTTTTTTGTAGTTAACTTTCAACATTTTAATGCATTGCGCAGATGTTAATAGATTTATTTTTTGAAAATTGCCATATTTTACTTGTCAAATGTTTTTCAAAGGTTTTTTTTTACATTTTCTCGAGTTATAACTATCTTGAGGCATATTTTTCTTTAATGTTGACTCTTAACAGCGAATTATCTGATTTATTTTATGTGACAAACAAAATTCGTCAGTGACAAAGACGAACAATTTATGCGCCGAGTGCGTCATCTGTGGCTGACATATTTAATTACGTCAATGCAATCGGCGCATTCGGTTATTATGGCTCAGAATTTAGTTAGTCATATATATATAAGTAAGTAAATATAAGATAATTGTTCTCAATACTGCCGACCACTTCAGTCCAGTGTGCTGAAATTTTTCTTGAAGTAAATTCTGCCGCTTTTCAGTCGTTAACGCTAAAGAAAAAGAACGTTCAATTACCGAAAAATTTCTCAAGCGCCGTTTAAAATAACTTCTGTAAGTAATTTTTACTTTGAGCGCCCCTGCCCCCCACTTCAAGGTCTCCATTTCGCTTCTGTTGTGTTCCGGCAGCTCTCGGCCCTTTGGTTTTCACTGTGCGCTGCAGCAATATTCAATTATTTTCCCTTATTTCATTTTTTCTTTGTACACACACACACAGAAAACACACAAACATACGCATGCCGTATGAAAAAAACCGTTATTTCACAATATCCCTGTGTCCTTTCTTTGGCTTCGCATGGAGTGCGCTCGTCCGTGGCCACGTCGCCCTCCCGTTCAGCAAGCGAGCGCCAATTGTTTGGAAATTTTTTTACAACTTCCTTTCGAGCGGCCCCACTGGGGTGTAGCTGCTGGGCAGTTGGTCGGTCGGCTGGTTGGTTGGTTGGTGTGGGTGAGCGCTGCATTGTGCGCCATTTTTTCATCTCAATGCCGTTTTATTCAACGTTGAAATATGATTTAGGAATTTTTAACTTGTGCCAGCATATTTCTTCACTTGAAGATTACGTACTCGGCATTGTTGTTGGCTTGTGTGACCCGTCTCTTGTTTTTGTTTGAGCGGTTCGCTGCTGGACGGCCATGTGTTGTAAAGCGGCAAAGTAGCGGTGATCGTGGGGCGGGGCAGGGGCAGGGCGCCTGACGGAGTATGTGTAAGTGATTTGTGTTGGTCCTTTAGCTGAGTTTATTGTGCGAAACTATAATTTGAAGGAACTGTGAAATGTTTTGAAGTATTTGATTGACGTTCTCTGTGATGTTTGCAATTGTTGGCAGTATTTTTTCTTGTCGTTCGGTGACGATAAATTAATTGTTTTGCACTGCTTCTGTTGGTCTGCTGGAGTGGGCGGTGTAGCACTTCCTCCACACACAATTTTTGCAAAAAAAAAAAAAAACTGTTTTGGTTTTCAATTTCAGGCCTGGAAATTTTATGAATGTAAATAGTTTAATGACAAATAGTTTTCTCCAATAGTTTACTGCAAATATTAAAAATAAATAAAAGCACAACATAAAACCAAAAACAAAAGTATCCAAGAAAATCTGCTCGTAATTGAATTTGATTGCTTTTTTTGTATAAAATTTGCAACTGAAAAATAATAGTTTAGAAAGGTGAGCCTCAAAGCTAAAGTTTTACATTTTCAATGTGATTTCTGCGCTTGACATTCGTTTAAGTGGAAGGCTTAAAGGCAAAATCAGGCAGCTGGATGCGCACTGCTGCGTGAGCTGCATTCGCTGCAATCTCCAACGATGCACAGAAATCGCTTCCACGCTTTGCACCGAAAGATTAATTTGCCAATGTTGCGTGGCCACAGTCTATCGCCCAAAACTATGAAATGAATAATTTCAACAGAAGTTAGCAACATTTTTTGTGAAAACAATTTGTATCACTTTATGTTCGTGTAGTGAAAATATGGGTAATTCCGGTAACGAAGTCGATACGAGAACTTGTAATGAATTTGTATGCACATTTCCAGTAATAGTTTTTTATTAATAACAAAGTGCAACAAAAAAAATTTCGAGGGACAAGGTCAAACCCATCTCATTCGATAGAGGACCTCAGTAGATGAAAAAGTGCTAAGGGATTTTTCCCGGAATGTTCGAGTTTTAAAGATGGCGGCTTAAAGCTCCTTCCCGAAACCTTTAAAACATCATATCTCTTGACTCAAATGTCAGAAAGGAATAATTTTTACGTCAAATGAAAGCTAATGATATGACGTAAATGACACAATGTCATTTTTGGAAAAATTTTATGAATAAGGATATGAAGGACCTCAATTAAATTTTTATCCTTGAATATCCTGGAAACCGTGAGAGCTAAATTTATATAAGTGACTTCTGGTCAAAAAGCATTCAAAGATATTCATATTTTTTGTGTTGTTTACACTGACTTGAAAAATTCATCTCGGTCAAAAAATGTATTTTACTCGTGAACATTTTCAAACAACAATTTTTTACAATTTCCGAAGTGAATTATCTCAACAACAGTGCTTCGATCGCCTTCATTTCGCATTTGGTGACGAAGCACCAACCCTCAACACAATTTATAACTGGTTTAGCGTGGTCGCCGCTCGCTCCAGGACGAATTTCGTGAAGGTCGTCCAAAATCCGTCATTGTGCCAGAAACCATCGATACTGTGCGTGAACTGATAATGAAAGATCGTCATGTGAGGCACCGTGAGATAGAGGCATCCTTGGGCTTTAGTTCCATTGTCGTGCATTCGATATTGCATGAACATCAGAATGTCAGAAAGATTTGTTCTCGTTGGATCCCGCATAATTTGGTAATCCCTCAAAAAGGGCTCGTGTCGATTGGTGCAAAGAAATGATGGAAAAATTTGATCGCGGTACTTCGAAAGACGTTTATAAGATCGTGACAGGTGACAAATCATGAATATATGCGTATGAGCCCGAAACAAAACCGCAATCGACAGTGTGGGCCTTCCAAGATGAGCCAAATCCAATAAAAGTTGTTCGGGCACGCAGCATATCGAAGAAAATGGTCGCCTGTTTCTTCGGCAAAACTGTTCATGTGGAAACTGTGCCATTAGAGCAACGTAGAACAGTCAATTCTGAGTGGTACACAACAATTTGTTTGACAGAAGTGTTCAATGAAATACGGAAAAACAACCGCCGTAGAATCATTCTTCACCAGGACAATGCGCACTCTCACGCATCGGCCCAAAAACCCTCCTGTTTGATCGACCAAAGCATCGATTTAATGGGTCATCCGCCATACAGCTCTGACCTAGCACTCAATGACTTCTTTTTATTCCCGCACATAACAAAAAATTGCATGGTTAACGATTTTCTTCGCCAGAAGCATGCAAAAACCATGTTTTGGAGGTGTCACATTCGGAGTGAAAAAAGTGCTTCGAGTTGAGCTACATTTATTGATACCCTTCATAAATAACCACCAGAAGTCAGTTTTCAAATTTTAAATATAAAATTTTATTTATAAAATTTTTCAAACATTTCGTGCATTAGCGTCGAATAGTTCTTTCATACAGATTTGCGCTCAATTTCATTATATCAATTCAATTTCAATAAAATTTCAATTTGTTTGAATCAATTCTATTTCGATTAAATTCCTAAACTATTCATTCTAAGATTTATTGACTAAGGTACGTATATAAAAAATAGTATAGTATGTAATTCATTAAAATATAATTAACAACTAATAATCTACTCTCATTTTTGTGGTAAAAATGACTAGTGAAATACATTAACAATTCGTAAACAAAAATTTGTATACATCGCTTTTTTATGTAAATAATGCAAGAAGTTTAAACTTTAAACATTATTCGAAGCGAAAACGACTAAAATTTCCAATAAAATATTGCAATATTTTGGAAAACGTTGAACTTGAGATGTGTAGAGAGTGAAAGAGTTAAACATTACAATTCCCAGTAAAATGAAAATAATAAAAAACAAGAGTACAAAAGACAAGAGGTTAAAAAAGTGTAACTACCTACATACAACTAAATCTATCTACACGCGTACATATTTATAAAAAGTTCTACATATGTACACTTGGAAAACAATTAATTTTATTGAGAATTAAAAATACATTTTGGTTTTGTTGCAGAAATTATTTGCGCTAGTTTGAGCCTAATTTGGTCGCTGTGAACAGCTAACCGACTCTCACTTGAGGCAATGCATTAAAATTTCGTTACGTTCGCTACTTGATTGGATATTTTTTAAACAAAAATACACACTAAAAATACTTCGAGTTTTGTATAAATAGTACATTCGAAGTAAACGACTACCGAAGGGAGAGAGAGCAGGACAGAGGGAAAGAAGAAGAAAGCTGTACACCACACAATTTCATTGTTACTTAACATGTAAGAATTGGAGTAGTAAGAATTTAGAGTAGTCTACGCTTAGAGCTAAGATAAAATGTACATAATGATATATTTACATATATAGTATAGTCGAGCAGGCACGCGATCACACGGACATAGTCACACAATCTACGCAGAGCAAACATAACTTAAATCACATGTCGGTTTTGTCAATTGGCTTAAACTAAACGGAACCTCTCCAGGCAAGACGCAATCACTATTGTTCACTTTCAAGCCCAGTCGCATCGAAAACGTTCCTCACTCTCGATGCCCGATGCAGCTGACCGCTGGCAGCGATGCAGGCGAATACTATGACTCGTTGCTAATGATGGGCATCGCGTCCTCCTTGTCGTCCAGCAGCGAGCTGGGCACGGTCTTCAGAAGCGTGTAGCTCTCGCGGTGCATGAACTTGTGCTGGTGCTGCGCTATGAAGCTGCTGCCGCGTCTCAACGAGCGGCGGCCCATCTCCACGATCTCGAGAGTGGGATCGCGCGCAAACACAAAGTTCTGGTAGGCGCGCACGAACACGAAAATTATGGCAAACGCGCCGCACAAGATCATCAGGTACGAGGCGATGGGAATGATGTTGGGCGCGAAGACGGTGGCCACGTAGATCCAGCGACGTATGGCGGGCGTCAGCTCCGAAATGCCCTGCAAGCGTTGTACTCATTAAAGCGAATCGATCAGGGGGGGGGCGTGAAACTTACCTCCTCCAGCCACATGACCGGGAATACAAAGTCGCGGAAGTCACGCACCGGATACACATCCTTCGCCTGGGTGACCTTCAGGTTGAGCTGAATGCGCACTTTGCCCTCGAGCGGTACGCCGAGTTTCTGCGAGTGTTTGAGCGGTCGTTAAGAATTGCATTCAGTCAAAGTACTCGGAGGCACTGCGGCACTTACCGGCTGTATTTTGAAGTAGGTCTCGTGCTGCGACTTGTTCGGCTGCAAGCCGTCGACTGCATCCAGCAGACTGGCATCGGCCTGGTAGAAGTGCGGATTGGAGATGTAGACCGGCGCGCCGTACTGGCAGGGGCTGATGTTTTGTAGGCCCTTCACCGGATCGTAGTCGCTGGTATCGAAGCACTCGTTCTCGGGATTATTCGCCGAATCGCCGTACGAGGTGTCGGGCAAAATATACAAATCGGCATCGATACCTACAACGACAAGCACGCAGCGTTGCAAGTCAAGCAAAACAATGTGAAACCCTGTCAGCACTTACCGTCTTTTTCGACACCCTCTTTGTACTTTAGCGGTATGACACGACACAAGTCCTTGTCGTAGACGTAGACAATGTCCGATTTGGTGATGTCTCGCGGCGGGAAGAATGAGCCCTCCGAGCCCTCTATGCGGTTGCAGGGCGGCTCGTTCCAGTGCGGCAGATGGTCCATTCCGTTCAGACGATCGATGTAGCCGAATTCGTTCATGCCATGTTGTCCGGTTTTAATGGTTGAGACTTCGGTTAATGTACCATTGCGCTGTGGGCGAAAGGAAAGTAGAATTAGTTCAGTCAGGATAAGTCAGTTCACTGGTTCGTAGTGTTTGATGCTTTGAGAAAAGTTGCGAGAAAAAAAGCTCAAAGTTTAACTAAACCGAATAACTAAAAAGTCAACTGCAATGTGGCCTACAATAAATAGGACTTCGGCTCATACAGGTATGTGCGCCTATTATTCGAGTTCAAAAAGACATTGTTTCATGGAAATTTGTTTGCGTCAATTAATGTTGTTCAACATTAGAAGCAATTAGCCTCACAATGTGTAATTGTCGCGAGGCGCAAAGGTTAATTGCACACTTGATTGTTGGACTGACTGAAGTGGAACATTATAGAACACTTACTCCAAGCAGCAGTCCCATACGCTCCATTGGACGCAGATGTTTTGGATAGAATCGATGCGCCAGACTGACGAGTGCATCATCGTAGCCAAAGACAAGTTGATCGGCGGTCACATTGATGAATGGCTGAAATTTGGCTGCGGTCAACACCAAGGAAATGGTCTTCGACAGCAGATAGCCCAGCTTCGGACTCAGACTGGTTAGCGTCTGCGAAATGGAGCAATTTAGTGTCTAATTTCGCGCTTTCAAGTTTTTTCACACTCACCAGTAGCGGAATGTTCGGCGTGACGATGCGTGTATTCTTGTCAATGCTCAATTCAGGAACAAATTGTAGAATTTTCTTGTGCTGATAGGACACTGTAAAATTGTCGTAAAAATTTACGTTCACTTTTTCCATGTCTTCCCTGGAAATGGAAAGTAAATGCAGAAGGAATTTAGTAAGGAGATATTTTGAAAGACACTTGTAATATGTTTTGTATTTAATATTTTCAGCTCAAAAGTGAACAATAGCACAATAGTAGAAAAAGTCTTAATAACACATTGCAATATTTTAGAACATTCATAAAATTAACAAAATTAATTGGAGTTTTCTAAAAAGTAAACGCAATAAACTGAGGCTTTGGTCTCAAAGAGAACAAACATGTTTGTTGTTTTTCATCAAATCTATAGTTTTATTTTGATCTTAATGATATGACATCTATATAGATCGTCTTAGGACTAGAGAAGGAGGTTTAGGGCAGTGAAGACTGTTCTTCCACCCGCAAGTACTGTTTTAGGGGATTATAACTCTTTGAGCTATTTCGATCATGATGGAATTCTGCACATGTAATGTTCAACACAATAAATAAACATGGCATGAATTGTATGATCTTGATCAAATTGTATAGACAGGATTTTCAAATCATTGGCCAGATATATCAAAAATGCTCCAACTGCTAAGTCTCTTTCGGAACTGAATACTGTTCCGAAACTTGATCTCGCACTTCCAAAAAGGTTAGTTTTAAGAAAATAAGTTGAATTTTTAAAATGAACTTGTTGCCTATTTATTGTTATTAGTCTATAAGAATTGTTGATTCATAGACTTAATAAATAAATAATTAAATAAATATTGTAAATAGATATTTAGCCAATGATCTGAAAATCTGGTTCTAAGATTGAAGTAGATTTTTATGGTTTTATAACTCCCAAAATCTATAATGTATTTCTGATTGTTATGAAATTCTGCAAATGTGATCTTTTAGGAATCCACAACATGGCTTTCATTCTTCGATCTAGATGAAAATAAGCACATGTGAGCTTCAGACCACTGAATAGACATCTGTATATATAGGTTTAGGACATTTGGTGATATTTGTTCCATTTTAATACTGAATCTACAGTTTAATTTCGATCATGATGAAATAATTATGCATGATGTTCTTGATATAAAGTAAACAGGAGTTATAACCTCAAAATCGAAGGTTTCATATTTAATCATTTGATTTTGAGGTATTTTTCCACACATGATCTTCAGAACGTAACGTTAGAAAGACATATCGCACACGCACAACAAAAGTGACACAACTCAAAATTTTGGATTTTTCAGGAAACGCAAAAAAGTGTTTTTGAGCTGAATAAACATTTTTTTTAATAACGAATAGAGCGTTCAATAGAAAATCCTTACAGATTATGCTTTATGATAAGTTGCAAGAATTTTGTTTTTATTTTACACTAGAAAATCCAAAATTTTGAGTTTTGACTGTTTTGATGATATTTTAATTCAATAATTACCGAATTATTTCAAGCTAGGCAACTTTTTCTGAATTTAATAATTATAAATGACAGTTAAAAAGTTGAAAGAAAAATTTTGAAAATTCATAATTAATTTTAATAATTAAAAATATATACAAAACTTGTCAGAATTTTGCTTAAAATTAACTTTAACATAAATTTATTTCGTCAAAAAAGACACAATTTGAGTTAGGACTCTTTTGCATTGAGCTGCAGCGATCAAATAGCATCAAACTTCTGACATGAAGAGAGACCTGTGTTTTTGCAACAGTTAACAACAACAAAATATACTGAGCTTTTGCTGATTGGTAGATAGATGCATTGTGCACTATATAAACACATAAAGTCGAAAATTAAAAATTTTGAGTTGTGTCACTTTTGTAGTGCGTCTACTCACTACTTCAGCAGGTAACTCTTCAACTTTCAGACATTTTTGAAAATTTTTTTATAATATTTATTTATTTAACTTTACATAATTAAACGCATTTCCCCAAATAAACCCCATGCTCGAAGCCCAAGCAGCACCACACACACCTGTTAGTACATAAACATGCTTCGCAAATCTCGGTTTTCGTTTACATAACGGTTTAATGTTGACACATCAGCACTCGATGCTCGCCACAGATAAAAGACATGCGTAAAGGTTGTTTGGGTATGTAATTTCATTTGACGAAGAAAACAAAACCAAATAATAGCAACTTCGAAAGTCAAGGCAAGTCGTTTACTCCTGGGAATCACAGACGCCACACGTTGCGACGCTCCTCAAGCCGTCACGATCCATCACATCTCATCAACATCGCAACGCTGAATGTCAAGTTCAGCTGCAGACGACGGCAGCGGCACCGGCACCGCCCATTTGCTATTTTTAAGGCCACATTTTGTTATTGGTTTGGTTTGTTTTTGTTATTGTTGTAGCAGTCAGCGCACTGCTGCTCGCATGCGTAAATTAAATCTAATCACGCATTTCCACGCTCAAATAGTACAAAGTGCGCCCATTGTCCGCTGTTGTTGAATGTTTTCCGCGCTTTCATCTATTTGTTGTTGTTGTTGTTGCGTGGCATTTCATTCATCACTACAGCACGCGCTCAGCAACAGTGCGAACTGAGGCCGGACGGCAATAAGCGCAGTGATCAGTGTTTGCACCATTACGCATGTCACATCTGAACGGTTTGGGGCCCAAAATGCGCTCTGGACGATAGAAAAAACGGTCCGGCGACACTAATGCGACACTAACTGACGACCTCAACGCAAATTTGCCGTTCATTGCCTCGCATTAAGCTCTGAGATTTTTGTTTTTTGTCTAATTGCTGTCAAAGTTGGGGGTCTGGGTGTGTGTTGTGGCTTATTTAGTGGTTTTTAGTTGAGGTCTCTCATGCGCATTGTTAGAAATTGCGACTTTGGCTAATTGTAGGATTTTTTAAATATTAGACAAAATTTAAAGATTGCAAGATCGATCAATTTTGAACTTTCATTGAGAGAGTGAGGGAGTTCTATTAGAGAAAACCCGTTTAATCTCGTATCGATCGATCGATTCACAGCTATTGGACACTTTGTTGGAATGTTTACCTTCATTCAAAATTTTAAAATTCCCATAGTGAAGTTTGAAATTCAAATAAACCAGGTTCTACTGACCTCTTTTTGTATTAGAAAAAGAGAGAAATTTGAAAAATGCCCAAAAATGCTTTCCAATTCCTTCTTGGTTACATTATTTTCCAGCTTATTTTTCTTAGTATCAGCAGATCTCTTATCCACATCAGATTTGTTGTTGTATTAACACTTCAACTATTTACGTATGGCAATCGTACGCCAATTTGAATGACAGCTAAAATTTGCGTCTCTCAAAGAGTATGATTGCATTTTGCAAATAGAAATTCGTTGTATGGTGTTGCAATTAGGCAAAACAATCAATATTGTAAGCAATGTTCATTTAAAATATAAATTTCATATATAAAATGATGATCAAAGATGATACCTGTGACACCTTGGGGATCTACTTTCTGTTCCTAAATTTAAACTACAGCAAACCACCCTGTTCAATGAGAATATTAGACCACAACTGTCATTTCTCGTACGCCACTTTTCGTGGCTTTCCGTACTTAGTCTACTTCGTTAACCCTTTCGCTTTTTTGTTCCCATATGGCAGATTGCTACTTTGTGGACGTCTGAACCTTGTGTGGTTTTAAGAATACAGTTTTTGTTGGTCCTTAGAATAGTTTGAAGTTTTAGGAAAAATACGAAATTAATAAACTGAATATGAAAGCTAAAAGAAGAGAAGTATAAACTTTTTTAATAGTATATCTTGACATAGTAATGGAAGAAGAAGCAGAAAACATAAGATAGCTTTTAAAATTGACGTTTTCTTTCAATTTTTGAATTGATACTTTTTGTTTTTTAATTTTGGCTGAAGTAAATGAAAAAATATTAAAATTTTCATTGTGCGTAAAAAGTTTAATGTTAAAGAAATTATTACAGTCACAACGATGTGGTTGCTCTCATAGAAAAACACTCTAAAATACAGGGTCCTAAAATGAAAACCTGTTGTAAAAACCTGTAGCGAAAGGGTTAATTGTATCATGCTTCAGCTGACATCTCTTTTAGCTAATGATTATTTCGTTTTAATTGCAAATTTCTTAATATATTTATTTATATTAAACTTAAATAATTGTCGAATTTTTTATATTTTCTACAATAAATTTTCAATTGCACTTCTTGCAAAAAGTTATCGTTTCACTGCTGTTTTCAACTGCTTGAACAATTTCATAATTTTTCCAAAATTTCTTACTGTGTATTTTTACTGCAGTTGTTGCGCGTTTCGTTGCAAACATGAAATAGGAGACACTAATCATGTGTTACTTGCCAAAAACTGTCACATTCATCTTGTTCAAAAAACAGACGACAATAGTTCACGATAATAGAAGAAAAATGCATTGTGCACACCATAAATATTTACCTTATTCGTGTGTTTATTTTCAGTGTTTCTGTTATGAAAAAATGTAAAAAAATTTCAACTTACATTTTAGTGACGAATAAGTAGCAAAAATACATTTTCTTTACCCCATAATCATTGGTTACTGGACATGGTTT
The DNA here is from genome assembly GCA_963971225.1 of Melieria omissa. NCBI lineage: Eukaryota > Metazoa > Arthropoda > Insecta > Diptera > Ulidiidae > Melieria > Melieria omissa. The sequence goes on along the minus strand of OZ020268.1, from coordinate 105,841,325 downwards.
GACTTAAAGCTTTTTATTCATTCAAAACAAAACAACAAATACTTGTTTAGTGTAAAAATATCGATGCCACAGATAAAGCAACCTTAAAACCAGCATTTGAATGCAATTTCTGAGGAAAAAAAACGCTGCGCTCAAAACGTGTTTTATTATTTTATTATATTTACTTGTGTTGTTTTTATGTTATAGAACAATTATTTTTCCACAACACTACAATTAAATGTGATGTCTTAATAAATTCAATCAATTACAAGCAAACTAATGTACGTAGAAACATGGATTTACATGTTGAAGTGCGCAGTGATGACCTGCGCCAAAGCCACTCTAAATGTTTGTTTTTGTGCAGTAATTTTTCGAATACAACAAGGCGCTTAAGTGTGTGAGTAGTTGTTGTGATCTTTGCATCACTTGCTCGTTGTTATTGTGCCAGTAATTGCCTATCATAATCAAGGTGGTAAAACTTAATTCGAATTGAATGCGTTGAGAAAATGGAAAAAAACAAAAAACAAATCGTTGCACTGAAAATATTTAATGTTCGTCTGAGCGAATTAGCCACAATTGCAGCTAATCGATTGGGTGATTGGACGTAATGTATACGCTCCAGTTAAATGCAAAATGTATGTAAGTATTTGTTGTACAGTACATGTGAAAGTGTGATGCCAAGTGGTTAGCTGAGCTCAAGTCAATCATTGCGTCGAGACAAACACTAGAACCGGAAACTTTCATTTGTGCAAACTAAATTGCCGGCAATTATTGGCATTTAAAAGAAAACTATTTACGTACTAACGCCAGCGGTTAAGTGATGGAAGCTCGCTTTTATAATTGCTAACTACAAAAACAAAACAAAATAGTGTACTATAAAAAATACTTCCTATGTGTTTGTGACGGCTTCTAACGTCACCAGTGTTGACAAAGTGGTCATAACAGGAAAACAAATGGAATATTCTGATAAAAGTCCAAAAGCGCTTGAATCAGTGCTGAAGTGTTGGACCGGACTTTAAGACTTTAAGAAAAGTAAGTATTTATTTCGAGAAATGGCAAGCAGTATATTCAGTGTTGCAGTTGAAAAATGCGACCCAATTACACCACAAACGTAAGAACCGCATTAAACTTTTACTCATTGTGGTTTGAGAGGAGTATCTGTCCAGTTCTCAGAGCCCCAGATGCAACAGTTTTGTTTGCTTACGTACCTAGACAGATGAATTATATGATTTTAAATATAGTCAAACTATTTAAGTTTAAATATTTTTAATTTTTATATAAAGCATAAAAGTATTTTTTTGCATAAATGTTATAACTAGGGATCGGAATTATATGCAAGTGCATATTTTTTTGGAGCTTCCAAATTGGATGGGAACAAGACAGAAACTATTTTTATTGAAAAATATTAAGAATGAGCTAATATATGCACTGCATATGTTTGCATATTTTTTGTATTTTTTGCACAGGTTTTGCATATAAATCCGATACCTAGTTATAGCAGCAAGGGATAGATGTCAATAGTGGGACCTCTGCTAATGTGCGACTTGAATATTTTTCAGATTTTTTTTTTCATGAAAGACAGTAATGTTTTAATAGTGACAGTGTAGTTTTGATGCGCCATATTTTTTTATGTAGTTTTGGAGTGAAATTATGAATAGTTTATATTCCCGCTGGGCATAGTAAAAATTTTCAGACAAAAGGTTTTTATTATTGTAATTATTTGATCATGTTTTCTTTTGCGATTGATGCATTGCTTCGAGCAATAAAAAAGTTAAGCTCAACAAAAAAGCAAAGTTTTCTCAGTTGTGAAAATTGTGATTCCGATTTAGACGCAGAACCGAGTGAATGTGAAAAATAATTTTCATTATAATTATGTTAAAAATTAATACATTACACAGTGCGACAATTATGTATTAAGACTGCCTCTAGAAAACACAATTAAAACACGATATCTGCAAATTTGTCGGTATTTTTATTCGAAATATTCTCCCCCTGATCCAATACATCGATTTAATAGTGATTCGAACGCGTGTTCCAGCTCATTTTTCGGAATTTCCTCCAGTGCCCTCGTCGAAGCCCGTTGTATGGTCTGAGTGTCATCAAAAAAGCATCCTTTCAACTTCAATTTCAGTTTCGGAAACAAAGAGAAGTCGCACGGTGCCAAGTCACGTGAATACGGCGCATGGTTCAACACACAGACCTGATTCCGAGCCAAAAATTTACGAACAATGAGTGCTGTGTGACTCGGTGCATTATCGTGCAACAGAGACCAACTTTTTGAATCGCGGTATTCTGGTCGAATACGACGGATTCTGGCCATCAAATGCTTCAAAACTTCGAGTTGGAACAAATTCTTTGTGGATAATTTCTTTGCTATCGAAGAATGCGATTTTTTTTGGCTGTGAGTTTTTTGATTTCTATTCCGCACTTTGACGCTTGGTTTCTGGATCGTATTGAAAACACCATGTTTCATCACCCGTAACAATTGTTTTCAGGAAATTTGGATCATTTTCTGCGGCTGCAACGATGTCTCTAGAATGACTGACTCTCATTTGTTTTTGCTCCTCGTTTAATGTGTGTGGAACAAATTTTGCCCTTTTTTTGACCTTTGATTTGCACAAATTCTCGTGAAGAATGAGTCGGATAGTTTCTCTGTTGATCTTTAAGGCCTCTTCCATCATTTTCGGTGAAGCATTGCGGTCTTCTGCAATAAAATCACCAACTTTCTGGATCATTTCCATTGGAAATTGGCCTTCCTTCTTTTATTTCATCTTCCAGCGATTCTCTGCCATCCACAAAAAGTTAATGCCATAAAAAAACATTTGATCTTGATAAACAAGCATCGCCATATGCTTGCTGCATCATTCGGAATTTTTCTGATGCACGTTTACCAATTTTTGCGTGGAATTTAATGAACGCTCTTTGCTCCATGTTAAAATTTCAACATCAAACGAAAACGTGTTTTGCAAAATTAATTTTAATAAATATCAAATGTCAACCAAATGTCATGAAATTTTGACAGTTAGTAGAGGAAGGTTGAAGCTTCAAAACGCACATAGATGGTGCGCTTGGTTGCTGAGATATGGTTCCAGTCTTAATACATAATTGTCGCACTGTGTAGATACAATTTCTTAATTTGAGGTTCTCACTTCAATTACTTTTCTTTACTTTATTTTTACTTTACTCTTTACTTTTATCTGTAGTTTTATTGAGGGTCTCTGAGGGTACAGTCTCAAATTAGAAGACAAACATTTTTGAATTTCGAATTCGAATTTTTTACTTTAAGCCTTTCAGATTATTAAAAGAAGAAAAAAATTTGCAATCAAAATTTTAAATCCTATTAAGCAAATAAAATTATCTGTAGTTTTATTGAGGGTATGATAGAGTCTCAAATTAGAGAACAAGTTTTGAATTTTGAATTCGAATTTTTGACTTTAAGCCTTTCAGATTATTGGAAGAAGAAACAAATTTTCAATCAAAATTGCAAATCCCATTAAGCCAAAAATTATCTGTAGTTTTATTGAGGGTATGATAGAGTCTCAAATTAGAAGGCAACAAGTTTTGAATTTCGAATTCGAATTTTTGAATTTTTGATTTTAAGCATTTCAGATAATTGGAAAAAGAACAAAATGTTCAATCAATATTACAAATCATATTAAGCAAAAAAACATTTCGGATACCCATTCAATGATATAAATTTTTAGAGATCGAAAAAATTTTCATTATGGAAAATTATGATGAAAAACAAAACTGTCTCCACAATAAACAACTCTCCCTTATTTATTATACAAATTTCTTACATCGTAAACAATTGACTTGTATATGGAAAATTTTTTATTGAAAATATGTGTTTCAATGTGATAAATGGGTGTAACAATATAATTGTTTGTAAATCACTTGAATGCGTTGATTAGTAAAACTAATTTCATTAATGTATAATTAACTATTATTTGGCTAAAACTGAATTTGATTGACGTTAATCAGTTGGGCTGAAAATCTAAGGTCAAAATATTTGAGGCGTCTAATTGCAAAATTAAAAATTAAACGAAGTATTTAACTTGATGAAAAAAATTCACCGCAGCGTCGAAACATGTTTCAAATAAATACAGCATTGCAAAAATAAATATTTAGCAATGAGCGTTGAACGACGTTGCAGTGTTGAATTAATACTGAAAACTGTAAAAATTATTATCCATATTTATTTACACAATAAAAATTGTTATTGTATATTTTAAATGGTTTAAAACAGACAAAACTGTTGCAAAACCAGGCATAATAATCATAACATAGATGTAAACTGGTGTTGAAGTTAAGGTGTTCGTATTAATCTGAATTCATATAACACTCAATCAGGATTTGGTGCAATTTTGTGTATTAATGTTGGTTATCAGTTGCCTGCACATTTTTACACACACTGAATTTTTTCTATTATATATGTCTGATTAAACAAAATCTAATGTTTTCGAATAATTCTTTCAATGTTTTACTAAATACAATTTACAATAATTTTGTCGTTTTTTTGAGTGTTAAATGTTGTCAACTTTTTGTCGTCAATCCTTTTTTTATAAGAAGATCGAATAATTTTCCAGGCCGGCTATATTTCCCGTCGATTTCTTTCCTTGGGGCTTTGTGAAATCTATGGTTTATGTGAATAAACCATAAACAAATCCTGAGTTCAATTCAATTCAATTCCTGAGATTCAACGCGTCATTGATCAGATAGATTGACTTCTTGTAAAAATTTCATGAAAAAAGCAACGGTATGCTGTGATCAAAGCCCCGGGGGTAATTTGCCGGATGTTTTATTCCATACTTAAGTACCGATTACTTAACATGTTTACTTTACTCTTCAATAAAAGTAAACCTTCCTTTTATTGAGAGATCCTATGTAATCATATATAGTATGGTACTACAACAAAACTCCCTTAAGTACCTCACCTACAAATGCTATCTTGTTGAGACACTGGAGTGGAGTGAAGTGCAGTACTTAAACGCGACTTAGTACTCAAGTCTACTTGAGTGGGTTTCACTGTATATAGGAATTTTTAGGCAAAAACAAAACAATACTAACATATAGACGAGATTAATTAACATATTGACAAATATAACAAATTGACCCCTGCAAAATAGGACATAGACAGCAGAAAGCTGGTCCTTTTTCCTGCTACGTTCCTTCGGGCTCGTCCTAACTAATAAGATACAACTTTCGATGTCAGTGCATGAAACAATTTAATTTGTCAAAATCAGTGGCGCACACAAGGGGTGGTTTGGGGGGGTTCAAATCCCTCCACCAAAAATGCCAAAATTGCTGGTGCAAAAAATGGTTTCAAATGGAATCGAGCTCAAAACTTGCACTCAAAAATGAAATACTATGTGCGCCACTGGTCAAAACGATACATGATCGATTGTAATGGCATTTTACAAAATCATCAATTTGGTTTGACTATAGTTTTATGTTTTTGTTACTGCTAACTCACTAAGAAAGTGCCGAATATGACAAAGGCAGACTATCTGTCTGTTGAATAGTCCCCTAAAGCTACTTAAGTTTCTTCTTACGTAAGCACATACGCATGTACAGTGGCGCACATAATGAGGTTCGGAGGTTCAAACCCCCCAAAACATGAAAATTGCTGGTATAAAATATGGTTTCGAATGGCATTGGGCTCAAAAGTTGTACGCAAAACCCCCCAAAATCAAATGCTATGGGCGCCATTGTGTATGTATATACGCATGTATATATATTTGTACATAAGCCAGGCGAATGACTTTTTAGGCATTTTTGAAAAAAGCAAATCAATAAAATCGCTCATACATTTTATACTATTTAGCAAAAAAAAATCAGTTCAACTGCTTTTTCATCAAATTGTTGTTGTAGCAATAAAACAAAAACAAACGTTACTTGCTTGCATCCACAGTTTACGGCTCACTTGCGATTGGCCCAATTCGCTGTTGGGCAATGTTTGACTTTTTGATGCGTTAACACTTAAAGCAATGAGTGTAAATTTTAATGTCAATTGAACTTGCTTACGCAGATTAAATAACAAATCATTCATATAAGAACGTAGAGTATGTATTGTAGTTATGTACACGTGTATGTACGAGTGTGTACACAGTTTGGATGATGTTTTAATAGTAATTATTGTTGATGTTTGCGAAAAGAAATTGCAAACTTAAACAAACAAAAAAAATAACTAAACAAAAATTGCGCTGTACTTGAACAACGAACACAGTTAAAGAAATTATAATTTCACTTAATTTTATGTGAACAATTATAATTTGAATCATTCGCTGAGAATATTTTTGGTAAAAAGTTTGAGTTTGTTTTGATTAGTTTAGATTAGAAACATACAAACTTAAATACAATGAAGGCATTCACGATCTGTGGCAACTGCTCTCTAGGAAGATTGCAAATTTAAAATAATATAAACTAAAAAAAATAAAATAAATTGATTGCTTATTTTACAAATGCTGCTCTTTCTTTTCAAAGTGCGAAATTGCAGAATTCGTTAATTCTAAGATAAGATTGCTAAATATTGAGTTTAAGAAAAATATGTTCTTTTGGAGTGAGACAAGTTTCGATGCGTAAAAACCGTTTAAAACGCTGCCGGCTGTCAATCTTAGTTAGAATAAAGTTTACCATTTCATCTTGGAAAAACTCACCCCTCAACAAAATCTTTAAATTTTTTTGAAATTCTGTTCCAAAGTTGGTCAACATTTTGAGTTTAAGAAAAATGTGTTCTTTTGGAAGAAGAAAAGTTTTAATGCGTAAAAATCGTTAAAACCTTAAACAATCTTAGTTAAAATAAAGTTAACCATCTCATCATTTACCACCTTTCAAGTCTGTTTTTCCAACATCTTTAAATTATTTAAAATTGCTTGCAAAAGTTGGTCAAAATTCGTGAAAGGTTTAGAAAAGTAAATTTTATGATAGTGGACTGTTAATGGACTGTTTGAGTAGGAAATTCGTAGCAGAATTGTAGGTTTCAGAACAGAAAAAATTTCAGTGGATAGTTGGAAATTTTTTTCATACTTGGAGGTTGTTCCATTGCCTGTCAAGAGCGCACTTTTGCGATTCTTCGAATTCTCATCTCCTTCATGTAGATAGCGAAAGAATTAGATGAGCGTTTCACCAGCCCGAGCTGGTACTCGAACTTTCTTCAAAAATGATGCTACAGCTAACGTTACAGTCAATGAACAATGTTTAACCCTTTCGCTATTTTGTTCCCATATGGCAGATCGCTACTTTGTGGTCGTCTGAACCCTCTGTGGTTTCAAGAATACATTTTTTGTTGGTCCTTAGAATAGTTTGAAGTTTTAGAAAAAATACGAAATTAATAAACTGAATATTTAAGTTTAAAGAAGAGAAGTATACACGTTTTTTAATGGTATATCTTGACATAGTAAAGGAAGAAGAAGCAGAAAAATTAAAACCAAATAGAAGCATAAAACGTAATATTTAAAATTTTAACTATCCCCAGTAAAAACCTGCAGCGAAAGAGTTAAGGACCATGATCTATGAGTTTTTGCTTCAAAACATGGAAAGCATCGATCCTTCTGTTTCTTAAAATAAGTTTTTTTATTTTGTTTTAGAAGGAACCCTATTATTTTCATAATTTTTGTAAATATTCTAAAATACTGCAATGTGTTTTTAAAGACCTGCTGGCATTAAAGCAGTCGCCCAGTTGTATTCACACTCTGAAAGAAATAATCATCACTCACCTGTAAACGAAAGGTCCAACCTCCTGCAGTTTGGGCTTCTCGCCGTTCAGAAATCCGTCCGGATTCGTTACATTGTAGATGTAGACCCGCGTTAACCGTATGACTCCAGGCCGTTGCCAGTAGTGAAAACTTAACGTGTCATTCCACAGCCTCAAATTCTAAGAAATTCCCAAAATTAAAACATATGTAAATATGTATGTAACAATAGCAAGAGACAGCCACTTATGCGAAGTATGACCACTCACCTTTAAAATAAAATAATCCAGCCATGGAATTGATGACAATACTATGCCTAAAATTAGTGTTACTATTCCGATTATTATCACAGCTAGTCTATCTGAAAACGAGTGAGAATAAGAAGAAGAAGAACACAATTAATTGACATTTAATAGTTTCAAAACGTTTTAAAGCATTTAATAACAATACAATTCAACTCAACTCGGAATGTATGCATGGATGTTCGACTTGTTTGTGTGTGTGTGTGTGGGTATAGTCGATAGCAAAAAAGCAAAGCAGTGAGTAATTTATGTGGGAATTTCGGCGGATACCCGCATTTCGCAAGAGCGCTGTTCGAATGTAAATACGGCGACACTGTGACGCAGACAAATAATTTGCACCTCCACACTGTCCGACGCTGACGGTGTGCTGCGGTTTTATTGTGTATGCAAATACATCTGGCTATGCATACACCGATGGGATGCGATGCTATGGCGCAGTGTACATACATACTGTCGCTCGGTATGTGCAAATATCTATAATGTATTTGTTTTTTACAACTGTGATTTTTCTTCCTTACATGCAAAATAAAAAATTGTTTTTGTATGTAATCAAGTGTACTGGGCATCGGATACGTTGTCGGCTCTGGCAAAGCAACGCAACGCAACCATTGGCACAGCAACACGACACATTTTCTTCAGTTGAAGTGCTTTTAATTAAACGGCCAACGAATTTTAGTACTTTTCGTGAAGTGGGCGCTTATGTAAATGATACGACTGCCATATCCCAAAGAAGCACAAGGACTCGACACAACCTTGAGCGAGTTTTTTCGAAAGAGATGCGCATACACATAGCTACATACACACACACACACACACAGCTTTCAAACAGGCTGCACATTCATCATGAAGACAACTTGGGTGAGTCATTCAAGGCATAACATTGATTTATGGCATATTCCCTTTTGTGCTCAGCTTAACTTTAGTGTAAACGTTATTATTACTAGGTATACTTACGTTAATAAAACCTTTATGGTATTTTAAATTGTGGTTTTCTTTCCTTTAGCCGAAATCGTTTTCGCAGGAGTTTGCGTAAAAAAAGATAATAAAATAGAAATAAAGCGCGCAGACGTTGAAAGAAACTGCTTTTTTTTAATATAACTTTTTTTTTGAATTTGCTATAAGTAGACATGGGGGTTTTGCACTACAATCCACTACCACTACGAAGTCTGCTGAAATATTTCCACTACCACTAAATAAATTTAGTGATAGCTGCCTTTTTTCCACTAGTCACTGATCTTTATTTAGTGGTAGTGCAATTTTCTTCCACTAAATTTTTTTGTAGTAGTACGTTTTACCACTGTCACTAAATAAAGATCAGTGATTAGTGGAAAAAATTCAGCTATCACTAAATGTATTTATTGGTAGTGAAAAGCATTGTGCACTATGAATTTAGTGCAAAATTCTATGTCTGGCTATAAGTAACTATTTATTTACTAGGAAGATCGAGTTCTTTTGGATATCGAGTCTTTTTCAACAAAATAACAACCGCTTTGTAATTCTGATTTTCTTGCATGTTTTTCTTTTGAAAGCAGTTCCAAGTAATAAAAAGAAAGCCACAAGCAAGCAAAAACAAAGAGACCTCAATCAAATAAGCTGACTAAAGGTAATTTGAGTCTTTTGCAGCAGTCAGAATATTTGCTTTTGTATACTTTCGATTGTTTTGATTTTGAATAATGTGCTTTTGATCCAAAAAATGAATCAATTTCTTACTCAATCGATTAAAGTAACTATTTCGATACCCGACATACCCGATTATCTATTATACTGTATACAGATTTCGAACTTTAAGTAAATACAATAAATATTTGATTTGTTTTATGCTGCTTCTTCAATTCTAAGTTCTAATCATTGTGCATTGGAAACCGACATTGAAAACCTAACAGCTGTACCTCATTTAGCAGATAACACAAGTCGGTTCTGTGGATTCATGACCTAAATTGTTAAGAAAAACAATTTGTATTGTATTTTTCTTGCCTAGAAGATGCAGGGTTAAACCAGTCAAAAGGGTTTCCAGATAAAAACTTCAGTGAGAATATGTGCGAACACATTTTCGGCTAAAATTAAAATGTGTCCTTTTTTCGAAGTTTATCCAAGGCAACTATTAACTAACATTTAACGTAATGCAACCTGTAGAAAATTACTTTGAGACTGAGTTTAGAGATACTGAGATTAGAGATAAGATACTCGTAGGAGGGCGAAAGAACGAGAAGTTTTTACTCGGCGTTGAAGTTTTTGGGGGTTTTCTTCTGTATGAAGAGAGTTCTTGAGGAGTTTGGGCCTTGAAGGAAATTGATAAACAACTATCAAAAAAACTATAGTTAAACACAGGGGCGGATTCAGAAAAATATTTCGGGGGGTTTCAAAAAGTAATTCTTTGATATTCATAAATTGTCTTTAATTTTGTATGTAGTTTTAATGTCGATCCTAATATTTCGGGGGGGGGGGGAGTTTCAACCCCCAAAACACCCCGCTGAATCCGCCACTGGTTAAACAACTTTAACTATTGAAAATGTTTTCTCAAAGAGTGTGTGAAAGAGGCTGCAAATCGTTGTGAATGCCAGCTAGGTGTGGGTGTGGATCAGGGGAGAATTCAGAAAAATATTTCGGGGGGTTCCAAAAAGTTATTATTTAATATTTATAAATTTAATATTTATAAAATTCCTTTTAGTTTTAAAGTCATTTCTAATATTTCGGGGGGTTTTAAACCCCCTGAATCCGCTACTGGTACGGATGCATTAAAAAAAGTATATAAATAATTAAGAATTTTTTTTAGAAATGCTGAATGTAATATATGTGTATAAAAATTATTTGTAAGATTTGTACAAAAATTCTAAACAATCTGCCAACAATTTTTTGCTTGAATTGATCTGTTTTTAGAATCCGCCCAGGTTTTAAAAATATTCTGAAACATGTAAGCAACAATTTTGATTGCTTGTATTTCTAAAGAGTTCCTAAAGGAAACAAAAAGTATTTTCTAAAGAGAAACAAGAATTTTTTAATCCAATTCAATTCTTTCAAAAACGTTTCTTAAACCAAAACGTTTTTATTGAACCCAGAACATCTACCAAAACAAAGTTATATTTGCCGCCCTAAAATCACGAATGGTTTGGAAAAATCTGGAAAATGAAAAAAATTCTGAAAACATATGAATACAAATTTTGATTGCATTTTGAAAATTAAAAGAATTTTCTGAATAGAAACAAGAATTTTTTAATTCAATTCAATTCCTTCAAAAAACTCTTCTTAAACCAAAAAGTTTTTATTGAACCCAGAACCCAGAACAAAGTTTTGTTTGCCGCCTTAAAATCACGAATATTTTGCATAAATCTGGCAACACTAGTTGTGCGTATGAGTGAGCAACCAAAACCATTTCAACGACTAGAACGTGCCGAATCAAGGTGAACCTTGGCCGCTGTTAACAAACTCTAATCTTCAATGTTTACTAAAAGGCATTGAACTGAATGACAGTTCAGACACTTGTTGATGCATTCCTTGAGGGCTTAAGTGTGTTGTTGTGGAGCTAGTTACTGTACCCAGTGAGCAGATCTTCGCTTCGACTATCTTCTTCGGCAGACTGGAGAACAGAATGAATGTGTCGGCGCAGTTCCGGCACGTAATCACGTCGGCCCAAATGCTCGTCGTTGGGGGATTTTCAGGCGTTCTCTTCTCATTTGCGCCGAAACGATGACACACGCTGCGCACATTTCGTATGAACGAGCGCATTGCAAGGCAGCGCTTGTTAGCGGATGGGCGGGGCGGCGTTTGTCGCTGGGGGGTGTAATGTCATTTGGCTCGCTGCGGCGCGGAAGTGTGATTGTTGCCGTTTTTCACTTTGCCAAGAAATTGGCCACAGCACGAAGCCTGTTGGCCAACTGTCTGGTCGCCTTGCAGCGACGTATCGACAGAACACTCGACAATGCTGCGTGCGTTGTCGCAATGACAGCGTAATCGATAGACTAATGGCGAAAGATTGCACACGCGACCGATGACTTTGAGAATTCGCGTGATAATCGTTTATTTCTATATTGTTTGCGTTCTAATTATGATGCAAATTTGCAGTGCAATGCAGGCAGACACGCGCGTTTACCGTCGTTCTGGTCGCGCTGCCACGTAACGTCTCGCTGCGCTAATTGTTGTGTTTCTATTTCAATTGATTGACACCATAATACTTGGTTGACATTATCGCGGCAGATCGATCGACGTACTGAATGCGAAATGAGGTGCGCGCGTGCCACGACAACGACGGAAAAAGTGCCCAAAACGCAGTCGCAAAGAAATGTGCAACTATGAAATTTTCACTTTCTTCAGTTTGGATAGTTCTGGCCAAACTGAGTTTTATTCGTGGTGCGCTTTTACACAGATCATTATTTTGTTGAATCAGCAACAGTTGACATAGTTACGGTGCTGGCAGTGCGGTCAGCGAGTCAAATTGCTGGGTAGCTTTTGTGCAATGCGGCCGCGGCGCAAAGTCACAGTCAGCAAGAACGCTGACGGCTTAATTGTCTTTCGTTAATTGTAATGCAAAATCATAAATTTCTATATAGTATATATAGACCCTTACGAGTCTGATTTGAGTGTTGAAGCTGAAAATTGCCATTTAATGCTGGCGCGTAATTGAAATTTCTTAATGCCAAGTACGAGTATAAAGCAATTGTGTGAATAATTTACGCGATACTAAAGTTAAGGCGGCTTTCAAGACACAACAGCGTTTTGCTTTTGCGAAATATGCAATAAGTATTTTTCCACATTTTGATGGCATCGCGTGGCGTGGCAACGTGCCCGAAAATTGTAAGCACAGTGGTGGTTAATTGTTTTAATTAGTTACAATTTCAAGTAATTATATTAATTTAATTAATTTTTATTTTAATATTATCAATAAGATCTATACTTTTATTAATTGCTTATACATCGCTAAATTTTATTAAAAAAAAATTATTTAAAATTAAAATGAATTTCATTTAACAAACCAAAATGAAAATTTTAATTTTAAATTTTAATAATTTGTTAATTTAATAATAAATTGTTATTTAGTTTTGCTTTAAACTATTCATAATTAGTTTTTTATTTAATTGAATTCATTAATTGATATTATGAATTTAATTATTAAAGTTTATTTAATGGTGAATAGTTAATAAATATTAATAATGGTAACTTTTTTTGTAGTCATAATTGAATTAAATATTATCTTTACACAGTTAAATTAATTATTATTTATATATTATTAGTTATTATTTTTAAATTATTAATTATTCATTTAAAATTAATCATGACTTTGAATAATCAATTTAATTTATTTATTAAATATGTTTTATTCAATAATATTTAATTTATTTTCGAATTTAATTAAATTGTATATAAGTTTTACATAATTAAATTTATTATTATTTGTATATTATTGATTATTATTTTTTAATTATTAATTTTTATTTAATTATTACTTTAAAATAATAATGAATTTAGTTTATTTATTTATTCGAATATAAATTAAATATTTTTTATTCAATAAATGTATATTTAATTATAATTGACGTGGTTGAACCGTTGATTTTCTACTAATTTTTCTTTCCGAGTTATACTCAGAAATAAATTCCCACCACCAATAAGAAGAAATGCAGTCGAAAACCGATTATCTTTAACGGTTGAAACCGTTTGCATTCCGGTTAAGGGGCAACAACGTTTTGAAAATAAATGTTTTAAAAATTATTCATGGAAACATTTTGTATCTCTAAAGCCTCTATTTAATAGTATTTGATTTTTTTAGCTCTTCACTTCACACCGCTTATCCGCACCACTGTGCGTGCCGCGTTGAACGTGTCAAAACTTTGCGCTGCTGCGACAAGGAATTTTTAATTGCCAAATATCTGCAGACATGCAACCGAGAAAAGGGCGTGCAGCCGAAACCACTTAATGTGCACTCCATTAAAATCATATTTCGCACATGCACGTCAAAAGTGCCACGACCTGTTGCCAGACAGAGAAACACTGAGAGACAAAAAGAGAGGCAAAAGTGTTTGCAAAATTGTAATAAGCAGCAATACGAAAATATGCGATACGCCAAAGTGATTATAAAATAAAATATTCGCCAGTCAGCTCAAACCATGTCACAAAGTTATTGTTATCTGCCGCTCTTAGCGCTGACCCTGAATGTGTAAACGCGTTGTGCCCTGCCTTTGACTGTTGTTGTTGTTGCTGCTGTTACTGTCGCTGTTGCCGCTGTTATCGCCGCTGTGAATGCGTTCGTTGTGACTGTTCGTTGCTGCTGTTATTATTTAGTGTTGTCGTTGTTGTTTTTGTTGTTGTTGAGCTTTGTTGCTTTCGTTAAGCGTGTTAAGCCCAAAGTTGCTGAATCGACGGAACTGGAAGACGCGAGAGAAAGTTGCGTAAAGTTTAAATTGGCCGAAATGCAGCGGGAACGGCGCAGGGGGCAATACAAATAAAAAGGCATAAACCAACATTACGACAATAAAATGCAGCATCCCCAAGGTCAAGGGAGTAGTTTACCACAAAGCAATTCATTCAGCCGCAGTCGGCCGCGAATATTGCAATAGTTGTGCGCGTTTTTCAAGCACAATTAACGCTGGTCCGAGCCGGCGGCATGCCCAACCGTGTTTTACGCACATGATTAGACTTATTAGATTTGCTGCGAACTGCGTTGCCTGCCGCACGGCAAATGGCCAACGGCCAACTGCGTAAGACGGATGGCGCACGGCGAATGGCGCGTGCGCAACGTTTTTGTGCTTTGCTTTGTTGCTATTTGTTTTAAACGGCCAAACAGTGGCAGCCGTAAAGTCGTAAAGTGAAACAAGCAAACAAAAACGCTCACATGTTGCCGCAAGTGCAGTGTGAGTGCGCGTACTTAGCGGCAACGCGACTTGAGTGCGCGCAATACGGCCACAGGCAGAGCTGTCTACAGCGGCAAGTGTGGCAAGTGCATGCACACAAGTTAATAATAATTGTTATGAGTTACTGGTTAATGCGATACGGCTAATAAACATTTAGGACACGATGATACTGTGTCGACAATCGCCAACTAGCCGCCACACGAGCAAAACACCACACATGCCCACATTTAGTAAGTACTCTTCTATGTAGGTGTGTGTGTGTATGTACATACGTATGTGTGTGTATGTAGTTAAGTGTTCTTGGTTGTTTGCATTCATATTGAATGACTCTGTGCTTTGTTTGCAATGCATTGAGAAACCAACAGTTGTCGTTTTCAATATTAATTTAGATAAAATCCAATTTCAATTAAATCAAGTTGAAAAGAATGTGCATGATTAACCATGAAACAATATAGGCTGAGTGAGAAAATGCAGTGCAAAGCACGATTGCTTATCTAATTGAAATAATCATGATGATTTATTAATAAAAAAAAAACATGAAATTACTGAATCACTTTTGAGCTGTTTATTGCAGTTTTGAAGAGAACTTCGAAAGCCCATCGCTTTGGTTCAAATTACAAACCGTCGACAGTCTCCTCAATTTGCGTTTTTTCTTAATACTTATAATAATTTAATTATTAAATATGTATTTTTCCATATTTTGATGACATTGCGTGGCGTGGCATGGCATGGCTTGGCATGGCAACGTGCCCGAAAATTCTAAGCAAAGTGGTTCGTGGCATGAAACTTAATTGTTTTGTTTTTATTTATTGTTTTAATTATTTTAAATAATATTATTTTAATATTGTTAATAAGATATATTTTTTATGAATTGCTAACATAACAATAAATTTTATCAAAATTAATTTGTGAATTTAAAATTAAAATTAATTTAATTTACAAAATATATTAAAATTCATTTCAAATTTAAATCAATTAATTAATTAATTATAATTTAATAACTTGTTAATTGAATTATTTAATACTTATTAAATCATTTATTGCCTGAATTATTTGTACATAAATTGAATTATTGAATATTTGAATTATTAATAATAATTAATATTTGAATTATTAATAAAATTCAATTAAATAATTAACTATTATTTAATTGAATTTTTGAATTGATTTTTTCAATTTAATTATTAGAGTTTATTTAAGTAAAGGTAAATTTTTCATTTTTAGTCCTTATTAAATTACAAATTATTTTTACATAATTAAATTAATTATTATGTTTTAATTATTAAATACTATCTTTTAATTATTTTTTAATAATTTTAAATTGATTATTAATTTGAAATTCTAATGAATTTAATTTATTGTTTTATTCAAATTTAATTAAATATTTTTTATTCAATAAATGTATATTCCATTATAGTTGACGTGGTTGAACCCTTGAACCATAGATATGAATTTTTTTGTTAAAAAAAAAACTGTTACAATTGTTAGTTACGATAATAGTGAAATTAATAAAGTGTGCCAGATAGCAGGAACTGTCTCTTCACCGTACGCTTATTTTCTGACAGTTAATGTCATTATGCTCACAAATGTCAGAATTCATAACCCGTCTGCGCTGTATGAAAAAATTTGAAAATAAATTGTTGTTTGAAAATACGTTCTGCACCAAAACCGACACAAAACACCAATTACATGCCAGGAAAAACGTGCTGTCTCAGCAAAGAAACACATGACAATGCAGTTTTTATGTTTTTCTAACATACGAGGGCGGGTCAATAAGTCCGTGACTTTTTGAATTTCCCGCCTCTTAATTGAAATGGCAACACTGCTCCCGTCAACAGTCATCTGTCAGTTGACTCTTGTCAAAAATTGAACAAGCTGCGACATTTAGTTTGTTTTTGACAGCCATTAATATCAGACTACCGCGTTGACTGAGAAGAAAATGGGAAAAAGTGAATTTCGTGTGCACGGGTGCAGTTTCCATGGCAAAAATCCATGAATTGGGCTACGAATTGCTCCCTCATCCCGCCTATTCACCCGATCTAGCCCCAAGTGACTATTTCTTGTTCCCAAACTTGAAGAAATGGCTCGGCGGAAAGAGATTTGCCTCCAATGACGAAGTCATCTCACAAACAAATGCCTATTTTGAAGACCTCGACAAATCATATTTTTCGGAATGGATAAAAAAACTGGAGAAACGTTGGGCTAAGTGTATAGATCTCAAAGGAGACTACGTTGAAAAATAAAATAACTTTTTATCTAAAAACCTGTGTTTCATTCAAAAAGTCACGGACTTATTGACCCGCCCTCGTAAAATTTATTACGAAAATATATATTTCTGGAGTACTGAAAATAAATTTTAAGTTTTGTGATATTTTAGCGACAACAAAAATAAAGGTTAATCAAACTGACACGAATAAGTTAACGCATTGACAATTGCTACTCAGAGAAATAAGTGTACGTCATCTACCTGGTACACTTTATTGATTTCACTATGGTTACGATCTTCGTTTTCTACAATCCAAATTACAAGGAAATTTAGAAACCTGAAGGATTATTAAGGATAAGCACTTTGCAACCATAAAATTTGTGCTTCTACTTTGCGATGGTTTTGTTGCTACTGGCACTGGCGTAACGACCGTGCGAGATTGCTAAATTTTTTCTTTCGTATATGTTTTAGAAAAAATATATTTTTTTAGTTTAAAACTTCACTGCTCAACCTTTGTTGTGTCAGAAAATAGAACCTCACTTTCATAAATAATCGTTCGTATGCTGCAAATGCTACAGTGCCATCTTGCTTGGCCAATCTCTCCCTCTCTTTCTCTCTCTAGTTCGATAACAAAACATATTAAGATGGATATTTTTAGTGAAGATCGAAAGAAACCAGTCTTGAATAGAACACTCCGCATGGTGAAGTTGTAGATTGCACTACAAAGCAGCTATTCGTATTAAAAAATCAAACATTAAAAATGCAAACAACTGTACATTTTTGCCAAAAAACTCATCATCTGACTGATCACTTGACTATTTTTTAGTTAAATAATTAAAATTTTTCACATCATTATTCATCATAATTCATCAAACCATTATAATTTTAAAGAAGTCAACCAGTTATTAAGTTACAGAAAGTCATCCAATTGAATTGGATCCTTAAAACACTCCGACATGAGAGGTCATCAATCATTTAGCCTGAAATCATTCAATCATTGAAGCTGCTTTCTTACTATGATTCAAGATACATACATACAGTTGCGGTCAAAATAATAGTAGTACGCGTACAACGAAAAGAAAATTAAGAAAAAATAATCTGCTTTTCTTTACAAATATTTATTTTGTATTTTTTTTAACAAGTTATATGTGTTAACAATGCAATCATAAAAGAAAACTTAAGAATTAAACTCAGTTTGGTTTGATTTAAATTAAATGCGTCAAAAGCTCCAAAATATGGACGGTCAAAAAAATAGTAGTTCGCTTTACTTTCATAAAAATGAAGCAAAAATTGTGTTTCATTTTAAAAGATTTAGTGGTTAAATAGTAATAACGTAATTTTTCTTCAAATTAATATTTAGTTGCGTGACTGTTGTTTGACTATTACTGCAGCACAGAGCCGATGCATTGAAATAACCAAATTTTCATATCTTTCTCTAGGGGCGTGGTCTACTGCTTCTCAAAGTTGATTATTATTTAAAAGATTATTGTGAGCATCTGCTCTCTTCACGTCACACCACAAATTTTTAATTATATTGAAGTCTGGTGATTGTGCGAGCCATTCCATAACCCTAATCCTGCTTTTGCGAAGCTCCTTTCATGCGACCTTGCTTGTATGCTTTCGGTTATAATCCTGTTGGAAGATCCAAAGCATTGGCGTTTTTTCACGGACATACGGTAGCACGATTTCCTGCAAGATTCGTACACATACACATCGATCCATCGTTTTCTTGATCAAATAAATAGCGCCACCCCCATACAACGTAAGACATGCTCAATAAATAAATGCATGTCTTACGTTTTATGGAGGTGGCGCTATTTATTTGACATACGGTAGCACGATTTCCTGCAAGATTCGTACACATACACATCGATCCATCGTTTTCTTGATCAAATAAATAGCGCCACCTCCATAAAACGTAAGACATGCTGAATAAATAAATGCATGTCCTACGTTTTATGGAGTGGCGCTATTTATTTGATCAAGAAAACGATGGATCGATGTGTATGTGTACGAATTTTGCAGGAAATCGTGCTACCGTATGTCAGTGAAAAAACGCCAATGCTTTGGGTCTTCCAACAGGATTATAACCTAAAGCATACAAGAAAGGTCGCACGAAAGGAGCTTCGCAAAAGCAGGATTAGGGTTATGGAATGGCTCGCACAATCACCAGACTTCAATATAATTAAAAATTTGTGGTGTGACGTGAAGAGAGCAGTTGCTCACAATAATCTTTTAAATAATAATCAACTTTGAGAAGCAGTAGACCACGCCCCTAGAGAAAGATATGAAAATTTGGTTATTTCAATGCATCGGCTCTGTGCTGCAGTAATAGCCAAACAACAGTCACGCAACTAAATATTAATTTGAAGAAAAATTACGTTATTACTATTTAACCACTAAATCTTTTAAAATGAAACATAATTTTTGCTTCATTTTTATGAAAGTAAAGCGAACTACTATTTTTTTGACCGTCCATATTTTGGAGCTTTTGACGCATTTAATTTAAATCAAACCAAACTGAGTTTAATTCTTAAGTTTTCTTTTATGATTGCATTGTTAACACATATAACTTGTTAAAAAAAATACAAAATAAATATTTGTAAAAAAAAGCAGATTATTTTTTCTTAATTTTCTTTTCGTTGTATGCGTACTACTATTATTTTGACCGCAGCTGTACATACATAAGTACATATGTGAACTGTTTGATTTGGCTTTTATGAAATGTCTGCCTCAGTTTTGTTTCATTTACTTAATGTTTATCAAAGCTTTTCTCGACTTGCTTTTGACGCTCTAAGGCACTGTGTGCGTGTGTGTGTGTGAGTGTACAGTGGTGAATGTGACATTTGAAATACTATTTTTAATGCAACATCATTACAAAGCGCAACAACAAAAAACAAAAATAAATAAAAATAAAAATAACAACGTTGCCACTGCGCGGCCAACAATGACGAAGCGAAAAGGCATTGGCGTTCGGCCGGCGCGGGCACGAGACAAAGCAGTTGTGCGCGACTCACGTGCAGTGGCCTTTTTTGTGTGTGTTGCGCTTTTCTGTGACGACAATGCAAATCGAATAAGCGTGGAAAATAAAGCTACAACAATTTGTCGCAAACAATTGCACAGTCGGCCAACAATGGCAGCAGTGCACAATTGTGAGCGCTTAATCAGTGGCAACGCATCTGACGGACAACTACGAACACTAAAACTATTTGTATGCACTCGCGGGTTAACGATTTCATTTAAACGCTTGCAAGCTTGCAATCACCTTTTAGTCTCCTCACAGTGCAAGTGCTGCAATTTTGTGCGCATGTGTGCGTGTGAGTGAAGCAGCTGTTGTTGCATCTCAAGAACAATGCGAATGTCGTTGCGCTGGAAGAGATGTGGAGAAATCGACGGCCGCATTGTTGTTGA
This sequence comes from Melieria omissa, assembly GCA_963971225.1. NCBI lineage: Eukaryota > Metazoa > Arthropoda > Insecta > Diptera > Ulidiidae > Melieria > Melieria omissa. The sequence continues at coordinate 105,820,891 of OZ020268.1, read as the reverse complement.
CTTTGCTGTTGAGAAATGCGAGCAATATTGCGAAACTTACTTCCTTATAGGCTCAGCGATGACATTTACGCCACTGGCAATTAGACTGGTTATGCGAGCCAATTCAACTGGTTGCAATTAGTGGTCGAAGCAATCAGCGACGGTGTCCTTGAGGCACTTTCTTGCATTTATTGCAGCCGCAATAAATTTCGTGCATTTCGCATGAAAGCAACCGCAAGTCGCTGATGCACAAGGATGCAAATATCCTGTGTGTGTGTGTGTGACGTTAATGGAAAAATACCTCATATCGTGTTTTGCAATTGTTTTCTCTGTCTGTTTGACATTTTAACTTAAGTTCGTGCGATTGCTACATCGACGCTGACCTCACTGGGGAAACCACCGGCACTGGCGCTGAAGTTTGTTTTTGTGTTCTACAAGTCGTTCGAAATTGATTGCCGCTTCATTTGCATTGTCAACTCGTGCGGGAAAATCAGAAGGACACAGCTTGGCCAGTTTTGCGTTCTTCACGTGAGCCAGTTTATTGTCGTGTCGATGCACACTGAGCAATGTTTGGTATCTGTTGGCTATTAATTCAAAAATATACATTTCCGGGTACTTTAGTACTGAGACGAAATTGATAAGTTAATGCATTGCGTGATATTTTTGATAACTTTTACGTTCAAGAGTGCTTGAAAGAACTAAGCCTTATTAAGTCTCAGTTTTAATGATACATGTTAAAAAACTATTTCAACGTGTTTTTGCTTTTGAGTTTTAAAAATTACATTTAAAGCCAAATTATTTGTAGTTTAATTGCGCACAATCGGATGACAGAGGCAACATTGCAATTATGAAATACTTGAAAATTAAATTGTTAAACGCTAACACTGACAAACAGCAGCAAACAAAAGCAAAAAAAAACTGAAACTAAATTCGGTTCTACCGCACGATTCCAATTATTTAAGTTTATAGCGAAATTTTCGTATTTCGCAGATTTCTGTCAATGTGACAAACTTGTTATAGAAAAAACCGTAAAATTATAAAAAACTTTAAAATTGAAATTGTTAAACCAAAACACTGACAAACAGCAGCAAATAATAGCAAACAAATTGACACTAAACTAATGGGTCGAATTGATTTTTTATGTTTACAGCGAAATTTTCTCATTTCGTAGATTTCTGTCAATGTGACAACTTTGTTATTGAGGAAAAAGTGCAATTATGAAATACTTGAAAATTAAATTGTTAAACCAAAACACTGACAAATAGCAATAAATAATAGGAAAAAAATTGAAACTAGATGAATTGTTCAAGTTGACTATTTAAGTTTACCCGAAAATTTTCTTATTTCGCAGATTTCTTTCTTTCGCTTCACTTCAGTCTTGTTCTACTTCAGTGTTGTTCTACTTCAGTGTTGTTCCACTGCAGTATTGTTCTAATTCAGTGTTGTTCTATACTTCGAGGTGCTTGAAGTTCTATTGTCGTTTCGTGCAGTATTCGTATGAATATCAAAAGCTTTCTTCACTGCAGTGCTTGTTTTGTAGTGAAAGTGAAGAAGAGCGACAGTATTTGAAAGCACAGCGATGGCTTGCAAGTCATTTTTATAGTGTTTGCGCCGCTCTTTAATCTACACCCCAATATTTCAGTACAGTTTGAACAAATAAAAAAATTACAAAAACCTTATTAAAAACTTAATCTCCTAATGCAATTTTCTAAACAGTTTAAATTGTCAGTGTATTTCATAATTTAACTTTTAGAAAAAACAAAAAACATTTGTAAAAAAATTACTTTTCAATGATCTTCATGAAAAGTCTTTCAACTGCGCCGGACAGTTTCGACTGATTGTGTTAACTGTAAATGTGTCGATTTATTCCCTGAACTAATACCGCACTCTGCTGCTTCAAACTAACAGCTCGCAGTTATTGTAGCTTAGCACTTTGCCACCATAAATTTTGTTGTGCTTCTGCTTTGCGATGATTTTGTTGTTGCCACTGGCGCAACGGCCGTCTTCGGCGTGTGTTATACAACACAGCCGGCGTCAGTGCGAGATTGCTAAATTTTTCCTTTCGTACATGTTTTAGAAATATATATTTTTTAGTGGCGCGACTTAAAACGCGACTGTGCGGGGAGTGCGCGGGTATTTGAATATAGCGTCGTGCATAACCGACTGGCGGCCGGTTTTGCAGCGGCGGCGCTGTTTGGCCACAACAAGCTGCACGCGGCGCATGGCGAATGGAATCTTAGAATTGTCGTGACAGACGGACTGCACGACCGACTGGTCGACTGACAGACAGCTGGGCAGGTGCGCTGCACGGCAGCTGGCCAGGCGGTCGAGTGGGGCTTGTGTGCGCACGAACGAACGCACTTGGACGTGCAGCCAATGTGCACACAGAGCGCTTCACTACTGTTTGGCAGCTTCGGTCGGCTGCTGCAGTTGCAATGCGTTCGAGTCTGTTTTCCTGGGCGATAAACTCACGTGGCCGCTGTGCTGGCCAGTCGATCCGCGAGTCAGCTCAGTCAGCCGTCGGCACGTTGATTCTTGTTTTGGCTTTTGCGTGTTTGCGCTTTTGGATTGGACTCTGCCGAGGTGCAATGCCGCCGAGTGGTGGTTGCTGGTAGTCGCAGTATTTGAAATTGATTTTGCAATGTGATACATTGTTTATTTTACAACGATAGCTGTGCAGTTAGTTTCGCTTTGGCTTTTGTTTTGTTGATATTGTTTTTCGGTCTTTGTTGTTCTTGTAAACATCACAATTTATTTAACATTCGCAACAATGGCCACGGACTGAGATTGTGTACAGTTGGCTGCGCGGTTATTGCCACTGTTTATTAGAATTACGCGAACACAGTGGAATCAGTTGGGTAGTAATTGGTTTGCGAGAACTAATTATGAGGTCAGAGGAGTGAAGAGTTACTTGGCAAAATTTAATGATTTTTGTAGAGAATGTAGTCACGTATTGGCGCAAAGTTTCAAAATCATATCAGGTCGTTTGGGGCAAAATAAGTAGATGGTTTAATGCTTGAAGGCATTACGGAAAGTTTTTATAATTTTTATTTTATTTTGTTTTATTTTATTTTTGATTTCATTTTGATTTATTTTATTTAATTTGTTAATTTAATTAGAATTTTTTTAATTAAATTTTAATTTATTTTTTTTATTATTATTTTTTTATTTCATTTTAATTTTTAGAATCACATTTTAATTTATTTAAGTTTATTTTTTAATTTGATTTTAATTTATTTAATTTAATTTTTTAATTTAATTTAATTTGATTTATTTTAAATTTTAATTTAATTTTAATTCAATTGAATTTTATTTTGTTTTAAATTTTTAATTTAATTTAATTTTAGTTTATTGTATTTTGTTTTATTTTATTTAATTTTATCTTTTTTAATTTAATTTTAGTTTTTTTAATTACATTTTGATTAATTTTATTTTATTTTATTTTTAATTTAAATTAAATTTTTTTAATTTTATTCTTTAATTTAATTTTAATTTATTATTTTTAATGTTTTATTTTATTTTGTTTTATTTTATTTAATTTTATTTCTTTTTAATTTAATTTAAGTTTTTTTAATTACATTTTGATTAATTTTATTTTATTTTTCATTTAATTTTAATTTATTTAATTTTATTCTTTAATTTAATTTTAATTTATTATTTTTAATGTTTTATTTTATTTTATTTTATTTTATTTTATTTTATTTTATTTTATTTTATTTTATTTTATTTTATTATATTTTATTTTGTTTTATTTACTTTTTTTAAAATTTAATTGTAATGTTTTTTAAATAATTTTAATTTTGTAATATTAAATTTTAATTCATTTTATTTGTTTTTAATTTAATTTTGCTTTATTTTATTTTATTTTATTTTATTTTATTTTATTTTATTTTATTTTATTTTATTTTATTTTAATTTTAATTTTAATAGAATTGTTCAACTTTTTCTTGGTTGTGGTAAAAATTTTGCTCAACCCACGTTGTGATATCACAAATGACTAAATTGCTTGTCTAATGGGCTAGTTACTCATGACATAACTTAGTTTTAGCACGACCTGGCATACCCGAAAGCTGTACAACTGGTTACCCGAGACATAGAACATAAACTTAGAACTTAACCGTAAACTTAGAAATCTGTTTCGTTTTGGTTTCTAAGTTTATGTTTACGGAAAACGCAAAAAATGTTGCCACCCTCTTCGGAATGAATTGAAAAGTGAACAAATTAAAATAATTTGTAAAATATACAAAATGGATTGCAATTTCTATTAGTTTCGTAAATATATTAATAATTTTAGTCGTTGGATGCTCAAACATTTAATAATAGCAAGTAAAAAAATGTCGCGAAAAGTTTGAATTTGATTGTTCACGAGATGGAGAAATCGAAGTGGCAATATTGTCGCTCAGCAGATCAGCTGATTTCTAAGTTTATGTTTACGGAAATAAAGTTTTGAGTAATCGCTCAAATTTTCTAAGTTTATGTTTATGGTTAAGTTTATGTTCTGTGTCATGAGTAACTAGCCCATAAGTGTCTCTTCTGACAAATTCTGGCTATGACAATCACTTATCAATTCATTCTTATTTTAAGAAATAAAAGTAAAAACTAAAAAAAAATTAACAAAAGTTTAAAAATGCAGTGCAATAAAACAAATGTGGACCACTGTACTTACATGTAGAAATAGTGCAATTTATCAACTACAGTATTTGCACGTTAAGACAAACACCTGTTCAACTACTCAACATGTGTGACAACAGTTGGCATAGTGGCAACAACTCTAAAATCAACGCAATGATTTGGATCACATCCATCAAATCATATTAAAAAAGTCTGAATTGCTTGACAACAGCAGACCCTGACTACCATTTAGCGGGTGCGCACTGTGCCGACTGCGTATAATTCGCATTTATGGCAAAACAAAATGAAGTCAATCACCGCAAAGTGTGCATGACGCAAATGCCAGCCGCTGTTAGAATGTCGCGCTGGCCAATCTAACTGAGTTAGTAGGCTGAGCGAGCTGCAGTAAGCAAGCCAAGGCAACGCACTGCAACGACCAACTGGCCAATAAATGACCAGCGGCGCTGTTTGCACGCGTCTCGTATGTATGGGTGCGCTGGGCCGGTGTGGGTCGCAGTGTTCTTGGGTGCAGAGTGCAGTGCGAGCGCGCCCAAACAGAAGCTGACCAATTCAAAGTGCAGCATGCGTGACGACACTCAGACCGGCCAACACACACACATACACACCAATGTTCGTATGGCTGTCTCCGTTTGGCCGCTGGTGCGCTTCTATGGCGGCTCAGTACACAACGGTAGCCCTGGACGGCGCTGCACTTGGAGAGTGAGAGCACGTGTGCGTGTGCAAGTTTGCACTAAAACCCACAATCACACACACACCTGCAGCAAGTTCTTCTTGCATCGTTGACTGGATTGGTGGCAACGTGTTTTGACCAACATTGCCAGCCAGCGCTATCGGCGTGTGCGTCTAACGGCTGCGCTGCGCTTTTCGGGCGCTTATCGTGGCAATTATGTAAGTCGGCGGCAAAATGTCGGAATGAACTTGTGCTGCGCGCCGGCGTCGTCGGTTGGGGGTCTGTGGTAATTTTTGGTAGCCGCTTATTATCGATGCCGGTGGTTGCGGTTGCTGCCGCTGCAGCTCGGAATGCTGGTGGCTCGGGTTTGTAAACTTTGCCGTTTTAGAATGTTGACTTGCGCACTCAAAGCGGTTTGGCTGTGTGATATTGACTTTAACATCGAGTTGTCGACTTGTAATTCTCGTTGATGGTAAAATCAAAAATAAAACAACTGCAAATTAAAACCCCAAACCAAAGCTAAGACTAAACTTTTAGTTGAAGCCACAAAACATGCACATTGGAAACAAGTTTGGGCGGGAGGAAAATAGCACTTAAACCGGAAAATGCAACTGGTTTCCTTGAAGATTTCTGATTGTAGGCGCTACAAGTGGCGCGTAAGTGTTAGTCGGTACTCACTGTTATTGATTTTAGCTCCTTGTGATATCAGCATGGAGAGCGGTGTGGGCCGACTCGTTAGATTTGGCATTCCAGCGCCAGCGGTACCCTCGCTCGTCTTATGGCCTGAACTGCGACGTCCTCCGCCGGCCAGGCCAAGTATGTGGTCTCTCGCGGTGCGGCCATACCTCAGGTAGTGTTTTTGTAATCCCATAATTTAGCACTGCAATTGAACGGAGAGAAGCAAGCACAAACAACAATTAAACAATGTTCATGAAATGTGGCGACTTAATCGTTCTAAAGTTAAGCTAAATGCGCGAGTCGAGTTGCGAGCGACGCTGGGTGGAGACAACCCGACTATGGTCGTACACGTGCTGGCGTTTCATTTCCTTAGGTCATCGTTGCAAAGTGGGCAATTAAGCAAGTTGAACGAGTCGAGCTATGATGACTTAAGTTTGTAGTAATCGCTAACAGTTTGACCACATTGAATGCGAGCTACTTTTTTCATGGGTTTTGAGTTTTGTTTTGTTGCTTATATTCAATGAAAAACTCAATGAAATTTGAACAGTTGGAAATGTGTTTTTAGCATTGCAATATTTATTTATTTTATTTATTTTATTTAGAATAGCATTCATTCAGTGCAGTAAGAACTATGTGTTTTAATTACACCTCAATCAGAATTGAATTTCTTCAATCAGAATTAAACTTATTGCAAAATTAAATAATAAAAAAGTAGGTTAGCATTAGGCACAAATATTTATGTATCTATGTAGTACATACATATTTATTGAGGTATGTAAGGTTTAAGTGAAACAATTGACCCTTAAATGAGCACTGCATGCTTCTTTTTCTTTGTTTATTTTGGAACCAATACTTAGAAATTGTTATAAGACCGAAGCTGAACAGAAAGCGAAACAAAAAGTATGCAAGATCGCAAAAGAGAAGAGTTGCCAAATAGAATCGGATACTTGTAACCTTTCGGGACGTAGTTTTATTTTAAAATTCTTGGTAGAAATGTTCCCATGCTATGAAAATTGCACATTGATTTACTGGTTTTTCATATATGAAATCCCAGAAAGTCTACAACAAAGGTTCAAGAGGTTTTATATTTTTTGGTTGGTTCAGGTCCTTAACGAGTTGACAAGATCCTATATGATATCAAAGTCTTTACTCTCGAGTCTCTATACAAATTTCCATTTTTTAAACATATAACACCGTGCGACAGCATTTTTCACACTGCAAAAAATCCATTTGCGCGTGAAACTAGAGAACAAACATAGTAATACTGCGTACTCAGTTTTTTATTTCTACATCCTATGTCCTTTTAAAAGGACTTCTAAATTTTGAAGGGGATAAAAAAAAAAATATAAAAAATACTTAGAACTAGTTAGAATATGGCGATATGTATACATATCATGAAAGAGGAAAGGCTCAAGAATTTAAATAAAATTAATTTTTTTATCCATTTGTTTAAAAAGGATATGAACATGGTCCTTTGAAAATTTTTATCCTTTATATGTTTGAAAAATTATGTAGAATTTTCTTGAACAGTAAGTATGTTAGAGCACAAAATCTCCTGATACCGTGTCAAAATTTCATTACTCTAAATTTATTGGTTCGAAAGTTATTAAAAACAAGGCGAAAGTTGCAATTCTAATGAAGTACACAAATTCTAATTTATTTGCATATCAGTATTTGAAATAATAAATAGATACAATTACAATAGATATAATTAACATTTTTAATGAAGTGGTGTATCAACCGACCTATGAGAAACTTGAATCGACAAGGACAACAATGAGGTCCAACTGTGCGGAAATTCATTTCGTTCACAAACTAATGAAATATATACTTTCTTTGTGGTTGTTGTATGAACTTAGAGGTAAATTTCGGATCAGCAATCCATAAAGATTTAAAAGAACTAAAACACTTTCTTTGTTATGCTTGTTTTAACTTTATTATCTTTCGAAGCTTTGTTAGCAATTTGTTGACCTCTTCAGGGACTAAGAAGAACTTAAACCTCACAAAAACACTGAGAAGAACTTTAATCATATTCAATAGTTTATTAATTAATGAAGGAATCATTTTAACTTGTCACTTTCTGACCTTTTTGTGCAAATAATTACAGCATTTCAAATTAGATAAGGTTTTCTCCTTATTGATTTCAATTGAGAGAATGCGCCTTCGACAAGGCAAATAATGCTTTGTGTTGGTTCGTTAATCAATTGAAATCCTATCAGTGCAGGTAACACTGTGCAAGTCGAAAATTTCAATATGGGGGGCCCGACTAAGCGACTTTTCTTTAGATATACTGAGTTGAGATCCACCAGGCGTTTGGCTGGATTGGCTCTAGTTTAAGAGAAATCCCGACTTTGAATTTTGCTCATTTTAGTCGAGTTCGTTGCTTAAGTCTTCGAACTTTTAAATGCTAATAAGTCCTAATATCGCTTTACTGTCTTCGGCAAGTTCGTAGATATTTTTAAGACACCAACACAAAAAAATTCATTCAAACTGTGTTTTCGACAAAAATGTCCCAAAAACCCCACTTTTGTCGAGGCATAAAAACAGTATAGCGAACCCTCGTGAAAAAAATAAATGAGTATGCTTTTATATAGAGGGTTGGCTAATGCATCTAACAAGCTAAAAATTTTGCCTGGTAAACGCCCATAAAAGGCGTGGCTCGGCGTCAAAGTTCAAAGTTCTTATCAAAAAAATGCAATTAATCTCCAACTGATTTACACAATATGGGTATCAAACGAAAGGTATTTTTCAATACCTTTCTTTTGATGTGCAACATTAGATACGTAAGATGTACTAATAAAAAGTTTTAAGCGAAAAAAACATTTTTTTTATAAACATTTTTTTTATAAAATTTTTTTTTACGGTTTTTTCCCCCGAAAAAATCCATTACTAAGTTACAATAAGTTTGCTACCATATTGTAGCCTGTGAAATTTGCTTTACAATGAATTATAATTAGCCCATTGCTTGCAGAACAACTAAGACTTAGTTGACTTAGACTTATCATCAATTAGTTGTATTTCCTTGATTCTAATTGAGTACGAGTAGACTTTGTATTTGACCGCTGCTTTCATTACTAATTAAGTAGTAATTAATTTTTTGTAACACAGCGTTGTCGATTTACTCCAATTACATTTTTTACTTCGAAACCACATTTCATTCATTATTGCCTGAAAATAATTGAACACAACGAGTATAGCTGCACAATGCAGTTCATTATATTTAAATGCAATTTTGATTAATTGATCTCTAATTCAGTAAAGACTATGTTTAATTATTGTAACGAACCTTAACGATTTCTTATTGCGAATTATATTAATTGAAATTGGATGTGGATTTGATTTAGCTGAGCTGCGCGGCATTCATTTTAATTTCATTTGCATGCCACACGATATTCTAAGCGATTTATGTAGCGCCTTCACACAAAGCCAACAACAACAACAAATACAGTAAAACCGCAACTTAATTGATGGCGATGCATGAAGACAATCGTCACGAACAGCAGCAACACGCCTTCTTATCACAGCTATTTGTAACTCAGGCGGCGCTTGGTCGCTTTGCATTTTCCCAGCGCATTTGCATAAAAAACTCTTTAAATATTGTCACCTCTAATTGGAAATTATTTCATTGCAATTGTGCAGAGATTTAAGACTCGTTGGTTGCCTATCGTAATTAATGCGTTGCTGTCGTGTCAGGTGTTGCTGGTTTGGCCCATTGTTGGTACGAAGCCCTGAACTTGTGTTGTGTTTGTGTTTGCGTTTCTCAGCAAATGTAACGAATACAAATAAAAACAACAACCATAGCAACAGCGGTGCACTTAGTTTAGTTCAAGTTCAATGCAGTTCAGGGCCGCAGCAAAGGCCAATGGTCAGAGGCCAAAATGGTCAAAAACCAAACAAAGTTACAAGCGACTGGTTCCATCGAAACAGTGCAAACGAAAAGGTCAAAGTGGCTGCTTGAGGTGTAAGCCGCCTTAGCGGGAAATATTACCTTTAATTAGTTGACTGTTTTCCGCTCGCACGGAACGCTTCAAACACCGTTAAAGGTGCTAAAATTCACATTGCGACAAAATTGCCAAAGCAGCGACAAATTTACATCTATTGGCACTGAGTCTGCGTCAATAAATCATAAAACCAGACGGCCAGCTGACGCGAGTTGTGGGCTTTTCCGCATAGAAAACGTTTTAAGTACATGCAAACAAGCAATTGTGAATTTGTCATAAAATTTAACAGAAAAAATCGAAAAAAAAATATTTCGCTTAAAAATAGAAAATTGCAGCATTTTCAGGTAAAAAATACATATTTCCAGAAATACTTAACGAAATTGTTTTATTTACTGTAGTTTTGTAAGTCTGTAGTTGACTGCGAAAACGCTAAGAAGAAACTATGACGAATTTCCGGACAGAGTTTTTGAATTCTGTTGCATATTTATTTTCGAAAATAATCGATCAACTAAACAAATAAGCAATTGACCGATAAAGTCTAAAGTAAGATTAAGTTGAATATCTTTGAGGGTTGACGCAGTTGCCTCAATGAATAAAAGAAGAAGACTGTAAATTGTTTTTTCTGCTATTTGCGGACACAGGTGAGATAGGATTTCTTTCTTTAATGATATGAATGATCTAAAATCACTCGCCTAAGTAGGCTCTCCACGAACTTGCGGGGGTTATAACTTGACTTTGTTCCCATTACATTTTCGATCACAATGGGAAGGAAGAATAAAAATGTGACGCATCCAAATCAACTAAAATTGCCAGTGTATCAGTCCTCAAACTTTTTTGCAATCACACATACATCCAAGGGTTTTCTTTACAAATGTACTTAAGTACACATTTTGTATTTTGAAATTTTTGTAGTGTTGTTGCATTTGATTTGATCTTTGGCCGATTTATTTGGTTTGCCTGATGCCTACTTTCAGTTTATTGCATTTAAATTGTTGCAATTTGCATGAATAATTAGAAAACAAAGTGCATTGCTTTATTAAACAATATAGCAAAATTCCATAGTACATTTTCAGTCGATTACTGCCAGTAATGCAAATATTTCTAGCAACAAACTTTTCAATTAACATTCGCGCATCGGCCGCGTGCACTTTGCCGCTGGGTACTGGGATGATTGAAGCAAACTTTATTATCGGCAAATAATGACAGTATTGTACGATATGATAATTGAGATGTATGCAAATTGCAGTAACGCCCACAAATGTTCGCATTTGTTGCTCTTATCGCTGCTTGTTTAGCGTGCACGAGCATCTCAGAGTGTGGTACACGCATGCGTTGATAAAGTACTCGATTGTCGATGATAAAATGTTTTGATTTCGCATGTTTCCAGACTCATTATTTTGCCATTAACGAGTCAATTTCCTATTGTTGCTGTATCCAGTGTTCAAATCGACGTTTGTACAAAGACTCATCTGGAATGTCATCGACTTGTGCAGCGCAGGGTGAAGCAGCGCGACCCGTATTATTATTACATACATTTAGTGAGGGGCGTGAGGTTATAAAGTTTTACAGCTTTTTTTGTTTGCATAGGCAATAACAGAGTCTGTACTTCTAAATTCTATTGCCACGAATGTGCTGACAACACAAGCAAGTGCGCACGTACGACTTTTTGTTGTTGATAAATACATAAATGATGCTGATTGGCGGATAACCTTATGGAAATATTTCCACTACGTCACCGTAGCTGCGTGATTCTATAAAAAACTGTAAAATTTTTAAAAATTGTCACGACATTTTTAGGCAGCGGTTTTTGCAACCAAACACATGAGTCGTGAGGGGAGATAATATAATTTTGTGACTCTTTAAAGTAGGCACAGACCGGAGACGAAGAATGTTTTCGAAAAGGCGGTGAATATAATGCACCGTTTTGTGGGATTAAATGGTAAAGTGTACTGCGACTGACAGAATTGGGTAAACCAAACTAGTTAATGAACTAACTAAATTAATCTTGGAGGGTTTATGTTTGGGTAGAGAATGCTTAATCTAAACAAAAGAACATCCGATTGATAGAAAAAATGTATGGGTATCTTCCACTTGTTATTTTATCTTTGTGCATTTCAAACCTTTGATTTAGTTATCTGTAGCTGTTTATATATTTTGTATAGTATTTAGTTTCCTTAAATTAAATGTATGCAGCTCATATGTACAGGACAGGTTTGGCCTGGTATGTTACCACTAAAAAGAAGATCCTATAGCTTCACTTCCTTCTCAGCGAGTGAAAAAAATAATGGATTCTGTTTCTTTAAAAAACCTTTTTTATAGATTGTTGAAATGTTAGCCAAGATGACTTGAAAAGGGTTCAAATGTAATGGAAAAGACAACAGTAACCAATCAGTTAGATTCAGATCAGAAAGAGCCATTTTTTAAAGGCTAATGTTCTTAATTGGCATCAACTTCTCCCATCCTTCAAATGGATCACTAAAAAAATTACAGTCTAGGAGAACTTCAAGCGTCACCTCGCAAGAATTAATGTTGCTAAAGTTTCTTAAATCTTAAAAAATGTTTAGGCTTTGCAACAATGTTCAGCTCTAACGCGTCGATAGTTGGTTTCATTGAGACAAAGGTTTTTAAAAAAGAAGAAACAATAAAGTGCACTGAGATTGACTTATATAGCAGAACTCAATATTGCCAAATTTAAAAGTAAACACCTGCAATGGAATAAGTGATCTGCTTTGAATGTTTTACGGGTAAAAATATTTCATTAACTTGGAGTTAGATAGGTTGGGATTTGAATCGGCAACCCTTTGAAATGCGGTACACAACACAAAATAATGGGTCATTCTCTAAATTTATAGCTGGCAAGTTATCTGTTGTGACTTATTTTCGAAAACGAAATTTAATTGTTTGTAAAATCTATAGTAAACAACCAGGTTTTTCCAAGCCACACTCACCAGAATTCAAGAGCGGGAATTAAAAAACTTAAGTTTTCACTTTGAAGTACCGTTTAAGCAGCAACAATTCATTTTTATGATGTCTCCGTTTTGCCGCTGAGTACTTGTAGAATTTCTCACTGACAATTTGCTACTTCAATACAAAAGACTTAAGCGACAAACTTGGTAATGGGACATTACAAATTTATGTGCAAAGAACAAAAACGACAGCACAACAAAGTGTCTGTGTAATTAATCAGAGTCTTTGTGTACACATTCGTTGACAACGCTGTCGACAGTGCAACAATTATGACAGCTGACTGTCGCACCTGACAGACATTTGTCGTTGTGCAGCTATTGTTTTAATTTAAATGACACTTTTGTCGAGCAAAGCATCGAATTGAAGTATGAAGTTTAAAGTATAATTTACAACAACAACAATAGCCAAACTGGCAAAAAAAAGGCGACTTCAGTTACACCAACACAACGTCACAAGTGAAAACGAAAATTGTTAATGTTGACGCTTAAGTCGACGTCGGCATGGCAACATTATCGAGCACTCAGAAACAACTCCATTTGCATTGACACACAGCCCAAACCGCTGTCACGAGTGCCCGACTCGCAGTGCTTTTATCTCAAGTGTACAGATTAGGCATTCGGCATTCAGCATTCGGCGTACGACGCATGGCATATGACAATATTAAAAGGCAATTAACTGGGGTTTGTATTTTAATTGTCGAAATTCGTTGCCGCATTGCCGCACTGTCGGAGTGTCGTTTACAAAATAAAAACTGAAAAATATAAACAAACAAGTTACAAAAAAATGCGCAACAAATCAAAGCAAACGACAAAAACAAAAATCAAAGTAAGGTAAAATAATTGCTGCAGTATAAACATTTGGGCAACTGGGGTACACCGCACAATGCTACAACCTATGAAATTATTCAATTAACAATTTGAAGTACGCGCTGTGCTGGCTGTGTGCATAGGTATGTGTGCTCTGCGGTTGTCATACTTGACATTAACTGACATTTTTTGTGTAGTTTGATGTGTGACATTTTAAAGGTTTCGAACAAAACAAACACAACACAGGCAAAAAATAGTAAAATGCGTTTTTCTTGAAATTTTTGTGGGCTTGTTTTGACTGAGGTTTGTTATTAAGGCCACTTTTAATTGCAACAACTGACTGACTAACTGACTAAGTTTACTTGACTGCGGCTGTGGCTGTGGCTGTTAGTGTGTGTCACTTAAGGAAGTGCCCACCTAACCGCTTAACTTGGCAGTGTGTGTTGGCTTGAAGGATGGCGCTATGGCAAGGCCGTCGAGTCAGAGTGGTCGGCCAACTGCAGAAGGCAAACCATGCCATGTCACAAATATTGAATGTAATGTTTTGGCAATTAAAACTTGTATGGCGTTTAATTTAAAATGTAACTTGAAAAAATAGTGTTGCAGCAGAATGCGGCTTTGGAATGTCTTAACACCAGCAGTTGTCGATGCAGATATGTTTTTGGAAACGCTCTATAATCTAAAGTTGTTAATATTTTTTTAGACTGAGAAAATAAATTAAATAAAAAAAATTAAATACAAAAAAATGAAAAATTAAATTAAGTATAAATCAAATTAGAACGTCCATTGGCTTTACAATTTTGTTTTATTCAGTGGACTAAAGCAGTTAGATTCGATTCATACTACTATCGCTATGTGCTGCAGGGATGATAAAAATAAAGAAAATACACTTCATCTTCTATGCACTTGTCCTGTTTTATCCAGAAGAAGGCTGGAATACTTGGGCAACTTTTTCTTCGAGAGTCTAGCAGACATAGCCGACAAAACTGTTCGCTGTCTATAAAGCTTCGTAAGAAGTTCCAATTGGTTCAATGAGTGAATGGTTCTACGTACGACTGAATGTGGTCACAATGGGCCTTTTTGGCCTAAATAAGCTCCGCCTCGGGGCAGGCACACCTACCTATCTACCGTTGCGATGCATCAGTATCAGCAAGTTGCCAGGATGCCCCCAGAATAAAATTCCTGCAGAAATGTGCTGCACTTCGGATAATTTTTTTAAGACTCCTCCTTGGAACACAGGGATAATTAAGTTTCTTGTATAATCTTCTTCTATTATCTGCTTGATACAAATTCCCCAGTACTTATGAACTTTTTGCCATTGACTCAAACCAAAAAATACTTTCTAGAGAATCGAACCCTTGGAACCCACAGCATTCCTAAACCAATAATGCATTGTTTCGCTTTGGTCGTGAAAAAAATTATATGCAAAAGTGTTTTAGTCAATTACGACCAACATTTGTATAACCGCCTTAGACCTACTATCACTAGGCGGATCACGTCTAATTTGGTATAAGATTACTTTTTGCTTCGTACTAACTAATCGGTAACAAGTAAAATTTTGTA
This sequence comes from Melieria omissa, assembly GCA_963971225.1. Classification (NCBI taxonomy): domain Eukaryota; kingdom Metazoa; phylum Arthropoda; class Insecta; order Diptera; family Ulidiidae; genus Melieria; species Melieria omissa. The sequence goes on along the minus strand of OZ020268.1, from coordinate 105,805,655 downwards.
AAATTCTTCAAAATAATTTCAGTCATAAAAATGCATCAACCAAAACAGATATTTAATTAAAAAATACATGTTTTGGAAATTACTACTATATGCCAACCTTGCTATCAGTTTGTAGTTGAAATAACAGCGGTACTAAAATTTTGCCGATATTTTTACTTATTCTAGAGCGATCGCGCAAACGAGCGATTAGGCCGAGAGACGAAGGGTAGTCATCATTACTTTTCCATACCGGCCACGATACCTTCAGGGTATTTAACAAGTGGTGGGAAGTCTCTAACTAAAGCAAACCACCAGATTCAGCCATACCTAGACACACAGTCATAAATGTCATGTCACACATTTGAACAGCCTTCAACTCTCACCGAGTGTACTAATCGCATGATGGTTAAATTTTTGCTCAACCTAACCTAATGCAAAACCCATGAACTTAAACCTTTGTAAACTAATTATTTGTAAACAGAAATTGTAAAATTATTATTCAAAATTTTCCTCTCTTTTAACCAAAAAAACAAAACCAACACGAACCAATACTTTAATTAGTTTCATTTCTCATTTTGTGCTCCATTATTCCCTCATTGTTTGCTGAAATGCCGACATAAACTTTTTTCCTCCTCCCAAAAACGGCGGCGCGCAAAACAAAAAAAGTCAAAGAAAAGATCGCAAAAACACGTTTTCATAACTGCCGCACACTGCTCTCTACCCTCAAGCCGCCGTCCCCTTCTGTTGCATTATAACACATTTTGTGAATTCTGTTTTTATTTTCTGTTCATATTTGCGTTTCGTTGCGTTATTATGTAATAAAAAACTGCAAGTTATAAAAAAAAAATATCTTATCTGCGAAATTTAAGATTTGCCAGTCTCGTTGATGCTGTCTATATGTAGTGGCTGTTTTGACTCTTGTTGTTGTGTTACAATGTGTATGAGTAGACAGTTGAATTTTTAGTTACACTCTCACACACACACACACACACATTTATACTCATGCACACTCACAAGCCCATGCAAAATCATACAGAAATAGATATAAGTCCAGCAACAAATCCAGCGCCACCGCCACCGCCAACAACATTAAAACAACTACTTATTACCCACCAAAGATATGGCCAAGGCGATGCAGTCCGGTGTGTTGCATGCGTTCGATGATGAAGTTGTGTGCATTTTCAGCATTTCATGAATGAATGAGATAGAAGCACCGCGTGCCGCGACATATGACTTGAATTTTGGATTTTGTAGCTGTGCTCAGTACTTAAGGTCACTAAATAGTCAGCTGTTTCTATAGTTATGCATTTTTTAAGGTTAATGGCTGTTCAACACGAAGAAATGATCAAATTACATATATTCATTTGAGACATTTTAAGACTAACTAAACTTTACAGTTTTAATAAGAAAAGCAAGGAAAGATTTCAGCTCTGAATGAGAAGGAGACTCGTCAACATATGACATTCTATCTGGTTTCCTTTAAATAATTCTCGAAAAATAATAAGATTTACTATGCCCAGATAATTCGTTTCATAAACAAATAAGTAATTTGTTTGTTTAACAAATAAGGAATTTGTTTGTTTATTAATCTGTGACTTGTTACACATTGCTCAATCTAATGAATATAAGATGAGCATAACTCATACTAAAAAATAGTGTAAAAATAATTTAACATCAGGGAAACTCCTCCTATGATTTGGTGTCATCTACTTACTTTCAATCAATTAGAATGTATTTCAAAGACGGACATTCGACTTTCAGTTAAGTGTACTCTAACGTCTTAATCGATGTTTTGAAAACGGATTTTCGACTGATATTGCAAGAGTTCCAACAGGTCTATAAATGGCTTTTTGAACACCTAAACTTCGGTATATACGATTTATTTCTAATTCGTAGTTTTTTGTTAAATATTAGTAAGTAGTCACACAAAAAGATTCAAGACTGTCTTTACTTTTTATATTACTTGATTAAATTAACTGCTTACTTTATTTTACTTTGTACTTAACTTTAATATCTCTCCATTTTTTAAATACTAAGCCCTCTTGAAAATTGATTAAATAAAATAAATAAAATAAAATAAAATAAAATAAAATAAAATAAAATAAAATAAAATAAAATAAAATAAAATAAAATAAAATAAAATAAAATAAAATAAAATAAAATAAAATAAAATAAAATAAAATAAAATAAAATAAAATAAAATAAAATAAAATAAAATAAAATAAAATAAAATAAAATACAGTAAAATAAATTAAATTATAATAAAATACAAAAATAATATTAAAAAATTAAATAACATTATATCAAATTAAAGTAAATAAAATTAATTAATTAATTATTATTATGTAACAATTTGCAAGCAATTCTTCCAATTAATTCATTAAATTCCTTTCTATTCCATTCCAGTGGCTTTTTATATCAACTGCAGCACTAGAAGCTAATCAAAAGACTTAAGACACAAACTCGCCGAAAATTCAATTCTTATTTAAAAAAATTCACAAAAACATAAACTCAAAAGTGAGTATTAACAAATCTTCGAAAACGTTGTGTTTGTTGTTGTTCGTCACCAGCCAGCGCACCAATTCCACGCCCCACCAACTGGCGCCGCATTGCACGATTGCAACACACGCGCACTGCAAATTTACTTTCTTCGTCTGCGCTAATGAACGAATGCAGGCGGCGCAATCATTTCACACACAACTTGTTCGCCGATGGACAGCGCACACTCACCAACTGCGAAACGTTTGCAATTATTGTGCATAGCTGCTGCAACGGTTGCACTAAGTGCAACAACAACAACAACAACACAAATGCACACACAACAAGCGAACGGCCGAAAGTAAAATGAAGTAAAGCGCTAACCAGCAGACCGGCGACTGGAGAGCGGCATGTCGCTCAAAGTGCAGTCAGCTGTTGCTGGTCGCGCTGATGGTGACGTTGTTGATGATGTTGGCGTTGCTCACAATGACGACGACAACGACGACAACGACAACGGCGCAGATGATTTGCAATGCTTTCGGTTTCGTTTGCAGCAGACTGGACAGCGCGCAAAAGCTGGACGACTGGACCGAGGTGTACGACTCGGCGCTTGAGTCGGTCAGTCAACGGCAGCGTCCGATGTGCCACAAACACAATAAGTAGGTTGGTAGGTAAACCACTTTTGTGCATGCGATTCCTTTTGTATATGCGGACATTTTTAATGAAGGCGAACGAATAAAGAGCGCAACTGCGTATAAACCCGTCGGTGATTGCCGTCGCCGCTGCTGCTGCTGGCGGTGGTTGCAACTGCACGCTGCACTCACTACACCTGTTCGGAGGCATGTTCGTTGCAAGCGCAAAAAACTCAAGTAAACAATGATACGACAATAACAATAATCGCAACTGCAGCACATTGCGCCACTGCACAAATGTGCAGTTGGAGGGGGGACGGAGATGACGGGGCGCTTTGGAAAATGCCAGTGTGAATATCAGCTGCATCATGATCGCAGAAGTAGTGCCGGCAATTGTTGTTTCTAATCTTGTTATTCGTTTTGTTGTGTGCGTATTTGCTGCAAATTCGATGTGTGTGTGTGCATTGAAAATGGCAGACGCTGCAGTTTTGCCGTTGCTGCGCTCCTCTGCACGTTGCGCGCCTGCTTTTCGATTAAATAATTTCGCTGTAAGTAGTGCGAAGGTCAACTGTTGTTGCGTCGATTGTTGTTGTCAGCTTTTTTGCTCTCATCCGTGCACAGACCCGGTCGTGGTTGTTGTCTGGGTTGGTTGTTGTTTGTTCGCTGCCACTGTTGTTTGCTTCCTTGCATTGTTTTGTTGGCGAATTGCTGTTCCGTTGCCGCAAATGCCTGTGGCATGGTTTTCATTTTCGAGTTTTCGTTTAGTTATTTTAATGCCCAACAATTTCACTTAATTGCCTCATGTGGAGCAGTTAGTGTGCTGTATTGCACTGATTACTGGTTGTCGGCTGACATTGTCAGCGATTAAGACATTATCTTTGGCAATGGCGAAATATATAGTTAAGAGTTTTCATTTTCCATTACAAATGAGGACAAAAGGGGTTGTGTTTAGAATGAAATTTTCGGTAAGGATTTTGATATAGAAAAGCGTGTGAAAGTAGAATATTGTATCAACGGGATAAGCTGGTTGATTGGTGGAGCACGAAAGTCTTTTGAACAAGAAATTAAATATTAAAATTAGATTAATGAAATTAATTAAATTTAATTTAATTAAATTCAAATTAATTAAATTAAAATTAATTTAATTAAAATTAATTAAATTAAAATTATTAAAATTAATTAAAATTTAATTAAAACCCGTATCTCGCAAATGTTTTACTTACATTACTTTCTTACACATTTGTAACTATTTTCATAACCAAAGTTGGTTCAAAAAAAGTTGGTTCAAATATTATGTTTCTAGTGGCGATGACTTTCGGCTCCGCTGAGCTCAAATAATAACGGATTGCGATTCGTTAACGAGACATAAATAACAAAACCGCAAGTAGTAATAACAAAACTTGTTGTGTACACGTACGCTCCGGCGGATCTGTGCTTCAACACACACAAGACGCAGTGTCAATGATGAGCAAAATCAATTTCAAGCCCGCTTCCTCTGGTTTTTCGGCAATAATCTAAGTGCAGCCAATAGCCGACAAAACAATAAACACGAGTACGTACACAACTTCGAGTTAGTATGTAACCGCAAGCAACATTACATTCGAGCTGCTCAAGGCTGCCTATGAATTCTGTATAGTTTAGGTTATTCTGAGCCGTAGATACATTTTGGAGTATGCCAAGTTTGCATATTTATATAGTCACTCATTGGCGTAATATATCGGAAATCAAATGCTATTTGTGTGGCCAGTCAATTAGCGACGCTGTGCCGCGTAACCGCAGAAGCCACTAATGGCAACATGCCCCGTATTCTCTCCTCTTGCCCCAAGTTGAGAAAATGAAAATCCCAAAAGCCCAAAAGCATTTGTTGAGAACAAATCGGTGGAGAAGTTTCACTTTCATGCCCAGTTGATATTTGGCACCTGCACATTAGCTGCTTGTTGGCTTTGTTGTTATTGTGCTTTGTTGTTCTGTTGTTTATTTGGCCATCTGATGTTAACGCCGCTTGTTCAATGAATAAAGGCTCACACATTGAATGAGTCAGTTTTCATTTCCCGTCAGATACGCACAACAGGTGTTGGAACGCATTACTGGCGTTGAAACGTCTGTGTTCGGACCTTAATTTTACAACTGTCATGTGCGATATTGACACATCAATTGTTGTTACACAAAAATTCCGCAGCAAAAACGTGCGCATTGTTTTCAAGCGCGCTTCAAGCAAGCAAGACGGTAAATTTAACAGTATTGCGTTTTCGCAACTGTGTTGTCTGTGTTTTCTACATAACCTAAGCACACCTGAGGGCTCTCATCTCGTTGCTAATAAACCAATTAAAAGCATTTAATATAAATGCAGCTGACAGCAAAGCTCTTTTGGCCAACTGCTATCGATTGAATAACTCAAACAGTTGCAAACATATTAGCGATCGTCTGGTGTCTGCAGCTAATGGTCCAACACGAGATTGGCATCTCTATTGATGATATTGCATGATAAAAGTTTCAATTAAACACTTTGGGCCGCAGCAAATTGGTGATCGATCGGTCGATTGCTGCGTCAGATAATTCGAAGAATTCATTCGAATGAATTTGTGTCAAAAAAGCACATTGATCTGTGGGCCTTTGTGCAGAGATCATTGAAGAGCTGCGATTTGGCATTGGAGCGTTATCTGGTTCTCAGGCACGCAGCGAGCGGCTCACAATACAGCAATATGGGTTTTTTCAATGCTTCGACTGAAATGTGCGCAAGAGAAATTGCAACATCTCATTAGGGCTTTTGGCGTAGCGCAAAAGTATGCAAAGTGCGCTGAAGATAAAAATAAATAATGAAAAAAAATAAATTGGGAAAACTCAAAGAGAGCGTGTGAACGTTGGCGTTGCAACGCTGTGTTGCACTGGGGGCAACTTGCGACTTGCGGTCGCGGCGCGTTTTATGAGTCGTTAAGTAATTTTTAAATGCACTAAAAATGCCATAAGGTGTCGTTGCTGCTGCGGCTAACCGACTAATGCAATAAATTTCAATAACCTTAACAAAACGCTGACGTACGGCTGTGTGCGGCAGTTGAAAGTCTAAGCGTATTTGGAGCGTTTAGACAATTTCAATACAAATTTGTGTATTGGTATATTTGAAAATCGAATAGTGCAACAAATCGCCTAGCAGCTGAGCAGAGATAACCACTAAGAAGTCGTCGACCAATGAAAAATATCGCAAACAAACGTTTCAGAACAGCAGGCGGCAAGACACGTATTGGCAATCAGTAAAATTGCAACAAAGCAACGCAGCGGAAAACTACAACAAACAACAACAATAACAATCGACTGTGAGACACGCATCAGTGAGTGCAGACGACACGCAAATAGTTGGCAACAGCACAACAGCAGCCAAAACGCTAATAATCGATTCGGTCTGCCTGGTTTCCGATGCTCAAAACATTAGACAGCGCCAATTGCCTCGAGAACAGTCTGAGCATGAATTCGAAAACATAAACAAAAGCTGAGAGTGGTAATTATTTAGCTGTTGCATGGTGAGCGCAATGCCGCGTTCGTTGCTTAAGTCTTTTGGTTATGTTTCTGTTTTGGTTTGCGTTTCTGTTTCGGTTTCGATTTCGATTTCTGTTTTTGTTTTTGTTTGGCAGTTGGCAGTCTGAAGTTTAATGTTAAGTCGCATGCTTATGCAACTCCTCACAATTATGCGCACTTAAGTGGCGTTTTATGTTAGAATGAGTTGTTGCGCTCCAGCTATTACAGCGCTGAGGTGAAATCAAAAGCGACAGTTGAAAGCTTTGATATGGCATCAAATAACAGCAGCTGCAGCAGTGTGGCACTGTCAATGAAAAACATACAATTTCATAAGTTTGTGTGTGAGGAAAATTTTGTTCGTAGAGGAATTTGTTTTATGGATTGTGGCAGAAAAAAAATATACGCTCAGCTGGCTGGTGTAACAACTACTTTCGGGCAAATGGGTTAGAAGCGATAAGAGCTGTAAACTAAAAACGTGATATTATTTTACGACAACACTTTGTGCCATCAAGCAGCTCTCAGCTGTAATGAAATGAATTACATTTTGTTGTACAATAAAGTTGTTTACAAAATATTTATGGAAATTTTGCTGTAACTAATAAACGTTGTAATGACTTGTTCAGCCGTCATTTAATTAACCAGTAAATAATGAAATATTCATGAATTTTAGTTTATTTATTGGTGGCCACCTTCACTACGCGTATTCAGTATAAATGTGTGCATCCTGTTTTGACAATAGATTGGTTATTATTTTGAAGTTTGCTTTAAAATTATGGCAGAACAACAGATTTATGCAACAAAACAGCATAAATACTTATAATGCTTCTGGTGAATTCTGTTATGTTTAAAAGTTGTTTATATGACAACATGAACCACTCATTTTGGTTTAAATGGTGGCAGCTGGAAGCTGAAGTGTAAAATCTTTACATAGTTTTGACTTGTTGTCGGCAAATTGTTAATATTTGAGTGATTTACAAACAACTTCCAATAATAACCCAACTGTCAACTTCAAAACACTGGGCAACACTTCAGCAACGTCGAACAGAGTTGAGACAGAGTGAAGTTCTTTTCGTATTTCCTTGTTCAATTAAACGTTTCATCACCTTTTCGTTGATTTCTATAAAGAATGTATATTTTTAGAGATTGTGTTGATTTAACAAAACAAATATAATTTTGTAAACATGTTCAAACTGTTTTCGATCACGATTGTGACTTAAAATGCCACTCAAATGTCAAGTTGAATGAACTACTTTAATTTTAATTTGACTGAAAATGCATAAATTCTATTGTATTGTCCAATGACAGCATTTTCTAGTTTCTCTATCAACTGAGCCTTGAAACGAAAGAAACCGGTACCGCCGACGGGAAAAGTGCTATAATTGTTTGAGCTTTGAACAATTTAATAAAAATTCCATTGAACGAATTTCCTGTTTGCATAGCAACTTGTAAGGTCTATGCACGACGTCGTCGATTATTGTTTGCGCGACAATGTCTGCTGGTCTCCTTGTCATCATAAAATGCCAAGTTCAAGTAGTAATAATTTGCACGATTTATGACAACTTAACTCATTTCAATATTTCACCAGCTAGTGATGCGTTTGACGATCGTCACAATGCGGTTTTGATTGGCCCGCTGTGCACCGAGGGGTTCCCTGAAATGCTGAGCTGGAGCACGCAGACTACAACACTTTCTCTTCTGAGTGAAACCAGAGAACAGAGGGTTTGTAAAATTTCTCATTATTAGTTGTAATTTTGCACTTAAGAAGATAAAATGTAAAATCTACCAGTCATTGGCTTATCTAAACCATATTAGAAAAATATTAACCCATTCCAACCGAAATTTATTTCATTGCACACTTTGTAGTTAATAAGAAATCATCAGCTGTTGTACACCAGTTGTTGTCAGCAAATCAACAACGTAACGAGAGTTTTTTAACTTTTTTATTTTTCAATAAAAAGCATTTTTATGTTTTGCTATTATTAGCTTAAAAGATTATTGCACTTTTTTCCCGATGCGCCCAATTCGCCACATCCACTTGGCATGCAAAAAATTTTACGCTCATCCACATTGCCCAACTGTGGTTTTTGCATGCCTGATGAGCTCAACGCAACCAGATGTCAGCAAAAACATATCAGCTGTGATGCTGAAATGAAAAAGAAAAGATGCAAAAAGTCTGCGGGCGAATGCGAAAGAGCTGATTGAAAGCCAGACTCGATCTCCGACCCGAAAGTAGGTCAATGTCAATGCAAAGAAATGTGAAATTTGATATAAGAAAAATTTAAATTTAAATTCAAAAAGCTGAATGCTAAGCATACAGGGAGCGGTGAGTAGTGTCATGCCAACAACAACAAAGAAAAATACAAATAGTAAGACTAGCAAGATTGTAGGAAGCGCAGCTGGGTTTAGCTGGCTGCAATGGCAAACATGGTGTGGGCTGTGTCCGAAATTTAAACCAAGTTGTGTAATTATATTTTTCTTGGCAACAAGAAATTCGTCTGAATTTTTGTTTAGGAAGCCAAAGTTTTCCCCTTTTTGCACATTCTTATGGTGAATCGGCATACGAAAACCATGCAACCTCACATTTTAGGTATACGATGTGTTCAGCAATTTAATGTAAAATACTGCAAAGAACATGTTTGTGGAGCATTTTAACCCTGTAGCTCCTATTTGTACGGGTCAACTTGACTCTTTTTTTCTGTAATTCCAAAAATGTCCTGTAAAACAGGACTTTTTAAGGACACAATGTACCACGAAAATATTTGCCATAAAATTCTACTATATGTCTCTGAATACATCAGAGCTCAGAAATTAACTTGAACGCCTGAATTAAACCAAACCTGAAAATATGTTCAAGTGCTTGTTTCGTACTTATTCAAAATTGGTACCAAAATGTCCCACGAAACATGATTTTCGAAGGTTAGTGTCTATGGGAAAAATGTTGAACGCTAAATTTCACTTTGTTTCACTTTCATTTCAATTTGCTTTCTAAATTTCAGACAGGATTTAGTTGTGGACATAGTTGTGCCACAAAGATATTTGAGGATCTACGGCCTAGGTAGGAAAATAATGAGCTGACAATTTTGGTGCTTCTAGATTGTTTCAAGATATTGATATTTGACGTGCATAATGACAGAAGACTATTACTAAACCAACAACAATATTTCAGCTTTAATTCTTATTCTTTAAGATTTATGAAAAGCTGCCTTTCCAAACGCTATCAGCAAACACATTTCTAGTGGTGGTGAAAACATTTCAAGTTTCCCTTTAGGATTCATTTTAGTTTCAATTTTGTTAGTTGCATTCTTGAACCTGAAATTTTTCACTGGACCAGCAGCGCATAGTAGCCGTGACACCGCAAGTGTTACAACTGACAGTGAGGAAAATAGGCGTCCGAGTGAAAAAATTGCACTAATCAATTGAATTGACTGTACAGATTCAGTGGCAATAAAACAAAAACAATAAAAACAACAACAACAACATCAGCAGCAGCGGCAGCCTCTCGACACCAACGGCGTCAACAGCGCTGACAACAAAGTTGAAGCGATAACCCTTCGAAAAGAGTTCAATTGGATGAAGCGCGATAAATATCAGAGAGGCAAAAATGACAACAACAAAATACTATAATATTAACAGCAACAACTACTACTGCTGCTGCTACTACTAAGCCAAGCAATATTTTTGCAATCGATTTAATTATGTAAATTTAACAAAGACAAAAAACAGCTACAACAACAACAAAATACACGCCAAAAACCAATTGCCGAAACCATAAAACAACAGAAGGCGAAAATGAAAGAAATCGCAAAAAGAGCAAAAAAATGCAAATTGAGAAAAGCACCAACAACAGCAACAATCGCAATGCAATGCAATAAAATAAAAGGAGCTAAAATAAAATAAGTTGAAATAGAAATTGGCAACGCCGAAAGACAACAAAAACAACCACTTACAAACTACAAGTAACCATTAACCTAAAGATACACGAAATTCACAATCAGGCTGAGAAACCGAAATAGAAACACAAATCGAAACAACAATAACAATAACACATCGACCAACACCAACATCAACGCCAACACCAACGCCAACACCAACGACAGCAGCAGCACAACAACAACAATTAGAAAAGCAAAGACAACAACAACAACGGCAACGGCGGCAGCACGCATCCAGTGTTAATGCGAGAAGCGGCAGAAAATCGCATTTGGCCAATTTGGTTTGGCCAATTATGGCAAAAGCGTTGCAGCGCCTAACAAGACACAACAAACATATTTTTTTTTTGCTATCGACTCCACTCCAATGCGAACTCTGCTGCGTTTTACTTTTGTTTTTGTTTCTATTTTGGTCTGTACTGTTTTTCGCTGTAAGAGCTGCTGCGGTAGCGCCGGTCCGAGCACATGTCGGCGGCGACGGCGCAGATGCTGAGATGCCGTAAGCGACCGCTCGCTGCCGCTCGCACACGACCACCGCGGCTGGCTACGGTCTAAGTAGTGTTTGTTGTTGTCGAACCTGCTGTCACTGCTGCTGTGGCCGGCTATCGATGGCGCTTTTTGTTGGTTTTTTTTTGTTTTTGCAGCTATTATGAAATTCGCGAAATGAGCCTAATTTATATGAAGCGTTAATCTATCAACAAAAATCGATTAATTCTGCATGTGTGTGTGTGAGTGTGTGTGTGTGTGTGTGTGTATGTGTGTGCGTGTGTGTTGCTAGTGCCAATTTGTGTTTGCTCGTAATTAGCACTGTTTAGAAATTGTTTTATGTTTATATTTATTCTTATCAAAGTGCATACACCCACAGAAAACTGTTAGTGCTCATCGAACTGAGGAGCAAAATGATGGTTACGGATGGCATGGAAGGGAAATTTGCAAAGTGCGTCTGTGTTGGAGATTGTTGGAAATTTGAAGTAGCGGCTGCCCTGGTGCTGTTTTTTCGTGCAAGTTCAGAGACTATATTCGAATGGCTACTCTACTAAAACAATATAAAATGAGAGTATTCTTGAGACAACCTACTTCTCAGCAGAAAGCTAGAAAAATTATAACTACAGTGGTGTCTGGATATAATGAACTAATTATTGCAAGGCCTGTTCACTGTATTGAGGTTGTTCACTATATCAAGGTTAACATTTTTGTTCAAAAACTCGTTTTATTTGCTCAAAATACACATTTTGTTTTGTGCTTCAAAATTTGTTTCTATATTTAGAGGTTCAATGTAAAAATTTGGGTGTTCACTATATAGGGGATTCACTATACCCAGACACGACTGTAATATAAAATTTTAAACAATTATAATTTCCTGTTCGAAAGGTTTGCGATTCTGGAGAATGGTTTTTGTCACACGTCATTTTCAAAAGTACCTGAAGCGCTAAATCATCATTATAAATGAGAAAAAATAGTCAAAATCATAATTGATTGCATTTTCTATAATGCATCGTTATCAACGTCACGTGTTTTCTTTGATATAATCAGTTATATGTCAAACTTTTCTGAGAGAAATGTATGATTTGTTAATTTTTTTGTCCTACGAACATAACTTCGTATAGGTTTTTAAATCATCAAATCCTATGCGACATATAAGTATTCATTCTTCTATGTGCCATTCCTTTACTTGTTTTTGTTATAAGTAGGTTTTTTAAGTTGTGTTTTTTTTACTGGATTTACTAAAACACTATAATCAGACATGTGCTGCAAATTGCACAGATTTCAGTTTGAAATCAGAGTTTGATATTTTAATGAATTTTCTCGGAGCGAGCTACTGCTGTCTCAAATGATTTTGAATTCAAAGAATAACAAAATTTAACTAAACATAAACGAATTAGAAGCCGCGCAGATTGCTGTGATCTCGGCTTGGACGACACTACAGTAATCTGCCAGCCAAACTTTCATACTTATATTAAATTTTTCTGAGTAGATACCACAACCCACCTTGCCAACCAATTTGGATCTGTCCATCCCTCCCGCATCCCGTTTTCTGCCCGAATTTCATCCAAACATAGTTTGCAGCACATTCCTGAATATACTTTTACAGAAACTTTTAAACTTGTGTCAGACCTCGGATGTGTTATATGTGCGTTGTTCTATATAAATATATCTCAGCTCTAAAAATTTTCTCAAGCAATGTTCGAATGATTTTAAGCACATAAGTAATATTTCTAATTCAAATTCAAATAGTCTGAAATATAGTTCGTTCATCCATACATTCTATAGAAGTCAGATCGAGAGAGTGAAAGGCGTAATCCACCGTTCGGAGTTGACATAAAAAACTATCTCCACAACTGATGTGGACACGAAGTATTGAATGATTCTCTATTCTCATTTGGGTCAGCAATAAACCCAAATTTGTCAGATAATAGATTTGGCATTCATCTATTTAATGCATTATTACGAACATAATTGATCCGAAGGCTTTTAAAAATCCTATTTCTAAAGTCCTATTATATGTCATATTGTGATCGCATACATAAGCCAACAGAAGTGAACAAGCGAGTTGACTTATCAATGGGCAGACAAGACTTTTTCGTAGACTTAAAATCGAGAGGAGTACATTCATTTTCAACAGGATTACTAACTCCATAAAACAAAAAGTTGAGAAATGCAATGAAATATGTACATTGTTTTTTTTTTCAATTTTATGTGAATATTTTTTTATTTAATTGCCAGTCAAATTTGGTCCTTTAATTGAGTTAATCTTCATTCTTTATAAAAATGAAAATTTTAAATATAACAAATTATGACTGTACCCAGTGTTTTGACACTTAATTGGGAGATTTTTTAAAAAGTGGAGTTAATCATTTTTGTGCAGTGAATGGCTCAATTAATAAATTCGTAACTAATAAACATTTTCATTCTTTCATTTATTCAACTATTTGTATTGAACAGAGAAAGACTTTGATGTTTGTACATCAATCTACAATAAAAATTAACCAGTTAACCAATTCTTCTCTCGAATTTTGTGAAAACATGTTATGATCGATTTAATTAAAGCAATTTTGAAAAATCGAAACATAATCGAAAAAAGAGCATGTTAAGTGTGACGATATGGTAAACAAATCCAATAAATCCATAGAACTTGAATCTTAAAAATTTTACAAAAATAAACCTTAAATCTGATATTAACAATTAGGAGAAGAAAATAGTGAGTAAAGAATAAAGATGAAAAAAAGATAGGAAGCTGGGAAGGGTAGAGAAGAGAAAATTAGTGTGAAAAGTGATAGAGAAAAAAGTGATGCTTTGCTGTCAAAACTGATACAACTTTACAATCTTTTGTGAAAATTTTAAATTAATTTATATGACATGAGAATTAGTTTAAGGCAAACAAAATTTTAAAGGAAGATCTTACATATATATAGATCTTATATATATACATATATAGATCCCAAGTGTTAGACAAAAATACAAAATTCTGAATTAGTCGAATAACAAAATATTTAGTGTTGCACCCAATACTCAATGATTTTGCTACGAGATAGCTTGAGATTTCCTGATTTATTTAAATATCAGGTGTACAACTTTGCTTCCGCCGTTTTCCGATAGGTGGCTGTACCGGCTGAGGCTGGTTGAAATACATAGATGGTAATGCCTTTAAAGTGAGTGTGGACAGTGCCTAACGAATTGTCATCGCCGTTTCAGTGACAGTTGTTCTTGTTTTCGTATTATTCACGCTCGAAAATGTCCGTTTATGTGCCCAATTCTCGCCATTTGCGGGAAGTTTTACTTTTCTGTTACAATTCGAAAAAAATGCAGCTGAAGCGCATCGAATGCTCTCAGAAACTTACGGTGATGCTGCTCTGAGTGAAAGAACGTGTCGGGAGTGGTTTCAACGTTTTAAAAATGGTGATTTCGTGGTGAGTGAAAATGGTGAGTCATCCTCCAACACGACAATGCTCGGCCTCACGTCGCAAAAGTGGTCAAAAAGTACCTGGAAACGCTGAAATGGGAAGTCTTGCCCCACCCGCCGTATTCCCCAGATGTCGCCCCTTCTGACTTCCACCTATTCCGTTCGATGGCACACGGCCTGGCAGATCAACATTTTCAATCCTTCGAAGAATTGGAAAAATGGATTGCTTCATGGATAGCGTCAAAAGAGGACTCCTTTTTTCGAGCCGGGATCCGAAAATTGCCGGAAAGATGGGAGAAAGTTGTCGCTAGCGACGGACAATACTTTGAATAATACATCTGTAAGCACTTTTTCGCAATAAAGCTTTTAATTTTGGAAAAAACGGCGGAAGCAAAGTTGTACACCTGATAATATTTAAATTTAATCCAAGTAATGTTACAGATTATTCAGAATTCTCAATTATTGAAATATTGGAAAGTCTAGCTTTGCTCCATTACTCAATGATTTTTACATGAAAAAGCTTGAGTTTTCTGATTTATTCTAAAAATGATCAAATACAATTCAATCAGTTTTACAGATAACAGATTATCCAGAATTTTCAATTATTGACACATTGAAAGGTTTAGCTTTGCGCCCATTTACTCAATGGTTTTTCCACGAGCTAGCTCGAATTTATCTGATTTATTTTAATAATATTAAAATTTAATTGAACTAATTTTACAGACTACAGATTATCCAGATTTTTCAATTATTGATATATTGAAAGTTTTAGCTTTGCACCCATCGCTCAATGATTTTTCTACGAGATAGCTCGAGTTTTTCTGAGTTATTCAAACAATGTTAAAATTCAATCCAATCCGTTTTACTGGTTACAGATTTTCCAGATTTTTCAATTATTGATATATTGAAAGGTGTAGCTTTGCACCCATCACTCAATAATTTTTCCACGAGATAGCTCGAGTTTTCCTGATTTATTCAAACATTGCTCAAAACCAATCCAATCAGTTTTACTGGTAACAGATTATTCAGAATTCTCAATTATTGACATATTGAAAGGTCTAGCTTGGCACTCATTACTCATTTATATTTTAACAAGAAAGCTGCGGTTTTTCTGATCTATTCGAATAATGTTCAAATCTTCATTTTCTGGGGCAGTTTCCCCACTTCAACTTTTAATTATTACAGAACAAATATAAGTTTTAATTAGTGACATCCTTAAGTGATCGCTCGGGTTTCCCTGATTTATTCCAATAATTTTCAAATCTCTGCTTTCTAACAACTCTTGAATTTCCTTTGGGGTAGATTAAGTTTCACTACACCGCAGCAATTATCAGTTCGGTTCCACTTCTGATTATAGATTAGGTTTTTATTTATTTATAGTAAATATAATTTTCAATTTCAAACAGAATCATTAAAAATCTTACATAACATTTGCTCGAATTTTCGTAATAACTGGTAAATGTAAATAAATGCACAAAATATTACGTTGAACAACAAATAGAAAAAATCCAAAAAGTGAGCTTATCTCTTTGCGAAAAATGGCAATGATCTAATTGAAAAGCGAAAATGCTCGGTTCGAGCAGATAAGCAGCTTACATGAAACTGTAGTTTTGTGATCACCCGCTCGGCTCGGCTCGACACTGCGCAGCCCTAATTCATTCGTTCTTTGAGTGGTGTTGTTAGGAGTTTTTTGTTGTTGTTTAGTAATTCACAAACACACAAATATGTACATATTTACAGCACCTTATTGGCGATAGGGATCACTCACTCACTCACTCACTTACGCGCGTTGGCGTTCGAAATTCGGAATTCAAATATTCAAAATTAACGCACGAAAATCTTGAAATGCGCAGTAAGTACGTGAAAATCCAATTCCGTTAATTGTTTTGCGTTTTTTAATTTATTGTATTTTTTTGCACCTTTGAACTTTCAGCACTGTGTCGATTTCCGAGTGATCCTGACAGCTTCGAACGCGTATCCTTTCAATCGCTACGTTGCACTCGGCATTCACTCGCTGCGTTTCGTTGGTTTCTTGGGTACGTAAGGATTGCGTTGAAAATTTGCTTTCTTTAAGCGCGAATTTTCTTTTGTTACTTGCTTGCGGTATTTTTAACTTAAAATTTTTCTTAAAATTACTTGTTGTATTTATTTACAAATTTATTTTATTTATTATTATTTATTAACTTGGTTGACTTGTACTCGACGCTGTTGGTTGTTTTAGTTTTAGTTGTGATTTTTGGCTTTTCTCATTTCGATAATTTCCTTTTTTGCGACTGCGTTCAAGCTGGGCGCGCGCGAGCGTGTGCCGTTTTAAAGTTATCGCGATGAAATGAAAAGCTCGCTTGAATGGACCGCGCCAGTCGTCAGATGGTTTTGTTAAAAAAATCGCAAACCCCGAGTCGACGCTTAAGTCAAGCGCAGTCGTAAGCTGCACAGAGTGGATTTTCACCACTACACCAAACACCAAAGCGCCACAGCTCGAAAGGGAATACGTCGGCTGAGCGAGCGCGAAGTGAGCAACGCAACGAGTGAGCGAGCGCCTCGGCGCACGTTCGAGCCTACACACCTGTACGCCGCGCCGTGCAGATTGGCTTGGCAGCGGCCGTTTTGCATCTCTGTTTCTCTGTGTGTGTGTGATGTGAAATTGTGGCCGAAAACTTGCAACTTGCAACTCGCAAAACAAGCCAACTGCGCACGCCGGCATTCCTGCAACAACAGCTGATCCACACTTGCAACAGCGTTCGGCCCGACTGCAGTGCACCGATCGAGACGAGAGAGAAAGAGAATTGGGATACGCGCGCAGCCTTCAAATGCGGCTGCTGCTGTTCGATATTTGGACACCGGCTTTGGTGCTTTCGTTGACATTTATTGGAGCCGCAGCAGCGCGAGTCCACAGCACAGCGGAGCAACAGTTCGCACCTTTGCTAGTCGCTGTGGTGAACTCGCTGGCGACTAGACTAAAGTGTGGTGAGTTTGGCGCTTTGGTTATTGAAGAAATGCTGCAGCAATAGTCGACGTGCGTATGCGTTGGGGGATTTTTGTTCATGCCGATTCATTCTTTTATTTGCGCCAAGTGTTTGCAGTTACACAAACAAACACACACACATACATCACTGTTAGAATGTGTGCTCCATGTTCTCCCATCTGCTTGCTTCATGACTTGCGGGAAAGATTCTCGCACCTAAGCCACAACAACACAACAAGAAGTAATATGGAAAATATTCTGCGAATTTTAAAGCATGTATTTTTATTTTGATAGGTGATGTAAAGGCGTTGCTTTCTAGAGACAGATTAGACGATTTTCAAAATTTACAACTGATTTGGTTCTAATTAGTGAGCAAACACAAGTATTAACAGCTCATTTTAAGGCCAATATGGATTGTTGAGTGACCATGTTTGAAGTTGAGATGTAAATAGATTACGCCGCTAAATTTTCAGATATTTGAAATTAAATGTTTCTTGCTTAGTAGCACAAAATTAGGCGCTTCGTTGTTGCCTGCGAATTGTGGTACATTGTAATATTTACTTATTTATTTATTTAGCCCATGAAGACTACGAATTTACGAATTTATAGTTATACAAATTTTCTTAACACATTCACCAAAGACATCTTCGGAAGTGCCACATCAAAATCAGCGTCTTTATTCAATTTCTTTATTATTTACATAACTTTATTTCAATTTGTTTATTTCCTCTGCGTTGAATGAAAATCGCATAATGCAAATAACTGCAGTTTTACAGTTCATTCCGTATTGCAATAAGAATTAATTTTTGTTGTAATAATAATTTAATATTATAATTATAAAATAGCAATAGTTTTACATATTCTTACAAATACAACAAACAATTTTAATGCGAATTTGTATGAACATGTGATCGCATCTGTTAACCTCTTAGTTCCCAAGAAAGTTCAAAGACCAAAAAGATAGAAACATACTTAACTAAATAAATGTATAACATTTTTCTAGGTTAATAGGGTCAAGTAAATTTTTTTTGTATTTAAAGTAGTTAATTTTTTCTTTAAATTTTGCTTATCCAAATTCCTCCTAAGTTTAAGTTTCTCTTTGTTTTTGTACAATTTTTATGATTTGAAATTATTTTTATCACGATAGGCGAATTCTTCGAATAATTCGATCTTTGAAAATATATGTACAAATACACATATTTATATGTACATGTTCACGTTTGGCCCATTTGAGTCAAATGTGGGCCTTTTTATTGCACTTGGGTCTTCTTGTACAAAAGCAAAATCAATAACTTTTTGAGATAAATAAAAAAATGGTGATGTAAAAGTTGTTATTTTGTTGTTGTGTCAAAAATCAATTCGCAAAAACACAAAATGGTAATTTCCTTTTTACTATGCGCGTTTTTTAGGAACTTTTTGGTGCAACAAATTTGAGCTGAATGGCTACTTTAACCACCAATGGCGCATTCCGGGAGGGTTTGAAACGACTTTAAAACTACATACAAAACAAAAGGAATTTTTGGCATTTTAAAAATATTAAAGAATTACTTTTTGAAGTTCCCCTCCGAAATATTTTTTTGAATCCGCCCCTGTTAAAAACAGTTCGATTATGAGCCTAGAACTACTTTCTTTAAACGATCAGTTGTAATCGTACAAATCCGTATTGTACAAAGATACAGTGCCCATTAAAGGGTTAACTTATAGTTAATAACTATGCAACTTTTTATTTTGTACACGAGTATCTCGACCCACAATGGAAAAGGCCTTTAAATGCTTTTAAATCTGCAATTAGCGCTCAAAAAAATATTTATGCCGTAGGAATTTAGAAAAACCAAGTCATTGTACATAAAAACAATACAAATCTATGTAGTGACAATGCTGAAACGCGTCATAAGCCTTTTTGAAATGAAAAGAGGTAAAAAAAAATTTTTATTGAAAAAGATTTACAATAAAACAACCAAGTGTTACACTTAACTTTACAACATATTTTAATATATCTTTTTTTAATATTCATACAAATTAAGAGAAAGTGCGTATCAGCAAATTGAGTCCTAACAAAACATATCTGAATCTACAAAATCCAATAAAATCGTTTGAATAAATTTGTTTGCATTGTGAGTTGAAACATGTAGATTTGTCATGATGAGTTACAATCGATGTCAAAATTGTAATTTTTAACCATTTTTTTTTATGAAAAGATCCAAGTCGAGTTTATAAAACAAAACAAAAAAGCTGTTAACAAAAAAATGTTGAACTAAATATTATTCATATATTAAATAAAGTTAAAAGTGTTAGTTGTAAGTCTAAGAGGTGTCATGACTCCGTGTTAACAAGTTGACGTAGTTTTCTAGTAGTGAAGCATCATGAAAGTAGAATACTAGAAAAGCTATATTTTATAAAAAAAATTCAGTTGTATCAGTGCACTGCAGAGTAATGATGTCACTGTGTCTAATGCGTACCAAATTCTGCTTGGAAAGAAACATATCTACTTAACATACATGGCTTCATACTGAGTTTCTATCCTTTACGACTGCTTAATTTAGTTTCAAAGGGAGATTCTTTGAGTAGCACAAGTTAAGTGAAAATTAAAGCAAAATATATACATAACTGCAAAATATATACGTATAAATCATTCAAAATTCTTTAGTATTATAAGTCGAGATGTTATCAGTTGAGCATCAATGCACTTTGCTGTAAACTCTGAACTGAAGTAAGTTAGAATGAAATCATCGTTGTATTTGACTGCCACTATTTTATTCACTGCTTATGCGTATAGGCGTCAACACGGGGCGATAGACAGGTAAATGAACGAATAGACAGACATTCCGAGTAACATTGAACAATTCATGCAGCTACGTCACGGCGAGTCTCTTCGATATTTTTGATAGAAACAGAGGCTTCTGATTTCCATCTTTTGAACTTTGGCATACGGTGATACCGAAAGACAATTTTCGGAAACTTGTCGAGCGGTAGATGAGAATGAGTTGAAGAAGCCAGTACGTGTATGTTACTGTCAAAGCCAGGAAGTTGTCAAGTCTTGACATTGCTTGGGATTACTATTGCCCAGGTTTTTTAAGGACAATTGAGGAGCAGAGATATCTTTTGGAATATTGAGATTTCTTTTCTATGGAACTCATAGTTTACGAACTTTACTGCTCGTGTTTCTATATATATGATACAATTATCCTGGGTGTATTCAAGAGAAAATTAGTTCTAAGCAAATCTGTATGAAATCCGTCATTTCATTTCATAGCCCACATGAGTTGATTAGCTACACAGAATAGGAATCAGCGAATCAATTTGCAGTGATCGGATTGGTTCTGGTAAAACGAGTATTCGATAGACAGGGTATTCGAATACCTCAAATAGAAGCACCAAGCAATACTTACAAGCTGGTGCGGGCTAACATCATTTGTAGTCGTGGTTTTTTTGAACAACTGAAAAATACATGATCCAGGCGCTCTATTTGTAAGTAGCGGTGCCTGGTTAGAGAAATGTTTAAGCAAACTCAAATAGGCTAATGGTTTGTTATGATCAGCCAATTAATTACACTGCAGACAATTTAATTTTTATAATGTCGGCGTAATCGATATAATCTGAGTGTACTTAGTGCCGCCTCAATTGTTCCGTTCAACAACATTTCTAGGTGAAGTAAAAGTTGTCAATGGAAAAAGCCATTAGTTGATTCACAGAATTTCCAATAAACTGTTTTTAATATCTAATAGCAGCAATTCATCTAATCAGTCTCATATAATGCTATGCATAATATATGTTTTATGCATTTAAATTCTCCATAATTGTTTCTGACACTGGTTACTACGAATGTTGTCTACGTTATTAAGACGTCAGTGTCCAGATGGCGACAACTTTTGGTCTGTTGCATGTAAATTTGCGCTGTATAAAAGTTTCTTTAACACGACACACATGCACATATATACACATACACATGTACACATACACGCATTCATACAACATTGATACTTTGGAGTGTTTGATGCCGACAAATATTAAATGCACTGTTTTTCTTCTACTGAATTGTTATTCACTTAAATTACTACAATTACATACTTACGAGTACTACGTACGACACTATGTTTTGTTTACCAAGTACATGTTTTATTCCACTTTGAAAAACAACAAATGGCCGGCATGCATTTGCGTCATTCGCATTAAAATATATTTAAGTATATGTGAGCTCATTTGCATAGACTACAAATTTTTTGATCGGCTACCGCGTGTCATTATGCTAATGCAGACATCTAAGATGATTTCCTTTAGTTGATATTAACTATCGAGTTTTTATGGTCATTACCTTTCATTACCTTAGCACATGTAATTATGATCTATAAAATGTGTAATTGGCAATTTAAAAAACTACTGACATAACTGACAAATCAAATACCATTAATGACTTCCAGATACGATATAGAAATTGTTTTGATTTTCGCAAGCGGCGAAAAGCCTCCGGAAGATTATTGAATAGGAAGATTCTTGAAACGACTTGTTTTGTTGTTGTTGTGTTTAGTTAAACATGTGAAGCCTTAGTATTTGGACAGATTGCGAACAGAACCTCATATGACACATTTTATATCTAAGAATGCAGTTTTGCAGAGCTGAGTGCTTGGATTCCGAGGAGTGTAGCTTTGTACTTTAGGCTGAGAACAGGCTGAGAAAAAAATTCAAAATTGAAGTCGGTAGAGGCCGGCAAAGTGGGGACTTAAACAAAAAAAAGTTTTCTCCTGGTTGACGTGATTCCAATCTTCCTGGTGATTTGAAACATAAAAACAAGGTTAATTCGTATTAACCCTTTCGACCCCGAATTTTACCATGTCTCGATATTACTTTTTGGTATTCAACCCTTTCGGGACGGAGTTTATTTTTGAAATGCAAAATACTCTCAGTAGAAATATTCTCATGCTATGAATGTTGGGCTTAGAAAATAATATTGGATACTCACAAATTCTGGGATCATCCTTTTAAGCTAGAACACCGAAATCGAAAAAATATTTTGCGTGGGTCGTAAGATTTGAATACATGTTTTCAGAGGCATTAAAAACTTGCTGGGACGTATTATCCCAGTAGTCCCGAAAGGGTTAGTTAGATCATGAAATTACCTAAGAAGTGTGCACACGACATTTGAAGTCACCACGTCTCTTTGTTAGAAATCTAGAGCTAGTTTTCTTTTGAACAATTTTAGCTTAAAACGGGCTAAATAAATTTTTATAAATATATTTTAAATTCAGAAAAATTATTTAATATTTTTGAAAAAATACAAAATTACCACTTTTTGATTTTATTTAACCATTATTAAAGAAACAGGGCTTTGATCAAACGCGCCCAATTCGTAGACTTCAATTAGAACACAAACTTTCCCTGATGTCGCTGCAAATCATTGGAAATTATTTTGGCGATAACAGTAAAATTTTCGTAATTTGCTTTGAATTCACTTCTAAAAATATTAATTTGTTAGTGCCTGTTTAAATTTAACCCATAAATCAATCGTAGCTTTTGCTATAAGATGACAAATAGGTGAAGTTGCTCTCAGGATGAAGGTTGAGGAATTATATGCACGGAGCCGATTTGAAAAAAAATGTTTGCACAAAATGGTGTCTTTCTGAAAATAAATGCAATTTTTTGCCTCTTTGGTAAATTTAAAAAAAGTTACATTTATTTACTTAAATTTAAATTTTTTACTTATAACTTTAAATTAGTAAAAAAAATTACAAAAACCCCTATTTACAAAGTCTGTTACAAATTTCAAGTAAATCGGTTCATTAGAATTTGAGATATCATGTCAACCGTATCGAAAAAATTCGTTTCGAGAAAAACCTGTTTAACCCTTATGTGTGTGATGGGGTACCCGGGTACCCAAATCACTTTAATACTGAAATTTTACATACTTGGGGATAACATAGAAAGGTGAAACTTCATGACAACTTCCAAAATGGTGTTATGTCTTTATTTTCGAGTGTTTGATTCCATTTAGTTGCTGGGGAACCCGGATAACCCAACACATTTTTTATGGAGTTTCATCGATTTCTTAGATATTTCTTGTAAGTAAAACTTTCTAAAGCAAATAATTTGTAATAGAACAATTTTATCTAAAAAAAAATGGCAGCCACTTTATTTGTTTGGGGTTGTAAAGGTCGGCTAGCATCGTTATCGAAAACTTTAAAACGTGAAAATGTTTTGAACCTGTCGAAAGACAACTTTAAAACTTAACAAAAACGGTAAAATGTCTTACAGTGCAAACAAAGAGTAAGAAATTTTCGTACAATTACCCATCACATGGGTAAGAGTGTTGTTTTTCAGCACACACACTAGGGTTAAAGTTTACAGTCTTAGTTCGAGCAGTCTAAAATTTCGAAAATAATTTTAAATTACGTAAATTCTCTTAGAGGTTTATCCTTAATGGTCTTAGGTTTGAAAATATGAAATAAAAAATCGATTTTTTCCCCCATTTCTAGACTAGAATACCCCCCTTAAGTGGAGGATAGCAAAGCAAATCAGAAGAAACAATACTTTTCAAAATTTCGTGGCTAGACGAACAAACTTCAATAGATTCCAAATTTCAAATTTCATTAGATTGGAGATTCGTGCTTGGAAAGTTTAGATGCACATAGAGAAGATCCTTAAGCAACTCGCCTAGTTCGGTTGGAGCATTTTTCGAGCAATCGCTAGCACCGACAACTTCACAGTCTATAAAAAACTTTATTGCACAATTTTGTCAATTAATGGCTATAAAACTGTGCACATATCCGTGACTAATGTGTTTGTATGGAAGAATTTACTGTTTATGCTCGTAAATTGCGAATTGAGTGCAAAATGTGTGGTGTCATTTGAACCAGCTACGGCTAAAAGGGTCAACATTCAATGGGTGTTAACAACGTACGTAATTTTAATTGCTTTTTATCAAAACTTCATGTTGTAAACTGTAACCTCTATTCCGTCGGCCATTAAGGGACACACGAGCCGGGATGGAAGGCTTTATAGACTCATCATATTAATTAGTTCAGTGCTTGTTTGTTGCTTTTAGTCGGACCAAATGTTGTACTTTGATTGTGTTTTTGACGACGTTGCTAAAGTCACGTTTCCAGTTATCTTACAAAGTCGCCCAAAATGATTCAGTTGACTTCTATTAGTTGCTGGACACCGATTGCATTGGCCGCCGGCATTCGTCAGTGACAACGTGCATTCTACGGATGACGTTGCACTCGCTTTGCCAATATAAATGGCAATAAATGATAGAATAACAACTAGTTTTTCCATGAAAACAAAACATTTAATTGGCGCCCTTAACACGCAAAACATTGGTGCTCATCTAACTACACTTCAGACTTCAGGAAGCACAAAAACATGCAATCATTGTGTTAATTTAACATTTACAAAAAATATAAAAAAAAAATATTATTCAATATATTAAAAAAATATTTTATTAATATCTATTTAATGTTTTAATTTTCTAGGCGGGCGAAGGGGTAGCCAGTACCTCTTCTTCTTCTTAGTGCCAACTACTTGAAATCTCCTTGAAATTTGATCACTGCAGTGTTAGCAGATACATGAAATGATTTTCTCCTAAATCTTTAAAAAAATTAATAAAAATTAAAAATAAAAATAAATAAAGTAAATTTCCTCCCAAACGTAAAAAAAATTCTCATAAAATTTGTTTTTATAATTTGCGTAATTTTAAAGAACGAGATAGAACGTGTTTATATTTACCGATTACGAGACTAAGGTCCATCCATGTTGTGCGTGCGAATTTTTTTAAGGTTGGAAGGGACCTACAGTTTTATGCCGATTCCGAACGGCGAGTTGGGAGTTTTTTCGTAGGCAATTTTTACTCTCAGAGGTTTGCCATTTCCTGCTGAGAGGACAGTCGCCGAAAGAAAAATTGTTGTTTTTATTTTTTTTTCGATGTTAGCAGCAATGGAATCTTGAACCTGGGTTCGAGCGTCGCATTTGACTCGCGGCCCAACGCACTAGCCAGATGAGCTACGGCGGCTGCTTTGGGTGGGTGCTTTGACTATTAAAATACTTCGTTATCAAAAAATCTCAGAAAAATCCACTAAGGATCCAAAAAATGCCCTTACATAAAATATAAATCTCCTAAACTTAATCCTAAACAATTCTTTCTTCTTGAAATTCTCCGAAAAGGCCAAGAATGTTCTAAATCTAGGAGGAGATCTCCTGATCTGGCAACACTGGATCACTAAATCCGTAATTTCTGGACCATATTACTAAAGGTGCTTAACAACAACAACAACAATGTTGAAGATAATAAAAATGTATTTAAGGTTTCATAGCACTAATGCAATTATTTAGATTAAAACCAAATGTATAAAATAAACAAAATCCGTACATTTACTTTTATCGCTCACTGTGTGAACAGTTTTGCCAGCTCACAAGTGCGAATCAGGGTATAAGTACATACTTCAGTATATGATATCACGAGTAATCGTAAAAGTTTGTGTACTGTTTGATCTTGTTGCTATGTATTACTTTTGTCATGAAAACCCACAAGTCTAAGGTACACAAGTCATTGAATTGCAATTGTTGTAGCTGATGCGATAAGAAAATAAGCAGTGAGCAGCTAAGTATCGTAGTATATTTTGTAAGTAGCTGTAGCTGTGAATTTTAGGATCATCCAGCAGCACAAGTGACGTTTTGTTGCCACTGTCAATGTTATCAAATTCTTTGTGAGACTGATAAAAGCGAAACTGCTGAACGATGCGTTTATCTGGACAGCTAAACTACGAAATAGTACCTGAACATCGCTCTAGAGTTGGAAAAAATAAGAAATTCTTTTTTACAATTTAATGCGAAGCCTTCAAGTCTAATAACTTCGAGTGCAGTACGAACAAGTACCTCAACTTTTGATCTAAGGAGGAGAAAGCATTTGCAGAAGAGGGCAATGACCAAAGCTACAATTTGTTCCCAAATAATTTAAACAGCACCTGTTCTCTGAAAAAAGTTGCTTATAGCTTGTGTTGGGGAAAAAGAAGATGCATCTATTGATTACGGCGAAATCGAGAAATTTTTTAACTAATTGTATCTTAAATTATTTTCTTTTTGACTTACAAACCGTTAATTGGTAATTATTTTTATTTATCGAACTGTTTTGACACTTGATTGTATGTAATAATATTTTTTTTTTATTTTTAAAACATTTTTTTAATAGGCTCTGCCTGAAGTTGTGGACAAACTATTTATTCTTCCCAATTGTATACAAGTGACACTTTCTTAGTAGAATTTTTTTCTATGCAAAAAATTTAGATTGTTAACAACAAATCAAAAACAAAAAAATGCTATCATTATGAAAAATTCGTTGGTCTTGTGGATATTCATTGGAAAATATTTCAGCACTTACGAAATGGGAATTTACATTTTTTTGTTGTAATTGATTGTTTTTGTAGTTGAACCAGAGAGTCGCCAGCAGTGTTTATTTACTTATTCCCCTTTTTTCTGAAATAACTGTATTTTTCGTTAAGTTACACATATAAAAGAATCACACTCGCACATTTCAGTTCAGTTGTCAGTTGTCGTTGGTGTGTCATTTGTGTACTCAGTTGAACGGTCGCAAAAAGTCAATAAAGAATAAGTTGTTAAAGGGCTTAAGCCAACTCTCCGCGTTTTCTTTTTAGTTCTAAAACAGTCTTAAAAATGCAAATATATTCTGACAAAAGGCGTAATTTCAAAACTTGCATCGTATTTGAACTTTCAACTGAACTGTTTGATAAGTAAACACCAGATCTCGGTAGAAACCTGCCCGACTTCCTTTTTTTGTAGAAGAAAAGGGATATTATCTTCACAGTCCTGGGTAACATAAAAATATTATTGCAATGACATTTTACAAGTCAAACCTTGTAGGTTTTCATACAAAGATTGATAAACTCACGCTCAATGCATTGAAAGAGTGTTCAGCTCCTTGCCTACGCCAATGTAATTGACGTCATCGGGCGTAACAATCGAGATGTCACACAGATCATGAAATACTAGTTGAATGGGGTGAAAACTTTTGGGATGAGTGATTATGTTGAGTGTTTTAACAACATAGCACTTTTTACTTTTGGGGCTAAGTTAAAGACTCAAGCACTCAAAGCATTAGAGCTGTCATTAGCAAAATAAAACCGTTTTTATGTGGAAACGTGTTGCAATATTTCATCAAAAGTTCAACTGAATTTTCTTAGAAGAATTAATCTTGACATCAGGCGGTTACTTTAACTAACTCAAGAATTTGTAATCTCCATCAAAATAACATTATGCATGTGTGTAAGATTGATTTGAAATGTGTAGCGTTGATTTAAAATTGCACTTCTTGTTGAACGCCCCTTTTTTTTAAGTATTTCGAAAAAATTAAACCGATCTTGATTATTATACTCATGATGAGTGTTCATGATTGCTGTTCTGACGGGTCATTGTATGATTGGTACCCACGTAGAATTTTTGGGGCTGTATTGTAACGACTTGTCGGCCTCGATAGTCCAGCGAGTAGCGCTTCCAATACCAGAGGCCCTAGGTTCGACTCCTAGTTCGAGTTGGTGAAACACTCGTTTACTTCTATCGCTATCCACATGAAGCAGATAAGAATTACAAGAATCACACTAGTTCGCTCTTGGCAATGGCAAATGGCAAAACTTAAGTGAAAGACAAACTACCAACCGCCGTTCGGATTCTTAAACTGTTGGTACCTTCCCTCCCTTCTCCCATTGGTTTTTTAATGTGTTTTGTAACACAATATAGAAAAAAAACAGTGTTATATACACATTTCAAAGGGGTATAATTTGTGGTATCATAACGAGCCCATATAGAGGCCTAAGAGTGTCTTATACAGAGTCAACCACTACAACCTACTTACCCAACTTTCTAACGACTTCTGTCTCAGCTGTATGGAAGAGGAATAAAATGCACTTCAGCTTCTATGTATTTGTCCTGAATTATTTAGAGAAAACAGAGTCTCTTGGTAAGAGCCCTGGGTAACTTCTTCTTGAACAATCTAGGGAATCTAGCCGATATGACTATTCACAGCTTCATGAAAAGCTCAAACTGGTTCAATTAATAAGCGATCTCACTGTTTGTGGTGTCTCAAAAGGCCTTCATGACCTAAGTGGTCTCTCCTTGTAGCCACTCCTACTTACCTACCTATAGTGTTGACGGGTTAACAATAACTCAAGATTAAAACATTAAACATTTTTAATCAAATATAAGAGTTTCATTTTATATGATACTAGCAGTCAATGGACCCAATAAATCAAGTTTCTTCATACAACACAGCACCGTTTTATGCAATGTCCATTTTATTCCTCCAGTCGAAGTGTGTTACCCAGTTTCATTGATGTGCGACTTACAGTTCCAAAGTTAGGCGTAAAATTTTAGTAACAAAAAATTAGCCACGCCCCTTGTCCAACGCTTATTAAATTTTACCAGTAGAATGACACATCTATGGGATGACGATATACAAAATTTCAAAGCTATTCGATTTATTATTCCAAAGCTATTTCATATTACAAATTTGGGTTGCATGGGCGGTGCCATGCCTCCTCGCCCAGTACTCATCCCATTGCTCTTGTCGAGGGGCACATCTAAATTGTAAGTCATCTAATTGTAAGTCTAAATGTAAGTTATTCAAAGCATTTGGGTCGTGTGAAAAGTACAACGCCCCTTGTCCAAGCCTTATGAAAATGTAAAAGTGAAACGACACACATAAACGATGGCCCTGTACCAAATTTTAATGCTATCCTATGATTCCGAAGAGATTCCATATTAAAAATGTAGGTTGCATGGGAATTGCCACGCCCATCTGTTGGGTGGTATTCGCACTATGTGGTTTACCGATATTTAGTCAAGGCGAACATTCCGTGAAAGATTCAGCTTAATCGGACGTCTAGTTTTTAAGTTTTAGGGTCGTGTGACCAACAATCAAACAAACAAACAAGCAAATAAACAAACAAACATACATTATTTTTTATATTTGTATATAGAAAAGATTGGTGAACAAAAAGTAATGGTTACTTTCACTATCATTCATTCATTAATTTTTTATTTGAAGAGTATTTTTTAAGATGCAAAAGATTCACTTTTTTTCGCCTTTCGCCTTTTCTCTCATCCAGGGCTACCTGTCTAAGTTAAGCAATACTCGTATTAAAAAATTCAAATCAAATCAAATCTTTATTAAATGTTGTTTTCAAACAGGCTTCTTGCCCCACATAAATATGTATGCAAGTATATTGAAAAATTGTTATACAAAGCAGATAACTAATATATAATTTCTTGATATGCGGTTTTCCATTTGTTTAATTTCATATTTTAGTTCACCACAACACATGTGAACTTCAGCTTTACTCGCGCATAATCAGCAATCAGCAAAAGTTGATTTTAAATAGCTTGACTTGTAATAACAAAAAAATATATATTCATCAAATATTAGTGATCACATCAAAAGCACATTCACATTGAAGGAGTGCCAACTTAGTGGCTGTATTATGCAATAAAAACGGCATTACATAACAACTAACAACTCACTAATCAATTGCAAAACTGGAGTAGTTGACCAAAGTCCCTGTGCACATCCGTTGAACCTTCGCTCAGTCGAGCTGCACTGAGCTGAACTGAACTAAGCTGAACTGAGATGAACGCCTCCGATTAAAAGTGACATTCGCTCGATTCGCAATCAATCTCGCAATGCACAACTAGTCGATTCACTTGAGGTGAATTGAAATGATTGAAATTATTGCAAATAATAGACGACGAACTTGAACTTGGGTAAAATACTTTAGGCTGGACGGTCTAATGACAACAAGTCAGGCAGTTCGCGCAAATATTTAGAGTTGAAGGACTGCAAACACAGTTGAGCGCGTGCTGGCGCCGCGACTAGTGCGACACATCGTCAGCGGCCGGCACCAGGAATGTTGGCGGAATTGAGGAACAGCGCGTCGCCGGCCGGCCGGCCGCGTCTGAGTGGTTGCACTTGGTGCCAGTGCGGTGCGGCGGCGGCGCTGCGCTGTGATGTGATGTGTGGGGATCAATGAAAGCGAGTAAACGTCAGTGCGGACATTTTTGGAAGATGCGACAGTGCCGAGTGCGCACAGTGCAAATAGAGGAACTGGTATTTGCATAGAGTTTGTCGAGTACGCGGCGCTCATCTCAATGCGAACAGCTGTCCCCGGCCGAACTTGTTCACCCGTGTTCACTTGTTGCTTACTGCATTCGAATTTCCTCATTTGAAAATTGCAAATAATCACTTGTTGATGTTTAGCTGAGCTGTGCGATGCCAAATGAATTAGCAAAGATTTTTGCATAAAAATAGAATGGCCTCCTGAATGAATGAAATTGCCGCATGACAATGTTTGGATTAAGTTTTTAACCTAACAACTTTAACCTAACTACAGCGAGTAGCTAGGAAGAGGTTTGTAATGCTGAAAAAATGGGAAGTCAGTATGGAAGAGTTCACATGATCAGCATTACAAAAATAATCAATTAACCCTTTCGACCACAAAGTTGCCTGAGAGCAACTTCACCTATTTGCCTTCTTATAGCAAAAGCTAAGATTGATTTATGGATTTAATTTAAGTAAGAGAAAGTTTGTGTTCTAATCGAAGTCTACGAATTGGGCGCGTTTGATCAAAACCCTGTTTCTTTAATAATGGTTAAATAAAATCAAAAAGTGATAATTTTGTATTTTTCCATAAATATTAAATAATTTTTTTGTAATTAGAAAATATTGGTACAAAATTCATTAAACCCCTTTTTAAGCTAAAAGTGTTCAAAAGTAAACTAGTTCAAGAAATCTAACAAAGAGGCGTGGCGACTTCAATTGTCGGGTGCACACTTCTTAGGCAAATGTTTCATGATTTAAATACCAAGAAGTAATATCGGGACACAAGGTCAAATTCGGGGTCGAAAAGGCTAAGCAAAGTACATCGGATTGGCTCTCTGTCTACCCAATAATTCTTAAAATGTTTAGGCCCACGAGTACAAAAATTAAAGTAGTAATAAGATTAGTCATTGTTATCCCAAGCTGCATTTTGTTGTTCTAGGTGAAAGATTTTACTAAGTTGGGTGAAATCGACTGAAATACTTTAACTCATTTCATTAACATAGAAACAAATAATGTGTTGTGTCATAGTTGGCCATTTCAGTTCTATCTGTAAAAAATAGGCACACAACTTTTTAATCACAAAAATCCCCACATGGAATTAAGATGAAAATGATAACAATTCGCATACAAAATTGTCTGATCTCCTGGAATTCGCATCAGTTATTATTTGTGTTGAGGTGTGGCAGCATTGCTTGGATAAACGAAAAGAATTCAAATAATTACTACGTGCTGTGGTTGATGAGGGATCTACCATGACTCATAGGTTTTCTTAGCATTTCTTACTAACAAAAAACAAAACTTTTTTTCAGGTTTCACATAAGGTTTTACTGTACTTGAAAAAACTCCAATCTTATTTAAATCTCTGGTTTCCAAGAAGACTCACAAGTGACTTCTAACGATTTGTTTGTTTTAGCTAAATCTTTGTCTTAAATCTTTCGGGATTACTGGGATAATACGTCCCAGCAAGTTTTTAATGTCGCTCGAAATAATTATTCAGATTAATCAGATGACCCACGCAAATAATTTATTCGAATTTTAACTGGGGACTAAAAGGATGCTTTCAGTATTTGTCAACTTTCATAGGGAGATTGAAATGTCATTTTTAAACTACTATTTTTAATAAAATTTTCAAACAACTCTATACTATACTATTTGAAACAAAAAAAAACGAAAATCGATACGTGTATTTTGAATGATATTGTTTTATATTGCAATTTTTTTTTCTTCTAGTAAACAAATGCCTAACTCTTTTGTAACTTTAAAATTATATGTATTTTTAAATCTGTTTCTTTATAGTAAGATAAATGTTTACAAAACTTTCATAAATAAATCAAAATATATATTTGTTGCTTACTCAAGTTATAGATTGCGCAAACTCTTAATTACTCACTTACTTTCTTAGTAATTAGTATTAGATTAGTTAGATTAGCAATGCATCTAAAATTTTTCATACAGTGGATGAATTTTTTACGAAAATTTCTCCATTTTGTGCCATGACTTTTTCCATCTTTCTGGCAACTCCATGATTTCACGCTTTCAGAAGTTCTTTCTTATAAACAAAGAACAAATTTTTTTTTTGTTTTTTTGAACAAAGAACTAAACCAATTCTGATTTCCAGTCATCATCATTAGTGAAAGTTTTGAGGTTCAAGGAGTTTTGCAAACTTTGGCATATGATGGATGCAAGGTCAGGACTATATGGTTATTATGGAATTAAATCAAATCAAAGATGTATGTATTACCGCTGTGAAACACGATCAAAAATCAATTAAAATCAAATCGAATCAAAAGAATTAGATTTTGCCGTCATTAACTT
Organism: Melieria omissa; assembly: GCA_963971225.1. Taxonomy (NCBI): domain Eukaryota; kingdom Metazoa; phylum Arthropoda; class Insecta; order Diptera; family Ulidiidae; genus Melieria; species Melieria omissa. The sequence continues at coordinate 105,772,852 of OZ020268.1, read as the reverse complement.
TGTTCGGTCGACCAGAACGTTGACCATCGTGAACAAAAACCTCCAGAACGAAATCTTTTAAACAATTTCTAACACGATAAGCATTGAACACCATTGAGCCTCAACGGCTTTCTTGCCTTCACGAAAATAAAAGACACCAAAGACTGGTAACGGCTATCAAGTTTCAAAAAGGGAAACAATTTTAACGTTGACCGAAGTCTTTTGAAGCAAATCCAACGCGATTTTGTTGTTAAAACCAATGTATTCCAATCTATTATATTATTTCACTAAATAATTTGGGTTGTTTGAAGGTTGTCGAAGCTATTACGTCAACCAGGAAGCGTCATGCTTTTCATCATTAACTCCAAAAAAAAATGTTGGAAATACATTTTTGAAGCTAAATTTTTATTGTTAGTCCATTTCCTAAAAAATTATAACTTAGGTTGTAGTGGCACACTTACACACTTAAGAACGAAAAATAAAATACTGATACGATGAGAAATTCTGTGCCGCAGTGTACGGGAATGCCTTCTCCGCACGAATGTTTTCCAAGCATACTTTTAGGCATGCACTGTGAAGTACAGCAAAACTGTTATAAATTCGCTTGGTATAGTCCGATATGGCAGGGATGGTTCTCGAAATGGGCTGTGCGAGAATGGTCGAGCGCTTTCCAATTAGAAGTTGCAAGAAACTTCGGCGCGATAAGAAAAGTGGTATAAAAGCAGCAGTGGCAGCGCAAGGGGTCGAGTCTGTGTTGAGCAAGCAATGGGGAAACATGCAATAGTAGTAGTGTAAAGGAGAACAAGTGCAAATTTGTAAATAAAGCGATTGTTAGTTTTGACTACGTTGCGCTGGATAACTGAAGTTGTTTTATTTTCAAAACCAATCCAAACGAACCTGTGAAGTAATTTTCGTAACATTTGGTGTCAGAAATTGGGGATTGTATTACTGAAAGTAAAATAAAATTATAAAAACGGAAACATGGTTAAACTGGAGCTGCTGAAGGTTGACCAGCTGAAGAAGGAGCTGGCTGCCTGGAATTTGCCGACTGCTGGCGGTAAGGTGGAGTTGCAGCTGCGTTTGCGAGAGGCGTGTGAATCAAGAGGCATTGATTGGGCTGCACACGAGTTCGGAACGCAGGAACAAGAGGCGTCGGCCAAGGTGGAGGAATCGCCTGCTGGTGCTGCGTCGATGCAAAGTACGGCTGCAGCGGCTACGCCACCACAAGCAATGGACATGAGCCAGTTAATGGTTGCACTTAAAGGCATGTTTGAGACTTCCAACCGCGAAATGTCGGCGCAAATGGCAACGAAGCTGGAAACCGCGAATCAGGAACTTTCGGCGCAAATGGCAGCGAAACTGGAAACGACGAATCAAGAAATAGCAAGGATGGAAACGGCGACCCGTGAAATATCGGAGCAGATGGAAGCGTGCAACCGAGAAATGGCGACAAATTCTGCGCGCATAGAACAGAAGGTGGAGGAAATTTCCGATAGACTGAACGGGAAAGTTGAGCATCTTGAGACGCGAATGGACAAGTGGGACAAACGAGTTGACAGTCTGGAGGATTCGGTAAACAGGAAAATCGAGGAGCGGCTTAGAGAGGTACAGCTGCGAGCAAGAGTGCAGTCGGTTGAGGAAAGTTTTGCCATAGCAGTGCCTACTTATGATGGTACTACGTCGTTCGACACATTCAAACTACAATTCGATATGGCTGCTTTGGAGAGTCAGTGGACCGATGTTAGGAAAGGTCGGAGACTGATACTGGCTCTAAGAGGTCCGGCGGCTGAGGTAATAAAAACTGTTCCGGAAGGTTTGAGAGGTGATTACGAAACCGTCATAAGGGCGCTGGCAGCCAGATACAGTGACGAGCACAACAAAATGCTGTATTATTGCGAGCTGAAGAACCGCTGGCAAAGAGCAGACGAGGCGCTGCAGACGTATGCAGCAGACATTGAGCGGCTCGTACAGTTGTGCTACCCAAAATTCGGCGCTGATTATCTCGAGAGGATGAAGATTGAGGCGTTTATTGAAGGTCTTCATGACCCGGAGACACGACGCAGTGCATTGATGATGGGCAAGCCGACATTCCGTGAGACGGTGACAAGCGCATTGACGTATGAGGCGGCCTGGAGGGGAAGTTTTCGACATTCATCTGCGGAAATGCATGGAGTCCAATCTGGACGTGTCACGCAAAGCCAGACAGTGAGCTCGGATGCACCAGCGGGGCTGCGGGCAGTATCATCTCGAGTCAGTTGCTGGCGATGTGGCAAGCAAGGCCACATATCACGAGACTGCCATCTGCGGGAAAAGCGATCCGGACAAAAGACGTCGCCAAGAAGGAATGACGCTCTGCCACATCATTCGTGCGAGACCGAACGCAGGCATAATTCGCAGGCCGAAAACGAGGGACAAATTGTGGATGTTCGGTCGGTAAGAGTTCTGCAAGAGAAAGATTGGCTTGCGGAAAGGCTACTGAAGGACCAGCGCAAGGATACCGATCTCGCGAAGATCATCGAAGGCAAAGCGCAGAGATTACGGCCGGCCTGGCAGGAGATGGCTGATGAGAGCCCGACCACGAAGGCTTACTGGGCACAGTGGCAAAGTTTACGTCTGCAGGATGGCTGCCTATACCGCGAGTGGGAGAGCAGGGATGGCAGGACCAGAAAATCCCTAATAGTGGTCCCGAGAGGCCGGATCGACGATGTCATCGAGGAAAATCATAACGACTCCAGTGGAGGGCACCTAGGCATCGCAAAAACTGTCGCCAAGATAAGAAGGCGGTTCTATTGGGTAGGATGCCAGGAGTCTGTCGCTGAGTGGATCAGAGGCTGTAATCGGTGTTCGGCTGCGAAAGGGCCGAGGAGAAGATCGCGGAGCCGCACTCAACCAGTTGAAAGCAGGTTGACAGCGAGCTATGGTCTACGGGCTAACCCAGAGGGGTTCCAAGAAGGCAATCTGGTAATGCTTTACAACCCGCAGCGGAGGAAAGGTTTGTCTCCACAGCTTCAAACGTCATGGGAAGGACCGTACAAGGTCGTGACCAGGATTAATGACGTGGTGTACAGGGTGCAACGCTGCGGCAACAGAAACGCCAGGTTGAAAGTAGTCCATTTGGAGCACCTGGCGTCTTACTCCGGCGGAGCCTCGGTACTTGTTCGGGACGAACAAGTCTAAGTGATGGGCAGTGATACGATGAGAAATTCTGTGCCGCAGTGTACGGGAATGCCTTCTCCGCACGAATGTTTTCCAAGCATACTTTTAGGCATGCACTGTGAAGTACAGCAAAACTGTTATAAATTCGCTTGGTATAGTCCGATATGGCAGGGATGGTTCTCGAAATGGGCTGTGCGAGAATGGTCGAGCGCTTTCCAATTAGAAGTTGCAAGAAACTTCGGCGCGATAAGAAAAGTGGTATAAAAGCAGCAGTGGCAGCGCAAGGGGTCGAGTCTGTGTTGAGCAAGCAATGGGGAAACATGCAATAGTAGTAGTGTAAAGGAGAACAAGTGCAAATTTGTAAATAAAGCGATTGTTAGATTGAAGTTGTTTTATTTTCAAAACCAATCCAAACGAACCTGTGAAGTAATTTTCGTAACAATACGTTCAACTCAATAAAAATCCACAATGGACATTGTTTCATATTTATGATTTAATAATTTTTTAAATAATTTTCCAAATACACAGCACACACACACACACACGGATATGTTACTACTACATACATTTTTTAATATTTACTATAATATTTTTATTGATTCATTCCTTCATCCACTGTTGATTCCACACATGTGTGCTTAGTTACTTGTCAGACTTCGAGAATCGTTTTAACTTAACTTCAATGTGATGGCGATTAAGCATACCTTCCGTTTTGAATTTAATTCACCGTTAAGTGGCAGCAGTTAAATTGATGGCTCCTTGAAATGACTGCCCAGCTAACGGTGCATTCAGTTAGTTGCATTTTATCATCATGGCTAATAAACTTTCGCAAGGATATCGCTTGAACAGCACAATCATTCGAACGTTTATCGGATCACTTTGATGGAGGTCAACAGAGCCCAACAACAGCCAACGACAACAACAACATTAACAGTTATAACTAAGGCAACAACTTAGTTAGCAACGCAAGCGCGACCATTAAACTGAACGCCGAACGAAACTTGGCTTACAAAATATTCATTCATTGCGCCTCCTGGCTGGTTGCTACGCGCGTCATGCAACTCGGCGCAATACGCAAGCGCCGCCGTTGCCTCGCGCAGTCACAGCTGACAGCCGCCGATGCGTCTTGAAAGTAATTCAACTGCCAAACTATTTGACCGCTGTCGCTACTGCAATTGCCATGGTTGTTGTTATTGTTCTTGTTGTTAGTGTGGTAGCTCATCAAATGTGCGAGTCCCATAAACATAATAAAGCACATCTAATAGGCGAACGCAATGCTATAAGTCGCCTGCTGTCGTATTGCCTTCGTCACTCTGACTCCCTCGCCGTTGGTCCACACAACTCGAGCATTGCGAGTCGAGTAGAGTAGAGTGGAGTCGAGTCGAGTCGAGTCGAGTGGAGTGAAGTGTGTTTGTAGCGAACGTGCCAGTTTGTGTACTTGTTGTTGTTGTTGCTTGTTGCCAAGTTGTTTCAGTGTTGCAACAACAATAACAACAACATGCACTATGAAAACAATTGCAAAGCAACTAATTATTATGATTATTATTGTTGTTGCGTTAATTAAACCACGTTTAATGCCGAGCGCCTCAGTTCTGTGCGCTGCAAGGTAGCGTCAACCCCCCGCCGACGTCGCCACCACCTCCCGACTGGGTACTTGAAAGTGCAATTAATTTTCGCATTGCTATATATTTTTAGTTTCACGAATAATCTTGACGAGCTGTACGCGCACTTGGCAGCTATACCTATGGACAGTAGACCCTCGATAAACGCGACTCTTAAAAACAATATTTATTGAAAGCAAAACAAAAAAACTCAAAATATTCTTGTGCTAAAAAACAAGAGAAAAATAATGTTGACTTATTAAGAAAATTTACTCAAACTGCACTAAATGATCCATGAACACATTTAATCCTAAATTATATTTTAGTTGTTGCATGAATCGAGTATGTACTGTGTGTTTGTGTGTGTGTGCCTGTAATAATAATTCGTTTAAATCAAGTTATTCAATTCTGTTCAACAATTCTATTATTATATTTTTATTGTGTTTTGTTTTTGTTTAATGCGCATTTGAAGTAGAGCGCTTCTCGCTCGAACGTGTTCAAGAAACCAAAGACTAAAGTTTGCAATGACTAAATAGCGAACTGCAGTTTGACAAGTGGCAAACGGACGCACAAACAGTTGCAACTGCTCGCCCTCTGACACAAGTTAGCTATTAGAATTCCTTATAAATATTTTATTTATGTGCCAACAAACTCATTTCAAGTAGAACAAAATCATACGTTGTAAACTTTGTTTAAAAATAAAAAAGGAAAAAATAGCAAATATAAAAAATATATAAAAAATATTATTTGTTTGAATTTGAAGATATGAATATGAAAGATCGAGATTACTTATTCCTTTGATTGCAAATATCACAAGAAAATCTGTATTTTTTGTTCAGAAAGACAAACATTCAGAACGTATAAACAATTTCAAGGGTTATAGCAAAATGGGACACCCAACAAAAACTTGCTGAAAAATGCATTTGTCGTAATCTGTGTTAAAGAAAAGTTTGCCAAATTTAGTGATGGTGAACTAGAAATCTTATTTTTTTATTAATTATATAATTATTTTAATTTAAGCACTCAGCTTTAAACTCTTTGTTCGTCCTTGTTCAAGGAAAGTTGAAAATGACTACTTTACAAAATTTAAAAAAAAACTTTTCTATTTGACGGAATCGATTTAATTTTGTCATTACTTGTTAGCTAAGGTCTCTAGCTTTCAATAGATGTCCATATGTCCGATTAAGAAGAACTTGGTAAAAAGTAATGAGCCGAAAACAAAAAGGTGCCCACAACCGAACCTATTCCCCTACTCGTTTTGTAGGATATTGAACAGAGAAGTGCATGAACCTCTGAAATCTATTAAAATCTTAAAATCTTTTTTTACTGTTTTTTTAATAAAGAAAAGTAAGAAAAAACGAACTTTTTTGTAGTTTATATGGCTTTGTTGCTAAATTTTGAAAATTTGTATAGTTTTTGAGGTTCACGCACTTGCGACAAGCCTGCTGATTAATTTGATATATAATTTGTATGTTTCAGACTTTAACTTCGGACGGCATCGTGTGGACGGGAAGATGTCTTTTTTAAACCAAGCCTCGGAAGATGTTCAATATGTTTGCCATTTTTAATATTTTTATGTATAACTTTTTTTTTGAACTTTTAACTAATACCTACAGATGTTCCAAACGGATTGTTCCTGTCTCTTTCTTTTTTTGTACAGCAAAATAAAGGAAATTGGTCATTTTTTTAAGCGTTTCATGGAGTGCCCCCCTTAAATTGATCCAGAAATGTTTTCGCAAACTTCGCAGACAAAAGAATTACTGCACATTTGTATTAAGTGGACTAGTTAAAAAAACCAATTATAAACAAAAGTTGTTTTTTTCTAAAAGGCCACATGAACTATAAAAAGATATTACACTACTTTGTCATATTTTAACTACTAGTAAACAAGTGTCTTGATTTTGGTGTGCGCAGAATTCATATATTACACTGTGCAACAAAAAAAAAACACATTTGTCCCGACCTATCCAAAAGATTATATAGGCGTGAAACTAAAGGACAATCATATTAACAAGGCATGTTCAGTTTGTTATTTTCTGAACCGATGTAAAAGAACATTAAGAACTTTAAAATGTTAAAAACATAAATTTTTCCAAGAAATGCAATGATGAAGATATTGATATCAACTGAATGAAGACAATTTTTACCTCTAGACATTTCCTATTTTGAACTTTCGAGCCCAAAATATGTCAGTAAGATCCTTTCAAATATGTATTCTTAAATATCCTTAAAGTTTTTTAAGGAATCCTTTCGGAAAAGATATCGAATTTTGATTTTGGTCTGTAGTACAAAACCTTAAGATTTTACTCTTCTTTAACTCTTTATTGGTTTAGAGTTAAAAAAATAAGTTTCCATTCATAAGTTTCCATTTTGTTTATAAAATTAAGTAGATGGAAAAAAAAGTTTTGAAATATACTTTATATTACTTTTTGACATATTTAGGTCCTGAAAGTTCAAAATAGAAAATTTAGTCAAAAAGCAAAAGGTTTTCTTTTTCATTTGGTACTCATATCTTCATCATTGAATAACCGATAATATTAAAAAAATCTTTGAAATGTGTATGTCATTAACACTTTTTAGTCCTTTCAAAAAAACAACGGATAAGACTAACTAGGAATTAACTAGTTCAACGCTTATATCATCTTTAGGATGGGCCAAATGTACTGTCGCACAGTATTTATAAAAGTTAGGAAGCTAAAGAGGATTTTAATGTGCCCTCTTTGAAGGCAGTCATTGAAACTATACAACTTTAAAATTAAAAAAAAATTGTAATTAAATAAAAAAATTTTTCAATAAATCTATTTTTTTTTAATAAAAAATAAAAAAGAAAAAATAAATTAAAAAAGTAAAAAAATAACATTAATTATTTGATTTCAATTTTAAGTTCTAAACCTCTAAAAACACATTGTAGAGAGTCAGACAGGTAGGACAAAGAACATCGGCAGCAGTCGATTCTCATGTGGCCAGTGGATCCTCATCGCTCAAAATATGGTTTTTTGGTCAAATCAAACTATCACTACTCAATCACAGATCAATCCATCAAGTAAATCTTGCAGCCAAGAAAAAAGTGAGTCAAAATGTTAGACCAGTCTTTTGACTCTGATGAGTCTCTAATCCCGATGATTTATTTATGTCTCGACTAATCAAAAGGGCAAAAATTTCACTCTACGAAAGACTCGAAATGTGCTAAATATTTGTTTCGTATCTCTTTCACGGAAACATTGCTGTGGCTGTAGTGTACAATTAAGTCATTGACAATCTCTTAGATCTTCAAGTACGTTTTGTTGTTGTCGTTCTTGTGCCGCTGTGTCTTTTGCGGAATCTGTGAATGTGTGCACGAAGCGTTTGACGAAAGGCCAATAATAGATGAATGACTGCAGTGCGGTGTCGGTTATTCGGCTATTGTGATTGTTGTTGTTGTTATTGTTGCCTTTTGGGTATTCACACATTTATTGTTTATGGCTTTGAGCTGAAGTTTGCATATGCTTAAATGTATGTACGAGTATGTGGTGTGCGTGAGTTAGTTTCGGCATATTTTGCTCATTGCACTGAAAGTACGATTATTAATGCCCCTGTTGTTGTTGTTATTTGTTGTTTGTGGTTTCTTCTGCTATTGTGGCTGTTAGTGTTGCCATTTTATCGTCACTAATTCTGCGCGAAATAACAATAACAACAGTGACAACAATAACAAGTGTGTAGTGTGTAAACTCGGCGTGTACTCGAAATTACTTTGTACCGCTATGTTTGTAAGTTGTACTACATACATAATTGTGAGGCATACATACATATATCACAGTTCGTTTAGAAGATGTCAAAGTGTACTTGATGAATTTTATTATGGCCAAGTTTATCTACCGCGCGAAGGACGCTTGCATGTCGAAAATGTGTAGGAATGTGTGTCAATGTGTGCCGCGCGTGTGTGTGTGTGTATGTGTAGCACAGACATTGAACTGCTGCTGGTTTTGTTGGCTTTTTTGAAGCCAAATGTAAATAATTACTTGCATTCAGTTAAACTTACATTTTTTAGTGAACGCTCAAAAAACCCCATAAAAACTTTACAACTTTGCGCAAATGCAGCTAATTATAATAGAAATGCAATCGAAAATCGTTTATCGTTTCGAAACTAATGAATTGCAGTCGCACTGTACGAATGCTGCAATCTGAAGTTTTCACGATGCCAATTTATCAGTTTCAGCACTGCGCCGAAGCTCATTAATTATGCGTTCGTTCGTGCACACTGGTCAATGGGAGAAATGTGATTTAGCACTTAATAAAAATTATTATTATTGTGACTTAATCGGCTTCGTACTGTCCACTCAAAGATTAATCACTTGTTTACCACTAATCGCTCATAATTTGACGGCGCCAATATTGAATTAGAATTTTCCATATTGAAAATGTGTTCATTGCATTTTCGCTCATTGTAGCTGAAACGGAACCACATTCCGAGAGTTGTTTAGAATTATAAATTTTTTTGCGGAAACATTTCATGGGGTGTTGACGGAAAGCAGTTTAATGCGACAGGCAGTCCAACCCTCTTTAACCTATAGGTTTGACACAAGGACTAATATTTCTGTACATGTCTTCAAATGAAGCTCCGGTATAATTTTTGATATGACTTAATCATAATTGATACAAAATCCAAGGTCTTTTTGCTTGTCTTTTAGTTGGAAAGAAATCAATTACTTTTGCATGAAATTTGCTTCTTCATTTACTATAAGTAACTAGTTTGAATGATCTGACAGTTCTATTCTATAACTTCTTGCCATTTTCAAGGTAATTCTATTATGCTTCTCTCAAAGAGACCCTCGTGCCCATAGGCATAAAATTAGGACTGTAGATTTTTAAAAGTAAATGAGACTTTTTTCTTTTGCCGGAACAGTCTAGCAACTGTCCACGAAAAAACGGATCCCTCTGCTATGATTTTTTTTTAATTTTTTAGGAGCGCACCTCAACAGTAGGTTGTGCTTTTTCAAAAAGCTTAAACTTCACAAAAACTAACTGCATTTAGTTTAATTTTGATTTTAGCTCTCGAGCGAAATGGCAGCGAACAAAATTCAGCAGCGCAAAAAAAATTGTGCACACTTTGAATGAAAATCCTACATAGACCCAAAAAAGGATAGTAAAACATGTGGATGTCGGTATTGCAACGGTGAAAAGGGTGGCCAATAAGTTTTAGGAACACCTTTCTATTGAGAGGGCTTCGGGTTCTGGGAGAAAGTCTGGTCCCGCCAACGAAAAGATCGCATAATCAACTGTGCAAGACATGATGGAAATAGTAAAGGGAAAGGTTCCGGCCTTTTATAGAAAATAATCAGTTTGCTTTTTTTGCATTCCTATTACTGAAAGGCTTCTTCATACCAACAATTTTCGAATTTGCGTGAATACTTCCAAAAATATACAGATTTTTTGAGGGATCAGTTTTTTCGTGGACACTCCTTAGTTAGTTATTAGTTGGTTAGTTGGTGCCAGTTTCTGACTATAAAGCCGATGCATAAGAAACTCCCTACCAAGCTGCCGGAGCCTCTGACGAATCACTATCGATGTGTGTGGCCTTGTGTTGTCCTGGTGCAGCATAATTTCTTTCGTATTGGTCAAAGCTGACCGCTGACTGTTCAAATTGTTCAAAATACAGATTCGAATTACAACTTTCCTCGTAGGAGAGCAGCTCATAGTAAATTATTCCCTGTCAATTCCACCAAACATACAGCAAAACTTTCGTGACCGTCAATCGTGGCTTTGTCACCGCTTGCGCCGGCCAAAACCGCAATTCAACCACGACCGTTTTCACTTGACATCGTCGTAAGTGATCCACTTTTCATTACCAGCACCAGCTGCTTCAGAAATGGGTTGATTTTGTTGCGATTAAATTCGGTCTATGAGATAATTTGTGTTTATTTTGTATCCCACCTTATTTAAATGGTTGGAAATTGTTTTGTAAATGAAAGCAGTTTTAATTTCGAAACGAAATATAACCGTTTTTAAATGTCATTTCTTGCCATGGTAAAAAAACAAAACAAGAAAAAGTTCTGCATTTAAAAAAATTTTAATTCATACATTTTTTTGTAATTGCGACTAAAATGAATAAAAACAAATGTGATATACAAATGTGACTTAAACAGGCGTTGAATATTTTTAAACAATTCGTCGCCTCAGAAAACGAATGTCGTCGTCGTGGCGACGCATTATTCTTAGGGGTTCTTAAAAAAATATTATATTAAAAATATGGAATGGAATGTGGTTATATGACCACAAAGAGAACTAAATCGAAACGTTTGGAATTTTAAGATTTTGCAAAATAAACAGCGCAAGACAGTGTCTATCTAATTGACTCTCTTCTCATAGACAAAACGTCTGATGGCTAAGATGTTAAATCTATCAAGTGGTTTCGAAAAAAGACAGTCAACAGAAACTTGAATCGATTTCATTATTGTGTTAGAATCTCATACATTGACTTTTAATATTTTACTTATGTTTCTTCTTCGATATCGCTTACTCTTGATTTCATCGTTCAATTGATTCAACATACATTTTGCAGGGATTCGTCTATTATTGTTTTTCAAAAAATCGAAAAAAGTGTACTTCTATGTTGATTTATTTATGCTAAATAAATATTTTAAAACAATTTTTCAACCCTTCCGTCCAAACGAAGGTACCCGGGTGCCTGTGAAAATGTTTCGTATTGACAGAAAGGTTAAAAAAGCTTAAAAAGTAGAAAAAGCTATAAAAGTAGAAAATTTTTTCGATTTTTCGAAAACCAATAACAGACGGGTACTTTCACATTGACAGACGGGTTAATAACTCGTAAATCGAACCCATGGCGCTTAAATGCACTCATCGCTGAGCTAACGCGGCTGTTCAATGTTTTCTATTATAACAAAAAGAAACCCAAATACAAATGAAAACATTAAATATTTTCAACTTTGCAGACATAGTTTTAACACGCATCCGTCGTTTGTGTCAATTTGACACAATTTCCGAATTCAAACTGTCATTGCGCCTTTATTTTTTCACGAAATCGAATGAGATTTTGGCTCACTGGCAAAACAAAAAACAAAAATAAACTTCCCCTCCCTTTTCCTTTTTAACTACTACTCTGCATTGATATTTTTTGATGTTTGTTTTTGATGATTTGACAAACGACTCTTTCGTAACTTTTTGTTAACGACGGATGCGTGTTAAAGTATACTTCAGAGCAACTGTGCTGAAGGACCTTATTTGTTGCATGGAACAGCACGCAACACTGTTGCACTTCGGCCCAGACTTTTTGTATCTAAACAATTTGTGAACGGAATTTTCTCTATTATCAACATACAATTTTTGACAATTTGCAGTGTGCTGCATACTTTTAGGATGAATGCCAAATTCTCTTAGCTAAGCTGCGCGCATTTCAAAGTTGGTTTGAAACAAATTTTCATACACGTCAGATTAGAGATTAAATGCATTTTGGCACATCTAAGACAAGCTGAAACAAACTAATTTTATCTAACAGATGATTTAGTTAAAAAGGGCTCAAAAGAAGTTTTTTGTGGACCCGAGTCAAGTGTTACATTGAGTCAAACGGTTTGGCTGACAACTAGGCTGGAGTGAAAATGGCCAAAAAAAAATTTTTTTGGAATATCAATTAGCTAGATATCTCAAAATGTGCCAATACATCAATATAAAGCTGTGTAAAAATTAAAAAGAAATTAAACAATTTTTTGATCTCCCATCGCAACTTTTAATTTCACAGTATTACGCGACATTAAAGATAGTCATCTTAAAATTCAATTAAAAATCAAATACGCTTCTAATTACAATATTTAATGATGTCAAAGTTATAAACACATGGTTACAGGGTGAAGTGACAAAAATCACGTTTCGACTCGAACGCCGGCATTTGCTGACGAGAAGCAATGCGTGCACGGATGTCGCGTCGAAGTTAAGTTTTGCAGGAACCTTGAACCTCCGTATTTGTCCACTGGGGACTGCTGTAGCTCTGGCCTTCATCACTCGTCGTAAGCCCAGTTCACGTATATGTGGTCGATGGTCCGTCATCATGGCCAGGAGCACATTCTCCGGGTGAGCAAAGTACGCGTTACGGTGAATAACGGGGTCAACGATTCCCTTGAGTTTGGAGCTGAGGTAACGTGACTTGACAAGCATCTGGTGAATCCAGAGAATCCGTGTGGGTCTGTCGTCCCGCCATCGAGTGACTGGAATAGATTAAGTCGCCGGATAACGCCCGATTTTTGTCCCGTGTTTACGTTTGTGCCGTCACACCCGACAACTTTAATATTATCTGTCTTCGCATTTTGCTCTTTGATACTAGCGACTAAGTACTCAGCTATGTCTTTGCTGCAGCCTGATGACGGAGACGTATGGTTGAAGTACGAAGAACCCGGCTCTGCGATGATGGTTATGTGTTCTTCCGATATGGTTTTTCTGTGGTACTTGTTGTCGACGGCGAGGACTTGTGTTAAAGTTTTATCCTTGCGGCCATCAAAAAATAGTCCATCTATGCCCTTGTGAGTGTGGTCGTCTTCATTCTGCCTCAGTTCCTTTCGAATTTTACTGCGTTTTCGACGGATTTTGCTTCGGTCGATTACTTTGGATCGGTCGTTGAGTGATACGAGACCAAGATCATGCAGAACTGTTGTTGCTAATACAGCAGCCGATCTGTCCGAAACTCCGGTCCGATCGCAAGCTATACCGAGGGAAGGCAGAGAGATAGTAATTTTTTGGCACTCTCGATCCTGATTTGGCTTGGTTTTGAGTGATTCTCTATCTGGGATGTACTCATCGACAGTGGGACTGTCAGACGAGTCCGTGTCGTATTCGGAACTTTCGGCAGAATAGGGTTGACTTTTGCTCGCATCGTCATCGATCTTCTTAATCTTCATTCGTTTGAGATTTGCTTCCTCTCTTTCAGCTTTTCTCTTCAATTTTGATGTTACCACTTGATCTGTACCACCGATTATCATCTTTCTTGGCCCTCTCTGGTCTTGAAGGAACTGCCGTTCGTTTGCCGGAATTTTGTTGTGTTTCGTACATTTGCAATTGGCCACCATATCGGAGCACTTGCATTTGCTGAGATCAAACAGAGTGTTAGCTTTGTCACGAAAGTCCGATAATCTCCGTTGGTAGTTTGGTTGATTCCTTTTACATTTGTTGACTTTTAGCATTGTGTTGTATTTGTCGTGGAACGATCTAAGTTTTTCTATCGCTTGTGCATGCGTTACTGTTGGAAGTGAGGCCCTTTGCCATATCTCTTCGACTTCATAGCACAGTTTTTGAGATATGTCAAAAAATTATGGGTATTTACCATTGTCCGTCTTCAGATCTTGTCAAAGTTGAATATATTTCTTCATGAGATCGGTGTAGGTCGGCAGGTTTCGTGGAGCGCCAAATATCACGCACGAAACTTTGTCTCTTGTAACTGTCATCTCTTTAAAAATATAAAGAAATAACTAGTAACCCTTCACTGCCCTACCTTTTTGCGCACAAGTTCAGGTACTCACCTTTTTTTTGTTTTTTTTTAATTAAATCAGATGTAACGTCACAAGTTTATTTCGAATCGGTCACTTCACAAGGAAATCGTGAACATTCAACAATCATAAACAGAATTAAACTAGCGGGGTTTGCCACATTCCAACGATTAAAACACGAATTGTAATTTGTAATATTTTATTCGCTCAAACAGGACTGCTACAATAAATAACTTAAAACCCGCAAACCTAAAGCAAAGGCTACTGAGATTTATTTTGAATCCTTAACTGAGTTGAAATTACGACTTTCACTTCTTTCGACGAAAGTGAAAAAAGTATTAAAAAAAATTATTTCAACTAGGTGATGGGCGATCAAGGAGTTGTTAGAAACTAATATAATTTTGCAGGATTGGTACCATGGACATTTGGCACATTTCCAATATACTAGCTTCTTAAAATTTTAAAATCAATTTTTTCACTCCACCCTACTGACAACTGAATTATTTCAAAACACTAAGTTAGTTGAAATGGGAATACTAATCGCTGAGAATTTTATAGCTCTCAAGGTTCTTGCCTGTTTTGTTCTGAGTTTAAATGAGAGCACTTTCAGTTGTCCGACTGCATTGATGGCGGAGCATGGAAACTGCAGGTGAAACCTGGCATCCAAGAAAAAAATCTGTGCTTCTAATCTTCAGGTGGCACCTGCCACGAGTCAACACAGAAACCTGTGCTTAGAAAACGATGAGACAACTCCACACATACTTGTACTGCATCAGTGTTTGGCATTGAGATATTTTGATTATAGATCGAAAGTCATAAAGGTTAAGCCTTACACATTTAGTGTTAAAGTGGAATGGCTAGTCATGAAATTCGTGGACGAAAAAATACTCAAAAGGGTTATGCAACAATGCACCAGTTGTTGGTCTTAGTCGATAAGAAACCGGCATAGTTATGGAAACGGGTTCAACAGTATCTATAATGATTTCCATCTGCATCGGGATAAAAACATTAATTTGAATTCGAAAATACACAGTAAAAAATACAAAAAAATATAAAACTAATAAACACAAATACTCACAAAGAGAATTGCAAAAATTAAAAAATCGTAATCAATAGAAATTCAATACTGAAAAAATATATTCTTTACTTTAAAAATAATCACATCTCTGTACATTTGCATTCGACTCTGTCTCACGTCCTTTTGTTACATTTACATTACATTTCCATATTCGCTTTCACCAAACAGTATTGGACCCATCGTTAGTAAAAAGCTGCACTCGAAATTAAATTACTAAAGCAAAACAACTATGTGTACTAGAAATAAATAATAATAAATTTGAAATTTATATTCTCGTGACCCACATAGGTCTACAACTGAAACTTGAATCGTGTTTAATATTTATTATTATTGAATTTAATATTTATTATAAAATAATATTATTATTCATTTATTACTTCTGAAAACACACAGTAATTAGGCGGCTGCCACTGAATTATAGGAAGCGGTCTCTCGTTTTGAAGAACTTAATAAGATATACAATTTTTATATAGATATGTGAAATGCTAATTAAGCAGCGAACAAATAAAACTTATACAAAACATCAACCAGGCATGTTCAATGAAATATTAACATGGCGCCACTATTTCTCTTATCGCAATATTATCTGCTCAATTTAAAGCTTAAAGATTTAAATTATCTTATTAATATTTATATTATCGATTTTTATATGCACAGTATCGATAAATCTTCTTGTTAATTACGATATTTGCATATGGATAATTAAAGATAGAGAAGCTATCAGCCGACAAATTATTAACAACTATTTGAATAATTGGCATCAGATAGTTTAACCCTTTCGGTACTTCTTTTTTGTTTTTAACTTTAAAAGTAATTATTTTCCATTTTATTACTCTTTAAGCCTACATAATGAATAATCAAAAGTAATTTTTTAAAATATTGTTCGAAAAAGTGGTTTTTGGGCATCATGAAATATGGCATAGTAAAAAATAAAAAATAACGTACAGCCTTAGTAAACTATATTTGGGATCTAACTTTTTTTACACTTACTAAAGCAATAAATACCTGCTAGATTACTTACATAAACCTATGAAATAAATTGATTTTTGTAATAGAATAAATAAAAGTACGAAGTGACCTCTTTTTGTAAAATACGCAGCTCTATAGGACTGCGCACTTTCTGAACCCTTACAAGTTACTTGGTACACTAATCAAAATATTTTTTTCATTATTTGGTATAAAAATCTTCAGAGAAAAATACAAAAATTGAAAAATATAGTATCCACAAGTTTTTGACCTAAAACAGGCACTGAAAAGAGACTATGCCATATGGCATAGAATAACCGAAAGGGTTAAGTTGTTGTCAATCAAGCTACCTACAATAAAGATATTCACAATCTATGACAGCGGTCTGGTAAAAGACAAAATTTAACATAAATAACAATAAATCAGTTCAGTGGTAACAGAAATGCTACAATCTGTGCTTTTGCTTTGCTTTAAAATCCAAAAGACGTGTCCAAAGTAAACAAAGATAGAAAATCCAGGCAACGGAAATCGGAACGATTCTCAGGAACTGCTTTTTTCTAAGATTTAAAAAAATAACAACAAACTATAAATTTTGTGAATGAAAATGATTCAAATGTTCTTATTCGGTTCAAAAACGGACAGTGAGTTCCATGGAGCCGGTCTTTACTTTCCTTCCATCTACCAGATACCACCAGTGACTTATAATGAAGAGTTTTATTCAAGAGTTGTCAAAAGCTAAATACGAGTATATTTTTATGGGAGAGTTTGATTCAAGCGACCAATATCACTCAATATCTTTGTTGAAACTCGGACTGCTCTAAATTTGGGCTAAATTTAGTTTGAATTCAAACTAGTGAGATCAAAGACTATAAAGAAAAGTTATGCTTCACGTCGTTTTTTAACGAGTTCTTGGCCATGACAATCCTAACATAAATAGAACAAAATGGAAATGGATATCATCGAAAGTTAACCTCTATACTATCGTCTCATTGTGATCTTCGTAGAACTGACTGAATTGACTGACTAACTGAGGTGACTGCGAGGTTTGAATGGGCTTGAAGGTTTAAGGAACTAGTGAAATCGAAGACTATAAATAAATTTTATGCTTCACGCTCTCTACCGAATTCTCGGACAACATTCTTTGTTGGATTACAATATTAAATAGAAAACTATGGAAAGGATAATATTGAATTTAATAGAATTGACTGAGTTGATTGACTGACTATTGTGACTACAAGGTTTAAAGGGCATTATGGCAAAAGTGTGATTGGAAAAGGACCTTTAAGGATTCAACAAAGCTGAAGTAAGGGCACTTAAGGTTACCGCGATAAATAAAGAACAAAGGTCCAAGCGTGAGCCAATGGAGCACTGTGGTGCATACCAACTAAAACTCTTTGCAAAAGTTGCCGCGATGAAGAACAAGATTAGTTGTTATCAATTCACTTTAAATACAAAAGAGTCACACCTCTTTCAGAAGAGACACAAAACTATTGATTCTGCACAAGCAATGCAGTTAACATTAAAACAGATGTACAGTATTTTTCCACCTAACCCTTTCGCTACAGGTTTTTAATGGGGTAAGTTAAAATTTTACGTTTTGGGCTTCTTTGTGGTTGTATTAGCAACATTCCATAGAAATTTTTAAATTTGTATGCTCGGACCCTATATTTTAGAGTGTTTTTCTATGAGAGCAACCACATCGTTGTTTCTGTAATAATAACTTAAACATAAAACTTTTTACGCATAACGAAAATTTGAATAATTCTTCATTTACTTTAGATGAAATTAAAAAAAACAGTATCTAAATTTAAAGAAAACGTCAAATTAAAAAGTTATCTAAAGTTTTCTGCTTGTTCTTCCTTTAATCTGTCAAAATATACCATTAAAAAAACGTGTATACTTCTCTTCTTTAAACTTTAATATTCAGTTTATTAATTTCGTATTTTTCCTACAACTTCAAACTATTCTAGGGACCAATAAAAACATGTATGCCTAGAACCATAGAGGGTTCAACCGTCCACAAAATAGCATGTTGCCATATGGCAACAAAATAGCGAAAGGGTTAAAGACGCTTGTGACAAGAACGAAATTTTTAAAGTAGCTAGAGATGTGTTCTGTGGTTTGATTTATGGAAAAGTTCAAGTTCTGATTCTTTTGTATTTATTATGCAATATCCAAGGACAACAGTCGAAGCGATTCTATTATATGGGCTCATGCTTTCTCTCAGACCTAACCGATATGATGGAAGTAGGATTATTGGGTCCCTTTAATTTCAGCTGACAGAAAAAATGTAGGAACAGCAAAAATAGTTTTGATTATACTTGAAATTCCGGTTAGAGGTATGAGGCTTCTCCTACGCGCTTTCTGATACAGGTCATTCGAATATTTGTCAGTCTTTTTTTGATACAACAACCATTACATGTTCAATTCATGGTTATTTTGTAATTGTAATTTCGCTGTTTTGTCTGATGCATGTTTCATCGTTGAAAATTGTTAACCTTGAGCAACTGTATTAAGTGAAAAAATACTGGTTTTGGTTGGCGCCAAGGGTCTTATACGCTTCAAAACATTTTCAGGTTGGTTTGATATGAACCAATAAGACAAATTAGCGATTCTGTGGCATCACAATGGTCCTAAGTGTGCTCTCGTATGGAGGCCACTTCAGTCTACCACCAAACACTCTTTTGTTCCTATAAAAGTTAAACTTTTTTCTTTCAAATGAGTGCAATATTGTTCAAGTTTCATCATTTTTTCTATTTCAGTCCACAGACAACACTGTGCGCCCACCTGCCGCATGCGCATGCGTTCAAGAAATCTTGTACCTCATTGGCGACAATTAAAATCGCTGTTTACAATTCTGCGCATAATTTATCTCCGACCCAACAATAGCTGCACATGTTTGCTTCAGTCGCAAAACGTGATTTGTTATGGGCGAGTAAAAGTCCTTATGGCCGCACGTTTCACAGCCTCAATTAATGTCAATGAGATTCAAAAAAATTGGAAGTAAAATGAAAATCAATTAATACATCAAATTAAACCAATTATTTATATGGATCACGTTGTGTGCTGGAAACGAAAGCAAACAGCTGAAGCGAGCGTTGCATTCTATTCAGATTCAAATTTAACGGCCAGTCATGCTTCAAAGTATGCACAATTACAATAACAGCCTTTGGCAGCCAATTATACGAATGCTTAATAAAGAGCATTCGTATATGTTTCCAAGAGAAAAACATTTCACACAACCGACAAGCGGCGCTCGTATCAAAGCAAAGCACCGACTTGCAGCACCTACCTGTCATTACTGTCACATTTGCACCGATATGCTGCTGGCTGCATGTGCGCCAGCCGCGACACTGTTGCGTTTCAGCTGTTCTCCGAACTTGTTAGGCGCGCAATTACCATTAAAGACTTTTTAAGCAACTTGATTTAATTAAAGTCTTAATACATTTAAGTTCAATTATTATTGAATGCAAAGTGCTCTTAATCGATTGATCGAACGGAATTGTTATTATTTTCATGGCACTCTGACGTTGTAAGCATAGTTCCACTACAATGAACGGGGCTTCCCCGCCCACAGCCCCATCTAGTTGTCTTATTGAACTCAGTATTGTTGCAATTATTCTTCTCGATTGACGTACAAAGTCGAAACACTAAAAGATTGCACCGAAAAATTCGATAGATCGTGGCTTCGTGTCTACAAAACGCAAGAAACTAAAACCAATTTCACTTTCTGCCTGGTGTCCAAGTGCACAAATCAGCATTTCATATATATTAGCATAATGCTTTTCGACACAGGTGCGCATTCAGTGGCCCTTAAGTTGAGCTATTAGAACTTTAACACTATGCAGATATTTGTTTGTCACTGACTGACTAATTCATTATCTACGATATTAAAATGCTTAAAAACCACAAATATGAAACAGGACTTTTTGTTTGGAAAATGCAAATTTTAGCCTTGAACAGTGTCAATTGTTTTTATATGGGAAAGTTCTCCAAATCAAAAATAATTCTTCACAATTTTTCCGATTTTTGGAAAATCATTCTCTTAAGCGGTCCAAAACCGCGCTAAAATGGCATTGGTGGTGTTTACAAAAGTTTTTTATCCTACCATCTGAAGCTCTGAAAACCCCAAAGAATTGTTTCAAAACAGTCATGAAGCAAAAACAGGAAAAACTTTTCAGCGACATTGAACTAATTTCAAAGAAAAGAGTGAAATTTAGTGAGGACTACATACGATACCTGATTGAGTGCAAATGGGCTGCTAATCTGCTTATCACGCTAAAACTGGCATGGATCTTTTTATCAGAAATAGGAAGCTTCATAGATTCATCCTGCCTAATCAAGTCACTATTCCTCTATCTATCCAGAGCTCAGGTATCTTGGAACCATACGATGCATATGAATAACTTCTTTGGAAATCACACGGGAAACTAAAAACATAAAATCCTGAAAAGTGTCAAAGCTCTGAAACTCTGAAGCGTCTTTGAAAATCTCAACGAACTATTTCAATGCAGAACTATTTCAATCTAGGTTAGGTTAGGTTGGCTGACCCATAGGGATCTCACATAAACCAAGTAGTAGTCCAAAGTGAAATTTTAAAGAATTTTTTGGCTAAATCTAAGTCGCCGCTTTTTTGCTCCGCAATTCTTTCCAAGGAAGGGAACTACGCTGATCCAAGGCAGCTAACCCGTTATCTGTGGAGAGCAATCAATCTAACAAAAAGTGAAAAAATCATTCAACGATATTAAACTAGTTTCAAAGAAAAAGATCGATATCGATTTTAAACTCGTTTCAAAGAAAAAGTCTATGAACCAATCCCGCTAAGATTGGTATGGTCTTTTTAATCAGAAAGTCGAAGCTTGAATAGCTGAATATTCATATCCAACTTCAACTTCAGAACTCAACTATTTGTATCTTAGATGACAAACTTCTTTGAAAACCATACGTAGAACTAAGACTCTAATCAAAAGCAATGCCAAATTTTTGGCAGCCTAACGATGTTTTTCGGAAAATATGGTGTCTTACCCTTAGCAAGATTCTATGGATCCATACAGCAACGATAAGACCCATTATCCCCTACGCATTGGTGGTCTGGATGAGCAGTACCTCTTTAGCAAAGACCAGGAAAACCACACCTGGACTGCATGGTCTCTTAAAATCATTAAGAAATAGTTTTTGTGAAGTTCGCAGCACTCAGCCATAACCGTTCCGTTTCCGTTTTTTAAATGTATTTATTTATTTAAAACGTGGAACAATAATGCAAATATTTGTTCACGAAAAGTAGAAAGCACTGGGTGCTAGGACCTTCGGCTCGCAGATGACTTTCCGTTTTAATAGTTCAAAATTTGCTTGAAATTTAAAAAGACTTCACTCGTTCAAAGAACCTCTTAACATAGGAATACA
This sequence comes from Melieria omissa, assembly GCA_963971225.1. Classification (NCBI taxonomy): domain Eukaryota; kingdom Metazoa; phylum Arthropoda; class Insecta; order Diptera; family Ulidiidae; genus Melieria; species Melieria omissa. The sequence continues at coordinate 105,751,202 of OZ020268.1, read as the reverse complement.
ATTTTCGGGCCCAACTTACTGCAAAATACGTTCGACCATTGCAAGACATAATAAAATTACGCATCAATTGAACTTTGGTGATCTTTTGCCCAACAACCGAAGAGCACTGAACTAAGTGAAAGTTAACGATCGCAGACGCGGCGGCACGTAAAGTATGCAATTCATGGAGCACAATTTATTTCAAGTGTCTGATTGAAAATTTGAATGCTTGAAGATTATGTGTTGAAGAATAATTTCAACAATTCATTTACAGAGTCAAATGTTTTGAACTAAAAGAATTTAACGTTTAAAAATGTCACAACACTTTTTAATTTTTTACAGATTATGATAAACTTTTAATGATGCAACATAGATATATCACTCAGGTAATGGTATGAGTTGCCAGATTGAATATTTACTTTGGACGTATTTAACTTTGTAGTAGTAGTAATCAGTGTCTTTAAACTCTAGAGTGGGTTACATAGTTTTTCAAATTTACTTTATTTTGGATTCATTTGGTTTAATCTTGAAAGGAACATTTGCTCGAGTTTTAATATTAAAAAAATATTTATAGAAAAAAGTTGTATCTGTGTTTTATCAGCCACACTGACCATTGCAGTGGTTTAATTAATCTTTTGTATGTTTTTTTTTATATATCAGGTGTACAACTTTGCTTCCGCCGTTTTTTTTCCAAAATTAAAAGCTTTATTGCGAAAAAGTGCTTACAGATGTATTATTCAAAGTATTGTCCGTCGCTAGCGACAACTTTCTCCCATCTTTCCGGCAATTTTCGGATCCCGGCTCGAAAAAAGGAGTCCTCTTTTGACGCTATCCATGAACCAATCCATTTTTCCAATTCTTCGAAGGATTGAAAATGTTGATCTGCCAGGCCGTGTGCCATCGAACGGAATAGGTGGAAGTCAGAAGGGGCGACATCTGGGGAATACGGCGGGTGGGGTAAGACTTCCCATTTCAGCGTTTCCAGGTACTTTTTGACCACTTTTGTGACGTGAGGCCGAGCATTGTCGCGTTGGAGGATGACTTTGTCATGTCGCTCTTGATATTGTGGCCGCTGTTCTTTTAGCGCGCGACTAAGGCGCATCAGTTGCGTTCGGTAGCGATCTCCTGTGATGGTTTCACCCGGTTTTAAGAGCTCGTAGTAAATCACACCGAGCTGATCCCACCATCTTTGAAGGTTTTTTCTCTTCCACCACCATGTTTGTCTTCGACATCGAAATCACCATTTTTAAAACGTTGAAACCACTCCCGACACGTTCTTTCACTCAGAGCAGCATCACCGTAAGTTTCTGAGAGCATTCGATGCGCTTCAGCTGCATTTTTTTTCGAATTGTAACAGAAAAGTAAAACTTCCCGCAAATGGCGAGAATTGGGCACATAAACGGACATTTTCGAGCGTGAATAATACGAAAACAAGAACAACTGTCACTGAAACGGCGATGACAATTCGTTAGGCACTGTCCACACTCACTTTAAAGGCATTACCATCTATGTATTTCAACCAGCCTCAGCCGGTACAGCCACCTATCGGAAAACGGCGGAAGCAAAGTTGTACACCTGATATTTTTTTCCAAAATTTTTTTTCCAGGCACCAAGTATGTAGTAGTGACTGTGCTTTTTTTTACAAACTTATGTTATGCATATGAGTTAAACTTACAAATAAGAGTTTTTTAAGTTCTTTTCATACATTCAAAATTAATAATTGGTAATGTTTTTTTTATGAAATGTTATTAAAAAACTAGAAAAATATTAAGCAATCAAAATGAAATTAATAAAAAAATTAATAAATTATACGACTTTATAATTAAGTTTTTATGATTTTGTTTACCGAATAGGTGGTTATAGTTGTACAGGCGCCAAAAAATCTGTTGTGAGTCCCTGCGCATGGGTGATGAAATATCCCAGTGTTGCCAGATACCTGAAATGACTTTCTCCTAAATCTTGAAAAAAACTAGAATTTCCTCTCAAATATTTAAAAAATCTCCTAAATTTTTAAAAAATAATTTCTGTCACTTTTAACTAAGTAATTACTTCTCATGAAAAATACAAATATACTTCGTTTTTTTGTTTATTCCAGGCATTTTGTTCATTCAGTTTCAGCTTAACAACAACTTAACACGTTGTGTTAAGTGTTCTATGGTCGTTGTTTCTTAATTATGAAAAAATAAAAAAAAACTCCAACTCCAACAAAAACTCCATATATTAAAAAACTCAACAATAAAATAAAAAAATACAACAAATTAAGTAACGCTAATCGAGCAATGGTTCATGCGTAACTTATCTGACTACTATATAGATAAATCTGTTGCGACTAAGTTTCAATCATGTAATGTAGCTATGTAGGTATGTAATTCGATAAATATGTACAACGACTGACGAAACAATCAAACAGCTCTCTACCTGACACAATTTCTTCTGAACAAAAATCAACAAATCATCCCTAATTGACTTCGCATTTCAAATGTCGTATGCATGTTACAATGATACCGAGAGGGGAGAACACATTCCGTCATATTGTACATGTGCCAGTGATTACACCGCAATTAGAGCATTTATAAATAGATACGTCACAAAGTAATTTTGATTTGTATATCCAAACGAGTTCAGTTGCATCAGTGTTGGTTGGTTGTTGTATGCAGATGCATGCAAAAATAATAATAATAATTTAATTAAAAATGTGTATTTGCATAGGAGACTAACCGACGTCGCTTCAACCCTTTTGCAAGTGACAAGAAAATGTCAATCATCGGGACAAACAGAAACATTGAATCAAACACAGTTTTATTTGCTTTGCTAACCCCGCCAGCTATGCAAACGATGCATTCAAATTTCCAAAAAAGGAAAACATAAATTAAACTGCATCTTACAGCTCGATTTGATTTCACGTTGACCTTTTGTTAAAATACGTTTACATACATATTTACATACATGTATACATATATGTATATATTTACATGTGTAGTATATATGATTGACAGAAGATCGAGTCGAAAAAATGTATGATTGAATGAATAGAAGCTGTGAAATTGAAATTGTTCGCACACTGATAGAAATTACTGGCGCTTTGTATGTTGTTGTGGGGAAGTTGCAAAATTTGTAGGCCACAAAGAATATTTGAACAATCTGTATTTAAATCTTTAACAATTGTTATGCCGAATGTTCTTTTGGACCGCAGTACAATAAAGAGAATTTGTATTGTAAAAATTAAATAGATCTGTGAATTTTTTTTTAGTTTTTAATTGGTGCATCGAGGTTTTATATTCAATAGTTTCCATCTGCAAAAATACAAGATTTCGAAAAAGCCAAAAACCGTTTGAATCGAATACTGTAAGCCATAAATCAATCAGTGATCTAGAATCTAATTAAAAAAACACCATTAATTCTTTCATGCAAAAAGTTTTTAATTATCTGAGCTATTCGCGTTGTTAGAGCAAATACAGAGCAAGACACAGTACATGAAAAATTCTAAAAATGTAAACCTTGTACAATACTTTTCCCTCCTGTTGATATCGCAAAATTAATTTTTAGATACATTTGATCATCCATGACTACGCACGCATTTTTGTTGCTTAATTTTTGCCCGCACAGCCATTTGCATTACTTAGTGGAAATTTTTTTCTATTTGTACTCCATTCGTCGTACTGACCGATCTCTTATTCTCTTATTTCTCTTATTCTGTAAAGCAGTGTAAAAATGTAAAAGTAGTTTGAGTTAAATGATTTTTTTCAAGTCTCTTGCCAAGAAATTTGATCAGCATTTTAGTGGATTTAGTACCTTATTTTCTAAAATTTTCTCCGAACTTTTCTCAACACTTCTCGGTTTTCGCAACTCACATGTATATGTTTTTTAGAGGTATAGAACTTCGAATTGAAATAAAACACAAGAAAATCGTTTTAATGTCCATCAATTTGGCTTTATTGGAAGGATAATTTTATGCCATTAATGTTTAAATATGATTTCGGGCATGTGGCCGCCGCGGCTGGCTCGAATAAAGCCAATTCTACAGGTCCAATTTTCAAGTTGATGGACAAAGCTCCAATTGCTGTGCACGGTGGCGAATCGATTCATTCGGGTCCTCTTCAACATTTTGCTCTACAGCGGCAATTGTTTCTTCGGTGCGCACTGTTCGACGTCTCTGCGGATGCGTATTATCACATAGAGTAAACGTAGTGCGAAAACGACCCATGGTTAACCGAATTAATTGCTCTGATGGACGATTATGGACGGAGCTTGCGGTAAACTTCGCGAACTGAACCATTATTTTCGAAATAAATTTGCACGATTTGCAAGCGTTGTTCTTTTGTCAACCTGTTCATGATGAAATGGCAAACCAAACTGAACATAAATGACATTAGAGTTGCCAGATTTGACCACAAAATTCACTCTATTATCTCTATTCGAAAAACAAACCTCTAAAAAAAACACCCTATATAATTGCCTTTTGAACAGATTCTCTTGTTTATCAAAAATCATTTCTCTACAACATACTTCACCAATTTTTTACACATCTTAAGAGAACAGCAAATATTTGCTCTCTGAAAAGATTTAATTCTTTATGAAAATCAGTGCCTTTGTTTCAGAAATCCATCCTTTGGAAAATTTGTCACCATTTTCTGACAAATCTTGAAGAGAACAGCGAATAACCGCTCCCTGAAGAGATTCCTTTTTATGAAAGCCAGTGCCTTTGTTTCAAAATTCCATCCTTTGGAGTATTTTTCGTAATTTTTTTACATATCTTTAAGAGAACAGTGAATAATTGCTCCCTGAAGAGATTCTCTCTTTTTATGAAAGCCAGTGCCTTTGTTTCAAAATTCCATCCTTTGGAATATTTTTCGTAATTTTTTGACAAATATTTAACACTAGAAGTACCGGGAGCGGTCATTTGACGGTTTTCAGTTTTTGATCAACCGTAGCTCGAAAACGGTTTAAGTTACGAATCTGGTTCTCCTTGACTTTTAATGTTTTGCACTAAGCTCAATATTCTAAAATTTTCCAATCACTGCGTCGATCTGTTTTCTTTTTATTATCGATTTTACCTACTAGTACCATGAGCGGTCAAATGACGGTTAACTACGTAGCCATGGAAATCAAATTATAACATTCACAAAAAAGTCAAAGACGATCAAAATTTGAATTTTAGGAACATGCCTACTGTTCTATTTTGAATTTAAAACCGACTTTTTATATACATGAACAATTTGAATGCAAAAAAACAATACAAGCATTGTTTTACGAGTTGTGTGTGAAAGCATGATTTTATCGGCCATCAGTATTGCGAATTTCATTGTCGAGATGTCACGCTTACGATCTCTCCCCCGTAACGAAATTATTCGTGTACTAAGAAACATACATATCTCCTGTTCAATCGGAAAACGAAAGTGAAGATAATTCGGGCAGTGAAGAATTTAGTTCTGATGACGAATATTTGCCTCCGCTGTCCTCAAATGGTGAAAGTACGGATGACGAAAACATGCCATCTATTGATGAAGAAATGAACGTTGAAGTTCCAGAAGGTATGTTTTTATATTGCGATAATTCAATCCAGAGAAGCCATGAAAACACATTCAAACAAAATACTTTACAGCTTTTGATCAAAGTGCCTATGATGTGCGAGAAAGAGCAGAAATAGGGCAAGAGGAGCGCAGTAAGGATGGAACAGTTTGGTTACGCATAGATACTGGCAATACTGGAGGAAGGCTGAGTCAGCAGAATGTCCTTAGAGAGTTGAGTGGTCCCACTGGTTACGCTAAACGATTTGTTGAAGAAGCGTCGCCCTTGAGTAGTTGGAGATTATTTATTAGTGATCCAATTCTGAAGCTGATTCAAATGAGTACGTGTTACATGTAACAATTCGTGGAGCATGTCCTTAGAAGAGGTGGACGCTTTCATAGCAATTATGTATGTTCGCGGCGCCTATGGTGCAAACAAAATTGATTTAAACGATATGTGGAATAAAACATGGGGCCCTCCTTTCTTCACAAAAACTATGGCAAGAAACAGATTTACGGGAATCATGAAATTTCTTCGCTTCGATGACAAAGAAACAAGGTCGCATCGGATACAGTCGAACAAGTTCTGCCTAGCTTCTGAGGTATGGGAAAAATTTATTGAAAATTGCATTGCATGTTACAAACCTTCACAGGACATCACGATAGATGAACAGTTGTACCCATCCAAATGCAGATGCCCATTTACTATGTTCATGAGTAATAAACCAGACAAGTACGGTATTAAGTATTGGGTAGCCACAGATGCAGAAAATAGGTATATTTTGAACGCCATTCCATATACAGGAAAAGACACCTCTTTACCTATAGGACAGAGTGTAGGGGAGAATGTAGTGCTGAGACTTTTGCAACCGTACTTAGATAAGGGAAGAAATGTCACAACGGACAATTTTTTTACTTCCTTATCGCTGGCAAAAGCATTGAAACAGAGAAAAACCAGTATCGTTGGGACTCTAAACAGGCAAAGAAAAGAAGTACCTTTATCTGTAAAAAAAAGCAAAGGACCCCTTGTACAGCAGCGTCGTTTATAAAACAGATGATATCACCTTGACGTCATATCAAGGTAAAAAGTCAAAGAATGTTCTACTTCTAAGTAGCTTGCACAGAAACATTGCCGTTGAACAAACATCTGAGAAAAAAAAGCCTGAATCCATAATATATTATAACGAAACAAAATGTGGTGTTGACACTATTGACCAGATGTGTCGTAAATATAGCGTGCGATCAATGACTCGACGCTGGCCAGTGCATGTATTTTGCAATATCTTGGACCTAGCTATGATAAATGCACATACTACTTACAAACTAATTTATAACAAAAGAATTTCCAGACGAGCATTTATACTTCGAGTTGCTGAACAGCTCTCTGAGGCATATACTTTGAGCAGACCAGGGGGCAGCAAAGAAAATGTAAATACGCCCACAAAAATAAACGAATTGAAGCGTAAGCAATGTCAAGTTGGTCTCTGCAACAAAAACAAAACGATGAAAAAATGCGGAAAATGCAACATGTATATGTGTGGACATTGCAAAAGTAACGTTATGGTATGCCAAAGATGCAACGAAGATGCATAAGAGCTTCATTTTTTTCCAAACTGTACTTTTTTACATACAATAACATAAATAAATAATAACAAATAATAACATTACATTGTTTTAATGCTTACAATTAAAAATTTCTTTAGATTCAATCGATTTCGTTAAAAACTCTGAAAACCGTCATTTGACCGCTCACGGTACTAGTAGGTATGAGCAAAACCCGGTACTTCTAGTGTTAAGAGAACAGCGAATAATTGCTCCCTGAAGAGATTCTCTCTTTTTATGAAAGCCAGTGCCTTTGTTTCAGAATTCGGTTCAATCAAACAATTTTCGCAATTTTTTGACAAATCTTGAACAAAACAGCGATTAGTTACTCTCTGAAGAAATTATCTTTTTATGAAAGCCAGAGCCTTTGTTTCAAAATTCCATCCTTTGGAATATTTTCCGAAAGTTTTTGACAAATCTGCAAGAGAACAGCGAGTAATTTCTCTCTGAAGAGATTCTCTTTTTATGAAAGCCAGTGATTTTGTTTCAAATTTTCATCCTTTGGAATATTTTTCGAAACTTTTTGATAAATCTTTAAGAGAATTGCGAATAATTACTCTCTGAAGAGATTTTTTTAATGAAAGCCAGTGTCTTTGTTTCAAAATTTCATCCTTTGAAACATCTTTCAAAATTTTTTGACAACTCTTGAAGAGAACAGCGAATAATTGCTCTCTGAAGGGATTCTCTTTTTCATGAAAACCAGAGCCTTTGTTTCAAAATTCCATCCTTTGGAAGATTTTTCGAAATTTTCTGACAAATCTTTAAGAGAACAGCGAATAGTTGCTCATTAATTGGTTTTTGTTTATGAAGGTCAGTGCATTTATTTAAAAGTTCTGATCTCTGTAATATTTTTCCCTAACATTTTGGTACAATCCTTAGTTCGATCTGTAGAGAAGTGACATCCAATTTCTTCTTACCCAACCTAGTCGAATCATGGCGGATTGAAGGGCATTTTTAAAATCGCAACTTAGCCGTTGTTTCTTATGTCGAAAGAACCTGGCAGGCCTAGCACTCAGAGTATACGTAAATTGTACTGCGTCTTGAGGTTTCCTGTTAATTTACTTTTAATTAACTCGACCACCAGAGAAAAAATTTGAAAAAATTGAGAAATTTTAGTAGATCCTGCGGTGTTAAGTCTTTTTAGAGGCTTGGACACAGTTCTGACGTGTTAGTCGGTCATCTTTTGAAGGACGCCTAGGTGGAACAGCGCTTGGCATCTCTGTGGGCTTAATGGAGTTTCAGTAGTGGCCTTTTTCTAAGCCTACAAATTTGACTAAATATATCCAGTGATTGTTGTTCGTTTTCTCGATAATTTCAATGGAGTTTTTCCTTGTGTATGATATTTCACATTCCATACGTAAAGCTGCCCGCAGGTCACAGCGCCCGTCTAGAGGTGCAAAAATGCCTTTATGCCAGGTATGACTTACACAACGCACGCAATTAACGCACGTCGTCCATAGACCGCTCGACGAGCTCAAAAACGCTTCACTCATTCGTTTACAACATGTGGCAAAAACAGATGCCAATTCTGCTGACTGGCTGACTGGTTTAATTTAAAATTCTTACCATAGGCGTTTGTCAGTCAATTTCGATGTTGCAAGCGGCTAATAGCGTTGCCGAGTTGAAACAGAACTGCACACACAAAGAAATACAGAGGCAGCACATTTGTTTCGCAAGACAAATCAAATAAGTAAAACAAAAACAAAAAAAAATTTGAAACTTTTGTGGGTTCATATTTGATGCAAATCCTGTCGATAATTGCCCACGTTTTATGCATAAATTGTATGTATGTCAAATATTGCATATGCTTGTGTATGTGTGTGTGTGTGTTTGTGCAGTACAGGCTGCCACCACATTTGTCGAGTTGCACTCGGGGGAAATAAATTATAATCCAATTTGGCGTGATCGCAGACACGTGACCAGAACTGATTTGTTTTTATTGAAAACAATAAAAGCGCAGAAAAACACCGTTCAGTCGAAAGCAAAATACGGTGTCAACGCACGACGGGCGTACACACCCCTTTCGCGGCCGTCAGCTACTCGACCGCGACGATTTGTTGTTGTTGTTGTTATCTGTGCGTGTGGTGCGGCAAAGTTGCTAATTTTGCGGCGGCTGCAGCGGACGTCATCATCGACGTCGTCGAATCACACATATACTTTGCATACATTGCGGCGCAGCCATGTGCTGCGCCAGTCAACGTCGTTAACTAAGCGTTAAATTCGTAACAGCCGGACGCACGCCCGGCCCTCAAATAACGATCGCAATTCGCGAGGGATGAAAGTAGTCGCAATAGTCATTGGTTTCGGAAGTCATGGCGATTATTGATTGTTATCTATTTGTCTACTCTAATGGATAAATATTGAAAATTGCAGCATTGACTGCATTTTGAATATTCTTCAATAATTTGAAACTACAGTGTACTGAAAGTGGAGTTTAGATACCTGTCGATGGTCAGCTTTAAAAATGTTCAATGTTCATTGGAAGCAACACATTTATTAAACTTTATCAACTAAAAAGTGATTCAACGATGTAAGTTTGCTCAATTATTTTTTTTCTCATAGGAACTTCTCTAGGAACAGTGTAGTGTAATTACACTGCACAACACAAAAAAAAACAACAAGGTTCTGACAACGGATTCTGGTAGTGAAGATCCAAAAAAATATACGTGTATCGGTGGTTTGAAAGTTTACGTCTTGTCGAATTGCCAAGACCTAAACGGGAAATATAATGAATACCTTAAATACCCATGATTGTTCTCATTTTTCTATTTATATACATATATCAAGAGTTTTCTTTTGTACGGTGACTTATAGTGAAAATTTACATTCACAATTTTTCCCATAAAAATCAAGTTTTGTAGGAGATTTTAGTACCAATTTTTATTAAATACAAAATAAACACTTAAACACATTTTGAGTTTCGGCTTAATTCTGTCGTTGAAGTTAATTTCTGAGCTTTGATGTATTCAGAGATCTATAATAGAATTTTATGGCGAATATTTTTGTGGTACATTTTGTCCTTAAAAAGTCCTGTTGTACAGGACATTTTTGGCATTTTAGAAAAAAAGGGTCAAATTGACCCATATAAATAGGATCTACAGGGTTAAAATGCTTCACAAAAATGTTCCTCGTAATGTTTTACACCAAATTGCTGAACACATCATATACCTAAAATGTGATGTTATATGGTTTTCGTATGCCGATTCACCATAAGAATGCGCGAAAAGGGGAAAACTTTGACCCCCTAAAAAAAATTCAGACGTAAACTTTCAAAACGCCGATACTTATATATATTTTTTTTGGTCCCCTCTACCAGAATCCGTTGTCAGAACCTTGTTATTAAAAAAACAAAATTGACACTGCACAACAAAGTGTTATCAAAAACATTCTGAATCGTTCTATACAAATAAAGCGACTAAATGTGTTGAAGAAATAAGTCTAAACCGGAGCCATTGACTTGACTAAAGAACTAAACTTGACTTCTAAAGAATGTTGAGAAGTTTGTGGGACGACACAGTGTTACGAAGACGACTTTCTCAGACGAATTTTCTTTCACCTGAATACCAAACAAATGGTTACGAAGAATAACTAAACTTTATTCTAACTCAACTACTCATTGAAATTCATAGCGGTTGCTCAAATTTAGATGGTCCGAATAATATAAGTGATGTTCGATTTTTCAAAAATTATGGGGCGCATTGGTTGCATTAAACGTTGGTTGATCTGGTTCAATAAACGATTTATATCAAATTTCAATATTATATATCAATAAGTCATATTGAGTCTTTCAGTCTTATATCTTAAAAAGTTATTTTGTAACAACAAATTTTCTGAAGGACATATTATATAGTTTGAAAGACCTTGAAGCGTCAAAGCGTCATAACCTCTTAGTTGGAACAACAGCAATTTCGACATCAAATTTTATTCCAATAATTATATTTGTTCAGAAACTATGGTTCGAACCAGCCCATTTATAGAATTAGATAGATTTATTTGCATTGAAAACAACAGAGATGCAGCTTTGTATTATTTTTACTAGATGGCTATGAAATTCAATCAAAAAAATTAGAAAATGGAATTATAACTTTTTGCAAATTTCTCAAACGAAAATGGATTACTCTCAGTTTACAGGGGGTTTTTGCGGTTCAAACCCCCACAAACACAAAAATTGCTGGTATAAAATATGGTTTAGAATGGTATTCGGCTCAAAATTTGTACGCAAACTCCCCATCCCCTCCAAATTAAATCATTTGTGCACCACTGATTATTCTTATAGTTAGTTGTTCTTTATTGACCATGCGACTATGACAAATGTCGTCAGCCGGAGTTTTCAAAACTAATTACTTTCAATTCCAAATTAATTATTAGTAATTAAACTGCAATAAGAAAGCTTCTATATTCTAAACATACTTTTATCTATTTCACCTGTAATCTTACTATATATGATCGCACTGCGATTTATGTCTTAACAGGGTTAATGGACATTTTTCTCCTTCCTCCTTTCTTTAATCCTTCAGTATACACATTGCCTAATTTCGTTTGATAAATCCATAGCAATAATTTATTAAAGGATTCAAATTTAAGTTCTAGATGCATAGAACATAATTTCGTGTGATTGCCATTAATCGAATGGGTCTGTTCACCTAAATAATTTATGACTAATCGTTTTGACTAATGAGTTTGCATGTTGTCGTTACGCATATTTTGATACAATGAAATTCGTTCATAAATTTTCATATTATTAACACTCGATTTGGCGCTGCAACTTGACAGCAGTTTTCAAAATGAACGAAATTAATTAAACTTTTACAATGTGTCGCATACAATAAAAGGAGTCACAACATAAACAGCAACAACAACAACCACAATAATAATAATAACAACAACTGCACGCACTCACACTCGCATTCGCACTCGACTCGACACATTAAATATGAACATAATTTGAAATTGTTCACACGTTCCGACATATTGCAGGGCGCACACATTGCGCAACGCGTTGCGCGCCTTTCCGTCCGGTCGCCGTTGAGGCTTGCAACAGACGTTGCGTTGCTCCATTTCAATTACTGTAGACGACACTTGGTTGCGTGGTGCCGCAGACAGCGTGGCTGCTTCTTCTTCGCCTTCAGTGTCAGTGTCTGCTAAATTGACTTCAGACTTCAGTTTAAGGTAACAACCCCATTCGCATTGTTACCTTTCCGACTGCCACTCGGTTCCTCTGTCAAATGCTCAACGCTGCAATGCTTTAACACAGCATTGTTGTCGCTGTTGTTGTTGGCTGCTTGTGCCTTTTTTCTGTTTTATTAATCATAGCAATGCATTAATCGTTGACCCTTTTCGAGTTCGGCGACGCCAAATGCAAGTGCGACATACCGACATGCCGCCAGCACGAAAGATTCCCCCTAATGAGTCAATTTGCAGGCAAACTTTGATGCGCGGCAACTTTGAGTTGAATTCAAATGACAGTTGCGTCGGTCAGTGTAAGTTTTGACTAGAAAGTGAGATACTTGGTAGACACTCGGAAGAATTGCGGTTTTGCTAAGAACACAACTCTGAGCAATTTTCTAAGCAACATTGCACATAGAAAAGGGATCGTTTTGGTTAGGCAGACATGAAACATGATCTGGTTCTCTAAACAGTATAACACATTTATTTAATTGAACATAAGTCATGAGTGGATAAAGATGGAACTTATACTTTACATATATTTCTAAACGATATTAAACGTGTGGACAGAAGTCCTGGATGGGTGAATGGCAAAAGTGAACCCAAGCAACGTTTCGTTTATGCTCGAAGCAGTCAATAGAGTTGTGTGAAGTGCTGTCACCATTAACCTTCACACTGTCACTATTAACATATGTTAATATTTCAATTTTGATTTTGCTATAACTTTTTGGGTTTAAGTCCGATTTTCATGCGGCTTCGGCTCAGTGGCCAATTTGTCAACCTCTTTCTATATATGTAATCAGAAAACTAAAAATTTAATTTTTTCCATCTTTTTTTACAAATGAAAATTTTTACCCCTATTTTGGTTACATATTAACATATGTTAATATTTTTCTTCTCATCCGTGTTATAAAGACAACTTTCATTTTTTGAGCTAAGTTGGTAAGCAGAAACATCAAATGGACTGTTCTAAAGAGATTTTAGGTTCACATGTGGAAGGGGGAAAAGGGATGAATGGGGTTTCAGCCCCTACAATGTGGGCGAATTTGTTGCTTTTTTTAAAGAAATGCCATAAAAAGTGCATTTTCAAATATATTTTCATCAAATTTCGTATTTAATACTGTTAGGTAATACTATATCACATATCCAAATTTGAACGAGATCGGTCAACTATATCATATAGCTGCCATAGAAACGATCGCTCAAAAATGCGATTGGAACAAAAGGGCTAAATTGGTAACAATTGGTGCATTTTCAAATATATTTTCATAAAATTTCGTATTTAAGACTTTTGGGTAATACTACATCACATATCCAAATTTAAACGAGATCGGCCAACTATATCATATAGCTGCCATAGAAACGATCGCTCGAAAATGTGTTGCATTGCGATTTGTACAAACGGGCTAAATTGCTAACAATTGGTGCATTTTCAAATATATTTTCATCAAATTTCGTATTTAAGACTTTTAGGTAATACTACATCACATATCCAAATTTGAACGAGATCGGCCAACTATCAGTTTTCAAATGCACCAATTGTTACCAATTTAGCCCTTTTGTATAAATCGCAATGCAACACATTTTCGAGCGATCGTTTCTATGGCAGCTATATGATATAGTTGGCCGATCTCGTTCAAATTTGGATATGTGATGTAGTATTACCTAAAAGTCTTAAATACGAAATTTGATGAAAATATATTTGAAAATGCACCAATTGTTACCAATTTAGCCCTTTTGTTCCAATCGCATTTTTGAGCGATCGTTTCTATAGCAGCTATATGATATAGTTGACCGATCTCGTTCAAATTTGGATATGTGATATAGTATTACCTAACAGTATTAAATACGAAATTTGATGAAAATATATTTGAAAATGCACTTTTTATGGCATTTCTTTAAAAAAAGCAACAAATTCGCCCACATTGTAGGGGCTGAAACCCCATTCATCCCTTTTCCCCCTTCCACACGTGAACCTAAAATCTCTTTAGCACAGTCCATTTTATGTTTTTGCTTACCAACTTAGCTCAAAAAATGAAAGTTGTCTTTATAAAACGGATGAGAAGAAAAATATTAACATATGTTAATAGTGACGGTTTCCGTATATAAAAATTGGTGACAGTGTGAAGGTTAAGTTTCATTAAATGATTTTAGAAGGTCAGGAAGCTCTAAAAAGGTTTTTGAATCTTCGTCTTTGGCAGTTAAACTTCATTTTTGGTGGGACTTTGTATCTTAGTTCAATTTCAAAGGACAGTTAAGGAAGTTTTTACTAAACTTTTGTTTTGAAAAGCAGGAGAGTTATTGCTTGGATTCTATATCTTGTTCAACATAGCAGCTTTTGCAGTAATTCCAATGATTCGAATCCATACAACCGCGGGACAAAAATAGAAGGAATGGTCCTTTCTTCATAAAACTTTGTATACCAGTTAATCATGGTCTTTTGAATTCAAATCTCCATTTTGTTTTTCTTAAAATTTTGTAGTTTGGCAATGCCTGAGGCTTTAATGTGCAATTTTCGTAATTTTTGTTGAGCTATAACACCAACAGTGTTGGCTAGAATTTTCAGATTTTACATTTAATCGGCAACTTTAACATTTTTAATTGCAAAGAGTAACCGAAATTGTCTTAGGACCCTTTAGTTTTATAATAATAGATGAATGTTTTGCAGTTGTGCAGTTTTTTCAGTTTTTAGGGATGAATAAAATTAATTTTGTCGAAAAATAGGTGCTAAGACCACCTTTCAAATTGAATTATTTTCTAAGATCGGAAGCTTTCGGTGGATGTAATAACATTATCCGACACCGAAAGAATGCTTCTTAAAATAAGAAAATCCAGAAACATACTTTCACATACTTTTCACATATTTTCCTCTAAGTTTTGCCAATTTTAAGATTTTTAATGTAGAGAAATATTTTAAATTAAAACTGAAGTAAAAGCCTCAAAAACATTAAAAGCGAAAATGGCCACATCATTTCTTGATCTATATTTGAAGTTTTAGAAACTTTTTGGTAACCATGTATTTTTACCATATTTTTTACTCAATGGACTAAAAAACAGAAAATATGTGTTTACATTTTTTTGTGAAAAAAGTTTCAACTTTGAGCTGCTTTTGCACACACATTAATTAATTTTTAGCACAGAGTTTTTGTGGTTTTCTTAGTTGGAGTTTTACCTTTTAAATGACAGCAATATCTTTCAATTTTGAGACCACAAAGTTTTTGAATTTTGTCTATGGAACGAATCACTGTGCAATGTCGTGAACCGAGCTTTTCAACCAGCTGCACAATTTGAAAATTTCGAATTGATTGTATTATTAAAATTTTGTTAAAGGCATTTCTGTGTTTCTTGTTTTTAGACCCATTTTGAATACCCAGCAATAAAAATCCCTTAATCATTTTTCAATATTGATGTGAAATTTCGACAGTTCTGTCATTGCATGTTTGAGTTACAACGCTCATCCTTTTCTAAACTGTAACTTTGTAGAAACTTTTGATAAACTTGATTAAAAATCCACTTAATCTGTAAAGAAATAGTAGAAATTAGTAAAACATTCTGAATTCTTACAGTCAAACTTTTTTTGTATTAAAGTATTGAAAGGGAATATGGACTGTCTCTGTTTTTTTTTTGCTTAGAAACGCTTTACGTTGCTCAATAACGTTAGGAAATTTCAGAAAATTGCAAAGTTGCTGTAATCGCTTGTTCCAGGAATCAATATTACTTGCCAGCCAGTTAGGCCCAGAATTCTGTTGGGTCTAATAAGTGAATATGTACAATAAATAACTTTGGGCTCTGCTTTACCCATTCAGACAGTTGGTTAAAGGTATTGAAGGCATTTTCTTCCACTTGACCACTCAATTTTAATCTGTCTACAAAATGCATACTGAACATTTTATTTGTTTGAATAAAGTGCAAAATTAAATTTTGTTGAATTTTTGATGTTTGTTTGTGAGTAAAAAAATTTCGATTTCACAGTAGACTTCACATGCTTCATCATGCAAACGGCAGCGAAAAACGAAGTCAGCTAAAAAGCCAATAACAAACAAAAAAATCACACATAGGGCAAATGTTTTGTTAATTTTTATATTCCATTATTTAAATGCATAAAGTATATACACACACATACATATATACAAACACATACGAGTGTGTATCTGTTGAATATTTGCAGCAGCGTTGTATTCAAAATAATAGAAGACACCATAACTGACATTCAGGAAACATATTCTTTTGATTTGTTGCTAGGATTATGCGTGAGATAAGCAATAAATTAATAACAATTTCTAAAAATTCGCATTTGCATGCATTTGCATTTGTAAATCCTAAAGTGCTTTCTCGAAGAAACATTACTTCTACAGCTCCAAGCTGCCATTTTGTAAAAAAAAACAAAATTTGGAAAGTGAGCTGTAATACAACATTTAAGCAGCAAAAAGTTACAAAACATCATTTCTAAATATGCTTTGTAGGAATACCTAATTTTATTGTATTTTTTTTTGTAAAATTGTAAAATTTCACAAAATAACATTAAATAATAATTTATAAATAGTTCTCTTAATAAAAAAAATACAAAAATAAAAAATTAAAAAATTGTATCTACTTAAAAAAAATTTTTCAATAAAAAACGAAATTGAAATGCTCCAATAAGTCACACTGAATTGAGTAGTTGAGCACAACAGCAGTGGATGACAGTAATGAACCGCATTTTGTGCGTTTGTTGTTTGATTCAACGAACCGGCTTAAACATAAACCATAAATTTGTACGGTTAATTTCTGTCAGTTTTTATGCATTATTGTCATTGTTGAATGCATACACAATACAAACAACATATGTATGTATGTATTGTTGTATGCAAATATGTGATACTTAATTTATATTTTCCTTAAATCGAATAACTTCCATTCATTTAACATTGATTGCTTCATGCCAGTCGCACGCACATTAATGCGCCAACGTGCAACCGCACACACACACACACACACACACACACACACACACACACACACACATAAACACAAACGCATTGTGGCCAATACACTGTAAAGTGACATGCCAACGAGGCTTATTAACGACAAATTACTTAATTAATTACCAATAAAATCCAAAAATTACATTAATTTATGCGGTTTGTTTTAATTGGCTGTTGGCTGTGCGGTGGCTGATGTTGTTTTTGTTCGATTGTTGTTGCTTTTGCTGTCGTCACTCGTGTAATTTGTGGTGTTTTTCATTTTTTTATTTGCTGTTTATTATTATTGTAGTGGTTGTTGCTGTTGTGGTTGTTGCTATTGTTGTTGTACAATTGTATTGCAAGCGTGCGCAAGTGAGTTGCGTTAACATTTTTAAGTGCAAATATGGGCGTTTTGCACTTAAATTTCCGTACACTTGTGTTTGTACATTTATACATACAAATATTATAAATGTCACTTAAGTACTCATTGCACTCATACACATTAAACAACACATTTAATGTCATACATATGAATGTTAACTATTGCCGATTGCATGGATCGTCGATACGAGAACGTAGTTCAAAGTGATATGTTCCTTTGAACAGGGCCGATTCAGGGCCAATTCTGTACTTGCGGACGTCCATTATTTTTTTTCTAATATCGAACCATAGGTTCACTGTCCACATGCTCAGTAGAGTGGATAGATTTATAGAAAATGGGATATAAACTTCTTTTGCTTTCTTCTTCCTCCTAGACTTTTTCTAGTTGGGCCGGCTCTCCTCGTTCCATATCTCCAAGTAGTACGGTCCTGTGTTGTTTCCTCAAACTGTTAATAAAACTTATGCTTTCATGAATGGCTTTAAAAATTGAAGCATAAAATAGTTTCTGCAGTTTGCTGCAGTGAGCTGAGACCTTCCAAAGATCGTTTTGCTAAAGCAGCAATAACAGTTGACTAAAAATTAAATATAAGATTGGAAGATAACTCTGGCCAACATACAATAAGAACAGAATTGCAGTGCTCTGATATAGAAAGCCCCAGGATATGGCAAACTCTGGCTTAACTCAGGCAAGACTTACTATTCTCATTCCAAGCTGAAGAGACCGGAATGAGAACGAAACCTTACTTCGCTTCTTCTAAGCCTATTCGACCTTATTGCAAGGACAGTGGAAACCGCTGAATCAACCACTGCTTTTGATAGCAAACTGATGGATTTCAAATTTATAATGCACACATAAAATGAATATTTCATGAAAATCGTTCATTCTTTTTGGTACATGAAATTAAAAAAAGACCCGCAAGCCAATATATCTGTGGTTAAAAGCAATAACCGCTTAAGTCGACTTAAGAAGAAATTGAGTTATGGATGCCACCACGTTCCCTTGACTGTGCTCTACATTTGTGTAAAATCGGGGAGTTTGTAACTTAAAAATAAAAAAAGTTATTCATAAAAACCTATTCGCATTCCCATAGCGAACACACTACGCGCTAAAACTTTAAACCGAAATTGCTCGAAACAGCAATTTTCGACTTAGGCGGTTATTGCTTTTGACCACAGATATCATAACAAGACGTCTATGTAACAAAGATGCAACCAGGTTGGCCACAGACATTTTAAAAAGCGTGAATTAAAAATGTCTGGTAAATATTTCCCCCTTAATTCCCCCCCTATAATATTTATCATAAAATTGCCCCCAATCCAAATAAATAAACCCCAAATCTAGGGGAAAACCCCCTAATCTGGCAGCACTGGTGCCATGGGTTGGTTGCAAATTCATAAAATTTTCATAGTCGAAATCATGTATAGTACATATATACCGCACTCGCCTCTCTTACTTATCTTATTAACCGGAATTAGTGAAAAGACACCGCACAGTGTTGCCAGTTCATGACAAAATTAGAAGTTTTAGTCGTATATAAATGGAATTTCGTTTAATTTTTAATTTAAAGAACTTACTGTGCCAGATTTCAATTAAATCGGATCAAAATTACAACCACTTTCCATACAACTGAATTTTTAAAAAACTTATATTAACCATGAAAATCATCTTAGGCTATCAAAGCCATGTTCATAGCATTTGTATTTTAATATACTTTTTTATATATGTCTACATAGAAACGTAAAATACGCTCTTTTCCAAAGCAATCGAAATGAAATTTTGACAAATTGCTCCACAGCTACTCAAAATTTGCTCTTAGAGTGTTAAAATCTATGACTGGCCCCCATTAATTTTTCCTTCTCAATATTTCTTACAACATACATACAACTTACATACAAATTCATTGTTTTTAAAAAATGGGCTCCCACTGCTTCCAAGTTTCACCTAGAAGTATCAAATCTGAAACTGAACCCAATTTATTTTTCCTTTCAAATTATTTTCTATACATACTTGGATAGGTGGATTTGCAAGTCTTAAAGAGACTGCCATACAAAACCACTAAATTTCAAGGAAATTGGCTCCCAACTTGTAAATGTAGTAAAGTAAGCAAGGAAACATTGAATCTTGAAAACTACTAAATCAATTTGAATGATTTTTGCAACAATCGGCAACATTCTTGAGTACAAAAAATACAAAATTGATTGATGGTAATAAATGCATCCCCAAAGGACATTCATATGGGAGGAACGAAGTTGTGAGGTGTCAACTTTTGGGTTTGTACGAATCAAAAATCAAATGTATTGTTAAAATTCCATTAATATTCCTATTTTGAATATAATTGTAACTGATTTTCTTCAGCAAGTTTTTGAAAATATTGCGAATTTGTATACAAGTCTTCACTGCAAAATTCCGATAATTTGTCTTCGCGCAAATATGCGCAACTAAAAATTAAATAAATTATAATGTACATATTTGGCAAAATAAAATATAAAAAAATTTCCAAAATGATAAAATGTGTGTTTTTTTAAATTAACCTTTAAAGATGTAACTAAGTTTTTTTAGCTGTTTTCTTTGTTTCATTTTTTTCAAAACTCGACAGGCTTATGACAACAGTAAGCTTAAGAAACTCGCTCATAGTTCTTTGTGAAATATTGAACCCCAAAGTGAAAGCAAAAAATTTGTTTTTCAACTTTAAGAGCTCATAACTTCTTAGCTGTCTAGTATTTTTTCTTAAAACTTGGGATTTATCTTAATTGAAGTATTTTCAACAAAACCTCATACTCAGATTTGTGTGGTTAGAAGTATATTTGATTTTGGTGCTTTTTTATTACTCGCACCACTGCTTATGATCTAAAGGATTTCGAAACATTGTCACTTAAATCAACCAAATAAGATTAGACTTGAACTGTTCTTTTGTTTTTCTGATTACTAGAACTAATGGCTATATAGTATAAGACATCCTTTTGGCTTATTCCCAAAGATATACTTAATGTGAGCAGCCACATCTATTCAGCTACTTCAACTACTTAGCTTCACCTTTCTGTTGTGTCCACCACATCAAAGCTCGTTCTAGAATAGGATGTATTATTTTTCTTCTGAAGAAAGCTGAATAGATTTAAAAAAATATATAATTTTGATTGATTGATTGGGTTATTGGTGTCAATACCTTGTTTAAGATTAATTTTCGGTGCACTTTAATAAATTTAACCTCTAAACTGATTACATTTTTGTGGGCCACGAGAAGAGGTTCACCTTCAAAATTATTTAGTTTAGGGCGATTAACTAAAGGTTAGACTAAAGAACAAACAATATCACTGTTTATTATTATTTGTTATATACGAAAAACTAGTTGCGATATAGTATTAACCTCTGAAGAAATTGCAAAAATTAGAGTAGCCCAGAAGCAAAAAAATCATTAAACATATTTGACTCCAGTATGACCAAATGATTGCTTTTTTATTTTAGAAACAATAGCTAACTGTTCAAATTACATTGTATAAGCACTTTTTTACAAAATATAATAAAATAAATCGGGGTCAAAAGTGGTTTTCCTAGGCTATCAAAGGGTATTAAAAAACCTTAGATCACTTTTAGACGATACAAATAAACTGTTTCGGAGCAAACTAATTTTCCTAACCTTTCCTAAATATTAGGATTCCAAACACTCAACAACACATATCCAGAGTTATCTTTGCTTACAGTACTTTTTTGTTGTTTTATATTCACTGCCCAGGAAAGAGTGCAGTGAATGAAATTCACGTTCACAACTCAGTTGCCCGATGCACTGAACGTGTTGCTTTCTAATTACTTCTTTCATAGTTGCAGCATTTAACGAGCACAACGTCCGTAGCGCAGCATCGACACAGTCCAGCAAACGTGACTGTGACACTGCAATCTTCCGGTCAGGCGGCACTGTTCGCAGTGTGGCCGCGTTGCGAGGCGTTGACGCGGAGCGCATTTCTTGCATCCCTGCCGCCCGAAGTTGCGCTCGACGCCAATTCGCACTTCCCAGTGCCCACTGCGCCAACGGGAAACGTATAAAACAATCGTGGACCGTAATAAAGATGAAAATTTTATTAAAAGATGTCCGAACCAGATGTCGCTCCGCACCCTCGCCCGCACCCTTGCACCATCGTCGTCCGTTCGCCACACGCACCCAGTGCCGCATTTGGCTGCGCGCGGCACAGTCTGGCCCGGTTGCCGCCTCGTCTCCGCCCACTTGTGCAGAGTGTCGCATGAAATACATTTTATAATCTTTTATCGCAGTTTTTCTACTTGACGACACAAAAAATATTTATGCCAGTGTTAACGCTATGAAAAGCCCATAATTTGCGATTTCTGCCTTTGTTGTCCTCAGCCAGCAGCCAACAGCCAACAGCGAACCGCGCCAACCCCACAACGCACGCAGCAAGCAGCACACAGTGCGCCCGACCATTCAGCTCCCCGCGTGTCGACTTGTCTTCCGTTGAAAATCGATAGAAAACAGAGTTTCGGTATTGACATCCGCGTTGGCAGCAGCGAGCATTGTCAACTGTATGCGTCGGCGGTGGCGGTGGCGATGACGGTGACGGCGGTGGCGGCAGCAGCGGCTGAGTCAATTACGCTTCAGCAACAAATCGTTACTCTTTGGCGGCGCATTCCTGTTGCCCCGCATTGTTATTCGCTGGCGGTGTATAAATGTCTGAAAATTATTTTGCGAATGTTTCGATAACAGCGACAACAACAACAACAAAAACAAATGGCAGTGGCAGCATCTTGCAACGTTTCGTTTGCCATTCCATTGCCGCGCGCCCATGTGTTGTGTGTGTGTGTGTGTTTGTGTGTGTATGAATTGTCAAATAACGATACTTTATTTCTGTGATTTTGTTGTTATTGCTGACGATTATGACGCACCGATACACACACATAATGTGCGCAATAATGATATCCTGTCAATGGCACAAGGACACTCCGAGCCAACGATACGAGCGCCGCACAAGTGTGACAGGCGAGGCCAAATGTTGCCGTGCCACATGGATTCAATTGAATTAAAATCGCATGTAAAGAATTTTGCGAATAACCGAAACGATTGCAGGGGCAGCAGAGGGAGGAGAGATAGCTTTAAGGACAATGAAATTATGTGGACTTATATGGACATTGTGTAATAGTGGAAATATATAGAAATATATATATAAAAAAATATAAATAAATATATATGTATAATCTGGGCAAAAATATGGGGAAAAGTAATATTGTTAAAAACGGACAGTTGAATTAAAAAAAAAATTAATTAAAAAAAAATAAATTAAATAAAGGCAAAGTGATTTTATGATTATTTAACGCATATTTTTGTTTCTTTAAGGCACAAATCCTACTACTATGTAGTGGCTTAAGGTCTTCAAATCCAATATTGTACGGCAGTGGCTTCCTTTCCAAATCAAAGTGGAATTCCTGTAGCGCTGGACAAATACCAGACGTCATTCGTGTTTTCGTCAAGTCCAATCACTTTCAAATAATAACATCGACTCTTTCATTTTTTCGCACTCATTGACAATATCAAGAAAGATTTTTGTATTCTAATGATATGTTTGAAGTCTGTACTTGCTTTCAGAGATACACTTTTGCAACTTGGAAATAAATACGAAAAGCTGTAATTTAATTTACAGAAGATGGTAGTAGTTACAGTCAAGTGGTTAGTGTGTTGTACAACCAATCAGAAGGTCGTGGGTTCGACTCTCAACTCAGACAACTTCCAGCACGAAATGATTCTTAACTTGCCAATGAAAAACCTCTGAGAATTGAACCTTTTTTTTAGAAAAAACCTTCATTTTTTAGTGGTTAATGTGTTGTACCACCAGTCAGAAGGTTGTGGGTTTGAATCCCAACTCAGACAGCTCCCAAATGAAATGAATGAAATGAAAGAAATGAAAATGAGAAATGATTTTCAAGTAGGCAATGAAAAACCTCTGAGAGTAGTAAATTAGTAACAGTTTAGTGGTTAGTGTGTTGTACCATCAGTCAGAAGGTCGTTTGTTTGAATCTTAACTCAGACAACTCCCAACAAGAAATGATTTTCAAGTATGCAATGAAAAACCTCTGAGAGTAGAACAATTTTCTAAGAAAAAACGTCCACAGTTTATTGGTTAGTATGTTGTATCACCAGTCAGAAGGTTGTGGGTTCGAATCTCAACTCAGAAAACTCCCACCAAAGAAAGATTTTCCATTTGGCAATGGAAAACATCTAAGGGTAGAATAATTTTCTAAGAAAAACCGGTTACCAAATAAAAAAATTATTCAATGCTGATGGTTCAATGTTGATGGTTGAATAGGCTGCAAGGTTCATTGTGTGTTTTAAGGTCAGCTCATTAAACCATTAACATGTAAACAGAATATAGGCCACCCAGGTCTGCATTGAATAAGAAAATTGTTTTTAAATCTTCTGAAAGTAAAATAACTCTCAAATAAATAAAATTTCTGCGATCCACATCGTTTCTCTTGTCGGGTTCTTATCGTCTAAAATCACCATCTGTCGAGTGATTTCTCGAAGTAGACTATCTTTTTATAGGATCCACTACCACCTATTCGATTTTCATGAAGAGCTATAACAAATATTGTCTTTAACATACAATGTGCGTTCAATGATAGAGAGAACTTTCAAAATAGATCATTTTCTGCTTATACCATCTATATGTGATCTAATGCTTTGAAAAGGTATATTCCTTTGCTATTTTCACTCAAAATGTAATGACATTTGGTTCACCGGAAGCGGAGTTATTACATCTGAAGTGACAGTAGGGTTGTGCCATCTATAAAAAAAATTAGCATCGAACAAAGAGTCAATATTAAGTTTTGTTTTAAACATGATACAACTTTTACCGAAAGATTTCAATTGTTAGTCTGAATGATTTATGGTGATGATTGTTTATCCTGTGACAAAGTACATGTAAAGGTATAGGCGATTTAAAAACCGTTTAGAGAACATAAATGATGACCCAACCAACTGACCAACTGAAACCAGTTATCACCGCAGATTCTATCAAAGCTATGTATGCTAAGCTAAGCTAAAGTATGTATGAATTTTTTACAGATCAGTGAAAATCTTCATTGAAATTCTGGAAATTGGATTTCAGCCATTCAGATTTCAGTCATTTTACTGAAAATTTGATTATCGAATGATGAGTGTACTTTTAATTTCTGCACAAGTTGACCGAAGCCTTCTGATAGACACCTGTGACCGATTTCTTGACTAAAAATAACTTTTTTACCACTAACCCATCCTTTTATTCGCCTGATTTGACACCTTGCGAGTTTTACTTTTTCAAAAAAATTAATTTGCTATTAAAAGAAATCTATTGAGAAGACCCAGATGTCACGCAAAATGCTTGAACCGACATTCTTGTCTACATTCTAAAACACTCATTCGGCTTGTGTTAATTCCTAAAAAAAAGGCTGTATTGAATTCGAGTAAGTATCTTGAAACAATGAATTGATCTTACCAAAAAAAATGTGTTGTCATTATTATTTTTTTTAATTCTGTTTACTTGAAAACATACCTTCTACATATTTTTATTTGAACAGAATTCCAAGAAACCAATTTAGATATTTAGAAGCAAAAGTAACACAATTAATCTCCTTCCTCCTCCCCTTTCACCGCCTAACAGTTGGCACATTATCAAAGATAAGATTCGAAGATTTCCATAATAATTTCCAAGGCCCATGTTGTTGGACAAGTAAATTGTACTCGAACTAGGACAACGCTACATAGCTGAAGTGAATGAAAAAAACCTTTGCATAAATGACGTAGATGAAGAATTTTAATCATTATTATCACATAAGTATTTATACGCTTATATGAGCATGTTTTATGTACTGTTGCCGCGCTCAACAGCAGCCACTGCTTCCCCCCCGCCATCGCCGCGCACATCCTTTGAATCCGGCAAATTGTCAAGTGCCCGTATTATCCTTCGCAAACATATCAGTGCAGGATAAAGTGGCGATACCAGTGCCATCACCGCCACATCGCCAACGCCGCGCCGGTCCCACATGGCGCCGAGGACACAACAGCAAAGCCACAAATGGGCTTCGGTGCGCGCGCAAAAAAGACCAAAATGCCAAAACAAAAACACCAAAGAGCCAAAAAGAGAACAGCCAACGTGCTGAAAGCGCACAAAGCCAAATAAAACAAAACACCAAATAAGAAGGTAGAATAAAGGCCAACAAACATTGTACAAATACGAACACAAATGCGAGTAGCAGCCAGTCGACAGGGCAGCAATCGAACGCACACAGGAGCAGAATTGTTATCCTTATTCTTATTATTGTTGGCATTGTTGAACCGATGAGATTCTCACGAAGCCACGCCCTTTGAGCGGCCCATGCACGCGCCGCCGAGCAGCAGCCACTTGCACTTTTCGTTGCTGCTGCTCGCCGAATGCGAGCACAACACAGCGCACAGGACACGGCGCAGAGCGGCGAGCGTTGAGTAGCAAGGATAGGGGTTGCTGGGTAATTCGTCGTCTGGCGCTTGCCACTTGTGCGCCACCAAAACGAATGCGTTTATGTGTGTATGTGTGTGGCATGTGCTCTACTTGTGTGTGTATTTGTGAGTTCGCACGATGGCAGAAATAATGCAGGAAATGAAAATAAAAGACGAAGAGGACATGTCCATGTCGTATGAAAACATTGGCATTAAATAAAATCCACACCAACACATGCTTAACTTATGACTTACTTACTTAAGCGGAAGCAGCGCTGCTTCTGCTCCTCCCACTGCTGCTGCTGCCATCGCCGTGTGGCAGGAAGCCAACTCGAATGTACATTGTTGAGTAAATAAGACATAGTACAACTAATTTGCGGTGATAAAAGTTCGCAATGTTAACGCGTCGTTGTCATGATGCGAACTCACTTATGAGCGCAACGCCATCGCCCGTTCCTTCCGTTCCTTGACCACGCGTAGAAATATTATTCTGCATGGCATTAGCTGCAAATGGCTTGAAAACTATATATTATGTGCATTGTCAGTACAGGTGAGAAGCGAGTGGTGGTGTCCAGAAGTTGCAGTTGAAGGAAAGTTTTGATAGATTTTGGAGATCTAGGGAAAATCCAAT
Organism: Melieria omissa; assembly: GCA_963971225.1. NCBI lineage: Eukaryota > Metazoa > Arthropoda > Insecta > Diptera > Ulidiidae > Melieria > Melieria omissa. Next base: position 105,724,540 of record OZ020268.1, on the reverse strand, counting down.
GGTTAGTAAGATGAATCACAAAAATTGTTGGTAGACTTTTTAGAAGAATTTTTAGAATTTCATTGCTTCATACAAGGTGCATAACAAAGTAGTTAGTGCTTTAAGAAATTGGGTTTCATCCCATCTATTTTTAATTATAAGTGTTGCGAAAGTAAAGTCTTCACTGATGTGCAGTCAAAATTGAATGACATTATGAATGGAAGCCGAGTTAATGCGTCTGAAGTGACGTTTTATTTGTGTAATCGGTACTTAAATTTACAAAGAGTTAGTGTCAGTGAAAATAAAACGTTTTGTAGCCATTCAAACGGAATGTGGGTACATCCAAAAGGACATTCCGGCCGTCAACCTAAAACATTCAACATGTTTTTACACCATGAAAATTATTATACTACGTCAAAGCATCAATTTTTTATTGAAAGCATTTAAAAGCATAATACTTTCAATAAAATAGATTTCCATAGAACTGTTTCTTACTTCGATCAAGTTCTTTTTACTTTGAAATTCACACTGTAGTTCAATTTAAAAGCATAAATCTTTGAATAAAAGTGATCGGGTTTTCCAAAAAATTTTCAAAAATATCCCTTATGTGTGTGATGGGGTACCCAAATAACTTTTGTATCAAATCATAAATTATACTTTTATATTACTGAGAGCTTTAAAACTAAGCAGAAATGGCAAAATTTTGTACATTGCGAACAAAAAGATAGAAATTTTCCTACAATTTGTACTGGGGTACACGGATTCCGCATCACATGGGAGAGGTACATGAAAAGGTATCTTTTGAATTTTAATATTTTTGTTTTTTTATTTAAAGCCCAAAAAAGTTCTCATGGATCATCTAATGATATACTCTCAAGTACCTATGACCAGAAAACCTGAGCCTGAAAACATGATATTATGATTAGTCGATGGGGGTTAATATTACATAAAGATTTACGCCACTCTTAAATCTTGCAAAAATAATGATTTATTGTTTATTTTGGCTCAAACAATGCTTTGGGGTCATAAAAACTATAACCAATCGTTTCTGTAGCTAAAAAAACTTGTAGCTTTTTAGATTTTTCATTAAATCACTTTTTGCAAACTGGGTCGCTTGTATCGATCGACTTGAATTTTCGACAGTTGCTTCACGATTATATTCTCTTAGGTCGTACGATGTCGTTTTGTTATTATGTAGAAACTTTTTTATAAATAATTTATATAAAAATTTTTCAAAATAATTGATTGACTGATTTTTTAGTCAAAAATATGTTTCAAAAGTGCACAATTTCTACAAAAAATTATTTAGAAAACAACTTCTACGTATTACCATTGCCAATAGAACATGGATTATGAAATGTTTTGGGTTTTTTGTTCGAGGTTCTACAAGAAATCCATCCACCCGTTTGGAGGTGAAATAGCGATTTCACATAGTCACGTTTCCGTGGCTATTTTGAAAATAAGATCATAATAAAAAACTGTATCTAAATATGGCTTTTGTACACCCTCTCAAACCTCTAATACATTTGTTAAACATAACTTCTAACTTTTTCCATAGCTATTCTATTCCATAGCTGGCAGCTGCCGTAGCTCAGTTGGCTAGTGCGTTGGGCCGCGAGTCAAGACTCCGCGAGTTTAATACTCCGTTGCGTTAACACCGAAAAAAAGAAAAGAACAATAATTTTTCTTTTGGCGGCCTATTTTCCAGCCGCTTAATTGGTGTTGCGTCTTAAGCTGTAAAAAAATCAATATTATTTATGTTTAACAAATGTATTAGTATAAATGAAGAAGATAGTGTCTTGCGTCTTGAAAGATCTATTGCGCCTCTTTCATAAACTTATAGTACGTCCCTAAGTTCAACTTCGAAGAGAATTTTTTGCATTTTTCCGAAGCTCTTAGCTTTCATCGAGGCATCTGTTTGTAGGCAACTAAATAGTTCCCCAGATGTGTCTAACATTTATTTATGAGTGTTGTGCACTTTCACTACACTAACATGTAGTGTTTCATTATCTAATCTAATTAGGAATTAAGAATTAATAATTAGTTAATAGCCGAATCGAATTTCTTGGCGTAAATTCTAGTCTGTGCAGAAAACACTCAATATACAAAATATTAATAAAAATAACTTTCGATACTTATTATTAAGTATGTATATACAACTTTTCGACACTTATTATTCATTATTATATTATGATCTTAATCAAAATACAAAGGCTGGGCTTTTTCCACCCTTCGAGTGAGAGTACTTAACCTAACCTAACTTTTCGATTATAATTCTTGCAAATTAGAAAATTAAAATGTAAAAAGTTTAACTTATTTTACAGATATCTTTTAAATTATATTTCTCTAATAAATGTGTTAAATTTCATCAAGAAGTTGTTTTTTAATTGAAAATTAAGTACCTAAGATATACTTTCCACCATCCAGGCCAACGATGGGGTTTTTTCCAGCCTTCGAGTGGGAGTGCGGCTGGTACTAGTTCACAACCTTATCCAATCGAATTCGAAAACCAAATATTGCGCGATGATATGAAAAGCATCCGATCCAATTCTTGTCTTACTATATCTTAACAAATGTCAATATGAACATACGGCAATAATCGCTGACAGGAGTTAAAGTGGCTAGGCACATTCATTCAGTACTTTCGAGAACCATAGTTTGAGTCCCACGATATGAATTTTTACTAAATTCGAATGATCGAAAAATCTAAATTAAAATATCTATATAATATATAGTCAGAAAGCTTAATTTCTGTAAGCACATTGACTGTGCAGCACATTTTAAATGAAACAAGAAAGCATCCACCGAACCGCTAAGCGTTGATTCCAGATTTGCAAACATAACCGGAAGAGCAAACATTGCCCATATTTACTCAATTGCGATGAACAAGAATATTAAACTTTTATTGTTGATCACTCAAATAAAATCAAATCGAAATAAAAAAAAGCAACGGCAAATACAAAGCCAACAATGGAGGTTACCTTAACCACTGCACGCACAAATAAATAAAATCACACATAAACAATTGCAAGTACATAAGGCAGCGCAATAACAACGGCCACTGCTACAATAGCAGCAACAACAACAATGGCCACGGTGGCTCACATCACGTGCCATACACAAGAAATACCCATCCGCGCGGCCCGTCGAGCAGGCGAAACAGACCAACCACCGCTTAGCATCCCTTAACTGCGCATGCAGCCACCATCGCTGCCCGCACTCGCACCCCTCGCCCAGCGCCAGCCGCATAGCCGTAGATGCCGCAGGACTCGATGCTCGACAGTCCTTTTGCGTGCAGTGCGCGCAACGCACGCTTTCAGTTCAATTTTGGTCCTTGTCGCGTCTGCACGAGACGCGCGCTCAACTCGGCATACGCAACGCCATTCCGTGTCGACTGGTCGGTCAGATTTGTGCGCTGACGTCGCCCGTATCGCGCCACGTCTGGGGCCATGTCAACGACATTTCTGGTCGACAATATTCTGCATGAAAAGACCTCGAACGCCGTGCGCTGTGTCGAATCCCCGCTGTCGGATAGCAACGACGACTCGCAGTCGCGCTCAGACTCTGATACACGCCGCGCCCGCTGTGACTTTGCCGTTGTCGAGACGGCGCCCGGCCCCGGTCCCGACCTCGCACGTGGCGCCATGTTGCTCAGCAGCTGCAACTCGTCAGTGTCGTCGCACGAGGAGGACTCGACCCTCAACTCCGTCGATCAGCCGTACGATCACGTGAGCTTGGGCAGCGCTGCCAATGGTGGTGTCGGTGTCGTGGGCGGACGGCGCGGCGAACGCGTCGAGATGTGCTGCAATATCTGTGGGAATTTTAGCCAAATTGTAAATACGAAAAGCTTCACAAGCGACGAGTTGATGCGTCGCGAAAACAACTACAAATGTGATAAATGCTGCAGCCGCGGTGGCCGCAGCGAAAGCGTGGACAGTGTGGACGACGACGATGAGGCCGATATCGGCATCGACGACATCGACATGGACGACGCGGACATCGATCCCGAACACGACGACAGTATGCGCAGCCGCACCACGCTCAGACTGCCCAAGATCGAGGCGAAGGAGACGACCACACTGCTGAAGGATAATACCACGAAACCGATACTGAAATTCAGTGTGTCGGCCATACTGGGCGACACGCGGGAAGGTGTGCGAGTTCGAAACGGTAAGGGGCATTCTGGCTAAGATGCGTCGCTGGGAATTTAGTAAGAAAAATTGAGGAGTTGCGAGCCGTCGGGAACTTTGGCGATTTCAATCGTTGTGTTAATGATTAGAGCGTGAAATCACAAGTGGAAAGTGCGTCAATTCTGAACAGCGATAAGTCTATCCACTTCAAATTCAAACTTTTAACTCTCTGACCATGGTAGAGTACTGACAGATTCTCCATGAGTCACTTGGGACTGGGACACTTTGGTTAAAGAAAAAACATCATAAGAAATTACATATTTTAAAATATTAGAAAAAGTAATGATTTCAGTTTGACAAATCTCATTAAATAATGCGACGAACTCATATCTTTTATAAGTATGAAGGAAATTTTAAGTATGAAGGAAAACAAGGGCTTTGAAATTTACTCATGGAGGTATCATTGATGATATTGAAAATCTGCCATGTTATTTGGCCACAACATTTTAGCAGTTCATTAGGAAAAAGAGACAAAATGTTCGAAACCAGAACAAATTTCCGAAAATAGGGACGTTTAAAGTGGTTAGGAAGTCAGTCAGAGGTTCTCCGCATGGACCAGCAACAAGAAAAATATGTTCTATTGGTTTCTAATCATCACTGCCGTCATTACGCACAGATCTGGAATGATTAGGTTAGATTATATTGAAACCTTCTTAAGAAAGCTCACGTAGAAGAGAACAGAACAGCGCCATTTTCACATGAACGGCCCTGGGAACCACGAGGGTTCGTTGTTTTTGCTTTGCTATCTCTATAAGAAATGAAATGCTCAAGGTTTTGCTTTTAGTCATGACAAGGACCTTTAGTCATAACATGAACCTTAGAACATTGCCAATGAAATGAAAGATCTGAAGACTTTTAAAAAGTGCTTTGTATTCAAGCTGCCTTTGAATTTTTTTGTCCCTTTTTCATTGCTAATCAATGAAACGGTTGTAAACTATTCGGAGTATCTTACTGTTCTGTTTTTTTGTTTGCCTTTCAGTTTTCTTTTTTTTAAATCAAAGTTTTCTTTTTTTTAAGTTAAAATTGTTGCATCTCTGAGTTTGGCATAAATGTTTCTTTAAATTGGTCAGACTTTTGAAGCATAAGGAAATCGTAGGTCAAGAAAAAACATTAAAAAATAATCATTTTGCAGCTGTCGGCTCAGCAGGCAATAGTAACCTCTGAGAATCAAATAATGCTTATGAAAAGCCTTCAAACTGTTTTTTAGAGTCTAAAGGCTCGTAAAAATCTGTAGGATTTCACCACTCATCTACGAACCTATCAAATTTTAACTGGGAAGACAAATTGTATAACAAAGAAAATACCTTAACTTCTGACTGAAAGTTTTCTAGCACTCACAGCGGGCACTCACAATAATGCCGCCAATGCACGGCCTTGACATCTTATATAATCTTCCCCTAATCCAAACGAAAGAGCCAAATATCCAAAGTACTACCTCGAGTATATTGTGCCAGTCATGAAAAAATGTTTGGGCGCATATTAAAGCCAGATTTATGATTCAATAAATCTTAGCAAAATCAATTTTTGGCTAGTTTTTCAAAAGCATTTTCAAACTGCGTGATAAGAAATCGGCTTTAATGTTATTGAATGTCCTTCGTACAGATTATTGTGCTCTTCGGCTGTACTCAAAAACTCTCATAATTTCCCATACTCAGACAGCCACTGCAACCAATCCCAACTCTTTGAAGTCATTTCTCCCTGCAAACATTCTATTGGACCCTATAACCTCGATAACCTCTCGAACTTTATATCACTTCCTTAACCTATTTGTTCATATATTATATAATATATTAGATTCCCCTGAGTAGATTTCCCTTAGTTGGTCATAGTGAAATAAAATGGACTAAATATATATGATCCACTATCCTTGAGCTCAGACAGTCACTTCAACCAATCCCAACTCTTTCAAGTCATTTCTCCCTGCAAACAATCTTCTGGACACTAAAACCTCGACAAATTTGAGTGTCATCTCGAACTTTATATCACTTCCTTAACCTATTTATCCATATAGGATGCAAATATATTAGATTCCCCTGAGTAGATTCCCCTTAGTTGGTCATAGTGAAATAAAATTAACTAATTATATGATCCACTATCCTAAAGTTTACTAAGTAACACTTAGATTAAAGTCCAATAACTGACATACGTTACCATTCTTAAAACTGTATTTTACCATTGTCTGCAGACACAGTCTCACAACTTGGCACGTGACTTTCATGTTCTGCGCACAAACAACTGACAAATACCTCATAAAAAGCATCAAATCAAAGTCTCAAATGATATCGAAAATAAATAAATGTATCGAAAATCAATTAATCTCAACTCGGCCGGCCCACGCCAAATGTGAGACAAACGCGTTCAATAACAATAAAACTAATGCCCAGATTGAGAAACAATAATTCCCGCATTTGTATCAATCCGGGATAGACAGACACAATGACTGATAGATAATTTGCTACGCCTCTTTTTATTATCCAGCGGCAGCGCGTTCTGGTGTTCTGTTGTGTTGTTAAAAAACGGAAAAGTGCGGCCGCCGGCTTTTGTTGCGCCGCTGCCATTCCCACTAACCCCGACCGATTCCGCAATGTCGCGACGGCTGCAACTGCAGCGCCGGCGCTTGCGCCCGAACTGGTTGGGCTCATTCGCCTCGGTTGCTTACGCACAAAAAGTGTTTTCATTGCGGGATTTACGAGCTCCGGAAAACATGCCGCACGCAATAATTTAAACATGATTAGGAGTGGCTGTGTTTTTACAGCCTCCTTGCCCGGAGGCTTATAACCGAAATGCGCTCAATTCGAACGCTCGTAAAAAAATGAAACGCTCGCGTATTAAATCGTTGATCCCAGTGGCAGATCGAAAGCAACTGTAGCGTTTTGTGGCGCAATGTGAGCGAACTTTTGTGATTCTGTGCGATTTTCTGCTCGTTATGCGGTGTCCTTCACTGTTTGGCTTTGTGTGTTTCTGTGTGTGTGTGTGTGATTATATGTGTGTGAATTGTAGCGCAATCCCAGTCAAGGCGTGAATATTGTGCTGCGATCGTTGTCTATTGTGCAACATTTTTAATGTTTACTTTGCTTTTCCGCTGTGATTTCTCTGTCTCCTTTGATTGGTAGTCACTCGAAAAAGGAATTGTTTATGTTTGGAATTAATTGGTATGCGCTTTTATTGCGCGTCCATTTGTTGGCAATTTGCAGTTGAAGTTTAATTTTAATTGTTTGCCTTAGGGTTATTAAGGCTTGGGTTCCATTCAAATTACGTTGGCTATATGTTTTACTTATTTTAAACTAAATTTTTTGGCTTAGCACGAGGCAGCAGTTTAATCGGGGCAAATACTTCAAACAAAATCCTTGTTAAAAGCATTAATTAATGTAATACAAGTCACCATTTCCACTGGTTACTGCCAGATCTGCTATTTCATTTGGAGATTGAGATTATGGAATCTTAATAAGAAACGCTACACTTTTCATTATATTTTTTCAAATTTTGAATCTTAATCCTCCGAATAGGTGATTATCCTAGTGAACCATAAATCAAAGTGCAGTGGGCTCAAACTCCGACTAATTATATTTCATTATATTTCCAATATATTTTTATTATATTTAATTTAATTATATTTTTTCAAATTTTGAATCTAAATAAATAAATAAATCCTCAAAAAAGGTGATTGTTCTAGTTGAACCATAAATCAGAGTGTAGTGGGCTTTAATTCCGACTAGGGACCAAATCTATAGGAATAAATAAATTACTTTTGAAAAACATTCAATTTGCAGTTCAAAATCAGCTTAAATCTAAAATCGCTTCTTGTACAAAACTATATCTGTGGCATTTTGACAAAACAACTTTTGTCGAAATAGTGCAAATTTCCAGTTTTTTAATCAAAAAGAAACAATTTCAAGACGCTTGTTTTGGTTTAATCGGTTTGCTTCTATGACATTAGTTACAGAGATATGACGTGTATAATTTCAACTTTTCTCGAGTTTTGTATGAGATTTGCTCTGCAGCTTATCAGTATTTTCGCTTTCCTGAACATTTTGAAAATTAGACTTAGGTTGTTTTGTCAAAATGCCACAGATATGAACAGATTAGTTATGTTAAGATCAGCCCTAGTCACCTAAGGCTTATTTGTGATTGTTACCGGACGCAATTTCATATTATGTACGAAATTCCATTTATGACAGTGATGTTATGGCAAAACTATATCGTAACTATACTGTAATCGGAAAATAGAACTCAATACGTTTTAACTTCCAGACATTTGTAGTTCAGAACAGGAAAGCACACCAAAACTTGTATGTCGAAAAAATAACTAAACCTATGTTTAATAAAACAAAATTGCCTCGTTTCATGTTTTAAGTTCTTTTTTTAAGCTTTAAGCAGTTTTTAATTGCTTTATCGAATTGACAGAATTCAGTATCAAAGACCATGCACCTACCTAACTATACCAAAACTATTTATGATATACCAAATAGCCGGATTTTCATGCAGCAAGTTTTAGCTATTAAGTAAAGAGAAATCACATCAGAAATTATCCTGAAAGAAAAAAGTTCTAGAGCAATGATCTCAGTTACTTAGTCTCGATTTCTTTACATTTTTTCTTAACAAATCAAAGACTGTTGACAAACTCCACGTATTGTCTAATTTTTGCATTTATCTGAGGTTCACATTTGATTCTGAAAAATAAAATCTCACGTATGTAATCAAATAGTATTCTTTTTGACCAGAAAATAAATAAAGAGTTCACTCCAATAGTATATATAAATAATTTGAGATGCCAAAGTATCTTAAATAAACAGCTTAAGTGGAAATTCAAATCCATTAGTGTAGTTTTATGATTAATTTTCATAGAACATTGAGTAACTAATAAGTTATAGGATTCTACATCCAGTTTGATAACAGTTCCTTATAGCCGGCTTTCAAAGAGGAAAAAACAGACCTTTACTTAGTTCCAAGGAATTTTTTTTAAATCAACCTAACCGAGTGGTATTCAACTCTGGATATCAGAGAGATAGCAAAGTTTATATTTGAATTCTCTTACCATACAAAAGAGTCATCGCAATGTGGTATAAAAACCAGTCAACCATTTGTGCTTATGTGACCTTTTTCTCGTAAGTAAACCCAATATTCCTCGTGATTTTTCCTGAATAGCAATTTCATACCACTGTAAAATAGTGTGAGTCAAGTCTCCTGGAATTTATATTTAAATTGTGGGCAGGGTTTGATGTTCAATACTGAAAAACATCAAATAACAGCTCGTCCATCATTGAGTGAATAAGTTAAGTTGTATTAGTGTGGAAGCATTACCTCAGGAGTGATTAAAACAATGCGACATGTGTTTCCATAACTGATCCAAAACAGTTTTTAATGTATAAATGAACAGATAGCTTTTAAATTGATTCTATTAGGAATCAGAAATGATGCCGACAGTCGCGTTTTCTTTTGAATACTGCAAATCAAAATCTAGGATTCTATGTTGTTGGTTTATCTGAATTCAATTCATCAAATTTAATTCTCAAACCAGTATTTTTGCATTAACTTGGTCGAGACATTTCAGGAGTTGACCGAAGCATGTTTAAGGATAACGTGTTCGAGACCAGGACCTTTCACGAAAAATCGACACATATATCAACCCTTTCCTATTAAATTAAATTAAATATTAATTAATATCCTTTTTATATTAAATTAAAAAAATATAATAGTAATTTAAAATAATTAAAATTTTTAATTTAATAAATAATTAATAATTTAAAATAATTAAAATAAATTTAACAGAATTGAACGGCTTAAGAAGAACTACGCGCTTTTTAGGTATTTTTTCTATCAACTAAATAAAACGTCACTGGAAAAGCGCAAAAAGGCGCCAAATGCTAATCGAGCTAAGCCAACCAAGCGATGTGGCATTTAATTATAACGCAATTTATATTCTCATTAGCGCACATATGCGGCATACAGAATCTGCAACGATCACACACACACACATACACAAAGGGACTCGCACGCAGCCACACACAGACAGCGGCAGCAGCCGAGAACAAAAGGCCAAACAGCGGAAAATAATTTGCCACACTTGAATGCAAAAACACACATACGAGTAAAACCGTATGTATGTGTGTGTGTGTGTTGCAGCACACAAGTCAACACAAAAGCAACTCTAAAGAGGCGTTAATTCGTTAATTGTTTCTGTCTAATCGAATTAAAATCACAACCAGGCGCCGAAAATCACCGCACCCGGCGCCACCTTGCAACGTCGCATCGCTGCCAAAGTCTCATCGTGCTTTTGTAAGTTTGGGTGCGCAGCCATTTGGAGGCGTATGGTGAGCATTTGTTGTTGTTGTTATAATGTGTGCATGTGCGAAGGTTTTGCCGTTTTGTCTTCGGGTGTTTAATTAGAGCGAATTCAAAGCTGTGCAAACTTTCGCCTCGCCACGCAACACAACACAAAGGCGCCTCTTGAGGTGTGCACTTCCGCCGGAAGCACTTTTGTCAACTTCACTCACGATTGTTTATGGCGGGTGTATGTATGCTTTGCATGGTGTTATTGTTGGTTTTATATTTATTATGGCTCGGTGACTTGACACTTCAAAGTGAAAAACTCATACACATTTCGAGTGTGAGTGAGTATTTAGCCGACAATGTGTGTTAGTGTGAGTGAGATTGTGTGTGCGTTTATTAAAGCCGCCAATATTTAAGTTGAAGTTTTCCTTGGACGCATAAATATATGTATGTATGTTATGTACATAAATCTGGTTGTGTGCTAAAAGTATTACTTTTGTAAAAATTGTATAAAAGTAAGAAATAAAAACACAATTTTGAACTTGTAATTGCAAGCCAACGGGTACAATCAGCAGTACAGCAGTCAAATGTTATTAAAATTGTTAAAAAAAAATGTATGAAAATTTGTTGTCAATAAGAAAGGAGTATAGGAGAACTAACACTGAAGATTCAGTTCCATAAACATTAACCCTGAGCAACCCATTGGATAATGAACAAATTTTCTGGATTCTTAAACCATACTTAGGAGATTTTAAAGGGTTGAAAAATGAACTTTTACCATGTTTGAAGTAACGGAACTCAATATATAAAAACTTGTGGTAGTAAATAGTGGACATATCGCACACCCACTTCAAAAGTGACACAACTCAAAATTTTAATTTTCGGGTTTATGTGTTAATACTGTGCACAATGTATCTATCTACCAATAAGCAAAAGCATATTTTGTTGTTGTTAACTGTTGCCACAATCAGTTGGGTCTCTCTTCATGTCGAGAAGTTTGATGCCATTTGATCGCTGCAGCTCAATGCAAAATAGTCCCAAATCAAACTGTGGCACTTTTGACGAAATAAACTTTGGTTGAGGTTAATTTTTAGTAAAGTTGTGACAATTCTAGTATATATTTTCAAATAAACAAATTATTTTCGAATTTTCAAAATTTTTCTTTCAAGTTTTTAACTGTCATTTATAATTATTAAATTCAGCAAAAGTGGCATAACTTAAAATAATTCCGCAATTATTGAATTTAAATATCATCGAAACAGTCACAACCCAAAATGTTGTATTTTTTGTGTAAAATAAAAAAAAAATCTTTGTAATTAATCTTGAAGCATAATCTGTAAGGATTTTCTACTAAACGGTCGTTATTTAAAAAAAAATGTATATTTAGCTCAAAAACAGTTTTTTGCGTTTCCTTAAAAATTTAAAATTTTGAGTTGTGTCACTTTTGTAGTGGATGTGCGATATGCTAAAACAATGTTCCGTTCTATCAGTCTCCCCCAGGTAAACTGAGTGTATCGGATCAACCATGATGTCCAGGGTGCCCCATGTGGGTTCCTTTTCGTCATGACAACCTAATAGTCTCATGAATTGTGTTCACTTTAATTGCTACTTTGCTAATCTTTAACATTGCGTAAGGATATGAAACATGTCAAAGTTACCATAATAACTTCACATTCTGCCTAATAATGATGCATCCATTTCATAGAAAAACCTATTAAGCTAAATATTTAAACTTGTGTTCAAGATTCTGAAGATTTGCCACATTTCAACAAATTGTTTCTAATGTGATATCTTCAAATTTGAACCATGACAATCGTTAGAATTGGGCAGCTAACTACTGGGACCCAATTATCCCAATAATTTCGCTCATATCCTCAACCAAACTAAACGACTTCGTAGAGTTAATCACCCGAATTATTATATGTTTTTTATTGTACAAATTTCAAAATGCAATTTTCGAATATTCAACTGCACACTGAACTTAACATTCCGTCGTCTGTGTCCACTCTGCTCTGACTTACAGAATTCATACAGCCGCAACATATCTGGCCATATCTGCAGCAGAATTTCATACACCACACACACTTCCCGCATCCCGCATTTCTGGCGCAGCACCAGCAATCCAATGGCAATAGTTGTCAGCCGCAAACCACATCGTCGTCACCTGGCAGCACAATTAGTGATAGCGACAATCACTCCACCGGCAACAGTAACCAAAATAGCAGTAATAACAACAACAACGAATGCAGACCGTACGATGGTGTCGGTGGCGCTGTTGGTTCCGCTGCGGCACTTCACTCCAGCGATAGCAACAACATCGAGGATAATAATAATCGAAGATTAACACTCACGCCTAGCCAAGAGAAACAACTGCAACAACAACAACATCATCACCAACAACAACAGCAGCAGCAGCAACACCAGCACCTGCAACAGCTCCCACACCAGCTACAACAGCAGCAGCAACAAATGCCGCCCCAGCACCAAGTGATAGCAAAGCCAATGCCCAGCCGGCCAACGCCGTTTCTGCCGCACAGCCTCAACCACCCGCATCTGCATTCGCTGCTGGCGCACTGTCGGAATCCCTACATGAGTGGTGAGTCCCAATGCGCATTGAAGGCAACGAACGGAGCGGGAGACAGTTGTATGGGGCCGTTTTGTTAGCTTGTCCCGGAAAATTTCACTAATGCATTAAATTGTTGTTTGGCATTGTTGTTGTGCATGTAAGCTGCACACGCACCGTTGCACGACTGGCCATGCACACAACGTCCGTGTGTGTGTAATGAGTATGTGACATGCAGCCAACAATTAAATGCAACAGTGTTCACTTCCCCTCCTCCCCATTTGCCGCACACCAGTGTTCGCCCGTCGCTAACCAGTGTTTTCCCACGCACTTCCGTTCATTGCATTGCAGTTGGGGCGCAAGTGTTTCCCCTGCCACCCGGCCAAGGATTCCCCTGGGCGCACTCGACGCGTGGCAAGCCACGACGTGGGATGATGCGGCGCGCCGTGTTTTCCGGTAAGTGCGGGACGCCGACTCTTGCTGCGGCCTGATTGTGGCTGATGTGATTTATTCGCTTCGCAGATTCGCAACGCAAGGGCCTCGAGAAGCGCTTCCAGCAGCAGAAGTACATCAGCAAGCCGGACCGCAAGAAGCTGGCCGAGCGACTCGGACTGAAGGACTCCCAGGTGAGTGACTGCCCGACCAAGCATCCAGCGGCAAAATATCTCAATTGGCCTTAGGCCATTTTCACTGCCACATTGACAGTTCAATGTGTGTTTATGCCGAGGTCTGGCACCTCTGGCACTTAATTACGGCAGCCCTATGCGGTTATATGGATTACGTGGTAATGACGGTTGATTGATAGTTGCCAACGCCATAGTGTAATTCGTTATGTAAATAGAGAACCACAGGCAATTAGCGGTCTGAACTCGTGCTCGCAATTGGCATTTGTGTGTTAAATTAAAAAGCAATTTTCAATATAAAAAATTGTTAATATTTATGCAAAAATGTAGCTGATTGTTCACCTGAGAAATTTTCCTGTTGCGGGCTATTAGCCTTTTCAAGGCCAAGCTTTTGCTGTAGGTCTTAGAGCTTAGAGCTTGTTATCTTTTGGGACGCTGTACACGCGAGTATATTTGATTTATTGTTTTTATACTTTTTTTTTGTTCAGCGCAGCACTCAGACAGATTGACTGGTTTACTGGTCCACTGTATAACTTGAAATTCACTTTTACGATTCTTTCTTAAATTTAAACGGCCTTTGTAAAAATCCTAGATCCTGTGTTGTCAAGTGTCCAACATTGTTTCTCAGCACATCACTGAAAAGTGTCTGAAACTTGAGACGTAAGTGGGCGCGAACGAGGTACAATGTCTGATATGCCCAACTTTTCTAAAATGGCCCATCAGTAGATCAACCAACTGTATGCAGTTTTTCTTGCATTGAGACAGAAGAAACCGTGAGCTTTGGTTTAAAGTGCCATAAGTTTAGTCCATCTGCAGAACTTTCTCAGCCTCTCATGCTCGCTTGTTGCTTGAAGTAACCCAGTTGTTAACCTTCCTCTGCCTCTTAAAAAATTTACGTTCCTTACCTTTGCGTAGATATCTACGCATATGTACTGGATTTCGGTACATTTTAAGTGTAATATATCTGAAGGAAACGTGTCCAAAATATTTTTTTATTATAATTTTTGAGGAAACAAATAAGAAAAGTAGAATAAAATTACATTAGATTTTCTTCAACACATTTTACTTAAACTTTTCTTCTTGCAGATAGATTATTCTTCTTCTTCATTAGTAATATATTTTTGTTCATACATGGTATTTTCTCTTTTTAATTCGTTTTATAAGAAATCTACTCCCTCAGCTTTTGGTTGGTTGGTGGGCTGGTTGTAGTGGCTGCCTTTGTATGAGACACACTTAGGCCTTTTGGCCTGTTGTGATATCACAAATTCCACCCGTTTGAAATGTGTATGCAACACTGTTTTTTTCAACATGTGATACAACACACATTTCAAACGGTGTGGGGAAATTGAGGAAGGGGACCTACAGTTTAACGCCGAGGAGGAGGTTTTGCCATTGTCTGCCAAGAGCGCACTTGTGCGGTTCTTGTAATTCTCATCTGCTTCATGTGGATAGCGATAGAAGTAGACGAGTTTTTCACAAGCCCGAGCCAAGAATCGAACCTGGGGCACTCGGTATAAGAAACCAACGCGTTACCCGCTGGACTACGCAAGGATAACCAACCTAACGTTTTTCATGAAAGCTCAAAAAAAAAAATTACTTCAGTACGAAACCCTTTTTTTGAATGTAAAATAATATCATTAAAATCAGATTTTTTTTTACATAATTTTAATAAATAAAAATGATTAAAATAAAATAAATAAATTAAAAAAAATAAACTAACAATAATAAATTATTACGAAATAAAATAAGAAATGAATAATAAATAATAAAAAACTTAAATAAAACAATAACAATTTTAAATAAAAGTTTTAAATAAAAATTAAAAAAATACAGCCCTGTTCCAGAATCCGAATCGGAATCGGATTCGAATCGAAATGAAATCCTATTCTGATTTAAAGAGGTGTTCTGCAATCCGATCGGAACTGTCACATTCGAAGTTTATTTCGAATCCGACTGTTAGCAAATTAAACAAACTTTCAATCAGCTGTTTGCTTGAATGAAAAAGTAAACTGTAAAATTTTGTAAGATTTTTTATTTTATTAAATAAGTTCGGTTATTTTAATAGCAGTATTGCTTGAGAACGAGCATTCTGCCGTTGAAAAAGTGAAGCGCAGAATTTTGCGAGACCACACCAATCCGATGGAATTGCCAGATTCTTCGTAACTAGTACAAGTAATTTCAGTTATGTTCAAAATTTCCTATTTAAGGTTTATTGCTCAGTAGCGCCTTAACAAAGTAGCATTACACGTGATCTTAACTTATTTTCGGCAATGCTTAACCCCGTCAAAATTGAAATTGGCGACGGCTTTGCAATTTCTTGCCGAAGGAGGCTATCAACGATCGGTAGAAAAGGCAACCGCCTCTTCCATTTCGGAAAGTGTCTGCTTTTTAAAATGTCGTAAAGCTTCTCTTTTATTTTGCGCCAGCTTCCTTCTTACCTTTCTTTCCCAATCAACCCAGGTCTATGATTAAAGAAAATGTTATTGATTTAATTTACTTCTCACCTTTTTCCACCCCTTTACACTATTTGTAGAATTCTCCTCAGCAGTCTTATGTTTTCCCCAGTTTAAAAGTTAATGAATTAGTTTTATTTAACACGATGTTTAATTTATTTTCTTACATTTTCATTGTTTGTTTTCGTTGTGCTGCTTTCCGATTTCAATTCCAACAGCTTTTTGTTTAACGGAATATTTTTAACAATAATTTCCGAAAATCGAAATGCAGAACACAAAATTTCCGATTAAAATTCGTTCGGACTTAATTGTATTTGAGAACAGA
Organism: Melieria omissa; assembly: GCA_963971225.1. Classification (NCBI taxonomy): domain Eukaryota; kingdom Metazoa; phylum Arthropoda; class Insecta; order Diptera; family Ulidiidae; genus Melieria; species Melieria omissa. The sequence continues at coordinate 105,708,137 of OZ020268.1, read as the reverse complement.
GTTGCATCCTAAAATATTTCCGATAATCGAAATGTAGAACACCGACGGTCGAAATGAAATCCATTTCCGATCCGATTCGGACTCTGGAACAGGGCTGATAGTCTTTCGTGGATAGTTTTCTACGCAAAATGCAAGTCAGACCCTATGTGGACTAAGGAATCAGAGGCCTCGAATAAGAGACTTTGGGACATTTGGGGTATTCACACCGAGCTTGTTACCTTGGTAGCTCGGTGCTCGGTAGTTTTCTATGTGTATTTTGTTTATGTTCAATCCTTTTCTTCTTCTTCTTGACTGGCACGACCGCCCGATTACGAGACTAAGGCCTAGCTACCCCCAACCAACCGTGTTGTGCGTACGAATGTTTTTTACAAGGTTGGAAGGGACCTACAGTTTTATGCCGATACCGAACGGCAAATTGGGAGCTTTTTCATAGGCAATTTTACTCTCAGAGGTTTGGCATTTCCCGCTGAGAGGACACCCGCCGAAAGAAAAATTGTTGTTTTTCTTTTTTTTCGGTGTTAACGCGGAGTATTGAATCTGGGTTCGTGTGTCGCATTTGACTGGCGGCCCAACGCACTCGCCAGCTGAGCTGCGGCGACTGCCGTTCAAATCTTTTACAAACACAAAATACACCTACAAAACTATTGAGTATCGAACTAACAAAGTACCAAGCTCGGTGGTGTGAAATTTTTTGAGGTGTGGGAACTGAAGCGAGAGACTACGATGGATGTTCAAGCAATTCGAAATTATATTTGTAATAAGTAATATAAGTCATTTTCAACACGATTAAAATGGTGAAATTATTTGCATGGATGAAAAATAAGTTCATCTTCTGTATTTGATGCGAACAAATCACGTTAAAATCCTATTTCATTCAAATTATATTATCCTGAAGTAACAAACTGACAAACATTTGTACTAAAATACATGTGCCTAAGTAATAGAATTTTGGTTTTTACAAAACTACAAAATATCGATTTCATAAGTTCACCTTTGCCGTAGCATAGAAAAACTTCAACTATCAAAACTTATAGCAACACACAAATCTTCAATAAATTCGCTTTTATTGTCTACCAAACTGCAAAAGAATGCGAAAACAGAGACCAAGTGTGAGGTTGGGCAAGAATCAAAGTTATAAATAATGCATAAAACTCCGCCCCGCAATGTCAAACGCCAGGAGCCAGCAAGACTACCAAATACAACAAGCAAACAGAGGCGTTCTGTGTGTGTGTGTGTGTTTGGGCAGTGCCTTTGCTCCATGGAAACCGACGGCAGTCTGACTTTTGCGGCGCTCCGTGAAATTGTGAGCGGCGAGTGCTGGTGAACGACACTTGGCAGCACAGTATCCACCATTATGGATGGTAGATGCCAAGCGATTGTGTGGCTGAGTGGCGAACGTACTCTCAGCGCTTTTGGGTTCCACCCAGTTCTTAAATGCGCAGTCGCTTTGCGGCCTTCTTGGTGACGTGCGCTGGAATGGCGCGCACACAGCGTCATTATTTAAATTTGCCGCATGCTTGTGTGTGTATGTATGGATACATGTTTGTGTGAGTGTGTGTTGGTGTGTATTTTAGTGTAAGAATATTTTCGGTGTTTTGTTGTTTTTATTTTCATTTCGTTCTTCTCGCTGAGCCTTGAAGGCTTTTGTTATCCTATTAACGAGCGTATCCTGCATGCGGCAAATTGTGATGCTGCACACACCGCCTCGCACATACATATATAGCCGGATTTTGGTGTATTTTTGCCCACGTCGAATGATGATTTCCGCGGCGCTGGCGTGCGGCATAATAAAGTTATGAATCTATTTGCAACATGATGCGGAAGAGTGAAAAATGAACTTTGCGCTTTCCATTGTGTTTGTGCACTCGGCACACAAACGCCGCAACTCATTCGCATATTTTAATTACACGCGCACGCAAAACAGTTGAAAAAAAGAGAACAGAATTTTTTTTGGGAAAAATGCCAGCAGATAAAAATCAATGAATCCCAGTTGCTGGGATTTGTGCTGGGGGTAAACTTTTTCCATTTTCACAGCGACTTAATTCCATTGTCAAGGCATTCATAAATAACTGGCGTCTCCTTTTCAATGGCTGACAATGTTTGTCAGTGTGTGTGTGTGTGTGTGTGTGTGTGTGTGTGTGTGTGTGTGTGTGTTTGTGGGTATATCATTAGTGACAGACGAAAGTCATCATCAAAGTTGATGAAATTAGTTGGTGCAACAATTTCTGAATCTTGCTTTTAGTGGTGTGTCTTTGCAATTTTTGAAAAGTCAGGCTTCGCCTGCAATTCATTCACACAATGCTGCGCCTAATTTGCGTAACAATTTTGCCGCCTGGCTGCTCGCTACCGCTACCGCTGACGCTGTCAAAATGTAATCGATCACAACTCAATTCATTTCCAACATGCTCGTTTTCCGCAATTGTCACGATCAGTTTGGGTTCCTTTTGTCGTTGTGCAACAATGTTGCACGCCCAAATGTGGCAGTGACACAACTCATTATGTTCCATCGTACCGAAATGTTACGCCGATTTAGTGCAGTGCGCACAGGAATTCATCAAATTCATGTAATAATCTGGCAGAAGTGTGTCCAATTTAAATCGATCCATCATGTTTGCTAATGATGTTATAATGTGGCCAATTGATCCTGTGTGCGTTCATCTGGACAATTCTTTGCGCGGCAGCAATGTGGAAAACTGTTTCCCATCTCATGGATACAACATTTATGTTGTAAAATTATAGACGAAGCAAACAATATGTTTTGAAATGGTTTTGTTGTTATCTGCTTATATCATATATGGATCTTAGAAAAAAAATTAATGCTTGTTACCCAACCAAAAAGATCGGTGGTTTAGATTTGAGAAAAGTTAATTTTTTCCTTAGTAGGAAAAAAGTACGAAACAACGTACGAAATTAATTCATTAAATTTTTCAAAATTTTATCAAGGTAAAAACTACTAAAATGACTAATTATTAAAATTACAAATTAGCTTGGACTGCACGTTCAAATTTCTGTTGTAGTTTTCAACTCACCTACATATATATTCGTTCAAGTTGCTCTTTTTACTGAATAACTCTATTGTTTTTAGAACCACATGACAGTTTCCAGCTACAAACTTTATTCCTTACAAATAAAAATTCGCTAAATGAAAATTCGTCATATGAAAATTCATTCTACGAAGATCAAGCCCAGCTTAAAATAAAATCAAAGAGTTGTATTCTTGAAATAAATTCTCAATTGTTAGGCAGACCTTCGGCGTATTGAAGTTTGTAATGTTAGCTTGAAATGGCAGACTTTTTTGCAAAACCGCCTTAACCCCTTCGACCCCAAAGTTGCCTGAGAGCAACTTCACCTATGTTATTTGTCATCTCATAGCAAAAGTTACGATTGATTTATGGGTTTAATTTAAATAGGCACCAACAAACTAATATTTTTAGATGTGAATTCAAAGAAAATTACAAACATTTTACTGTTATCACCAAAATAATTTCCAATAATTTGCAGCGACATCAGGGAAAGTTTGTGTTCTAATTAAAGTCTACGAATTAGGTGCATTTGATCAAAACCCTGTTTCTTTAAAAATGGTTAAATAAAATCAAAAAGTGATCATTTTGTATTTTTTCATAAATATTAAATAATTTTACTGTAGATAAAAAATATTTATACAAAATTTATTTAACCCGTTTTAAGCTAAATTTGACAAATAGTAAACTAGATCTAGAACTCTAACAGAGAGGCGTGGCGACTTCAAAAGTCGTGTGCACACTTCTTAGGAAAGTGTTTCGTGATTTAACCCTTTGCGACCGTATGTCTGCTCTGAGCCACCAAAGCTGAAAGAATTAATAAATTTTATTTTACCTTCACAATCTTGCATACTGTGTATTACTGTTTTTTCAACGAAAATTAATTCCGACCAGCATGACACCCATATATAAAATTAATACGGGTTAAATACCAAAAAAGAACACTAGGTAAAATTCGGGGTCGAAAGGGTTAAACGCAGAGAGCTGGCTCACAGTAGTATTGGAAGTGTGAATTAATTCATTTCACAACAGTTGGCTTACTATTCCATTGTTCTATTTTTTCAAATATTCATTGGAAAGCTACTTTCTCAGTATTTCTCGTCATTTGGTTGAAGCATAAGCAACAACATTTAGTATTCAATTTTTATTCAACAGAAAATGTCGAACTTTGTACCTGATAAAGTGTTTTTGCAGGGAATACTTCTTCATTACTTTAATATGAAGAGACGAGTGACCGAAAGTCATCGTATTTTAGTATAAGTTTATGGTGTCAGAGCAGTTTGCACCTTTTAAAAGTTGTTTGGCTTGGAATACGAGGAGCGTCTCGAATAGCCAAAAAAGTTCTAAGTTAAAAAATTAGAGAAATTGCTCAACCAAGAAGCGTGCCAAACACAAGAAAAGCTCTTTGAATCATTGGGAGTTGATGGATCAACAGTTGCAAAGGTTCACATAACCAAAGAATAATCCCAATGCAATTACATTTTTTGTCATACGAATTGAAGCCAACAGACATCGAACGAAACATGAAACACGAAACATGTCCGAAATGCTGCTTGACAGCTTCAAAAAGAAGTCACTTTTGCATTGAATTGTTGCTGGTGATGAACATGGATTCACTGCGATAACCCAAAACGAAAAATGTGGAAGGCTATGCACAGCCATAAATCAAAATCGACGACCTAACTGAATAACCATGGCGTCAAGGCAATGATCTGTATTTGGTGGGATCAGAAGAAAGAGTGGAAGGGACCTACAGTTTTTATGCCGGTTCCGAACGGCATGTTGGGAGCTTTTTCATAGGCAATTTTTACTCTCAGAAGTTTGCTATTTCCAGTTGAGAGTGTTATTTTCTACAAAAGGAAAAAATGTCTAAAGTTAAAATGCTTCAAAAGAAAAAAATGTAACAAAATTTTTAACGGAAAAAATTTGCTATAAAAGTCTAATAGCTTCAAACAGGAACATCGTATTAAACATTATTAACTCATTTTTAACTCAACTTGATTCAACTTTAAAGCCGAGTGCAGGCTTTATCCAAACACAGAAGCGTCGACTGGCGCATCAAATTCAAATCACAACACCACAACAATATTGTATCGTCGTTTATCATTTGTCAAATGCATTTATTTGTTTATCATCACGTCGCGTTTTGCATAGAATACACTAAATCTTTAAAACAAAAAACATTTTCCATAAAATCACACACACACACACACACACAACCTAAAGCCACACAAACGCGCATGTACTCGCATTGTTGTGTGATCGAATGAAAATGGCGAAAAATGCGAAAAAGGTTTGAGCGTAAATGTCAGAAAAATTCACAGTCGCCGCACGTTGTGAGCTCAGCGGGACATCGCGCCCGTTCGTGCGATATTTATTTCTTTTGCATATTCGGCAGTGCCTTTTTGACATCGCTGGCGGCCGGGAGCTCCATTATCACCGTGGCGCCAACGCAGACGCCAACGCCGACGCTGCCACCAAACAACAACAGCAATGGCCGAGTATTTGAACAAGTGCTGAAATTCACACCACTGCGCGTCCGTCCCGCAGTAACCCACCCACGCGGTGTCCACGAACCGCCTCTCATTCCGCATGCGGCCAGCAACAAAGGAAGTGACTTCGATGCGCGCAGTGGACACGGCGACATGGACGGCGTGAAAATTGCTCAAGGCGCAAAACCGCAAATAACAATAAAACCGCAAAATCCAGACAGAAAATGAGTAGCAAAAATCGCATTTCAATGGACGCGGCCAGCATCTAAAAAATCTCATTGCCTGCCGGACTGCATCGCGTGCGGTGTCGTCGTCGTTGTCGTTGCTGGCCAGCAACGACTGTGCAGTGCAGGATTCAGGAATGTGGTTGGGGATTTTTTGCATTGCACGTCGCTCTCGGCGTTGACGCTGTTGCTGTCGCTGTCACCGCGAGATGCAACTTCACTTTTGTTGACCATTTCGTTGGCATGCAATAACGATAACAATAACAATAACAACAACCGCAACCCATAAATACTGCGCTGCACGCGGGCCATTCCCTCCCCCCCAGGGGGAATGTGAACGCTGTGTGGCGCCTAAAATGCCGCCGTCGCTGCAGCCGCTTTGTGGCCGTTGCATTTATGGCGGCAGATTTTGATAAACGGTGCAGTCCAGGTGATTCATCATTTCGAGTATTATTGCAACGTTTATTGCGGCGTTAAATGGCATTTTTACAAACGCACTCGAACCGAATGCGCGTCAAGTGGACGCAACAGCAATAACAACAACAACAACAAACAACACAATTTGGTGTGCAAAAGGGGGGAAATGATGCGAAAGTGCAGTTGTGCTTTTTGGCAGCACATCAGTTTGTGTATGTGTGTTATGCATTGTTGTTGTTGTTATTGTTATTTGCAATTCGTGCGCAATAAGTAATTAATTTCAAATGAACTTCTCTACATTTTGAAAAGTTGTTAATTGCCGTTGACTTGCACCCTTGTTACGCTTTCACACACACACTGTCGCTGTCGCTAATTACACAATAATAACAACAATTACGCAGCTATTTTGCTTTTGTTGCCGGTAACAATTTCATGCACATACAATTTATCGCAGTGGTTAATAACCGCCGCTCCGACGGAGGTCAACTACACAACACGTTAAATGGCGTTACGGCTATTGTCATCAGTGCGATTGACGCAATCGGCCACTGACCACTGACGGCTGACCACTGTCGACCCTCGACTGACGTTAGGCAAATTAGCGAACGCTGATTGCAACTAAATTCAAGAACCATGTTGTCGCAGTAGCAGACAACCAATGTGTCTGACGCCAGTTCCTGGAAATTCTTGCATGCGCAGCCGCAAGTGCTTCAGGCGTAAAGCTGGTCACCTTAATGGCGCATAATTGAATAGCCAATTAACTAATTCCATGGAAAACATTAAAGGCGACACTTATCTGCCTCATTAGTAGCAAATTTACATAGCACTTGTAAGTGATGTTAATAACAAGAAATGCAGAAAATCAGTTTGTGCGATTGATACATTTATGTGAAAGCGAAGGATCCAGATCAAAGCTCCTCAAACCCCAAGGACTTTTGGGAAGCGTTCAGAATGATTTGAGAAGATGAAAATCTTATTTACAAAAAGGTAAAGCAAGCAATACATTTATTTTTGTAGGACTTTTCATTAAGCGTGTCACTCCGGGGCTTCGTTTACAAGACTCAATCCGAGTATTGCAGTTTTGTATGACTTTGTTGCATAAATCAACCAGAATCGCAACAATTCGTTGAATTAATAGTAATTTAGGCCATAAATATTTCGAAGCTCGTTCTTAATTTATTCTTTCGTAGCTCGAAGACTTCGAAATGTCAAGGACATGTTTATCTCAAAATTTTTTTTTTTTTAAATTAAGCGCATTGTAGAATAACAATATGGATATCAAATGAAAGAGAAAAATCCTTAGAATCTTAGAAAATTTAATGTTTTGGTGCAAAAGGAGGAAGTGGTATTGAAAATCTCCTTTTAAAACTTTATCCTTAAATATCCTTGGAAATTTCCAAATTTTTTTTTTTTTAATATTTTTTTTAAGGACTAATATGTATACTACCACATCCTTGAATTTCGTCCTTTTAACTTTATTAGCTTAAGATATAAAAAAATTGATACTTCTCTCTATAGGATATGGATATTTTCCATATGATTAACTCTTATCATTACTCCTTAACCATTAACCCTTGGTCGGCCAGGATAGCTCAGCGGGTAGCGCGCTGGCTTTTCATACCGAGCGCCCCAGGTTCGATTCCTGGCAAAACCTCCAAGTGTGAAAGAAAAACTGACAATCGCCGTTAGGATTCGGCGTTAAACTGTGAGTCCCCTCGCTCCCTTTCCCCATCCGTTTGAAATGTGTGTTGTATCACATGTTGGAAAAAACAGTGTTGCATACACATTTCAAACTGGTGGAATTTGTGGTATCACAACGGGCTCATAGGCCTAAGTGTGTCTCATAAAGGGGCTCAACTTAACCAACAAACCAACGAACCCTTATGTGTGTGACGGGGTACCCAGGTGCCCACATCACTTTTTTATCGAATCATAAAATATACTTTTACATTATTGAGAGCTTTAAAACTAAGCAGAAATGGCAAAATGTCGTACATTGCGAACAAAAAGTTAGAAATTTTCATACAATTTGTACTGGTGAACCCGGGTACCTCATCACACGAGTAAGGGTGTTTTTCAGACACACAATAAGGTTAAGGATACTAAAATCGTATTTATAGAACCATTATCACCATTATAGAACCATAGTCCAAAGGGACCTGTTCACGGTACTCATTTTGAAGAAAATTCTCAACAAAATCGCAACGCACTACTGAGGTGAACTGGTTTCAACAGCTGCCGTAAACAAACTGCAGAGACAATAAAGACTTTACACTTCGAGTTGTTCTCACTTATACAGACTCATTTCTTGCTGTCTAATAAATACCCGCTGTCACATAAATCCCCGAGCCAATAGATACATTTCGTGGTGTGTACATGAGTACCCATGAGTACCCGAAAAATTGAATGTAGTATGTATCATAGAAGTCGTTTCTACATACGGCATTGCTTTACTGGTGCTGCCAAATAAACTTCCTACCATACTTCATGGTGAACATAATTTGAATTCTTATCGTTTGTTTATTGTGCAGCAGACTACGCTGAGGACACCGAGGATTAAAAAAGAAAATAAATACCAATTTGACTGTTAAATTAACGTTCGTATCTGTAGCATGTGATGAAATGTCGGGGTAGGTATATTTTTATTTATGATGCACTCCACGATATCGAACCCTTTGTTTGTTGCAGTAATTGCAACACGGACAAACTTCTTGCTTTATTTGTGCAAGTTAGAATTTATTTTGTTTTAAAGTTTTTTAATAAAAAACTCTATTCCCAAGACGAAAGATAAGATTTTGCGTGTATCGCATTTGTAGTTTTTAAAATAATTTTTGTTGATAAAGGTAGAACTAACACTAATGTTTGTAATGCTACTATCATCTTAAAAGACTATAAATTTTCAGTGCAGTTTTTCAGCAAATTCATTCAAAAAACTTGACGGAATTTTTGTATACTGTAAATCGCGTAAAACCGCTCAGGGTTAATATGTATATATTGCTTGTGTACATGCATGCTACTTCTTTAATTTATAAGTTCGCATTGTATTATATGTGACATGTATGTAATATGGCACATGTAAATATTTTGGTGCTGGTATTAAACAAATGTATTTATTGTACTTATATGCACTTCTCATATGTACTTATGTATAAATAATTGTTAAGTTGTTGCACTTATATGCTTTTTGCTTTTTTTACATTTTTTGTGTGCACATTTTGTATCTTTAGTTTTCATTTTATTGTTTTAAAAATATGAATTTCTGAATTCTGTTTATTGGAGAAATATTTTTTTTTGCACATTTTGTATCTTTTGTTTTGTGTTATTGCTTTATGAATATTAATTTTTTATTTTCTGTTTATTGGTGCAATCTACATGTGACTTATATGTTCCTTATATTTTATGAAATGCTGTAATGGGCGAAATAAGGTCCGTTTCATAATTATAACGCCACTTGATTTTCCTGAATATCTCGAAAGCCAGCAGTGCTATCAAAAAAGCGTCTTCTGATGAAATTGCACTGGCTAGTGCAATTTGAAAACAATAAAAAAAAATTCAAAAATCGTGGCTACTTCTTTATTAGAAAGAATTTTTTATATATTCAGTGTTTCATATTTATAACGCCACTTGTGTTAAGTAGGCAAAAAAGGTTTTAAGAAGAAGAAAATCACATGGTTAGTTTTGCAACTACTTTCCTTTATTTAACACAACATTGGATATTGTATCATTCATGTTATGAATCAATTTTTGCATTACATTTACATCGATGTTGTACCATTCTTTGAGAATGGTAGCTTTTTGATCAACATCGGTGTTTAATTGCTTGTTTCCTGTGTAGACGCGACGAACTAGAATTTCCCACAAATTTTCGAAGGGGTTGAGGTCTATGAGTAGGCTGGCCAATCCGTAACTACCACATTATTGGCTGAAAACCAAGTCATGGTTTCGCGACTTGTATGTATGGCGGCATTGTCCTGTTGGATCAAATTGCACTATTAGCCACTGCAATTTCATCAGAAGACGCTTTTTTGATATCACTGCTGGTTTTCGAGATATTCAGGAAAATCAAGTGGCGTTATAATTATGAAACGGACCTTATGCCTACAGGGGCACCGAGCACCAAAAAAAAACTATTCGGTATTGCGCCTATTTTGCATACCTCTATGGTGGTGCGGAAATGTAAAGATATTTATAAAGATATATCTATTACGTGTAATAAATTTTTATTATAAATGAATCAAGCATATTGTGATGTACATTAGTTACTTGCAATAAGAGGAATTTTAAAATATTTGTGGTTTGGGTTGTAAGAATTTGCAAAACAAAAAATTACAATATATCAAAACTTAGCACAATACTTCTTAATTTTTTGTTTTTCGAAATTACCCCGGGCGGCATCAGGTTGACGATGAAATATCAAATCCAACAGCTGATATTTTTTCACCACAACTTTTACCAATTGGCAGCACAAAATTTCTATGCAAAAGGGGGCAGAATAATGCACAAATATAACAATATGAACGAACCACAACAATTTTGATTACTGGCAAACTTTTTGACATCACATTTAGATTACAGAATGAACACATATTCTTGTTCCGGCAGCGATTTTCCTGTAAATCATAATTTTGTGCACAAACATCCATCCCCGAAAAAGTTTCAAGCAGAAAACAGCTGATTGGGTTTCACCACGAATTGTAAACGCATTGCAGAATTGAAACTTGTATGAAAAATAGCCAATAAGCAATGCAAAATTATAGCAAACTTGAATGAGCTGTACGCAATTTTATGTTCGCGTTTTTCTTAGATATGAATAATTTATTGATTAATATGCAGTAAGATACTTCCGATTGCTTTTTATTGGAAAAGTAATCATCATTTTTCCGGCAGCAAAATAGTCCGCGAGCTGCTCCGGACAATAGATAAATAGAAAAACCAGCTGAGCACCAATTCACCATGAATTGAATGCAACATAAAAAGGAAATTTGTATGGCAGAAGGCGAAAGTTTTACGTCAAATAACAGACAATCGACGCATTCTAAGACATTGTAAGGCACGCGATCCACATATATGTACTATCTGAGATGTTCAGAGTGAAAAACATTTATACCAGCAATCCTTTTCATATAAAACCAAATGCTTTCAATTTTTTCCCCGGCAACCAAATTGCAAACAGCTGATTTCTTTGCTCTCACGGAGTTTTTATCTTGGTTATCTAGATAATCACACGTATAGGAAATTTCAGCTGTTTTTGGCAAAATGAGCGAGTGTAATGTCTTATTTGTCTCTGCAAACTGTCTGACAGATCGTACTCATTTTTGGCATAGTAATTAAGGACAGTGCTACCAACCTACAGAAACTTAAAATATCGAAAAATATACAGCGCGCGAATTTTAAATGAGAATTTCCGGAATCTTTTCGGTCACAATGTATAATACAATTCTCCAAATTTCGACTATAAAAATACACAAAATCCCGGAATAGGCATCCATATGTGGTAGAAAAACAATTAAACATTGTTATATGTCTTTGGTTGTAGTTTGTCTTAAATGTGGTTCATGCAGAATAATTGAATAAATTTGAACGCGTTGAAAGGAGCTAAATCTGTTTAACATTTTGGTTATTGCCAACTTATATGATTTATAGACCCACTCGAATAGACAACCCGTACTGGCTCCCACTGACTTAGCAAAACTATGACTAAATAATTGCAGCTGGCGACCACACAAACCAAGGGTTATGGGCTTAGTTGCCTTTAATTAATTCCGCAAGGGTTTCATTAATTCGATATTAAAATAATTTATGTTTTTAACAAAGCAGATCGAGCGTAAATTATACACAAATTGGTTATGCACATACCTTGTTTAATTAAAATCAACTTAAGCAAAATATTTTGTTATGGTGCTGTAGTGTTGCCAGGTGTTTACGTAAAATGATTTTATTTCAAATGCAAAGAGAATTGAAAAGGAAGTTGATTTGATGTTGTTTTTACAAAAGTCTTAATTGTGGCAATTTTGTTTATATTGAGCTGTGCTTAATTAGAAAACAGTAATAAATTCATTTCAAAATTAATATAAGTGAGAATTGATAGTAAAATAAGATTTTGCCATTCAAGCAAAATATACTAAAATTTTGTTACTAAATGCTTTCGTAAAGAAATTCCGATATGTTTAAAGTTCTATAATTCTCCAGCCCATTCAAATTTCTCCTAAGGGCCCGAAAATCCCTTAAATCTACAATGAAATCCCCTAATGTGGCAACACTTCAGTGCTGCCCACTCGTTGCTCTGCATTGTAGTCAAATGCCCACAGACCTTTAATTGTCACTCGATCGAACACGTGCGTTGCCTTTCAAAAGTGCCAATAATGGTTGTAAATCTGTGGCGGAGTAAACGACTCGGGCGACACCTTTCAACGCGATCGGCAGTTAGATACTTGGCCGAGTCTCGCGGCTAGTTAGCAGCACATTTGCTTAATTGCTAATTTATAGCTAGTGACGCAAGGTGCACTGCAGTTTGATTGATTTGTCTGAACTTATTGCACTCGGCACTTACATCGTTGCAACGAAAGCAATAATTGAATATGCTACAACAATGCAGTAATGACAGCCATAAGGCGGCTGGCTGGGAAAGGCGTTGAAATTAAATCGAAAAGTTACTGCGCTTTAATTGCTGGCAGGATTTAAGTGCAATCAAATAATATCCTGCCAAATGTAACACATTTTTCTGACACTCCCCTTTGGGCTGCAAAACTTTTTGCGTCCCAAATGTTGGTTGTGGTGGAAGGATACAAATTGCCGGCAAAGTATCCTTTTTCAAATTGACTTCTCCGCGCGGGCGAGCGTGATGACTGATGCGGAAGCTGTTGCCATTCTGCTGCTGCGGCGCCCTTCTTATGAACCGCTCGCCTGCCAGCCAGCTCGTGCAGCCGAACGCTCTAATCGAAGCATATGTTTCCTAATGAGACGTCTCTTTCATGTGCTGTGAGCGCTACGCACAGACGGCCAGGGGCTGAAGTTGTGCAGCATCCCCCAATAGTGCAGCCAGGACGTTGGCGAAGGCCGCGCGTGGGTGAGCGAGTGCCAAGGATGTGTTGAACGACATTCGATATTCACTCGTAATGGCGTATTGAATGTGGTTGGCGGCGACGCAGCCTGTGCCACAATTTGGCAACATGTGTCGTCATCGGGCAGAGGGGAGAGGGGCCAAGTTGTGGCACACTATTTAGGCAAATATTTGACTGCGTCTAGAACTGTGTGGAAACTATTTGCAGTCGATTGGCAACTGCGATTTAGAACCGATGTACAGTGTTGACCGAATAACTCGAACCACAAAAATTTGTATGGACTTGGTTTGTGTTATATTGATGCTGCGTGCGAATGAATGAAGTACACAAGACATGATATGAATCTGGACGAGACTGGAATGACTTCATAACAAATTGCAATGCTGTGTTACTTATGTATTCATAGTTCCAGAACTATTTTCAAATTAAATCCGCTTATGCAAAAAATGCCACATTTTTAATAGGTTTGTCTGAATTTGTGACATCATTGCCAGCATAAATGTTTTTTAATCTTATTAGGCTTCTATTAGGCCTCCAAAGGAACTTAAACTGGTTAAATGAGTTCGATTGGTTGTGGTAACACAATGGGTTTTTATTGCCTAAGTGAGCTCCGATTTTAGGCAGCCACTCCTATTTTCATAAATATGTATCGAAGAAAACAAATTTTGTATTCTTCTAACAAAATCATACAGAAACATACAGAAATAAAAGTCGTTGAACTAATTAAAATACACCTTGCGACCAACACCCAGGGTTCATTACACCGATGCATCACTGTGCTGCACACACATTTTCAACGCTACACACACACACACACAATGCAAGCAAATCGAGTGTATTTGTTGCAAGGTCTGGTCAAGTAATTTTTGTACCCATTTGTAAACCACTTAATTGTGCACCGAATGCAATTTGTAAATTTGCTTTGAAACCCTATACAAACCCAAAGGGATTCATCTAAGTTCGCTTATGTTTTCAAATCACTAATGACAACTGGCTGACGCGCGGTTGCGCTTTTAGTGCAACTGTTTGTCCCCTTCAGCTGTCACTGTCACAAGCAGAGCAAAGCGCGCAACTATCAAATAATAAAAAACAGATTCTTAATCGCCGCCGATTGCCAGTAAACCGCAGATCAAAGTGCAAATCAAATACAGAATCACATAAAAAACCTGCAAAGGCAAAATAAATGAGGGTGCTAAGTGATTCAAACGCCGCAAATGTAAATGCAAATGCCAACAAACAAATCATCAACTGTGTTGTGCTGTGCTGTGCGGAGTTGTTAACCCCATCCAAGGGCAATAAAACGATTATAATCGAGCTTAATGCATATTGCCAAGCAAACAGCCCAACTCTGACTGTGGCGCTGGCTGTGACGCAGCCAAAGGGTGACGACAGCAGCGCACTCTGACAGCCAAAAGAAAGCAGCGCAAAAATACCGCCGCTTTATAATCGAACTGTCGCCGCCGAACACCGCCACCCACGCACTCAGGCTGGCGCTTCCGCTTTGACGGGCTGGCTGCCATTGCACATTTAAATCACACATTGGCGTTTGGCTGCGCAAATAAAAATGCGGCGCTCGCATTTGCCACGTAAAAATCGCAGCATGCGCCGCAGACTGGGCCAGACCGAGCGGAGGGGTGGTTCAACGCACCACGCACCACAGTCGACGCTCGCCCGCCCATCACTGCTCTGTCGCTCGGCGTTTTATTTATATTTTCGGCAAATCAAAAACAGACGAATATGTTTTGGACGTGACACTTGAAAAAAGTTGCCCACGGGGGTAACTCGTTCAAGTTATGTGTGAGTGTGTGTGTGTGTGTGTGTCTATGAGCGTGTTTCCCATTTAATTTGTATCGTCGAGATTCAGTTAAATGCGCACAGCATTTCGCATTTGCTTTGAACGAAAAGCGATTTCCGTCTTCGACTCGACTGGCTGTGTGTGTGTGTGTTATTTCAATACCGGCTGCGAGTGGCGCCGCGATTAAATATTCAAATAAGCCAGTAATTTCGCCTCAAGACGTTTCCGTTTCCGCTTGAGGGCTTGATGAGATTTCACTTTGCGCCTGGCACTTTAAAAATAATCGCTTCGAAAACTCGCATTACACACGTGCACGTGATTGAGTTAGTAAGCTTTTTAAATTTTGGATTTGTGAAATGTGGGTATTTCCATTTGCCGAGAAGGTGAAAGGTGAAACGAGATTTCGGCCAGTGAACTTTACCACAGGATCTCGTTTTTTCGCTATTGTGGATGTCGACATTTTGGTACCAATTTTGAATAAGTACGAAATAAACACTTAAACACATTTTCAGTTTTGCCTTAATTCTGGCGTTCAAGTTAATTCTGAGCTTTGATGTATTCAGAGACCTATAGTAGAATTTTATGGCGAATATTTTCGTGGTAAATTTTTTTATTAAATAGTCCTGTTTTACAGGACATTTTTGGCATTTTAGAAAAAAAGGGTAAAATTGACCCATACAAATATGAGCTACAGGGTTAAAATGCTCCACAAAAATATTCTTCGTAGTATTTTACATCAAATTGCTGAACCCATCATATACCTAAAATGTAAGGTTACATGGTTTTCGTATGCCGATTCACCATAAGAATGCGCGAAAAGGGGAAAACTTTGACCCCCCCCTAAAAAACAAAATCAGATGTAAACTTTCAAAACGCCGATACAGGTATATTTTTTTTTGGTCCCCTCTACCAGAATCCGTTGTCATAACCTTGTTATTTTAAAAAGAATTTGATTTTGTTGTGCAGTGTAATTGGAATATTCTACATGCTAACACAAACTAAACACGCCGCATAGCGAACCAACTAGTTGGCTCGTCGGGAAGTGATCTGATCTTTTGCAATCAGATGCTTATCATTGCACAGTAGCACCCAGCTTGATTAACTTACTACGAGTATACGAACGAATACCAGACTTGATTCAATTTGTTCCTAATGTGTGCCATTAGTGCACTGCTTACATGTGTATCCGCCACTGAGTGATTAGACAGATTTATTTCATTGCAATTATCTAACGAAATACGCGACTACATGTTAATTTTCATGATATGCAAAATGCATAGAAAACGTTTGCATGCCACAAATAAATATCACTTAAGCCGAAGCAACAGGCGTATTAATATTTCAACTACCTAATCTAAACATATGACTTGTCGTTAATATTTATAAACACATAGTGTATATAGATGTGTGTATATTTTCGTCATGGTCGCTGTTATAACGGCTGTCTTACATGTTCCGTTGTAAAATTGCATTAACGCAGCAATGCATGTCAAGTGGAGACGCGTTAAAACAACTCGCAATTAACACTCAGAACTCAGATTTTGAAGAACACTTCAATAGCTGCTACATAGTTATACATATGTCAGCTCATTGACAGCCTATTACGCTGACGTTTCAAGTGACAGCGCTTTTATTACTCTAGGTTGTGCTTTTGTAATCGTTCGCACGTTTTAGTTAATTTTAGAATTTTTTGCTCGCCATACTTTTTGTGAGATGCACTTTGGTCAAAATTATGGTCCAACTGGGCAAAAAAATCAATAAATGTTAGAACTAAAATAAAAATTGAACGAGCACTGCCAGAAATAAAAATCTCTCAATTTCTTATCATTCCCAATGAGGGGGCATTTTGGTGATCTAACTGCATAAGAATTGCATTCGTTTATTTCTCTAGTTGATTTCTTTGATAACTACCTCTTCTTCTTCTACTTGACTGGCACAACAGCCCGATTACGAGACTAATGCCTAGCTCCCCGCAACCATCCGTGTTGTGCGTGCGACTTTGTACAAGGTTGGAAGGGACCTACAGTTTTATGCCCATACCGAACGGCGAGTTGGGAGCTTCTTCATAGGCAATTTTTACTCTCAGATGTTCGCCATTTCCTGCTGAGAGGACAGCCGCCGAAAGAAAAATTTTTGTTTTTCTTGTTTTTTTCGGTATTAACGCAACGGAGTATTGAACCTGGGTTCGTGCGTCGCATTTGACCCGCGGTCCAACGCACTAGCCAGCTGAGCTACGGCGACTGCCGTACCTGTCTCCCTAATTTGCCGCGCCCCATTGTAAAGACCCCATTGAAACTCTAAGATCTCTGCGTTCTAGACTGAGAACTCTTTAGGCTACGATGTTCATTACCACCTTTAATTCTGTCTTAGAGTGCTTATAGTTGATCATTCCATTCTTTTTTTCACGGTGCATTCAGGTCACCAAACTGTCAGCCAGACCTTTGAATTGCTTAAACTAAAAGGTTTAGTATACTTAT
The DNA here is from genome assembly GCA_963971225.1 of Melieria omissa. Taxonomy (NCBI): domain Eukaryota; kingdom Metazoa; phylum Arthropoda; class Insecta; order Diptera; family Ulidiidae; genus Melieria; species Melieria omissa. The sequence goes on along the minus strand of OZ020268.1, from coordinate 105,690,651 downwards.
TGGATAGTAAGCGGGTGTCACCATCCTATGGATTCCCGGTCAAACCAGAATCCAAGAAAACTAATCGGCAGACGAGCTGGCCAGGGAAGGGTCCGCAATGACTCTGGAACCAACGTCGGTAGCGGCACCTATAAGCCTCGGGCTAAGATAATCAGGAATCATATCCTCTTAATGGTAAATAAAAAAAATGTGAACGTCCAAATCCACGTAGAATGTGGTCAGGATAATGGCTATGAACGAGGCACTGATCTTTTTGCACACACGCAGCTAAACTGGGTACAACCCTTCTTCAGAAAAGGCAGGAATAAACAAATGTATCAGGTGTACAACTTTGCTTCCGCCGTTTTCTGATAGGTGGCTGTACCGGCTGAGGCTGGTTGAAATACATAGATGGTAATGCCTTTAAAGTGAGTGTGGACAGTGCCTAACGAATTGTCATTGCCGTTTCAGTGACAGTTGTTCTTGTTTTCGTATTATTCACGCTCGAAAATGTCCGTTTATGTGCCCAATTCTCGCCATTTGCGGGAAGTTTTACTTTTCTGTTACAATTCGAAAAAAAAAATGCAGCTGAAGCGCATCGAATGCTCTCAGAAACTTACGGTGATGCTGCTCTGAGTGAAAGAACGTGTTGGGAGTGGTTTCAACGTTTTAAAAATGGTGATTTCGTGGTGAGTGAAAATGGTGAGTCATCCTCCAACACGACAATGCTCGGCCTCACGTCGCAAAAGTGGTCAAAAAGTACCTGGAAACGCTGAAATGGGAAGTCTTGCCCCACCCGCCGTATTCCCCAGATGTCGCCCCTTCTGACTTCCACCTATTCTGTTCGATGGCACACGGCCTGGCAGATCAACATTTTCAATCCTTCGAAGAATTGGAAAAATGGATTGCTCCATGGATAGCGTCAAAAGAGGACTCCTTTTTTCGAGCCGGGATCCGAAAATTGCCGGAAAGATGGGAGAAAGTTGTCGCTAGCGACGGACAATACTTTGAATAATACATCTGTAAGCACTTTTTCGCAATAAAGCTTTTCATTTTGGAAAAAAACGGCAAAGCAAAGTTGTACACCTGATAAAAAATCTATACACTCTCATTGCATTTGTCCAGCTTTAACGTCTATAAGACAATCCAGCTTGTAGATTAGTCCATTTGAATCCCAACTATCCATTTGACAACCTATTCGAAACCTCACTAAAAGCATCCAATTGCACCGTGCGACAAAAATTATAAAAAATGTTTACACCGAAAAAAATCCATATGGACGTGAAACTAGAGACCTTTGTCCTTTTAAAAGGAAAAATTTTAAAAACAAATATAAAAAATACTTAACCTCATTAGAATATGGCAATATGTATATCAAATGAAAGAGGAAAGTCTGAATAATTTAAATAAAATTAATATTTTATTTGTTTGTAAAAAAAGAATATGAAAAGTGTCCTTTGAAAATTTTAATCCTTTATATCTTTGAAAATTTAGATATAATTTTCTTGAAAAGTAACTATGTTAAAACCCAAAATCTCCTTGATCATGTGTTAAAATTTTATTACTCTAACTTTATTGGTTCGAAATTCTATTAGCTTCAGGGGTAACTGTACCCTGAGCTCACCACAGCCTAATAGAAGGAAACTATTCTCAAGCAACTCAAGGATTATTTTTTACAGTATTATTAGGAGTATTTTTTACAATTTCACAGTAGTATATTTTACAATTTATTTGAGTATCAGTGTTTTAAATAATAAATTGATACAAAACCAATGAAGCGGGAAACTGAGGCTCACAGTCGCATGTATCTATCATGTATTTTATATATATTTATATGTTTTTTGAAGTTCAAACACACTTTCAAAAAACCCTTTATCTACATTAAATGAAAACCTTCTTTTTGACACTTTAATTAATTGCATCAGGAAGTGTTTTTTTCTATCTTCCAATCACTAACTCCAACCACTTGTCGAAAAGTCAAAGCAACTTTACCTTCCTTTCAAGTTGGCTTCACAAATATCCCCAAGTCATTTTCTTCCGTTTCGATACCTACACACTTGCAACTTATACGACGTACACTCGTACACTAACAAGTCAATTGCAATGAAATTAAAAATCATAAAACCTCATTATCAAAAGCGAAACCCGAAAATCATAACTTCGACCATCCGACCGCCCGACCGCGCCACCGCCCGTACAGCGGCGCAAATAATGCGAGCGTTCATTAAAAATGGCACGTCCGATGCCAGCGAAAGCGCCTGCCGCAAAACAACATGCAACCAACTCCATACTAAATTGCACGCTTTATAATTAATTCCCATCAAGTGCAGACATCAGCGCCGGGGCCCATAATCATTAATCTTATCGCCGCCTTGGCTTATTATTTCAATTTGCCCAGCGCTCGCAGATGCCGCCAGCGCAGATGACAGCGCTGTGCATGTACCCACACACACAAACATCAGACACACACACACCCGCCCACTTATACAGCCGACTGTGGGTGCTGCTGCTGCTGGCGCTGTTGCTTTTCTGCGCTGCGCTGTGCTCGGCTTTGCTCGGAAACCCAATGACCGGAAGCGAACAAAACATCTGACTGTGAGCTCGAAAAGGCGGCACGTGCGACCGGCGCAGCGTCTTTGTTTGCGCTGCGGTTAATCGGCGTGTTTAGCTGAAGTTTATGAAGTTCTCGCATTCACCACGAACTGCGTGCAACACAATAAGCGTCGACTCCTGTGGAATTGAAAAAAAGCGCCACACCCAGTGCACAGTTTATGCGCCGATTTATTTATTTAACAATTTAAGCGATTACACTGAAATCCAATTTCACGCTTTCTCGACCGCAAATAGCGCCGACATTTAGTTGCATGTAATTGCGTATGTACGCAGTGGCTGCGCTGGCCGACTGGACGCTTGTGGGCGTTGTGTCATTAGAAAATTAGTCAGCAGATTGAACTTTGCATTTCAGGCACTTGAAATGGCACTCAGGCGCTACAGAAGTTCTGCTATCAGATTGTTGCTTTCTTGTAAATTGATTCGAGATTCAAACCCTTTCAAAATTCCAGCGATGAAAGAAAAAAAGCAGAGAACTATTTAACGAAAATAAATAGCACAAAATTTTGGAAAATGACATAGAAAGTATATGAAATAAGGTTTAATTTACAAAACCGAGTAACGATTTCGTAATGAGTACTTTTCAATGCTGATTACAAGTAATGATTCGATACTGATTTCTTTTCGATAATGCTTTAAAGTAACGATTCTATTTTAAGAACGTTTTGATACTGAGTCTAAGTAACGATTCAAAAGCCGATACTAATGAGTAAATTCAAATAATGATTACATGTAATGATTCCATACTGATTACTTTTCGATAATGCTTTGAAGTAACGGTTCCATATTGAGAACGTTTTGTCACTGAGTATAAGTAACGATTCGAAAGTCGGTAAAAAGTACAAGTACCTAGTGCATCTCCATACTGAGTACAAGTACTGAGTAGTTTTTTGCTTGGAGGTAACGATTCGAAATTGAGATCGTTTTGATACTGAGTATAACGATTCAAATTCCATACTGATTAGTTTTTGATAATGCTTGGAAGTAACTATTCCATTTTAAGAACGTTTTCATACTGAGTACAAGTAACGATTCAAAAGCCGATAGTAATGAGTACCTTTAAACACTGATTACATGTAATGATTCGATACTGATTACTTTTCGATACTGCTTGAATGTAACGATTCCATTTTAAGAACGTTAAGATTTTGAGTATAAGTAACGATTCAAAATCGGTAGTACTTTAAATACTGACTACAAGTAATGATTCGATACTTTTCGATAAAGCTTGCAAGAAACGATTGACACTGAGTCTAAGTAATGATTCAAAAGCCGGTAGAAAGTACAAATACCGAGTACTGAGTACAAATACTGAGTAGTTTGGGATACTCAGAATCGATTCTTTCCATAGTGGAGCAGTGCTGCTTCTTTTAAGAACCAACCACATACTACTTTAAGTATCGATTTTGCCCAAAATGATCGATTTTCTTGTCATTTTTGTGTATCATAAAAAACAACACAGCACTGACTGCTTCGTTTACAACTTTACCCAATTTTACTGAAAGCTATCGACATAGCTGCACACTGCACTGCAGTTGTACGCAAAGCCACGACAACGCACACAATTCATACCTCGGCCGAAAACTTCTGTCCAACCGAGCAACGCAACGCCACTCTCACGGCCACGCACTGGCGACACACCCTCGTCGCTGCTGTTTGCCGACACTCGTAATAATTCAAAAACAGTTCTAGCTGCCGTTGCCGCCTTTTCTCGTAGCTGTCAGCGACAGATTAAGATTTTTCCAAATTCGAAACTCATGCATTAAGTACGCAACTTAACGCACTTTCGCCAACAACCACAACCGTCCAGCTATGGCAAACACAAGCACAACAACAACAACACCAACAACTACAATAACAACAACCAGCCTCTTGTTGGTCCTGCATTACTTCAGATTTGGCTGGCCGTCCGCCACTCACCCCAAAACACGCAAAGTGCGTATACGTAAATGTGTCTAGCTCTGGTTGTTGTTGTTGTCCTTATTGTGGATGTTGCTGCTAATGTTGCCAGCGTTGCTCTAATAAATTTGTTGCTATGAAATTTCTCTAATTTGCATTTTTTATGCATTGCGTCTGGCTGTGGCAGGACAACAGTTTCGGTTAAGTCGAAACTTTCCCAACAGTTGGCGAACATTTCGTTAGCTGGCGCGCTTTACTTTACTGCCGGCGCCGCATCGAGCCGCTCTGCCGATGCGAGACTCAACTGACCGGACACACCGACGAGCGAATGGATGAAAATGTATCCGGCGGCAATGAAAAGTTTTACGTCGACTTTTTGCGGTGCCTGGACGCCCTCGGTGAGTGTTGGCTAGTCGAAAGCAGGCGCGCAACCAAAAGGGGCTCACACGCAGCATTCAGCTTGTAGTATGAACTGTGGCCGATTAAAAAGTGCAATCAGAAATATTGAATTTGAAAAACTGACAAGAGTGAGAGAAGAGAGAAAATTAGATCTTTCTACTCTCTGCGAATTTGAAGTTCGTTTGTCAGTTTTTATTTGATGTGAGAATCATAACTTTTTAGTCTGAGCAGATTCCACTGCAAACCCCTTTTTTCGGCTGCAACACTGGCTCAAAGTTTGCGATTGAATTTTCTGCTTCCCCCGTTTACATTGCTGACGGCAAAATTTTGAGCTCTTGTTAAATGTTTTGGACAGTTTTTCGTTTAGGCCAACATGACAAGCATTTCGATCAAAATTCTGCAGCAATCATTGGCCGTCGGTTGGACGTCAACGCCGTCACTTTAACTAATTAATTTCGCACACGGTCCACATGTCTGCTCCAACCCATCTTCTCCCACCTAGAAATGACTTGTTGAACGTGGCTAAATGTTTCCCTTCTCTTACCTTCATTTCAGGTCAAAATATGGTTTCAAAATCGCCGCATGAAGTGGCGCAACTCAAAGGAACGCGAACTGTTGGCCAGCGGCGGTTCGCGCGATCAAACGCTGCCAAACAAAAACAATCCCAATCCCGATTTGTCCGATGCAAAGTGTGACCGTCCGGCCACACCACTGTCGCCAGCGCCGCCATCGCCCAACAACAGCCTGTCGCCGCAGCCCAAGGAGGAGGCAGCGCCCACCTCCAGTACCGCCACCACACCCAAACCCCTGCAGTCGCCCAGTGCGCCGTCAGCGCTCCAATCGCCGCCGCTCATGCAGCACATGTCCAACAGTGTAGCAGCAGCGGCTGCTGCGGCCGCAGCGGCAGCCTTCAGCAGCAGCAGCGGCAGCACGCCCAACATGCAAATGTCTTCGCCGCCGCCACTGCTGACCGCTGCCAAGCTGAACGCCAGTCTCAACGATCAGTCATCAACCGCTTCGTCATCGGCCGCATCGTCGCCGCCCAGCACTGGCCACATGGGCAATAGCGGCAACGGCGGGTTGCCGGCGCTGACCAGCGCCGAATTCCAGGCAAAGATCAATGCCGAAATGCAGAAACACCTGGCCGCCGCCGATCTCAAGTTCAAGCTGGAGTCCACCATCAACGAGGCCAAGCAGCGGCGCATGAGCATGCTGAGTTTGGGCGGCGCCGGAGTGGCCGTGGGCGCTGGCGAGCAGCACTCGCTGCAACTGCACACAACGCATCCGGGCAGCCTTTTCATGAGCGATGCGCTCAGCCCGCATCTGCACCAGCCGGCACACCACCACCCGCCGCCCACCACGCACCCGCACGTCCACCCACAAACACATCCACACGCGCACTTTCAGAATTCCGAGTTCATGAAAATGTACTACGACGACTATGACGACTCGAATTCGGACAGCGACGAGGAAATCAGTGTAACGTGACCGCATTAACGGCCGAACGTCAAATGCGAATGAATTCGACCAACTTGAAGCTGGTTTCTGCGTGCAAGTTTGTGTAAATACGCGTGATTAGTTGTAGAGAAATTCTGAATTGTAAAATAATCTATTTAGCTCTAAGATTTCAAATCGATTACAACTTGCGCTCATTTATATTGTGCTGTCGATTTTGCTAATCGCCACGCACGCACACCTAAGTAGTAGAAGTTGCGGTGTGTGTGTGTGCACTTAATACATTGTAACGGTAATGGTAATCGCACACAAATGTACGATTGATTAGCCTGTAATTATCCTTTCGAATTTAAATTCAAAATAAACCTAATCATTAAATGGAAACTGGGCAATGGTTTCTATTTGTTGTTGGTCATATACCAGAAAAGGTTCGTATTGGCATTTTGTTCTTTCGTCTGACTAGTTTTATTGGTGCGAAAAAATATTGTATTAAAATCGATAACGTTCGTAAACAGCTTTTAAATCATTTTAAAATACGGAAATATTTATATAGAATACTGTTTTAGTAGCAAAGAATAGAATCGGAAATAAACCAAACCGTTTGCATTTCATAATCTTGCGTGCCATTTTTACTTTGCAATAGTGTAACATACTTTTAGGATGCATTGCATTTCAATGGCACAGGGTGGTTAATTCAACTTTCGATTATAATGAGTTGAACATTTTGTCGCTTCAAAACGTCAAGTTGAATAAAACAAACGATATAAATTTTTATATAAATGTATTAAATTCTATAAATATTTTACTTGTACCTTTTCATTATGTATGTAGTAGAACATAATTTAAGATATAGTTGCAAGGATTTTGCCAGAAATCAATTCTTTGAAGAAGTTTTCATTGACTTTTTGACTTATTTCGAATTGTACTGTGGTCATTACTTTACGAAGGGAGATACGATTGTCAACATAAAACTGTTCTATAATCTTGAAGGTCAGTTGATATCATAAAATTATATATCCCATGATTTTTCTTGTAAAAAATTAGTCAAGTTATATAGCTTGTGACTTCAGTTCTTATGTGAGTTAAACTTTATAACCATGGAGGCTTAAGTCAAAAAGCAAAATTGTTCATAATGTACGATCAGACCAAATGCAGAGTACGACGTGGAACTCATACGTTCGTGTTACCAGCCAGCTTGCGCGTTACAATGATGCAGAGGTCTATCATTGGCCGATCCAGCCTGCATGTATTTCTACACTATTTCACCGACAGTTTCTCCAAGTAAATATTTTTTTATTATCTTTATTTTAATTTATTTATTTTATTTTATTGTATATTTTTTATTTTATTTTATTTTATTTGATTTTAATTTATTTTATTTTATTTTATTTTATTTTATTTTATATTATTTTATATTATTTTATTTTATTTTATTTTATTTTATTTTATTTTATTTTATTTTATTTTATTTTATTTTATTTTATTAATTTTATTTTTTTCTTATTTATTTTATTTTATTTATTTTATTTAATTTTTTCTTAATTTATTTAATTTATTTTATTTTATTTTATTTTATTTTATTTTTACCATTTTTAATTTTAATTTTAATTAGATTTTCTTTTATTTATTTTAATTTATGTTATGTTAATTTATTTTATTTTATTGTTTTATTTTATTTTATTTTATTTTATTTGATTTTATTTTATTTTATTTTATTTTATTTTATTTTATTTTATTTTATTTTATTTTATTTTATTTTATTTTATTTTATTTTATTTTATTTTATTTTATTTTATTTTATTTTATTTTATTTTATTTTAAATTATTTTATTTTGTTCTACTTTTCTTTCTACTTATCTGGTAATCCTTATCCCATGGCAAATCCAAATGCTATAAGGAGTTGTTATGCCTAGTTATGTAAATAAGACTTTTTACCAGAAAACGCTGGAATCGTGTAACATTTGGTCCCACAGTCATATCACCACTTCAGTTTTGTCAAAAACACCTTCTTATGAATATTTCATTCAAGGGATTGATGTGTTTATTCTTTTGTTTCCATTTTTACTAATTTTTTTTCTAAAACATAAAATGTAAGCTTAAGTTTCAACTCATAATTCAAAACATTGAGAAAACACCCTTAAAAATTACTACAAACATACTCAAGCGACATATTTTATTTTTCCATATAAGCATCGAAATCCATTGTTGGCGCCTCAAGACTTCCCATTCACGATTCCGTAATTCATTTCTCCATAACTAAACAAAAATGAAATAATGATCTCGATGTTCACGAGCACTCAATCGAATGCAAGTAATATGTTGTGCTTTATTTTTAGTTAATAATTACATATAATTTTTATATTAGTATTGATTGTATTTATCAAATACAATGCAAAAGCTACAAAGTGTAAATATGCTATAAATTATCGTATCGAGTGGCGATCATGTGATCGTTAATTATTGCACTGGCGTCAACATTGAATAAATAGGATCGGATGCACCGTTGCGGCTAAATTTGGTGAAATACTGCTATTTCATTGCAAACTGAATATAACATTTGACTTGAGATTCCAATTGTCATTTTACTATAATACATTTTTTAATATTTGTACTTTAATCTATATGCAATTTCGGAGTACTTAAATATTATCGTATCACTTCTTTCTTCGCTTTTGATATTTCGTTTTTAATGAGTCTGTGCGGTTGGAGTATGTGGACTGAAGGAACTAGATACAAATTTCAAAAAATTTGCAATCTATCTAGTCCAAGTGTGATCACTGATCAGTTTTGTTGATTGAGTCGAATCGATTTCGTTTAGACACGCGTTCGTTCGTCATCCAACCGGATCGCGTGATTCACATATCCCAATGGCTTCTCATTTATTGGCGGCGTCGAGGCGGCAATCACTTTAATTTCCGTCGAGTATTGTGTTGGCATTCCCGGATTCCATGAATCTTCGTTGCTGCAGTTGAAGTTATCAATTCCGCGGGCCGAGTTGATCTTCAGCACGTTGTGCTTCTCCACGGCATTTATGATGACAGAGATAATGTAGCCAAGGAAAATGGTCAGCAAGGTGCCGATCATCGAGTACCACATGTAGCTCAGCTTGAAAATGGGCCAAGAGCTGTGCAGACAGACAGACAGAGATTAAGAATTGCCTTTGAACGAATTGTGATAATATTTACCCAAAGCCTGTGATGATGGGCACAGCAGCAACGGGCGCGGCCACTGCGAGCGTAGTGTTTACTTGGCAATCACAATTGGCCACTGAGAGCGGCAACTGACTGGGCTCCACATTGCTTAGCTGCGCAATAATGCCAATGAAGACCACTATGACCAGAGACAGTACGCCACCGTAGAAAGCGCCCTGCAAGATACAACAGACACAATTACACAATATGGAAACTGACGCTGGACGTTCGAAGCACTATGAACAAACCTTGGTGTTGGCTCTTTTGCATGCAATGCCCAGCACGAAAAGGCCCAGTGTGACGCCGCCAATGAGGCCATTCAGCGTGAGAGTGGCCTGCAACACACCGCCCAGGCGCTCCACTATAAACACCAAACCGAACGACACTATGCCATAGCCCAGCGACATCCACTTGGCCCAGAGGGCACCTTTCTCGGGCGTGATTTTGATATTCATGCCATTCGCGAGCAGATCTTCGCACGTAACGGCTGACAGAGAGTTGAGCGCTGAAGCAACAGTGCTGTAAGAGGAAATAGAGAGAAAAATGGCGTTGTGAAAATGGCGGCGCATATTGAAAAAGCATTGCTGAACTTACCCCAAGCTGGCAGCAAAAATGCCCGCAACAAAAATTCCAGCCACGCTGCGAATGTTTTCATATGTGCTGATTATATAGAAAGGCAGCAGCTGATCCGAAGCGGTGATGCGGCCCGCCAGCAATGGATCGCAATCGGCATAATGGTTGAAGATCATTAGGCCCGTATAGAAATTCATGAGGAACACCACGACCAGACCCAAGATGGCAAAACCAAGCGCCACCTTGGCCAGCTTCAGCGACTTGAGCGACATGCATTTTTGCACGGAAGCTTGATTGGTGCAAAACAGTGACGTCCAATAGAAGAAGCCACCAATAACCACGGACCACACGGTGTGTCGTGTTGTGGGATCAAAGTCGAAACTGTTAAAATAATAGGTGAAAATAACAGTGATTTCGAAGTCGTATGCAAAGGATTTTGTGGATGACGAAAACTTACTTGAAGAACTCGAGGCGATCGCGTTCGGCAGCGGTGCTGAATATATCAATGCTATTTCCACTGTAATAACAACCTAGACCAATGACTAAAACTAAGGACACAGCTAAAACGACAGCCTGTAATGAGAAATTACACATAATTAAAAAACTAAAAAAAATTTAAAAAATGATTCAATTACTATAATGAAGAACTTCTTCCGAAAACTGTAATTAATAGTTACTCTTAGGAATTAATTTATAACTCTTTTTAACTGTTTTCAAAATATTTTTTCATCTTCTACTTAATTCTCAATTAACCCTTTCACTACAGGTTTTTACTGGAGAAAGCTAAAATTTTAAATTTTACGTTTTAGGCTTCTATGTGGTTATAATAGCAACATTCCATAACATTTTTTTTAATTTTTATACTCGGACCCTGTACTTTAGTGCTTTCCTATGAGAGCAACCACATCGTTGTGGCTGTAATAACTACTTAAACATAAAACTTTTTAAGCATAACGAAAATTTGATTGAATATCTTTTCATTTACTTCAACCAAAATTACAAAAAAAGTATCTAAATTTAAAGAAAACGTCAAATTAAAAAGTTATCAAATTTTTCTGCTTTTTCTTCCTTTACTATGTCAAGATATACCATTAAAAAAAGTGTATTCTTCTCTTCTTTAAACTTAAATATTCAATTTATTAATTTCGTATTTTTCCTAAAACTTCAAACTATTCTAAGGACCAATAAAAAATGTACTCTTCCAACCATAGAGGGTTCAGATATCCGCAAAGTAGCATGTTGCCATTTGGCAACAAAATAGCAAAAGGGTTAATAAAAACTCTCTTTCTGAGAATACATTTTTTTTCAAATTTAGAAAATGTTTAAATGAAAAGATCTGAAAATTTAAACTAAGACACTCAGCCAACTGTTCTCACCTGAAAAGTATCTGCAATAACCACAGCTTTCATACCGCCCTGAGAGGAGTAGAATACACAAACAACATAAATAAGAATCACAGCAATTTTTGTATCCAATCCAGTCGCTTTGGAGAGCGCAATGGCTGGCGCCAACACAGCTACTGCAGTGTAGAAGCACATCTATAAGTTACAAAAACAATACAAATCTTGTTACACTGTGTAATCGTAGTAAAGTGGCGGGCCTCAACACACCTGTATCACATAAAGCAAAGCGCCCAGGATGCGTATTTCCTTGCCGAAACGTATGCCCAGGTACTCGTAACAACTGGTTAGCTCCATTTTAAAGTAGATTGGATAGAAAATCTTCACAGCAACGGGTATAACCATGACCATGGGAATCACTAATCGTGCAGAATATGAATGATTAGCAAACAACCCGACTTAGGGTTCTGCAACTGCGTACTCACCGATCAGCACAAACTGTGTGCCCTGCAGATACATTTCCGACGGATTGCCCAGTAGTTCAATGGCCGTAATGAAGCTTGTCGTCAGGCTGAGCGTAACCGGAAATATGGACATTTCCGAGCCCAATAGAAACTCGTCTGATGAGCCCGACTTGTGGAAGAAGCCGTAGAAGACACCAATGCCCAACGATATGGCCAACATGCCCAGCAAAATTGTGTAGTCATAGCCCGAGAAAGTCGCCCGATGCATTGGCGCGTTGCACTGCTCAAGCGGGTCGGATTCGGCAGCGGTGCTCTGTTGTTCGTAATGGGTTTTGAGGAGCACGGAAGCGGCCAACTTGAACTCATGCTGCTCTGCCGAGGCGGCCGCAGCATCGCCATGCACCACCAGATACTGCTGGGCACGCAACAGAGCCGCAGCTGCAGGAGGATCGGTGGTGGTCTCGTACGTTTTGGGCACATTGGCTTCCGGAATGGTGAGACCGGAAAGACTGTGTGCCAAAGCGCACAGCGTCAGCAGCTTCAGAATTGTTGCTTTTGTGACTGACATTTTTTATTCGTTTTCTTAATAAATTTCTATGTCCTTGATTGATGCAATAGGGTTTTTGTTGTTGTTGTGTTTTTAATTATTTAATTGGCCTGTGCTATGGGCGTAGTTTGCTTGCACGTGTCTTGTCTGCTCTTCTTCTTATTTGATGCGCTTTGGTACGAATTAGCGGGGGCGAGTTATTTACATCTCCGTTGCCGGAACGCAGTCAGTTAACAACCTGCAATTACAAAACCATAATCATAATCAATAAAAATTTATTGGCTTCTGTGTGTGTGTTGCTCTTTTCAAGATCAAGTCTCAATTGAAATACGAAATACCACATTTTTCAGTGTGGGTAACGTTCGTTGTGGTCATTAATTAATTGAAACTGTAGCAGTCAGCGTCGTAGCGAGGCGGAGGGTGGAAGCTTAACGGCCTCCACACGAGTATGGAGCATCGACTTTGTGCACAATTCATGGGAAATTTCCGCATACTGGCTTTCACTCCAACCCCAAAGATTTTTCCTTGGCCTTACAAGCCTTTCATGACGTTCAAATTCTTTTGTGTATATTTGTACTGTAAACTCTCAAACATAGTGTGAGTCATTGCAGTTGATGTTTTTAAATGTCTTCACGTGATTTGGCCTCATTTGGCTTAAACCCATTATTAGTTAATGCATGAAATTAATTCAAAACAAAAACAACATTTATTATAATTTGGCGCCGTGTTGACATGTTTTTAGACATTTCATGCATACGTAAGAGCCAAGAAACAAATGTACGTCCCCTTTGCGTAGTGTACGGCCGGGAGTCACTCAAATATCTGGTATTGTCGCAGCAATAACCACTCGAGGTGAGATCTAAGCGAATTTATCTGGTTTACTTCAGATTCGGCCAGACACACTGGCGCGAACCAGTTTCGGCAAGAAAGCGGAAAACTATACAAACGCAAATCAATATGTGAACAACAACAGCGTCAGCAGCGGCGACAGCTGCGACAACGGCGTGCAGCCAGAGAGAGAGCGACCGTGGTGTCGTCAGGCGTTTGCTGTGGGTGCTGCTGCTGTTGTTGTTGCCGGCAGCTGTTGTGACGCTGCCTATGTTGCTGACGTTTGCTGGAGAGTTAAAACGCTTGCAACGGTAGCGCCGGACCACCAATACAACTACAACCACCAGCACCGGCACTTGGTCACATGTCTAGCTGCCCTCTACAGGTTTGCTTAGTGCGCATCCATTGCATTCATTCATTTGCATCTTTTATCGATGTATGTATGTGTGTGTGTATGTTTGATTTTATTTGAGCATGACCAGCGTTTTATTGGCATGCAAATCGTTGCGACTGTGTGCGATAACTTTTTCATTGTTTGACGTTTATAGTGGTTTTTGTTGTTGTTGTAGTGGTTGTTGTTATCATTGATTCAGTTCGTGTTCGTATTGACTGTTACTGGGTGACAATTTGACAGCCAAATTAGTGGCAAATATTTGCATTAGAAACAGTTTCAATTATAAATTCTATGTATACGGAGTCACGAGAAATTTGCCAAGTGGAAATGAAAGAAGAAACCTTAAGGAGACAATGGCAGTGCTGGCATGAAGGTAGGACATCCATCTTGAAAAAACTTGCAGTCAAGCACTTGTAATGATTTATTAACATTTTAGAAATATGAAGAGAAGTTCTAGTCAAATTTTGAAATCTTTTAAGGAAATGGAAGAAGAAACCTTAAGGAGACAATGGCAGTGGTGGCATGAAAAATTCTAATCAAGGAAGCACTTGTAATAATTTATTAACATTTTAGAAATATGAACAGAAGTTCTAGTCAAATTTTGAAATCTTTTAAGGAAATGGAAATGAAAGAAGAAACCTTAAGGAGACAATGGCAGTGCTGGCATGAAGGTAGGACATCCATCTTGAAAAAATTGCAATCAAGGAAGCACTTGTAATGATTTATTAACATTTTAGAAATATAAACAGAAGTTCTAGTCAAATTTTGAAATCTTTTAAATTCTATTTCTAATTCTATATTCTTCTTAAATATTTAAAACAACAAACTTTTATTAGTATTTTATTAGTTTAGTTCAAAACAATTTCTGCTTTGAAATTAATTTTGAAATTTTATTCTAATACGCATTGTTTACACTCTTAAAACAACTAAAGATCCAGAGTACTTATATTCATAAGTAATCGAGTGTTTACATTTGCTACAATTCAAATAGTGTTATGCAAACAGAAAACTTGTGTGCAACTATAGAAAACGATTTTGATGCAAATTAGTATTACAGCATTTTTAAGAATCAACTCATTCGTAACTTAATCAATTTATTGTAAACTCATTCAATTTGTCTGCTTATTGCGCAGTTCAACTAGTGGAAAATATTTGCACAATTGTAAAAAGTTTTCATATTTTAATTGCATTGAAACAAGAAACATTTCAATGAGCGAAGATGAGGCGATGAGATTACAAGTCATAAGATTTTCTAAAATTATGGATATAATAAAATATATTCATATATACAATGAAGAATATGAAATAAACAAATTAAAATATATATAATAATTATAAAAACTCTATATTAAAACTATGTCGACACATTTAAATATTCCCTTGCTTTTCGGTTGCTTGCAAATTGAAAATCATTTAAAAAAATAGAGTAGGTCCACTAAACAAGATTTGCTTGATTCATTGTCCTTTATTCAAAACATTGTCAATAGTTACATTAGCTCTCTTTTCTCTTAAAAAAATTTACATCCATCTAGCTTAAGATGTGTTCGGTTGTCGAATAATTTTACTTTTCCTTTGTAAGATCAAACTATGGTCAGAATAACCACATATCAAACATTTCAACAGAGTTATAGTAGATGAAACTTGAATTTGTTTGAAATTCTCAATAATTGCTTTGAAAAATTGCTATGAAATAGATAACGTAAAAATCACTGAATAGCAGCGGAAAATGGCAAACCTCTGAGAGTAAAATTGCCTATGAAAAAGCTCCCAACTCGCCGTTCGGAATCAGTACAACACGGATGGTTGCGGGTAACAAGGCCTTTGTCTCCTAATCTGGCTGTCGTGCCAGTCAAGAAGAAGAAGAAGAAGAAAAATCACTGAGTGATCTATTTTAAAGCAATAGTGGTTCCAGAATCTATGTCCATTACAATGTCGGTTTGTGTTGACTACTTATAAAAAATTGCAGTATATTTAAAACTAAACTTTATTAAGAGTGGCTCCAGTGGTTAGTACGTCGTATCCCAGCGCTGGCTCTTGGATTCAAATGGATGACTCATGCAGTGTCAAGCAGTAGCACCCCGAGCAAATATTTTGAGTAAAAACGACTTGAAAGACCCACAGATCTCAATACAAAGCCAATAGTACTGCATGAATGGGTAGTTCGACTAAGTTCTGCCCATTCAGGGGTCGAGCTGAGTTATACTTTATGGTCCTATATAATGATAAGTAAGACTTGAATTAAGTAAATAAAAAGCCTTGAATTACATATTTCACAAATTTAAGTGAAATCAGCGCTTAGTTACCGTTAGATCTTATGGAATCCCAGAAGTTTCATTGGCTTCGGAAATCAAGTTACTACTATGGTGTCATTTGTAGTCAGTTAAATGAGAACGGCTTGTCATATGGTGTCATTTGCGTTTGCCTGCATGTATGACTACGATTTGCCATACGAAACGACAATTAAATGAGAACGATCGAATTTGTGTAGAACGAACGATTTGACTACGTTTGATGAGAAAACAAAAAATGTCAACATGCTGGCAAACCTTGTCATATGTATTTTTGGTCAGTTTTTGCAGTGCAATGAGAACGCATTTGACGACATAGGACGAACATGACATATATGGCAGTGTTTGTTTGTCAGTGAATATGACACCATATATGACATAGTCAGAACGGGGCATAAGGAATTGAATGTCTCTGGAAAGCATTTTCCGGTCAGAATTGAAACTTTTACTCTATAATTGAAATTCTTTATTTTATAATTAAAAAGCACTTTTCGTTTGAACCAATTGACTTATTTACTTATTGGTTAAGCCGATTTATTGTGGCACAACAGTTCGCTAAATCTTGTTCACACCTTCTTAATTACACACACATTTATACTCATGTAAAACGAATGCATAGTGTTAATGCTAATTTGGCAAAAATTTATCAACTTGTTAATAAAAGATAATCAAGGATTGCAAATGAATTAGCAAATATTTGCCAGCATTGATTTTACAACAATTCGGCAATTATGGCTTCGATAATTGATGATAATGATGATGATTGCAATGACAATAATTGATTTATTTTGATACGGTGTTGGTAATTTAAAAATATGCAGCAATTTTCATACAGAAAAAATAAAATTTTTCATTATTATTGAATATTCTAATAGTGAGATTTTCTCTTCATTAAAATAATTTAGTTTTTAATTATATTTTGTTTTTATTATTATGAAGTTCATTTTTCTTTGTATTAATATTTGTATATTCAAATATTATTATTTTATAATTTTTTTTTTCGTTGTACAGCACATGAAAAACATTTGCCAAATGTCAAACACTCAGCTGATGTTGGCTCGTCAGCAAATATTTGTTCAAATGCTTTACACATGGTTTAGTACCTTAGACAAACTTGTTTTCATTGAGTATTTTCCAGGCAATTCTAAGCTCCTAAAACCTAAGTGAGCTCTCTTAATCTGTCACCCTAACCTAACATAATTCCGCACAAACAATTCAACATATAAATAGGTTATTTGCATATTACATTATGACTTTTTTATGACAATTTATTATGACTCGTATTTGCAATGACGCTTTCAATTTCATTCAATGTAATTTTCCATCAACTAGCATACTCGCTCATTGATATTGACACAAATCCTTACCGTTAAATTTCAAATTCAACGCTTTCCGTTTCCGAACTGCACACAACGCACTGTTTAACAAAAAAGTTCTGAACTGTATTTGCAGTATTGTGCCGCGATTATTTCTGTATTTCATTAACGTGAAAGTTTATGCACTGACAGTGTGTGTTGTCCTTTCAGCAAAAGGACATGACTTTTTTGCAGGCTATGGAGTTTTTGCTTTTGCGAAAACTGTAAAGTGGCATAGGCGACAGCTTTGTGTTAAATATCCTTTTGTCTTTTGGCACTTTTTCACAAAATCTGATATTGATTTCTCACAGTATCCTTCGATTTCAATGTTATCCTTGTGCGAATAATTTTCTTTGCCTTCAACTTTTTTATTTTTTCAAACCATTTGATTGCACTGACAAGTCACGAATGAATACCTTCCTGTGTGCTCGGCTCTTTTATACGAAGAGCTGCTCTTGGACATCGATTGGATATGCGGCGCGATCACTGCGCGCTCCAAGTAGAAGAATCGCTGTGTCTCTCAGCGCGCCATAACCGGACGCAATACAATTTTCTCACTGTCGCCCAGTCGGCCTCTCGGATGAGGAGATTCGTTAGTTCAGCTTGTTTTCATTTTCTTTCACGCTGCTGTCTTCATATCGCACAACGATAATTGCAAGAATCTTGTTCACTCATCATTGACGTTTGCCAAGCGCCATCAGTCGCTTGTTTGTGTCGCTAAACGATTTTTTGGGTGCTGATTGACAACGTCGATATTGTTTACAAAGTGTAGATGTTCTCTGATCGAAGTGTTTGCGAGTTGTTTACTTGCATTTAGTGCGCCCGCGAAGGCTAATGAAACGGTCATGCACTCTTCACACTTGTGACAGTTGATGTTTCTATTAGTTTCTAAACCTTTCTTTGACTATTGACGAGGCGCCAGGCGTCCTACTTCTTCCTTATTTGTGATTTGAATACTTTTGGACGCTAAAACTAAAGAAAAGGCAACAATTCAGTGGTAATACAGATTGTTGACGAATTTTCAAACATACAACATACTTAAATAAACGCTGTTAGAAGCATCAAAATTAAATTCTTCTACACACACATATATGTACTGACACAGTTAGAAGACTAAGGCTCAGTTTTTTTGTTGCCACCATTCATGTTGTGCGTGTAAATTTGTAAAAAGATGGAAGAGGTCTACAGCTGTAAGTCACAGCTGGTTTATTGTTTCCACCTAAAAAGGTAATCGCTAAAAGAACAGAAATTCCTTCATTCCTGTAATCTCTGAAATATATAACTATTAGAATATATTAGATAGATTGCTGTATTACCGGTACAAGGACTCTAATTTTCAAAACTATTTGTATGATGTTCGATGTTGCAGCGCACTACGCACTACAGAGAAGGTTCGTTTCTGTCCCGTACAGCGCGGTTGTGGAATGGTCCCCCGCGGATATTTTCCCCAGCACTTTGATCTCGATGGGTTCAAGGCAAGAGTCCATAACTACTTCACTCATAACCCTATTTCCTAACCTTTATATCCTTCCTGAACCAACGCAATGCTTCGTATTAATAGGGGTCATCCCCTGCGCGTTTGTTCGAGTTAAAAAAAAAATGTATATATAAACGAAAGTAATCTAAGCTGTGCTGTCAATATTTATAGTGCCTTAACAACGACATTTATTCCTGGACCCTGATTCTTTGCAAAATAAAAAATGTGTTTTGAGTCACTGAATGATAACAAAAAGGAAGAAAAAACAAGACTCTGTGTGCTAACTGATGGGTGATGGTGGATTGATCTGACTTATTGGAGCCGTTAAAGTCGGCTGGAATCCAATAACGAGCTGTTTTGATTTATTATTAGTTAATGTAAAGCAAAACATACAAACAGACCTCGGTTAAAATAATTTGATCTGTAACATTTTCCGGGCAATGTAAAGTCGATTTTCGATTTTTTTTTATATGACATGTTCCCAATCATGATCAGCCATTTTGCCAATTTAGTTTGTGGTAAAGTTTAGTTTAGACGTGTTTTTGTGTTTTGGCGATTTTTTGCTAGCGAACATCGTTGCTTGTTTTGATTTTGATTGCTTGTGTATTGGCTTGTGTACGATTTTAATTGCTTGCATTGCAATTTAACCCTTTCCGACATGAAAGTAACAGCCCGCTGTACGAATTGTATGGGCTGTAGTCCAATATATTGGACATTGTGACTGAAAGGGTTAATTCAAAGTCTATTCAAAGAACCAGGTATCTAGCAACGGAAATTTAATTTAATATGGTAAATTTGTAGTTGAAATTAAGCACTCGGCGCACTAGAAATTTTCTGCAACTATCCAAGTATTGCAAACTTGAAATCAAAGTAACGTTTTATTGAAATCAAAGCTCCCAAAGAGACCTTATCCCAACGCCTAAAACTACCTTGGACTTGTGCACATAACTTAAACTTAACTTAAAAATGCACATGAAGCCAAGGCGAATTCAAAAAGATGATAGCGTTAGGGCAGCAACCAAATTTCAATGTACTTTGTTTTTGTTTTCTGGGGCAGCCAATCAGAACAAAGCTTCCTTATTTCATTTTTAAACTGTCACAGTTGTACACAGGCATTTTGGTAATCAAGACCTTTTCCACCACAAAAAAAAATCAGATCAGCTGATTCAACGAGGTTCAACGAGAGATGAGAAAAATCCATAGTGCACAAAACAAAAAACAACAGAGGCACAGAACCTCACCTATATATAAACTACGCCCTTGCTTTCTTTAGACAATGCTTGCTTCAATATCGGCGCTCAATCTCTAGTCGAACCTTCGTATTTTATTGTTGTATAAGTTTTGTGCGAATTGACCGATCGACAGCATAGCAAATTCATGTACCCACAACATTTATTAATCTTGATAAAATTTCCTTAATTTGTAGAAATGAAGGCTTTGCCTGCTACAACATCCACTTAATGTAAGTGTTTTTGTTTTTCAACATGTATCTCAATTAAACTAGAAATTACTGCAAATTTCCTTATATCAATTGAATTCAATAGCAGCCGCCGCCGCTGACGAGTGGCTTTATTAACGTTTCCCTTTTTTTCGTTTAAATGATTGTTTTCGGTTGTCGGGTGTTATTCATTTGCGTGGGGACAATGTCGTTAAAAATCCACCACACCGATAGCACGCGAACACAACAACAACAATCTGCCTAACGAGCACAATATCATAAAAGACATTAATTCATAAAGCGTTCGATTGTGCGCCGCCCCATTTGGGCTCTTTTCGGCCATTTTCTACACACGAAATGTGCGCGCACGCGTGTTTCGCTGCACATCGCGCACTCCACATCGCAAATCAAATAAAATTAAAATCAATTATGAGATATCGAAAGCAGAACGTTTCGCACTTGTTTGCGCGCCGCCTTCGCTTGAGTCATTCGCTGAGATGCGATGGCCAGCTGACGCACGAGCTAATTCGCTGCCAATTCGCCAAATCCTCGTCGCAGGCGCACAACAAAAGAACAAAACAATTATCGAGCAGCCAGCGACGTCGGTTGTGGCCAATTGTCTGCGATGCCAAAAGTGCGTTAGTCCATAATTTAATTAGCATCTCGGAAATGTACACACACACACACACAAATACAAATACATCGACTTCGTAAGTGCGGTTTTGTGCTATGTGTGTTATTATTGTTGTGACAAGCTCGACTTATTGCAAATCGAATGTTTACATTAACGCGCATGGAATTGTCGGCAAGATTGTCACCCTCGAATTCATTGACGTAGTCACTTAATCACTTGCAAATTATTGTTTGCTCTAGTTTTGTTGTGTTGTGGAATTTTTCGCCAAACTTTTTACAATACATACAACACGTATGTCGCAGTCGCAGTCACACATACAATGCTATGACCGCACTTCCTGTGTCAAGGATGTAGACATAGTGGTTAGTTTCATGTGATTGGATGCTTCGCTGAAACTATGAAATATTAACCCATTAAGCCCTGAGCGTTGCGTTTGCGCAACGTTTGGGAATTTCGCTACATTAAGTAATTCATAAAGATATAAGACTTGAAAATTGATCGTTTTAGATTCTGCCATACTCAAATTTCAAAATTTTTTAAATATTCATATCTTTTTTTCGATCCAAAGTCAAAGGTTTTTTTTGGGGAATTTTTGAAATTCAATTAAAAATACTTATTCTTCAAACCTATCAAAATCCCTTTGTGGGCTGCATTTTGTAATGCTAAACTATTTAAAAATAAGTTTTAAAAATTTTTTTTTTTTTTAATTTTATGTTTTGTATGTGACTAAGGCCCAAATTGCGTTTGCGCAACGTACCCTCCTGGTTCAGGGGGTGGGGGTATGAATTATTTGCTTCATTTTTTTTCTTGATTAGGTCAATTACTAAGATTGTGTAAAATTTTATGGAAATCGCACAAGCCCTTCTGGGGTCAGGTTTTAATGGGTTAAGTAAGTAATGTACCATGTAGTTTATTGAGTATTGTCAATCGTTAGCTATGACTTTTCCTCATCATTCAGGAAGCATACAAATTCCGTTGCTTTGCGCAAATTGTTTTATAGGCACAAAGGGTAATTTATTTATTTCTAGAGGAAAATTATGTTTTAACAGAATTCCAGTTGTAAGATAAAGAGATGCGATTTAATGATAGTTATGCAATCTTTTGTAAGTCCCTCAAACCTTTTTTGTACCCTCAATAAATCACAAATTGTTTTACATACTCTGTTTTAAAGCGACATTTCATGAATTTTTTGGAACATTCTACACTAAGAGTGTTAAGTATTTTCTTTCTTTTCTTTTCTTATTTTCTTTTCTTTTTTCGATCGATTCTTAAAGACCCCATCTCTTATATACTTAGTTACTTAAAGAGTAGTAAAATTGAATAACATAATAATTAATAATAACTGTATTTAAATATTATTAATTTAATAATTTAATAATAATTAATTTAATAACAATTGTATGTAATAATTGAATTTAATAATTGTGTTTAAGTGTGTTAACGTGCAAATTAATTGAATGGCGAAATGCTTATTAGTGTATTTTGAGCTAAAGTACAATAAAACGAATTTGTGTCTCATAAAAACAACTGGATTTTCTTCGTTTAACTAACCACACTATGTTGTAAAACAATTTGTCTTTTTTATATTGTTGCCAATAAGTGATTTAGCAACATGGGCCAACATCGATTTCGGTAGCAGCGCACTTAACACAGTATCGCTAATGAAATCAATGTGTAGTCACTGTAATCGATAAACTGCTACATCAACTTAGAATGTGGGCTGGCACAATGGACTCTGAATGGCAGCACAACCATTACAAATCTTGGCCACACAGTCAATATTTTAGTCTCTGATACTCAATGATATGAAAACTTACAAAAACATTGCTAATCACAACACAATCGGATCCGATAACTAACCAACAACATGTAATGATTCGAACCTTCACACCTTTGCCCACATAAACCCAGTGTTCACTGTTTACCCACACAGAGAACGCACAACTCTTGGCACAAAATTCAAAGACGGTTTTCCTAAAACTATACCACTATTGCCAATCAGATTTGCTCCACGTTACTTACAAATCACAGTAACAGTTCAGCAGATTTTGAAACGGCTTTGTATTTCTTCATAAATAAAAAAATATGACAAATATTTTGTCAAAGAGTTTTTCTATTGCATTAACCCAACACTCCTCAAATCGTTCTCTGATGCGTTGAAGTGCAGCCCACACTCTCAATCACTTTTTTGCGATTCATTACTACGCTGGGCACTACAAAAGTTGTAATTTTAGATGTGCTACTAGCAAAGATTTCCTAGAATTTTCTTGTTTTTTTAATTTTTTTTAAACCCCAACAAGTTAGAAACTATTGCTTTAATTCATCATTAATTATTTTTTTCGATTTATATTTTTTTCTCTTTGTTTCATACAAAAAAAAAGGCCGTCATTCTACCTGGTTTACTTGAATAATTTCGCTATCATACACACAAATATTGGCCGAAATGCCGCGTCTCTGCTCTCAGAATGTGTCACCGAAAAACGGTTAAAATCCAAACAACAAAATTCGCTCTTTATGTTAAAGTGTTACGAACGACGTCACCTGTGCGCGCTGTTTGACCGATCGTCCATAGTGACGTTTCAGCTTCAGTCCGTTTAACTTAATGTTCTTACTTTCATTCACAAAGTTTACTACAGAAACCGGTATTCGAGAACAAGCTACAAAAGCATCGACAAACAAACAACAAACTGGAACTGCAGCATGTGCGCCGTCGTATTTAATCCTCCACGTATGCGAAAGAAGTCCAAGGAAGCGAACAGTGTCAGTTATTGTGTTGTGCAAATATATGTAAAAGAGTACTTGTTCGAAGGACCAATAGGCCAGACCAACTGGCCGCGACTTTGGCGAATTCTGAAGGCGAAAGGATGCTTTTAATAACTATCGCTTAACAGTTTTTTGTGTCTAGATGTCGGCAAACAAATAACGCACATTTTTTATAATTTTTGTTGTGAACAATATAAAAATGATGTCAAAAGTTTGAGTTGTTTGTTATTGCTGTTGTTGATTATAATAAATAAATTATAATACTCTCTAATAAACTAATAATACTCTATACCGAACATAGGGCCGTTCATCTGTAAAAGTTATGAAGAAACTCCCCGAACTGTTTGATGTCATGCGGAGGATTTAAGGTATCATGGCACGTTAGAAAGGGGAATTTTGAATTTTTTTTAATTTTTTTTAGCATATTGTCTCTTATATAGGTGGAGCTGAAGTCGCGTAGAAAAAAAATATTCATAATTATTAAGCTTTCGGACACAGGAATTCACCAGAAAAATAAAAAACGCTAAAAATAAACGGATAGGAGCTTTTTGAAAACAAGTGTCAAAAATGTACTGCGTTTTTCACCTTTTTTCCCAGAAAAAGTACTTTAAATTACAAATTTTCTTGAATATTGTGGTGGATTCTTGTAAAAAATAAGTTAGTAAAAAAATTTTTTTAAATCGGTCGAGCCAATAAGGAGATTAAGTGTCCGTAATGGAGGATATGTTTATTTTTTCTACGCGACTTCAGCTCCACCTATATAAGAGACAATATGCTAAAAACAAATTTTGTTTGTGTTCCTTAAACCTACAATATATTGTAAACAAATTTTCAAAAAGTTGATCAGCTCCTTTATAGCTGAAAAATAAATAATTTTGTTAGTAATTAAAAATTACCCTTTCTAACGTGCCATGATACCTTAATAAGAAATAATGGTAAAATAAAATAAAAATGTAAAAGCAAAGATCCGCTGCGATTATTTCAGGTCATAAGTGCCACAACTATACTTCGGAATTCGTCACAGACTTTGTCTACTTTAATATAATTAGCAATATGACAGTTTTGAAATTATACTAATATGTCTACGGGTGCTTTATTAGTCTCGATGAGCTAAGATATTGAAGAGCCAACATCTCATTCGGCTAACACACATTTTCAAAAATGTATACTATTTTGTTTTTTGTTTGAAAATAAAAACTTTGGTCATTAATGTTTTAAAATTAGCAAACAAAATAAACTTTAATTATTAAATATCTGAGACAGACCGCAGTTTATAAGGAAATGTTCATTTCTAAAATAGTCTCAATTATATTGAATCAGCTTTAACGAAAAATATCGGTTTTTAATTGTCGTTAATTTAAGTTGATGTAAGTTACCGCCATATTTTTGCTTATTTTTTTCTTGCATTGCATTTATCCAATTCGCCGCTGATCTGCCTCATAGATTCAATTGCATTTTGCGTTGCAGTAAAAATACTCGATTCTTGAGCTGTGCGAATGGTGAACACACATGAGTACATAAAAAAATATGTGTTGTAGATGTCCAACAGCATAACAAACACTCTGAGAGATCTTTAGAAGCGCTCTACAATCAGTAGCCAGCGATCTACATTTCCTTATACACTTTCTCGTAAATTTTTTACTGTATGGCTCGTTTACACCTCTTTTGAAGTGCATGAAGGCGCCTGAGCTATGAGCAAACGCGAGCATCACTACAATGCTCCCATGGCCTACTGCATTATCCATATTACAACGCTTGCAAATGCATTTGAAAAAAACATATACATATTGTATGTAATTACGTCAATATAACTAAACCATCGCAATCGCTTGAGTGCTCTTTTTGCATTTTGTTTAATAAATTGTATTAGTATTTCGTCCAAAATTTAAATTTATTAAGAATTTATTATTTTATTTAAAAAAAAAATCAACCGACTTATTCAAGATTCAGTTCCGTTTCATGCTTAAAGCCAAAAGGTAATAACGTCAAATAACTAAACCAATCACCTGGGTGCTCTAGGCTTTTTGCATTTTTTCTTAACTAAATTGTATTAGTTATTTCGTCCATAACTTAAACTTATTAAGAATTAATTTTTTTATTTAAAAAATTCAACCGACTTATTTCAGTTCCGTTTCATGCTTCCCGCCAATAGTTAATAACTTGTGTAATCTGTTACTATCTGCAATCTATTACAACTCCTCCAAATCAGCTGATACTTAAACACAATAGTTGGCAACGCAAACAAACATCAAGTTTTTCTGTGCAGGACAAAACGCATTTTGTGTGAATCTGTTTATAATTTGTCCATATTAATAAGTTGAAACGAAATGAATGCGTCAACAGCGGCAATGGGCATCCAGAGCACCGCTGGCGCAGTGCCCGTGCGCAATGATAAAGGTGAGGGAAATGTTTAACATTGCGAATAGCTCTTCGTACCCACAGCCTAAATAAATACAATGAATGTGTTTTGCAGGTGAAATTTCTATGCAGAAAGTCAAGGTGCAACGCTATGTGTCCGGCAAGCGTCCCGATTATGCACGCGGTGGTTCGAGTTCAGAAGAGAGTGACCTGGAGGATTTCATTGACTATCGCAAACGCTCGTCGGCCATTGCACAGGAGCGACGCTCGAAGCGCGAACAAGAACGGACAGAGGACGATGGCCATGCAGCAGAGGAGGAAGATGACGAGAAAAATAAAGAGAAGGAAGATGTTGATGATCCACGGTTGCGACGTTTACGCTCGCGCCCGGAGGATGCTGAGGATTTGGAACGCGAACGCAAAGAACGCCACAGGCACATACACGAGCCGGAGATAGTGGAATCCGAGTCCGAGGAGAGTGACGTCGAAGGAACCATGGAGCGGGCGACTAACAAAATCACACTGGCCTCAGAGTCCGACTCGGACTCGGAGCTAAGTGAAACCGAACTGGAAAAGCGAAGAATGAAGTTGCGACAGAGAATGCTACAGCAGCAAAAAGAGGAAGAGGTAACTACGGAGAAACTGATGATGCTTTAAAAAATTCACATTAATTTACTTAAGTAATTCATCAACAGATCTTGCAAAAAGAGGAGGAAAAGCAATCTGAATCTTCCGATTCGGAAAGTTCTGACTATGAGGAAGAAACTGAAAGTGAGGAGGACAACGAGCCCCGGTTGAAGCCGTTGTTCGTGCGCAAACGCGATCGCGCCACCATTCAGGAGAAGGAACGTGAGGCACAGAAGCAAAAGCAGCTGGAAGCAGAAGCCAAGAGAGCTGCCAAAGACAGACGACGAGCAACACTGCGCCTAGTGGAGGACAGCGTTAAAAAGGATTTGGAAAAGGCAAAGGTGTGTGTGTGGTTATTTCTGGATGCAGCACAATTGCTAATACTGTATTTATATTAAAACAGCCCGAAACAGCGGAGGCCAGCATAGATGACGTCTGCACCGACGATGAGAACGACGAAGTGGAGTATGAGGCCTGGAAGCTGCGTGAACTGAAGCGCATGAAACGCGATCGTGAAGAGCGCGAAAAGTATGGAGTTTTTAACTTTGATTTATATATTTTTTATAACTTGACTTATTTGAAACTGCAGCGCTGAACGCGATAAGCTCGAGATTGACCGTATGCGTAACCTAACCGAAGAGGAGCGTCGCCAGGAATTACGCAACAATCCGAAAGTTATTACAAACAAGGCTACCAAGGGCAAGTACAAGTTCTTGCAAAAGTACTACCATCGTGGCGCTTTCTATTTGGATGAGGAAAACGATGTGCTGAAACGAGACTTTGCGCAAGCCACTCTTGAGGACCACTTCGACAAGACAATACTGCCAAAGGTGATGCAAGTAAAGAACTTTGGACGATGTGGCCGCACCAAATACACACACTTGGTTGATCAGGATACGACAAAGTTCGATTCGCCCTGGTATGCTGAGACAGCGAACAACATAAAATTCCACAACGAGAAAGCTGGTGGCATGAAGCAAGTCTTTGATCGGCCCACGCTGTCAAAGCGCAAGAAATTGGAATAGTGCCAGCGTTAAGCTTAAGGCACTTGTGCTTTGGGCGCAGCACCTCCAAGTTTAGGATAATGTACGTAGTTGTAAGTCATTTATCTATATTAATGCAAATATAATGTATTCACAAATTTGATAGCATTTCCCCCATAAAATAAAATTGCGCAATTAGTATAGAAATTTATTGAAAAAAAAAACTAACAGATTCAATGCGTCATGCCTAAGTACTCGCGCGGCGTTGGGTATTCAGTGTAATAGTGTTTAAATTTGCAGGCATATTTGTTGCGTTGGTCGGTTTCATTTAGCTCATGAAACATCTTCGCCAAGTAAGCCAACACGTCCAGCACCTTGGCGTGGGCCTCCAACTTCTTGAAGCAGTCCAGAGCTCGTTCCAGCACTGGCGTGCCATTCAATAGACGCTGCTTCTTGACGTTGTTGTCCGCCCCTGCCGCCACTAGGCAGCGCACGAAAGTAAAGTCCATTTTGGCGCGATCGTAAATGCCGCCGTTAATGTAGATTTTGTCCATGCAATTTTTAGCCGCCTGAAAGGCCTTTTGTGGCATGCCCATTTTCAGCAGCACCTGCGCCAGCACCATGTCCACCACTGCCTGTTCGTACTCCATATAGGCGGAGCCAGCCAGTACCGAGGCGCGCATAAGCAGCTCCACCGTCTCCGAGGAAATGCGCTCTTCGCGCATCGTTGTGTGGGCCAACAGCACCAACACACGCACTTGCGTCAGCACATCCAAGTCGGGCGTCTGTTGCAAGCGATTCAATATCTGTCGCGCCGTATGGAAATAACGCTTGGCCAAAAAGACAGCGGCGCGCTGCAGGTTGCCCGCATTCTTGTCCAGCAGGTACAGTTGGGAACAGGCTCGGAGCGCTTCTTGCCAGCGGCAGCGGTAAATGGCCTGCTGCACAATAATGTGGCACTCACTGACCATCCAATTGCTTGCGTTCGGATAGCGGGGGAAGCGTTCGCGCGCGTGACGCAGTACCACCGCGCTCATCTGGTGCTCGCCCTGCACGTTCAGCCAAAGTGCCAGACTAGACAGTACCTTACTGACGCTCTCCGAATTACCCACGTCCCCGAAGGCCCAGGTCTTCTTCAGGTGGAGCAACAGCTGTGCGTACAAGGCCGACACCTCATGACGCCCGTACAGACACCATAGCGCCGAGCGCAGTGCCAACGAATCTGAAGCATGCTCCAGAATCGAGTTTTTGCTATTAAGTTCGTCGCTTTTGAGCAGCAGCTCGAAGAGATCCAGTGGCAAGTAGCCGCACTGCGCGCCAAACTTCACTACGAACTGTATGGCCAGTGACAGCGACTGCACCAGGCCAGGGTCCTGGATGTCGGGCAGACTCTTCTCAAAGGGGTCGATCTTGTTGCTGTTCAACAGACAGTACCAGGAATTGGCCAAGTCGAGACAGCGTTTATCGCCACACTCCTGCGCCAGCATGATGCATTCCTTTAGGGCGTTCAGCGCCTCGCGACGATGATTGAAGCACGCATGGAAAACCGCCAGATTCACGCTGAAATACTGGAAGCCCTGCAATGGACCAACAATCGATTCAGTACTTTTAAGCAGATTTGTTAAACATCCATTACTTGCCTTCTGCTCGTACCGGTTCATCATTTGCATGGGACTGCGGTCGAAGGAACGGTGAAGAGCCTCCATGGCACCGAAGTAGTCGCGCAGCCGCAGCTGGTTCATGTACCCCAAGAAGTAGGCCTGCGAGTTCAGCGGGTTGTCCTGTATAATTTCGTTTAGTTTCGTTTGTAGCTCGATTGGCGATAACGCGCGCAGCTCATTCTTCTCCAGCAGATTGCACTGCTGCGTTACAAAAAGATCTGCCTGCTTCGGCGACCATTTACTGTGTGGGTTGCGATCCTGATGCACTGTGTCAGTGTCCAGTGCTGACTCCTCCATGGTACCATCGCCCGCGGTGGCGTCACGTTCAGCAGTCGTCGCATCTGGCCGACGCAAGCCCGTGGCCTTCCGCGGCCCAATAGCCAACGTGCGAACGCCTGCAATTCAAAATTCACATTTCCACTATTTACAAAAGCACGTAAAGGATTGTGCAGAGTGCTCGTACCTTTTTCATAGTATAAACAAATGTTCTTGTACAACGCCATCATTTCGGGGAACGACAGCCGCTCCAGTATTACGCCCACTCGGCGTATGTACAGGCCCACAATACTGAACTGACTCACGCCCAGTTGCTCGCACAGCATTTTCTCGATGTTCTGCAGCTCCGCGAAATCGAACAGTGTCTCGATGCCCATCGTGAACAGATCGCTCATCGCCTTCTCAAAGCCCTCCAAGTGCAGAGCATCGATCTTGTAACGAGGCGAGGTGAGCAAGTGATGTAGGTCACTGTACGTCATATCCGGGTACTGGATTAGCTTCAGCAGCAGCATGCAAAAATGCCGGCGGGACTGCAGCGGATAGGTCAGCCCGGCATCGGTCGCAGCCTTCTTGGCCGACAAGTACTGCTGCACGAGCATCAGTACAGCCACCTTGTGCGGCGTCGGCATCTCGATGCGCAGTGCACCGGAGGTGTTGCGCGGATCGAGTGCCTCCAGCTCCTCAAAGTGCATCGTGGCTGTTGCTTCGTACCAAATATTCTATTTACAGTTACCGCGTCACAAACAAATCGGCAAATTGCGGAACTAACGACTGTCAACTGTTGTCTTCATCACGACCATGGTACAATAACAACAAAGTGCAGTTGGCAACGCTGGCTGCTGATTTCGTCTCTACACAACGCACACACGGCTTTTGAATACGACAAGGCAAATATTCAATTCACAAATTATTCAAAACAAATTACTATCGATGCGATATTTCCAAGGTGCGATCTTATACTTCTGTTGAATGTCCTGTGTGTCGAAAAATTTACCGATGCCACAAAGAAGAAGGACTCTTATATTTGTTCGGTCAAGGAGGAGGAAAGGAAAACCGTCGGAAATTTATAGTTTTTTTTTTCTTTAATTTTTTAAATTTTACCTTCGAACGAGAAAAATTTTAATTACCTGCCAATAAGGTGAAGTGGTTAGGTGGAAAAGGAGGGGAGAGGGGTAATAACCCCCTTAAGTGCAAGTAGGGCTTCAGATTCAGTAAAATATTTACAGTACTTTTGCATCCAAACTCTTTTTGTGTGGCCTGCTTTCGGCCGGGCTGCTTGAAAAATAACCTTCATAAGAGCAACTAGGGCCGAAGAATCAGCCAAGTGTTCACAGTATTTCTGCATTGTAATTCTTTTTCCGTTACCGACCTTCGTTGGAACTGTGTTGTCAGCCTTAAATCAAAATAAATACAACTAATACAAAAATAATTAAATTTTATAAATGTGGCTCAAACCCGAATCAAATGTATAGGGTGTTTTTTTAGAGGTTTGTTTTTCGAATAGAGATAAAACTGGTATTTTGTGGTCAAATCTGGCAACTCTAATGTCATTTATGTTCAGTTTGGTTTGCCATTTCATCATGAACAGGTTGAAAAAAGAACAACGCTTGCAAATCGTGCAAATTTATTTCGAAAATAATGGTTCAGTTCGCGAAGTTTACCGCAAGCTCCGTCCATTTTATGGTCGACATAATCGTCCATCAGAGCAAAATCGGTCCATCCATCGGTTAACCATGGGTCGTTTTCGCACTACGTTTACTCTATGTGATAATACGCATCCGCAGAGACGTCGAACAGTGCGCACCGAAGAAACAATTGCCGCTGTAGAGCAAAATGTTGAAGAGGACCCGAATGAATCGATTCGCCACCGTGCACAGCAATTGGAGCTTTTTCCATCAACTTTAAAAATTGGACCTGTAGAATTGGCTTTATTCGAGCCAGCCGCGGCGGCCACATGCCCGAAATCATATTTAAACATTAATGGCATAAAATTATCCTTCCAATAAAGCCAAATTGATGGACATTAAAACGATTTTCTTGTGTTTTATTTCAATTCGAAGTTCTATACCTCTAAAAAAAAAACCCTATACATTTATACTGAATTTAAAAACCTCACTATGTCAATGCTGGCGATATTTCTTCAGCTTTATTGCTATTGTGAATGCCATTTGTATGGAGTGGCAGAAGAAGAAGTGTTGAATTGCGAGCCATTATTTGATTTAAAAAATTAATAACTATTTAATAATTATTATTTTTATATTAGTTGTTTTTATTTCGCGAGTGCTGAAAGATATTGAGGAATTAACTCTTCTCATGTAAAATCTTTCAATAATGCTTATGGTATAGTCTGACCCTTAGTAAGCTTAAAGCGCGCTTTGATAAAACAAGTTATTAGGTCCACAAAAGCACTGTCTACACTAATTTTTCAAACTGCCCAAATAAGGACTTATTCTGGGACATGCTTAGAAAGTATAAAAAAGAGTGCATATAGCCACGAGAAGCTTCAAGTATAACTTCTGTGGCGACACAACGATTCATTCCAACGAAGATTCTTTCCAAATAGTTATCTACGCTATGTCTCATAAAAGGTGAAAACCGATACTAGATGGACGGCGCTGATCTATGAACATTTTTCCTGGGCAGGAAAACTTCAAATCATGAATCTTCTGATTCAGCAATGGGAGTGAACCTCTCAAGATGTTCCAAACAGGTAGATTTCTACTTACGACATCTGTAAAATGTCATATTTGCACTACTTTAAATTCTATCAAATATAAAAGATAACTAAGAAACTTGATAAGAAAATTACTAAATTTTTCTAGTCTTGTTATGAAATCTTCCATTTGTCGCCCTTGAAGAATTTCTAAATTTAAATCGTTATAGACCCTGCTTCAACGTATGATTTGACATTTTCTTTATTTTATTATTTATGTCTTACAGGTTGATGAAAACCCAATGAAACAAATATTAACATAAAACTGATTCTAAATGAAGAAATGATTTGTGTGATGGCTTAGGCTCTGGATGTCTGGCTTAGCCTCTGGTTTGGGTGTTGAAACTGCCAGCTTAGTCTATGCCTGACACATCAAAAATATTCTTAGACCTCTTTCTGTTCAATTTGCATCCGTGTAATAAACTGCGAAAGAAAAACAATAAATATACGAACTTATTTTCTATCTCTTTTGTATTTAAAAATACTTTAAATAATTGGAATTGTGTGTTGGAGAAAAACGTAAGAAGAAGAAGTAGTGTTGAGATGAAATGACTTTCTAACAATGACTTTCTAACTCATATCTGCGTAAAAAGTTTACCTATATTGAAGATTCTATCATTTAAAATAAAATATCCCTTATAAGCAATACTTACCAGTAGTTGATAATATAACAACAACAAATACTTACATATTACATATTTTAGTGCTTTAGTGCTTTAGCTGTCGCAGGCAGCTTAATGGCTGATGTGTTATTCTCCAACTTATATTGGGTTCAAATTTAATGGCGACTAACGCCGAAAAAATCTCAAGTTTTTCAAAGAAAGTTCTTTTAGCCACCAAATCTAGCCAACGCTTAACCTGCTTCGTCCTTAAGAACTTTTTTCACTTGAAGTCACCAGCTGAGGACCGCTCTTGACCGGGGTCACTGATTAATAGGCAAAAAGGGTACGTTCTTCAATGATTTCTGGCGGAGCAGCGTGGATGAGCAAGAGGGATCGTATTTGTAAACTGCTGACCACATCGTTATCATAATCGGCAACATTCGACAGAAAAATGATTGTGTTAGATCCATTTCGACTTTTTCTCACTCGATCATGATAGTGATTGGCGGTGTTTTATGACGAGAAAATGAAAGAATGATTTGTATGTGAACGATCAAATATAAACACTGGTATGACGCATTGTGCGACCTAGTGTCTACGATAGCTGCTGTTGTATAATATTTGGCGTCAGGACATTTAACAAAATTCATAATATAGGAAAAAAAACTTAAATAAGTTTCGAGTTTTTTTTTGCATTAAGAAACAACAAGCAGTGGTCATACGTGAACTGAGCAAAATCTTATCGAATACTAACGTGATGTTGTTTGAACCAGTTAGTGTCTCGGTCAGTGTCTCGTTACATAGCCTGCAGTTTATACATGCAGGCGCTTAAATAAATTTTAACGATGAATGCCAAATTGCAGAAAGCGCTTTCCACTCTATCGACGAATTGCTTTGCCGTATAAAACAGAAAAGCCCAGTTAACAGCGTCAGCTTTTACATGGGTGGCGATGTGCCTCGCGCAAAGCACCGCTCAGTAGAGACAGAACAATATAAATTCTCGCAATATAAAGCTTAACCAAAAACGTTGATCGACAAGAGTTACTGTCCCTCTCCCCTCCTTTTCACCCTAATCGGCTGGTGACAATTTTTCTCGTTTCGAAGGTAAAATTAAAAAAATACATTAAAAAACAACTATACATTTCCGACGGGTTTTCTTTCAAGGCGAATATATGGGGGACTCCCCCTACCCCCTCCTACATTCTTGACCAGGGTAGGTTTGGATTTTCACAAAAGTGAAAATCTTGTATCGATTTATTTATATTTGAAGTGGTTTCAAACTTCTTTGAATTAAAAAAAACTTATAAAATCTTGTTTTTCATACATACTTAATGAAAACCCCGTTATTTCTTATTTCAAATGTTTTCACCAATTTTAAATTATAAAATCATGTTTTTCATACATACTTAATGAAAAACCCTTTATTTCTTATTTCAAATGTTTTCACCAATTTTAAAGCTCATCGACTCATGGTTTTTATAGTCTTCCCGTATATGCACGAAGCTTAAAATGGTGACCCTGTTAAATGTAAATTTTTGAAAAACTTTAATTTGACAAGTTTTAAATTAACCGGCCAATCAAATAATGTGTTTCCAAACAACACATTTAACCATGTTTTCCCTTTTAGACTCTAAATGTCAAAAAATCTTTTCTTTGTAGAAGTTCATTTCTTTTTAAATATACCTACGTTAAAATTTCAGTCAGTCAGTCAAAGAAAGAATATATGTATACAGATGATCTTAATCTACAATGCTCAGTAAGAAAGCTGGCAATCATTCATAGCTGATTAACATACAGTCAAAGTCAAAAGTAAGTATACAGCAATTTTTTATCCTTGCAATCACAAATTTCTTATATATATCAAAGGAGTTTACAAATGGTTTATACGCCACAGAAAGGCTTATTATGATTGTTTTTATGAGTTTTTGTTACATTTGCAAATATTCATATTTATAAGGTTTTATTCGCCATTTACCAGAAACAGCGCTGAAAAATTTAGTCAAAAGTTAGTACACAGCAGCACGTAAAAGTCTTTCATCGAATTACAATTTTTGGTAACTTCTGGGGAGATCTTTGCCGATTCTTCGGACAGAGCTGACATTAGACCTTCCTTTGAAGAAATGGTACGTTTTCGAATGTTGCGGTCCAGTATTTCCCACAAGTGTTCTATTAGGTTAAGGTCTGGGGACTGTGGTGGAGAGCTTAACTGTTTTGGGGCATTGTATAGCAGCCATTCACGGACTGTTCTGGCTGTATGCTTTGGGTCATTGTCTTGTTGGAAAACCCATGGCATCGTCAGTCCTAATTGCTGCGCACTAACTTTCATATTGTTCTTTAAAATGTCAAAATAGTGCAAGTGGTTCATTGTTGAGTTGATGAAAACCAACTTTCCAGTAACCGCGGCCGACATACACCCCCAAACCATTACTGAACCTCCACCATGATTAACTGCTGACGTGAGGTTTTCGGGTTGTAGTTCGCTGTTAGCTGTTCTCCAGACCTTACCACTTCTTTTTGCGCCATAAGTCTCAAATTTACTTTCATCGCTAAGAAGCACATTATTCCAATATGTCAGCGGCTCGTTTTTGTGGGTTTTTGCGAATGAAACACGCTTTTTGCGATTGGCAGCAGATATACATGGCTTTTTTCGTGGCACTCGTCCATGTAACCCAGCTTTGTTAAGTACTCTGCGTATGGTGGATGCACTTAGTGGTTGCTGTTCTTCTTGGGAAATGCTTTTTGCAATTACAACCGCGCTGGAATTTGCCGTTTTCTTCACCTGTCTTACCACCTTCCTTCTTACCGCTTCCCTTAATGCACTTGGTCAACCCGATCGGGGAGCGGTTTTGGTGTTACCCCGCAAGTTGTATCTTTCGATTATTTTCTGAACCGTGGCTCGACTTATTTTTGCAATTTTTGCAATCTCACCCAACGACTTGCCATCTTTTTGGTGTTGAACAATTATATTTCGCATTTGAACCGGAAGATCTTTTCCACGAGCCATTTTCGCATAAATATCACACAACGAGTTGCCGCGAAGTGAACAAATTATTCCCTCTGACTTTGTTTTATATACATTTTTACAAAATTTTACAAAGCCTATTTACAAAGTACATTTGTGTGCAAGTTAAACAAGTGTATAAAAATTTTTTACTCATATTTTTAGAAGATCTTCTGTTTGATGACGTATAAAAGTTGACAATCAATTATTTTCGCGAATGCGACTTAAGGCATTTAAATGTTGAACTATAAGACATTTATGTATGCATACAACAATTTTATGATATGTTCTTACATATAGATGCAATTTGTGATTATAAGCATAAATAACTGCTGTATACTAACTTTTAACTCTGACTGTATATCCACACTTAAGGCTTGATTACACGTAATGAGTAGAGTGAGAAGACAGCAACTCGAACGAGTACTCGTTTCGTCTAAACAGTAAGGCGAGTTGCTGATTGAGTCAGTGACCGATGAAAGTGGCGAGAGAGTCACTAAAATCATGTTACAATAACATTGTACAGTCATTGTACCATGGGCCGTTTGAGCGAAGTTTCAAGTCTAGTGTAGACTCTGCTTTGGGCAGTCGTTAACAAGAGCCGAAGGGAGGCACACCAATTTTTAAATATATATATATTGAAATAAAGTAAACGTTTTGTCAAGTCCGGAGTTGGCTTTGTTCCTGTCGTCCACACTAAGCTATATCAAGTTATCGAAACTTAATAAACTATTTTCTTTTGTTAAAGCCAAATCCTGAATGAAAATAGAGTTTAATCGTAGATCTCTTTAAAAAATTTTCCAGTGTAAGAAATGTTTCAGAAGCAAACTCCATTGTGGCTGAGTTTTTAGATAAAGGAAATTATGTCACTGCAGTTTTGTTTGCTATAATTGTTTTTCCATCTGGTTGCTTTTAAACTAAATTGAATGAAAAGTGCTCGTTGAAATTTTGCAAATAAAAATAGTAAAATCATAAAGATTGGATATGAGTGCAAATAATCGGCTGGGGGATTCTACGGTTTCCGTGGCGCCGCCATTTGATGATGTTTTTAGATAGATTGACCGAAAATAAATCGAAAATGAAGAATAAAATTTTCCGAAATCTCGCTTCGTTTTCGAGATATCGAGGTTCAAAGTTAAATTCGCAACGAATATGAATTCAATGTATATAACTGTAGATTTACCGTTATATGCAATCTTACGCGAACAATATCACAGAATTATGAAGGTTTTGCTTAAGAACGATCTTTCGCTATGAAAGGATTTGAACAAAAAATACTGTGCACACCTGACTGTTGCCTGATGTAGTGGTGACTCTCATGAGGTTTATTTTTTTAGCGCACGGCCGAAGGCCGGGCACTTGGGAAAAACTTATTGCCAAGAAAACTATGGCTTTCGGGAAAACTGTATGCACCTTTGGGATTGCGAAAAAAAAGCGCTGATCTGATAAGATTGCATATAACATAATGGTAAATCTACAGTTATATACATACATTGAATTCATATTCGTTGCGAATTTAACTTTGAACCTCGAAAACGAAGCGAGATATCGAAAAATTTTATTCATAATTTTCGACTTATTTTCGGTCAATCTATCTAAAAACATCATCAAATGGCGGCGCCACGGAAACCGTAGCGATACGCATACGCTACGTCCATGGTGCATTCCACTTCTGCAGGAGCAAAGACCGCAACTTGTTCTCGCAACATCGTTCTGACAGCAAATCCGTCGATCTTTTACGGCTGTCACGCTTTTCGGCCAGCACAATCATGTCCAAGCACCACAAGGAGTTCTGCTTCGGCCGCTACGACATCATCGGCTTCGACCTGGATTGCACTTTGCTGCGCTACAACCTAAACGAGATGGTGCAGTTGGCGTACGACGAGTTGTGCCGTTACCTGGTGGAGCAGAAAGGCTATTCGAGCGTGCTGCTCGAGCAGCGTTTCAATGGTGGTTTCTTGCAGAAGGGCTTGGTGTTGGACACGGAGAAGGGCAACATTCTCAAGCTGAGCAGCAAAGCAGCTGTGCTGCGTGCTACCCACGGCACCACGCCCATGACAGCAGCGCAGATCGTCGAGGCGTACGGCGCTGACCGAACCTGGAGCGTTGCTGAGCAATTCTTTAAGGATCCGCTGTCCACATGGAACGGTCCGCTGTCGGAGCAGGTACGCGCTTTGCTCGACTACTTCGACTATGCGGTGGCGCTGGTGTTCGCGCAGCTGGTCGACATGGCCGACCAGCAATCGGCTGCGGAGGGGCGCACGCGGCCGGTGTCGTACACAGTGTGGCCGGACATATTGTCGGGCCTCATAGAGCTGTACACGCGTGACAATTTCGCGAACGGACGCAGCGGCTTCTTCAATGCTATACGAAAGCAGCCTGAGCGCTACCTGCTGCACACGAGCAAAGCGGTGATCCGAATGCTGCAAAACTTGCGCACCTCCGGCAAGGCGATCTTCATGCTGACCGGTTCCAATATAGACTTTGCTAACTTTACGGCTAGCTACGCATTGGGTCCCAACTGGCAGGAGCTGTTCGACTGTGTTGTTTGCTTTGCCAAGAAGCCGGGCTTCTTCACGCAACAGCGACCGTTCTTGCGCATTAAAAATCTGGCCGAGGTACCTGGTAGCGAGGTCAAGCTGACGGACACGCTTCTACTGAACAAAGAGTACACGCAGGGTAACTGGGTGCAACTTCGTGCAGCACTGGCGCACAAGTTGGGCAAAGCGCCAAATGTGGTACGGTGCCTGTATGTAGGTGACAATCTCATTCAGGACGTTTACACGCCCGTCAAGCATCACGACTACGACGCGGTAGCCGTTTGCGAGGAGTTGTTGGTCGAAGACGGCAAGAGTACGGTCCACTACGAGTACAGAGATATGGTGGCTTCGCCGCTCTGGGGCTCGTACTTCTACGAAGATCAGGAGCCGACACTGTGGGCGCACATCATCGCCAAATATTCTCAGCTCTGCATACCGACGGTGGACACGTTGGCCGTCGAGGTGCCGCTGAGACACGAGTTCTTTAGCGAAAATCCGGAGGGATACTTTCCCAACCCACCAACAGTGCTCATTCCGTAGAGCTGAGCAGAGTATCTCGAAATTAAAAACTCGAAATTTCTCGAAAGTTTGGAGCACAATCGCTTATTTCATGCTCAATTTTGCACACACAATATATATGTAATTAGTGCAGTAAGAGTAAAAAACTGAAAAAGTTCTCGAAAAATCACTTGCAAAATTTCTGAATGTAAAAAACAATTATTGGTTGGCATAATTAAGCATATAAATATTGTAATAAAAATAATATTTTCCCAAAAAATACGTGTAACTAATGTTATTGGTGTGTAATATTGTTGGGGCCTTTGGTGTAAACACGCTGTTATTTATTTATTTATTTTTTCAATCACCATATACTACTGAAATAAAGTTATGACTAATGCCCCGTTCTGACTATGTCATATATGGTGTAATTTGTAGTCAGTTAAATGAGAACGGGTTGTCATATGGTGTCATTTGCGTTTGCTTGCATGTATGACTACGATTTGCCATACAAAACGGCAATCAAATGAAAACGATCGAATTTGTGTCGAACGAACGATTTGACTACGTTTGATGAGAAAACAAAAAATGTCAACATGCTGGCAAACCTTGTTATACGCATAGTATAATAATAAAGTAGTCTATTCAAAGACAGTACCCCTAAAGCATAGTGAAATAAATAAAGTGAACCAGGTTCTGACAACTCTCTTGAATCGGCATGCTTATTTTATGTCACTATATGTCACTATGAAAAAAAATGTCAAATGCTTAGCTCTTTTTTTATTAAAAAATTTTGTTTTCTTGGTGAAACAAGCTGAAAGCAGCTGAACAAACAAAACGCAAGCAAAACGGGGAAATAGATCAAGAAATAGAAGAGGTAGATTTTGCAATTGTATTTTTTATTTTGTAATATGTTGTAATTCGTATAGATACCTAAGTACACAGTAAAATTTTTCAGAAAATGCCGAATACATCTTGCGCACTGTGTCGGACTGCTCATGGGGGTTCGATACCCATGTACGCAGTGCCGTCCAGTACGCAACAAAAAAGGAAGTGGGAGGCAATCTATAAGACAAATTTTGGCACGAAAGCAAGGCTTTGTGCAATGAATTTTAAGGAGAGTGACTTCAAAAATTCAATGGGCAAACGGCGACGACTCCAATTCAATGTGGTGCCGTCGAAGAACCTCCCAGAGTTCTCCCTACAGTAAGTTAACTAAGGGCAAGATTCTTTTGCGAAAACAGCTTTTGGTGTAATGTTTTCTTCAATGAATTTATAACACATGTAACTGTAATAGGTGTGAGCCACAAACTGGAAGTTGTATTGAAACGTCGTCTGGGCTGTCCAACTGTGGTATTATTGAAATGTCTGATGCGGAAATTCCGAAAATAATTTTACGTGGATAGACCAGAAAAATTGTTTTATAAGTGCAGAATTCATTTTAGAATTAAGTATTTAAAAAAATTACTAAAACAGAAACAGTTAAAGCAGAAATGGTTTGCAAATAAAAATATGTTTAAAACTGTTACGTGAACATATTGTTAGTCATTGTATTGTTATTGTTATTCACATTGTTCACATTCAGCGTATATACATATTTGATTTGGTAACATTTCGGGAACAGCAAACTCGAACGGGACAATTCAAAACGAATTGACGTGAAACAAATTTTCAAAGCAATTGACATTTTTTAAGCATGCCTCTCCCTAGCTGGTTCACTTTATTTATTTCACTATGCCCCTAAAGCATGATACAATTATAAAGGTAGTGTATTCCCGATAGGCGTTCTCGCAAAAGCTGTCAACTCGATGCCTTATTGAATTCGAAATGAAAAATAATGTTGCTTTTTTTCGTTTGCTTACGTGCACATGTATTGATAGGCACACGAAAAAAGATTTTATGTTTCAATTAAATCATTCGAAAATGGAAAAATCAAGCTGCACGCTGTGCCGGAAATCGTGGGCGAATAAATATATATTTGTGATATTTTTTTTATCAAAATATGTCCATCTAAAGGTCCATAACTTATCTTGTTTTATCACTTACAGGATACGAATTTTTCCTCTATTTGTGAAATTTTCCCCATCATTATAAGCAACATTCTGTATAAGGCATTGTCATTCTGCCTTTCTCCCGGAATACACTACCTTTATAATTGTATCATGCCCCTAAAGCAAGGTAAATTAATGAGGTATGCTACGTATGGAGCGACGTCTGTCAATGTCTCTCTTGGCACTCTTATTTGTGAACTGATGCCTTTTTTCGTAGGAAAAAGTACTAAATATCAGTATTGATATTTTTTGGTACAACAACCTTTTTTGTACATTTTAGAATAGCATTGAAATAAACATATTTGAAGCGTAATATAATTTATAAATCCAAAACATATGCACATATATACCTATTTGTTTTTTTTTATTGTTTTTTTTGTTCATAAGAGTAGGTAAAAATATGTTAAAAACTTCATTGAACAATATTATACTTTTCATTGCCCCTTTATCATCCTTGCCTTGAAATCCTTGCTGTTTGAACTTTATTTAAAAATTATTACGCTTTGAGTCCTGTTTGTTTTTTTAAATAAATAAAAATAAAATGCCGAAAACCAGTTGCGCTGTTTGCCATACCACCTACGAAGGGAAGGTGGGCATGTTTCGTGTTCCTGCAGACGAAGAGGTGGCCAGGCAATGGAATATGGTATGTGGTGGACGTCTCAAACAATACTCGAAATTGTGCGAAAAACATTTCAAATTAGCCGATTTCAAAGAAGATGCTAAAGTGCGTTTGAGACTGAAGCCATATACCATTCCTTCCTTGCATTTGCCTCAACCAAGTCAAGGGCAACAGGTTACATCGTGAGTTATATAAATTTTAATATCAAATTAGTAGTGATTAAAGATAAAGCTTGCTGTTTACAGAGCAAATCAAAGGATTCTAACAGGTTCGGGTGTTTTGGAAAAGCAAAATAACTATAACGACAACAACAACAACGACAATTTTTCCACAAATAAGGGAATCGAAACAGAACCGTAAGTTCAAATTGGTCAAGTTCTTATCGGTATAGCATTCGCCTCACCTTGGAGGAATTCTTTTCGCAGCTTACCTCAAATTTTCGGACTTGTGAAAGCCTCGCAAACCCAAAAAACGTTTCTTATTACGTGCAGCCTTTGTGATGATGAGTTTACCATTTCGGAATGGTATTCCTTTGCTTTGCATATGAAAACTAGCCACAGTTGCATGCTTGATGGGTGTGTGAAATCGGTTTTTGGTTAGCACATGGTAATTAATGTAAAACAAATTTGTGTTTTAGGAGTCTTTGCCAAAACACGGGCAAGAAATTGGTTGAAAGCGCAACTCAAACTATGTAAGCAAATTAATACTACTTGCATATTTGATTTGATTTTATCAAGTAAAGGTTCACAGGAACGAGGCGGTTGTTGCAGATGGTATGGCTTTAGAAAATATCGAATTAAAGCAAAGCATTGGAACCCTCAGGCAGCAAACAACCATGATCCGAAATAGGCTTGAGCAAATATTCACTGAAGGGCAAATGCGTAGACTGTACGATTCAGATAGAAAGCTTCATTGGTGTTGGGAGGACATATCTTCCGCCATCGCATTGCATGCCGCTGGGCCAAGAGCGTACCGCCGCTTGTTGAATAAAGGCTTTCCGTTACCATGCGTCAGCACGCTGAATAAGTGGGTACAAAAAGTTGATTTCAGCGAGGGAATTTTGCACAATATCATACATCTCATGGGAAAGAATGACTTTTCACAAACTGACAAACTGTGCGTGTTGAGCTTCGATGAGATGAAGGTAGAAGCAACGTACGAGTTTGACCCTTTTATTCATGCCGTCAGAGAGCCGAAAAACTACGTGCAAGTGGTAATAGCCCGTGGCTTGATAACTTCCTGGAAGCAGCCGCTGTTTTACAATTTCGACACAAAACTTTCACGTGCAATTTTAAATAATATAATCAGATGTCTCCATGAAGTTGGCTTCGTAGTAGTGGCCATAGTATCAGATATGGGCCCAAATAACCAAGCGCTATGGAAAGAATTGGGAGTTTCCATCTGTAAGAGGTTTTATTTTCATACTTTTATTATTACAATATATTGATTATATTTTCATACTTAGACAAAACATGGTTTCAACATCCAAATATTCAAGATCACAAAATTTTTGTATACGCTGACGTACCTCATCTTTTAAAACTGATTCGAAATCATTTTATTGATGATTTATATTTGAAGGCAAAATTATAACAGTACAAACTATTAAGCAAGTTCTAAATTACACGTCGTCCTCAGAAGTTTCAATAGCTTTCAAGCTTTCTGAGGAGCACTTAAATCCAAGAAATGCGCATAGGCAAAAAGTTAAACTCGCGGCTCAACTCTTTTCCAATACAACAGCAAATTGCATACGGCGTTGCTATACTGATGGGAAAACGCTATATAATCCCGTCGAATGCGCTGAATTCATCCAAATTATAAATGATTGGTTCGATCTCCTCAATTCTCGGCTGACGTCTCCAAATTTAAGTGTGTTTAAAAAACCCT
The DNA here is from genome assembly GCA_963971225.1 of Melieria omissa. Taxonomy (NCBI): domain Eukaryota; kingdom Metazoa; phylum Arthropoda; class Insecta; order Diptera; family Ulidiidae; genus Melieria; species Melieria omissa. The sequence continues at coordinate 105,647,201 of OZ020268.1, read as the reverse complement.
TTGGAATGGCCTTAGAGGAGCAGAAAGAAATGTTAAGCCGAATGTCGAAGCTTATGGCAAGTCCTCTGCTGCCTAATAAGACGGCACTCGCGCCATTCCAGAAGGGCATTTTAATCACAAACAAATCACTGGAACTTTTATACAACGAACTTCAGGAAAAATACAACATAAAATTCATCGTGACGAATATATTGAACCAAGATTTAGTGGAGCACCTCTTTGGAACAATCAGAAGTGTGGGCGGCCTGAACGATCACCCGAGTTCACTCCAGTTCAAATATCGGTTTAGGAAATATTTATTTGGTATATAAAAATCTTGTTTCATACTATATTACATTGTCCGACATAACTTCGCACACATGGTAAAGTGCAAACTAGTGTTATTTATATGCGCTCTTAACACGTGAACAGTCGGAACCAGTGAAGTTATTAGCGAACAATTGTTTAATTAAATCGTTTTTAATTACAGCGCGAAATACCGAAATTTTAAGTTCAGCTATGAATGTGGAGCCAGACGACACGCCATGGTTCAAATTAACAGCAAATCAACTTCAGGAAAATAACTCGGCAAATGTTGTGCAACCATCTTTTCAAGACTCTTCAAAATTCAACGTTACTAGACAATGACGAAAACGAACTTAACATAGACTTGACAAACGAATTTGACAGTTTCTACGAGGACGGATTGGAATATTTGGCGGGATATATTATTCGAAAATTAAATTTAAATAGCGTTCAAGCAATTCAAAGTGGGACTTGGACATGGGTGAACCAAGTATCCCAGGGTGGGCTTCTCAAGCCATCTAGTATATTTTTAAACAAAATTAAACAATTAGAAAAAATTTTTGTGGAACTAAATGGAGGCAAAATTCTATGTATTAAAAATTTATGTGATTATCTCTGCGATTCTTCAAAATTTGTTGGACTTTCTGATGATGTAAAAAAACTCTTTTTTAAATGCCGAATGTTTTTTAGAATAAGACATTTAAACAAGAATTTTAAAAAAACTCAACTAAAAAAAAAATTTTTCAATAATAAAAAAATTTCAAAAACTGTTTTATGAAAAATTACCTTCTATTTTTATTTCTATTTGAATGCATTGAATTAAAAATATAAACTTTTTGCTACACAAAATCAATTGTTAGCACATGACGTTTTTGTCTTAGGAACAAATACTGAATGTTGCAACCAAACATTTGCTACTAAGTGAAAGTAACTCTGATTTTGACATAACCCGCACTCTTATTTTGAAGTCTCTCCATACGTAGCATACCTTGTTAATTTACCTTGCCCCTAAAGTACCTCTATTTCGATTGACAAATATTGTCAAAAAAGTCATCAGCAGAGTAAACAAAATTGTATTAAAATATACCTAAGCATTTTCCCTTTGCTTTTAGTACGATTTTATTTGAATGAAGTTGCGTCTGTGGTTGAACATTTTTTGAACTGACAAATTTCAGACATCAAAATTGAATTGAATTTAAAAAAATTTTGTTTTCTTTGAGCGGGAGAGTTTTGATTAGACTACTTTATTATTATACTATGGTTATACGCATTTGACGACATAGGACGAACATGACATATATGGCAGTGTTTGTCGTCAGTGAATATGTGCAAGTTAAACAAGTGTATAAAAATTTTTTACTCATATTTTTAGAATATCTTCTGTTTGATGACGTATAAAAGTTGACAATCAATTATTTTCGCGAATGCGACTTAAGGCATTTAAATGTTGAACTATAAGACATTTATGTATGCATACAACAATTTTATGATATGTTCTTACTAGGCATCGCAATCCCGGGATCCCGGGATCCCGGGATCCCGGACTTTTTCCAGTCCCGAAAATCCCGGGATTCAAATTCTTTTATCCCGGGATTTTCGGGATTGCAAAAGATGCTTCAAAGTTCAAATGAAATAAATTTTAAGGCACAAAAACCCAATTCCTTATTTGAGGGAGAAGGGAGGGGATAGAGTGCGTCTTTTGCAAAAGGCTTATGATTATTTACTAAGCATTCAACCAACAAGTGTTGAATCTGAAGGATGTTTCTCTTCAGCAGGGTTCATTTGAAATAAATTTCGCTCTAGATAAGAGAACAAAACACTTAATGCCTTTGCATTTTTAAGATCTCAGTTTTTAGTTAATCAAAACGCTTAACTTTTTTATCGAAATAATCGAAGTAAAACTAAAAGCACAAACAAATTAACTATTTTATTTTTTTTATCAAATATGCATATATATGCACTTTATGATACATCGGTTGCAAAGTAATAAGTTATGTTTAAGTGTCATTTTTGGATAAAACAAAATGCTATGAAACTGAAGTTAAATGTCAAATGAAAAACTTTTAAGTTAACTCTTCAATTCCCAACCTGTAGGTGACAGATGCTTAATATTTGTTTTCCTACCACATAGGTTTTTATTTTAAAATTCTAACACTTGTATAGCAAAGTCAATTAGTAGTACTTGTTTATTTAATTTTCCTACCAACACTAGCGATACGTCATTTGTAAAATTTATTCATTTGTTTCACGCGTAATTAAAGCAGTGCGAGTTTGTGTGGTTTCTTTCAATATAAAAATGAGGGTAGTTTAAACATTTTTTATGTATTTTTTTGTCTTATCCAAACGTATCTAAGCTCCTTTATTTAAAAAGAAAATTTTCTTTTTCACTATTTTGGACATGGGAATTGAAGGGTTAAACAAAATGTGATTAAATTCAAGATACAAAATCTTGAAACTACCCAAATGTGATTAAAATGTGTCCATTTTTATGATAAATATATTATAAACAAGTATTTATGCAATTCGGGAAAATTGTTTTATTAAAAAATTTGTTATATGAATCCCGGGATTAAATCCCGGGATCCCGGGATTTGACTTTTCAATCCCGAAAATCCCGGGATCGCAAAATGGCAAAAAATTGCGATCCCTAGTTCTTACATATAGATGCAATTTGTGATTATAAGCATAAATAACTGCTGTATACTAACTTTTGACTCTGACTGTATATCCACACCTAGGCTAAAAACATAGTGGAGCGGCGAGCAAAGCGTAGAACGATCCATAAGGCATTTTTTGCGAACCTTGTCGGTCATCGACGCCCTAAATGACTTCAATGCAATAGTTATGGTAGTAAAATACATGCAATCTTGCCGAAATCTATTTTAACAGCTTCTAAACATTCCATTTATAGAAGTCATAAAGTCTCAAGCTCATCACTCCCCCCGTATTGAAATGCCGCATCTTTTAAAACGCCATAGGTCCCTACGGACCTTTTTGGGCATCGGAGTGTTAAAAAAGTGTGTGAACAAAAACAAAAATTAATGTGGATGGATTGATAAGCGCAATATTCGCAAAAATTCCTTATGGATCGCTCTACGCTTTGCTCGAAGCTTTGTTCTTCGCTTTGCTCGCCGCTCCACTATGTTTTTAGCCTTAGTCACAGAAAACTTTGTTTAGACTTGCAATCTTCTAAGAAGATTCACAAGTGTCTCTCTCTCGGTGTTTATCATTCTATAACCTCTTGTTATTACTTGTACTTGTATAAACGTCATCAACTTAGAGCACTGGTTATTTACAAAAGTAAATACAGATTAGGCAGATTGAAGAAACTATCATTAGATGCAAGAATATGCTATAAAAATTGCCGGAAATAGTCGATCATAACTAAGTAGTAGCTCAACTTTCAAGTTGTGCTAAAGTTCTTTCGGATCCTGACCTGAATTGCCGTGAAACAAGTATCTATAAATTGATAGCTCGATTTTTGTTATCCTAGTCCATTCAAAATCGGTGTATACAAACAGCTTGTTGGTGTTAGATATATAATTATAATTTGCAGGTTAAAAATAAAATAAAACAACTTCCACCGCCAAAATATAAAGTTTTTTAATTACTTAAAAAGATACAATAACAATTTACCATTCATTCCACAATTCGATGATAGTATCTACTTGAAACGAAAGAGATTTTTCTTTTTAATAAAGATGCCATTTAAAAGGTTAAATAAAAACATTGTAAAACATAGAACAAAATCTATAACCCTAACAATAATAATAACATTGATAAACAATATGTGGAGCATTTCACAATAGCACAATAACAAATACCATTTTGAACACGTCATAAAATCGCAATCGCGGCATCCGCCATAGCTCAGCAAAATAACAATGTTCCTCTAGCAAACTACACCTACACTTATTCACACACACAATGCATGCGTCACTTCAATGTGCCTACAACGCCAGATTCAATGTATTCCGCCAGCTACTACTGCCAGCGATAGCCGCCGAGGCGTTTACAAAAATGCATAATATAGCTGAAATCGCTATTTCTTGCGTTGCATAGAAATCGAAGACAGCAACTCGAACGAGTACTCGTTTCGTCTAAACAGTAAGGCGAGTTGCTGATTGAGTCAGTGACCGATGAAAGTGGCGAGAGAGTCACTAGAATCATGGTACAATAACATTGTACAGTCATTGTACCATGGGCCGTTTGAGCGAAGTTTCAAGACTAGTATAGACTCTGCTTTGGGCAGTCGTTAACAAGAGCCGAAGGGAGGCACACCAATTTTTAAATATATATATATTGAAATAAAGTAAACGTTTTGTCAAGTCCGGAGTTGGCTTTGTTCCTGTCGTCCACACTAAGCTATATCAACGCATATAACGGTAAATCTACAGTTATATACATTGAATTCATATTCGTTGCGAATTTAACTTTGAACCTCGATATCTCGAAAACGAAGCGAGATTTCGGAAAATTTTATTCTTCATTTTCGATTTATTTTCGGTCAATCTATCTAAAAACATCATCAAATGGCGGCGCCACGGAAACCGTAGAATCCCGTAGAATCGTAGAGCCGATTATTTGCACTCATATCCAATCTTTATGATTTTACTAATTTTATTTGCAAAATTTCAACGAGCACTTTTCATTCAATTTAGTTTAAAAGCAACCAGATGGAAAAACAATTATAGCAAACAAAACTGCAGTGACATAATTTCCTTTATCTAAAAACTCAGCCACAATGGAGTTTGCTTCTGAAACATTTCTTACACTGGATAATTTTTTAAAGAGATCTACGATTAAACTCTATTTTCATTCAGGATTTGGCTTTAACAAAAGAAAATAGTTTATTAAGTTTCGATAACTTGATATAGCTTAGTGTGGACGACAGGAACAAAGCCAACTCCGGACTTGACAAAACGTTTACTTTATTTGAATATATATATATATAAAAATTGGTGTGCCTCCCTTCGGCTCTTGTTAACGACTGCCCAAAGCAGAGTCTATACTAGTCTTGAAACTTCGCTCAAACGGCCCATGGTACAATGACTGTACAATGTTATTGTACCATGATTCTAGTGACTCTCTCGCCACTTTCATCGGTCACTGACTCAATCAGCAACTCGCCTTACTGTTTAGACGAAACGAGTACTCGTTCGAGTTGCTGTCTTCGATTTCTATGCAACGCAAGAAATAGCGATTTCAGCTATATTATGCATTTTTGTAAACGCCTCGGCGGCTATCGCTGGCAGTAGTAGCTGGCGGAATACATTGAATCTGGCGTTGTAGGCACATTGAAGTGACGCATGCATTGTGTGTGTGAATAAGTGTAGGTGTAGTTTGCTAGAGAAACATTGTTATTTTGCTGAGCTATGGCGGATGCAGCGATTGCGATTTTATGACGTGTTCAAAATGGTATTTGTTATTGTGCTATTGTGAAATGCTCCACATATTGTTTATCAATGTTATTATTATTGTTAGGGTTATAGATTTTGTTCTATGTTTTACAATGTTTTTATTTAACCTTTTAAATGGCATCTTTATTGAAAAGAAAAATCTCTTTCGTTTCAAGTAGATACTATCATCGAATTGTGGAATGAATGGTAAATTGTTATCTATATCTATTCTATATATCTATGTATATAAACATGAATCATGGTTCGTTCGGCTGCTTTAAACTTGAAAACAACTGGACCAACTTGGATACTTCCTTCGGCGGGTTTGTTTGAAATTGTTACGTGAAGGTTTAGGAAAAAAGAAAAGTCGGGAAAACGAGGCGTGGCACTACAAGAATACATTTTTAGACAATGACTTTAGAACCATAAGTCACACATCAACTAAATTTGGTACAAACTTAGTACAGTAGCGACTCGGTAAAAGCAACCCTCGATTTGCGCAACTCCTCGATTATCGCAACCACCGAATTTTATACATTATAGACTCAGTAAAAGCAACTGCTGCCGAAAAACCTCAATAATCGCAACTTTTTCTTCATCTTATTTTCTTTTTGTGCAGTAGTGTCAGTTGATGTCCCGTTTCTCTCTCTCGTTTCTTTAAATCAGTAAACTAAATTGTTATCAAACTGTTTTGTTAATTAAAGCCTTTTTATGAAATGTTTGGAGTTCTTGTTTCTGTTTGATTTTTCTTAAACTCAATGAATGTGATTAGTTTACGTTCTTTTTTTTTTTGTAATACAACAAAATATGAATAAAATTATCTATAATGAATTCTAATGAAACCCTTATAAAACTTTGTGAAATTTTCAAATTTTCATACAAAAATTTAGACTCGATAATTGCAACAAATTCGGTAGTTGCAACTGCCTCTGTCATTAATCGGTTGCTTTTACCGAGTCGCTACTGTATTTAATCATGTCCTTCGACCGAGGGAATGGACCCACCCCATTGAACAAGGGGATGTGGCCCATATAACTAAATTCTTTTATGTGGGACAGCTGCGGAATTGCGACTGGCACACAGGGCCGGATTAACAAGTAGGCAGAATAGGCAGTTGCCTGGGGCCCCCGATTTTAGGGGCCCCCGAAAAATGAAAAAGACTTCTAAAATTTTCTTACAAACATACAATTCTAGAGAGTGAAAGAAAAACTCTCCGTCCTAATGACGGAAATGCTCCAGAAGTAGAATTTTCGCCTCGCGATGATTTTAGGATAAAAGGTTTCCTCGAAATCATCGACAATCTTCACAGGGAAATCAAACGACGTGCGAAAGTGTATATGGAAGCTTCAGAGAGATTTGCATTTCTCATCAACTTTTCTCTAAGTGATGGAGACCTCCACGAAGCTATAAATAACTTAGTTCGTTTTTATTTTAGAGATTTGGAAGAATTTTTCATTGAAATGAAACAATTCCAAAGTTACGTGAACTCCAGATCACTGATGCACAACAAACTCATAGTCATTTGTATAAGATTCTAATGGAAGATCAATTAGCCGATGTATTTCCTAACACAGAAATAGCTCTTCGGATTTTTTTAACATTAATGATCACAAATTGTTCTGCCGAACGATCCATCTCGCAATTAAAAAGAATCAAAGCTGCTGAAAGAGCTACAACGCGACAAGAGCGACTCGAGATGTTAGGTAACACTTCGTTTAATAATGTGTGTGACTGACACATAGATGGCGGCACTAATACTAAATCAATATTTTTTTTCAAAATTGTGAACCTTTTGAGGCTTACTGTCAAAATTATATGTCAATCCGACCATTAGTTTACAAGTTACAGTGCATTAAGTGACACTACTTTTGAGTTTTCAAAAAAAATGAATTCAAAGCAATTCCGTGTGCTGATTTATCATTGTTTTTTAATGAAAAAAAATACTTTTTAATGCCAGGAATGGCTTGAAAGACATTATTCGGACTCTGCTCCATCAAAAAGAACCATTTGTTATTGGTATGCCGAATTCAAACGTGGTCGTACAGACACCGATGACATTCCATCTACTGGACGGCCAAAGGACGCTGTTATTCCGGAAAACGTTGAAAAAACACTGAAAATCATTATGTCCGACCGTAAAGTGAAAGTGGGGGAGATTGCTGACATTCTAAAGATATCAGCAGGCAGTGTACACACCATAATACACGAACATTTGGTTATGAAAAAGGTGTTTTCGAAATGGGTGCCGCGTTTGCTCACACCGGAGCAAAAACAACAACGAATCGATGATTCAAAGAGCTGTTTGGACATGTTTACGCGCAACAAGTCGGAGTTTTTGCGTCGGTACATCACAATGGATGAAACATGGATCCACCATTTCACTCCAGAGTCAAATTGGCAGTCTGCTGAGTGGCATGCAACCGGTGAAAGCCGCCCAAAGCGTCCAAAGGCACAAACATCGGCTGGCAAGGTTATGGCGTCAGTATTTTGGGATGTGCACGGAATAATATTCATCGACTATCTTGAGAAAGGGAAAACAATCAATAGCGACTATTATATAGCGTTGTTGGAACGTTTGAAAGAAGAAATCGCGATTAAGCGGCCCCATATGAAGAAGAAAAAAGTGTTGTTTCACCAAGACAATGCACCGTGTCACAAGTCGATGAAAACGATGGCAAAAATGCATGAATTGTTCTTCGAATTGCTTCCTCATCCCCCCGTATTCTCCAGATCTGGCCCCCAGCGACTACTGGCTCTTCGCAGACCTCAAAAAGATGCTCCGTGGTAAGAGATTTGGCTAAAATGATGAAGTAATCGCCGAAACTAACGCCTATTTTGAAGGCAAAGAAAAATCGTTCTACAAAGGCGGTATCGAAAGATTGGAAAAGCGTTGGAATGATTGTATCTCCCTAAAAGGGGACTATGTTGATGAATAAAAACGAATTTTGGCAAAAAAATGTGTTTTAATTACCCAGTCGGAAATGGAAAGATGAATCAATGCATTACGGAATGCTTATTTTTCGTTGTGGAGTACTCCATATTTCCCTTACGAATTCCCATTACTTTTTTAAGGAAATGGCCGCCTGACGTAAGCATTATTTCGTAAAGTATAAAGAGAATCATATATGCTTACCCTCTCACTTACTATTTTAAATAGAAAGGAATGCAAAGAAAGTGCTCGGAATACTTCGTGCTTGCATTCCAAATACTGTTTACTTTTTCGTATGATAAGGTAATGCGACTTTATAAAAGTGAGCGCATACCAAACATGCTTTACGCATAGTTGAAAAAGTAAGCATGGCACGAACATATGCTTACCGTTTCGCTTACCAATAGCACACAACGTAAGCAGTATGCCTTACAATATAGCTTACAGTGTAAGCTATACGTAATGATTACAAATAAATACTTACTTTTTCCACCTTACATTATGAATGATGTATTCAATGATTGATTTAACTAAAATTTTTATTTAAATTTTTGTAATAAAATTTAATTTAATTCTACAAAACAAATATATATATATTATATATATAAGTATATTTATATATTTATATATCTATATTATATATACTACTTTTTGTAATAAACATTTTTACCATTTCTGTAATTATAAGGTGACTTGTGCCGTGTTTTGTAATTCTCAACTGCTTCATGTGGATAGCGATGGAAATAGATGAGTGTTCAAACAGCCCGCGCAGGATTCGAACCAGGGCCGCTGGCATGAAAAGGCAGCGCTATACCCTCTAGACTATCGGAGCTACTCGGAACATACCTTACTTTTGGAAGCTTATATTTTTTGTATTTTTCATGCATACTTTTCCTTACTTACTTTGTAAGCTTGAAATTGAAGTATTCATAACTTCGCTTACGAATGCCTTACCGGGTAAGCATTTGTGTTCGTTCGGGCGTCGTCGTTTTTTTATATTTTTCATGCATACTTTTCCTTGCTTACTTTGTAAGCTTAAAATTGAAGTATTCATAACTTCGCTTACGAATACCTTACTTCTGTATGTTTCTTTTTCCAGCATACGAAATAAGGCGTAAATCATGCATTACTTTGGAATCACCTTACCAAATTTCCGACTGGGTAGTTAGTCACACACATTATTGAACGAAGTGTTATACTTTGCATTGAGTCAGATTTATTGAACAAAATCGATATTGATGATATAATTGATGAATTTTCCGAAAACAAATGTAGAAAACGACGTGTTTAAAATGTAGATAGTAATTTTATTGATATTATTACATTGTGACAATAAAATTTTTATGAAAGATATAAGTTTGTATTTTTTAATCGAAAAAAGAAGGGAACGGACGTGAAAAAACCCCCGTTGTGGGTTAATCCGGCCCTGCTTGCACAGCATTGAAATTTGGTGTACCGTTGCTTCATAAATATGTCATTCAACTGGTGAGATTTGATCCGCGTTGGACAAGGGGCGTGGCACATTTTTTAGGACCTAACAGTTACGCAGTACACACATATACACATAAGTGAAACTTTGTACGATCTTTCCACTTAGTAGCACATTTCGACCAGAAAAAAGGTGTGAGCATTGGGCAAGGGGGCGTGGTACCGCTTTCATTTTTATACGCATAAATAGTTTGTTCTGCCTGACTAACTAATTGATTGGTTGATTCATAATCGCTCAGCCCAAACCGCTGAAACTAAAAAACATGAAATTTGAACTGTAGATACATCTTGAAGACTGAACCTCCGCTAAGACGGGATTTTTTGAAATTTGAAATGTTGTATGAAGAAAAGTGATTTAATAGACATACTGATTTCGAACTTTCTGAAAATACTCTAGATCAAAAATAATTCGACACGTATTTTTCGAAAATAAAAATTTAACTGGACCAACAATGGGTTAAGATTTGCTTACGGGAAGACTCGAAAAATACATGAACCGATGGGCTTATTGACTTAAAGCATTCTAAACAAAAAAATTTTACACATTATTTTCAAAATCGAAATCTAACTGTATCAACGTCAAGTTTGTAAAGTAAAAACTTAAAAGTTAATATGGAGTAACTGTGAAAAATATGAATTACTGACTTCAAACTTTGTGAAAGTACTCTTAGTGAGAAATAATTTGACACGTGTTTTTACTTGTTTGGAAATCCAAGTCTAACAGGGTCAACAATGGAGAAACAGAATTTATTGAGCTTAGTAAAAGCACCTCAATCGGGAAAAAATTAAAATGTGTTTTTCATTTTTTTTTTTAAATCGAAATCTATCTTGGTAAACTCATGATTAAATGGACCTTTTGACTTCAAAATTGTTGGAAACATTTGACTTCAAAGATAATAGACATACATGTATCTATGCTTTTTTTTTAATCAGATCTGACGGGGTCAACAATGGGTTCAGAAATTGTATCGGGGGAAACAAGAGAGCTTGCGTGCGAAGCTGCGGGGCCCAGCTAGTTGTATCTTTAAAATTTAAAGTAATTAAAAAACTTTATATTTTGGTAAGTAAGCGTTGGAAGTTGTCTTAGTTTATTGTTAACCTGCAAATTATAATTATATTTCTAACACCAACAAACTGTTTGTATAAACCGATTTTTGATGGACTAGGATAACAAAAATCGAGCTATCAATTTATAGATACTTGTTTCACAGCAATTCAAGTCATAAGATGCGGTTAAAAATATGCTTAAAGAGCTTGCGAGATTCTTAAAGCAATTCTCAATAGAAAGAACTTTAGCACAACTTGAAAGTTGAGCCACTACTTAGTTATGATCGACTATTTCCGGCAACTTTTATAGCATATTCTTGCATCTAATGGTAGTTTCTTCAATCTGCCTAATCTGTATTTACTTTTGGAAATAACCAGTGCACCAGTGTTGATGACGTTTATACAAGTACAAGTAATAACAAGAGGTTATAGAATGATAAACACCGAGAGAGAGACACTTGTGAATCTTCTTAGAAGATTGCAAGTCTAAACAAAGTTTTCTGTGACTAAGTGTGGTATATGTTAATCAGCTATGAATGATTGCCAGCTTTCTTACTGAGCATTGTAGATTAAGATTATATATATACATATAACTCTTTGCTTTGACTGACTGACTGAAATTTTAACTGTAGGTAAGAAACGAACTTCTACAAAGAAAAGATTTTTCGACATTTAGAGTCTAAAAGGGAAAACATGGGTAAATGTCATGATGCAATTATAAAAGTGAGATCTTCCTTGACAGCTCGTTTTTGACACTGTCTTTTAGAACGAGAACCAATGTTGTCTAGTACGCATTCAAAAGAAGGGGAAAAACGACGAAGTAAATTAAAAGTTTCAAATACAAATTAATAAATAGATGATTGCAGCAAAAGGTTAAGGTTAGTTTATTATTTTGTGCATTTTATTTGATTTTTTATATTAATTATTTTTATCTTTCTATTTCAAAATTTCCAAAGTATTACAATTTGACTTGCACAGTGTTATCATGTAAAATCTTTCAATAACGCATATGGTATGGTCTGACCCTCAGTAAGCTTAAAGCGCGCTTTGATAAAACAAGTTATTAAGTCCACAAAAGCACTGTCTACACTAATTCTTCAAACTGCCCAAATAAGCAGTTATTAAAGAATTCTGGGACATGCTTAGAAAGTTTAAAAAAAGTGCATATAGCCACGAGAAGCTTCAAGTATAACTTCTGTGGCGACACAACGATTCATTCCAACGAAGATTCTTTCCAAATAGTTATCTACGCTATGTCTCATAAAAGGTGAAAACCGATACTAGATGGACGGCGCTGATCTATGAAAATTTTTCCTGGTGTAGGGAAACTTCAAATCTTGAATCTTCTGAATCAGCAATGGGAGTGAACCTCTCAAGATGTTCCAAACAGGTAGATTTCTACTTACGACATTTGTAAAATGTCATATTTGCACTACTTTAAATTCTATCAAATATAAAAGATAACTAAGAAACTTGATAAGAAAATTACTAAATTTTTCTAGTCTTGTTATGAAATCTTCCATTTGTCGCCCTTGAAGAATTTCTAAATTTAAATCGTTATAGACCCTGCTTCAACGTATGATTTGACATTTTCTTTATTTTATTATTTATGTCTTACAGGTTGATGAAAACCCAATGAAACAAATACCAAAATAAAACTGATTCTAAATGAGGAAATGATTTGTGTGATGGCTTAGGCTCTGGATGTCTGGCTTAGCCTCTGGTTTGGGTGTTGAAACTGAAAGAAATGGAATATCACACTGGATTTATTGTTAAGATTAATGAAGTAATTTGAAAGTGTCAGTCGGCTCATATAACTGTGAAGTCATCGCCGATAAAAGTGCTTTAACTCCAACCTAGTCAGTGCGTCTACGACTCAGCATATCATAAACTTAAAATCACCAATGGATTCATCAGCTTAGTCTATGCCTGACACATCAAAAATATTCTTAGACCTCTTTCTGTTCAATTTGCATCCGTGTAATAAACTGCGAAAGAAAAACAATAAATATACGAACTTATTTTCTATCTCTTGTATTTAAAAATACTTTAAATAATTGGAATTGTGTGTTGGAGAAAAACGTAAGACGAAGAAGTAGTGTTGAGATGAAATGACTTTCTAACAATGACTTTCTAACTCATATCTGCGTAAAAAGTTTACCTATATTGAAGATTCTATCATTTAAAATAATAAGGTTATCTAGTATTTGGTTTTAGGGTATAAGAATGCCACAGTTGGCGGAAACGCAATGGGTCTCTATGTCCTTTGTGTGCTCCCTAACGATTGCATGAAATTCGAAGAATTTCGAATGTGTAATTTGGCCCATTTTATGCATTTAAATAAAAGATGCGCGTTTTGAAAACTTGCATATACCCACATCCCAACCTCAATCAGTGAACTACGAGTAGCACAATATACTACGCAGGGCTCGTATTTGTAAACTGCTGACCACATCGTTATCATAATCGGCAACATTCGACAGAAAAATGATTGTGTTAGATCCATTTCGACTTTTTCTCACTTGATCATGATAGTGATTGGCGGTGTTTTATGACGAGAAAATGAAAGAATGATTTGTATGTGAACGATCAAATATAAACACTGGTATGACGCATTGTGCGACCTAGTGTCTATGATAGCTGCTGTTGTATAATATTTGGCGTCAGGACATTTAACAAAATTCATAATATAGGAAAAAAAATTTAAATAAGTTTCGAGTTTTTTTTTTGCATTAAGAAACAACAAGCAGTGGGCATACGTGAACTGAGCAAAAGCTTATCGAATACTAACGTGGTGTTGTTTGAACTAGTTAGTGTTTCGGTCAGTGTCTCGCAGTGCAGTTTATACATGCAGGCGCTTAAATAAATTTTAACGATGAATGCCAAATTGCAGAAAGCGCTTTCCACTCTATCGACGAATTGCTTTGCCGTATAAAACAGAAGTGCCCAGTTAACAGCGTCAGCTTTTACATGGGTGGCGATGTGCCTCGCGCAAAGCACCGCTCAGTAGAGACAGAACAATATAAATTCTCGCAATAGAAAGCTTAACCAAAAACGTTGATCGACAAGAGTTACTGTCCCTCTCCCTTCCTTTTCACCCTAATCGGCTGGTGACAATTTTTCTCGTTTCGAAGGTAAAATTAAAAAAATACATTAAAAAACAACTATACATTTCCGACGGGTTTTCTTTCAAGGCGAATATATGGGGGACTCCCCCTACCCCCTCCTACATTCTTGACCAGGGTAGGTTTGGATTTTCACAAAAGTGAAAATCTTGTATCGATTTATTTATATTTGAAGTGGTTTCAAACTTCTTTGAATTAAAAAAAACTTATAAAATCTTGTTTTTCATACATACTTAATGAAAACCCCGTTATTTCTTATTTCAAATGTTTTCACCAATTTTAAATTATAAAATCATGTTTTTCATACATACTTAATGAAAAACCCTTTATTTCTTATTTCAAATGTTTTCACCAATTTTAAAGCTCATCGACTCATGGTTTTTATAGTCTTCCCGTATATGCACGAAGCTTAAAATGGTGACCCTGTTAAATGTAAATTTTTGAAAAACTTTAATTTGACAAGTTTTAAATTAACCGGCCAATCAAATAATGTGTTTCCAAACAACACATTTAACCATGTTTTCCCTTTTAGACTCTAAATGTCAAAAAATCTTTTCTTTGTAGAAGTTCATTTCTTTTTAAATATACCTACGTTAAAATTTCAGTCAGTCAGTCAAAGAAAGAATATATGTATACAGATGATCTTAATCTACAATGCTCAGTAAGAAAGCTGGCAATCATTCATAGCTGATTAACATACAGTCAAAGTCAAAAGTAAGTATACAGCAATTTTGTATCCTTGCAATCACAAATTTCTTATATATATCAAAGGAGTTTACAAATGGTTTATACGCCACAGAAAGGCTTATTATGATTGTTTTTATGAGTTTTTGTTACATTTGCAAATATTCATATTTATAAGGTTTTATTCGCCATTTACCAGAAACAGCGCTGAAAAATTTAGTCAAAAGTTAGTACACAGCAGCACGTAAAAGTCTTTCATCGAATTACAATTTTTGGTAACTTCTGGGGAGATCTTTGCCGATTCTTCGGACAGAGCTGACATTAGACCTTCCTTTGAAGAAATGGTACGTTTTCGAATGTTGCGGTCCAGTATTTCCCACAAGTGTTCTATTAGGTTAAGGTCTGGGGACTGTGGTGGAGAGCTTAACTGTTTTGGGGCATTGTATAGCAGCCATTCACGGACTGTTCTGGCTGTATGCTTTGGGTCATTGTCTTGTTGGAAAACCCATGGCATCGTCAGTCCTAATTGCTGCGCACTAACTTTCATATTGTTCTTTAAAATGTCAAAATAGTGCAAGTGGTTCATTGTTGAGTTGATGAAAACCAACTTTCCAGTAACCGCGGCCGACATACACCCCCAAACCATTACTGAACCTCCACCATGATTAACTGCTGACGTGAGGTTTTCGGGTTGTAGTTCGCTGTTAGCTGTTCTCCAGACCTTACCACTTCTTTTTGCGCCATAAGTCTCAAATTTACTTTCATCGCTAAGAAGCACATTATTCCAATATGTCAGCGGCTCGTTTTTGTGGGTTTTTGCGAATGAAACACGCTTTTTGCGATTGGCAGCAGATATACATGGCTTTTTTCGTGGCACTCGTCCATGTAACCCAGCTTTGTTAAGTACTCTGCGTATGGTGGATGCACTTAGTGGTTGCTGTTCTTCTTGGGAAATGCTTTTTGCAATTACAACCGCGCTGGAATTTGCCGTTTTCTTCACCTGTCTTACCACCTTCCTTCTTACCGCTTCCCTTAATGCACTTGGTCAACCCGATCGGGGAGCGGTTTTGGTGTTACCCCGCAAGTTGTATCTTTCGATTATTTTCTGAACCGTGGCTCGACTTATTTTTGCAATTTTTGCAATCTCACCCAACGACTTGCCATCTTTTTGGTGTTGAACAATTATATTTCGCATTTGAACCGGAAGATCTTTTCCACGAGCCATTTTCGCATAAATATCACACAACGAGTTGCCGCGAAGTGAACAAATTATTCCCTCTGACTTTGTTTTATATACATTTTTACAAAATTTTACAAAGCCTATTTACAAAGTACATTTGTGTGCAAGTTAAACAAGTGTATAAAAATTTTTTACTCATATTTTTAGAAGATCTTCTGTTTGATGACGTATAAAAGTTGACAATCAATTATTTTCGCGAATGCGACTTAAGGCATTTAAATGTTGAACTATAAGACATTTATGTATGCATACAACAATTTTATGATATGTTCTTACATATAGATGCAATTTGTGATTATAAGCATAAATAACTGCTGTATACTAACTTTTAACTCTGACTGTATATCCACACTTAAGGCTTGATTACACGTAATGAGTAGAGTGAGAAGACAGCAACTCGAACGAGTACTCGTTTCGTCTAAACAGTAAGGCGAGTTGCTGATTGAGTCAGTGACCGATGAAAGTGGCGAGAGAGTCACTAGAATCATGTTACAATAACATTGTACAGTCATTGTACCATGGGCCGTTTGAGCGAAGTTTCAAGACTAGTATAGACTCTGCTTTGGGCAGTCGTTAACAAGAGCCGAAGGGAGGCACACCAATTTTTAAATATATATATATTCAAATAAAGTAAACGTTTTGTCAAGTCCGGAGTTGGCTTTGTTCCTGTCGTCCACACTAAGCTATATCAAGTTATCGAAACTTAATAAACTATTTTCTTTTGTTAAAGCCAAATCCTGAATGAAAATAGAGTTTAATCGTAGATCTCTTTAAAAAATTTTCCAGTGTAAGAAATGTTTCAGAAGCAAACTCCATTGTGGCTGAGTTTTTAGATAAAGGAAATTATGTCACTGCAGTTTTGTTTGCTATAATTGTTTTTCCATCTGGTTGCTTTTAAACTAAATTGAATGAAAAGTGCTCGTTGAAATTTTGCAAATAAAATTAGTAAAATCATAAAGATTGGATATGAGGGCAAATAATCGGCTCTACGATTCTACGGGATTCTACGGTTTCCGTGGCGCCGCCATTTGATGATTTTTTAGATAGATTGAGCGAAAATAAATCGAAAATGAAGAATAAAATTTTCCGATATCTCGCTTTGTTTTCGAGATATCAAGGTTCAAAGTTAAATTCGCAACGAATATGAATTCAATGTATATAACTGTAGATTTACCGTTATATGCAATCTTACGCGAACAATATCACAGAATTATGAAGGTTTTGCTTAAGAACGATCTTTCGCTATGAAAGGATTTGAACAAAAAATACTGTGCACACCTGACTGTTGCCTGATGTAGTGGTGACTCTCATGAGGTTTATTTTTTTAGCGCACGGCCGAAGGCCGGGCACTTGGGAAAAACTTATTGCCAAGAAAACTATGGCTTTCGGGAAAACTGTATGCACCTTTGGGATTGCGAAAAAAAAGCGCTGATCTGATAAGATTGCATATAACATAATGGTAAATCTACAGTTATATACATACATTGAATTCATATTCGTTGCGAATTTAACTTTGAACCTCGAAAACGAAGCGAGATATCGAAAAATTTTATTCATAATTTTCGACTTATTTTCGGTCAATCTATCTAAAAACATCATCAAATGACGGCGCCACGAAAACCGTAGCGATACGCATACGCTACGTTCATGGTGCATTCCACTTCTGCAGGAGCAAAGACCGCAACTTGTTCTCGCAACATCGTTCTGACAGCAAATCCGTCGATCTTTTGCGGCTGTCACGCTATTCGGCCAGCACAATCATGTCCAAGCACCACAAGGAGTTCTGCTTCGGCCGCTACGACATCATCGGCTTCGACCTGGATTGCACTTTGCTGCGCTACAACCTAAACGAGATGTTGCAGTTGGCGTACGACGAGTTGTGCCGTTACCTGGTGGAGCAGAAAGGCTATTCGAGCGTGCTGCTCGAGCAGCGTTTGAATGGTGGTTTCTTGCAGAAGGGCTTGGTGTTGGACACGGAGAAGGGCAACATTCTCAAGCTGAGCAGCAAAGCAGCTGTGCTGCGTGCTACCCACGGCACCACGCCCATGACAGCAGCGCAGATCGTCGAGGCGTACGGCGCTGACCGAACCTGGAGCGTTGCTGAGCAATTCTTTAAGGATCCGCTGTCCACATGGAACGGTCCGCTGTCGGAGCAGCTACGCGCTTTGCTCGACTACTTCGACTATGCGGCGGCGCTGGTGTTCGCGCAGCTGGTCGACATGGCCGACCAGCAATCGGCTGCGGAGGGGCGCACGCGGCCGGTGTCGTACACAGTGTGGCCGGACATATTGTCGGGCCTCATAGAGCTGTACACGCGTGACAATTTCGCGAACGGACGCAGCGGCTTCTTCAATGCTATATGAAAGCAGCCTGAGCGCTACCTGCTGCACACGAGCAAAGCGGTGATCCGAATGCTGCAAAACTTGCGCACCTCCGGCAAGGCGATCTTCATGCTGACCGGTTCCAATATAGACTTTGCTAACTTTACGGCTAGCTACGCATTGGGTCCCAACTGGCAGGAGCTGTTCGACTGTGTTGTTTGCTTTGCCAAGAAGCCGGGCTTCTTCACGCAACAGCGACCGTTCTTGCGCATTAAAAATCTGGCCGAGGTACCTGGTAGCGAGGTCAAGCTGACGGACACGCTTCTACTGAACAAAGAGTACACGCAGGGTAACTGGGTGCAACTTCGTGCAGCACTGGCGCACAAGTTGGGCAAAGCGCCAAATGCGGTACGGTGCCTGTATGTAGGTGACAATCTCATTCAGGACGTTTACACGCCCGTCAAGCATCACGACTACGACGCGGTAGCCGTTTGCGAGGAGTTGTTGGTCGAAGACGGCAAGAGTACGGTCCACTACGAGTACAGAGATATGGTGGCTTCGCCGCTCTGGGGCTCGTACTTCTACGAAGATCAGGAGCCGACACTGTGGGCGCACATCATCGCCAAATATTCTCAGCTCTGCATACCGACGGTGGACACGTTGGCCGTCGAGGTGCCGCTGAGACACGAGTTCTTTAGCGAAAATCCGGAGGGATACTTTCCCAACCCACCAACAGTGCTCATTCCGTAGAGCTGAGCAGAGTATCTCGAAATTTCTCGAAAGTTTGGAGCACAATCGCTTATTTCATGCTCAATTTTGCACACACAATACTTGACATGCCAAACATTGGCTGTAATTAGTGCAGTAAGAGTAAAAAACTGAAAAAGTTCTCGAAAAATCACTTGCAAAATTTCTGAATGTAAAAAACAATTATTGGTTGGCATAATTAAGTATATAAATGTTGTAATAAAAATAATATTTTCCCAAAAAATACGTGTAACTAATGTTATTGGTGTGTAATATTGTTGCGCTTGGTGTAAACACGCTGTTATTTATTTATTTATTTTTTCAATCACCATATACTACTGAAATAAAGTTATGACTAATGCCCCGTTCTGACTATGTCATGTATGGTGTAATTTGTAGTCAGTTAAATGAGAACGGGTTGTCATATGGTGTCATTTGCGTTTGCCTGCATGTATGACTACGATTTGCCATACAAAACGGCAATCAAATGAAAACGATCGAATTTGTGTCGAACGAACGATTTGACTACGTTTGATGAGAAAACAAAAAATGTCAACATGCTGGCAAACCTTGTTATACGCATTTGACGTCATAGGACGAACATGACATATATGGCAGTGTTTGTCGTCAGTGAATATGACACCATATATGACATAGTCAGAACGGGGCATAAGTCTATTTACAAAGTACATCTTTGTGCAAGTTAACACTAGGATGTGCAACTGGGCTTTTCCAGGCCAATTTTGACTTTGAGTAGTCGCCAAATTGTTTCTTTAGCTCTGATCGCTGAAATATTTTATGCCAACTATCGCTAATGTTTTCTAAACGAAACGGAACTAACAAAAGGTTATTTGCATACATTTTGTAGAACAAACATGACCACTTTATGTATGTAGGCCCTAAGTGGAGCAACTGGGCCTGGCGAGGCCCATAAGCGTAATCAGCTATTCCTACGATTTTCGCGCAGTTAGGCGTGGCATAGACAGCTGATACTTGGCACACGTACTCTATGATAGCTGTGTGACGAAGTAATTATTTGGGGGGATTTCTTAAGAGAGTGGGGGTTGAGGTGCCCCAAAAAGTAAAACTGCTATTTGTATATGGCACAGCATTTAAATGATTTATTTATTGATTAAATTGAAATCAACATAAATAGAGACAGTTTATTCTGCAGCACAGCCATGGCACAAACATAGTTTTTTTACAGAGCCGTGTTCAAGGCACATGAAGTTTTTACATGAGTTACACGAGAAGAAGGTTTTGCGCCGTTTTTTGTCATGTTGAGGCTTACACCATGCACAGTCCTTTCGTTGTTTCTTGTCTGGTCGTGCGGATGTGCTTGGGGCTGGGTAGTAAGCTTGTGTCTGTAATAATAAAGACAGAATTAACAATGCATAATAGTTTATTTTTAATAATTACTTACAAAAACATTAAATTTCGCCATAGCTGCACTGATATTAGGCCAGCGGCTGTTCATTGCTCTATTTTCCATGTGAGGAGTGACCAACTGAGTCGTTAAAAGCGTTAGATATTCACGACGTTTATCCGTTTTGGGTGATCGTTTGAACGAATCGTGAACAATAAAGGATGCCAGGCCAGCAATATCTAATGTTATAAAACATGGAAAGTGGCCAACGGTTTGTGCCACGCTTGCGAGTAGCTACTGAGCATCTGGTCCATAGTATCGACACATGCTTTATTTTCGTTGTAATCCAAAATTTGATAATAATAATAATTGATTGGCACGACAGCCCGCTTACGCGAGACTAAGGCCTAGCTTCCCGCAACCACCCGTGTTGTGCGTGTCAATTTTGTACGCGGGTGGAAGGGACCTACAGTTTTATGCCGGTTCCGAACGGCAGGTTGGGAGCTTTTTCATAGGCAATTTTTACTCTCAGAGGTTTGCCATTTCCAGCTGAGAGGACAGCCACCGAAAGAGAAAACGAGTTTCCCGTTATTTTTTTTAGGTGTTACTACATGCAGTATTCGATCTTGCGTCGCTCTGCATGCGACTCGAAATTTGATAAGGCTTCTTTTATTGGCATTGTCAACTTTGGATACATAATGCTGTGTTGACAGCAAAATTACTGCCTTATTTTTTTTTTTGGCACATATGAGCACAATGAAACTTGCTCGTTGTAATAGCCAAACAATGTTTCCTCCAGTTTACGATTCGTCGACTTTTTGAACTCCTCTGGGACAAACCGTTTATTGGGACGGACAGTTCCTACAATTGCCATTTGCCACATTATTTGAAAGAACATTTTCCAGCCGCAATTTTTGTACCAAACAGATCAAATAAAGGGTTTTATAATCCCCCTTGCGTGCGCCACTGCACGTATTAATTGTAATAGAGTCCCCAAACATGGCTGCTCGTGTTTGAATAATTTTTGTTTAACGGCTTACGTACATTTTAGGTACATTTTTCATATATTTACGAAAACATGTAAAAATTTCATGGGCCTTGAACACGGCTGTGTAAATAAACTATTTTTATGCCATGGCTGTGCTGCAGATAAACTGTCTCTTTTTTTGTTGATTTGAATTTAATCAATAAATTAATTAATTAAATGTTGTGCTATATACAAATAGCAGTTTTACTTTTTAGGGCACCTCAACCCCCCACCCTCCCCCCAAATAATTACATCGACACATAGCTATACTATCATAGAGTACGTGTGCCAAGTATCAGCTGTCTATGCCACGCCTAACTGGGCGAAAATCGTAGGAATAGCTGATTACGCTTACGGGCCTCGCCAGGCCCAGTTGCTCCACTTAGCGCCTACAAACTAGTCGCTCATCCTAGTGTTAAACAAGTGTATAAAACTTTTTGACTCATATTTTTAGAAGATTTTCTGTTTGATGACGTATAAAAGTTGACAATCAATTATTTTCGCGAATGCGACTTAAGGCATTTAAATGTTGAACAATAAGACATTTATGTATGCATACAACAATTTTATGATATGTTCTTACATATAGATGCAATTTGTGATTATAAGCATAAATAACTGCTGTATACTAACTTTTGACTCTGACTGTATATCCACACCTAGGCTAAAAACATAGTGGAGCGGCGAGCAAAGCGTAGAACGATCCATAAGGCATTTTTTGCGAATATTGCGCTTTTCAATCCATCCACATTCATTTTTTTTTTTGTTCACACAAATTTTTGAATAGCAAGGCGAATTCATACCAGGTGATAGCGTAAGGACAGCAACAAAATGTCCATGGTTCAACTACAAGGTTGTAGCAAGCCACCGGCTGATCGTTTATCGCTTCTGTCTAAATCGTCGGTGTCAGCAGTGGTGCGGTATTGCCGCATCGGTTGAAATGAAAATACCTGACTGAAAACAACTGACCTGAGCACTTTTCCCGTTTTTTCACTCAAATACAGCACCGTCTGGCAACAATCACTTTTGTCTGTTTTCAGTTTCTCCCTCTTTCGTCGGAAAATGACAGCTGAATTTGACAGTAGCGATAAACGATCCTACCAACAAAATACATGTGGTTTTTGGTGTTGCGGGGATGCTGTCAAGGCGAACTCATACCAGGTGATAGCGTTAAATGAGGCGAATTGATTTTTTTTTGTGGTGGAAAAGGTCTAGATTGTCAAAGTGCCTGTGTAAAACTTTGACAGTTTAAAATGAAAAAGCAAGCTTTGTTCTGATTGGCTGATTTTGACAATCTAAACCCAGAAAACAAAAACAAAATACATTGAAATTTTGTTGCTGTCCTTACGCTATCACCTGGTATGAATTCGCCTTGGATGCTGTTACCTTGTTTATTGTGCCATGAAAATTTCAATGTATTTTGTTTTTGTTTTCTGGGTTTAGATTGTCAAAATCAGCCAATCAGAACAAAGCTTGCTTATTCATTTTTAAACTGTCAAAGTTTTACACAGGCACTTTGACAATCTAGACCTTTTCCACCACAAAAAAAATCAATTCGCCTTGGCTCGTGACTATGTGCGCTTTGATTCAAAAGCGTTGATTTGTTTTCGTCGTTTTGCTCTTCGTCTTTAGCATGATACAACAATATACAGGTAGTTTCAATGCGACAGATACAAATAAAATTGACAAGTGGTGGCACATAGTCACGAGCAGAGCGAAGAAAGCTGAAAAGAGCAAAGCGACGATTTCAAAATATTTTGTTTTCATCGCTTTGCTCGCCGCTTTGCTCTACTTGAAAATCCAAAAAATTCTGCTATTAAAAAAAGTGTGTGAACAAAAATAAAAATTAATGTGGATGGATTGATAAGCGCAATATTCGCAAAAATTCCTTATGGATCGCTCTACGCTTTGCTCGAAGCTTTGTTCTTCGCTTTGCTCGCCGCTCCACTATGTTTTTAGCCTTAGTCACAGAAAACTTTGTTTAGACTTGTAATCTTCTAAGAAGATTCACAAGTGTCTCTCTCTCGGTGTTTACCATTCTATAACCTCTTGTTATTACTTGTACTTTTATAAACGTCATCAACATAGAGCACTGGTTATTTACAAAAGTAAATACAGATTAGGCAGATTGAAGAAACTACCATTAGATGCAAGAATATGCTATAAAAATTGCCGGAAATAGTCGATCATAACTAAGTAGTAGCTCAACTTTCAAGTTGTGCTAAAGTTCTTTCGGATCTTATGACCTGAATTGCTGTGAAACAAGTATCTATAAATTGATAGCTCGATTTTTGTTATCCTAGTCCATTCAAAATCGGTGTATACATTATAATTTGCAGGTTAAAAATAAAATAAAACGGTGGAAGTTGTTTTATTTTATTTTTAAAACGGTGGAAGTTGTTTTATTTTATTTTTAACTTACTTACCAAAATATAAAGTTTTTTAATTACTCAAAAAGATACAATAACAATTTACCATTCATTCCACAATTCGATGATAGTATCTACTTGAAACGAAAGAGATTTTTCTTTTCAATAAAGATGCCATTTAAAAGGTTAAATAAAAACATTGTAAAACATAGAACAAAATCTATAACCCTAACAATAATAATAACATTGATAAACAATATGTGGAGCATTTCACAATAGCACAATAACAAATACCATTTTGAACACGTCATAAAATCGCAATCGCGGCATCCGCCATAGCTCAGCAAAATAACAATGTTTCTCTAGCAAACTACACCTACACTTATTCACACACACACACGCAATGCATGCGTCATTTCAATGTGCCTACAACGCCAGATTCAATGCATTCCGCCAGCTACTACTGCCAGCGATAGCCGCCGAGGCGTTTACAAAAATGCATAATATAGCTGCAATCGCTATTTCTTGCGTTGGATAGAAATCGAAAAAGCAATGGCCATTCGTGAGCTGAACACAATTTTAAAGAACGTCGGTGTGATGTGGTTGGAGCTTGAAAAACTGACAAGCTTCGCGCAGCAACCGATTAATGTCTCGCTCGATGGCCTACAGTTCGTACATGCGGGCGCTCGAACCGACTTTCGCGATGAAATCCAAAGTGCAGAAAACGCTTTCCACTCTATCGACGAATTGCTTTGCCGTAAAAAACAGAAATGCCCAAAAATGCCTGTGCCTCGCGCAAAGCACCGCTCAGTAGAGACGGAACAATATAAATTCTCGCTGGCCCGTGCCAGACACCAGCTCTTGGTTCAACGATTACTCAAAGCTTAACCAAAAACGTTGATCAACAAAAAAAAAACGTTTTTTTATCAAATCAAAATCGTCAAATTGTCAATCGACGTTGCTGGTTCAGCCAATGTTGTGTTAGGCGTTTAAATGTAGTATACGATGCATTCCAGCCTCTCTCATCGTCGGGCATAGCCCACAGGGTGTTTGTTGCTAACACATCCAAGAACACTCCGTACACATCCACGTTCATTTTTTCATTTACTTCACCGACAGCAGGTCCGCTCTGGTAGTTCGCAATGTTGCTGCCGAACAAGCTGTAGTTTACACACCACGTAAGAGTGCTCAGATAGGAATGAGTGGACATCGTTTGTTTTCCAACTGCCTTTGAGGGTTGGCTCCAATTGAAGGTGCGGGGCTTTGATTGTGAGTCAACGATGAGCATCAATAAAAGCACGGAGACTATGTGCTGGACGTCTTTGACGTCGTATATTTCTCCGACAGAGCATTGCTGCCGTGTGATCTCGTGCTGGATCTGTGACTCGGCCCGCTCATATTTCTCGCAAATTGCTTCTATCTCACGAATGTACGTATTGAGGAGTGGTGTAGGTGTTCGAGCTTTCTCGGCGAATATCTGTAGAAGTGCAACGCACCATAGTGAAATAAATAAAGTGTACCAGGTAGATGACGTACACTTATTTCTCAGAGTAGCAATTGTCAGGGTGTCAATTTATTTGTGTCCGTTCAGTTAACCTTTATTTTTGTTGTCGCTAAAATAGCCCAAAATTTAAAATTTACTTTCAATACTCCAGAAATATAAATTTTTGTTATGTATTTTATGTTCGAAAAACACAGAAACTGCTTTGCCATGCTTTTTTTTGGAGAGACAGCATGTTCTTCCTGGCACGTTATTGCCTTTTTTGTGTCGGTTTTGGGCCAAAACATATTTTCAAACAATAATTTATTTTGAAATTTTTTCATACAGCACAGACGGGTTATGAACTCTGACATTTGTCAGCATAATGACATTAACTGTCAGAAAATAAGTGTACGATGAAGAGAGAGTGTCTGCTATCTGGCACACTTTATTAATTTCACTATGCAACGCACAAGCTGCTATTGAAAATTTTCTCTGTAAAATCGGTCGCGTAATGTCACGATGCGCGAATATGACGTGCTCTGCTTCTCCAATACTCAAATCTATGATATATACCTCGGGTAATCGTCGAGTTAAAAGCTCATACAAATAGTTTGTGGCACGGGCCAGCGAGAATTTATATTGTTCCGTCTCTACTAAGCGGTGCTTTGCGCGAGGCACAGCGCCATCTATGTAAAAGCTGACGCTGTTAACTGGGCATTTCTGTTTTATACGGGAAAGCAATTCGTCGATAGAGTGGAAAGCGTTTTCTGCAATTTGGATTTCATCGCGAAAGTCCGTTCGAGCGCCCGCATGTACGAACTGTAGGCCATCGAGCGAGACATTAATCGGTTGCTGCGCGAAGCTTGTCAGTTTTTCAAGCTCCAACCACATCACACCGACGTTCTTGAAAATTGTGTTCAGCTCACGAATGCCCATTGCTTTTTCGATTTCTATCTAACGCAACAAATAGCGATTGCAGCTATATTATGCATTTTTTTAAACGCCTCGGCGGCTATCGCTGGCAGTAGTAGCTGGCGCAATTCATTGAATCTGGCGTTGTAGGCACATTGAAGTGACGCATGCATTGTGTGTGTGTGTGTGTGTGAATAAGTGTAGGTGTAGTTTGCTAGAGGAACATTGTTATTTTGCTGAGCTACGGCGGATGCCGCGATTGCGATTTTATGACGTGTTCAAAATGGTATTTGTTATTGTGCTATTGTGAAATGCTCCACATATTGTTAATCAATGTTATTATTATTGTTAGGGTTATAGATTTTGTTCTATGTTTTACAATGTTTTTATTTAACCTTTTAAATGGCATCTTTATTGAAAAGAAAAATCTCTTTCGTTTCAAGTAGATACTATCATCGAATTGTGGAATGAATGGTAAATTGTTATCTATATCTATTCTATATATCTATGTATATAAACATGAATCATGGTTCGTTCGGCTGCTTAAAACTTGAAAACAACTGGACCAACTTGGATACTTCCTTCGGCGGGTTTGTTTGAAATTGTTACGTGAAGGTTTAGGAAAAAAGAAAAGTCGGGAAAACGAGGCGTGGCACTACAAGAATACATTTTTAGACAATGACTTTGGAACCATAAGTCACACATCAACTAAATTTGGTACAAACTTAGTACAGTAGCGACTCGGTAAAAGCAACCCTCGATTTGCGCAACTCCTCGATTATCGCAACCACCGAATTTTATACATTATAGACTCAGTAAAAGCAACTGCTGCCGAAAAACCTCAATAATCGCAACTTTTTCTTCATCTTATTTTCTTTTTGTGGAGTAGTGTCAGTTGATGTCCCGTTTCTCTCTCTAGTTTCTTTAAATCAGTAAACTAAATTGTTATCAAACTGTGTTGTTAATTAAAGCCTTTTTATGAAATGTTTGGAGTTCTTGTTTCTGTTTGATTTTTCTTAAACTCAATGAATGTGATTAGTTTACGTTCTTTTTTTTTTGTAATACAACAAAATATGAATAAAATTATAACGAATTCTAATGAAACCCTTATAAAACTTTGTGAAATTTTCAAATTTTCATACAAAAATTTAGACTCGATAATTGCAACAAATTCGGTAGTTGCAACTGCCTCTGTCATTAATCGGTTGCTTTTACCGAGTCGCTACTGTATTTAATCATGTCCTTCGACCGAGGGAATGGACCCACCCCATTGAACAAGGGGATGTGGCCCATATAACTAAATTCTTTTATGTGGGACAGCTGCGGAATTGCGACTGGCACACAGGGCCGGATTAACAAGTAGGCAGAATAGGCAGTTGCCTGGGGCCCCCGATTTTAGGGGGCCCCCGAAAAATGAAAAAGACTTCTAAAATTTTCTTACAAACATAAAATTCTAGAGAGTGAAAGAAAAACTCTCCGTCCTGATGACGGAAATGCTCCAGAAGTAGAATTTTCGCCTCGCGATGATTTTAGGATAAAAGGTTTCCTCGAAATCATCGACAATCTTCACAGTGAAATCAAACGACGTGCGAAAGTGTATATGGAAGCTTCAGAGAGATTTGCATTTCTCATCAACTTTTCTCTAAGTGATGGAGACCTCCACGAAGCTATAAATAACTTAGTTCGTTTTTATTTTAGAGATTTGGAAGAATTTTTCATTGAAATGAAACAATTCCAAAGTTACGTGAACTCCAGATCACTGATGCACAAAAAAGTCATAGTCATTTGTATAAGATTCTAATGGAAGATCAATTAGCCGATGTATTTCCTAACACAGAAATAGCTCTTCGGATTTTTTTAACATTAATGATCACAAATTGTTCTGCCGAACGATCCTTCTCGCAATTAAAAAGAATCAAAGCTGCTGAAAGAGCTACAACGCGACAAGAGCGACTCGAGATGTTAGGTATACTTTGCATTGAGTCAGATTTATTGAACAAAATCGATATTGATGATATAATTGATGAATTTGCCGAAAACAAATGTAGAAAACGACGTGTTTAAAATGTAGATAGTAATTTTATTGATATTATTACATTGTGACAATAAAATTTTTATGAAACATATAAGTTTGTATTTTTTAATCGAAAAAAGAAGGGAACGGACGTGAAAAAAGGGCCCCAAATTGATGGTTGCTTAGGGCCCCGTTGAGGGTTAATCCGGCCCAATAGTTTGTTCTGCCTGACTGACTAATTGATTGGTTGATTCATCATCGCTCAGCCCAAACCGCTGAAGCTAAAAAACATGAAATTTGAACTGTAGATACATCTTGAAGACTGAACCTCCACTAAGACGGAATTTTTTGAAATTCGGGGAGTAAAGGGGTAAAACATGTGTTAAGGTGTTGTATGAAGAAAAGTGATTTAATAGACATATTGATTTCGAACTTTCTGAAAATACTCTAGATCAAAAATAATTCGACACGTATTTTTCGAAAATAAAAATTTAACTGGACCAACAATGGGTTAAGATTTGCTTACGGGAAGACTCGAAAAATACATGAACTTTATTGACTTAAAGCATTCTAAACAAAAAAATTTGACACATTATTTTTAAAAGCGAAATCTAACTGTATCAACGTCAAGTTTGTAAAGTAAAAACTTAAAAGTTAATATGGAGTAACTGTGAAAAATATGAATTACTGACTTCAAACTTTGTGAAAGTACTCTTAGTGAGAAATAATTTGACACGTGTTTTTACTTGTTTGGAAATCCAAGTGTAACAGGGTCAACAATGGAGAAACAGGATTTATTGAGCTTAGTAAAAGCACCTCAATCGGGAAAAAATTAAAATGTGTTTTTCATTTTTTTTTTTTAAATCGAAATCTATCTTGGTAAACTCATGATTAAATGGGCCTTTTGACTTCAAAATTGTTGGAAACATTTGACTTCAAAGATAATAGACATACATGTATCTATGCTTTTTTTTAATCAGATCTGACGGGGTCAACAATGGGTTCAGAAATTGTATCGGGGGAAACAAGAGAGCTTGCGTGCGAAGCTGCGGGGCCCAGCTAGTTGTATCTTTAAAATTAAAAGTAATTAAAAAACTTTATATTTTGGTAAGTAAGCGTTGGAAGTTGTCTTAGTTTATTGTTAACCTGCAAATTATAATTATATTTCTAACACCAACAAACTGTTTGTATAAACCGATTTTTGATGGACTAGGATAACAAAAATCGAGCTATCAATTTATAGATACTTGTTTCACAGCAATTCAAGTCATAAGATGCGGTTAAAAATATGCTTAAAGAGCTTGCGAGATTCTTAAAGCAATTCTCAATAACACGACTTGAAAGTTGAGTCACTACTTAGTTATGATCGACTATTTCCGGCAACTTTTATAGCATATTCTTGCATCTAATGGTAGTTTCTTCAATCTGCCTAATCTGTATTTACTTTTGTAAATATCCAGTGCTCTATGTTGATGACGTTTATAAAAGTACAAGTAATAACAAGAGGTTATAGAATGATAAACACCGAGAGAGAGACACTTGTGAATCTTCTTAGAAGATTACAAGTCTAAACAAAGTTTTCTGTGACTAAGTGTGGATATATGTTAATCAGCTATGAATGATTGCCAGCTTTCTTACTGAGCATTGTAGATTAAGATTATATATATACATATAACTCCTTGCTTTGACTGACTGACTGAAATTTTAACTGTAGGTAAGAAACGAACTTCTACAAAGAAAAGATTTTTCGACATTTAGAGTCTAAAAGGGAAAATATGGGTAAAGGTCATGATGCAATTATAAAGGTGAGATCTTCCTTGACAGCTCGTTTTTGACACTGTCTTTTAGAACGAGAACCAATGTTGTCTAGTACGCATTCAAAAGAAGGGGAAAAACGACGAAGTAAATTAAAAGTTTCAAATACAAATTAATAAATAGATGATTGCAGCAAAAGGTTAAGGTTAGTTTATTATTTTGTGCATTTTATTTGATTTTTTATATTGATTATTTTTATCTTTCTATATAAAAATTTTACCCTAAAGTGAATGTGACATTTAAAAAATAATTTTGTAACTGCGGGACAATTCGACATTGGACGTTTCGTCAAGAAGTTTGTCGCTTATTTTTTCAATTGTGTAATCGAAGGAATAATTCTGTTATACTTTCGATACAGCGAATATACGTTATTTTTTATATTTACATACATATGTATAAATACTACTGGGTTTGAGTAAACTGATCAACTTTGTCACTTTCGTCTCCATTTAGCCAGGAAACCACCATTGGGACGGCACCTTTTCGCAAACGCATTCTTTTGCGGTCCGTTGCGGCAGCTACGAAATCAGCTTCTTCAAAGTGATTTTCGCAAACCCGCGCACATTTACTTAGCTTTACGCCATATACTTAGCTCCACACATTTTTGCGTTGCTCGTTTTGAGGGACGTGGTAGAATTTAGCGCGATTTTGAAGTGCGCTTTGGCACAATGAGCAGCTAGAGCTTGGAATTTTTTTAAATTTGCACAACGGTTTGAAAAATCTGATGTTTTTTGATAAATGAAATGACAGTGATACCAAATTTCAAAATCAATAAAACGACTAAAAAGCACCATTGTTATTTGTATTGCCCGTATGCTGAACTTTTTCCCCCCGTTTTTTTTAAGCAAAAAATACAACATTCTTTTCATCGACGTTTCTATAAGACAGAATGTGAACCAATTTTTTCAGTTTTCTGTCAATTAAGAACTCACCTTTATAATTTCATCATGCTGTGTACTATATGTACACAAACAAATATACAGCAAACACATAAACATAGATATGCAAGGGTGATAGATATCATATAAAGAAATTATTTAAATAATGCGAATGGGTTTTACGAAACAATTTCATTGTCTTCAGGTACAGCGTTCATCTATTTCACTGGGTACACAAAACATTGACATTTTTTGGTCCCATGTGGTTTTGCAACTGCAGCACGTCGCTGGCATTTTTGATTTTCACTGCACTGCACTTCAGTTAAAATTTTGAAATAAATTTTCAATCAAATATTTTTTAATATTTTATATTATGAATGAAAAGTTAAAAATTTGACAGAACAATTTCATTTATGTCAGAATGTAGAAAAAACAAATGCCAGCTATCAAAATAAGAGTACGTAAACAAATAGACGTCACCTATCGGGATGGCTATTATTTGATTATTGGCTCATCGACTCATGTTTTTTATAGTCTTCCCCTATATGCAAAAAGCTAAAAATTGTGACCCTGTTAAATGTTAATTTTTGAAAAACTTTAATTTGACAAGTTTTAAATCAACCGGCCAATCAAATAATGTGTTTCCAAACAACACCTTTACCCATGATGAAATTATAAAGGTGAGTTCTTAATTGACAGAAAACTGAAAAAATTGGTTGACATTCTGTCTTATAGAAACGTCGATGAAAAGAATGTTGTATTTTTTGCTTAAAAAAAACAGGGGGGAAAAAGTTCAGCATACATTTCTATGGGCGATACAAATAACAATGGTGCTTTCTTTTAATCGTTTTATTGACTTTGAAATTTGGTATCACTGTCATTTCAATTATCAAAAAACATCAGATTTTTCAAACCGTTGCACAGTGATTCGTTCCATAGACAAAATTCAAAAAATTTATGATCTCAGAATTTAACGATTTTGATGTCATTTGAAAGGTAAAACTTCAACTAAGAAAACCCCAAAAACTCTGTGCAAAAAATTAATTAGTGACTGTGCAAAACCGGCTTAAAGTTGAAACTTTTTTCTCCAAAAAATTTAAACACATATTTTCTGTGTTTTAGTCTATTGAGTACAAAAAATTTTAAAAATACATGGTTACCAAGAAGTCGCTTAAACTTTCAATATAGAATAAAAAATGATGTGGCCATTTTCGCTTTTGATGTTTTCTCAAAATTTGCAAAGCATAGGCTTTTACTTCACATTTAATTCAAAATATTTTTCTAAATTAAAAATCTGAAAATTGGCAAAACTTAGAGGGAAATATCTAAAAAGTATGTGAAAGTATGTTCCTGGATTTTTTTTTTTTAAGAAGCATTCTTTCTTTGTCGGATAATGTAATTAGATCCTCCGATATCTTCCGATCTCAGAAAATAATTCAATTTGAAAAGTGGTCTAAACACGTATTTTTCGACAAAATTTATTTAATTTATGCCTAAAAGTATGCAATCAGCACGAAAAATGATAAAATCTGCAAAAATACAAAACATACATCTATTATTATCATTTTTATTACAAAACCAAAGGGTCCTAAGACAATTTCTGTTACTCTTTGGAATAATCAATGTTAACGTTACCGATTAAATGTAAAATCTGAAAAATCTAGCCTACACACTCGTTGCTATAGCTCAACAAAAACGACGAAAATTGCAAATTTAAGTCTCAGGCATTGCTAAACTATAACAGTTTAAGAAAAACTTAATGAAGATTTCAATTCAGCAGACCATGTTTAACTAGTATACCAAATTTTATGAAGAACGAACCACTCCTTCTAATTTTGTCCCGCGGTTGTATGGAGTCGAATCACTGTGCGTTGTGCAAATTTTAAAAAATGCCAAGCTCTAGCTGCTCATTGTGCCAAAGCGCACTTCAAAATCGCGCTAAATTCTACCACGTCCCTCAAAACGAGCAACGCAGAAATGTGTGGAGCTAAGTATATGGCGTAAAGCTAAGTAAATGTGCGCGGGTTTGCGAAAATCACTTTGAAGAAGCTGATTTCGTAGCTGCCGCAACGGACCGCAAAAGAATGCGTTTGCGAAAAGGTGCCGTCCCAATGGTGGTTTCCTGGCTAAATGGAGACGAAAGTGACAAAGTTGATCAGTTTACTCAAACCCAGTAGTATTTATACATATGTATGTAAATATAAAAAATAACGTATATTCGCTGTATCGAAAGTATAACAGAATTATTCCTTCGATTACACAATTGAAAAAATAAGCGACAAACTTCTTCACGAAACGTCCAATGTCAAACTGTCCCGCAGTTACAAAATTATTTTTTAAATGTCACATTCACTTTAGGGTAAAATTTTTAAATAGAAAGATAAAAATAATCAATATAAAAAATCAAATAAAATGCAAAAATAATAAACTAACCTTAACCTTTTGCTGCAATCATCTATTTATTAATTTGTAATTTTACTTCGTCGTTTTTCCCCTTCTTTTGAATGCGTACTAGACAACATTGGTTCTCGTTCTAAAATACAGTGTCAAAAACGAGCTGTCAAGGAAGATCTCACTTTTATAATTGCATCATGACCTTTACCCATATTTTCCCTTTTAGACTCTAAATGTCGAAAAATCGTTTCCTTGTAGAAGTTCGTTTCTTACCTACAGTTAAAATTTCAGTCAGTCAGTCAAAGCAAAGAGTTATATGTATATATATAATCTTAATCTACAATGCTCAGTAAGAAAGCTGGCAATCATTCATAGCTGATTAACATATATCCACACTTAATCACAGAAAACTTTGTTTGGACTTGTAATCTTCTAAGAAGATTCACAAGTGTCACTCTCTCGGTGTTTATCATTCTATAACCTCTTGTTATTACTTGTACTTTTATAAACGTCATCAACATAGAGCACTGGTTATTTACAAAAGTAAATACAGATTAGGCAGATTGAAGAAACTACCATTAGATGCAAGAATATGCTATAAAAGTTGCCGGAAATAGTCGATCATAACTAAGTAGTGACTCAACTTTCAAGTCGTGCTATTGAGAATTGCTTTAAGAATCTCGCAAGCTCTTTAAGCATATTTTTAACCGCATCTTATGACTTGAATTGCTGTGAAACAAGTATCTATAAATTGATAGCTCGATTTTTGTTATCCTAGTCCATCAAAAATCGGTTTATACAAACAGTTTGTTTGTGTTAGATATATAATTATAATTTGCAGGTTAAAAATAAAATAAAACAACTTCCACCGCTTACTTACCAAAATATAAAGTTTTTTAATTACTTAAAAAGATACAATAACAATTTACCATTCATTCCACAATTCGATGATAGTATCTAAGCAAAATAGCAATGTTCCTCGTCACTTCAATGTACCTACAACGCCAGATTCAATGTATTGCGCCAGCGATAGCCGCCAAAGCGTTTACAAAAATGCATAATAATATAAGGAGGAATCGCTATTTCTTATCATTTCTATTTGCTTTGCTATTTCTTGCGTTGGATAGAAATCAAAATAGCAATGGGCATACGTGAACTGAACACAATTTTAAAGAACGTCGGTGTGATGTGGTTGGAGCTTGAAAAACTGACAAGCTTCGCGCACCAACCGATTAATGTCTCGCTCGATGGCCTACAGTTCGTACATGCAGGCGCTCGAACCAAATTTCGCGATGAAATCGAAATTGCAGAAAACGCTTTCCACTCTATCGAAAAATTGCTAGACCGTATAAAACAGAAATGTCCAGTTAACCGCGTCAAGTTTTACATGGATGGTGCTGTGCCTCGCGCAAAGCACCGCTCAGTAGAGACAAAACAATATAAATTCTCGCTGGCCCGTGCCACAAACTATTTGTATGAGCTTTTAACTCGACGATTACCCGAGGTATATATCATAGATTTGAGTATTGGAGAAGCAGAGCACGTCATATTCGCGCATCGTGACATTACGCGACCGAACTTGCTCGTAACGAACGACACCGACGCTTTTCACATCACGTACAAGTATCGGAAGCAATCTTCCACCGACATAGTTTTGCTAACCAACACATCTTTGGATAAGCTTTACAATATGGCCACACTAACGTTGAATGTGCCAAAGCTAGCATTCGCCATCATTGCATTTGCCAGAGGATCCGATTTTACAGAGAAAATTTTCAATAGCAGGTTGTGCGTTGCACTTCTAGAGATATTCGCCGACAAAGCTCGAACATCTACACCACTCCTCAATACGTACATTCGTGAGGTAGAAGCAATTTGCGAGAAATATGAGCGGGCCGAGTCACAGATCCAGCACGAGATCACACAGTATGCACAGCAATGCTCTGTCGGAGAAATCTACGACGTCAAAGACGTCCAGCACATAGTCTCCGTGCTTTTGTTGATGCTCATCGTTGACTCAAAATCAAAGCCCCACACCTTCAATTGGAGCAAACCCTCAAAGGCAGTTGGAAAACAAACGATGTCCACTCATTCCTATCTGAGAATTCTTACGTGGGGTGTAAACTACAGCTTGCTCGGCAGCAACATTGCCAACTACCAGAGCGGACCTGCTGTCGGTGAAGTAAATGAAAAAATGAACGTGAATGTGTACGGAGTGTTCTTGGATGTGTTAGCAACAAACACCCTGTGGGCTATGCCCTCCAATGAGGGAGGCTGCGATGCATCGTATACCACATTCATACGCCTAACAAAACTTTGGCTGAACCAGCAACGTTGATTGACAATTTGACTAATATGAAAAAAAATGTGTTTTTTTTTTTTGTTGATCAACGTTTTTGGTTAAGCTTTGAGTAATCGTTGAACTAAGAGCTGGTATCTGGCTCGGGCCAGCGAGAATTTATATTGTTGTGTCTCTACTGAGCGGTGCTTTGCGGGCATTTCTGGTTTATACGGCAAAGCAATTCGTCGATAGAGTGGAAAGCGTTTTCTGCAATTTGGATTTCATCGCGAAATTCGGCTCGAGCGGCTGCATGTACGAACTGTAGACCATCGAGCGAGACATTAATCGGCTGCTGCGCGAAGCTTGTCAGTTTTTCAAGCTCCAACCACATCACACCGACGTTCTTTAAAATTGTGTTCAGCTCACGAATGCCCATTGCTTTTTCGATTTCTATCCAACGCAAGAAATAGCGATTGCAGCTATATTATGCATTTTTTTAAACGCCTCAGCGGCTATCGCTGGCAGTAGTAGCTGGCGGAATACATTGAATCTGGCGTTGTAGGTTCATTGAAGTGACGCACGCAAATCGTCGTTCGCCAATTGGAATTGAAGTGTAGGTGTAGTTTGCTAGAGGAACATTGTTATTTTGCTGAGCTACGGCGGATGCCGCGATTGCGAGTTTATAACGTGTTCAAAATGGTATTTGTTGTTGTGCTATTGTGAAAAGCTCCACCTATTGTTTATCAATGTTATTATTATTGTTAGGGTTATAGATTTTGTTCTATGTTTTACAATGTTTTTATTTAACCTTTTAAATGTCATCTTTATTGAAAAGAAAAATCTCTTTCGCTTCAAGTAGATACTATCATCGATCATTGTTATTGT
Organism: Melieria omissa; assembly: GCA_963971225.1. Taxonomy (NCBI): domain Eukaryota; kingdom Metazoa; phylum Arthropoda; class Insecta; order Diptera; family Ulidiidae; genus Melieria; species Melieria omissa. The sequence goes on along the minus strand of OZ020268.1, from coordinate 105,610,512 downwards.
ATCTTTTTAAGTAATTAAAAAACTTTATATTTTGGTAAGTAAGCGGTGGAAGTTGTTTTATTTTATTTTTAACCTGCAAATTATAATTATATATCTAACACCAACAAACTGTTTGTATAAACCGATTTTTGATGGACTAGGATAACAAAAATCGAGCTATCAATTTATAGATACTTGTTTCACAGCAATTCAAGTCATAAGATGCGGTTAAAAATATGCTTAAAGAGCTTGCGAGATTCTTAAAGCAATTCTCAATAGCACGACTTGAAAGTTGAGTCACTACTTAGTTATGATCGACTATTTCCGGCAACTTTTATAGCATATTCTTGCATCTAATGGTAGTTTCTTCAATCTGCCTAATCTGTATTTACTTTTGTAAATAACCAGTGCTCTATGTTGATGACGTTTATAAAAGTACAAGTAATAACAAGAGGTTATAGAATGATAAACACCGAGAGAGTGACACTTGTGAATCTTCTTAGAAGATTACAAGTCCAAACAAAGTTTTCTGTGATTAAGTGTGGATATATGTTAATCAGCTATGAATGATTGCCAGCTTTCTTACTGAGCATTGTAGATTAAGATTATATATATACATATAACTCTTTGCTTTGACTGACTGACTGAAATTTTAACTGTAGGTAAGAAACGAACTTCTACAAAGAAACGATTTTTCGACATTTAGAGTCTAAAAGGGAAAATATGGGTAAAGGTCATGATGCAATTATAAAAGTGAGATCTTCCTTGACAGCTCGTTTTTGACACTGTATTTTAGAACGAGAACCAATGTTGTCTAGTACGCATTCAAAAGAAGGGGAAAAACGACGAAGTAAAATTACAAATTAATAAATAGATGATTGCAGCAAAAGGTTAAGGTTAGTTTATTATTTTTGCATTTTATTTGATTTTTTATATTGATTATTTTTATCTTTCTATTTAAAAATTTTACCCTAAAGTGAATGTGACATTTAAAAAATAATTTTGTAACTGCGGGACAGTTTGACATTGGACGTTTCGTGAAGAAGTTTGTCGCTTATTTTTTCAATTGTGTAATCGAAGGAATAATTCTGTTATACTTTCGATACAGCGAATATACGTTATTTTTTATATTTACATACATATGTATAAATACTACTGGGTTTGAGTAAACTGATCAACTTTGTCACTTTCGTCTCCATTTAGCCAGGAAACCACCATTGGGACGGCACCTTTTCGCAAACGCATTCTTTTGCGGTCCGTTGCGGCAGCTACGAAATCAGCTTCTTCAAAGTGATTTTCGCAAACCCGCGCACATTTACTTAGCTTTACGCCATATACTTAGCTCCACACATTTTTGCGTTGCTCGTTTTGAGGGACGTGGTAGAATTTAGCGCGATTTTGAAGTGCGCTTTGGCACAATGAGCAGCTAGAGCTTGGCATTTTTTAAAATTTGCACAACGGTTTGAAAAATCTGATGTTTTTTGATAAATGAAATGACAGTGATACCAAATTTCAAAATCAATAAAACGATTAAAAGAAAGCACCATTGTTATTTGTATCGCCCATAGAAATGTATGCTGAACTTTTTCCCCCCTGTTTTTTTTAAGCAAAAAATACAACATTCTTTTCATCGACGTTTCTATAAGACAGAATGTCAACCAATTTTTTCAGTTTTCTGTCAATTAAGAACTCACCTTTATAATTTCATCATGGGTGAAGGTGTTGTTTGGAAACACATTAGTTGATTGGCCGGTTGATTTAAAACTTGTCAAATTAAAGTTTTTCAAAAATTAACATTTAACAGGGTCACCATTTTTAGCTTTGTGCATATAGGGGAAGACTATAAAAAACATGAGTCGATGAGCCCATAGTCAAAAAATAAAGTCATCCCGATAGGTGACGTCTATTTGTTTACGTACTCTTATTTTGATAGCTGGCATTTGTTTTTTCTACATTCCGACATAAATAAAATTTTTCTGTCAAATTTTTAACTTTTCATTCATAATATAAAATATTAAAAAAATATTTGATTGAAAATTTATTTGAAAATTTTAACTGAAGTGCAGTGCAGTGAAAATCAAAAATTCCAGCGACGTGCTGCAGTTGCAAAACCACATGGGACCAAAAAATGTCAATGTTTTGTGTACCCAGTGAAATAGATGAGCGCTGCACCTGAAGACATTGATGAAGACATTACATTTTGATGACAACTTTTGAAACTGTTTCGTGAGACCCATTCGCATTATTTAAATAATTTCTTTATATGATATCTATCATCCTTGCATATCTATGTTTGTGTTTGCTGTATATTTGTATATGTACATACAGTACACAACATACCCAGCAAACCAAACGATATCGAAACGATATAGTTAAAGCGAGAGTTTTTCTCGTTTTCGATATTGCTAAAGTGTCTAAAATGATATCGAGAACGAGAAAATGACACTATCGTAACGATATCGAGAATTTAAAAATTCTCGATATAGTTTTCGTTTGACAAAAAATATTTAATTTCATTTGAAAATTTTCAAATTCTTCAAGGCAAAAAATTCAAGCATTATCGAGATTATTTCGAGAAACTGTTTATAGTTTATACACATATTTTTTACAGTTTAATCAATTTCTGCCAATTCTGCACTGACATCTGCAGAATTTTGCTAAAACAAAATCTTGCTTCTCCTTGTATTTTTCCTCATCTTGAAAACAAAAATAAAAATAAAATCTGACTCATATGTCAATTGGGCACCTTAAATAATTTTCATTCGTTATGCAAAATTTGATTGGCCAACGGCATTTTTTGAATTTTGTTACTATTTAACGCGAAAATTTGACCAAAACGGTGTGGATATTACAAATTACAAAAGTTAACGTTTTCGTGAAAACAGTTTGCAACAATTGTAATGAGTTTTTGATAGAAAACAAAACGTAAACAATGAAGTGTGCAGTGGGCCAATGTCGGCAAGATAATACAAAATTTAAATATTCGTGATTGTTGTGCCGAATGTTGCGTCATTAATATTTCATACGATTTTTACAAATTTTGGGAACTTTTGTGGACGCGACAGTATCAATTTCATTACTAAAAGAATTTGATGAGGAGGACTATTTTCCTTCAAGTTAAAATGGGAATCATATACAGAACCTGATCGTTTTTAATTTTAAAAATAATGTTGATGAAACAATTAAAATGTGAACTCATATAAAATATTGAAAAATAGTATTTTGAATAAAATATATGTAATTATATTAAAAAGTAAGAGTGTTATATTGGTAACACAGAGAGGCCAAATCTGCCTAGCCTCTATCTAATACAATGAAATATATATTAAATACAATGAAACGAAATAAATAACTGCATATAATCTTTTTTTGGAAATATTAATTTTGTAAAAGGTCGTATGCTCTTGCTGCTCGGCGCAGGCGAGTGATGAACTTGCACAATTGAGCGATATTGAGTACGATGGGCTCGAGAATTTTGGTGGATATCTGATCCACAAAATGGGTTTAACTCAATACGTTACACGTTCGTTGATTTGCATTCAGAAGGTGGTTTAGTAAAACCAAATTCAAAATTTATGGGTGTTTTAGAAGGTTTGAATACAGTTTTGGTAAAATAAAATGGTAATTCTTTAACTGCTCCAAATTACATGTCAAATTTTATATTCAAGGCGTCACTTATCGAGTTGTGATGGTGCTTTTAAGTAGTGATTTTTTCATTTTTTTTTTACATTTGTTGCTCTTTTTTCTTTAAGGTTGCGAGATTGAGATGGCGGATTTTAAGTACGTTCTTCCTACGAAGAAGCGTTTTTTAACATCCAATCCCATCAATCATTCAGTTGGCCTAGAGTTTTGAGGAAGCACTTCACAAATGAACTCATTTTACACACCCAGTTTGACCATACTTTCAATATTATAGTGTCCATATAATGTACGTCTGTAATGTCCATAATTTGCATGACAGACAACAATGTAAGTTTGTAGTTTAGTCTTTGAAAGATCACAACATTTTAATAACTTAATACCTAATTTCATGAAATTTGCCGTATCGGTTGTAATGTTCAATTTGTAGAACAAAATTACAGCAGTTGTCCAAATTTGATCGCATCAATTGTTAAAATTAACTACAACTACTACTAACTACTATTTCTGAATAAATTTCCTACCATTCATACTTTTTTCTGCATCATTAAAATTTTCTTCTTATTTGTCAAAAAAGAAACTGACTTTTAAATTTGATCGAATGAAATTACCTGAATATTGTTGTATCATGGGTTAAAACCAAAAAAATTTCGAATGAGTTGAATTCAAAATACTTTGAGAGAACAGTTGTCAAAAAAGGAGTACTTCACTATCGGGATGACTTTATTATTTGACTATAAATCATGAATTGACGCCGCCCATTTCCCCTATGGGAGAATTGTTTCAGATAATTAAAACAACAATTCCGCAGACCAAACGGGGAAATGGGCGGCGCACACTGGAGTAATATATAAGTAAAGTGGCGATTAATTCAAAAACGAAAAATAAAGATACAGATACGTTTTTGGTACCGGGTTAAAGTGTAAATTAAATTCTGCATCACTACGTGAAAGAGTTGTTGCAAAATAGTTTACCGTTTTCCCGCAAAGCACTCTGAAAGTTGACATTTATTTTCATTTGACGTGCGCACAGCGTGAAACGTGAATTTTTCAATTATTTAAATCAAATTTGTTTTACAAGTTTTTAAAGTAGCATAAAACTGATGATGGAGACTTCTTGTTCAGGTATTTAAGTATTAAAATGTAAATTTTTATTTTTTTTAAGTGTTCGTAAATATTTTTGTTATTTTTTTTTAAAAAAAGCCTAAAAATTGCCTTATTTTGGCCCTATTCATAAACATATAGTTGTTTGTTCAGTGATGTTCACCTAAAATATTGTCATAGTCGTAATCTGTGGATATTCTAAAGCGTGATCCATTTCGAGGTTCCCTACTTTTTTAAAGAAAAAAACACAGAAAATTAAAATTTAACGGGGAATGTTTATTATCATTCGAAAGAACATTCTTTGGCATTTATTTTTTGAAGATTATCTCTTTCAAATGTTGGCCGCGGCTACGTCTCAGATGGTCCATCCGTTGAGTCCAATTTTCGATGACTCGTTCGAGCATTTCGACTGGTAACTGGCGAATGACACGCGTGATGTTTTGCTCTAAGGCCTGAATCGAAGCGGGTTTATCCGTATAGACTTTAGACTTTACGTATCCCCACAGAAAAAAGTCTAACGGTGTGATATCACACGATCTTGGTGGCCAATCGACCGGCCCATTACGTGAAATTAGCTGTTCACCGAAATGCTCGTAAACAGTTCGTAATAAAGTTGAACGATTTGTAAACGTTGTTCAGGCGTAAGTCTTTCCATGATGAAATGCCAAACAATACTGAACAAAAATAATATGACAGCTTGACACGACTCACGCGTGATCTGTCAAAAAAAGGTTATTGAAAAAAGTACCTCTAGTTGGATCACCCCATGATGCAATAAACAAGGTGGTGTAAGCTCGTGACTGTTTCCTCGATTTTGGCAGTTCATGCTCCCTTGGAAAAAACATTGTTGCTTCTTTTAAAAAATACTTTTTTTTCCTTAGCAAAAAAAAATTGCGTAGTCAAAAAATAGTACTTTCTAGCAGAAAACATAACGAACAACATTGTCTCTAATTTGAATTTTATCACCTCAGAAAACAAATGGCGTATGTTCAATTTGATTCAATGGAACATAAGGCATCCGTTTTCTCAGCCAAAGATGTACATATTGGCATATGTTTCAAAATCAGTTATTTTCAAACATATATGTAATACTTCTATATTGGCACTAAGCTCAAAGTACATTCGCCAACATCACAGTACAGCAATAGTGAAATATGAGCGAGAAAGCGATAAACGAATGTACTCTGACAGCTGTCAAAAGTGGAAAAAAAGTCAGGTGCGTTCAGGCGGGAAAAAAATAAAAATTTGTCGAAATTAACTGAAATTTTTTCGACCGCCCCTGGAGCAGTTTCACAGTTGTTCATGTGTAGAAGTGCACATGTATACATGCATAGAAATACATTCACAAAATTTCGTGTTTTCTGTCTCATCGCTTGTCTCCCTTTGATTTCCGAATGAAAACACATTGTGAAGATACGTTAGTGCCAATATAGAAGTATTACATATATGTTTTCAAACAAATATATTGTGTCGTTTTTCTTTAATTGTGTTTGCTTCAATTTGCGATGCCGAAATCCAGCTGCAGTTTGTGCCATCGAACTTGGACGCACGAAAATGTGTCCCTGTTTCGTGCCGCAGAATATGGTTACGAGGGAAACCCCCACCGCGAAGGTGTGTGCTCTTCATTTTTCAACGCAGGACTTTTGCTCTGAGCCAGGCGAGAAGAAACGGCGGTTGGGAAAAAACGCTATCCCAATGGCAATAGATAGCCTTGTTTCTTGGGATGAGTGTGCCGAAATTTCTCGCACCCAAGACGGCTCCACGCAAACAGAGTGAGCCCAATAAAAACTTGAATGATATTCAAATGTTTATGTTAGCGCATTACCTTTGCAGTCCATTCACCGAAAGTGCATTGCATTTCGAAAACGAGCGATTGCGCAAGACAGTGCAATTAATATGTTTGCATCAGCATGAATGAATACAAATATTGAAGTACTAATGGCACTGGCTTAGCGGTTCAAAGTCCAGCATTATATAGTTGGTTGGCTTATATTGAAATACAACTCGAATAACTTCCTTGTATGGCTACTGAAACCTGATGGATGGAAATGTGGAATAATTTTGATTCAATATTTTCAAATTAACGCTTAAAAAACATTTTTGAGACTGTTTCCGGTTGTAATAACGCACACCTAGTATATTTACATTAGTATGAAATAAGTACTAAATTATTAGCGCCATCTAGTGAAAAAGCTCAAAATAATTCCCCTTTTCCACTCCCTTTAAATGCAACTACTAAACAAGGGAGTGTCAAAAGCGACCTGTCAATATTTACACCACCTTGTTTATTTCATCATGGGATCACCCTATAGCATCTTTCTATGAAAAAAAAAGTTGCGCTATTGTTGCGCACTTTTGCAGCATTTCGATTTTAGTATGTGAAGTTTTGGCAAAATATGCACGCGGTCCGTGAAAGGAAAGACAAAAAATATATGTACCTAAATGCAAAAAATATGAGAAAAGCAACAAGCGATATGTTTTATGTTAGTTTTGTTGCTGTTCAATGTATGGTTTTTAGTATTTTTTTATGCTTTTTAACCTACATTACGGGGGGCCGGCATGTTAGATTTATATTAACCAGCATATTAGACGACATATTACGCGGGATATCGCGACACGTGAGTATTTTTGGTTTTTAAGATATTTATGAAACACAATAAAAAATAATCTCAAATGATGCAGAACCAAATACAATTTCGATATCTAAGATTATTTCATTTGGCTTTGTTGTACGGTGTGTGCAAAACTTGGTCAGCTGACCTTATTTATCAGAAGTTGCAGTATTGGGCATTGTTATTGTTTGTATTACTTATGAGTAATCGATTGAAATAACCCCAGTGATGTGCATTAAACTAATTAGGTAAAGGGTAACTGCAAAAGACTACTTTTTCAAGATATTAAAAAAGGTGGTTGTTTTCATTTAGGAACGGCATCCAATGTTATTTGGTATACTCGTTTAAGTCTTTATTACATAATGACCAACTCTTTGCCTTAAATTGTGCCAAATCTTTCGTTGAGTACTATCCCTAATATAACATGCCTACGACTATTCATAAATATTTAATTAATGGACCAGAGGTCATAGCTCACGCCTTGTTGCGAATCAGTGAATTATCTGAAGAAGCACGGGAAGCGAGAAATAAAGATTTTAAGGTTTTCATGAAATATTTTTCTCGAAAAAGTAGCCGAGAAAAAACCAACGAAGACGTTCTAAAGAGACTGCTTATAAATTCTGATCCCATTATATCGACAGAAATGAAATTGCCGCATAAAGCAGTTACGCGCATGCCAAGGGAACCATTGGATTTGTTGATAATTGCGGAAGAAGAACGCGATGATATGAACAATTATGATGATGATGATAACAATGGATGCGAAGGTGAAAGCGTGGGTGAATACGATGATGATTCCGATAGTAATTAATAAATAAGCGAGGAATTCTGTGTAATACCCTTTTGTAACAATTTTGCATTTTTGGTCATAAATAAAAAAAAATCCACTAAAGTATGTTCAAATACATTTATTTTCTACTTCTTTATCTATAATTAACTTAACCTAATACTTTTTTTATGTCTAAATAGTCCGGGTGAATTAATCGCCAAAATCGGCATGAATTACCCCAGTGTGCGGCGTCCCAGTGGTTTCCCCTTTGGTGGTTGTTTAGACTCGGGATGGGCTCATTCATTTCATATTGGCGTCGAGACCGTTGCTGAAGATGTAGGTTGGCTTGTCGACTTTAGCTATAGAGACAACACGTGTGGCGGCGGCGGTGGTGATGATGATGGTTGTGAAATTCTTTTTTCAGAGACTCGGGGTGGGCTCATATTGGTTTGTCGACTTTAGCTACAGAGCCAACACGTGTTTAGCCACTTTTGAATTTTCTAAACAGACCTGATGAACGCATGTTGACTTTAGCTAAAACTGAAGAAATAACGCGACACCTGATAAATGCCTGCATGACAATCATTTTCAGGTACTGACACACACCCACAATTCTCTCGGGCATGCAAAACGTATTGGCTCTCTAGCTAAAGTCGAAAATTTGTGCATGAAATGTTTAAATTTTCGACTTTAGCTAGAACCGACTGTTGTGAGAGATAACACGCGCGCGAGCTACATTGTACCTGGAATTGATAGCCTTTGTCGTTTGTGTGGGAGGAGATTTGTTTGGCGACGAGAATTGTGCGCTCCATTTGTGTATAAAGTGTTTAAGATTTTCGTGCCATCCACTGGAAATGTTCGACACTGCAAGCATTGTGTGTACGACCAACAGTACATTTCATATAGCGCTGTGAGTTGGCCACAACAGCCCCTTAAAGTATACAATAATTTGGTTAGAAGTGATCTCAAGGTCATTGCTGGAGAAGTAGTAATATTTTTTCATTTTAAAATTTCTTGGCTGGCTCGGCTGAGGAAACTTTTTCATTTCAACAAGAGTCGGTGATGACGTCACGATGATTGGTGGAGAAGGATTTTGTCGTTCGAGGATGTCTTTTATTATATTTTATTTCTCTTGGGTTTCAAGACGCGTCAGAGCCCTGCTACGCTTGTCTTTCTTCACTGTTGGACAAGTCTTGAAAGACTAAGATCGCGCGCGACTTGAAACATCTGTAAGTGCCCTTGGTTTGAGGAACTTTTTGCACACGGCACCAAAACATAAACAGCTGTTTTCTCTCCCAAAGCTTCAAAACAGAGCAGAATACCTATTAATGTTATGACCCACACAAACATACAAAGAACGTCGGCGTGATGTGGTTGGAGCTTGAAAAACTAACAAGCTTCGCGCAGCAACCGATTAATGTCTCGCTCGGCATACAGTTCGTACATGCAGGCGTTTAAAATAATGCATAATAACCTATAAGAGGAATCGCTTTTTCTTATCATTTCTATTTGCATTGCTATTTCTTGCGTTGGATAGAAATCAAAAAGCAATGGGCATACGTGAACTGAACACGTCGGTGTGATGTGGTTGGAGCTTGAAAAACTGACAAGCTTCGCGCAGCAACCGATTAATGTCTCGCTTGATGGCCTACAGTTCGTACATGCAGGCGTTTAAAATAATGCATAATAACATATAAGAGGAATCGCTATTTCTTATCATTTCTATTTGCTTTGCTATTTCTTGCGTTGGATAGAAATCAAAAAGCAATGGGCATACGTGCACTGAACACAATTTTAAAGAACGTCGGTGTGATGTGGTTGGAGCTTGAAAAACTGACAAGCTTCGCGCAACAACCGATTAATGTCTCGCTCGGCATACAGTTCGTACATGCAGGCGTTTAAAATAATGCATAATAACATATAAGAGGAATCGCTATTTCTTATCATTTCTATTTGCTTTGCTATTTCTTGCGTTGGATAGAAATCGAAAAAGCAATGGGCATACGTGAACTGAACACAATTTGAAAGAACGTCGGTGTGATGTGGTTGGAGCTTGAAAAACTAACAAGCTTCGCGCAGCAACCGATTAATGTCTCGCTCGGCATACAGTTCGTACATGCAGGCGTTTAAAATAATGCATAATAACATATAAGAGGAATCGCTATTTCTTATCATTTCTATTTGCTTTGCTATTTCTTGCGTTGGATAGAAATCAAAAAGCAATGGGCATACGTGCACTGAACACAATTTTAAAGAACGTCGGTGTGATGTGGTTGGAGCTTGAAAAACTGACAAGCTTCGCGCAGCAACCGATTAATGTCTCGCTCGGCATACAGTTCGTACATGCAGGCGTTTAAAATAATGCATAATAACATATAAGAGGAATCGCTATTTCTTATCATTTCTATTTGCTTTGCTATTTCTTGCGTTGGATAGAAATCAAAAAGCAATGGGCATACGTGCACTGAACACAATTTTAAAGAACGTCGGTGTGATGTGGTTGGAGCTTGAAAAACTAACAAGCTTCGCGCAGCAACCGATTAATGTCTCGCTCGGCATACAGTTCGTACATGCAGGCGTTTAAAATAATGCATAATAACATATAAGAGGAATCGCTATTTCTTATCATTTCTATTTGCATTGCTATTTCTTGCGTTGGATAGAAATCAAAAAGCAATGGGCATACGTGAACTGAACACAATTTTAAAGAACGTCGGTGTGATGTGGTTGGAGCTTGTAAAACTAACAAGCTTCGCGCAGCAACCGATTAATGTCTCGCTCGGCATACAGTTCGTACATGCAGGCGTTTAAAATAATGCATAATAACATATAAGAGGAATCGCTATTTCTTATCATTTCTATTTGCTTTGCTATTTCTTGCGTTGGATAGAAATCAAAAAGCAATGGGCATACGTGCACTGAACACAATTTTAAAGAACGTCGGTGTGATGTGGTTGGAGCTTGAAAAACTGACAAGCTTCGCGCAGCAACCGATTAATGTCTCGCTCGGCATACAGTTCGTACATGCAGGCGTTTAAAATAATGCATAATAACATATAAGAGGAATCGCTGTTTCTTATCATTTCTATTTGCTTTGCTATTTGTTGCGTTAGATAGAAATCAAAAAGCAATGGGCATACGTGCACTGAACACAATTTTAAAGAACGTCGGTGTGATGTGGTTGGAGCTTGAAAAACTAACAAGCTTCGCGCACCAACCGATTAATGTCTCGCTCGATGGCCTACAGTTCGTACATGCGGGCGCTCGAACCGACTTTCGCGATGAAATCCAAAGTGCAGAAAACGCTTTCCACTCTATCGACGAATTGCTTTGCCGTAAAAAACAGAAATGCCCAAAAATGCCTGTGCCTCGCGCAAAGCACCGCTCAGTAGAGACGGAACAATATAAATTCTCGCTGGCCCGTGCCAGACACCAGCTCTTAGTTCAACGATTACTCAAAGCTTAACCAAAAACGTTGATCAACAAAAAAAAAAAACGTTTTTTTATATTAGTCAAATTGTCAATCAACGTTGCTGGTTCAGCCAATGTTGTGTTAGGCGTTTAAATGTAGTATACGATGCATTCCAGCCTCTCTCATCGTCGGGCATAGCCCACAGGGTGTTTGTTGCTAACACATCCAAGAACACTCCGTACACATCCACGTTCATTTTTTCAACTTCACCGACAGCAGGTCCGCTCTGGTAGTTCGCAATGTTGCTGCCGAACAAGCTGTAGTTTACACACCACGTAAGAGTGCTCAGATAGGAATGAGTGGACATCGTTTGTTTTCCAACTGCCTTTGAGGGTTGGCTCCAATTGAAGGTGCGGGGCTTTGATTGTGAGTCAACGATGAGCATCAATAAAAGCACGGAGACTATGTGCTGGACGTCTTTGACGTCGTATATTTCTCCGACAGAGCATTGCTGCCGTGTGATCTCGTGCTGGATCTGTGACTCGGCCCGCTCATATTTCTCGCAAATTGCTTCTATCTCACGAATGTACGTATTGAGGAGTGGTGTAGGTGTTCGAGCTTTCTCGGCGAATATCTGTAGAAGTGCAACGCACAAGCTGCTATTGAAAATTTTCTCTGTATAATCGGATCCTCTGGCAAATGCAATGATGGCGAATGCTAGCTTTGGCACATTCAACGTTAGTGTGGCCATATTGTAAAGCTTATCCAAAGATGTGTTGGTCAGCAAAACTATGTCGGTGGAAGATTGCTTCCGATACTTGTACGTGATGTGAAAAGCGTCGGTGTCGTTCGTTACGAGCAAGTTCGGTCGCGTAATGTCACGATGCGCGAATATGACGTGCTCTGCTTCTCCAATACTCAAATCTATGATATATACCTCGGGTAATCGTCGAGTTAAAAGCTCATACAAATAGTTTGTGGCACGGGCCAGCGAGAATTTATATTGTTCCGTCTCTACTAAGCGGTGCTTTGCGCGAGGCACAGCGCCATCTATGTAAAAGCTGACGCTGTTAACTGGGCATTTCTGTTTTATACGGGAAAGCAATTCGTCGATAGAGTGGAAAGCGTTTTCTGCAATTTGGATTTCATCGCGAAAGTCCGTTCGAGCGCCCGCATGTACGAACTGTAGGCCATCGAGCGAGACATTAATCGGTTGCTGCGCGAAGCTTGTCAGTTTTTCAAGCTCCAACCACATCACACCGACGTTCTTGAAAATTGTGTTCAGCTCACGAATGCCCATTGCTTTTTCGATTTCTATCTAACGCAACAAATAGCGATTGCAGCTATATTATGCATTTTTTTAAACGCCTCGGCGGCTATCGCTGGCAGTAGTAGCTGGCGCAATTCATTGAATCTGGCGTTGTAGGCACATTGAAGTGACGCATGCATTGTGTGTGTGTGTGTGTGTGTGAATAAGTGTAGGTGTAGTTTGCTAGAGGAACATTGTTATTTTGCTGAGCTACCGCGGATGCCGCGATTGCGATTTTATGACGTGTTCAAAATGGTATTTGTTATTGTGCTATTGTGAAATGCTCCACATATTGTTTATCAATGTTATTATTATTGTTAGGGTTATAGATTTTGTTCTATGTTTTACAATGTTTTTATTTAACCTTTTAAATGGCATCTTTATTGAAAAGAAAAATCTCTTTCGTTTCAAGTAGATACTATCATCGAATTGTGGAATGAATGGTAAATTGTTATCTATATCTATTCTATATATCTATGTATATAAACATGAATCATGGTTCGTTCGGCTGCTTAAAACTTGAAAACAACTGGACCAACTTGGATACTTCCTTCGGCGGGTTTGTTTGAAATTGTTACGTGAAGGTTTAGGAAAAAAGAAAAGTCGGGAAAACGAGGCGTGGCACTACAAGAATACATTTTTAGACAATGACTTTGGAACCATAAGTCACACATCAACTAAATTTGGTACAAACTTAGTACAGTAGCGACTCGGTAAAAGCAACCCTCGATTTGCGCAACTCCTCGATTATCGCAACCACCGAATTTTATACATTATAGACTCAGTAAAAGCAACTGCTGCCGAAAAACCTCAATAATCGCAACTTTTTCTTCATCTTATTTTCTTTTTGTGGAGTAGTGTCAGTTGATGTCCCGTTTCTCTCTCTAGTTTCTTTAAATCAGTAAACTAAATTGTTATCAAACTGTGTTGTTAATTAAAGCCTTTTTATGAAATGTTTGGAGTTCTTGTTTCTGTTTGATTTTTCTTAAACTCAATGAATGTGATTAGTTTACGTTCTTTTTTTTGTAATACAACAAAATATGAATAAAATTATAACGAATTCTAATGAAACCCTTATAAAACTTTGTGAAATTTTCAAATTTTCATACAAAAATTTAGACTCGATAATTGCAACAAATTCGGTAGTTGCAACTGCCTCTGTCATTAATCGGTTGCTTTTACCGAGTCGCTACTGTATTTAATCATGTCCTTCGACCGAGGGAATGGACCCACCCCATTGAACAAGGGGATGTGGCCCATATAACTAAATTCTTTTATGTGGGACAGCTGCGGAATTGCGACTGGCACACAGGGCCGGATTAACAAGTAGGCAGAATAGGCAGTTGCCTGGGGCCCCCGATTTTAGGGGGCCCCCGAAAAATGAAAAAGACTTCTAAAATTTTCTTACAAACATAAAATTCTAGAGAGTGAAAGAAAAACTCTCCGTCCTAATGACGGAAATGCTCCAAAAGTAGAATTTTCGCCTCGCGATGATTTTAGGACAAAAGGTTTCCTCGAAATCATTGACAATCTTCACAGTGAAAGCAAACGACGTGCGAAAGTGTATATGGAAGCTTCAGAGAGATTTGCATTTCTCATCAACTTTTCTCTAAGTGATGGAGACCTCCACGAAGCTATAAATAACTTAGTTCGTTTTTATTTTAGAGATTTGGAAGAATTTTTCATTGAAATGAAACAATTCCAAAGTTACGTGAACTCCAGATCACTGATGCACAAAAAACTCATAGTCATTTGTATAAGATTCTAATGGAAGATCAATTAGCCGATGTATTTCCTAACACAGAAATAGCTCTTCGGATTTGTTTAACATTAATGATCACAAATTGTTCTGCCGAACGATCCATCTCGCAATTAAAAAGAATCAAAGCTGCTGAAAGAGCTACAACGCGACAAGAGCGACTCGAGATGTTAGGTATACTTTGCATTGAGTCAGATTTATTGAACAAAATCGATATTGAATTTTTTTAAATTGGGGGAGTAAAGGGGTAAAACATGTGTTAAGGTGTTGTATGAAGAAAAGTGATTTAATAGACATATTGATTTCGAACTTTCTGAAAATACTCTAGATCAAAAATAATTCGGCACGTATTTTTCGAAAATAAAAATTTAACTGGACCAACAATGGGTTAAGATTTGCTTACGGGAAGACTTGAAAAATACATGAACTTTATTGACTTAAAGCATTCTAAACAAAAAAATTTGACACATTATTTTTAAAATCGAAATCTAACTGTATCAACGTCAAGTTTGTAAAGTAAAAACTTAAAAGTTAATATGGAGTAACTGTGAAAAATATGAATTACTGACTTCAAGCTTTGTGAAAGTACTCTTAGTGAGAAATAATTTGACACGTGTTTTTACTTGTTTGGAAATCCAAGTCTAACAGGGTCAACAATGGAGAAACAGGATTTATTGAGCTTAGTAAAAACACCTCAATCGGGAAAAAATTAAAATGTGTTTTTAATTTTTTTTTTTAAATCGAAATCTATCTTGGTAAACTCATGATTAAATGGGCCTTTTGACTTCAAAATTGTTGGAAACATTTGACTTCAAAGATAATAGACATACATGTATCTATGCTTTTTTTTTAATCAGATCTGACGGGGTCAACAATGGGTTCAGAAATTGTATCGGGGGAAACAAGAGAGCTTGCGTGCGAAGCTGCGGGGCCCAGCTAGTTGTATCTTTAAAATTAAAAGTAATTAAAAAACTGTATATTTTGGTAAGTAAGCGTTGGAAGTTGTCTTAGTTTATTGTTAACCTGCAAATTATAATTATATTTCTAACACCAACAAACTGTTTGTATAAACCGATTTTTGATGGACTAGGATAACAAAAATCGAGCTATCAATTTATAGATACTTGTTTCACAGCAATTCAAGTCATAAGATGCGGTTAAAAATATGCTTAAAGAGCTTGCGAAATTCTTAAAGCAATTCTCAATAGCACGACTTTAGCACGACTTGAAAGTTGAGTCACTACTTAGTTATGATCGACTATTTCCGGCAACTTTTATAGCATATTCTTGCATCTAATGGTAGTTTCTTCAATCTGCCTAATCTGTATTTACTTTTGTAAATAACCAGTGCTCTAAGTTGATGACGTTTATACAAGTACAAGTAATAACAAGAGGTTATAGAATGATAAACACCGAGAGAGAGACACTTGTGAATCTTCTTAGAAGATTACAAGTCTAAACAAAGTTTTCTGTGACTAAGTGTGGATATATGTTAATCAGCTATGAATGATTGCCAGCTTTCTTACTGAGCATTGTAGATTAAGATTATATATATACATATGTATAACTCTTTGCTTTGACTGACTGACTGAAATTTTAACTGTAGGTAAGAAACGAACTTCTACAAAGAAACGATTTTTCGACATTTAGAGTCTAAAAGGGAAAATATGGGTAAAGGTCATGATGCAATTATAAAGGTGAGATCTTCCTTGACAGCTCGTTTTTGACACTGTCTTTTAGAACGAGAACCAATGTTGTCTAGTACGCATTCAAAAGAAGGGGAAAAACGACGAAGTAAATTAAAAGTTTCAAATACAAATTAATAAATAGATGATTGCAGCAAAAGGTTAAGGTTAGTTTATTATTTTGTGCATTTTATTTGATTTTTTATATTGATTATTTTATCTTTCTATTTAAAAATTTTACCCTAAAGTGAATGTGACATTTAAAAAATAATTTTGTAACTGCGGGACAATTTGACATTGGACGTTTCGTCAAGAAGTTTGTCGCTTATTTTTTCAATTGTGTAATCGAAGGAATAATTCTGTTATACTTTCGATACAGCGAATATACGTTATCTTTTATATTTACATACATATGTATACATACTGGGTTTGAGTAAACTGATCAACTTTGTCACTTTCGTCTCCATTTAGCCAGGAAACCACCATTGGGACGGCATCTTTTCGCAAACGCTTTCTTTTGCGGTCCGTTGCGGCAGTTACGAAATCAGCTTCTTCAAAGTGATTTTCGCAAACCCGCGCACATTTACTTAGCTTTACGCCATATACTTAGCTCCACACATTTCTGCGTTGCTCGTTTTGAGGGACGTGGTAGAATTTAGCGCGATTTTGAAGTGCGCTTTGGCACAATGAGCAGCTAGAGCTTGGCATTTTTTAAAATTTGCACAACGGTTTGAAAAATCTGATGTTTTTTGATAAATGAAATGACAGTGATACCAAATTTCAAAATCAATAAAACGATTAAAAGAAAGCACCATTGTTATTTGTATCGCTCATAGAAATGTATGCTGAACTTTTTCCCCCTGTTTTTTTTAAGCAAAAAATACAACATTCTTTTCATCGACGTTTCTATAAGACAGAATGTCAACCAATTTTTTCAGTTTTCTGTCAATTAAGAACTCACCTTTATAATTTCATCATGGGTGAAGGTGTTGTTTGGAAACGCATTAGTTGATTGGCCGGTTGATTTAAAACTTGTCAAATTAAAGTTTTTCAAAAATTAACATTTAACAGGGTCACCATTTTTAGCTTTGTGCATATAGGGGAAGACTATAAAAAAACATGAGTCGATGAGCCCATAGTCAAAAAATAAAGTCATCCCGATAGGTGACGTCTATTTGTTTACGTACTCTTATTTTGATAGCTGGCATTTGTTTTTTCTACATTCTGACATAAATAAAATTTTTCTGTCAAATTTTTAACTTTTCATTCATAATATAAAATATTAAAAAAATATTTGATTGAAAATTTATTTGAAAATTTTAACTGAAGTGCAGTGCAGTGAAAATCAAAAATGCCAGCGACGTGCTGCAGTTGCAAAACCACATGGGACCAAAAAATGTCAATGTTTTGTGTACCCAATGAAATAGATGAACGCTGCACCTGAAGACATTGATGAAGACATTACATTTAGATGACAACTTTTTGAAACTGTTTCGTAAAACCCATTCGCATTATTTAAATAATTTCATTATATGATATCTATCACCCTTGCATATCTATGTTTAAGTGTTTGCTGTATATTTGTATGTGTACATATAGTACACAGCATATACACTCTATTGCTTGTAGCTATTTGAATACACATTTGAAAAAGGGTTAAAACCGAAAAAATGTCGAATGAGTTGAATTCAAAATACTTTGGAGAACAGTTGTCAAAATAAGAGTACTTCATTATCATGATGCAATAAACAAGGTGGTGTAAGCTCGTGACTGTTTCCTCGATTTTGGCAGTTCATGCTCCCTTGGAAAAAACATTGTTGCTTCTTTTAAAAAATACTTTTTTTCCTTAGCAAAAATTGCGTAGTCAAAAAATAGTACTTTCTAGCAGAAAACATAACGAACAACATTGTCTCTAATTTGAATTTTATCACCTCAGAAAACAAATGGCGTATGTTCAATTTGATTCAATGGAACATAAGGCATCCGTTTTCTCAGCCAAAGATGTACATATTGGCATATGTTTCAAAATCAGTTATTTTCAAACAAATATATTTTGTCGTTTTTCTTTAATTGTGTTTGCTTCAATTTGCGATGCCGAAATCCAGCTGCAGTTTGTGCCATCGAACTTGGCCGCACGAAAATGTGTCCCTGTTTCATGTGTCGCAGAATATGGTTACGAGGGAAAAATGGAGCAAGGCTTGTGGAGTGAACTTCACGCCCACCGCGAAGGTGTGTGCTCTTCATTTTTCAGCGCAGGACTTTTCGCCAGGCGAGAAGAAACGGCGGTTGGGAAAAAACGCTATCCCAATGGCAATAGATAGCCTTGTTTCTTGGGATGAGTGTGCCGAAATTTCTCGCACCCAAGACGGCTCCACGCAAACAGAGTGAGCCCAATAAAAATTTGAATGATATTCAAATGTTTATGTTAGCGCATTACCTTTGCAGTCCATTCACCGAAAGTGCATTGCATTTCGAAAACGAGCGATTGCGCAAGACAGTGCAATTAATATGTTTGCATCAGCATGAATGAATAAAAATATTGAAGTACTAATGGCACTGGCTTAGCGGTTCAAAGTCCAGCATTATATAGTTGGTTGGCTTTCGTTTTAATTGGTATATGAATAAATATTGAAATACAACTCGAATAACTTCCTTGTATGGCTACTGAAACCTGATGGATGGAAATGTGGAATAATTTTGATTCAATATTTTCAAATTAACGCTTAAAAAAACATTTTTGAGACTGTTTCCGGTTGAAATAACGCACACCTAGTATATTTACATTAGTATGAAATAAGTACTAAATTATTAGCGCCATCTAGTGAAAAAGCTCAAAATAATTCCCCTTTTCCACTCCCTTTAAATGCAACTACTAAACAAGGGAGTGTCAAAAGCGACCTGTCAATATTTACACCACCTTGTTTATTTCATCATGCTTCATTATCGGGATGACTTTATTATTTGACTATGAATACGACAAGGAAAATAATCAATTCACAAATTTTTCAAAACAAATTACTATCGATGGGAGTTTTCAAGAAGCGATCTTTTTCTTCTGTTGTGTATAAACACAAATGAACCCAAGTTTCGTTAATTTGTGTAAGTTTTGTACCAATTGGTCGATTTTTTTTTTTAATTTTGAAAACTCATGCATTATGCATGCTGCAAATGATCCTAATATGCGTAGTCCTCTTAACTACTAAAAAAAAACATATAAACAAAAATTTTAAGAAAATTTATTTTTCTTTATCTATGAAGCGTTATATGCCTTTCTAATATCTTGTATACTGTGAGAATATCATGTTTTAGTCTACGGCAGAACACATTCTTAGGTTATAAGACTATCGGCATCTCTTATTTCGATGGCTTCGGTTGCTACGTCTGCCCTGTTTGGTGAATCTGCTTCCTGCTCCTCTGCAGGCTCCTCTTTAATAAACGGGTTTTTATGGTGAATGCAAAAGTTGTGGATGGCGCTACAAACGTTTACGAACTGCGTAACTTTCTTTGGAGGGTAATGCAATCCTTTTCTGCTGTCCAAACACTCGAAACGACCCTTAAGCGCTTTGCAGCAATGGTCGATGGTTTTGTGAGCCTTGCTCAATTTTTCATTAAACGTAATTTTTTTCAGCTTTGTTGGCGCCTTATAGGGTGTGATTAGGTAGGGCAAAGTTGGGAAATTGGCATCACCTGCAAAGAAACAATTGAGAATATTGTGACCGTCCCACTAACACACCCACCTAGCCACATCTTGGACTCTTTGTTGTAAGCCTCCTTCATGTATGCATTCAATTCGCCGCAATTCCAAATGCTGACCAGTTTTTTCGATCCCGCGTGTGTTGGGTCCACGTAGCGTATCACCAAGTTGTGGTCACAAACCTAGAGCACTGATTGATTAGCTGGTAGTTCAGGAAATTACTAAATCACTTACAATAATTGCATGAATACTGTAGTATTTATCTTTGTTTTTGTAGACGGACGACAGGTGTTCTCTTGACCTTGTCATTCGAATGTGCATGCCGCCAACGCAGCCCACTATACCCGGAATTCCAATTTTATTGTAGAAGGCATTCTTTGTTAAGGCCTCCTCCTCGGGCGTCGCTTTAAATTTAATCCAGCTGGGGCACAAAAACTTCTCACCGACATCGAGCACCTCTGCCATTGCCTCGGAAATTGACGTCCGAGACATGCAGATGAGGTGCTTCTCGGCAATACATTTCTGATATTTTCCAGAACCGGCATACAACAAAAAGGCAGCCAGCCTAAAGATTGGCTCAATTGCAGTGGCGCTATTCCGCAGCGGCAGATGTGGCTTTAGTGTATCCAGCAAAATGGAAAACACATCCTTATTCATGCGAAACAACGACTGAAATCTGCAACGAAACATGCTCAGTGAACTGGTTGGCAATTCGGTACCGTGCGTGACTTACTGTGCGTCTGGCAAATCCATGATATTTTCTGTATCCCGAAGCCGTCTCCTCTTTATAGACATGCGTTCACCATCTGCGCCGCGGATGCGTTTCCGCACGACGGGACTGCTCTCGCTGGACACGGGCTGCTGTTCATCCTCCGATTCGTCAGTTTCATCATCGCTGGAATCCAGCATAAGCCAAAGAGCCACTACTGAAAGCATTTTCTTATATTACAGTGCCTTTTCAAATCGTAGCAATTCGCGGGCTGAATTTGCAAAAAATTTTACACGGATGCGAACAGCTGAGGTCAATTGAAACCAGTGTTGCCAGAATTTTGCACTTACTCGAAATTGAATGAAGAAGGCGAGTCTATTTTTTTATGTTATGTTTTATTTAATACAAATACATATATTTTTCAGTGATTTTGAACTACTGGCGCATGCAAGGGTGATTGTGGCCAAACCCCAAATATGTTTGTTACAAAAATTGTGGGTTGCAAATATTTTTTAAAATTTAATTAGAAGAAATTATGATTTTACACTCAAAAGTTATATACAGAAACCGTACACCCGCAAAATGAAATCCTGTGTGCGCTTCTATTCCAAGTCATATATGATTGTCTTTTAAATCTAACCACTAGGATTGCATTTAAAATATCAAACACAAGTAAATCATCTCAAAAACCGCTTCAGTTTTATTAAATTACTACATTCGACAAAATGCGGCACCAAGTAAATAAGAATTTGGGTCAACATCTACACCACAAACTAAGCCTAGTACTTAGTAATTTAAAGTTAATTTAAATTTGTAAATTGTCAACAGCTTTCAGCATAGCTGGAAATGTGTTGAGTATAAAATGCCTCATGGATGGCGTTTAAAGCAGGAATGGGAAAATGGCACGGCGGCCCTTGGGATATTCTTTGAATTCCTTCTTGTAGTTACGATGCTTGGCCAAAGCCCAAACAGTCATCTGGAAAGCTCCGGCAATGGCGAAGAGAAATGCCGGTAGGCAAGATGTCATCAGTGAGAACGAAATCCAGGCGCCGATTTCGTAGGTATAGTTGGGGCAAGACACCAAGCTGCATGGAGAGAAAGCGTTAAACAGAGGAACTGGTGCGATTTGGCATGTGGTACTCTTACTTAAACAGTTTAGTTAGTGGGTTTCCGTCTGGCATGGGAATGCGGCGAACCTTGGTGCCAGGTGGACGCAGATTACGCAGAGCAATGTGAATGGAAACGTTTCCCAATTCGCAGGTCTGAAATCGGAAAGACAAAATTAAGAAGCATATGAGTTATGAAGTAACGTAAACAAAAAAATCCCAAAATAATAATTATCGAGAACGAAAAATAAATCGTCGGGTTAAGGTGAAAAGGTGCTAAGTCCACTTTTTCTAATTTTTCAGGAGAAACAAAAACAGTGTAAAAATGTAAATGAAAATTAATTGTTTTATTTTGTTATGTAATGTTACTAAACATTGCCTAAGAGTAATGAAAATAATATGAAGAAATAAAAAAAAATTTGACTTCGGATTTATATATACTTTTGTGACTTAACACATTTTCTTCAAGTTTTTTTAAATTGTGCACTGGACTTAGCACCTTTTCGCAAAACACAATTTGTTTATATACAAACACCACAACCTAGATTGTTGCTTTTAATACTTGTACCAATAGTTTTATTATAAAAGAAAGGAATTTGTAGTAAACAGTAGGGGAATTCTTTGTAAGGTGCCACCCCATAGCTTTTTTGCGCAAAACTCATTAGAAAATTAACGTATCGCCAATTTTAATATACCGATGGAAAGAGGATTTAAAGAGCTATGATCCAAGGTAACACTTCATTTGAATTTTTCGTAAATACTAATTTTACAGCCAATTTCCCAAAGTGTTAAAAGTCGACATCCTAAAATTTTTTAATGTAAGGTGCCACCCCCTAAAAAACCGCTAAAAACGTAAAAATCTCAAGTAAAAATGCATGATTTAGAAAATTTACGAAAGATTACTGAATTTAATTTGAATTGAATAGAAAATGACCGAAAGCAAAATGCAAATTTAATGGTAACGAATAAAACGAATAATTGTATGGAAATTAATAAACAAAACTGAACTAATTGTTTCCTCATGATAGGATTAGAGACAAATTGACTAAGAACACTTTAAATTCATTGTAGTGACGATTCCGAGCAATAAAAAGTGATTTTACCGATATAGGACCACAAAACAATGAAAAGAGGGGGTGGCACCTTACAAAGAAAAAAAGGTGGCACTTTACATTGTTATGCCATTTTGGAAATCATTGTATAAATTTGTTCCTTTTACGATATGCTCGGATATCATTTCAGATTATGAAAAACCATTAAAAATGAAGTCCAACACTGATATTTACCTTAGTTTTTTATAAGTTTTTGGTTACTTTTTCACCGCAAGAAAAACCTTCAGTTTTAATTTTTATGTTTTTTCTTAACCAAGTTTTACACTTTTATTTACCTAGATCACGTTATTGCGTATGTTCCCTCAAAAACCACATTTAAATTGATGTTGGCATATATACCTTAAATGTCAATAGGAATTTTTTTCTTGGATTGCTGGAACGTCGAAATCGAGCAGGGGTGGCACCTTACAAAGAGTGGCACCTTACAAAGAATTCCCCTAACATTAAATTGAGAACAGTATAAAACAAGTATTATCAAATTAAACAACGCAGTCAAAATCGATGATGGTCCTTTGGCAATGTCGTCTTTAAGCATTGAAGGTCTTCGTATTTTCTTGCTGTAAGTTTTCTTCATTCAGAGTATAAGGGTTTTAAGTCCGCCTTTTAGCCGTCCTGGGCGAATACTTTTTACAAAAAGAAAGTCCTTAAAAATGTTGAAAAATTTATGATCTAAATATTCGACCTCATTTGGTTTTGGCTTTTTTCGAGCGGCCATGCATATACCAATATATTCCGCAGGAACATCGATTGTGCGATTTTTCATTGCACGCTCTATGGTAGAACGGACACTGTCCGCTTCCATTTGTGTGTTTCCAGTTTCCAAAATTTTTTGTACAATGGTTATTTGATGTTTAGCAGCTGCATTCATTAAGGCATTGCTTATAGTAACATTTCCATTTTGGTATGTACATCCATCGTTATAAAATACGATTTTCGTGTTGGATTCATTTCCAATGAGGTCAGGAAGAATTTTTTTCAATGAAATAGACCCAAATACTTGCAAATTCTTCGGAAGATACTCCGCCTTCTACTTCATTCCATATGAAACAGTACCCTTTTTGATTTATTATATTATAAGATACTAAATTGTGCACTTGTAATTTTGTACGGTAACATTGGCTACTCACATTCGATTTTGGGGCCATTAACACTGCTTGAAGGTCAACAGTTATTACAATTAATTCTTCAGTAATTTCCCTTTGTCTTTAGCTTCTTTATTTTCCTGATGAAGGGTATATTTATCAAGCGAAATATTTCCGGTAGAATACCGCATACAAGATTCGCATTGGTCCTTTTAAGGCGTAAACAACTTCAATTTTTTCATATTAAAAACTTCATAAAAAATTGCAATAGATAATGGGGTTGTTCTGCGTTCAGTACACCAATTCTCTACATAAAATTGTAAATCATATTTTTTGAAGCCCAGTCAGGCAAAAGATATCTTTTTTGCGTTTTTGCGTGACAATAGTGCGACTCTATTACTGGCAAAGAATCGAAAAAAGAATTCAAACTTTCTCGTTCATTTGAGAAATTATTATTTCTCGGATATTTCGAAGTTTTGTTCGAAAATAAAGGCGGATTTATCCAATTCAACACCGTACGTCTACCAATATCCAGTGTATTTAAAAACAATTTTTGGCACACACGAATATTCTTTTCTTTACCTTTTAAATGGTACTTCAATGTTCGACTTCTTCTTGATTGATCTTTAACTATTCTATTTCTGGGCCTAGCAGTCGTTACACTTTGTATCAACATTTGAACACATGTTGGTTTTTGCTTCCAATCCATTTGCCAAAATTGTTCAAATAATATTAACCTTTCTTCATTACTGACTTCTGCGCATTGTTTTGCCGACTTATCAGTATTTTTTACATTTACATCTTTGTTTCATTTTTCGTGCATTCCGTTTTCTTTCATAATTCCAAACGTTATTTTCTTTTACTTTTCCGAAGTATGGCTTACCCCTCTGTCTTAAATTGTTGTTTCGGGCCTTGAACCAAGATGCATGGATCAACAGGGACTCTCTTTTTACGCTTTTGGGATTTTACAGGCAGGTCTCCAAAACTGTCGCTATCACTATGGAATCCATAAGGGACTAGTCCGACAACACCATCATCTGAACAGATGCCAAAATCGTCGATTATATTTGGGATCTCTTGCGCTTGCAAGCCAGCATTATTATTTCTCTCATTATCCATTGCGAAATTTCTTTAAATAAAATACATAGTTTGTTAATTTTATAATATTTTATTTTATTTTTTTAATATATGAATAAATGGTAGGTTCGTACTAAGTTTCATTGCTGAGCGACTTATAGTTCAACAAAATATTTGGGTCACAAAAAATGTGCCACGCCCCTTGTCTAACGCCCATAAAATCTTATCATTAGAATGACTCATCTATGGGACGACGGGGTACTAAATTTTAATGTTGTGCTACTTATAATTTCGAAGATATTCTATTTTAA
Organism: Melieria omissa; assembly: GCA_963971225.1. NCBI lineage: Eukaryota > Metazoa > Arthropoda > Insecta > Diptera > Ulidiidae > Melieria > Melieria omissa. The sequence continues at coordinate 105,585,154 of OZ020268.1, read as the reverse complement.
AGATTTTGCTTGTATGGGTGGTGCCACGCCCCGTTGTCCAAAACCCGCCTCATTCCGTCTGTCGAGAGATATGATTACATGATAGGTTCATGCTAAGTTTCATTCCTCTGTGACTTGTAGTTCAGCAGAATAATTGGGTCACAAAAATGTGCCACGCCCCTTAGGAGTATAAAAAATAGTTGGTAGCCGATTCTCAGACCTACTGAATATGCATGTAAAATTTCATAAAAATCGGTCAAGCCGTTTCGGAGGAGTACGGTGACAAACACTGTGACACGAGAATTTTATATACAGGGTAGCTGGTATGAACTGAAACCAACTTTGAACTGCCGTAGTTATAATACTGTTAATTTTAGCGCGTTCAAATTTGACTCAGTGACAGTTGATTTAATTGTTGACATGTGTGTAATAGCGTTTTCATTTAGTGTTTCTTAAAAAAATTCTGTGGTCATGGATTTCAAACGGGAGAATGTGATATCGTTATATTTAACTGGAATCTCAAATTCCGAAATCGTTAAAAGGCTTCGGCATTTGAATGCAAATAGAGTTTTCGTGTGGCAGACTATAAAACGTTACAATGAGACCGGCAGCTCTAAAAAACGTTTTGACGGCGGTTCGAAAAAAACAGCTACCAATGAAGCAATGGTTCGCAAAGTGAAGAAGAGAATTGAGCGAAATCCACAACGAAGCGCAAACAAACTGGCAAGGGATTTCAAAGTATCGCGTTGGAGCATGCAACAAATATTGAAAAATAGGCTTAAACTAAAGCCCTACAAGATACAAATAGTGCATGGTCTCAACGCGAAACAAATGAAGTTACGGCTGGAAAGAGCGAAGGAATTGAAGCGCCTGGCCGTAAATGGTGATATTCCGAATATCGTGTTTTCCGATGAGAAGATTTTCACCTTTGAGCAAGCCATAAACAAACAAAACGACCATGTATGGTTACGTGAGAGGTCACAAGACAATTTAAACACTCGTCTGGCAACCAGACGTCATTCGCCTGCTCAGGTTATGGTTTGGGCCGCCATAACAACCGATAGTCGATCACCACTCGTCTTTGTGGAGCCTGGTGTTAAAATTAATGGGCAAACTTATCGCGAACAAATTCTGGAAGCTGCTCTGAAGCCTTGGGCAATGAAACATTTCGGCTGCAAGCCTTGGACGTTCCAGCAGGACTCGGCACCAGCTCACAAAGCGCGTGTTAACCAAGATTGGTTAAAAAACAACGTTTCTCGCTTCATTTCTGCACAACATTGGATGTCAAATTCACCAGATGCGAATCCAATGGACTTCTCAATCTGGAATATTTTGGAGACTAAGGTTTGCACTAAAAACCACCAAAGTTTGAACGCGCTCAGATACACACTTGTCCGGGAATGGAACCGAATCCCACAAAAGCAGGTACGGGCAGCGTGCGAGTCATTTTTTCACCGATTGGACAAAATTATCACAGCGAAAGGCGGATATATTGAAATGTTATAATGTAAAATAATAATAAAAGATATAAGGAATCTTTTTGCTTTTATACGAAAGAAAAGCCTTCGAAAATACAATTTCAAGAGCATCTTTAAGTTGTTTCAGTTCATACCAGCCCCCCTGTATAAGATTATAGTATTATTAGTATAGTATAGTATTATTATACTATGTATAAGATTACCTTCTTCGAATCGAGCAAAAACAGTATTCAAATAATTTTTTCATCAAGCTATATCAAATGCTCATTCAATAGGAATCGTGGCCTGCTTTACATTGATTTCTATTAAGCTTGCATGTTTAAGTACTTAAGTGGGTTTTACTGCACTCTTGTCTTTCCTCAAAACCAAAAAAACTGGAATTTACACATTTTCGTTATAAATAAGCGAACTATGGACTTAGCACAGTTGCGCATCATTGTAAAACAGAAGATAAAAACAAAAAAGTTATATATTTTTTTGTTAAATGATGTATTTTGATGTTTTCTTTCATTGTGCACCAAAAAGGAAGATAAATACAACGTCGGAGCGGCGCCAATTTGAACTCGAAACTACGATTGACGAGGAGAGCCGCTGACTTGCCCAAAGGAGGAAATGGAAATTGAAGAAGAAACATTGATAAACTCGTCGCCAATACCGGAAGTTGAAATTATAAAAATCGGCTTGGAAGATCACATAACCCACGCAGAGGATTCAGTTACTGAAAAAGAAGAAGGGAATACAGAGGAAAAGTCGTTGTGCCACAGTGCCATCTACAATCAAGAAGCGTCGGCGAAACGCAGATAAATCCCTTGTAATTGAGATTTTACAACGCAACGAGAAAAACTTTGAGGGGATAGCGAAAACCATGGTCGAGATATGGCCGTCAATGGCCACTGCTTCAACTGCCAGTCGATGTCTCAAAGGTTATAGCGGCATTTGCACAAACGCATAAAAAACCAAGCGACTTATGATTTCAATTATCTTTACGGCAATGATTACTTCCATTTCCTTTTATGTGTGCATTTGTATCAATTGAAAGGGTGTATAAACACAAATGAACCCAAGTTTCGTTAACTTGTGTTAGTTTTGTACCAATTGGTCGATTTTTAATTTTGAAAACTCATACATTCTGCATGCTGCAAAAGTTCCCAAAATGCTTCGATTACTAAAAAAACATATAAACAAACATGTTAAGAAAATTTGATTTTCTTTATCTAAGAAGCGTTATATGCCTTTCTAATATCTTGTATACTGTGAGAATATGATGTTTTAGTCTATGGCAAAACACATTCTTAGGTTATAAGACTATCGGCATCCCTTATTTCGATGGCTTCGGTTGCTACGTCTGCCCTGTTTGGCGAATCTGGTTCCTGCTCCTCTGCAGGCTCCTCCTTAATAAACGGGTTTTTATGGTGAATGCAAAAGTTGTGGATGGCGCTACAAACGTTCACGAACTGCGTGACTTTCTTGGGAGAGTAATGCAATCCTTTTGTGCTGTTCAAACACTGGAAACGACCCATAAGCGCTTTGCAGCAACGGTCGATGGTTTTGTGAGCTTTGCTCAATTTTTCATTAAACGCCAATTCTTTCGGCCTTGTTGGCGACTTATAGGGTGTGATTAGGTAGGGCAAAGTTGGAAAATTGGCATCACCTGCAAAGAAACAATTGAACATATTGTGACCGTCCCACTAACCCACCCACCTATCAGCCACATCTTGGACTCTGTTTTGCTGTAAGCCTCCTCTAAGTATGCATTCAATTCGCCGCAATTCCAAATGCTGACCACATCTTTCGATCCCGCTTGTGTTGGGTCCACGTAGCGTATTACCAAGTTGTGGTCACAAACCTAGAGCACTGACTGATTAGCTCGCAGTTCAGGAAATTACTAAATCACTTACAATAATTGCGTTAATACTGTAGTAGTTATCTTGGTTTTTGTAGACAGACGGCAGGTGATCTCTTGAGTGTGCAATTCGAATGTGCATTCCGGCAACGCAGCCCACTACACCCGGAATTCCAATTTTATTGTAGAAGGCATCCTTTGTTAAGGCCTCCTCCTCGGGCGTCGTTTTAAATTTAATCCAGCTGGGACATAAATACTTCTCAACGACATCGAGCACCTCTGTCATTGCCTCGGAAATTGACGTCTGTGACATGCAGATGAGGTGCTTCGCGCCAACGCACTTCTGAAAATTTCCAGAACCGGCAAACAACAGAAAGGCAGCCAGCCTAAAGATTGGCTCAATTGAAATGGGGCTATTCCGCAGCGGCAGATGTGGTTTTAGTGTATCCAGCAAAATGGAAAACACATCTCTGTTCATGTGAAACAACGACTGAAATCTGCAACGAAACATGCTCAGTGAACTGGTTGGCAATTCGGTACCGTGCGTGACTTACTGTGCGTCCGGCAAATCCATGATATTTGCTGCATCCCGAAGCCGTCTCCTCTTTATAGACAAGCGTTCACCATCTGCGCCAAGCTTCCCACCAATTATGAAAGCTCGTTTCCGCACGACGGGACTGCTCCCGCTGGACACGGGCTGCTGTTCAGCCTCCGATTCGTCAGTTTCATCATCGCTGGAGCCCAGCAAAAGCCAAAGAGCCACTACTGAAAGCATTTTCTTATATTACAGTGCCTTTTCAAATCGTAGCAATTTGCGGGCTGAATTTGCAAAAAATGTTACACGGATGCGAACAGCTGAGGTCAATTTGAACCAGTGTTGCCAGAATTCTGCACTTACTCGAAATTGAATGAAGGCGAATTTATTTTTTTATGTTATGTTTTATTATAATACAAATACATATATTTTTAAGTGATTTTGAACTACTGGCGCAAGCAAGGGTGATTGGGGGCCAAACCCCCAAATATGTTTGTTACAAAAATTGTGGGTTGCAAATAGTTTTTAAATTTCAATTAGAAGCAATTATGATTTTACACTAAAAAGTTATATACAGAAACCGTACACCCGCAAAAGGAAATCCTGTGTGCGCTTCTATTCCAAGTCATATATGATTGTCTTTTAAATCTAACAACTAGGATTGCATTTTAAATATCAAACACAAGTAAATGATCTCAAAAACCGCTTCAGTTTTATTAAATTACTACATTCGACAAAATGCGGCACCAAGTAAATAAGAATTTGGGACAACATCTACACCACAAACTAAGCCTAGTACTTAGTAATTTAAAGTTAATTTAAATTTGTAAATTGTAAACAGCTTTCAGCATAGCTGGAAATGTGTTAAGTATAAAATTCCTCATGGATGGCGTTTAAAGCAGGAATGGGAAAATGGCACGGCGGCTTTTGGGATATTCTTTGAATTCCTTCTTGTAGTTACGATGCTTGGCCAAAGCCCAAACAGTCATCTGGAAAGCTCCGGCAATGGCGAAGAGAAATGCCGGTAGGCAAGATGTCATCAGTGAGAACGAAATCCAGGCGCCGATTTCGTAGGTATAGTTGGGGCAAGAGACCAAGCTGCATGAAGAGAAAGCGTTAAACAAAGGAACTGGTGCGATTTGGCATGTGGTACTCTTACTTGAACAGTTTTGTTAGTGGGTTTCCGTCTGGCATGGGAATGCGGCGGACCTTGGTGCCAGGTGGACGCAGATTACGCAGAGCAATGTGAATGGAAAAGTTTCCCAATTCGCAGATCTGAAATCGGAGACAAAATTAATCAGTACGATTAAAAACAATTTATTTTTGTGCTGTCAAACTTACCGTTAACGCAGCCAAGGATGCCCACACCTGGGTCATGCATGGGCTAGTAAAGAGTGGATGGTTGACGTGGTACGAGACGTAAGCAGTGAATCCCCAATAGTAGCTGCAGTTCTTAAACAGGTTGCGAATGGGCATGGTCGAGTGGGAGAACCGGTGCACGAAAATCGTCTCTAACAATCGCTTTACATAATGCACAACGTAGCAACCAGCGGCAATGCTGAGGTAAATAAATAATCGCACACAGTTAAAGAAATTTTGCTTTTCAATGCGGTAGCTAAGCGAATGGGACCAATAATTAATGCAAATTTTAATGAGCGCTGCTGGTGAAACTTCGTTTCGTTGCGCCACACAAAAAAAAAAACAATTCAAAAGACACATCACAAGACAACAGCGAAACAGCAAAAATAGAAAAGGTTAAACTGGGTCGTCGTAGTGTTGCTAGTGTCGCAGCACCAAACAGCTAGCGATGAAGAAGAAAAAAATTGAAGATGATAAAATTGCCACACTTACTGAGCGGTTAGCGAAATCGGTGTGCCGGCCGCCGGACCATAGACGAGAGACGGGCGAGCGTAGAACATCAGGTAGACTACCAATGGCCCTGCATATTCCGCCATGAATACCGTCTTCCATCCGATTTGCGGACCCAGATCCTTCACATAGATCCTGGCACCATTTTGTAAATTCAGCGTTTGCAGTGAGTCAGTGTCCTTAAGCGACTTGCCACGCGCTTCCAAACGCAATGACTGGCGGTCAGGAACCGGGGTGGCTTTTAGCTGCTTGTGGATAAGTGTCCGCAGGTCGGCGATGGTCGTAGTGGCCGGCACATGGCACTTTCCATACGCCTTGGCACTCTTTGCACTTATGACTTCAATCTAAGGACACATTTGCAAAACATTCATTTATATGAATTTCTTGTACATAATTGTTTGTGAACACTGACGTGGAGTTTCGTCGCCACTTACCTCCATTATTTGCTATTCAAATTTGCACAAATTCGAACCACAATCGCCGCACCTGAAAATACTCGTTTCTGCTTCTTGAGTGCCGCAACTAAAATCAAAGTTCAGACAAGTGCTGCCAGTTTTATCATCGTTTTCATCTTCTTCTTCTATCGGTAAATTCACGGTAGCAAAACCGTTAACCACATAGAGCCAAGTACAATAAAACAACTCTATGCCAAAGATTACGCAACGGTAAAGTTTCATTGCAAATTCGTACGTTCGTACGAAATACGTTTGTATTCCAATAACAATTGGGTATTCCTCTAAAAAGTACTAAAGAAAGACAATTTATTTGATGAAATAAATGTGTGTAAAAGTCGCACTGGCACAACATAAGATTCCAAAAACACAGGTATTAGAAAATTTGTTTTCTTACACTAAGAATAATTATCTCACTCAATTGCATTTTATATGTATGACAGTATAAAGTATGGCAACAGTCTATTGTGAAGCAATTATTGTGGTGAAAGTAATAGAGAAATATTGTTCGAAAACCCATTCCTGTTTTTATATTACGCTCCTCATTTTCAGTTTGAGTGCGATCAATCATCGCATGTTGGTGTTCAGAAATTGAACAGTGAAATATTTCCCTTTCAGGGGGTCGCCTCGTTGCCAATGAACTAAACTTCCTAAAAACAGTGCTGCCAAGTCGCGAATCGAAGGAAAATGGTTAAGGATGAATGTGACCTGCTCGAGTCAGCAATCAACAAAAATCAGCTGATGGCAACAGCTGCTTAACAACATTGCGGTTTTTGTTTTTCTTTGCAATTCTTCTCGAAACAATTCGAATGAAGTAAAGTGAAGTAATAATACGAAAGAACCTCAAGTAGGAACAAAGTGATTTGAAAAGTACACAGTTTTTGTGAATTGTGAATGCTTGTGATGTAAATGTTAAAGAAAATCCAATAAATATGTCAGACAGTGGAGATGAGGTGAGCAGTTGGAGCTAATGAAACATTAAATATTCGAAATATGAATCCTTGCAGATTGAGTTGTGCCAAAATGTGGGTCCTCACGACCTGGTGGAGGTCAAGTCCAAGGCGGTGGTCAAGTTCAGCGCTGTACAGGTGCCGGTGAGCTTCAACCGCCTACAATGCAACACCAACCTGAATCTGCCGCCTTCGAATTGGCTGACGACATCTGATAATAGCGGCCTGCATCAGGCGCTGTACCAGTCGTCAGGATTCGCTAGGTGAGTCAGTGCAGTAATAACTCTGTATATGCTTCCAAACGCTTTATTGACGGTAATTTGACTCCCGCTAACCGCAGTTTTCGTTTGGCTCACATGTTTCCCGACTGCGTCGGCGAAGTGGATGTCGTATCAGATGCAGAGAACATCAAGAAGCTGCTAAAGTTGCCGTACACCTCGAAGGGCGCCATCAGCATGATTGTCCACAAGGTGGGCAATACATTGCTGCTTGATGAGTTCGACATACAGAAGTATCTGCTACGCAAGGCGGACGACGATTGGAAGTGGTTGCGAACCTTTATTCTGGAGCACACGCTATCGTACGGCGAGAAAGCCCACAGCTTCTGTTTGAAGGACAAGTCACGTGAAGCACTCCAAACAAAAAACCTGCTGTCCAAGTTTCTGTACTACAGCCTGAAGCAATCGGTAGCCGAAGCGCCCGAACAGCAAATGCAACAAATGCGGCCGCCGCTGCCCATCACGGGCCCCGTGTTGCCTGAGCCGAAGGTCGAAGAGAATGTCCCCGACCCCAAGTCCAGCCACGTTTTCAATCGCAACGTGCTGTGGACATTTGAGGATATCCGCATGTTGATCGGCACGGACATGCCCATCTTCGGTGGTCCTAATCGACCCTGCATCAGCTTGCGCCTCCGTGACATGGCTAAGCCGATAAACGTGCTGACGGGCATCGACTACTGGCTGGACAACCTGATGTGCAACGTGCCTGAGGTGGTGATGTGTTACCACCTGGACGGCATCGTGCAGAAGTACGAGATTATCAAAACAGAGGATCTGCCCTATCTGGAGGACTCGCAGTTCTCGCCGCAAGTGGTGCGCAACGTGGCGCAGAACATCTTGTCGTTCCTCAAAGCAAATGCCACCAAAGCAGGCCATACCTATTGGCTGTTCAAAGGTCGCAACGACGACGTGGTGAAGCTGTACGATTTGACAACACTTTGCAAGAACCAAACTAGGCCCAGCAGTTGCGACGAGAAGCAGGAAAACCCGTTCACGGTGCCAGTGGCCATGTTGCTGTACACAGTGGCACGCAACATGAAGAACACAGCAACGCACGTGACGGCCAAGATGGCCGGCAGCATAAAGGCGCTACTGGACAACTGTATTAAGCTGCTGCCCAGGGAGAAGTATCCGCAGATAGTGACGTCCTCGCATTACATATTATCCGATCTACACGTGCCGGCGGGTATCGATCCCAAGTCGCCAAAATTTGATACTTCCGATGTGGATTCGGACACACAGTCGGTGTATGAGGGCGATGACGAAGACGACATACCCAGCGATGACGACTTTAACTTAGAGGACATGAAGAAGGAACTGAGCGAGCGCGTGGATCTGCACGGAAACGTGGCCGTGAAGAATATATGCGAGACTTTGAAAGAGTTCAACTTGCAACCGAACGGCAAGCGGGCGCCACGCGCACCGTCGCCGCTGCTCGCTGGCATCGAAGAGCGTTGCCGCCTCTCGCTGGAACACATTAGTGCGGGCATTTCGTGCTTAAAATTCTTCAATTGCAATGAGGAGAAATTCATTAAGGAGAGTGAGGCGCGTGCCAAGGACGAGGAAAAGCAGCGCATCTTGCACGAAGAACAGAACCCGAATATGGCCAAGCCGTTCAAACCCATACCGCTGCCCTACGAGAGTCTCAGTCACCGCCCGTCCAGCGTGAAGAAAGAGGTCAGCTCGGAAGTGGAGGCTGACGACAGACAATCGGTGAGCCAGCTGGAAAAAGAGCGCCACGCACGTGGCCTGAAGACTCAAAAACGCGGCAAGGCGAAAGAGGTGAAGGAGTGCACCAAGGCGGAGACAAATTCACCGGCGCAGCTGCAGAATCAGCAGGTTGCCACCAATTTCAATTCGCAGCTGTTCGGCTCGTGGAACGTGCACCTGAAGCTGCTGTTGCTGGAGAAGGCCTGCCTCACGTATGCCACACTGGCGGAGTACAATTACGTGGAGCTAAAATATGGTAGCTGCCTGAAAGCAATCTACATGTCCTGTCGCTGCCAGCACGTTGTTCTCAAGTACATGTCTAACATTGTGTCTCAGAAAAGCTGCTTGCTGGGACGTGCGGGAGATTGTTTCTTTCAGATGGCAAAGAACTGGACCGACATCGACGATTACCTCGACCAGTTTAACGAGACAAACGCAATCGAGTCTGATATTAGTGCCGAGTTGGAGAAGGATCTGAATGGTGGTGAGTGGTTGAAGTGTTTCGAACTTAATTGGTACTTATTTAATGACAATTCGCAGATGATCTTAGCGACTTGATTACGCCTGCGAAAAACATCGAACTGTTGATGATATCGAGCTGCAAATGCTATGAAAATGCGCTGGCTATCGTAGCCGACAGCCCGGAAGATGAAGCGAAGCATGAACTACTGCGGCGTCTGGGCAATGTGCGCAATGAACTCGGTCTGAAGTATATGTACTGGGCACAAGGTAAGATAGTTGAGTTTGGATATTTCATGGCGTAAAACTTGTCGCCTATGCTTTTGCAGAAGAGTATTCAAAAGTTGTGGACAGCAAATCGGACGACGCCGACAGCCTTGTGGATGCAGAGGCAAGTGAGGCTACAGAGACGCCAAAAGTGGAACCGGCTCACATCAAGTTGGCCATGAAATCGTACGACTCGTTGCTGCGTGGTATTGCTGCTTTCAATGAAGTACAGGACAATGTGAATTTGGCGTTCCTCTACTGCAACATGGGACGATTCATGCGTTTCAGGGCGCATCTGTATATGCCGGACGAGAAGTAGGTTTATGCGAAACATCGTTATGATTCGAGCGATTCTTTTAATTAGTAGTAAATTCGTAAATCATACCATAGCGATTGTCCCAACTAACGCAAAGTTAATAGAAAAGATGGATTTATGTTTTCCATTTCAGTGTTGACTTTGTTCAAAAGCAGAAAACATTTTATAATGAAGCCTTTGGCAATTACGAGCGCGCCAAAGATGTTCTGGGATCGCGCAAAATCAATGCAGAGCTGTGGGATTTAGTGAATTGGGAACTCTCCACTGCCACTTTCACACTAGCCAAGCAACTGCAAGACTTCAGCACAACCAATGAGGTATCGGCAGTCTGTAAATTTGTTAATTATGGGCAAAGATGAGTTTTTCTATGATATTTCAGGTCACCAGATGCGAACTGGAAAAGGAAGTGTTAGAGCTACTGCAGAAAGCACTCAAGCTCTGCGATGTGGAACATCCGGGCTCGCGACAAATACTTTATACTTATCGCGCTGGGCTGATACACAAGAGGTTCATTCGTTATGCAATCACAACAAGTCAATTACTACTTGTGGCAATCGTTTTATGTTCTTGCAGAATTGCATCATTCCATTATAGTCAATTGCGTAACAATTGCTCGGGGGGGTCAACACTGCCGAAAACTACTTTGCAGCTCTGTCGATATCATTACGAAAAAGCTGCCAGTATTTTGGATAATCTCGGGGAAACCAGTGACTACTTAACTGTGCAGCTGGAGCGAATTTCACTGCAGGAGTTTTTAGCTGAAAGTAGGCCTAGCCATGTGGCCCAACTTGAGTTCAATGCTAAACAGTTTTTGGTAATCGTTGCAGATTCTTCGCACATTTATCAGAAAATCAAGCACATGCAAACAGCTTTGGAAATCTGTCTGAGTTGCAAGTCGATTTTCGAATACGCTTTAACGATGCACAATCCGGCCGATGGTAGCAGCAAAAGCAGCTCAAACAACGCCACATTCAACGAAGATTTCTACAGTCACATGCAGCTTTTCGAAAATCGCCTGCAAAACGCCCTTAAAACATTAATTAAAATGCTACTTAGCGGCAAGGATCCGAAAAAATTGGCAGCCTTGTACAAAAAAATGTACATGGAAACCTTAATTGGGAAGAAAGAAACAGGCGAACAGAACAACAAGTTGGTGGAGAAGTTTGCACTGCGACTTTTGGATTTGCTCGAGAGACTCAACGCTCTAGAAGAAACGTTTCAAAGCGCTGGCGAGTAGTGAAGTTATGTAGTATGTGCGCTTGGCGCTCACGTTCTCGCGACCCAACCCCCAACGGCGGCTAAAGTGCACAGACTTGACCTGTGCTTGCTTACAGTAAAACTGCAGTTTCAAACTGTGTTCAGAAATATTAAATTATGCGCTAAACTTGAATTTATGTGGTACGACCGAAAAGTTCGAAACGACAGTAAATTGAATTTTCTTATTTATTTGGGTTTATCATGCTTAAAGCTGAATTGAAGTTTGTCTTTGTCCGCTGTCACACAGAAGCACTTATTTAAAACCGATTGTACCGCAAAGTGCATGAATGTCAGCCAGAGTTTCCACAGCCACAGTCCGCTGGCAACAATTTATCTGCGGCAACGGGTTGATGGTCCGAAGCAGCGACACCGATTGACATAATTTGTGTTATAATTAGCACTACGTAGATGCTCTGGACGACCTGCGAGAAAATAATATTATAGATATAGTGACCGCTGCAATTGGGATTGCTCCGCTGAACTCACAATATTGCGCACACTCAACATGGCTGTTAGATGCGTGGGTGCGTGGATGCTGCTGTCGGATTACGGCTAAACACTGAAAGTACACTTCTGTGGCGGACACACACAACGCTGACAATGTCGACAATTTCCAACTGCAGCAAGAACGTGCCCCAAATCATGATACTTCCACGGCGCTAATCATCCGAAGAGTTGAACGGTCGCTTCTGGAGCCAAATGAACGCCTAAAGTTATGCAGTGTCGGTACACATGTGCGACACAGATTTAGCTTTCTTATTCTTATTTATGACGACCTCAATAAATTGGGTCATGCTCTTGACCACTTATTTACACGTTGCTTTTGTTGTTTTGTGTATAAGACTTCCGCAAACAATTGTATTACGGATGAAGCACAGACTGAACCGCGGTGAAGTGAAATGGTAAGCAATGCAGTGCGGCGGTGTTGTTCAATTGTTTGTTTATTTTTTTTAATTATAATTATTATCATAATTTTTTTGTTTTTGTATATAAATTTTACCAGCGCAGCAGAAACAAAGTGTAGGAACTCGAATGCGCAATGCTTGCATTGCTTTTGTTTTGAATTGTTTCTCGAAAACAGAGCTCCGCGCTACAATGGGCATTGTGACTATTCTATTCGTATGGCTGCTGAGCTAATGACAAACAACAGTCTGCGGTCTAAGTAAGAATGAGCAACCATTCACACAATTGAATCAATAATTATGCATGCAGAAAGTCAAAACTTCTCTCTAATTTCAAATGCCACATTGGACTTTTTTGGATTATTGAAACTTACAACTTTTTTTTGTCGTAGGAACGCATTGTTTGCAGACGTGTGTCATGATGACTCAGCTGCAATAAAGCCAAAACTTCAAAGATGTTTGAGTCGATTATGATAAGCGCTAATGACCAGTGGTTCCTCACCAGAGGCAGAGGGTTTGTGTCGCTGTAAATTGTTATGACAAGAAAACTTAAGTGTTAGAGCAATACGAAGTTATGTTAAACAAAATTAACAGTAAAAGCAGGAGGAACTCGTTTTAATTCACAACAAAATATTGTCCCGTATATAGTAAGGCCGTGAGGGAAGGCTTTAAGGGAACTTAATCGTTTTGTTTTCTAAAATATAAATTAATTTCTTGAATCCACAAACGACCATGGTTGATCAAGGATGGATTTGGATGGTCCTTATTTGTGCTACTCCTGACCAGTGGCTTCGTTGTCTCGTATCCTTGAGCAGAAGACTGGCATTCAATTTGGAGTTGGGCCACTTTAAGTAGTCAATTCTCATTTGATAGGGTGGCCTATTGTCATTTGTTTGATGGAGTTAATTGTCTTTCTCCTATCACATTTATGTTAAACCATTATTTGTTAAAAGTGAGCTTTGGTCATAGTTTTTCGGTAACACTTATATCTTCGGTGTATTTGAATAAAGTTTTCACAAGTTTAGCCTCTAAAAACTGTCTCTTGACTCCAGTTTCAAAGACTTTGACCGGTTCTTGATCCTTAGGTCTGGTCTTTTCCTTGATTTTCCAATGAATTTGCAATTCTATTATATATTCTACAATGTTTTTTCTTTATTAACTTGAATATTCTGTAAATGAGATAGTTCATGTTTTATGAACCATTAAAGTGTCACTTTAAATATAAAAAGTCGAAGAGAATAATAAGTTTTTGAAAATCTAATCTTTTTTAATTCGAATATTTAGAAATTCCCATTGCATACAAGGTCCTGACGAGCATACCATGTGAAAGATTAAAGCCACTTGCCAAGGCGCCGATTAGACCTTATCATTGCAGCTTTCGACGTTGTAAGTCCACCATCGACCAGATATTCACTCTACACCAAATCCTGGAGAAGACCCATGAGAATCAAATCGATACACACCATCTCTTCATCGATTACAAGGCAGCATTCGACAGTCCGATAAGGAATCGCCTATATGCCGCATTGTCTGAACTTGGTATCCCTGCAAAGCTCGTGAGACTTTACAAAGCGACGTTGAGTAATACGCGCAGTTCCGTCAAGGTTGGAAGTGACCTGTCCGACCCATTTGATACTGCGCGAGGTTTCAGATAGGGCGATCCTTTGTCCTGCAACCTCTTCAACTTTACCATGGAGACATGGACGGTGTACATAGTAATGGCACAATTTTCAAAAAAAGTGTCCAGCTCCTTGCCTACGCTGATGATGTTATTGGACTAACAAGCGCGCTATCACCGCTGCCTTTGCGGCTATCGAAAGAGAGAGCCATTGCCTTTTGAGGCACCTAATTTTTTAAGGAAAAAGTATGATAAGTGATGAAAATGACTAGGGTACATTTTTGCTATTATTTCGAAGACAATGGGAATCAGACCAAATAATTTGGCTGTGTTGTATTACTTAATGTTTCCGCTTTCATTTAACATCCAACTCATTATTTGATTTACGAAAAATATGCATGTTTTTCAACGTTAAATAAAACGCCATTAAATTCCATATTTTCCGACTTTGAGGCCCAATTGCTGCGGATTTTTAAAACTTATAAAAATAAATTACATTGGAAAAGAAGCCGTAAGGTGTTGTGAACGCCAGAAAGAGAAAATCATGTCAACCAGTTTATTTGCTTAGAAATTACTATCCCAAACATGTAAAAAGTCAGGCAAAATCCGAAAAAGTGAAATTTGTTGCAAAAACGGAAACTAAGTTTTAAAAACGGTTTGCGGATTCGAAATCAGCGGTCCCTAATTACCCTAGAACTGATGTCAAACCCAGAAAAGCCATTTTGCTGTTGATCAGTGTTACTCTTGCCAACAGGTGCTACTACGGTCTCGGTAGGCAATTGAGAAGTAGAGACCTCTCTCGACCGAAAAAACTTGCATTCTATAGGACGCTTATCTTGCCCGTGCTCCTCTATGGCGCTGAAGCATGGACAATGACACGAAACGACATGGCGGCCCTTGGAGTGTACGAGAGGAAGGTACTTCGCAAAATCTTCGGCCCTGTTCGTGTTGGTGACGACTATCGTATACGAACCAATAACGAGCTGTATGAGCTGTATAGGGACATGGACGTAGCGCAGCGAATAAACATCCAGCGGCTACGCTGGCTCGGTAATGTCTGCCGCATGGACGACGAAAAAGGTGTTCGATGCGATGGTTGGAGGTCGACGGCGAAGAGGGAGGCCGTGTCTCCGGTAGAAGGACCAAGTTGAAGAGGCCCAGTCATCTCTTGGTGTTACCAACTGAAATCACCAAAATGAAATCACGCTCCGCAAATTTTTTGTATAGTCGGCCACATTTTGTCTTTGCCGCTTGAATTTGCTTCACTGACCTTTTTGGAATCGTTTTTCTTTCTGTATTTAATGGTCGTCTTATTCTTTAATAGCTTATGCACATAACTTTTAGAAATCCCAAATTTCTTTGCTCCAGATCGGATGGATACGCGGTCGTTATGGTCAAAGTAGTGTTTAAGAGCTTTATTCGAGTTTCCGTCATTTTCTTGTTCTTCCGATTCTCCACTTTTTTTCGATCGGCACTTATACCATTCTCATACTGTTTAATTATGTGATAGAGTTCTTTTGGGCACATTCTCTGTAAAAAAATGGTTTACAGTGAAAAGCTTTCCACGATTTTGGTGCTCTTTGTAGAAGTTGTACACCCGCTGCCTAAAACTGATTTGCTTTGAACTCATTGCGAAGCGTCAATAATTGAATTACGACTGGGAAAATTCACTTATTGTTACACGACACTATGAGAAATCTGACAGAACTTAAAAAAGAAGTTTTGCAAAGGTATCTTGTGTTTTATTACATTTCAAAGTGAGTGCAAAAATAGAGTGGGCGCAGGTTATTACAATTTGTCTTCATTTTCGCTTGCAAGTGTGTGTGCTGCATTTGTTTCGCCAATTAGCGTTTGTACAAGAGATATCATTTGGTCATTGGTCACATTGTCTGTCTTGTTTGAAACAATCAAGTTACCGCGCGCATACCAATTTAAATTGCGGTAGTGTTTCTTGATCAAATTTCCAATGTCGATCGAATGTGGTACGTCTTCCCAGCGACACAATAAGTACATTCCTCGTTTCTCTAAACGTCTCTCTGCATCGCGCCATCCTTCTTGTTGTCGACGCATCAAATACCATTTATTGAGCTTGTCTGTACTGTAAAGACCTGAAAATAAGGATTGTAGTGTTGTTGTTTATATGATGATTTACCTAAAAATCGACGTTTTCCACTGTGTATAGGAGTCGGAGTTATATGTGGGGCAATATCCTCGCGCAATACATGCACATTTCGTTTGATTTGCATCGTCAACATTTGTGCACGTTCCTCGGCTCTTTGGCGTTCCACCTCGGCTCTTTTGCGTTTCTCCTCGGCCAGACGTTCTCTCTCCTCAGCCTTTTGACGTTCCTCCTCAGCCTTTTGGCGGATTTCGTTGTTTTTCTGCATAAGAATATCATGTTTTTGTTGTTGCTGATGTGTTGTATATTCAGCAAACAGTTTTTCATATTCATGATATTTTTGCAATAGAAATTTCATAGCCGAAAACATGTGGCGACATTCAATTCCTTTTGCTGTGCGAATTTGCATAAGGATAGACTCAAAATCCCATCCATTTACAACGAAATATTTTCTATGGCGGTTAGTCTCATCAGTTACTTTATCATACTTGATATATGGATTCTTCGACAACAGTTTTTTGAACGACAGTTGTTTTGTACTATAAGTCCCAGAATATCCCATATAATCGAGGATTTGTTCATCAATTAAAACTTTATTTTTTATATTAATATTCAAAAAAATTTTATTACGTGTATCGTTTTCAATATCGATATTTAATTTTTCACAAATATCTTGAAGTGAATATTTTATAGGACAAATCCATTCAGATATATCACGATCGTTAATATATTGGACCATCTCCATGGTTAATGTTGTACTATTTAAAATAAATCATTGATACCGCCTTTTATACCACATACAAGGTATCAAAACGTCGACATCAAATGAAAAATGTTTTTGTCAAATCTATCCAACCAACGAATTTCAAAATGAAAAATATCGCCACTTCTCCAGCAAATGAATGTCGAACGAAAACCGCGAATGCAGAGGTTGGTTGAGACTTGTATGTGTTTGGTGGCGGGTGCATAAGATTTGCTTTGTCGACGTGACTTTAGCAAACCATGACACAAAGTTCCAATTCTATCCAACCAAGAAATTTCAAAATGAAATATATCGCCACTTCTCCAGCAATGACCTTAAAATCACCAAATCATCAAAGTTCTTCAATAAAAAAAACATTTCGCGATATTTTTTTAATAATTCGTTCCGACATACTTTGCGCAATGTTAAACCGAATTCAATAAATGCCACTAAAAATTCTTTATGCCAATGAATATGCGCTAAACAGTAACTTAATGAACTTATTTTTATTTATATTATTTTTTATTAATAGTCGTAATCGCTGAATTACTCGTTTCATAATGAAATTCAAATGTTCGCGCATTTGCTTTGTTTTCTACATGCAGCAAAGCACTAACAACAACTGCACTATGAAAAATTAATTCAAATGCAGCAACGAAACAAAACATCGAGCCGTGTGTTTCTAAGGTGCGTTGCCTCGTTCCCACCGAACATACATACACGAAAAATCGCAGCCCAGCCCCCGCGTTGCACTTGACCAGTGGTTTGGTCACGTAATTGCATAGAACTGCGAGCGCCTTATTCCGCTATAAAAACATTACCGAACCCGTTTTCAAGTCATTAGCAACATTCATCCACCAAAAGTCAATTGACACACAAAATGAATCAGTTCCTTGTGAGTATTGTGGGCGGATAGGTTCCCACCGAATCGAAATTTTGCATGGCTCCTACTAACGCATCCTGTTCGACTCTGTTCTCTGTTTATTTCAGTGCACTTTTACTGTTCTCGTGGCCGTGGCAAACGCCTACTCGATTGGCTCCAACAACTATGGATCGCACGGCCCGATAATCGGTGGACTGGCGCATCAGCAGCTGCCGGCCGTATCCTTGTCGCTCATTCCGGTGCACAACAGTGGTTATGGCGCTGCGCCCAGTGCCGGTTACGGTGCTGCGCCCAGTGCCGGTTACGGTGCTGCACCCAGTGCCGGTTACGGTGCTGCCCCCGTTATTAGCCAGGTTGCCCTTCCAGCACCAGTCGCACCTCTGGCATACCAAGTGATTCCAGCACCTGCCCCAGCTCCAGCTCCAGCTTCCTACGGCAATATCTGGTCGCATGGTGCCGGTGTCGGTGGTGTTGACGCCGAGGCTCTGCAGTTGGCACAGCTGGCTTTGCAATTGCCCGTACCTGCAGGAGTCCTTGATGGCGGTGTAGCCCCTGCTGTGGGTTCCCACTACGGCGCTGCCCCAGCCCCAGCTTTGGCGCATCCCGCCATCATTAGTGGTCCGGCGGCTGCCCAGTCTGCATCTGCTGCAGCAGCTGCCAGCCATATCAACGGCGTGGCCCCAGCACAAATCGTGCCAGGATCCCACGTAGGATCTGCTTACTAACTGACTCAGGGGCTGTGAATGTTTGACATCAACGAATAAATAGCACAAATCTGAAATTTCGTCTGTTTGTCCTTTATTTGCATAAATTTTTGACGAGGATAGGGAAGAAGAATTTATTAAATTCCACTTAGGGGAGATTCTAGTTGGCCACAGTTCATAGGCAGGCAATGACACCGTGGTCAGACAACTGGCGAAATTGTTTTCTCTATTTGGACAAAACCTGTGTACAGGGGCGGATTCAGAAAAATAGTTCGGGGGTTTCAAAAAGTAATTCTTTAATATTTATATAATGCTAAAAATGCCTTTTAATTTCTGGTATGTAGTTTTAAACTCGATCGTAATATTTCGGGGGGGGAGGGGGGGTGAGGTGTTTCAACCCCCCAAACCCTCCTGAATCCGCCACTGCCTGTGTCGTTTTGAGCATTGTTCAGTGGTGTGGAATGAAGTATCGAAATGCTTGTTCGAACTCTCAGAGTAAGCGCGAGCTGAGATTTGGACGAATGCTCTGGTTTCGATAGACTCAGCATTGTGTTGTACGAGTATATCAAGTGGCAATGCACAAAATTGTGGAAACGATAAATGCGAAATGGTTTCATTCTCAAATTCGTGTTTACATTTACAACACGAAAATTGCTCGACAGTCTGGCGAAAGACACCAGATCGCTTTCATTGGTTCACAACTGCAATAAATTCGCACAAAATTGTTGATTCAACTTGAAACTCTTGTCTAAAGCTGCTCCACACCTGACTTTACGTGATCCCATAAAGAAACGTTTTTGACACCAAAGTAGGTTTTGAAATTTAATTACACTCGGCAATATTTTTTCAGTCTTGCCAATTGTATATGTAAAGTATGTAATGATTGCCTCAATGCAGTCAAAACTGATATTAATTGTGTTTGGTAAATTTCAATCGCCAATAAGTATTTTAAGTAGGAAATTTCTGAAGGAAAAACTTTTACTTTGAAAATTTTTAATAATTTTTAATTTGGTAAATACAGTACAATCTCGATAATTCGGATGCTCGCTAATACGGACAACGCGGTAATCCAGACACCCAATCGCTTTCTATTGTTGACTCTGTAATCCGGACACCAAACATTTTATTTACCTTAAAAATTCGGCCACTCATTTTGATCTGCTTTTATAAATTATAAAAGTTTAATCTAACTGTGTTAATTAAATCAAATTTAAAAAATGGCTTCTATAGTTAAGAAAACACGTACAATCTTAACGATGAAAAAAGAGTTCTAAACAAATTATGTCGAGGAAAGTCACTTCGTCAACTGGCAGTGAAGTACAATGTAGGCCAAATCTAGAATTCCTACATTAAACAAAATTTCGCCAAATGAAAATGAAAAATGTCTTTCAAAATCACCAGAAATGTTCATAACATATTAAAAATAAAATTGTTAAGCAAAAACGTTTGTTCAATAAAAAATACGTTTTATTGGTTTATTTATCGATTTTTTTGTAATCTTGGTAATCCGGACATTTCCGTTCCGTTTTGAAGCTGGGCAACCGGCAAAACATCCTAACAAATCTTACTAAATCCAAACTGGAATCATCATCTAAAAATGTGCTGGATTTGAAAAGAAGTTGGCTCAGAGTAGTCGGTGTTTTTACTAAACGTTTGGACTCGTCGTTACGTACTTGGTAGCCACTCAAGTTGCAGGAGCGAAGAGGAAAACAATTCCATTCCATTCCATTCTCCAGCTTTTGTGTATTTGTCCCGCACTATGCAGAAATCATATGAAAATCGTCGACGTTTTGAAGTTGGGTTTAGTGAGTAAGTTTGATAAGTAAGTTGAATTCATAGAAGAACATGGAAGAACATTACATGGTATCACAATGGTCCTGACTGGGCAAATTGTCAGTAGAAAAATCAGGTACTTCCGATTTGGCGCGGATACCGCAATATGATAAAAATCTTGTGAATCTCTTCCAATTCCACTAAATTACAACAGCTGCTGTATCTCATTGCTCTTTAAGTTTCTTTTAGGTGACAGCGAATAATTCACACTCGGTAGAATCAAAGATAGTTTAAAGTTTTATACTTAAACTAAAAAGGGTTTAACCCTCTTTCTAAAACTTTTTTTTCTAGCATTACTTAAACATTTCACAGAACTAAATACTCTTCTACAATCAATATTTTGTACATGAAAAAAAAACATTATTATTCGCACTTTCCTGACCTCTGAAGGCTTTGCTTCCAAGCACTGCTTAAAACATATTATTCGATTTGGGTTTCATAAAATTTTCAATGAGCTCTAAGCCAATTTAAAAACAAGTGAACCCCAGTGCCTGAAGTATAACTAAACAAAATGCATCGAATTTGCAAGTCGCAAAAGAGGCGGCCAGCAATTTGTGGACATTATCAGCCGCGTTCGCGTAACCAACTCAAAGTCGTTGCCGCTTCGACCTGCGGCGGTAATCTGCGGCCACTAGAGACCCGTAGTCAATTTTCTTTGAATGTGTCACGTAACAGCGACGCATTAGCAGACGTCGCATTTTCGTATAAAAGCATTTGAAATTCTATTAAGACTAGTAGTTTGAAATTTTGAAGCATACTCGAAAACAGACCAACTCAGCTCAAAATGCGTCAGTTCATTGTAAGCACTCGTTTCGCTGCGATTTCGTAAACACCAGCATTGGTTGGCAGTTGGCTATATCAACACTTTTTTGTTTGTTCATTTACAGTTCGCTTTTGCTACACTTGTGGCCGTTGCCAACGCTGCGCATTACGGCGGTTCTGGCTATGGCGCCGCTCCATCGCATAGCATTCAACACCCACCAGCGGTCGTGTACAACATTCCGCCGCCAGCAGTGCTGAACCCAGTGCCCGGACCATTGCCCGGCCCACTCTTGCATCCCATCGGCCTGACCGGTAGCCTTTCGGGCTTGGCCGCGCCAGGCGCTCTGATCGGCGCTCCCTCGAATGCACAAGCCGCCGCATCGGCCAGGTCCGCCAATGTTCCGCTGAAGCCGGGCAAGTATTCGCTGCTTGTGGTGCCCTCTTACGAGGTTTCCAACGCGGCCGTCGACGTGGCGCCGTCTTATGCTGCTGCGCCGTCGTACGCCAGTGGCCACGCTGCTGCGCCACACTACTAAAATGGCTTAAAATTGTTGGCTTGAAACACTGGACAGTGTAACAAACTTGTTGATAATTAAAATTAAAAGAGAAAAAAATAGTATAACAAAATCACCTGTGGTTTTATTCTGGTATAAAGTTAGATGTAACGTGAGAGAAAGGTGAAGCAGATGGAATTTTATTGTTTTTCAAACCAAGACAATTGGTCTATTTTGGAAACATGCTTAAAGATGCTTTAAAATCTTCTGAGAAATTTTTTATAATGTATTGTTCGAGTTTTTTTTAAACGTTTGAAACATTTGCAACTTAAAAGAAAATGTATTTTGAATCGAAATATAATAGTCAAAATAGTCAAAGTTCAGAAGGCAGTCTCAAAAGTTTTGTCTGGTGTGAACTTTTGATTTTATCTAAACTTTTCGTACAGAACAGAATCTGGAAACCCACATTAAAATACTTACTACTTAGAAAAATTGAAATATTTCTAAGTACTTTTGATGCCTTCTGAAGTTCAGTTGATTACTTCAAAAGTATTTTCATTTGATATCTTCTGGATTTTATTTCATGTCTCTAGAAGTACATTTGTTGGCATTTTAAGGTTAATTTTATGTCTTTTAAAGCTAATTTGATTGGTAAAAGTTAAAAAGTTGATATTCAGAAGTTCATTTGGTATCTATTGAAGTATATTTGATGTCTTCAAAGGTTCTTTTGAAATACATTTGAAGTCTTAAAAAGTTATTTTGATGTCTTTTGAAGTTTATTTGATGTCTTCTGGTATGCATTTCTGATCCCTTCTTTCTATTACTATTTGTGTTTTGAAACTTGATTAATGTCTTCTGAAGTTTATTTCATGATTTCTGGTATTATTTTTTGGTTTGATGTCTTCTGGTATTAATTTTTTTTTTTGCTTGATTCTTCTTTCTATTACTATATGTATTGTAAAATTTATTAATTGTCTTCTGAAGTATATTGATATTGATATTGATGTCTTAAAGTTCATTCATATCTCATATTTATAAAATCTTAAGTTTTCGGTCCATTTCAGTGGACCTCTTACCTCAAAATTTAATTAAATACGTGTAATTTCATTGTCTCTGTAATGTTCCAAACATTGAAGACCACGAAATGCTGACAAATGGGTTTATTCCAAATATTTCATACTTTTTTAGCGACGCATACTTTTTGGCTCTTCTTGAAATGTTTAGTCACAAATCTCACTGAAGAACTTAGTGCAAAGAAATTTGATGATGAAAAGTCCACCCAGATGTTTACTGATTTCCAGGAACGGCAAAATTTGTCTCAAATTTATACCTATCTCACTTTGTTAATGACTTGCAGTTTTATAGAATCTTTTGCCAAAAGTTGATTACTAATGGGCGCCTTCGAGACACAAAGAACTCGTGGTTTTTGAAAAATAATAAGATTGCTCAAAAATATCAAAGAAAATGCTAGTACCATCTCAACTTTTAGTTACATATGCTTAAGATCGGATGCTAATTTTCCAGTGCTTTTGAGTTACATGTTTTTTTCCTTCTTGGGAGACGAAAATTAGTATTAGACGTAACTAGTTTCAGACTCCCTTCCTCAAATTAGAGTGAATCTTATGTTGAACCGCGAACTATTATTTCATTACTAAAGAAAACTTTTGTGCATAGGTTTCTACTAAGTAGAAAGATAAGTTGAGATTTATGATTTAATATTCATATAATTAGTTAATGTTTCGAAACTACCCTTCTGCCCAGTTCGCCGTTGATGAAAATGTATTGTAATCAATTTTGAATTCCATATCACCTCAAAGGTGATCATCAAAACAATACTAATGGACTGAAGCGATTATTGCATTTGGCGCCAGAAATGTTGTCAAAACGAAGTATATCAAGCCGGGTTTTTTGTGAGCTCCAATTTTTGCTCATAAGTGTTACAAAACAAAGAGCTACGAATTTGTCTAAAAGCCACGCTTTCTGATCACGTTTAAAATGGATAAAAATTGGTATTACTTTCGGTCATCTGAATACAGCAGCATTATCTCGCAAAAATAATAATGACCTCAGACAGATAGCGGCCACTGTCCAACTTCTTGACACAAGTACCATACAAGTGAAAAGCATTCATTGCAGATGGGCCCTGCAGTCAACAGAAGCGAGCACAGTCATTCATCCGCCAGCAGTTGGCGATAATTTCGCCGATGTAATTGTTGTCCAGCGCCAAAGAGAATAATGCTGCCGCCCATGAAGAGTTTGATTATTTGCAGCACGCACGCTGTTGCCTCGAGCATGTGGCCCAAATCTCTGAGATGCTGCAAATCACCTCCAGTCATGGGAGTGCAACGGCGATTTGCCGCAATCACCGCCCACGCACCCCCGAGCGTCACTCTATCAGCGGTCATTCTCACCCATACCAGCGCTACGTGCACTGATTGGCGTGAAAATACAAAGTCAAACTGTGGGCCGCGTTCCGCCGGCTGCCGCCGTATCAGCTGCAGAACGCCGCGCACCAACAGCTCGATGCCATAAATATTTACGATTTGAAATCACGTTTCGAGCGCTGCAAATTGGTCGCTTATAAAAAGAAGTGCGCTGCGTTTGCTTACTTATTAGTACCAATTGTGGAATTAGCTAAAGAACGTTGCCAACAATCGACATGAACCAGTTCGTGGTAAGTGCTGTGCCGCCGCTGTGCGCACAGTTCGCGCACTTTGTCCATTCCTCTTGCCAATCTGTGCCGCAGTGACACTTCCGACTATTTCGCTAATTTGCTTCTGTTATTTTATGTTTTATTGCAGAATCTCGCTTTGGTGCTTTTCGCTTCCGTCGCCGCGGTGGAGTGCGGCTTGTACGGCGCACTGCCGCCAGCGCCACAGCCAGCACCCGCGTACGGCGGCCCAGCTGTCCACCAAGTGAACTTGGCCAGTTTGGGTAGTTTGGCCAACTTGGCCAATTCCTACTTGAACGCCCCCTCGTCCGGTGCATCGTATGGCTCGGCTCCTTCATGGGCACCGGCCAAGTATGTGGTGGCACCATCTGCGACCGCACACGGTCCAGCTTCCGCTTCCAGTCACAGCGCTGCACCTGCTGCTGTTCAGTCGGCTGGTTACGGCGCTATTGCTGCCCCTTCGGCTGGTCACTGGGCTGTTGCTGCTCCATCCGCTGGTTACGGCGCTATTGCTGCTCCATCGGCTGGTTACGGCGCTGCTGCTGCACCATCGACTGGCTACGGTGCTGCTCCCAAATTCAGCGTGCTGCCCGCCTACGTATCCCAGATCAACCCCGGCAAACAGAGCTACAAGTCTTACCAGAGTCCCATCCAGTACAGCACCGTTGCGCTGCCCATCGTTCCATCCGAACCGGTCGCCAAGCTGTTCGTTCCCGAACAGTCCTCCTATGGCAGCTCCAGCCAATCATACGGTGCGCCCTCCATCTCCGTTGGTTCTAATTACTAAATGAGTTAGTTTAGGCATTTAAGGACATTAGTAGTGTTGAACGCGTGCAACGAGCGAAAATTTCGAACCAGTTACTAAATTCAAAATTTCTATTGTATAGTTTTAATGAATTGCGTGAGCTGTAGTGAGAAAAAAATTTGGCTATGAATTTCGTTATAATATTTGGTAAATTTTTGGATTTGCGTTAAATGAATTGATTAAGATTATTTATGTTGTAAATAAAGACTGAAGAAATAAGAACAATTTGAATTAAATTATTTTTTAAGAGTTTTAAGGAACAGTGCGTTAAAATTGCAAACAAAAATTTGGAAGGAAATCGGACTATAGTGGTCAGAATATTTCAATATGTTTAAACTATAATGGAGACAAATTTGAAAGTCTTATAGTCTTAAAACTATTGAATCACTAAAAAAGAAGACTATTGATTTCTATGTATTCTTTATCATTTGAACTGACATTCGAACTTGATTTATTGGACATGTTGCTCATATTGGACGTGGACATATGCATTTGATTCGATGGCTGATAACTCTGCAGCAGTCACAAACCATTTAGAATTGAGAAAACGAGTATCGCACATAAGATTTCGATAAATGATTACATATTATTGGAATAAGATATCATTTTCGGGGCCTCGTAGAATTGAAAATATGTATGAAGTTTATAAAGAATGTTCTTGGAAATGAAAATATAATATATATATATTCATTTAATTAACTATTCTCAACTCGGATGCACATATATTTACATAAAAAAGTGGTACAACAACGAAAGATGGAAAGATCTAAGACGGGCTTGCCTTAACCGCCAAATCAATGGAAATAAGTTTTAACTGCAATTTCATTTTCCATTTTGAAGATAAAATTGGAGCCTAAACATGATTTACCATTAAACTTCTTATAACTAACACTACAGCGCGTACGACTTCATACTCAAATCAATTAAAGTTTTATGCTTTCGAATATGCACCTTCAAACCCTCGAAGAGAGTATTGAAACCAAGATATGTTTTAAGGCATAGCTTTCCACAATCATACACACAGTGCGTTCTACTATTCAAATCCAATCCAAAGAAAAGATCCAAAAGTTTATACAACCATTTCGCACAACTTGAATTGTGAATCATAAATGAGCGTGGATACTTGAAATAAATTAATGTATATCGCCATCTGTTCTTTTCCAAAGTGCTTGGTAAGGTTTTTTAAAAATAAAAACAATTTAAATTTTCAAAAGATTGTTGAACAAAAGGATCGATAACGAATGAAAGTGAAGTATTGAAACTGAAACTTTTTTAAATTCGATAAATGGTGTTATTTACTAAAAAAATTCAATTTAAAAGAGTACCAAAGCGAGAAAATGAAAGCATTTTGGTTATACAAGTATTACTGTGTAGTTAACATGTCTTAACGATGAAATTTTTTTCGTTTTTTGTTAACATAAGAAATCTTTAACTGAACAAATAAAAACAACAGTTTATTTTGAAAGGTCGATGTTCCTCCAAAAATAAATCGTATAGACTTTACAGACATATATAAAAAACATAAACTTGTTGGTACTTTCAGTATGTCTTGGTGCTAGGAAAAATATGGGAAATATTTGATATGTTTGTAAAAATCACAAGATCAATCACAAATTTGTGATCACAAAAATTTGTCTTTGAAGGTACAATAACAATGGTCAACGTGGTTGATATAACGCCATATCTTACACGCACTGAAACTCCTTTTTTAACTAACTTTCATGACATTTTCAACAACTCTTTCTCAGAATCAGTTCATGCTCAAATTAGTTTACTTTACTTTACTCAAAATAAATGGTAGGGTAATAGGTTCGGTTGTGGGCATAGTTCGGTTGTGGGCACCCCTTCGTATCTTTCGATTCGAAGGTCATTTGTTCATTATGGAACCACGGTCTTTTTGTGCCAAATACTGAATCGAAAAGACACGCCTGCTTTGTGCTGGGACCATATATATCTTTCTGTGCTTAAAAAATAAGACAAACATTTTTTTAAACATTTTAAATGGTGTCATAAATCGAAGTAAATCCATCGAGAAGGCGAGTAAAATGCATTTTTATTTAGTAAATTTATTATACTTTGTGATCCAATATTGATTACAACCAATATGTTTACCCCAAACAAATTTTTCACTACTTCTTAAAATGGCGGCTAGTTCGGTTGTGGGCACCCGTTTTTTTGTGATTTGGTAAGTTTTGGTAAGTTATATCATCGGAAATGTTCTTTTTACGCATTTTTTGGTTGTTTTAGCTATATCATCCGAGGATAAATAAAAAATATCGTCCGATATATTTTTTAATGTGCTGGATGTAATTAAACATTGTTCTGCAGATAAGCTAACCACAAAATCGACTGCCGCAGCGTATGCGATTTCCCGAACCACTCTTCAACGCTACATGAAGAAGGTGGAAGAAAATTTCGTAGACATCAAAGCCGTCGACAGTGGTGTTTTCTTAGATCTTGTTCGTGGATGTTATCGAATCAGGTTAACTGGTGTTTTCCACCTTTTTCACGTCACAGCACTTGAAGAGTGTTGATTAATTAGGTTGAATTTCATTTTACTTTAGGTCTTGGTCTACTTGGTCACTTACATTTTAAAATGCCCGTCCATCTAAAGTGTGCCGACATGCGTACCAGCTACTTCACATGCGTGCATTGTGCTTCAAATAATTAAAATTTAATATTTTTCTATATTCGTGTTGCTTTTTCTTCATATTTCCTCGTTTCCAGTAGATTTTCCAAGGGTGTCCACAACCGAACCAAAAAAAATGTTCGTTAAAAATGATTACTTTACAAAATTAAACAAAAAACTTTTCTATTTGACGGAATCGATTTATTTTTGTCATTACTTGTTAGTTAAGGTCTCTAGCTTTCTAGATGTCTATATGTCCGATTAAGAAGAACTTGGTGAAAAGTTATGAGCCAAAAACAAAGAGGTGCCCACAACCGAACCTATTCCCATACTTGAAAATTTTCTATGGCGAAGCATGGGGACACAAACAAATTGCAAACATACGGATCCCCACCAAATGAACATAGACCTGGTATTGCGTTCCATATAGGTTAATTTATCAATGTAATCGACTGTTGCTTACAGTTCCTGTTCTGCTATCCTACACCTCAGGCCAAAGTCCCAAATACATATTCCCATACTACATAGTATCGCATACAGAACTTCGTTACGTTACAATAATTACGCAGCATTAATTCCTCACGAATTTGTCGCGTTATCGGTTGGTTTTCGTAGCCAACGACGACTTCGAAACCAATAGCGACATTTGAGTGATGGGGCCGCCAACACTTTGATGTGCGGACATGAGACCCGCTTAATTGGACTTTATTGTTTATGGTTCGCAAATCAGTGTCTGGTGTGCATGTTGCAGTTGTTGTGAAAGTTGTGCAGTTTCGTTGTGCAGCGTCGTTCATTCGCAGATATCGCTACTAAAACGCTCTCGGTGTGAAAATTATCGCCACACCGAACGCGGCCAGCAAACGCAACGGCTACCCAATCTGCGGGTCTTAGCCGCTTCGCCGTTGCTCGAAAATGGAATCGGCACCGACACGGTGCGGCGCCGTGTTGCGTTGTATTGCTGGCTGACTGCGAATTTCAGATTTTGTCACGTAACCCCGAGCGCATCTTATGCATGTTCCGAGTAATTGCTATAAAAGCGAATTATTGCCAGAAACGCCACATTAGTTTACCATTTGCTAGCCAAAGGCCACATTAGATATTCCCCGAAACATTCCGAACACCACCTCACTTCCGGCCGCAAGATGTTCCGCTTCGCAGTGTGTGTACTCAGTGTCGCCTGCCTGTCGTCGTTGGCGTGGGCCGTTCCTGGCGGCTATGGCAGCCCGGCAGCTTCGCACGGTGCCGTAGTGGCCGCACCACCCGCCCAGGTTATCGCGCTGCCCAACAATGCCGAGGCCCAGGCCGCGGCCCTAACCAATGCTGCCGGCGCTAAGGCCTCCGCCGCCAAGATCGATGCCCTCAAGTGGGAGTCGCTGAATCAGTACGGCTACCAGATCGGCATTCCACTGCTCGTTAAGCAATACGGCCCACTGTCATCGCTGTACGCCGCCTCCCTGCCACCACGCAGTTTCGTCGGACAGATCGACGCAGGTGTGTAGATTTGAATTGCATGACGGACACAGCACCGTGACCGGCGCGCAATGCAGCAATTTTTGTCAACTTCAGCAATGCGAGCAAAGTTGAGCAGCTGCAATTTGCGATTTGTGCGTTAATTTTCGACATTTTTGCTATCTTTGCAGGTTTCGTGAAAGACGCTTATGGCAAAATCAAACACATTGGCGAAACTACAATTGGTGTGGTTGCCATTTAAAGTCACTTGTGCAGTGTCACCGTTATTTATTTGCCAAATAAAAGACCAACCTTAAATTTAGTACTTAAATAAAATCGAGCGTATTTGTTAAGAACAAGAAATATGTTTTATTGAGTATTTTTTGATTAGCACTGTTGATAATTTTTCGTAGGTAGTTGTTTTGAATTTGTTTACTTTTTTAGTACATAGAGAAAATATGGATTTTGGTGGTGCTAAATATCAAAGATTCATGATACCTGAGAAATAATTTCCTTATATGCTTTTCAGAAATTCAATTTCGTCTGCTAATCCAGTGAAATAAAAACTACAGAAAATACAGAATCTCAGTAATGTAGCTCGCCTGATCAAACAAGTATGCACCTGATTTGATCCGAAACTGTTTTTGAGTTAATTTTCTGTATTGATTTTCTTATATCTTTTTCAGAACCATAGATACATTCAGATTTGTATTGAACAAAATATATCTTTGAATTGACAGATCTAATAATATAAGTAGATACTCGTGTTATCGTTTGAATAGTGATCGATATTTTCTAGTAATTGAAATCTATACATCTACCCATATTTGTTGTGGTTTTTGAAAACATTTCAAATGTTTATAAATTGATTTATTAAGCAAAATCACTTACACTTTGAGTAGATCTTGTTTTGCAGAGAGTTTCTCAAATTTCACGTAGGGCTATTCCACACTCATTTCAAGTTAGAAGTGGTTTTAAGTATGAAGCTATGAATCACTTGTAGACTGACAGACGCCGTGATTGTTCTGAGAGTGTCCAAGAAAGAAAAAAGTCGAATCATCGTTAGAGCTCTAAACATGAAACTTGAACTGTCCACTTTAGAAAATAAACCTCCGCTTAGTTGGGACTTTGTGAATTTCGAGGTCTTTATAGGCAAAACATGGGTTAAGGTGTTGTATAAAGAAATGGGATTTAATGGGTTACTTGATTTCAAACTTCGAAACGTATTTTTTAGTTGCTCAAAAATAAAAATTTAACAGGATCAACAATGGGTGAAGGTTCGTATATGGGAAGGCTATGAAAAAACCTGAACCGATGGGCTTGAAAATTTGTTAAAACACTTGAAATACAAAATAATAATTTAAAAAAAATATTTAATTTAATTTAAATAATAATTTAAAAAAATAATTTAAAAACTGTGCTATTCGAAAATAGTAACAAGCGGGGCACCTACTGAGCGACTTTTCTATAGGCTCAGTTTAAGAGAAATCCGACTTTGAATTTTTGCTCATTTCAGTCGGGTTCGTCGCCGACTTCGAAAGTTTATATGCTAATTGGTCCTCACTCGTTCTGAATATCGCTTTACTATCTTCGGCAAGTTTGTAGATATTTTAACGACCAACACATTTACTTAAGACACCAGTACAAAAAAAAATACATGAACATTATTTTGAAAGGTGTTTTTCACTGTTTTGATAATCAAAATCTAACTGTGTCAACAATGGGTTCAAAGTTTGTATGGAAAAACTTAATTTAATGGGCCTACTGACTTCAAATATGGCGAAGGCATCTCAAATAAGAAAAAAGTCATTAATTAATTAAGAAAAATATGAAAGCAGCCGCCGTGGCTCAGTTGGTTAGTGCGCTGGACCACGAGTTAATTTTTTAAGGAAAAAGTATGAAAAATTATGAAAAAGACTATGGTACATTTTTGCTATTATTTCAACAAGAATGGGAATCACGCCAAATAATTTGGCTGTGTTGTATTGCTTGATGTGTCGGCTTTCATTATACACCTAACTCGTTAATTGATTTACAAAAAATTTGTGTGTTTTTCAGCGCTCCCTAATTACCCTAGAACTGATGTCAAACCCAGAAAAGCCGATCAAAAGTCGAAATTTGTTGCCCTGTATTTTTATCATTAATGGGGCCCATTGACTGTAGACTTGGAGAAAGTACTCAAAATCAGAAATAAGTCAATGCGTATCTGTCAGTGTTCGAAAATTAACATCAGATGAGGTAAAGGTTTGTTAGAAGTTGGTCATAAAGTTATTAAAAATTATTTAAATGAAATTACGAAGTTCGTGAGTGCTCTGCTAGTAAATGTTATATATGATGAGCTTTTCAAAATGTTTTGCGATATGAATTCTGCAACCGTCATGAAGCTTCAGCAAATTGAAAGTAGAGATCCGTGGATGACGATGGGAAGTCGCTTAGTTTTAGAGAAAAATTTGCTAGAAGAAACATAGAGTATGTCATTGGTTGGTTGGTCCATTTGGATTGGGCACGTGTCAAGCAGAGGAGACTGGTTCGGATATTGCAGCAAGCACAAGTATCGATAATGGATTGTGAGGACTATCCAAGTATTTCCATGAGATCTGTTATTTGTATTAGTAAATATGGAAGCTGCACATGTTTACAGAATGCCGCTTAACCCTAATTCCCAGAAGTAAGTCTCACAGTCTCACTAAAGATTTCAAATGGTGATAAATCCAAACGATTTTCGATTCCATTATTTTATGTAATCCTCTAATGGAATGTTAGAATTGTATTGGATTTATAAATTTAACATTTTAGACAATTTTTGTACTTTTTAAACAAATGTTTTCAGTAATTTAACTCATATAAACCTGACAGTGTCACTTCTGGGTTTACGTTACTTTTAAAATTCTGGGAATTGGGGTCAAGACTTTCTAATTGCTGCCGAAATGTATGGAATTTTAAAATTTTTATGCTCATTGCTTATTGAATTTTTAGATTCTCTCAATGACTATTAAGAATAAAGTCTTCTGATCACTTTGTGTCCCCTATATACTCAAGTGTATAGTGCAGATGACATTGTTGTTTTTATGAAATGAATGAATGCATTTGTTTTCTTAATTTATTAATTTATTATATTTCGTGTTTTAAATAATTAGATAAATAATGTATGTATACATAAATAAATATTTATATAGCTTAAGCACTCCGTATAAATACAATGTTAAGAATTAGTAAATTAAAAATGAGAACCAATTAACGTTTTCATAAATAATATTCGTCGCGTTCGGCTGAAGCTGCAACACCAACCGACTAAAAGTGTATAGTATGAGCAACAGTGGGACAATGTTGACAAATTAGCTGATGCGGTATGGGAGATGTATTGAGCTGTGTATGAAGTTGGCGACATAGTCGAGTTGAATTGACAGGAGTTGTAGGCGAGTGGGAGTACATATTTACCTGGCAGAAGCGTTTCTGGTAGAACTAACCACAACCCAACTGCTCCGCAAGAATTCGCAACTAAGTAGTTTGCATGGCAAGTTCGTTACAACTTGGATCGCCACATGTATCGGAAAAGGTAAGCATTCTGCTTGGGGCGTTGTAAAGTGTGCAAGAGTGCGTTTTGCATTGAGGCTTTTCATATGTAAATGTTGCTTTTATTTTCATCGCATTGTACAAATTTTTTAAATTGCATTGTAGAAAAAGACAGACATTGTAGTTGACAGAGTTCGTTAGTGGGACAAGACGCATTTACCTAGGGAACGCAACGTGATGGAACTAAAAAGAAACTATAGCGATGTGTTGGTTTTGCGCTCTCTCTCGTATCTTGGGATTGCTTAAGTTTATTTTAGAAAATCTCATATTTTTGGTATTTTTGTGTGTTTTTCTTCTAACAAAAAGTATCGTTTGTAACAAAAGAGTTTTTAATTTAGTTGTAGTTTTATTTGTTGTTCATTTGTTTAATTGAAATACATGAACTCGGTTCAGTTGGTGAAAGTCTATATGCCATACCGATTTGCTTCTCTACACGCGGTCTGGTGGTTGGTTGGTTGAATTGTTGGTTGGTTGGTTGGTTGGCTGGTGTTCGTTGTTAGCTGTTGTTTTTGTTGTTGGTGGTGCTGTTGTGTATGTTTGTTGTGTGTAGCTATCGCTTGTCGCTATCGTCGTGGTTGCGGTTGTTCTCAAAAATTTTTATTATAAAAATGTGCGCTGTATTAACATAGTTTGGTTTTATGTAACTGAAACGGTTTATTCGATCACCGATCTTGTTGTCTCCTGAATGTACACCTGGGAGCCGGGAACCGTGGAGGTGGTGACGAATGTGCGGTGCTTGGCGCGGATCATGTTCAGGTTGGTCTCGGCGTTCTCGGCGCGATCTTCGGCGGCCTCGAGTTCGCGTTGGAAGCGGCGGACGCGCGTGACGGACTGCTGCGACATGCCCTCCTGCAGTGGATGCACATAGGTACACAGTTTAGTAGTGTTGTTGTTGTTCGCAGTGTCCTGCGAATGGACGCATGTTACCTGTTCGGACAGCTGGCGCTTGAACATGTTGACCTTGGCGACGGACTTGTCCAGAGCCTCCTGCAGCAAGATGATGTTCTTCTGGTCCTCCTCGCACTGAACCATCACTTCCTTGACGGTGCGCTCCTTCTTCCTCAAGATCTTGATGGTCTCGGCGTGTCTCCTCTTCTCCTCCTCCAGCTCGAGTTCCAAGTCGCGAACGCGCGCCTCCAGCTTACTGATGATGCGCTTGGCGCCGGCCACGGCATTCAGCTCGACCTCCTCGAGACGGATGGACAAGTTCTGCCCGAAACGGAGAGACACAAATCGTGTAAAAATATTTGCTGTACAGCGTGACACACACGTTCATGTTCATACCTTGACTTCGACCTCCAAAGACTTCTTGATAGTTTCCAGCTTCACAATGCGTTCCTGTTCTTCATGGATCATTTCGATGCTGTGTTTCAATTCAACCTAAACGAAATGCAATATTTGAAGTTGATTGGGTTTGCTTGGGGTGGCAGCTTAGAGCGCTTACTTATGACAGCAAGTAAGACCCTATAGCTACGCACACGTCTCTACGTCATGAATATTTCTATTCCCCAATCGATGATTTGTTTGGCGACTGCAACATACCTGAACCTTCTGGTAACGTTCGTCACTAATGCGCAATTCCTTGGTGACTTCCTCGTAGTCGGAGGCAACAATCGCCAGCTCCTGCTCCAGTTTCGTCTTCATCGACACCAAGTTGACGTTGACAACGCTCAGCTCGTTGATGCGGGTCGTAGCCTCCTCGTATTGCAGCTCGACAGTGCGCTTGGAACGGATGGTGCTGTCCAAGTTGGAGCGCACCTCCTCCAATTCACCGCTCATGGCGCTCAGACGACGCTGGGCCACGCTGTACTGGTCGAGGGTCTGTTGCAGCTGGCGCTGAATATCTTCGTAGTGGGCCTGGAGTTCGGTCAACTGCAGCGACTGCTTCTTGATGACCTTCTGCAAATCGATGTTGGTCTTGTTGGCCACATCCAGGGACATTTCCAGTTCGGTGATCTGGATCTGCAACTTCTTCTTGATGCGCTGAACTTCGGTCTTCAAGCGGGTCTCGGCTTCAACGACGCGAGCGTTCAATTGTTCAATTTCGATGGCGGTTTGCTTGCTGCATTCGAACAAGTTAGATCAAAGAATTCAAGTTAGAACAAAGATGATTCAAAAACTAAGTAAATGGTCTGAAAAATTAGGTCAGAAATGGTTTGAAGACTTGAAAGGTTGAGGGATTTTTACCTGATATTTTGAATTTAACCAAATGGCGTTTGATTTTTATTCGGTCATCCACAAAATGACTCATAATTACACAACAACAGCTGAGCATAACTTTTATGAACAATTAAAATTGTAATAATTGAAATTGCCATTAAGTTGCACATATTTGACAAATGGGTTGCGCCTTTTGTTCGGGCATTTCAAATGAATTCAAATACACTTTTTGGGAACAAGGCTATTTTAAGGCATTGCTGTCATGGCGTTTAAAGTGAAAACACACGTTGCACGCCCCAAATGCTGCAATGGCGGCGCGCAGCGATTTCAGGTGAAAATCAATGATCAATTTGCACAAAGCACAAAGCATCTACGATGCGATAAGAACACCTTTTTTATTATCAAAAGCATTACACACATTCCTGAGTTGCATGTCATGTCAAAAATGCCGAACTTGCCACAATTACGCGCATTGCAAGCATTGAGGCAATAGGCCTCATGCATCACGCGGCTATAATTAACTTGACATGTAATTTCGTGATCTGCCACTATCGAATATTATGCAATTTGTGCCAATCTCTATTTTTGTTGGGCATCTAGTCAAGTGATGACTCACTGCTGGGGATTTGTGGCGATTAGCTGCTGCATTCGATTTTTGGGTTTGTGCAATGATGATTCATGCAAATTGCAGTTTGGTGTAGCAAATATTTGGTGCAATGCTTCAAAGAGTGGGTCAATACGTATTTGGGTTGGTGTTTAGACCCTTCGGCTAGATCTGAATAATACATAAATAACTTTGTGACTTTGAAGTGGCACGAAGTAGAACAAATGGGCGGACGTTAGTCCAACTCATAGGTGATTTCAGTTTGACCCATTAGTGACATCACTAACATTGATGCTTTTTTGGAACAGTGTTGAAAATATATAGTTTTGCTTTCTTTAAATACATTTATGGCAATTTGGATATCTAATTTTACTCTAACTACTCTAAGTAAGGTTAGGTTGAGTAAGGTCCAAAAAAGTCCCATTGTTAAAGACATTCAGACGTTCTCAACCATGAAATTGAATCTCGTAATTTTGATTGCAGTCTACATATAATATGCAAGACTGTGTCTGTCTGCCTACTTCATCGTTCTGTCTATATTTTTCGAGCAAACATCGAATAACTTAAGCTACCGCGTCGCCACTTGACTTGGCAACCGTTTTTGTTATTTTGTTAATGTTTTCTTTAAAGACTTTAGATTAGCGAAAATTTGCACACATTTCCCACTTGTAGTTGTGTCTAAGTACTCGTGCACATGTACCGTTATGTATTGCTTGGTGTGGTTTTTTAAATCATTTCATGCATATTTTTATTTATTTTTCGCTGTCATGGGGCGCATCACTTTTCTCGCACACAATTTATTTTTAAAAAATGTATTAACTTTTTGAAGGACAACTGAGCCATGGCATGTCTTCAATGAATAATGAACAACAATGGCAACAACAATAGCGAACAGAAAAAAATATTCAAAATCATGGCGTCAAACGTCTGCCAGACATGTGCACATGCGTTCAACATTCTTGAGATGTTTTCTGGTTCATTTTAATTTTATTCATTATTTCATTATTTCATTTCGAAATTTGATTTTGCGTAAAGCCTAAAACATGCATGGCTCGCATTGTCTGAACGTTTGTTCGACATACTAAAAATGTTGTTCACACTCGATATGAATTTAAAATAATGTGTGCAAGTAAAATTAAACCAAATGCATTGTGAGTGCGCAAACAGTTACAATGGAATAACAGTTTTCGACTTGCAGAGTTGCAGAATTTTTCTGGGGCATTGCATGGTATCAAGATTGCAGGTGTTAAATGACGGAAGCATTGTGCTCGTTAACTTTGGGCTATTTTGTGCCGAGTGGTCAGCAGTAGTTGGCAGTAGTACAACAAAAATAAAGTAGTCTCGCATTTAGCGGTGCTTATAAATAATTTAGTGGTCTAATTTTGACTACTCGAAACATTGCAAAATAATGTTGGAAATTACAGTGGAGAGAAATTAAGAATTATTTTGGTATTATTGTGATTTTTACTAAGTAGAAATGCGGCGTTCTTCAAACTGGACTAATTTCTTCAACCATTCTTGTTCAATTTTAAGCATAATTGACAACAAATGGCGAGCTAGAACACTTTTAGGTTAGGTTTGGCGTTTCTCGTCCAGTGATGTCTAACGTAGCTGGGTCAAAATTCCTGACAGAACTGGCTTGCACGGCGAAATTTGAATTCTCGAATTTGAATGCTCTCCTTCATTAGGAGGTCAAACTGGTTTCCCCCTGACTAAGTTTGTTGGTTAGCTCCAGACAACCATAAGAAGGGATTCACAATGGACCATTTTGGACTCCGAGTGGAAGTGGCATTCTGCCGCACACACCCTTCCCTACCTAACCTAACCTTATGGTGTGTTCATAGGAAATCATTTACCCTTAGAGATTCAATATTGCCTGCTATGATGGTACGAACGGAAAGTGAAATTGTATTTATAAATTAATGGCTTATTCAAGATTTCAAATGACAAGAACACCAAAAAATTTGTCTACGCAAAAGTAATAAATTTTGATTTAAGCTATAGAAGTGAAGGTTTTAATTGTCTGAGCTAAGACTAGTTGAATCATATCTTATTACGTTGATCTGACTGAACCCAGTTGTAGTTTAAGTATGACAAATATTTCACTTAAAGTTAAAATAATAAAAATAAAATTATTACTATCTAAACAAATTTTAAAATGTTGGCCAATTCAGGGATTCAATATATGTAGGTTATTGAGAAAAACAAATAATTTAAATCAAATGTAAAACATTGCATTAATTGGAAAACCATCTAGTGGGCTTGGAAGAACTCGTAGAACTTGACTTTAACATACTCAGGTCATAAGTGAAGCATTGAGATTGCTTATATCATATAGAAAAATCAATGAATTAAACCAAATTGGATTGAAAGATATGATTTCAGAAAAAGATAATGTATAAACTTTACTTTAGCTTTCTTAAATTATAAATTGATGCATGAGGACTGTTTTGTGACAATCTACAGCGCTACGAACTTTTTCTATATACCAATAAAAATCTATGAACAAAGAGTCCAACACAGTTCACAAAGATAGTGAAAAATATTCTAAAAAGTTAAAGTAATCGGGTAAAAAAGTCCAAATATCAACAGCTCAGAAGCTGATAAAGTAAAAGGAAAAATAGGAGATATTTTATGGAGATGAAGTAAAATTCACTCCTTCGCTGCAAAAACGTCATAACTAAAAAAAATTTTTTCAGTTTATGGCAACCCTGTGTTTATCCGCATGTGATCTTTTATCTGTCAAAACCACTTTGTAAAATATTCAATACTTTGCTCATAAGACGACATGGAACATTTTTTGATACCTTGAAATGCCTGCAATGGTTAACTTTAAAATTGAATTTTCTCGGAATGATGTAGTTTTGAGTTATGACGTTCTTCTAGTTTACTAATAATTCAGTCTTATTTGAAAATAACATGATTAAGAGATCGTTTGTTGTAAAAGTTATTATTTTTGAATGAAATCACAATTGATCACAAATGATCTAACTTTTATTGATCATTTCTGATCTCTTTGATCATATGTGATCATTGATCTCATTGGACATTTGTGATCAATTGTGATTTTATTCTGAAAGTGCAGTTAGCGTGTTGTTTGTAAAAGTCAGTCAAGTAAGCAATGTATGCTTCCATGTCAGAAGGAACTAAACTATTTCGAATATTTTCTAGTTGGTTCAAAGAAGGTTTTGGGGCTCCTACTTAAACATTGAGTTACCGGGCGCGTAAAAGAAGAGCTAAAAACCCCAGCAGCTACGAAAGTAAAACAGTTATAACTATTTTTTTAAAATGAATAAATATATAAGGCAACTTTAAATGAGTTTCTGAGGTTACTAAACTGCAAAACGTGAAAGAGAAACTCATATGACAACTCGCCTTTCAGAATAATATTTAAGCATTAACTAAGCTAATTGTGGCTCGTGCCTCAAAACTTGAGTCCACTTTTCTACTTTTGTCTCCTTTTGATGGAACAAAATACGTTTTGAAAAAAAGAAATATATGCTTGAATGAGTCTTCGAAGTTTCAGACCCCTAAAACATGAGTTAAATTTAGTTTTTGGTCAGTCATATACGAGTATATGTACATGACCACAAGATTTGAGGATTTAAAAAGAGATTCTAAAGCTCTTTGTATATATATCTGTGGCATTTTGACAAACCAACTTATGTCGAAAGTTTCCATCAAGAGGCTTCTTTTGGTGTAATCGGTTTGTTTCTATGACATTTAGTTACAGAGATATGACGTGTATAATTTCAACTTTTCTCGAGTTTTGTATGAGATTTGCTGTGCACCTTATTAGTATTTTGGCTCTCCTGAACATTTTGAAAATTAGACTATTAGGTTGTTTTGTCAAAATACCACAGATATGTATGTTACAACTATATATGTAGGTCTGGTAACTATGTAGGTATGGCAACTAGGTAACTATATAAGTCTGTTATAACTCTGTACGATTTCGAAGACCTTAAGAAAGTTTCAAGGAGTTTTGAGGCTACCGCAGTCAGGTGTTATTTCTTCTTTAGATTTGATCTATTTAGAACAGTAAAAGATATTTCTGTGTTTTAAGGAGTTCGCCTGCAGTACAAATAAAAAAAAAACTGTCTTCCAATTTTTCAAAGACTTGAGCTTCAATCGAATTGGAACTTTTAGCCATTTCAATATTCTTCCCGTTAAATGTTCTTCTCGTTGCGTCAAATGGTGTGGCAAACAATTTTGGTGGCATTTTCAAGTGGACACAGATTGCGTGGCACGTTCGAAGGGAAAAAATATTTCATTTATGAGTGCAGGCAATGTCGGCTCGCTGAATGCTGGCAAAATGCGCCAAGCCAAAATAAATCGCATTCGTTTACGCCAAAAATAACGCATTTACATTGCGCTGTGCGGCGAACATAATTTTCAGCTGCGAGCGAGAAATACATTTCTATCACTTGCGGGCTGCGTTTGTCGCAATTCGTTTAGCAGCGCTTGCGATGCGAACTCAACAAACAAAAACCACAAAAATACAGCAACAGCACTAACAACAAAAATACAAATTGCAACAAGTCGTAAATAAAATTTAATCATTTTAATTGAAAAAGAAGGAGCAACACCAAGAAATGTGTTTGTCGATTGGTAGGTTTGAGGTATTTCACATATCCGAATGTTAAATAACTCGAAGCTATGATAGGGTCAGCGGTGTGTGTTTGCGTAGTTTAAGTGTTCTGTATATGTGTGTGTGTATGAGTTTATGAAATGTTGCCTGGGTTGTTTGCAATGGCAAAAGAAAAGATGAAATTTCTTGGCACAGCACAACACACCACACGACTAGCCGATTTTTTGGTGTATGCCTCCTACGAAGGCGCCCATTTTCGATCCCAGCACAGCCCGTTCGCGCCGCGCACCCATGCCACCCAGCCCATGAGAACAACTATCGCACCACATCCACCATTGTCCATCTCTGGGAGATTGGCGCGCCCCTAGTGCCAGTAGACATAGCTATAGTCTTTCAACTTGGGATGCGTACGCATCACCTTGCGACATATCCAACACTTATCGTCTATGCCACACCTCGAGTCCGCGTAGAACTCCACCGTCTTTTGGTTGAGCGACGACAGCTGGCGCTTCACATTGTACAGCGACGATGAGACGCGATGGTCCAGCTTGTCGACCAGGCGATCGTCCATTAACTCGATGTGCATGGCGTGCGAGGAGATGCGTCCCTCGGGCGAGCCCGAGCGCATGCGGCTGACCGCGCGACTCGAACGTATCATTGTCTGCGCAATGAAGTCCTCCTCGTCCTTCTTGGCGCACTTGATGTTGCGCTCGGACTCGGAGAGAAGCGCCTGGGCAATGGCCGTTGCGGATTTGCCGCGTATTTGGCGTTTGAATTCAGATGTCATTTTGGGGCAGTCGTTGTCCAGCTCCATTTTGCGTAGACGTT
Organism: Melieria omissa; assembly: GCA_963971225.1. Taxonomy (NCBI): domain Eukaryota; kingdom Metazoa; phylum Arthropoda; class Insecta; order Diptera; family Ulidiidae; genus Melieria; species Melieria omissa. Next base: position 105,544,394 of record OZ020268.1, on the reverse strand, counting down.
GCAGCAGGCGTATGGTGTCGGCGCGAATGGTATCCTCGAGTTCTTCCTGGCGGCGGCGGCGACGTTCGCGTGATCGCTCTACAATCGTGTCCGGTTCAATATGCTTGCAGACACGCGATGCGTCGGCGAGCTTTTTCACACTGAATGGCGATCGCTTCTGTACGCGAAAATTTAGTAAAATTTCATCAGCCCGAGCGGCGCAGGCACGCGAAAGGCGAAGTATCTCGTCGCTGTTGTACTGGCGGATGGTGTTCGAGGGGCGATACTGGCGGAGGCCGCGCTCGCTCGTCCACGGCAAGTGCGGCGGTTCGATCTGCAAACCTTTCGTCTTGGCGTCCAAGTAATCGAGCATGGGTTGGTAGAAATTCATGGTGTAGCCATAGTTATCCTCATAGGTCGATTGCAGCATGTGGCGGACGCGCGACGGGCGGAGGCTGTACGTGAGCGCCATGGCGGAGAGAGTGCGCTACGCGGTCTGTGCTGGTGGTGTGGCTGTGCGTGTGGTGCGGTGCAGCGGCGACAGTTGTAGCTTGCGAAGACCACAAAGGGTTCTCCGACTCTGTCAACTCGTCGGCGTTTATTTGGGCGAGTTTGCGAGATGCGAGTAGCCTGCGGTCTGTCCAATCGATCGGTTCGATTGGGCTGACTACTGTGTGCGTATGTGTGTGTGTGTGTGTGCTGAGCGTTTTATGCTGTACTCGAGTGTGTCTAACAGATACAAATTCGCGGTACTTGAGGTACCGAAACTACAAATAATTTCAAAAGTCAAAAGTGGCCAAGCGTTGTGTAGTTTGAAGTGCGCGCCGTCGGCTGCTGTCTCTCTGGCTGGCGTTCCTCCCTTCTTTTGTTCGATCGGTGGGCAATGGGGCAAGGGCTGTCGCTTGCTGCTCGCACAGATCTATTGTGTTCGTATCTGGCAGTAGTTGCGGTTTGCAAATTCAAATCGTGCAGAAATCTATAAAAAGATTTGGTACATTTGAAGTCATTCAGTTCATGCCACACGCTGCGGCGGTTGTCTACGCCTGGCTGCGTTGAATTTGATTGATTCTCTTGGCGTTCGCTGCGAGATGTCATAATAGATGTTTTACGCAATAAACGTAATGCAGACACAGAACACTTGCGTGGCTGACTGACAGACTTGAAGATGGTCACGTGACGTCGATCTATGATGACGCTCGCAGTGCGCTTTTTATTTAGAAATTTTTTTTTTAACTTTGAACTTTGAATACCTTTCAGCAGCTGCAGTTTAAGAATGGCTGTGCAAAATTTTGCATTCCACTTGATGGATCCACATGAACAAAATATCCAATAATCGTGGGCAGTTACTTCTTGTGCCTCGCTTCGTGGCGCCTGATTGTGTAATAATACAATTTGTGTTATCCGCTACAACTGAGGACTTTTGTTATTGGCTGTGGCGCACAGGATATCAACGACAAAGCCTGTCTTACTTAATTGCCAGCTGAGAATTTCCAATCAACTTGGCGAAATATTTAAGAATCTTTGGCTGCACTGCTTTCGTCGAGACCGATCGATGGCGAATTAATCGATCCTCTGCGAGCAATTATACAAATCGTACTGATTCGAAATGGGTCAATCTCATATTCAGTGCAGCGAAGCAATATCATCGTCGCAGTCGATTTACCTTGTAGCATTGACGGTTTTTTAGCGCGACAGTTCAGGAAGTAAACAAGTGCAGCGCCTTGATTGAAAGTAATCGAATGCAGTTCGAGAAATTCAATTGGTGTCCTTCAATCATTCTAATCATTTTAACTGCGTGATTTGTAATGCTTCTTCTCTTTTCTTTTATAGCAGTTCAATCCAACTGTGGGTCTCCAGTTTTAGTCAGACTTTTCGCTTGGACAACCAAGTTTGTGGCTTACATTCGAGTACGACTGCATTTGGCCAATGATAATGTAGACTTTTTGTACAGTGTACCGATAAACATTTTTGTATTCATGCCAAAAAAACAAAAAACTGTTGCACACTCGATTTTCAAATTACTCTCACAAAACCATTCAAAATAGACGACCTCCTTCACGACGTTTACTATACGTATTTAAAAATTACTTAAATGGTGGCTTCCGGTTCTGTATTCAGTACAGGGTGTTGCATTTTACTTAATTTTTTGCAAAATATTTACCCAATAGAAATTATTACGTTCAAAGTTCATGGAATGCAAAGAGTATCATTATTAAGGTTCCAACATGCACTGAAGTTCGCTAAAAGTGCTCATCTTCTAACTAATCATAGTTGCAATTCTTAAACGGATCTCGGATCTAATGTTAATAAAAACCCTATAGGGGTCCGAACGGCGGTTTTTTTAAGCAAATTTCGTTTTTACACTTGGAGGATTTTGCCGATTCTTGTAGTTCTCATCTGCTTCATGTGGATAGCCATAGAAGTAGACGATTGTTTCACCAACCCGAGCTAGGAATCGAACCTATGGCCTCTGGTATGAGAAGCCGGTGTGCTACCCGCTGGACTATCGAGACCGCCATCCGGTACATCAACTCTGATTGCTCTGAAATTGTTTAATACCCCTTCATAAACCAGTTCGGAGCTCCTTGAAATAGTCAAAATAGTCTGATAATCCTCATTCAAAAGGAAATATCGATAGCCTCGTCCCTGTTTGTAAGCATCTTTTCGATTTTAACCCCCGCAGGGTCTCTACCCTCGGGGTTCCCTCGTTCATTCTGTTCTATTGGCTCTTTGAAGCATCAGCAGAATGGATAGTACATGGTTCTCTCTTATGATACATTATTTGATAACTGTTTTGTGGAGTTCCGATGCCATGACTTCGAGCGTTCGACTGGAGCTTGCGCACTCCACATTAAAAGTTCCTAAGCAATTACACATTACAAAAAGAATTATTGGTCTGTATTGGACAATTTTGGAATAAGTAGCTACAGTGGCGCACACAGGATTTCATTTTCGGGGGGTTTGCGTACAATTTTTGAGTCGAATACCGTTCGAAAATATATTTTTTATACCAGTATTTTTTGTACCAGTTGCAGCCGCCGTAGCTCTGCTGTTTAGTGCGTTGGGCCGCGAGTCAAGACTCCGCGAGTTCAATACTCCGTTGCGTTAACACCGAAAAAAAAGAAAAACGACAATTTTCGTTTCGCCGGCTGTCCTCTCAGCAGGAAATGGCAAACCTCTGAGGTTTGCCTATGAAAAAGCTCCTAACTCGCCGTTCGGAATCGGCATAAAACTGTAGGTCCCTTCCAACTTTGTAAAAAACATTCGCACGCACAAAACGGTTGATTGCGGGTAGCTAGGCCTTTGTCTCGTAATCGGGCTGTCGTGCCAGTCAAGAGAAAGAAGATTTTTTGGGGGGTTTGAACCTCCAAACCTACCACCCTGTGGGCGCCACTGGGTAGCTACTCTACTTGTCTGTCCAGACCTGAACTTCATCAGCACAGATGTTAGTGAGCTCACTAACCATGTCGAAAGATAAGGATTCCTATACAACCGTTACGTGATTGTCTTTTCGAATAACAAGAAGAAACAATCTTATAATTCATGTAACCACATCTATCACTGGTGAGGAAAATATTAAAAATCCCTTTTTCTTTCAGTTTCCTCCAAACCAATTCCGTGGCATTTCATACGAATTTTTAAACACTTGTAGAATTTAACTTACCGAATCATCTCAATCTCTTCATCCTTCTCGGCCAAACGATGTTCGGCATCGTGACGGTATTGGTTGAACTCAGATGATAAGCGTTGAGCGCGTTGCTCTTCCGCCTTGCGGCCCTGCACCAGTCAATGAACAAAAAAATGCCGGCATTATTTCCGAAACTTTAACGTTCAAGCATCGTAGTTGAGGTACTTACAGCCTCGGCTTCCTTGTAGGCAACGGTCAATTCTTCACGCTCATTCTCCAGACGACGGAGTTCCAATTCCATTTCGTGCATGCGTCGGGTCATTTCGTTAATAGTGTTCTTGGCATCGTGGAGATCATCTGTAAGGTTCAATATTTCAATATTTACATTTAGTCGATTCACATTGACACAAGCTTTCTCACCTCCTAATTTTTTGTTCTCACGTGCCAATTGGCTATTAGCGTCATTGACCTTCTCCAGCTCGTGAATGGTGCGCTGCAAATCGAGCTGCTTGTTCTTCAGATCGCGCTGGCTGGTCTCGTACAGCAGGATGGTTTCATCCAGACGGCTCTTCAGCTCAATGTTGTGCTTCTCCAAAGTGTTGACAGACTTTTGCAATTCGCGGCACGTTCCATTGGACTTCTCCAGATCGATGATGAGCACTTCCACTTCGCTCTGCAGCCGAGTCTTTTGCTTCTCTAAATTGTTGACCTTCACGACCAGCGTTTCCACGTATTCCTCGAGCTCGGTGATGCGCACTTGATACTTGCGACGGATCTCTTCGCACTCCTCAGCGCGGGCAGCCGCTTCGGCTGAATACTTGTTCTGCCACGAAATGGCATCGGCATTGGCCTTGACCAGCTGACGTTCCAAGTCAATACGTGCTTCCGACTCTTCTTCGAGTTGAAGGCGAATCGACTCCAATTCGCTTTCCACTTGATGAAGGGAAGACTCCAACATTGAGCGACGACGATCTTCATCTTCCAAACGACGGCGAGCATCTTCCAACTGAGAGATGACTTGGCTCTTGGAATATGAGATAGTGTCTACTTGTGTCTTGAGATCTTGGACGTCCTTGATCAGTTCAATGTTCTCCTGCGAGAGGCGAGTCTTGTGCGATGTGATGTCGATCACAGTGCGATTCAACTCCTCGATCTTTACGTGCAATTCGCTGATCGTGACCTCCAATTTTTCAATGTGCTTGCTCGTAACGATCTTCTCTTTGTTGTAAGATTCGATCTGGCTTATCATTTCGTAGATTTCGGCTTGGAATTTGGACTTTTCTTTCTCAGCCCTGCACAAGGAAAATGTAACAATATAGATTTTATATTAATGCGATCTGTGGACATGTGCGGGGACCATATGCAAAAAAGCGAATTATACTTATAGCAGGAAGCGCTGGAAGCGTGCAGCACTCTGCGCCCGACAACCAGTTGGCGGGTCATGCCAATGCGGCCTAAACTGGCGGGGGAAAAGCTAAAGCAGTGGCCGAGCCAAGCTTTGCACCATTTCAATGAGCCCAAACCTTTTAGATGCATGCGAACTCGAATAGCTGGCAAATTCTCAACCTGAATGGCCATTTCATGTGCCTTCTGTCGTAAGGGGCCCAAGTAGTCAATGGAAGGTGGCGACATTTTTGCGACCACTTGGACACTTCGCATGGCCTTTGCATGCGAGCGACATTCATAAAATAGCTTTCGAGGAGTGAACTGCGTTTGCCACATATATCTATACGATAGGTCATTGAAATACGAATGCGCCACTTGCCCAGCACAGAAAAAAGAGAAAGTATTAATTATATACTAAAGACATCACATGTACATAGCGCACAACATTCGCTTATAAGCCCACATATGTACACATGGTCGTCTCAGAAAATAATTGTCGTATGTGCTGTCAAAGCTAGTGGCACATACGACATTTAATTGCGGAGACCACGATTTGCATGTAAATACATAGATGTATGTCTGGGCAAGTATGTTTTCATATTAACTGCACTGTAGGTAGCAAAGCCATCCATCCAGTTGGTGACTTTATCAACAGTCACTCGGCATTTGGTCCACTAAATACAGTTTTCATGTAACTATCGATAGAACTCGATAGCAGTGCAGTCTGCAATTAACATTTCTAGTGAAAAGTATCGAATTTCCATAAAGGTGAATTTGTTAAAAAGAGACAACAACAACAACAGGGTTTGCGACACACATTGTCGACGTCTACAGAACTGAAAATATTATTCAATCAAAGACATATTTGGATCGTTGGTGTGCAAACGAGAGAAACGGAACATGTCGCCAGCGAACAGAAAGAATCAAGAAGGAAAAATGTGTGGGAAAAATTCAAAATTTTCTAAAAATAAATGCACATTTTTCGACATCATATGTTTTGTGTTGAAATTATGTGAGAAAGTTTTGCATGAGTGGCGCGCGTGAAGTGCGGCAAAGCGCTTTCACAGAAAAAGCTTCGGAACGAGACGGCTCGTGTCACTTGTTCCCACAAAAGCGCCACTGAAGCTGCGAGTGGGAACGGGTCGAATGGAAGCAGCGTTGATTTAGAACGGAAATGCGCAAACTCAAGATCGTTTAATTGCACAAACACACACACACACTCGCATTTCTACACACAAAGTATAATTTCGGGCTTTTTGTCGCAACACAAAACAATGTCAGCGCGGAATTTCGGCCACAACTTCGAGTAGGTTCTGTCATTTATTGTATTTTGCTGATTAATTTGTGTTTACTGATTTACAATAGACAAGCTAACTGACATCAATCATAGCCGGCTTTCAATTGTAAATACGTATGTCATGCATTGCATGGCACTAAGCTGATGGATCGGTGAGGAAATGCCTCAAGTGCGCAGGCGCCATGAAAACAACTGCAGAAATGCTCGCAGCACACAAGAAATTTGCCCTCTCTACACTATCACCGCGCGTTAGCCTTGAATTTCAGTTAAGAAGATTACAAAAAGAAACAACAAAAAATCGTTCAGTTTATTTTTGGATTATGGAAATATGAGATTTAAGGCAAAGACAATTTTTGCAAAATGTGCAATGTGCCATTTTACACAATTTTAGTTTGCAATTTTTGTTTTTTTAACTCACTTTTATAATTTATTCATAAATAAAAGTGTTTTAATTTTATAAAAATTTTGGCACATTATGCTGAAGAAGTTTTGCCAATTGGCATTTATTTGTTTTTTATTTTTGCGGGCTGAGTGGATCGCTTGGACCACAAATAATTTGATAAACAAATGAAAGTTTGCTTGTGAAAAAAGTATGGCAGCACTGGATTTTTTAACAAGATTTTGACTAAGGATATTGGGACTTTCTACCTAAATTTTGGCTTTCTAAACACATTTGGACTTCCTTTTAAACAACATTTTGACTATCTAACGAAATTGGGACTTCCTACCTAAATTTTGGCTTTCTTAAAACATTTGGCCTTCCTAGCAAAATTTTGACTAACAAAACTTTATTGTCTAGCATTTTAATTTTCTAACAACATTTTGACTTTGTAGAAACATTTACATTTACTAACAATATTTTGACTTTTTTAAATATTATTTCCTGATGACTTTCTAATATTTTGTCCTAATAAACTATTCAACTATAAGATTTTCACTTTCTGAAGACATTAGAATTTACTAACCATTTGACTTCTAACTTTCGACTTTTTAGCAACATTTCGACTTCTTAGCTGCCATTTGACATTTGCAACATTTCTAGCAACATTTAGACTTCCTAGCTACAATTTGACATTGGCAACATTTCTAGCAACATTTAGTTTTCCTAACTAAAATTTGACATTTGAAACATTTCTAGCTGCATTTTGAATTTCTAACAACCTTTTAACTTTACTGCAAAAAACATTTTGTTTTTTTAATAACCCTAACTTCTCATTCTAACAACAAAAGTTCGGCTTTATGGCAACATTTTCTAGCCACGTTTTGACTGTCTTCCTGCTGTTGGTTTTTATACCAAGTGGCCAAATGTTATATACAACAAACAACCTGAACATTCTGTCAAACACGATGAAATTGAAATTTTGAAATTCAACGCCGGTATTCTCCTTAAAAACCCTCGTCTTTCGCGGAAACTCCTCATTTCAAAGCATTTTCTCACACACTAAATTGTTTGCTCAGTTATGCAAATCGTTTTGAAACTCAACGCCGGTATTTTCTTTAAAGAGCCCAAAGCGCCTATTGACTTTGACCAAAACTACGCATCAAACCCCATTTTCTCACACATTTCCACCACTAAATTCTTTGCTCAATTTTGCAAATCATTTGGATTATTTGTTTTGCAATTATTTTTTTTGGCTTTAAAGCTGAAAGCGTTTTACTGCAGCAAGCATTCTCAATCCATGCGCAACGTCTGAACTCACCTAGACTTCGCTTTCGTAAGGATTTCTACTTGTTCTTGGAAATCCGTAATAATTTCGTTGTGCTTCTTCTTGAGGAGCATGGAGGTTTCTTCGGATTCGAGATGAACATCTTCGAGCATTTTGCGCATTTTCAATAATTCGGCATCACGCTTACGATTAGCTTCAAACTGTCCAAATTCAAATCAAACACATTAGGTCACACTTTAGTCACAGCCAATCGAAAAAACGGTCTTACCTGATGTTCGGCACCACCTTCGGCTTCCTCGAGACGCTCAGACATCTGAATGACCTGAACGCTGAGATCGGCTTTCTCGCGTTCGATCTATAAGCATGCAAATTGCACATTAATTACTTTTCCCAGCTGACACAAATTGAAAATGATTGGAAATTTGCAACTGTTTCATATGTTTTCAAAATTGAACTCATTTCTTACTGTGCACCGTGTGTCACACTCAAAATTCAAGTTTATTTCGAATAACATTTTTCTATTCTCGATTACTAGAATTTCAATAATAAAAAAATACACAAACAATTTTTTTTTACAAATTTAAAATATAAGAAAAATTATAAAAATAAACAAATTAAAACAACTTACTCATGGCATTTCGAGAGAGCATTTTGATTTTCCTGTACTGGGGTGTCGGTGCAATGCGTTCGATGTCTGGATTTTAGTGCAAAGAATACAAATAAAAGAGGGTTTGCAACACTTATGACTTGCATTACTTTAAGGGAAATGAAAACAAGTTACTTCTCCAACGTATTAATTTCTAACCTTACTTCCGTTCATGGAAGAAAATATACATTTGTCTACAGTTTGTACGAAAACACAATGTAAGTACGAGTACATTGTGCACATTGATTCCGGAAGTAGAAAGCAGAAGCCTTATTTCTCAGTTTTGGCATATGTGAAATCGGCTTTCTAAGCCAAGTTAGCTCAAGAAACTAGTCCAATTCAGTTTTAACCCTTTCCGACATGAAAATAAAACGGGCTGTATGAATTGTATGGGCTGTTGTCCAATATATTGGACATTGTTACTGAAAGGGTTAAACCAGAACTTAATATGACGGCAACTTGTGTGTTGAAAGCTAAAGTGTTTATTGAATTAAAGAACCATTCCCTCTTAATTTTCGTTCTACAAAGGGGTTTGTTAAGTGGCCTCAACCCAAACCTATTTCAGTCAATTTGTCTGTCTATCCTCTATGTTTTTTACCGATTTTTAACGGAAAGATAAGAATACAATAATTTAACTCTCAGCTTTTGAGACCTTTCAACTTTCCAGTAACAATAGGAGAATCATTTGTTTGTCAGAAGCGGATTAAATCGAATTCTGAGCTCCTTCGTTTCTAGGCTTAAAATTTAGATTACCATTTCAATGAAAATTCCCTACTGAAATTTTAAGAAACTTTGACAAAAGAGTTTATTTAAAGAGTCTATGAGATTATGCCTTTGAAAGATTAAGATTTACATGATTTTTTAAAGAATATAAGATAGAAAAGGTAGGAATTTCAGACATCCACTAAGAAGTCGCCTATTGAATCACTGGTCATCACTTAACTCTTGACTCAACGCATATACTATAAGTCTATGTCCTTTAGAGATTGGTGTTAATTTGTGATGTTAATGAGACAAGGAAGTATTAAGAGAGATAAGGAAACTGAGACCTTACATTGAATCACTGATCTTCACTAAACTTTTGTCATATTTGTCTATAAGATTTTGTGTTATTAAGCAGACAAGCCCTAACAATGTGAGTCTGATTCTGGTGAGTCGAGGATAGTGACATGGAATATTGGTTCATATGGTTTAGTCTACAGTGCTCAGTAAAAAATCCTGGTTGAACAACTGGTTGGACTTATTTATTCCTTTTAACCCATTCGAGAGATTTTTTCGAACACGGTTCCCAGGAGCGAAATTTTTTTTCTTTGTATTGTACATGTAAGAAAGGCTTCAGATAATTTTTTGATACACAATAAAACTAATGCCAAATTTTGTTTTCCTGTACTTTACAGATTTCAAATCTTATTTCGACGACTAGTTTACCCAGAATAACTGATAATTGCAAATTAAGAAACCTTTAAAGTTCCCTTTTTTTTAACTCTATTTGTCCTTTCAGTTCTAGTTTGATTTCTAGTTTTATTTAAGGGCTGCCAATCTAAGATAGATTTGATTTTTCAATGCATCAAAAGATTACACGATGAGTTTAGTAAAAAGAGCATTTAGTAAAGAGGAAAAAGTGTAGAAGGTCAAGCAAATCTATCGATGTATATTGCAAAAATCCATACTTTTGTGACTTATAAATATTTCTCTGTTTCAAAGACATAGGTTAGGTCAGATTGCGGTGGCTGCCTCTGTATGAGACACACTTAGGCCTCTTAACGGGCCCGTTGTGATTCCTCAGATTCCACCCGTTTGAAATGCGTATGCAACACTGTTTTTTTCAACATGTGATACAATACACATTTCAAACGGATGGGGAAAGGGAGGGAGGGGACCTACAGTTTTACGCCGAATCCGAACGACGATTGGCAGTTTTTTCGTTCATACTTGGAGGTTTTGCCATTGCCTGCCAAAAGCGCACTTGTGCGATTCTTGTAATTCTCATCTGCTTCATGTGGATAGCGATAGAAGTAGACGAGTGTTTTTTCCAGCCCAAGCCAGGAATCGAACCCGGGGCGCTCGGTATGAGAAGCCAGCGCGCTACCCGCTGAGCTATCGAGGCCGGCAATTTGGTAGATAATGAAGTAAAAAATCTGGAAAGTAGAATCCTTTCCAAGGAGTTGGGTTAAAAGATATATTTGTGAGATATGTATGTGCGGAAAGCTTCAGCACATATTGGAGTTTCGTATAGATTTGTAATAGTTTTTATGACGTTAAAACTAAGACAGAAATGTATTGAACAATTGCATTTTCGAATATAAAGTGGGCTTTTAAGGGTTAATCCAATGTGAGTTAAACATTTTTAACTTAAATATCTCTAATGAACTTAACTGTTTTTTGTGGTATTTTCAGCATTGTTTTGGGTCAAGTAAATAGAATAACTTTTATATAACGTAAGTAAAATATTTGGTAAATTTTCTTTTGAAAAGCTCAAAAGACATGTTTGCATACTTTTGATTCTATCGATTTCGACGATTCTATTTCTATTCTTCCTCACGCGGTGCGCATTTCGTTCACTGCCCATTCAAAATATTTACATTAGCAGCAAATGTGAAGTGCAGATTTGTGCAATTTTCCGGCCGTTGCATAAACAACTTTGTTGCTTGAAAATCTTTGTTGCACATTTGACAATTACTGAATTCAATATTGAGTTGCGCCGCTGAAGAGTGCAAAGGCAACTTGCCAAAAAGTTCACATACTCGCAACGGCGGCGGCAATGCACCCAACAACGACTGCGTGCTGCTCCTACACGACACACGGCGCACAGCAGTCGACGTTGTTGGAAAATATTCGCCTCCAAGACGATGCAACAGTGCACGTAATTTGGCAGCAATTTATGCTTTTTGCATTTGCATACACACACACACACACACACACACACGTAAAGTGCTGAGGAATAAATACTAAGTGCAAATAACGGCACAACGCGTAGAAATAGTTTGAAAGTGACCCAATTTACATAACTGAAATCGTTCCAAATGGAAGATGGCGTGCGCGCAGGGGTGATGCGCGCGGGGAGCGGGGACCAACAATTCGCACATCGAAACATTCGGACAAGAGGGATGCACAAAGCAATTTAAGGTGGTCGACGAGCAATGAGAGCGGAATGTTCGAGCAACAATTTACAGGGGGCCGGTCGGTGAGGGGCGGCGGGTGTGCATAGTGTGCACGCCGTGTGTATCCATGCGATCGGCGGAAATTGCAGCTGCAAAATATTAAATTTTTGGCACTACTGTGCGTGGCAAGGTGTGGCAGTCCAGCGCCAAAGTGATACAGCAATGAGTTGTGGCCGACAGAGCTCGGAAAATGAGCGTTGGGCCATTTTTATGCTAATAAAAATAATCACATGACACATAAAGAACAACGGCCGAGTTGACTCATCGAACGGTTGGTGCAACAACAACAAGAAACAAACAAACACAACCACAACATGTATTGCAACACTTGGCAATGGTTGGAATATGGTTTTGAACGGCTCTGAGGGGAGACCATGGAGCGGAGGTGTTGGGTGGCAAAACGATGAGTTGGCGGTTGGGCGATGGAGGTTGTATGGAGCACAAAAACAACGCGCGAGAGGCAGAAATCATTTTGCTTTGAAGTGGACACGCCAAACAATAAGTTGGCACACTTGACAGGCGACAATCTACAACATCCTCGTACACACACACACAGAGAGATAGGTGTGTGTGTGTTTGAGTATGAGTGCCTAAAAGGTGAGATGGCGCTGTGTGTCATGCAATATTTCCACTTCTCTGCTTTATTTGCCGCTTCTCGGTTGCTCTGTGCTGCTGTGAAGTTGTTTTCGTGAACGAATTTTTTCAACATTTCCACACATGCAAACGTGCAGCTCATACACACACACACAGATATACAGCAGTGTTGAAACACGCATACATATTGAAAGCTCTTCGCCTCCCAAATATTTTGTTAATGTGAATTTTTAATGATTGTATTGAATGTCGTGGCTAAAATTAGCCGCATCTTCCATACGATGTGCGCGAAAGCCGCGCGTTGGCCGCGCTGGCCGAGGTGGGCGAGGTGGTTGGATAAAGTCGGCCGTTGGCTACTTGGCAACAACACACACCAACATTTGCAGTCATGTGTGTGTGTGTGAGTGTCGCACTGCCTCAAATTGGTTTATGCGCTGTAACCGCAGCGAAGTCTGCCATTTTGCATAGTTTTGAGGCGAATATTTTGCCGCAAACATGCAGCAATTACGCGCTTATGATAATTTTCTTCTGATCTGTAGTGCGGCCTGTCTGACAGGCAGGCAGGCAGCACCCGCTCGCCGCCTACCGCCTACCGCCTGCCGAATGCTAAATGCTCAACGGCTGCCTGCCGTGTGCTGGCTGACTGGCTGACGCTCTCAGCCCAGGCCAGGAGTGTGTTCTAATTTTGTACCGACGTGTCTTGACGCCAGCGCAACGTTTGCTTACGCATTTGTTGCCGTTGTCGCCATTGCTGTCGTCGTACGATTTGGTGTTGTTGCACGTTGCTGCGTATGTGCAACGGCGGAATTTTCGCCGCTCTCGTTTGCTCGTCGCTCTGCATTGTTTGCCGCATTTGCTTTCGTTTTCCATTTCGATTTGCACGCGCACACTGAACTTTCCTCTGGCCGCAGCTGCAGTTCTGGTCGATTGCATTTTTTGTTGCCATTCTACATTTGTTTTTGTCGTGCGCTGCTGCTGCATTGTTGTTGGTAGTGCGATTTGCTGATTTGCCAAATCAAATCAAAATCCCACTGGCGTCGCCGCCCAATCTGCCGCTCGGCGATTGAAGTTCAATGCACATCATTTGCGCTTGGCGGAGCGTTGCGTCGCGCAAGGGTAATTTATAATTAGCTGCGCGCGCTCGCCGCCGCCGACTCGCGTGTTTTTCGCAGTCCGCTTTGAAGCTGTGCCCTACCTCGCTCGCCCCGCACTGGGCGCTGACATTTCGAGCGCAGAAGCGTCAAGAATGCACACTGACCGCGTCGTGTGCACCTGAACAGTTGCAAATTTCCAAAAACATGCACGTCGCCTTTACTTACCCGCTGGCGCAGCTCACGTTCGACTTCAAGATCATCTTGGAGCAAACGGATCTTGTCCTGGAAGAAAGGCAAAGTGAAAATCACGCATTAGTATCGTCATTCGATTTGGCGATTTGGCGAGTCCGCGCCGCAAAGCACTTTCAAGTCCCACAGAGTCAGTAGAGTTTTAGTATTTTCATGATCAGCATTTCAACATTTGGCTCTATTCACACTGAACCACACATACACACACATATGCGCCTGTGCTGTATGCATGTATGTAGAGTATGTATGTAGTATATCACACATAGTTGTTGTTCGTTTCTGTTATTACATAAGATCCTCGGCGCAGTGTCTCTGTTCGCTGTTCATTTGTGATTTTCATTTTAGCTTTTTTTCGTATTGATTTTTTATTTTAAATTTTGCTTTGCATGTTTCAATAACGGCTAAACACACACACATACACACACAGCTCTATAGTCGAATCGAAAAAGCCTTTCGCTTCCCGGCACATCCCGAATCATTCATCACTCTACTTTAGTCGCTCCTTTTGCGATCCTGGCCATCCTGGCCTGGCGATGCTGGCTTTGTGGCTTACCTCCAGACGCGAGAGAGCGCTCAGATCGGCACTGTATTCGATGTTGATGTCGGCCGCACCGGGTCCGGTGGAGCAGGCCCTGTAGGAGTATTTCGATGAGCGTACAGCTTGCGATGAAGACATGTTGTTCGATTTATCTTTTTGCTTGGGCTTTTGGCTCTTTATTAAATTTAATTTATAAAATTAAATATTTAGTTACAAAAAAAACAATAAACGAATTATTTCACTTGAACACTTTGTTCGCGCCCGCGTTTGTGTGGTTAGTGGAACAAATTCCAATTGACTTCGTTGTGTGCCTGCAACTATGATCCTCCAAAAAAATGGCTGAGACTAATTGAAATTCTTCGCACTCCACAACTGTAGTTGTCACCGAGTCACCGAATAATTCGTAATAAACGTCGGAGAAAGGCTGGTGATCTACTGAACAAGAGATCCCGGTGTCGTTCGAATAAAGAGTATTTCGTGAATTTGCGACGGTCGCCACTGTTTTCGTCTATTTCTACCCAAAATTATTTTCGAGTGGGAACTTTTCGTCGGCTTCGCATTGCGTTTCGGCTCGTATGGGTTTCGTTCGTTGGCTGTTTTGAGTGGCTTTCGAAGACGTTCGCCTGGTCGGTCAGTGCGTTCGGGCGGATCTTCTTCGTCTATTGTCCACATTTGCCGGTGTGTTGGTGTATTCGAATGTGTGTGTGTCTTTATGGGATCTTTCACGCTCACCTCGGACGTTCGACCAAAATGTGTGTTAATTGCTGAGTGGCGCAAAGGATTGTCGTTGATTTTCGTTTTATTTGAGTTGAACATTTTCGAAACGAGAAAAAATGGAAAGATGGCCAAAACCACTCGGCTTACACATAGACGTTTTGGTGTTGAGCGCTTGAGATTTTTACCTGTAATTAACGTATATCGAGAGTATATACGAATAGGCCGACAACTTTGCGTATGCAAAATTTTGTTTGTTTTGGAGCGCTGCGAGTATTTTTAGACTTTTGCCGATTTAATACGAAACGAGAGAATATCTGAAAAAAAGGGTTCGATTAATTACATAAATATTGTTATAAGTTTTCCAGCAATTATGTATCGACTCTTTGTTATTGGTAGTGCTTTGATTTTGAAATATTTGGAACATTATGTTTTGAGTTGAAAGCAAGTTGTTTCCCTGAAATGGCAGCCAGAAAAGCGTTTTTTTGCACGTGGATTGTGGAAATCAATGAAGAGTATTAACCCTTGACTTTCGTTTGGTTGAGGCATCATTAATCAAAAGAGGCCGTAGTCGTTTTTAAACCAAAAAATAGCTCTGTCAATTTGAGATGTTGACTCGTTCTGCTCTGGTGAAGTGGAGAGCTTTGTTTGAGATGTCAGCCTGTTTTGCTCTGGTGAAGTGGAGAGCTTTGTACGTTTCATAATTAAATATATAAAATATTTTTATTTATAACACAGAAACAAAATATTATACGATGCTGGTTTAACTTAAAAATACAACTAATTATCAGAAGGTATAAACTAGTGAATTTTAAATTAAACATTTAGACATTTTCTTAAATAGATATTTCTTAAAACAAAAGGAGGGATAGATTGGGAAGGGAAGGAATAGATTGAGAAGTAACCATATAATATTCTAAACAAGGATACCTTCAAAACAAGAGTCTATCTTGTACGGAGTATCTTCTCTTTTACTTTAAAATTTTCCCCCTAAATACGGTTCATGTTTAAAGTACTCGTATGTTTACTTTCCGCGCTGATTTATCGTTCTATTTTTGTCTGATTAACCGTGTTTTTCTTGACGAATTTAACCCTTTCGGGACGGAGTTTAATTTTGAATATCAAAATACTCTTGGTGGAAATGTTCCCACACTATCAAAATTGCGACTGGAAAATTTTGTTGCATACTCACAATTTTTAAAATTATCCTTTTATCCGAGGACATACTTATAATTCAAATTATAATTTTGCGTGGGTCATAAGATCTGAATAATTATTTTGAGAGGTCTTAAAAACTTACTGGGACGTATTATCCCAGTAGTCTCGAAAGGGTTAATACACGTTTTGAAATATTCAAATATTTTACGTTTCTCGAAGCATTCTCTTTTTAATATTTTTTCACAAAAAATTTTCTCCTATTTGGATATTGTTATACTTCTCATGATTCATTTGCTTCTGGCTGAAGAAAAAAATCAATGCGACAACTTGGTGAAGCAATGTAAGTTTTTTTTGGCAACAATACTTTCTGAGCATTAGTCATGCCTAACAAAAAAGGTGACTCCTTGGATGACCATAAAATGGATAAGAATATCGTTTCTGATTCTCTTACATCTTCGAAGTAAAGAAAAACATCTTCGAAGTACCGCCGTCCGAAATGAATGAAATACTATAGGTTGTTCCATTTATACTAGTATATAACATCTTATACAGATCATGAGTGATACAAGTTCGGGTTAGAAGAAAAAATGTATAGTTAAAATTCTTTCTATGTGCGCTGGCTTCTTATACCGAGGACTCAGGTTCGAATCCTAGCTCAGGCTGGTGAAATGCTCACCTGCTTCTATCGCTATTTGCATGCGTTGCTATCACATTTCCAAAAACAAAAAACCGTTGGAATATGTGGTATAACAATGGGCATCACAATAGGCCTCAGAGTGTGTCTCTTACAGAGGCAGCCACCATAACCTTCATCAATTGTGCTAAAAAAAAAAATTCTGAACCTCCTATAGTGGATTGTGGGTACCTTCTAGTAGAGACATAGTCTTCCCTTCGTTATTATTCATTGACTTTTGCATCAAGTGATTTTAGTGCTGAAGCTTTGTTTTCCATATGAACAACATGACCGAACCAACTGGATGTTGTTCCATTGTACTACATTTGTGTGCATTTTCCTACTCCAGGCTTGCTAGCTTTGGCGGAATAACAGATCAGATAATTTGCACCATGTCGAGAGTACAAATCTTAACAATTTTTCCAGTTAAAAACTTAAAATAGCTGAAGGGTGAAAAAACCTAAAAAAGTGTTATTTGAAGACGACAGATTTCAACTTCGTTTTTCAATAGTTTTCTAAAATGAAAACTAAACGAAAATGATTTGAAATGATTTGTTTAACACTTGCCGGTTTGACCAATGTTTAGGGTCTTCAGATAAGCATAAACTTTATAACTTTACTCTAATTACTCAAAGTACTAAATATTTAATTTTATTTTTTAATTTTATTTCTATTTAATATTTTTTACTTTTTGCCCAGAAAAGTTCAGTTATTTGTATATATTGTTTGTCTTTGTGCAAATATTTTTCCCATATATTTAGATGAAAACCAATTCATGAAGAACTTCATTCTACAAGTCTTACGACCACCAACTTTGAGCATGTGAGGACGAACATTTGTTCACTGCCATTAACCCTCAGATGCATAGGTTCGTCTTAAGGGTAACATATATGTGCACATCTGAATGTGAACGGCAATTGATTTCAGTAATTTGGTTAATATTTAATGGATATTTTTTTCAAATTGCTTTTCTTATAGCCACTTGAGTCATATGTTTATCAAACAAGATGAAAAACAAAACAAGAAAGCATTTTGCAATAAGAATAAATAAATAAACAATCAGAATAAATAAATAAACAATGAGAAATAAACAATAAGAATCATCAAAAATTGCACAATTTACCAAGAGAATTTGTAAGCCATAATCTGCCTGGACTTTGGCCGCCAGAACCTTCTAGATCTCTCGAACTGAATCTAACAGCAACAAACTAACAAACCGAAGATGCAAAAGTCGCCAAGAATGCATTTTCCGGACTTTTGTATATCTTTTACTAATACAATTTTGCTCCTGACTTGAACTTGGTCGGGCTACAATGTTGCTTGGTCTCTAAGTTGTATGTACATGAAACAGACGTAAAAGAGCTAATTTTTCAATTAATAATAAAATGATTCAACTTCCATAGAGAATCTTGTATGTTTATTAGCTCAGCTATCAGCATAAATATTATAATGTCTTTTAAGTTATATCAAATGAACACTGAACAAACATTTCACAATACTCCAAAGTCCTTCAAAACACCAATTCATGATTGAATATTTACTTTCAAGGCGTTTTAACAGCCTTCGCACTTTCACGTACTGCCGCATTCGGCCCATAAATATTTCATAACAAGCAAGAAATAAACAAAAAAGTTTCAATTACTGCAAGTGAAAAACTTGCGTGGAAAAACAAAGGAGAACATTTCTGCTTGGCAGAGATTTCATTAGCGTGGCGCGCGTGTGGGGGCTTTTACATGTCGCCGCAGCCAAATTGCACGAGTGCGTGTCAGTGTGCGCCTAATGTATGAACGCTTCAAATATTCTAAATAATTGCAAATTAATGCTAAACTCAAAACTTGAAAAGCAAACGAAAACGGAAAACAACAGAAAATACGCAAAGGCCCCAAAGCCGCACACTGCTTGCCACGCAAACGCATCCGCATAGAAGACGACCCGGCAACAACAACAAGCAACCAAACGACTTTGAGCGATTTCATGGCGGAAAAGCGCTCAATAACGCCTATGATTGTATGAGTGCGCCAGTGTGTGTGTGTGTGAGTGTGTGTAGTTGTGTGCGCTGTGGTCAGCTATGTGGTCGTCCATTTGCCACCAACACGAACATGTCGTCGAGAAATTTCGTATTTTTAGCAGCAAATTTTTTGGATTTTCATAATCATTTTCCACACAATTCACCTGAGCTAGGGACGTCTTGACTTTCCGTGTGCCGTTGGCCGAGTCGAGCGCCGCCGAATACATACCGCGGCCAGGAGTAAGCGGCCGCTCCTTGCCGCCTCTTACTCACCAGCTGAATTTGATGGCATTCTATAGGTTTCGGAATGTGTTGTTGTGTACTCGCTGATGGCGATTTTGGCGATGATGATGATTGCGCCCATGTTGATGATGATGATGATGTGTCTGACGGTGATTATATTTTTCACAATTTAAAAATACAACTTTCGTGTAAATATATTAAAATAAATAAGAGGCTAAAAATAATCGCATACGTGGACCAGCAGCACTCATTGTCAAAATGCTCGTACACTCATTGTTGTTTTGAAAAAGTAATAAAATTCAGCAGCATTTGATGCATATTACTGCGGCACAATGGCTCGCCAGCGAGACAGTCAGCAGGAATGCGCTGCACTGTTGCACGAAGTGGGTTGAAATCTGCTGACACATGCGTGTGTCGTCGGTCTATTTCGGGATGGACTTTGTTTCAAAAGCGGCGAGTTGGTGCGGTCTTCGAAAGCTCGCACTGCTCCCATCGCAACAACAACAACCCAACACTGCACTTAGGTCAGTACTGACAACGCTGAGGGATTCCACGAACGCAGAGCGCAGGTGTGAGTTGTGGAGCCCAACAACCAAACAACCACTTGAAACTATGAAGCAGGAAAATGCTCAGCGCACTTTTGTGCCTGAACTTCTTCCGGAAGTAGGTCAAGCGTGCTGAGTTCCGTTGAGTGGGGGGAACGGGGGCCGACTGGAATGGCCTTATGCACTTTGCATATGGAGATAGCAGCGTTTTATGATGTGCTGAGAAGCTGGCAAATCGTTATCTAAACATTCGCTTCGGTTTATGGGTTCCGTGTATCTGCAGTTTGAGTGCACTCAAAACATGGTTGCGGCAATGCGCTGCTCGGTGTCTGTGAGCGCATTTTTGGAGCATTTCCTATGTTGTGGGAAATCTGTACTGGCTGAATGCTGTTGGGTTGACAACGATCGGCAATGTGCGCTATAATCAAAATTCGACTCGATTGCTTTGAGTAAAAATAAAACAAAACCAAATGAACCAAAATTAGATTATTTAATAAAAATTCAAATGCGCTGAAAACATAACGAACAACCTGCACAATAAACCTAACAAATGGGGAATCTGCCCAATCGAAAAAGTTTGAAGGCGTTTAATTGAAGACATTGCACCTTAAAGGATTATGTCCAAGACAAGTTTGTGTTATTGGGAGTGAATCACACATGGTTCCATGCTTATATTCTGTACTAGTTAACCCGGCGAACTTCGTCTCACAAATCAGGCTCACAAATCAGCAATGTTGCTGTTAAGTTTCAGTAAAGAAATGGACTGAGCTTGAACCAGATAAAAGTTAAATGGGCGATGCCACGCCCCTTTGTTCAATACCCGCACAATGCGCTCTGTCGAAAGGGAAAATGGTAGGTTCATACTAAATTTTACTGCAGAGAGACTTATAGTTCAGCAAATTATTTGGGTCACAAAAAATGTGCCATGCCCCTTGTTCAACACCCATTCAATCCTACCAGTAGATTGACATATCTATGGGCCGACGCTATACTAAATTTCAATGCTGTGCAGCTTACAATTTCAAAGATATTCCATTATTAAGATTTGGCTTGTGTGGGTGGTGCTACGCCTCCTCGTCCAATACTCGCCCCATTCCCTGTGTAGTGACATATGGTTCGAACGTTATCGTCTGAAAATTTTCAGAATTCACGGTCAAAAATGACAGGGATTTTCCGACTCTTCCAATAGATTTTCCGAAATTTACTTTTCGCACGAACCTGAACTGACTCAATACGAATCCAAAAAAAACTCCATGGAAATCGGTCGGTCGGTTTGAGCGTGAATCGCTTACACACATACATCCACTTTCTTTTATACATATAGAAGAAAGATAAGCTTGACCAGCTTAAAGTGTTTTATGAGCTACTGAAACCCAATGACGTTCATTGGAAAATGATCACAGCACGAAAAGAGATACAACAAAGTTATTTCGCAAAATTAAAACACTTCAGCTGCAATATTCACGAGACATTTTTTCTACTATTTTCCACACGTTACAATCGATGATGACTGCACAGCCTGACTGAGCAACAGGCTGCATCGTTCTTGCAAAGATGTCTTAAAATTAGTCGATTCTTTTATAACCTCAAAAGATGTGTCGTTTCCCATATGGAACTCGAACGCTGGCAGAAAGAGTTGGAACAAGTTTTAATTCTGTGGTCAAAAGCAATAATCGCTTAAGTGGACTTAAGAAGAAATTGAGTTATGGATGCCACCACGTTCCCTCGACTGTGCTCTACGTTTGTGTAAAATCGGGGAATTTGTAATTTTAAAATAAAAAAAGTTATTAGTAAAAACCTATTCGCGTTCCCATAACGAACACACTACGCGCTAAAACTTTAAAACGAGATTGCTCGAAACAGCAATTTTCGACTTAGGCGGTTATTGCTTTTGACCACAATTGAATTTTTGATGGACATTACTTTAAATGACAACTTTTTTATTTCGTTGAATAAAGTACGAAATAACAGACAAAATTTACTCAAGTTGGAATGGTATGTTGCCTAAATTTTCAGCTCTTTTCTGTTTAAGTTTAAGTTTTTGGCCGTCCCAAAAGTTTTTCATGAACCAAGCGATCACATTTTAACTTGTAAATTATGTGACTGACAAAGGTCTGAATTTCGTGAACTGAGTATGATGCAAATATAAATCTAAAGAATCGAAACGTTAAATTGAATACGAACTTTGTATTTTTCCTTATTCCATATTTCATATTATTATATTTTATATTCAAGCTTTTCAAATCCAAGCTAACTAGAATACTTAAGTATTCTAGTCCAACCCAACACATCAGAGATCTGGGAGACCAAACACGGCTTATGGCAAAACAAAGCCACATGAGCGTTGAATGTACTCGTACTTTTACAACTGGACTGTAGAACCTTCAAATCTATAACGAAGTACGGAACAAGGCACCAAGAAGGTTGTGTGTAGTTCTTTTCTCCTCAACATAGTTTTTGTAAACTTCCTCTCATACGAATTAATTTCATAAATTTACTGAAATTACAACTTTCCTTTTGAATATTCAAAGCTTCAGTACCCCTGGTGAGATAAAACGTTACGTTATTAAAATTGCTTTTGTAAAATTTGTAGCTCTACAAAATTGTATCATTTGTGTAGTTAGTTAAATTTTGATACGAGTGCAATATTATTCCAGAATTCTCAAAAAAATCCTGCAACAAAAAATTGTAAATCTCATAAACTTCCTCCTAATTAATTTTTACTCTTTAAACCTCTTTCATTATTCAAACCTATTTAATAATTTTTATTTTTTAAACCTCTTTCAGGGTTCAAGATTTCCCAAAATCAAGGAGAAAATCTCCTAATCTGGCAACATTGGTCTTCCACAAAATCTTCTAGCAAGAATGAAACTAAATATTGGCACTCGCCTAACTGAACGGGAACGGTTGATCGGCTATTGAAATGTAAACGGTTAACAAAATAGTCGAAAAGTTTTAAGTTTAGTAGTTGAATATTTCGAACCAAATATTGGTAGTCAATAACTTTATTATTCGGATAGTTCTTCTAATGAATTTGTTGAATATTAACACTAAAAAGACCGCAAGTTTCCATACCTACAAAGACTACATACATATATATGCGCTGATACACATCGGATTTGGCCAAATGTAATTGTAGAACCCTAAGAGTGGCACTAGTTCTATAACTCTATAAAAAAATAAAGGTCATCAAACCAAAAGTTGATAGAAATGCTAAAGAAAATAAAGATATTTCAAAATGAAAACCATCAAAATGATAGTAATGGTCTTCTTAGTGTTAAAAGCTCTAATTTCGAATTCGAACTTTGAATTTTTAATTTGAGTTGAAGAATTTAAGAGTAAACAAGTTACTCTCTTTAAAAGACGCAATCTTTTTTTACATTCTACAAAAAACTCAAACATTTTTATGTCGTACGCCCTAAAAACCGATTGTAGGTGATTGCCGTAAAAATTCCGAACGTAACCACATACACACACACACACACACTCATATATACCTAAGAACACATACTCGCCTGTATATTGAATAATATTTTGCTCGAAGTGTGAAGCTAGAAAAACAAAAATTTCGAAAATTCCATTTCTAAAAATAATAAAATTAACCCAAAGTGAAACACCTACATTCGAATTGAGTGCGCTAACAAGCGGTCAGAGCACGACTTTCCGACTTGTTACTCGGCTGTGTGCATGTTGTATTCCATTTCGTGATTTTTGTTTTTTTGTCTTCTTCTTCTACACCTTTATAATAATTTTCGAAAATGAATTTTTCTGTATCTGATTGCGAGAAAGTTCAATAAGGTACGCGGCGCTATTGAGTGCGTTCTGCCTTTTTTTTTTTTATTTTTAATTCATTTGAGATTAGGTAATTATGTGGACATGAGGGAGAAAAAAAAATTAAATTTAATGCATTTTCAAAAACTGTGCTGCGTCCTTCGGTATTAAGAACGGACGTAGTGAGTCAAACATAAAATTTAATGAGGAATAAAGAGGCAATGGGCAAGTAGAGACGTGTGAAAGGGATTAAAACTGAAAATTATTATTGAAGATGGGTTAGGTTAGGTTAGGTTAGGTTAGGTTAGGTTAGGTTGAGATGGAAGCCATCTTCTGAAAAGCAGAAAGGGTTTGTTTGATATCACAGGGTTTGTTTTGATATCACATTGCGACAATGCGACTCCTGCATTTACGGCGCTGGGAACTAACTACGACGACTTATTCTATAGTCTGTGAGATATTGCATCATTGAAATAAATAAAAAATATAAACTTTGCTAAATTTGGTTTATAGAGGATAGAACCAAAGGATTGTTTGTCTTTTCCTGGCCAGAAATCAACATTGGTACATAAAGTGCAAACGTTTTTCTTCATTCACAATAGAAGTCTCGTAAATTAGAAAATTCCAAAAAAATTATAATAAAATATTAAAAATTGTGCGGCTATCAAAGAGACTAAATTTCAAATGCATGGCAACTCATCATCATCATGTTCCCCAAGTATTTATATTCCAACTAACAGATTTATCACTCCTACATACATACAATATACGTTCATGTATTGCCACCTCATGTTATATAATGTTTTTAAGCTCACATTTTTACTGTTCAACATTTTCATGTTCAAAGTGAACGAATTTAATTTTACGCCATTTGTTTTCTAAGCACATTTTCACATTGATACATAGATATAAATACATATGTATGCCTATAGTATACTTTGATAAGCACTTATATCGAAATAGTGAAAACCAACAATAAACAAGTAATTTTATAAATATTGCAAAAAATTAAGGAACTCAACTGAACTTCGTCGACACTGCCATAAATTATATGAATTTTTCTACTATATCGACCATACATGTTTTTAGTATATTTCAGTTATTAATCATCGAAATATTTTTGGCAAGTGATGGTCGCGCCGTGTGTTCGTATTCGTGTTCGCTGCCAACTGCTTCTTCTTCTTCTTCTCAGACTTCTTGAATTAATTAATAAATTTCATTTCATTTAAGTGTAAAATTCACGCCAGGCAAATGCTGTTACGATTTTGCATCTTTTCAGTTGGCCAATAAAAATGCAAATGCAAATCGAGCCATTTTTCATGAATCAATGAAAATTACATTGACTTAAGAATGCATACAAATTTAAAAATAAATGAGAAAATTTGCCCTTCACTGGAGTTTGTTGTCAGTACCTGAAAAATATTCTATAATATTTTGAAATTAAATGATTTGTAAAGCAGTGAACAAATTTTCTATAAGGTTTAAGATTTGCGTTAATAATAATGTCACAACTTGATGGAAGGTGTTGTTGTTCCAAAAATGTGAGAATGAATAATGAATCTACATATAAACATGATCACAATTTTTTTACTAGAGTGTCGAGCTTTTTGCCTGCGCTGATGACATTGGCATCAAAGGGCGTGAAAAGCCAGACGTCACCGCTGTCTTTGCGGCATCAAAACAGAATCTGATAAACTGGGACTGGTGGCAAATGTGAGCAAGACAAACTATGTACTGTCTACACATAGGAACTCGCAGTGATTAAGGTCTCACATTGAGGCCGACAGGTATACTTTTGAAAATTTCAATTAACCCTTTTGCTACAGGTTTTTACAGAGGAAAGTTAAAATTTAATATTTAGCGATTTAGACTTCCGTGTGCTTATATCAACAACATTTCATAATAATTTTTACCATCAGACCTTGTTTTTTTAATTTATGTTAAATTTATTTATAAATTACACTGCATAACACAAAAACAAATAACAAAGTTCTGACAACGGATTCTGGTAGAGGGGGCCAAAAGGGGGTTCAGGTTAATTTCTGAGCTTTGATGTATTCAGAGACCTATAGTAGAGTTTCATGGCGAATATTTTCGTCGTACATTTTGTCCTTAAAAGTCCTGTTTTACAGGACATTTTTGGCATTTTAGAAAAAAGGGTCAATTTGACCCATAAAAATAGGAGCTACAGGGTTAAAATGCTCCACAAAAATGTTCTTCGTAGTATTTGACATCAAATTGCTGAACACATCATATACCTAAAATGTGATGTTACTTGGTTTTCGTATGCCGATTCACCATAAGAATGAGCAAAAAGGAGAAAACATTGACCCCCCCTAAAAAAAAATGCAGACGTAAACTTTCAAAACGCCGATACACGTATATTTTTTTTTTACCCTCTACCAGAATCTGTTGTCAGAACCTTGTTATTTTAAAAAAAGTTTGATTTTGTTGTGCAGTGTTATTTAAACATAAAATTATTTACGTTTATCTAAAAATTGAATAATCCTTCATTTATTTTAACTAAAATTATGTAAAAAATTTATGTAAACTGAATTGAAACTTCACATAAAAAAAATTTTTATTTCTGCTTCTTCTTTGTTCACTATGTAACGATATAACATTAAAGAAACACGATAACTTTTCTTTTTTTTAATTTAAATAATCAGTTAAATAATTTTGTATTATTCCTAAAACTTCATACTATTCTTACTATTCTAGGACTAACAAAAATTTAATTCCTGAAACCTTAAGTTCTTGAAATCGAATTCTTGAATAGGATGTTCGGAATTTCATAAAGTAGCATATTGCCATATGGCAACAAAATATCGAAAGGGTTAATATAGAGCCGACTTTCTATATCAAATAATTTGTTCCAATTCTCTACTCTTTCCATCACTTTATAAATAATTGTTATTGATTTGCCAAGAATTCATGCATTTATCGATGGAATTTTAAACGAGTCCTCAATTAGAATTATTGAAAAAGCACATTAATGAATAGCAAAACTTTTTTATCACAACTATGATAGTCACAATTATGTGAGTGCATCAATAAAAAAATACTAAATTAAACTAAAAATAGCACAAATGATCTTTTCCTATTGTTGTGTAAATTGAATTCTCTAAAAATTTCTTTGAATAAAAGCTTCAAGTGTGTAGAAAAAAGCTTTGTGGCGTCTAGTTTTGGTTATAACCATTTTGTGCTTTCAAGTTTCACAAATAGATGGCGTTGCAATACACAGTGAGGAGTAAAATGTTAGCTGTAAACATTAGTTGCTGTTTTTAAAAGCTTCTTTTAAAACATAATTTTTGATTTTATATGACATTTCAAAAGCTGTGTCACATTGTGTGTAGTAACCGCCTGTAGCAATCACCTGAAATATATGTAATAAATTGTATGCAGCCGAAATTGATAGCAATGGTGATGTTAAAGGTGAAATTATAGCTGCTAAAAGAAAAACTAATTAGGAGAACTGATTGGGTTGGCCACATAATAGGTTTACTATATAATATGCTCTTGTAAAAAATGTTAATAATTAATAATTAATAAATAATAATAAATAATTTTTAAAATCACTGACACTTGACACTGTGAATTATAAAATTACAAAATAGTTAAGATGGCTTTTTTCCAATTTTATATTTCATAATTCATATTTTTTATACATAAAAGTATGACCTATTACCAAATTTTAGGTGAACAAGGAGCTACATTAAACGTAAAGTTACAAGAGGACGTGGGTTCATCTGTGCGTATGAGTGTTACAATTTCATTAGCCGTTCGGTGGGTCGTATGAGTGATTTAATAACATAACGAATTGATCTAAACAACTGGTAAACACTGGTATTTTCCCTTCTTTTTCAATAGTATCAAAACGATTTTCTTATGTATACAAAGTTTTATCGACACAAAACATTTGATTGCAAACGTATTCGAAAAGTATACCAAAGTGTGCCGCTTTCAGGGGCAGCTCTCAAACTAGTCTATATTTTACTTACTTTAGTGATAAAAGTAAGTTAAATAACTTTGAAACGTTAAAGGTATAACTAGTGATGGGAAAAAAATTTCATTAATCGATTAATGAATCATATGATTATTTGAAACAGAGCAATTATTAATTGCAATTAATCGAAAGAAATGGAAAATAATCGAATGTTAATGTTAAAATCTAATATGTTAATAAGTAAATTTTTGCAGAGTTTAGAAATAATATTTTTGACAGGCGCAAGATCGTCAACCTGATCCTCTTTTGAATGGCAGTTGCACCTACCTTTGAAAAGAGGCGCTCTGCTGGTACCGAAGTTCCTAAAAGATAACAGAACCGACGACTTATTATATAAAGCTTAGGGTACACCGTTCGCATTTCTTCCCAGGCATTGTTGACGTTTCGCTTCAGTTTCAAAATGGAAACATTAAAAAAAAAGATAAGCTTGTCCTGAATTTGGGTTGGGTCGTTGTCTTTTTTGCGACGTTTGTGAACCAACGATATGCGGTGGGCCCATAAATCAAATTCAACATCGCATCAAAGTGTCCGTCTCAAGCTTTTATTTTGCGCGAAAAAAATGTAGTGATACGTTTTCTTTCGATTATTTTAACATCTAATCGATTAACGTTTCGATAAATCGAAACCCATTTTTTGATACAATTAAATCGTGAATTGAAAGAAAAACTCGATTGTTGTGTATAAAATGATTAATCGTCCCATCACTAGGTTTAACGGCCAATGAAGCGCTGCCTGTAGGATTTCAGGAAGCACTCGAGCGTATCTTTCTTACTTAACCGAACTTAAAAAAGCATTAATGTTTGATTTTAGGGGCACACATGGAAAAGGGCCTATGAACATATACAGGGTAGGCCATTTAAAGTGGAAGCATCTGGTAACCCTATAACTTTTGACAGAGCTGTCAGATCGACTAATGACATAGCGCGTTGGAAGCGTCATTCCAAGTCAATTTATACCATGGAACAGCCAAATGGCTGAGAACGAAGGTGACTTTTGGCGAAAAATCAGCATGTCAGACGAGGCACATTTCACGTTGAATGGAGGCGTAAACAAACAAAATTGTTGGACGATTTGACGCCGCCAGACTTTTTTTATGGGGCTACTTGAAGTCCAAGGTATACACCAACAAGCCAAGGACACTAGCTCAACTCAGAGCCAACATACGCCGCGAAATAAGAGCCATATCGGCCGATACACTGGCAAAAGTGATGGAAAATGCCGAAAAAAGGGCACATTTTGCGGCCAAAGCTAATGGTGGCCATTTACGCGATATCATTTTCAAAAACTAACTAGAAAATTTCTCCTTGGACCAAAATAAATGAATATCGAGATGAAAACAAAAAAAACCATTTTTTTCCTCACAAAAAAAAACAAATGCTTCCACTTTAAATGGCCTACCCTGTATATACGAATCTAGCGGCCTCAGAAACTGTACTTGACTCCCTGGGTGTTGAATACCCCTGAAAGCAGGGTTTTTGCAATTTTTAATTTTTCCATTTTCTTCTAAGATTTTTTGTATTTCAACCAACAACATTTGCAGTCTATTTCACACTTCACACCCTCGGGACACCTTTCTCGCTCCGAAAGCAGAAAAACGACAATAAAGTTGCAGAAATGACAAATTGCCTATTTTGTACAGCAACCGCCACCTTAGTGAGGCTTCTAACCATTAGCAGTTTTAATTTTTAAGCGTTGTTCCCTGAATGCATCATTCAATCGTCATTTATTGACGTTGGCAGATGAGTGGCCTTGTTATCTATGACAGCTAACGATAAATAAAAAGATAATCACCTACCATTGCAGAATATCAACCGCTTATCGTAACCAATACAAGACTTGACCCTTTCGGAACGAAGTTTAATTTTGTAAATCCAAATATTCTTGGTAGAAATGTTGTCATGAACTTAAAGTTGTGGTTAGAAAATTATGTTGCATACTCACAAATTCTGAAATCAGCCTTAATCAGACATAATAATTGAATACTTTTTTTGATGAGCATTAAAAACTTGGTGGAACGTTTTATCTCAGTAGTCCCAAAAGGGTTAAAGCATTATTGAAGTCATCTACAAACAAAATTCTAAAATCTAACAATGCTATTCTGGAAAATACTTATAGTTGAAAGACTTTCAAAAGAAAGTTAGTTCGAAAGACCAAATGGAAAATTTTAACTATTCCAATGAAAACATCTTTCGGAAAATACTCTGAAATTCACCACTCGAGTTGGAAAGCTATTTGACAAAAATTCAAACAAAATTTACAAAATTTCAAAAATTTCAAATAAACAAAACAATAATCAATCTTCAATTTCAATCAATGGCCAAAGAAATCAAGCTGAAGTGAGTAAAAATTTGAGGAGCATTGAAAACTTGGTGGAACGTAATATCCCAGTAGACGGTAAAGAATCAAACTATTTTCGATGTCATATACAATTTCATGTTGGTATATAAGAATTTGAAAATTTCATTTAAAAAATTTGCTTTCAGCTTTTACGTTTTAATTGATTCTATTGTTTTCAAATTACTTTTTAATTTACGCGCATTTTCCAATTACTTTTCTAAACATAGACTTAAAGCCTGAAGCTTCTTCGTACTTATGGTTGTTTCCTTTTTAAGGTGGAAAAAACATTTCAAACTATGTTAATTTTTAAATAATTTTAGCAAAGAAATTAAAGAAAAGAAAACACTTCAAATTTTTAAAGGCTGCCTGCTACACATAAACGTAAATAATAATAATGAACTCGTAAAATGCAATAAATATAATATATAATGTGTAATGAACAATAAATAATAAATTAAATTAACATTTACAAATAATAATAAATTAAATTTTTATAATTATCAGACACAAATAATAACAAATTAAGCTTTTTTACAATGCTGTGTCTACAAATCTGTGGTCAAAAGCACTAACCGCTTAAGTCGACTTAAGAAGAAATTGAGTTATGGATGCCACCACGTTCCCTTGACTGTGCTCTACGATTGTGTAAAATCGGGGAGCTTCTAACTTTAAAATAAAAAAAGTTATTAATAAAAACCTATTCGCATTCCCATAGCGAACACACTACACGCTAAAACTTTAAAGCGAGATTACTCGGAACAGCAATTTACGACTTAGGCGGTTATTGCTTTTGACCACAGAAATCATGAGTACGACCTTTGCTTTCAACTATTCATTGAGTTACAATATTTTTTAGTTTAGCCAACACACAATAAGGGACTTTGAATACATTGGATAGTTAAAATTTAATGCGAATTTACGTGGTAAAATTATTAAGTAAATATTTTCAACGCACTTGACGTACAGTCCGTCCATTAAACTCCAGCAATAATCAACTAAATTTTTACTGAAATAAATGTCACAGAATTCATGTAAACCTCACTGAGTTTTATTATCATTCGAAAATGTTACAATCATCGAATACGTTTAATCAGAGTATATTGATTGAATAGTATTGATTAAATATATATTGTATTGTAGGTATATATCATATATTGATTGATTAAGTATATTTATAGTCAGGAAAGAAGAAACTCGATCATGTTGGTGATGCGCCTCATGCTGACGTAGCTCACCAAGAGCAGATAGGCGTAGGCGGTGTAGATGTAGGCCCACCACTGGAAGTGCGAGTGCCGACTGGAGAAGACTTTGCCGTTGAGCTGCTGCAGGTAGGTGTGCCGCGACTCGGACAACAGTCGGCGCACCAGAGCGCCGCTCAAATAGACGACGCTCAGGAGCAGAATGAGACGTCGCAGGTGCACGAGGAGGATCGCCATACGCGGAGCCGGGAATCAGCCGAAAAGTAGCCCAGCTAAAAATACAAAAAGCAAACGTTGAAAAACAAAACAAGCTGACACAAAGCCAAAAGTGAAAACTCAGCACGACGCGACGCAATGAAACAAAGTAAACGACAATTGAGGAAAACCATAGTCAAATAATTATTTGACTATGAGGAAAACGAGCCGAAATCAAAGAAAACAAACTGAAATGTATTCGAATCGAATGAAGTGCGGTGAGGTGCAACGAGGTGAGCTGGGGGCAATTTTTCGCTGCACAATATGAATGGAAAATATGAACGGGCGGGGTGGCGCGCGGATTTTTGTGCTGTGCGCGTTCCACTTTTGTCACAATGTCCGCGCGGATATTTGTCTGCGCCTGTTAATTGGAAATTTTGCAGTGAGTAAACATTTTACACGCACATAAAGCGATCTGTTCGCACGCTTTGTTCGTTCCGCTCCGAATCAGTTGACTGCTGCAAATTTCACAATTTTGTGCGGCGCGGTTCGGCGCAAAAGCGCTGAAAGAATAATTCTCTGAAAGTGCTGCTGCCGTTTGCCGCGCTTCGAGCTGAACTAAAATGTAGCAAAACACAATTTGGCAACACTCATTTCGGGCGCTGCGAACATCTCGGAATGTGTTGGCGGCTGGGCGCAGTCGGCGTCAGCAGCCGTCGCACACATGTGGCGACCCTTCGTACACGTTTTCTCTGATTCGTTCGGTTTCTCGATTCGTTGGGCTTTGACAAAATCTGTTCAGATTTCTCGAATTTATTTTTATTTGCAGTAAACGTTTTTACGTTTCAAATTTTGGATTTTCGCGTAAATGTTGTACATATTTTTTGTTTGGATGATCTTACGAAGAGCCGAATTGTTTTGCAGGCGCCGAATGGAAACATTCGCGGAAAGATGAAACGAAGCGAAACAAATTTCGAACATGACCAAAAGGCATAACGCAAAATACATTTGCTCGTGAAGAACGAGTCTAAACCAAATCAAATCAGACGCCGAGAAGGAGGTCAAAAGTGTTTAAGTTAATAGGAAGAAAATCGTTTTCTCATTGGGAAAACACTAAAAGTAAACTAGACATAAGACTGGGTATATGAAGTGGAATGTGTCAAACAAATTTGGTTTTAAACAAATTTATTTAACACAAAAATATAATTTTTTTAAAGGGCTTAGTCATGATACAAAAATATATTACAGTATCATGGCAAGACACACAAATATATAAAAAATTTTACAACTTCAGTAACATTTTGAAAAGTTTTTAAATTTAATTTTTTGTTTAAGTTTTTAAAGTTACTGTTTTCTTTTAAAAAGTTAAGGACTGTATCGAAAATTATAAATACACTTTTAAAATCATATAAAGTGGGCTATGCAATGTTGGTTGCTCAGCAATATCGGTTTTTAGATTCCAGAGGTTCAAATTGTTATTTTCGTGAAAAATTTGTTGTAGTATATCGAAACGCTTAAAAATGAGAGGACTTTCCGCAAAACTTCGTCAGGAAATTTTGTCCAAATGGGCATCAACCAAAGGAATGTCGTATGGAAAACTAGCAAAAGAAGCAAATGTTAGCCGGTTCGCTGTGCAAAAACCATTCGCCGGTATACTACACATTGCACACTTGAGGATTTACCAGGTAAAAAGTGTGCGTCCCAGCCATTGCTAGATACTAAGATATGTGCCTTATTTAAAAAAAATAAGGATATATCCGTACGCGATTGCGCAAAAAAAGCCGGAACGAGTGCAGCAATGGTCCAACGTGCCAAGAAGAGAAACCAGTTGGGAACGTATAGAAAGCAAAAACAGCCAAAACGAAGCACTCAGCAAGGCGCGCAGGTGAAAACCAGATCCCGAAAAATGTACGACTATATTTGTAGGCAAAAACTTTATTGCATCATAATGGACGACGAAACATACGTGAAATTGGACTACAAAACACTGCCAGGACCCCAATTCTACGCAGTTCCGAAAGGATGTGAAATTTCAAAAGCTGACAAATCAATTTTTTGCGAAAAATTTGGCAATAAGATTCATGTTTGGCAAACAATATGCAAGTGTTAAAAAATGTCGACTCCATTCTTCACAGACAAGCCCCTGAACGCTGAAATGTACCTAAATGAGTGCCTCAAGTAGAGATTGCTGCCGTTGATGAAAAAACACACTGGCAAGACTTGGTTATGGGCCGACTTAGCCTCTTGCCATTATGCTAAGCCAGTACTAACGTGGTATGAAGAGAAGAACATAAATTTTGTTAAGAAAAACATGAATCCTCCAAAGTGTCCAGAGATACGCCCTATCGAAATATTTTGGACGTTGATGAAGAGGGACCTTAAAAAAAGATCTAAGCCGGCTAACTCCGTTCAAAAATTTAAAAAATATTGGAATAGTGTTAACAAAAAATTATTTCCTGGCTGTGTCCAGAATTTAAAAAAGGACCTCGACAAAAAGATTAAAAATGTGGGCTAGCCTCCCACTAAATAATTTTTTTCGTTGCTATTTACAAAAAAATACAATATGAAATGCCATTTATAAAAAAAAATAAATTCTAACTTTTGTTATGCACTAGTATGAAGCATGTTTTGGTGTATTCATAATTTTCGATACAGTCCTTAGTTTGTTGTTGCTTACACACTTTTTATGAAAAATGCCTAAATTAAACTAAAGCGGTCAAAGGCCCAAGTGAAATATTAAGGCCCACTTTTTGTCCAACTGAATGGAAGTGATGATGGACGTGTTTATGATATGAAAACTTTTAAAATTAAAGCGAACTATTCGACAATGAATTAATTTTGTATAATTTATATATTTTTATTTTTATTTATTTTTTAATTTAATGAATTATTTTTTTATAATTTACATATTGTTTTTATTTATTTTATTTTATTTTATTTTATTTTATTTTATTTTATTTTATTTTATTTTATTTTATTTTATTTTATTTTATTTTGTGTTATTTTATTTTATTTTATTTTATTTTATTTTATTTTATTTTATTTTATTTTATTTTATTTTATTTTATTTTATTTTATTTTATTTTATTTTATTTTATTTTGTTTTATTTTATTTTATTTTATTTTATTTTATTTTATTTTATTTTATTTTATTTTATTTTATTTTATTTTATTTTATTTTATTTTATTTTATTTTATTTTATTTTATTTTATTTTATTTTATTTTATTTTATTTTATATTTTCATATTTTATTAATTTATTATATTTGTAAAACACAAATTTTTAAACATTATTTTTCTAAGTTTATGCAACTACAAATACAACGACAATACTACAAATAATAACTAATATTATGGTTTATTATTGAAAATCTCCGTTTTGCACCTTTCACAACGCTCCATAAATAGTAGTGTGCGACCGAAGCAGAATATTCGGCAAAACCAAAATATTACGCCGAAGCCGAATACTAATAAAAGTTTCTTTGAAGAAAAAAATGTTCAAAGTTTTCCGTTCCGTGTTCCACTTAAGATCTAACAAAAGAATATATATAATATATATACTTTGGTAAAAAACAAAGTCTGAAAGTTGGGCTTCTATAATTAATTAATTTTTATTAATCGCAACATTGATGTCTGAAATATCGATAAAACCCAAAACTTGATAAAATACTTCGAAACAGAGTATACTGATTTGCATTACAGGGCGAAAACCTTCGGCTGAAGTAGTCGGCTATTCTGGCCGAAGCCGAAACAGAAGCCGACGACGAACATTTGGTCGAATACTAATAAGTAGGTTTTGGCGGTATAAAGGTCCTTTTTGAACCTTTGATGGTAAGTTTGAGCATGAAATCGTTCAGAATCGACAAAAAAATTGTGTTTCACAAGGAGAGTTGTAGTGTTATTTTCGAATAAAACGAAATGTTATCAAACTGAAGTTAAATTTTGAATGAAAATGTCCAAGGTTAAACAAAATGTGTTTAAACTGAAGATAAAAAATCTTGAAATTAACTCAAATGTGATTAACCCATTAAAACCTGACCCCAGAAGGGCTTGTGCGATTTCCATAAAATTTTACACAATCTTAGTAATTGACCTAATCAAGAAAAAAAATCAAGCAAATAATTCATACCCCCACCCCCTGAACCAGGAGGGTACGTTGCGCAAACGCAATTTGGGCCTTAGTCACATACAAAACATAAAATTAAAAAAAAAAAAAATTTTTTAAAACTTATTTTTAAATAGTTTATCATTACAAAATGCAGCCCACAAAGGGATTTTGATAGGTTTGAAGAATAAGTATTTTTAATTGAATTTCAAAAATTCCCCAAAAAAAACCTTTGACTTTGGATCGAAAAAAAGATATGAATATTTAATAAATTTTGAAATTTGAGTATGGCAGAATCTAAAACGATCAATTCTAATCCAATTCTACAAATTTTCAAGTCTTATATCTTTATGAATTACTTAATGTAGCGAAATTCCCAAACGTTGCGCAAACGCAACGCTCAGGGCTTAATGGGTTAAACTGTTTCCATTTTTATTGAAAACATATGATAAACATGTATTTATGCAATTTGGGAAAATTGTTTTATTTTAAAAATTTGTTTTATGAATGCCGGGGATTCGAATTTACATACAATCCCGAAAAACCCGAGATCGCAAAATTGGCAAAAATTGCGATCTCTAGTATGTATATGTATGTCTAAGTATAAAGCTCAATAAATATGGTTGCTTACATAAAGCCAACAGTGAGTTTACGTTAATGTTAAGGAGAGAATACTAAATAACCTTAAAGGTGACTAAATTGCAGAGATCAACGGTTGCATATAAAATTGAGTACTACTAATTAATTCGTTCACAGTGATCAACAATATTTTCAAGCTTTTCAATACTTACAAATAAAAATGTTTTCTAAGTTATTCTTAGCGAAAGTGAAGGCTGGTGTTTAGACTTTGACAAGACCAGGCTGGACATTTAATATCGAATTATTGTAGAACAAAATGATTAAAGCGAAAGATGAACACATTGCAATTCCCTTCAGCTGCATTTTCGACAGCATTGCCAGCCGATCGTTTACATGAAGTTTTGGCCACTGTCAGACCGCATTTTACTGGCTAAATACAAAGCAACAACACACAGCGACAGCAAATCACAAATAGCACCACTAACAATAACAACAACATTAATTATAGGAGCACGTAGCCATTGCTGTCGCAGCCTTCTAATCGCTTGAAATCAGAACTGATGGGTCTTTCGATTTCGGCCGCAGTGCTATCGGTTAGCGATCAACATTTGGTGCAAACGTGTGTGCATTCGTGCGTTCCTATGTTTGTATGTGTGTGTGCGTGCGTGGTCGTTTATGTTCCAGCGCGCGTGGTGGAACCATTAATTTTATTAACCCGCATATGCATTTTTTTGTTGCATAATCTGTCGCTTGTGTTGTTGCTTCGGCCGCATAAATTATGCCGAACACCAGCGAGCGCAGTGTGTGTGGGGCGGCCGGCGGGGCGTATGAGTGACCGGGCCAGTGGCATTTTGCGCTCTGCGGCATTGCCGGATTAACTTAATTTCGTTTTTCCAATTTTTCTTTTCAGCCTTTCAGCAGCGTTTCTTACAACTTTTCCACCGCATATTTTGTGGTATGCGGTGCATTTTGTTGTTTTTGCTGTTGTTATTTTTGTGCTGACGTTTGTGTGAGCTGCATACGAGTGCGCGCGCATCTAGCGCTGTCAGTCATATATAACCGACCCGTCGCCGCTGTCTGTCTGGCGATCTTGTCGTGTTGTGCCGGCTGTTTGCCTTCCAATGCGTCGCACGCTGAAGGGCGCAAGCCATTAGCTTAACTCGTCGGCTTAGAAAACAATTATGAACTTAATTTTTTTTTTGCAAAGTTAGCTGACAAGGGTCGCCTGACGTCTGTGGCGAGGTTGTTCGTTCTTATAATCAGTGCGGAGCGCTGATTTCTGTTTGTGTAGATCGAAAAACCATTAACGCAAAATTCTTCTGACGTGACACTTCAGCACCGTCAATCGCATGGCATGTGGCTGCCAAAAGACGGCGACGCTGTCAAATTGGCACACGACAACACCGCTCAACGTTCAACTTTCAACGTTCAACGCTACGCGAGATATTTAAATACTCGACAAAGCAATGTGTATTGTTTGTATTTTGCTCATTTTGCTCATTTCACTTTGCTTGCAGAGTCTTGAAGACAAAACTGTTCCAAATGTTTGAGTGAAAGTAATTTTCATTTTCATTGGGGCCGCTGAGATCAGCCGAGGATGAGATGTGATTTTTGTTGTGTTTATGACAAATCGTTCAAATTTTGGCCAAATTATGGCAGCGGTGTATGCAAAGAATTGTACTGGTTACTGTA
The DNA here is from genome assembly GCA_963971225.1 of Melieria omissa. Taxonomy (NCBI): domain Eukaryota; kingdom Metazoa; phylum Arthropoda; class Insecta; order Diptera; family Ulidiidae; genus Melieria; species Melieria omissa. The sequence continues at coordinate 105,506,930 of OZ020268.1, read as the reverse complement.
GTAAATCTTTGTAGTATCACGCGCCCTTGACAGTCGTTTTAGACCTTTCGACCCCGAATTTTACCCTTTATCTCGATTTTACTTTTTAGTATTTAAATCATGAAACAAGAAGTGTGCACACGACATTTGAAGTCGCCACGCCTCTTTGTTAGAGTTCTAGAGCTATTTTACTTTTGAACAATTTGAGCTTAAAACGGGTTCAATAAATATTAAAATTTCAAAATTAAATAAATTTGTATCAATATTTTTTAATTACAGAAAAATTATTTAATATTTATGGAAAAATACAAAATTATCACTTTTTGATTTTATTTAACCATTATTAAAGAAACAGAATTTGAATCAAACGCGCCCAATTCATAGACTTCAATTAGAAGACAAACTTTTCCTGATATCGCTGCAAATTATTGGAAATTTTTTTTAAGGTAGCAGAAGAATTTTTGCTTAATTTAATTTTTAATGTTTTTGCTTAATTTAATTTATTTTGAATTCACTTCTAAAAATATTAATTTGTTGGGGCCTATTTAAATTAAACCCATAAATCAATCGAAACTGTTGTTATAACTAAGATGACAAATAGGTGAAGTTGTTATCAGGCAACTTTGGGGTCGAAGGGTTAATCTTACCTAACCTAAACTAACCAAAAAGCTAAGTACTCGTTTGTTTAGGATTTTGCATTTTGAAACAAAGGTTTCAATATTTAAATGGTGACTTTTTACATGATCCTCTTTCTCCAATGAGGAGTCTTCTTCCAGTTAATGTGAAACACTTTCCCCAACATCTACCCATCTTCAGCTACGGCTACCTATAGTCATAATCTTGATCGTGAGAGATATAAGTCTTCAAAATTTTCCCCTGTCATTCATGATTGTGCATCAATCAATTCCTTACACGATCGTGACAGCGATCGATGATTAACCCTTCGTTGCATGATTTAATTTCAGTGAAGAAAAAACATTTTTGTCATATTATTCTTGTAGCTTGTTAAGTTCCGATGGTAAAAATGAAATCTTGTTGAGTTCCTGTATCTATGAAAGAAGTTTTGCGGACAGTTTCCGTGTCCTGGTTTCCGTGTCGGTTTTATCAATATTTTAGTGTTGGCTTCTACGGAGAATCGAACCTAAATCGGTCGTCACTGTATACTCGTAATCCAACGTACTAAACGTCTGAGCGTGGGCAACCGCCATATCACGCTGTCCATCAATAACCAAAATTATTTCACCAAATCAAAACACTTGTTGTTTTTTCGATCCTTTTGCACAAACAATGCTATTCGCAAAATTGCGTTAGTAATCAATTGTTTTAACATAAAAGATGCAACTGAAGAATGAACGACTCTAATATGGTGAATTGAATAGTTTCCAAATCTATAAAGAGTTAATATTGCATATATGCAATGCCATGCAGCGAAGGGTTAAGTATGTTTGAAGTATGCTACAAGAAAATACCTTCAATGATTTGCATATTCGATTGCAAATTCGATCCCTGGTCACAGAGATATGGTTTATGGTTGAAAATGTGAAGCCGCGCCTTTTGTGTTCAAGAGGAAATATCTTCATTAAATCTTGGGTGCTGTTCATGTTGGAGATGCTTTCTGCCTTCGGATAACCCATTAACTGTATGAGTTCCACAAAGCTATTGACTTAGTTAAAATAATGACGCATCAACGATTGCACTGGCTATGGTTTATTGGCGAGAAGCTCTGGCGGAAATCTTCCCTACTACTTTCTTTCTTTAACCCTACCTCACTCTCCTCTATAATCCTTTTCCACTCGAGTCTTCAGCACAATGAGTGCTTGAAAAATTGGACTCCTAGAGTGTCCACTTCTCAACACCCCTCATATCCATTCCATTCGACCGAAAACGACGACCTATGGGCCATTAATCACAAGACCCTACTTGCGATTACTCGTCAAATGGCTGCAATAGAAAAGGGGTCTACTATACTTGCGGCCGAACTAGGGGAGCTAAACATGAAAAACTATTAATTAGAGCAAAAGTTTGTTTTACACACTCCCAGCTTTAATTGCAGGTTCATCAGTATCTATGAAGATTTTCCCCTTTTGCAGAAAGAAACAAGTCAGCTATTTGAATCCACTTTAGTGAAATTTCCTTTTGCAAATGTGGTTCTTCAAATCACTAATCATAAAATAAAATTTCAAATGCTCTCAATGCACATTCGACTTCATATTCAACTCAGATGTACATGATCTATTTTTTACTTGCCTCTCATTGATAGCTGAGAGCCAACTATTTAGTTTTGCTCATTTAACAGCACAAGTATTTCTACTGGGGTCTTGCGCAAATATAAATAATCATCGAAATAGATATATTGATATGTATTCACGTGTGGATGCCGGCGATTTCTTGGTGATTGAACTCAAAATTTTGCATAATTTCCGGTGTTTTGCATGCTGAGTGCAGACGAAAGTGGCACAAATCTATTTAAGAATCGCGGCAACGCTTCACAGTTTTGATGACATCGTTTCTCTTCGACTTTTACTGCTACTCGAACATGTCATAAATCGAGAATGGGCAGTGAGAGTGCAAGGAAGCAGCCAAATGCAAACAATTGGCTCGAGGTTGATGACGATGGGCGAGTGGGCTGATGAGGCTGGTGGCTGATATATTGCACAGTGTCTGTGTATGTGTATGTGATGTGTGTGCATGTGTACAAGAGTTTTACTTTTCGATATTGCGAAAATGCAACCATCAGTCTGAATGAAAGCATAAAAAAGAATTGGAAAGAAAGAACACTTGTGGTCGACAAGAAATTATTTAACCCTTTAACTGTTGTTGCGGTCATTAGTAGCTTTTATATTTAAAGCTCAAGGTGTATGTATTTTTCTGAGTTTAATTGATTTATTTATATTGATTAAAAAACATGATGAAAAAATTTATATTATTGGATCAATTATTCTATTTCGCATACAAACACTTTCGAATAATACGTAGAAAAGTCATTGAAATTAATAAATTAAGTAACAGGGAGTAAAAAACATACATCGGTAAGAACTAATGAAAACTTTCTGACCGACTGACATGATTCATTAACTGTAATTATTTATTTGAAATACTAATAACAATCTTTTAATTTTTTTTTTATGATTTTTGTTAAATTTAACTGGAGAACGAATTTTTATATTTAAAATAGATTTTTTTTAATAAAAGTAAAGGCGAGTGATTGTTTGAAAAATATTTGAAATGTGGACATGGGCCGTGCTTTTGCATTGATTTTAGGGTATAAATAATTTTTGGTGCAAATGTATATTACAAGTGTAATGAGGTCATATTTTCGAAAAAATCCAAATTTTATGCATATTTTCTAAAATATTGTTGCGGTTTTAAAAAGATGGATTGTAAAGAAAATCAAAATCCTTTTTTTTTATTTGAATATTTATACATAAAATGTACAAAGATTTTGCGAAAATCAACTTTAAAAAGAAAACACCCCATCCTTTTATGAAAACCGATTTTTTCCAAATACAAATTTTAATTAACCATGTCTAAAAATAAATAACATAGAAAGAACAAATACATTGAATTATTTATTTTTTTATTTAATTATTTATTTTAAGCTTAAAACCACAGATGTCAAAGCTATAATTTTATATTGTTAAAAAAAGAAATAATTTTTTTTAACAATTTTCAAAATAAAAAAATAAAGAAATTATGTATTTAACTATTTACAAATTTATTTATGTATTTATTTATTTTGTATTCAATTATTAATTAATTATTTAATTAATTTACTTATATATTTATTAATTTTATTATTTATTTATTTTTAATTTTTTTATTCATTTGTTTTGTTTGTTTATTTATTTCTTTATATATTTATTAATTAATAAACTAAATGTTTTTATTCTTTTTTATTTATTTATTTATTTATTTTTCATATATTTCTTTATTTATTTATTTATCTATCTATCTATTTATTTATTTTTTTTTTTACTTATTTTCAGGTAAGTTTTAGCTTTTACCACTCCGATATTTTTTACTAAATATTTGTGGATTGCCCATTAGTTTTTTCAGTTTGAAAAGCTTAAAGAAATACATCAATCTCAATAATTTTTAATTAATCATTCACTATTAAGGAAAAAGTTTTACATTTTGAACCAAGTACAAGAGTTAAGGGTTCAGAAAAAATACAAATAAACAAACAACAACAACCGCAGACGGCCAGCATATTGCAAATGCCGCGCACTGCAGTCCAACCACAACAAAAACGCAGTGGCAGCAACCAAGAAGCCGCTTTGTGCATATTTACAACCGATTTCCACATATTTATTGCAATTTACGCGTACAAACACACACACACACACACATACACATAGTCATATTTTCAGCGTTGAAAAATCGCTCTCAATGATTTCTGAAACAGCGAAAAGTAAAGAAAAACAATGAAAAGCCGAAATAGTGAAAAACATTTCGAGTCTCAGTTCGTTGGGTGCTCACGAAAATCCACGCACAGTGGGCCCGCAGAAAAAAAGCTGCAGTAGCTGAAATACATACAGAAAATTTTAAAAATTCAAAAACGGAAAAGCGGAAAATTTCGCTGAGCAGTGCGAGCGCGAGCGCGAGTGGCTGAGTGCGCGATTTCGCGCTGCACGGATGTGTTTGTTGGGCGCTGACGGCGCCGGTCGCAGCGATATTCCGAATATCTCAACGCATCGCATCGCATGGCATCGCATACTGGGGCCGTCAACTGAAGCCGTTGCCTCAGTCTTTTGACAACGCGCCGAGCAAGACGTACCCGCCACGCAGACGGCCGCAACAAACGCGCGTGCGACACTTTTAACTTTTTGTTTTTTGTTTGTTGTTCGGCATTTGTTACAAAAGCGAAAAGCCCGAAACCGTTTTCGAAATACTTTTGCTGAATTTAAAAATACCGACTGTCGCGCGCCCAACTGCACGCCGCAGCTGCACAAATAGCGTAAAGAAGTGCGTCGTGACGTTTTCGTTTGCGTTCGGTGCGCATTCGCCGGTAGTGGACGCAGTGTGCACGTTGCGCCAGGAGTTGCCGACCTCCTGTTTTCGTCTTGCTTGCCAAAAATAGTGCATGCAGCCCTATCGAAGCCCTAGAAGAAGTATTTATGCAAACCAACAACAACAACAAATAAGAACGCAAGCAGCCAGTAGACACGCGCAAGTGTCTCGTGGCAGCCTCTGGATTTGCACAAGTGCAATGCACGACAAAACGTTGACAACAACAACAACAACAATAGAAATACCGATCTAAATAGAAATACCGTAATTTATTTGCATTTATTGCCAGCGCGCGCGTACAACGCTGTCATTTCAGCTACTTAAGTGCATTTTGATTAATCTAATTGCCGCTCCGCAGTGAATTCGCGTCGCTCGCTCCCAGCGTCCTTACGGCAACGCGCAGCCAGAAACAATCGCCCAGCGCCAGTGATCGCCCGGTACGCGCGGCCATTACACGCCCAGCGACAGAGACGAAACAAGACAAGACGAGTTGAGTTGAGTTGAATTGAGCGCCGTGCGACTCGTTGCACTTTGCAGCGCATAGTTAATAGTTGTCAATTGTGAATTGTGAAAAGTGAATAGTGAGCGGTGCAGTGTCGACGTTGTGGTGCGATTACTGTATCAATATAACAATAACAAAACCATACAATAATGGCAATAACAACAAGTGTAATAAAACTTATTAGAAATTGTCACATCGCGATGGCATAGTTTGCCACAAATTCCACAATTCACCGCAATCGAGAAACTGTCGCATTTTCAGCCATAATCTGCTACAATTCAAGTAGCAATAATAACAACAACAACAACATCTGCTCCCACATGCACGCGCACCGCAGCCGCCCCAGCAGCAGCTAGCAGGCACCGCGGCAAGGAGACCGCCGCGTCCACCATTCGCCTCGACCGCCGGCCACCGCCAATCGAGAGCAGAGAATCCAATTTGCATCCGTGCCAAATACGTAGTTATGTCTTCCTATCGCAGCAGTTATGTAAGTAGCGGTTAGAGTATCTGATGCGCCATTGCATCAACCTGCGCGTTGGTGTTGTGGTGGCGGCAAGTGAGATCTGAAGGGTTCAAGTGTTGTTCACTGAAATTAGATGATTTGTGCAGATGAAATTCGAGGAACAGGAGACAATATTTGGAGTTTTAGAAATTTTTTCAAAATAGACGCTTTTTGAAAACTTAGCTAATCTATTGTGTTTTCCATCTAACTCCTTTGAACGTATCTGTAAATGTTCACAGACAAAACAACTTTGCTCGAAACAATTTGCTGAGACAAATTGGCTTTTATTTTATTTTATTTTATTTTATTTTATTTTATTTTATTTTATTTTATTTTGTTTTATTTAATTTTATTTTATTTTATTTTATTTTATTACAATTACAAAGTTGTTGCTTTTAGTTTGTTCTAATTGTCGAATTTCAATGACTTTTAGTGACATTGCTTGATTTTTTATAAAAGAGTTTTTGACAAAATAACTTATTAATTAAATATTTGCAATTGAAAAAAACTGAAAAGAAAACAGTCATTTAAAGATTTTTGTTCAGTATCAAGGCACACAATTTATTTTAATACATATAAAGTTATATACACAAAGTCTATGTGGACAGTTTCAGTTTCAGTTGTTTGCCTTCCTGAAAGGTTGATAATTTTAAAGAGAAATGTTTTATCAATAAACTACAGATATACCTGTAAAAGATATTTGTAAAAGATAAATTAATTTGAATATCTCAAAATTTTCCGAAACTCAGTTCAAGTTGGTTTTTGTATGATTAAAGAATTTCAATAAAGTTAAGTAAAGTGTTCCGGATAAATTACTAAACAATAATTTTTCTTCATGACTTTTCTTTTGTTTATATTTTAATAATATTTATTAATATATTAATTAACATGTTTTCAATATACAGATCACTAAATATGGTTGGCTACATAAAGCCAACCCTGTCTTTTGACATATAGGAATACGTATTCTTCTCTGGTATATTAGGCAGAATTGTTTAGACTGAGTTATCCACTGGATCACCTAATTGGGTGCCTAAAAGGTTAATTCATATATCCACACAGCGTTCAGCGGTAATTAGGTGCATGCAGCAATAATCATTAAATTCTAAGCTGACTCTGGAATGCGTTCAGTTTATTCTGAGTTTGCTTACTTCCTAACTTACTTAACTCGTTGACCCGGTTATGGCCTCCCGCAAAAGTTCTCTTCAGGGGACTCTGACATACCAAAAAATGATAGGGCCTCCTCAACTTGGTCCTTTCACCGAAGACACGGCCTCCCTCTTTGTCGTCAAACCCTAACTACCGCATCGAACATGGAGACATGGCCATTGATTCGCTGTGCTACGTGTATGTCTTTAAACATCTCATACAGCTTGTTATTGGTTCATATTCGATAGTAGTCGCCATGAATGGTACGAAGAGTGGCGAAGATTTTTGTCATTTCGGGACAATGTCCGTAATTCATTTTTTGAATACAATTCTTAAAGACTAATAAAGACTAAACGGTTAAGATTAAACGGTGAACTGAGAATTTAGAAAGGAAATTAATATTAGAGATATAGAGTTCAAAAATTAAAGAGCCCGACGGAACATTTAACTCAGCTTAGTCTCGAGGAATGGGTACGTTACTATTACATTTCATTTAAGAGAACTCAACATAAAAAGATTATTATTTTTATGGCCAGAAGAGAAGAACAAGGTTTTCACTGAGTATATCAAAAATTAAAGATATGGAGATAACAGACTTGGTTTCGAGTGATTTTAGTCTCAACACTAAACATTGTGATCTGTAAGGAGGATGGGGCTCATAAGTAGTCATAGAGTTGCTGGGAGTCATAGAGGAGCAAAGGGCAGAATGGGCGCTCTATAGAGTGGACATTTTGTTGGTCGAGAGAGATCTCTGCTACTCAATTGCCCAACGAGGAGGCTGTAGTAGCAGCTATTGGCGAAAGTAATAATTCGCTGAATGGAAACCTCAAGAAACACCTAAATGGTAACATGGCTCAACCTTGCAAGGGAAGTTAAAAACCTGTAGATTATATTTATATCAGATTTATTTAACGGTGCAAATTAGAATTTGAAAAATTCCAAATACTGGGATATTTAATTTAAATTCATTCAGTCCCACCTAACTTGTACAAGTAGATGGTCTTCAGATAATAATCTACTCGAGGTAACGCTTATCATAGCTAAAACTTGAAAGAGAGGTTTATCGGTCTTCGGACAGATTTACCCAAACAGAGATAAGAAAATCAACCAACCAGGATATTTAATATGATTAAAAGGATAAAGGATTAGAATCCGGCATGTCGGTGGACCCGGGTTCATTGATATTTACAAAGATTAAAAAAAATTAAATTAAAAAAATATTCTTAAAAAAATACGAAAAAAATATTCTTAACTTAATGGATTTTTTTCTTTAGGATAATTTTGGAATATAATATGAACATACGTTGATCTTTGATTGATCTCTTCATTGAAAGTGGAAAAACGATACCACAGTGTAAGGTCTTGAAAGGTTTCTCATATCCTATGTACAAATACTCTTATTGTTTAATGCTTTTGTTAGATTTGCTTACAGTATTAATTAATTTTTGTTGTCTTTATTTCGAACTGAACGAAATGATTACGTGTATTGGACAGCATAGAGGTTTCTAAGTACAAAACAAGTACCTAAGAACTAAGACATTTGGGAATCTTCTTACAAGATAATCTCAAGTGATACCCGATTTTCAAAACATGGTTTAATTTCGTACTGTTCGATTTGATTGTTCTCCAGTGGTTTGATTCGCTGCAGGAACTCTATGTACAAGGCAAATGCCTTAAAACTGAAACACTCGCATAACTTTTAAGAACTTCATAACCCTTCTTGGAGCTTCTAACTCCTTATGTGTTTAAGTCTGAAAGAAACCCCAAATTAGAATGATTGATTTTCTAACTGGGCATTGTAGACTAAGAAAACATTTGAAAACTCTAGAAATAGAGCAGAAAATCTATGAGTCAGTGTAAGAAACTGAAAGCTTAAAGATGTCACACAATTGAACTCTCAAGACCTCGGAAATTTTTCCAGTCCGTTTGTGTAGGTGGCATCAGACAATCAGTAGCAGGCGGCACCGCTAATCTCTTTTGGTCGCTGTGTATTTTCATCACAAAATTCTGTCTTAATCCATATGTCTACGCGTACGTTATGGCTTTTCCTGCCATTGTTTAGTTCCACACCCCGCTTGCCGTTTGCCATTTTGTGCTTCTCTTCCTGTACACAACGCATTTCCATGTTTTTTGTTTTTTAAGTTGAACATTAACTTTAGCCACCTATTGATGTATGTATGTATTTAGCTTGCGTTCAGGTAGCCAACAGTTCAACCACAAATGCACGCAAATAGTTCGTTAATGGCACAGTTTCTGTTCTAAATAAATATTCCGCTTTTGCGTAAATCCGTTTTCTCTGTTACTTTTTCGGTTCGCCGTGTTTTTTGGTCGGTTTGTGCTTCTCTCGATATATTTTCAAATCTCGAACAAAAACAATGTTCCAATTTTCTCGTTTTTTTCCTCGACATTTTTATTCTACTCATTTCATTTGTCGTTTATCGTTGGACATTTGTTTATCTGGCGTATTCGTTTACATTTGGCGTTTAAATTTAATTGAAAAAATCAAGGTTTCGACTATTGCTTGTGTAGATGTAAAATGGATATTTTTGAGAAAGCTTTCCATTTACTTTGTATGTAAAGACTTGTATGTTAAAAGAGATGCCCTCTAGAGATGAGAAAAAGAGATGTAATTTTTTATAAAAAAAGCATAATTTAAAACAAAAGTGCTGATATTCTTATTTTAATCCAGCAAATTTTGAAGTTAGTAATGGAATACAATATTAACAAAAGGTTCTTTGGCCGCTGGCCAAAGTTGTTAGTGCTGTTTCTGTGATATTTGTAAAATAATTTATTGTTATGGAAATAATTTAAAAATAAAAATAAAATTAAAATACAAATACAAAAAATAATAAAAATATAATAAAAACACAAATGCAAAACAGAATAAAAATAAAAAATTAAAATAAAGTAAAAAAATAAAATAAAATAAAATAAAATAAAATAAAATCAAATAAAACAATTCAAACAAAAATAAAATAAAATAAAATAAAATAAAATAAAATAAAAAAAAGAAAATAAAATAAACTAAAATAAAATAAAATCAAATCAAAATAAATATAAAAACAAAAACAAAAATAAAAATAAAATATAAAAAAAAATTTAAATAAAAATAAAAAAATAAATAAAAGAAAATTTTCCATAAGGTTTTTAAGCACTGTCGTAGACTTAATCGTTGATGTAGAAAAAAAAACAAGTCAAATGATACTAAATCACAAAATCTCGGGATTTTAATTAAAGTTTCCATTCCGAGCAATCACAGTTCCAGGGCAAAGTGTGGCCAAATTTACCTGTCTGCCCAAAACTCGCACCAAACAAAAATTCCATAGTTGTGTGTTGACATTTTAAAATAGAATGACACACTTTCTTGATCGACTTTGTATGTATTTTTTGTTAAAAAATAACCAGGTATATTAAGAGATTTCTACTTAAAATATAAAATTAAATTTGGCCGAGTTCTTGGGGTCTTTGCACCACTGGCAAAACATTTTAAGTGATACAAAAATAATTATAAAAAATTAACTAAACATAAATCTTTTTAAATTCTTCTCATGGTTGATCTGAAATGCACAAAACCAAAATATCGGAAAGTATTTTTTTGTTAGTTTTTATCACTCAAATTTCGAATACTGCACCGTCTTTTTCGCTTGGCAACAATTTATTGCTGTTCATTTAGTAGTGGTGACTTAATCAATAACAGTGTCATCGGAATGTATATCCTTCGATTCTATTTCGAGAGAACGTCCACTATTTTTAACAATAATTAATTGAAGATTTCCTTAAACTTGAAACAGCCGCTGCGCTGCGAGCAGTTCCGCCAAGTCGTCTGCCTAATGGAATTACGAGTACCGTCGCCGCTGTGCTGTGTGCGCACGAATGTGCCGCATTTCGGATCTCAAATATTTTGGGTCATTTCTAAATTTGGAAACATTTTCGAGGCACAATAATCTGTAACAAAAGTGTTATGGCGAAGTGCACGGAAACGACTTGGGTGCAGCGGCGAAAGCGCAAACTGGGACACAACGCGCTGGATTTGGTTGACATCTTTATGCACTGACTACCAGCGTCGGCGTTGCGACTGATCTGCATTTACGACATAACTTAGGGTTCGGCAATCTAAATTTCTCGAAACACACTGACAAGCGGTCATAAAAGAAATTTTCCGCAGTAAAATTCACAGAACAACATTTTTTGTCCCTCGAGCATTTTGTTTGTAAAGAAAAATATTTGTTTTTCATCATGTCAAAGCCATCATTTTGTATTTAATGAACTTTGTGTTTAATTATTAGATACGTACATATGTATGCATGGACATACATATGTATATATGTGTGTGGGTGCATGATTTTGATCAATGTGTATACTAATTTATTTGTTGCTAAACTGCTGCCAAAAATTCTGAGAATTAAATTTAAATTATTTCATTAATGTTGAATTTAATGAATTAATGAAATTAAATTTTAATCAAATCAAATTTTATTAATTTTAATTAGTGTGCTTGGAATCACCTAAAACTTTATACAAAACGAATCCAATAAATTTATACAAAAGTCATAAGTCATATCATATTTAGTGTCTTCACAATGTTTAATACTATGTGATATGATATCACAAAATGATCCATAATATTTTATTGTCCGAATTTTCGAATTTTCTTATTTCCAAAACATATCAAAAACTGAAATAAACAACAACAATTTACTACAGACATAGATACATTTGAGACGCCGTAAACATGTACAATGTCTATCGCCTCACTTTTTATGGAAAACTGCAACAACATGTGTATAGAAATTGTTTATTTTATGACCACAAATACCAACAAATACGAACTCGTGAACACCCTAATAAAACATAAAAACTTTTTTGCTTTTAAAATTAAATTCAATTAATTAGTAAGTAAACAGTTGTAAAGCTACAGGGTTCTTCAAAAAGTGATGTCATTTAAAAGTTTGAGCCATTTAAATTGTTTTATTTAATTTCAGTTCAGTTCAAATCTTACAAATGGATAAGAATTAAACTTAAAGGGAAACTGGGAGCATAGAGAGGAAATGAATATGGGTCAGATTAGGGACAGACAGATTAAACATTTAAGACACCGACAGCGCCGAGAGCTAAGGCTCGAGGAATGGGTGCGTTACTAACATAATTCATCCGCAATTCTTCTTCCATTTCCAATCCGTTCACGCTCAGGCTTTTGTATACTACTTTTTTTTTGGTCCAGGCTGAAATATGCTGCTTTCATCTGAAGACCTTTACCATTCTTCCCGTTCAAGTCGCTTCGAATGTATCCAAAGAAGTTTTCTAAAGTTTGCCCTTCGTTCAATCATTTTTTTGAGCCCCAGTCTCTTTACAGGTCTCGAGCCTAATTGAGGAGGTCTGCCATCTTCATGTCTTGAATTTTTGGTATAGTCAATGGAATTTTTGATATAGTCATTGACTGACCTTCTTTTCTGGCCAAATTCAGTACGTTCCCTCAGACACTTCTTCTTCTTTTTGTGTTGAGTTCTCTAGAACGAAATATGGTTTTGAACTGTGAACATACAACTGGCATTGCAAAGACACTTGACAAGTAAAAACTGGTACGTTTTAGTTATGGATTAATAGCCACTTGGACATCGTATTGAAATAGTGAAAACTCACTATAAGGCGGTGAAAATATAGGATAAACAATATCTAATTTTTTTTAATTTTTTTAAAGTAAACAAGGACTAAACTATTACATCTGAGGCTGAGATAACTTCATGGCAATAATGGAACATCTTCTTCAACCACAACTAACGACAATTTAGTGCGGTTTTGAGACTGGTGGGGTATTTGTATTATATTATATATTGTATTATTTGATAATACTGTAATAAATGGATTGCGTGACCAACGGTTTCGACTGATTTTTCTTTGAACTGAAAATGATACTTTTTCCAAAATTACCTGCCACAAAGTTCTTAAAACAATGGCTCTCCTTGATGGATCTTTTAAAATAGGGACTTCAATTGGTCATCGATTTTATGTGATAAAATTCGAATAGAGTTTTTTCTTTGTGGCTACACCAAATAAAATGTTCACGCTAATGTTATAACATCGATTCAAGCACTCAAATACAATATTGGAACTGTTATTGGAACCATTACAGAGGCTACTATGCGAAGGTTAGGTTACTTAGGGACCCTGTACAGCACGAACCACACTTTCACTCGGAGGCCAAAATTGATCATTATGAATGCTCTCTTAAGTCGCTCTGAAGCGAATTAACAGTCTCAATCCGGGGCAAACAAGTTCGACCTTTTAGTAAAGAGAAGCACATCGCAGCTTTCAACTTTCAAAGAACTTTTTAAGGATCTTGACCCCGGGGTGAGGAGTCGGCATTCCTCAGGAGTTGGGTAGTGGCATAGGAAGTGTTGTGTTGTTTCTACTTCTTCTTCATGTCTTCTTCTGGAGACACTGCGCCATTGGATCTATGTTTATCAAATGGCTTCTCTCGTCCAGTTATGACTTCAATGAGCTGACTGATGGAGGTTTGAGCAGGGACAATACAAATCGCGTTTTCCCTCAAGGAAATGAAGAGCCACTGTGCCCAACAAGTGCTGCAATCAGTCTTGCTGCAGCTCCTGATGAGGAGTTAATGTCTTTTTGCTCAACCTGTCAATGAACAAATGCAGGGAAGATATCGGACGAAACACAAAGTCATCTACTTTGGTGATAGGCAAGAAAATGTGGTAATAAATTTCATGAAAAAATCTTTTAATATAATAATAATTATATTAATAAAAATAATAACATAATAATAATTTGATAATAATTATAATAATAATAAAATGAAATTATGACAGTAATTTAATGACATAATAATAATTTTTAATAATTTGCATTATTGAAATTTTTATGATGAAAAAAATGTTCTTATAACTTTTAAAGAACATTTATACTTAATATATTTTATCGTATTTTAAAACAACACTACTGAAAATTTCCATACTTTGAAGATCGACAAAGTTGTGTGATAGTCGCAGGTGTTTCGCAATATCTGAAGAACAAAAGAGATGACATAACGTCTTAAAAGCTATTAAAGCTATTAAAAGGCTCAAAGGACATTTGTGAACATTTTGTGAAGTTGGAAACACTGATTTGTTTTTCAGGAAACAGTAATTTATATTGTTCGTTCAGTAATTTTTTTGTAATTTTTTGTAAGTTAATTTCTCGCGCACAATTCTTTTAATTCTTGTCGGAACATAGTCAACTTAGTCTTCTGTTACATGTCAAGTTCTTCGATATTTATTTCCCTATTCATAGCAGAATGCGTAAGAGAAAACTTATTTATAACTCAATAAAGTGTTTGTAAAATTTTTAAAAACAATAATACTAACCAAAATAAAGTCTGGAATAGCAGACTTGAAGTTGGTTTTCTGGAGCAAATTTTGCACGCGTGCCAAACGAAATATTTATTGGTATAAACAAAACCGTGATTATTGTAGCAGAATGCAAAACACAAATGCTGTCTCTGGGTATTGTTTCAAATAAATGGATCTGTGCTCGGTCGGCTAATTATGTCATAGACAAAGTATTATACGAAAGTCGACTGTTTACAAACTAAAACATTGCGCCGATAAAATTAGAAACGATGCAGAACGAACTGTGCGAACTGTGAAGCCGCAGTAATTGTGCCTGTGTGTTTGTGTGTGTGTGTGTTTGCGAGTTGGCACACAAATGTTTACATTTGATGAAATCAACGAGAATGTGCCAAAAATTACTTAATCTTTGGGCAAACTTTCTGCGCTCGTTGAAATCGACACTAAGCAGATATGCAACGTTTGCCATGCAGTGCAACCAAAGCAATGTTGAATCCAAAAACAAATTTCTTTTTTCCAATAAACGTATTAACAATTAAAGCTAAATTGTGTGCAAACTGTTGGTACAACATTTGTTGGTATTGCAAAAATGATCCATAGTACGCGCTGAAGATTTGTATTTCCAACAGCGACCCATCACCATCGATTGGGCTGCTAAGTGAAGCGGTGAGATTTGGCATATGGCCAAGAAATTCCAATCGCAAATTCCAACATATTCCATTCTCGATCGCATGGAGAATGTCAACGCTTTGTGCTTATTTTTCTCGTATAAAAGTGTTCAAGTGACAGCGGCGTCATTAAGAGATGTCTATGTGTGTGTGTGTTAATTATTGCTCTGATCGATGGCCCAGAATATATGTATTTCTAAAAGCATCTGATAATGACTTTTCTTTTCTACTTTTTTCTACTACACGTATACGTTTTTCAGAACATTAAATTTATCTGTTTATTTGTTTGGCCTGTGTGTCTATTTTATTGTTATTCCTCGCCGAATATTTTATTATCTTTTCTGTTGACTTCTAAACGGATAAATCAGACATTAATGCAAAGTAGGTAGTATGTGGTTTAGTAAAAACAAATCAATTATTTTTCAAATGGCTTTAGGAATCTGTATATTGCGTTGAAAACTTGCGACTTGAAAACTTTGAAAAATCTCCTTTTGGTGAGTGCTTACATTTCGCAGAAGGTCAACAAGCTTACAGTATTTGCAGCTTCTCACTCGCCACTTGACACTTTTCGACGCCGCAAATTCCATTACAAATCCGCAAATAGAAACACAACGAGCGGCCACACATTTTTTCCAATCTCCAAGTGTTTCCAAGTGCCAAGAACATCGTCAGTGCCCAAGGCCCAACGCTGGGCGGCAGCATAAGTGCTGAGCATAAAGCGAGCTGGCTGCAGCCAGGTCTGTGATAATCTCGCGGATGTTGAAATAATGGAAATGAATCTGTTTACACGTTCGCATTAATTGAAAGCGAACGCACGTCGCGTTCCTCCGCGCCGCTCAGTCGAGGCGAAACGCCACATGGAAAGACGAAAACTGAAAATTCGTACCAACACAATTGAGAGGAATTCGGGAATTTATTGAAAGGCAAAGCAAATACTCACGTTGCACGTTGCATGTACCGAGTGCCAATGCCGAAGCGGGGTCGGGGAGTCACTTAAATGAAAAATTCAAATGTCGGCGCAATGCGCTGCCGAAACGATTCGCTGCAATAATTCGTATAGTGTGAGGAAATCATTCAATGGTTCATGTGCACTTGATTTCTGTACAAAAGCAACAAGTGCGGCGGTGAGTACGAGGCGCGCTCTGCTCAGGAGGCAAAGCACCGATGCTCGACACCACTTGGCGCCGCAGCGCTTTCCGGCCGCGTATGGCCCAATGCGTTGCATGTTGCGGTGCACAATGAGCGTTGCTGGCAAAGGGTGAACTGGCTGAAGTGCTTAATTGAGCCCATGTCAAAATGTGAGCCATTAACTTTTATTTATGAAGCGATTCGGCCGTGTGCGCTTTGTACTCACCATCGCTATCGACGCACAGAGGTCGAGATGGGCATATTTTATTAATTAACTTGTTGGCATTTGCTGTCAATTCGAAGATTCCATATTGGCTGCTTATGAAATAATCGATTCACCTCTTTTCAGACGCCCTGGAAATCGAATTTCGCCACTTCCTACAAGCCGGGTGCCTCGAGTGCCGTAAGTAACGCAGCGAGTGAAGAACACATTTGATTGAATTCCTAACATGTGTTCACCTCATTTCAGTATTCGTCGTCGCGCGATGACATCAGCTCCACACGCTACTCCTCCCTGGCCTCGCCCAGCACTTATCGGCCGTCGTTTTCGGGTGGCACCTACCGCATTAAGCGCGACCCGCCCACCACTTCCACCTACACAAGTCGTTATGGCTCGAGTGCCGCTGGCGCTCGCGCTGACAAGGAGCACGTCACAGATGCCGCCAGCAAGGCCAGTCAACTCAAGCGCTACACAACCAGTACGACCGCCAACCATTTGGGCAAATATGGAGCCTCGCGCGAACCCAGTCCCGCTGCCGTTGAGCTCACCAACCGCATTAGGAGTCGCGAGCCGAGTCCCATTGCCCGAACGCTGCGAGGCAAGTCGCGGGACCCCAGTCCCGTGGTCGATACCAATTGCAAAATTGGCTATGGGGGCGTCAACTCCTATCGCATGTCCACACCCAGGGCGTCGGCAACGACGAGCACCGGCTACAACGCCGCTCGCTACGGCAGCAGCGCTGTGTCGGCTCGTAGCTCCGCCGCCAGCACGCCTGCCGATAAGTCCATTTCGTACTTGTCGGTCAGCGATTTTCGTGCGCGTTCAATTAGCCGCGCCAAAGAAAGCGCTGCACGCAAATCTAGCGAAAAGGAGCTGGAAGACAATGCCGAAGCAACGGAGAAAGACAACGCAGTCGAAGCGGCTGCCGAGACCACAGAAGAAAGCGACAGTGATGAGTCCGAAGCGGAGGAAACATTCGTGGCTGTGTCGGTCGTAACGCGTGCCACCTCACCCACGCCGCCCGGCAGCACAACTGTGCAACGAACCAGACGCATCGATATTGCAAAGACCATCGAGAAGACCATACAGCGCTCGACAAGGCGCAAGAAAATGCTCGAAAAGGAGATTCAGTCCGACAGGCTCGATGACCCCACCAGATATTCGCGCTTCGGTCTGAGCAGCCGTGTGCCGTCGTACAGCCCGCACAGCGAGAGCCGCTACACCTCCAGCAGTTTACGCTACAACGCAAGTCCTCTGTCAACCACCTCAAAGTCCTCCCATTCACAATCCACGTCTTCGTCGACAAGTGAGTCGAAGAAAGAAGGCACATCCACCAATAGCGGCGGCAAAACCTCTCGTACGTCGTCGAGCAAGTCCAAGTTGTCGCCACCTAAAGTGGTGCGCATCAATTCGCGACCCTCTTCGGTGGAGAATCTGTCACTCACGAACACCCACAAGCCACCAGCCGCACCCAAAGCGGAATCGCCCACAAAAAGCACTTCAAGCAGCTCGCACACTGCCCTCAAGCTGCCGAACAAAGACTTCCGCAAGTCAGCACTGAATGTGGGCCCCACCGATCGACCGCGCAAGTCACGCACCCCCAGCAGCGGCACCGACTCCGATGCGGTACAGCAGAGTGCCAACGAGACCGTGAACGGCGTCAGTGCTCATCCCACGCCTCGCAAAGAACGCTCGCCCAGCGCAGGGTCCGAGGTCAGCAATGCGTCCGGCAACTCGATCAGACGCGCCGGCAGCGAGACCAAACTGCGTGTACGTTGTCACGCCAAGACGGCGTCATCACTCAGTCGTCACAATAGCAACAGCAACTTGAGAAATAGTTCGCACAAATCGTGCACACCAGCGACCACAACAACGTCGTCGTCGAGTGGCACGGAGAGCTCGAACGAGCATCGCAAACCAAGCAGAAGGAACGGCAAGAAAAAGACGCCAAACTCCCACAGCAAAGATGCTGCTAGCAACAATAAATTATCGGTGACAAAATGCGCAGTGAGCACAGGTGATGCGAGTGCTTTGTTGCCGCTAAAGCAATCGCCAGCAGACGAAAATAACGCCGCGCCACAACCACCGGCCACCGCAGCCGCACATGAGCCGCCAGCTGAGATGGTCGCTGAATCACCGCGCATGTATTCAAAGTCGCCTTCGAAATCACCGTTCTCGCCGCAAGAGAAATCCACTCACCGCCTGCAGAAGCTGTCGAGCGTGTCGAATTTTTTCGCCGCTCGTCAGAACGACACAAATAGCGAACCGATTTTCCTTGAAAGCTCCGAGAACTCGGCCGACTCGGAAACTGCTCCACCAATTAGCAGTCTTACGGGAGATTGCAAAACGAACGCGTCGCCAGCGAATAACGCGACCACAACGACAACGACCATTGATCCTGTCAGCAACGCAGAATCAAGCTCGACGACATCGAAACGAAACTTCACTACGAACCTCGACAGTTCCGAGGATATATCTGCTGCGAATTTGACCACTTCACTGCGCACGCAAACTGCAGCGACAGATTTTGGCTCAACAGAAGAAATCAACTCGCGATCGATTACGAAATCAACTAGTTCGATATTTCCGCACGATACAACCATCGTCACCGAAACGGCAACGCAATCGAGTGTCCCTAGCCAAGAACGCACCGACGACTACACGACGACCACTGCACCAGCCACAACCACCACCACGACGACAGCGTCCACGGAGGACCCTGACGAATCCAGCTGGTGGCAAGACACGAGTCGCCAGATCAACACCGCTTCAGCGCTGGACTTTAATCACAAGGACGACATGCGCTTCAGGCTGCGGCACATCGACTCGGGCGAAACGGCCTGGTGGCTGCGAAACGACGAAGACGACACGCTCGCCGACGACAATCTGAACACGCTAAACCAGGAAGAGGAAGACGTCAGCGAAGCCACCGATCAGGTGCAGTCGTTGAGCAACGACACCAACACGCACAGCGGCGGCAAAATGCCGCAAGCGAAGTACACTTGGTGGGCGAACGAGCAGAACGACGAGGAAGTGCACAACGAAAACGACCAAAATGAGACGAACTATTGCAGAAGTAGGTCGACAGATGACAAGGCGAATTGGCGCAGCAGCAGCAGCGGGTGCAGGGATGGCAGGCAATTGCCGCACAGCCACTGTACGCCGGAAAAGCAGTGGTGGGGCGAATCGAACGGCCACAGTGATAGCCACAGCACAAAGGGCGAAAAGTCAAGTGGTTCGCATAAGCAGAACGGTTCCATACAGCTGAAGATATGCCGCGTAGAATCGGGCGAGCGACCTTGGTGGTTGGAAGAAGAGAACGTGAGAAACAACGCCACGGTTGAGGCTACAGTAAAGTTGCCGCCGCGCAAGAGTGACACGGTGGAACGTTCGTCGAGTAGCGGAAAAAACGCAAGCGACGATAAGCATTGGTGGATGTCGGGACCGGCCAAGATGCAGTTTAATGTGCAACGCGTCGAGTCGGGTGAGAGGGCGTGGTGGCAACAGGACGACGAAAACGCACATAAGCCGACGGAAAGTCAACAAAACCAGCCGCCGAAAGCGAATATCAGACGTTGCGATTCGAACGAGACGGGCTGGTGGTTGCAGGACGACGAGCAGCCCAAATCAGATCCACAGCCAAAACAGAACGGACATGCATGGTCGAAGATTCAAGAGTCCGACGATGATGACGACGATAACGACAGTGAGGGCGAAGTGAATGAAAATCACGATGCCGAGGTGCATCTGATCAACAATTGCGGCGAGCAGCAACGGCACTTTGCCAACTTATCAGACTCCAATGCCGAGCTGAGTAATTCGTTCAATTTCGAATACTCGGAACGACCGCCGCCGTTGGGACAGTGCGCTAGCCCCGTGGGTCTTGAAGAGCTGCACAGTGGCCACCACAGAAAATCACCCTACGAAAACATTCCAATGTCAAAAGTGCAAGTCAATCAACATCACCTACAGCAACCACCGCCTTATCAACAACAACAACAACAAAAAGAACACTATAGCAACAGCAATGCAAAACAGTCAGCGTACTATTTGCCGCAACAACGCGGCAATGGCAACAACAATAAATCACGTGAAAAGCTCTTCATATCGCGTCACCACAACATCGATGAGCTTTTGGGTGGTTCGTGTCGACCGTTGAGTCCGTTGTTTATGGACGGCAACAGCTTTTCAACACTGCCGAGCAGCAAGAACATTTTCTTAGAGGAGATCACACCCGATCAAGTGCGGATACATGACAGCACCGCACAAATGCCCGTCATCCAGCGCATGGAGAGGTGAGTTGCATCGACTGCAACGTGTTGAAAGCTCGCTGTCTTAAACATATGGTTTTCATTTCGGTTTTTGTTTTGGTTTTTGATTTTCGCATTTCAGAGATGAATGGGACAATTACACGTCAACGGCGGCAGCTGCCAATACTGCGTCGCGATTCGAACAAAGAGCGGTAAGTGGAATGTTGATAAGAAAATCGGGGAATTGATGAACTGAAGCAGTAGTAGGGGTATTCACAATGTGTAGATTAAGTGTTAACAACAATCTAGCGGCCAAAAAAAGGCCTAAATTGGACGATATCTTGAAGAAAGGAATACTGTCAAGAAATGGCAGATGTGTATTTGTTCTTTAACTTAATAAACAAAACAATGTAAATATTGTGCCAACATATTAAATGCCACATGTTGCACAGTACTTGGCACATGGTCTTTTACATTTATTGTGTGTTTCATATGCAATTATTGAACAATTTTTCTTTTGGCAACATGCCCAGTTGTTAAGTGGCCAAAACTGTCATCAGCGAATCTGAATTGAGGGGGGGGAAACGTGCTTATTAGCACCCACACCTCTTCATTTCACCTGCCACCTGCACATTGTCACATCTGTGACAATTTGTCACAGTCTGCCAACTATGTAAGCGACACTGCAAATCTTTTCAATCTGTACGTAGACGTAGACGGCCTGTTGCACAGCAAAGTGCCAACTAGTGAATCATTCGCTGCATAGGAGATTCTTACTCAGCACGCCCAAAGTCAACCGTCGAACAACAAAAGGTGAATTAAGTTGTGTTTGGCCAAAAATAGAGTGCACGCCAAATGTTTACTTGATTGCACTACACTTGAGATATTAAAATCGGTCTGATTCAGCAATGACACAATTCACAGTTTTGTGGTTGATTTTTACAACTTGAGACATCATTGAGTTAAACTGACTTTTGACCACAGAATTGATTTCCTTCCATTGAAATTGAACGTTTCCTCAATAAAAAAAAACATTGTGTTTAACTTTTAATCATTGCATTATCGCAAAAACCTCATATATATAAATAAGTATCATAGTACAATGCAGAAATTGGTATATATTATACAAATGTATGTATGTGTATGTGTATGAATGAAGTTGAATGACTGACTTTTGTTTTTTATGATGTTTGATTAAATTAACAAAAGACCACAAAAGAAAAAACATTCAACAGCGCAGCACTTAAAGTACGATTTTACAAGTGTTGAAATGGTAAACAGAGAGCGAGGATTTTAGCGATGGCAATACCGGAGTTCTCGAACCGCTAAATTCTGGGATATTAAAGTTTGTGTAACGAGAATTAGTTATAAATTCTTCAACTTTAAATATGCTACAAAAAACACAACTAAAACACAACAACAAATGCCTATTTAGATCAACGAAGTCATGCCGCCAATAAAAAATTCTTCATAAAGATTAAAAATTCATTTTTACTAATAAAAATATTATTTATTATTAATTTATAAAATACTAATTCATTTAAAGTTATTATGTCAGGCCGCGGTTTCTGAAATTATTCATGTTACTTGTACAACTTCATGCATGAATGGAAAATAATTAAGAAAAATAAATACAAAATACGATAATGTAATCCATTATGAGTCAAGAACGTGTGGCACACTTAATTTTATTTTCGCAAATGTACCTACACTAACAAAATACTTACATATGTTGGATAATGTAAAAATGTTTTTTTTTTTTGTACCCTGTTTGTTTTTTTGTTCTTTTAAGTATATGGAAACTTCATCTAAACGGGGGTAAATTATAACCATTTAGGTATCAGTGGGACCACCAGCAAGCAATATGTGTATTTACATTCATTGCAATATCGTTACTCAAATAATTAAAATTTGTAGAAATAGGTGTTTATAACATTTGAGTTAGAAACTTTTTCATGCATATTCTTTGGTTACTTATTCTTTGGTTATGGAAATCATTATCATTACCATTGCTGTTAAGATCAAAAAGATTGTCAGTAAATTTTAAGTAACTGAATCCTTACGAAATGACTGCTTGATCTATAAAACCAGACGATAATAGTTTGATCAATGCAAGCGATACACTAACGTGGGATGCCGAATCTCTATTGTTGTCGTACGCCTTTTGACAATGCTTGATTGTTCATACTACCCAAACATGCGTTGGTGTTCAGAATCAGTGATGCCAACAAATTTTTGAAAAAATCCCTACCGCATCCCAAG
Source organism: Melieria omissa (assembly GCA_963971225.1). NCBI lineage: Eukaryota > Metazoa > Arthropoda > Insecta > Diptera > Ulidiidae > Melieria > Melieria omissa. The sequence continues at coordinate 105,483,917 of OZ020268.1, read as the reverse complement.
AAAAGACATATTTTTCCTTACGCAAATAAAAATTTTACCTACATATATTTTCAAACATCGAAATCAAACGTCGCAAGCTGCACACTTGCATTTGAAATTATTCGTTTCGTCTTTTTCAAGCCATCCCTTGAATTCTTCGATTTCCAGCCAGCTGTCTTTAAATTTTTGCTTTCGATACTTAACTTTTGCTCGCTTCGTAGAACCCGTTTTCAAAAAAAGATGAATGGAAGAATTGCTCATTGTTCTATAAAGAATTTTAAGTATTGAAAATTAAAAAAAGTATAACATTTGAAGAAACGATTTTCTCTCCTTAATTCAGGATCTGGTTTATAAATAAAATAAATTGAAAAATGTACTCGAAAACGCGGCAAAAGTGAAATTAAGCAAATAGAATCTCAGAATCTCATATATAAGTCAAAGTTCAAAGTTAAGTATTTATTGTAGTGGAATAGTTAACCTCGAAAAAATTTAATCCCATCAGAGAAGATGGAAGCTGCAGAAATTGTATACCCCATTCTCTATGCATTCCAAAGTAATCCAAAGTGTTCAGTACTTAAAAAAATATATAAAAATATACATACATTTCTCTGGGCAACTGCATTTATTTTATGCAAAATAGTTCGCCTTGGACGCAGTGTTTTAAACTGTCAGCCCGAAAGATCTTCGGGATGTAAATATATCCTTTTGAATGACTTCTATGTCCTCAAAACGTTTTCCTTTTGTCGCAAATGCATGATTTCGAAAAGTAAAAAGTTGCACTGTGCCAAATTAGACGAATACGAGAAGTGCTTGTTGGATAAAATTCCGTCGAAATCTATTACAGTGCGGATCGATCAGATGGCGTCAGTGAACTTAAGAAGCCAAATTTTCAGTTTAAATGCAATAAATTGATATTACTGAGATGCGTGAATCAAATTTTAAGAATTTCACAACATTTTAGATAATCTTGGATGAATTTACTTAGAGTTCGGATGGAATTTTCAGTGCTTACAAATTTTGGTTGGTCATCATTTACATCACTCACGACTGTTTTTAATAGCGAAGATCACTCATGAACTCTGCCACGGAATAAACCATCTTGGTTGAAACTTAGTTCATCATTCATTGAAATGCTTAGGTAAAATGTTTACCAAATTTAAAACAGAACTTAACATATGCTCTTTCCGGTCGATGCTTATTTTTGCAATCATGACACAAACATCTTGTCACATCGGATGCAACAATTTCGTTTACAGTAAACCAAATGTTATGAAGTTGTTTGACTCAAACACCATTTGAAACCATATTTTGAACTCCCAAAACCTTAACCGCTTAACAGAGGTTAAGCTTTTCAACTTAGTTGCAGTAAAAACTATTCATGCACTTGAGTTAGAGTAAAAAATTATATACATATATGTAGTTCTAAACCTATTTTAAGTGGCGAGTGGGAAGCCTTTTCATAAGAAATTTCACTATCAGAGAGCCATTTAGGAAAAGAGCCGCTGAAGTTTCGTCAATTTTTCACTGTGTATCTATTTAGGCTATTGGATTGTCCTCAAAATGTGTCAATGAAACAATGAAATTTTCGCATTTTTATTAACTCATTCTAAAAGTTTTCTTCTATAAATAAAATCAATGCCTAAAGTTTTAGCTTTTCTTAAATTTTGTGTTACTTATCGTGACATCTCTAAATTCGCACTTTCTGAATAATTATGTCCGTAAATAATAATAATAAAAAATAATAAAAAGCTTAATAAATAAATACAAAATAAGTAAATACCGACAAAGCATTACGTTTTCTATATTAAATGCCTTTAATATGTAAAAAAGTTCTCGCAGCCAGCAATAAAATTACGAAACAAGTAAAATTACTCAAGAAAGAAACAACGTCTGTGCAGAAAATAAAATGCAAAGAAATAAAACAATTTCGCATAAATTAAAAACACATTCATCATTCATAAGAATTGTTGGGTCAAAATCGTTCATGGAAAATGATGTGTTGGTGGAATTTTAAAGAGTCGTCGGCGTGGAATGGAGTGCTTCACGCATACGAACAGAAATGAGTAAAAAAAAACATACTGTACAAAAAAATCTCTTCTTTTGTTAATATTTATTAATGTCATTTTGTTGTTGTGATTTTATTTGCTGGATGTGATTTTTGTTTTCATGTACCCACCGACTGTCGGCGCTCACTTCAAGGTCTGTGCTTTTTCAAAGAGATCCAAGAAACAGAACCTAAAAAAAAGAGTGACAACAAAAAACAACAAAAAACAATAACAATGGCAGCAGCATTAATTTCATTTATTTTGATTTGGTTTTTCGTTACAACCGAATGTCTCACACGGCTGTCACGGCTAGGGCGACCGACGTTGTCGCTGTGTTGTTGTCGATCGTTTTCTCATCGTTGTTGTTATTGTTGTAGTTGTTTGGTGGCTGCTGTTGTTGCAGTCGATGTGCGTTCGCATTGCCAGCTAAAAATTGAGATAGCATTTTGCTTCAACGTCGCAACGTCTGTGACTAATTCGTGTGTGAGTCACTTGGCGCGCCAGCCACGCTTCGCTGTGCGACGATTGCAGACGTGTGTTGGATTTCTTGGCTGCAGATGCAAATCGTTGTGGGTGTAGCGATTATTCGCGTTTCATTAACTACTAATTTATTTGTTTATTATTTTTCTGCATATTCGCACAACAACAGTGGGCCATACCCACCCACCCACCTTCAATGCGCGCACACTGAACAAGGGCGACACTTGGAGCGGCGCCGGATTTGTCTTTCGATCGTTGTGATATGATGGGTGACGTTCGGCTGGCATCAAGATGAAGTTGAAAAAAATTCGAAACAGTTTGTTTACTGGGAAATTTATTAACGTGCAGATGAGTGCCACAGCTAATGCAAGATTGCACCAGAGCGACGCAGGTGCCCACAGATGGAATGCGTTGTGCCAGTAGTGTCCAAAAGTTTCATGTTTAGTTGAAATGTTTGACAATCCTCGGGTTCCAGATTATCGAAACATTTCATTTGGTTTTGGAAAATCTTTATACAATTTTTTTTAATTTAAATTAATTTTGTCTCTTAAGAAATTGACAAACTTTATAAAAGAAATTTAAGTGCACTTGAATTTTGTTTCATTTAAATTTAATTTTAAATACCTACATATCCTGATGCAATTGTAAAGGTGAGATCTTCCTTGACAGCTCGCTTTTGACACTGTCTTATAGAACGAGAACCAATGTTGTCTAGTACGCATTCAAAAGACGGGGGAAAACTACGAATTAAATTAAAAGTTTTAAATACAAATTAATAAACAGTGATTGCAGCAAAAAGTTAAGATTAGTTTATTATTTCGTGCATTTTATTTTATTTGAAATTGATTATTTTTTATCTTGTTATTAAAAATTAGAGCTTGGCATTTTAAAAAATTTACACAATATTTTTAAAAATCTGATAATGGTTTTTTGACAATTGAAATGACAGTAATACTGAATTTACCGACTTCCTCTGACTTCAATTATAGATTTTCACTCCATCGCTTTTGGCTCTCATGGCATTTGAAGTTGCAATTGTGAAATTTTAAAAGCTTTTTGTTTAAACTTTCATTCGATTTCGCTCAAATAATATAGTTTTTTATTATCCAAAGAAATTTGTTTCACTGTTAACGGTGTTTTAATGATAGCTTCGAAATATTGTGTTTCGTGAACCTGAACTCATGACTTTTCCTTGTTTTGTTTAAACTTTCATTCAGTATTACACAAATTATGCAGTTTTATATAATCAAAAGAAATTTTCTCTTTCTCTTGTTAATCTATTTCAATGATAGCTTAATACTACGTTTACATTGAGCCCAAATGCGTGATTTGGGCAAAAATTCTCAAATACGAAGCCAAATCACGCATTTCCCCATACAAATTGAAATTGACGAAATGACTCATTTCAACAAAACGACGAAGCAAATGCGATAAAACATGACCAATTTTATCGAACGCATCACAAAATGAAAGCTCGTAGAACATAGAGGCAGACAAAAAGAAACAAATGATTTAGTCAAATGCCGGAAAAGAACTGATCTATGAGCTGCGGCAAGAGGACATGAGCATTGAGCATTTGACATTAGCTGCCAAACAAAATGAAATGCAATGCAAATGAGGCAATGTAAACACTTTGAAATGACTCATTTGAAACTACTCATTTGGGTTCAATGTAAACGTAGTATAACCCATCTTCGTGTGTTATTTGCAGTGTTGGGACTTATTACTTTTGACAGTAACATATTACTTATTACACATTACTGACATTTGAAAGTAATATCGTTACATTACTTATTATTGGAAATGTGAAGTAATGTATCACAAAATGTAATATATTATTTTCCGTCAACAAATCGAAATATTTGCGGAATTTCCAGCTATTAAAAGTAATCATTATGAAAAAAAACAAATCAAGTTAAATGTTTATTTCATTTTGAATTACAATTTGAATTTCGCTACCTTTTTTGTTAAAACCTCAGGAATTTGCTTAAAAATGTTAATTGTTTCTCCACTACCAAACTCAGTTGGAAATGAAACACGCGAGCTATGTTTAGTATGAACAAGTGCAGCGTTGTATAATTGTAATACATCTTAATTATGTTATCAGTGCTGCTGTTTTACATGAAAGTTAGAACTTTGTTGACTAAAAAGTAATATTGTAATAAGTAACTTGAAAAAAAGTAGTAATATTACTGAAGGTAATTACTTATGGGAAAAGTAACTAGTTACACTACATTTTTAAAGCAAAAGTAATATACTATGTAATTAGTTACACTACTTTAATATATTAGTCACAACACTGATTTTTTTTATATCTTTTAAAAACTTACCTTTATGACTTCAACAAAGTATAGTTTTTGTTTAGTTTTTGATAGAAAAAAGACTTTCCGAATAATTTTTTGGAAAATTTTGGGTACTTTAATATTTAATGAAATCGGCCAGTGAGTCAAAAATGTTTTAATCATGTTAGAAAATTTGCATAATTTATTATAATTTATTTTCCATAATTTTGAAATGAAGAACTTAGGCCTTCACAACTTATTTTTAGGTTAGGGCCTGGTGCAAAACCTCTCCCAACGCGTTCTACAGTTGGCTCCTTCTAATGGAAATACAGAGAGTGCGCTTTATCATCCATACGGGTGATATTTTCAATTCCAAGTTATTCACTGATTCGGTTGAATCGCTTTTCATTTCAAGTTAATGTCTTTTTGTGGCTCTTAAAGCTTGTAGCTCGTTCGTATTCGATTATTTATTTATTTATTCGATATTTTTTAACATTGTGGATAGGAGATCCCGATGTTAGATCTTCCTCGAAGATTCCAAAAGTTGCAATGTTGCTTCACAATAATGCCCATTATCTCATATCCTAAAGGACCACAGGCAGTTAAGTGCTCTAAAGATTGCAAGCTTTATCGGTGAAGGGAGGTCTTTGCTATCTGAAATTCAATTGGTTACCGAGACCATAGTAGCTTTAATTGACAAAAGTGATTCTCTGCTGATATGAATGCTGATATCTTTACTGCTATTAATTCCAAAGATATAACAACTCCTTTACTCTTGGAAACTTCAAAAACTTCAAATTCCGAACTCTTGGTCCATTCAAGTCGTTTGAATACTTTTCTTCTACCATAATTCAAAATATACTATATAGATCTATCTGATCTTGATAAAACGTTTTAAGAGGCAGCTATGGGTGCAGTAGCGCACATCGTGAGAGGAATGCAAAATATGGTTTCAAATGGAATTGGGCCCAACAGTTGTACCCCAAGCCCCCGTCCCTACTCCAAAATGAAATCCTGTGTGAGCCACAGAATGGAAGTATCGATAAAGCAAAGTTCTTGAGAAAGAAAAACACACAGTTCCTCGGGTTATCTTTATTTGTGAAACAACAAACTTATAGCAAACCGACACACATTGTTTGCCCAAACTGAAGCCGAAGATTTCGACATGTTTGGCCGATACCAGAATGCAATGTTCATTAATCGATTAATAGACTTTATCAGACCGACTTTTTCATTGTAAGCAATTTTTTTATGTTACAGTCGTTTCTGGATATAGTGAACTAATTTTTGCAGGCCCTGTTCACAGTATTTAGGTTGTTCACTATATCAAGGTTAACATTTTTGTTCAAAAACTCGTTTTATTTGCTCAAAATACACTTTTTGTTTTTTGCTTGAAATTGCTTTCAAAATGTGGTTCAAAAGCTCCATGTTAAAATTTTGGTGTTCACTATATGGGGTGTTCACTATACCCAGACACGACTGTATGTACTTTTACAAGGAGGGCTCGAGCTTTCCGGTTCAGCATTTTTCAGCATTGAAGTTAACTATTTTCTGCAAATCCTACTCGGTGTTTGGTTTGAGGTTTTAGGTTTAAAGAGTTTTTTTTGGTGAAGGTTAAAACACAAATTTGAGTAAACACGTGTGCTCTTTGTCCATCTGTGCCAAGCGAAAATGGGACAGGGCGGGGGAAGAAGAGGCTGGTATGCTAAGATTGTCTGTACAATTTACATTTCGATGCGTAGTCTACCTTTGTACATCTGAATGTATGTATGTATGTACTCGTGTGTATGCACGTGCATCGCTGCGCTCGAATCTTATCGCACCGCGCAAATGTAGTCGGCAACAACAGCACCAACAACAGCACCAACAACAACAGCAACAACATCTGCCGCATGCGCCTGCAATCACGCTGTATCTGGACGCACAAATCATTGCAATTATTTTATTAGTTCACTGCCCATTTCTCTTTCCGGCTATCAATGCGGCGCGGCGCGTACGAGGCAAATTGAGGCAGCGCCGTTGCACATTCTATGTTGCACGCCGGCAGCGTCAGTCGAATACCGGCTTTTGCTGTCTTTTACCAGTGCACTGCTGCCACGGCATCATTTCACTCTCTCACTTCATGCGCGGTAGCAGCGGCAGCGACTGTGGTAGCACGAAATTGCAAACGCAGCGTGCAGCGTGCTACATGCAGTGCGGCAGCGTGCAGCTTGACGCTATTTTTAAAATAACCAAAATACTCGATTCTATTTAATACTACGATTTTGCGCACTAATGCGACATCGGCGAGCAGCGGCCACAGTGCGTTCGTGCCGGAGATGTTCCATCAAAAAACTACCTGTGGCACACGTCAAACTATTTTTAGCTCAATGTATGCCAATTAAACAGCCGAGCGCAACTATCGAAGGCGCAAGAAGCGGCGATGAAAACGCATACGAGATAAATAAAAGTGGAAAAGACGAAACACGGCAAAGACGACGACGGAATACTGACGTAGACCGATATGAACGTAACGTGCGCTCTTGGCCACATGTGCACTCTCTCCCGCGGAGAGAAAGAGCGAGAGCGTGACTTGAGTTCCACAAACACACAACGCAAACGGGTTGCGAACCCCTCTGCGGGCCCCCTTCCTAACCACACCCCCTGGCACATCCAACGGCCGAGTGTTGTGCAGACAGACGGGCAGTTCAGGCGGCGCTGGGTTGAGGTGAAGCGATTTCAGTTTGCGGTCAAGACGACGACGACGAGTCACTGTGCGCAGTTCTTTTGCGTGGTCGCGCAAAGCGCTCAGCGGCAGAGCAACCTGCCACGACACACCTCCTCCCCGCCAAAAAAAAAGTTGCCAATGCATTTTCTGCTGTTCCTCTGTTGTTGCCTCTTAGCATGGGCACTTCTTTTCCTGTGCAGCTGGCTTCGTTCGTGCAAAGAAAAGAAGCCACTCTACTCCTCGGCGACTCAGAACCGGTCGCTTGCACCTTTGAAACCACAAAATCAACAGCAACAACCACTGCAACAATAACAACAACCACAACGATAATAACAACAATCATTTGGCATTTTGTGTTTTTACAATATTTTTGCTTTGTGTGCTTTTGGCCTTTTGCTTTTTGGCTTTTGTGAGACGCAAAACTTTTGTCGGCTTCAAGCAAATACACACACAGACACAAGGAGCTACCACAACGACGCAGTGTCCCGGTGCCGTCCATCAACCGACCGCCACCGCCACCGCCGAGTTCAGTTCAATACGAACGCCATCCACAAACTTCAGTTTAGTTGTTTAGCGACAGCGCGAACGTGTGGACGGTTTTCTGCGGCTACCAGCAAACGTCAACAGTGACAGACCGACGACTTGGCCGTGCGTTGCGCGTCGTTCTGCCTTTTGCAGTGTTTGTGTGCATAAATTAAAATAAATTTGCTTAAATTAATCAATTAAATAATTCAAATTAAATAAATAATTAAGAAATTTTTGTGAAAATCATCATTCCAAAGAAGATCGAAGCCAACGTTTTGGCGTTTGGCTGGTTTTCGGGAATTTGGCTTTGCTGCTTCTTGCCGCATCGTTTAATTTCGTGTAATTTTTTTATTGTGCTTATAATTTTTTTTTTAAATTTGTGTGCTGCATTTGGCCGTTGCCGCTGTTTGAAAAGGCCATCGACGGTTGTCGTGGCTGCAGACGTCAACCCCCAACACCAACGCAACATGTTCGTCAACAATAACAACAACAACAACACCACTGCCACCTACACACTAACACCAATACAGCTGCAATTTTGCAAAAATTCAAGAAAACACCGCAAGCTGCTGTTTTATTGCTGTTATTGTGGTTGTTGTTGTAGTTGTTGTTAAAGTTGCATTGACGTCTCTGACGTTTGGGGAGTTTTTGGCCGTAAACAAAGAAACACTGCAAACGAAAACTGAATTCGTACGCGGCTGCAAACGCCGCCGTGACGTTGTGACATTGTGACGACTGCAGTAGATACGCGAATTTAACAGTCGAAACTTAGTGGTCGAAGCAACGAACAAATAAACGAAATTTAAATGGTGATAATGCAAGTACTTAAGTCACTTCTTTCATGACTTGTAACGATTTGTTGTTGTTACTTTTCGATGGCATAAGCGGCCAATAGAAGAAAATTATCGTCGCTAGTTTTGCATTCACATTCATTCATTTGCATACAACAAAGTGAAATATAAGTGACAAATGAAAGCAAGAAAAAAACAAAAACAACAACAAGTGGGGAAAAGACCAAAGTGATTTTGTGTGTTTTGTTTTGTGATTGTTGTTGCTGCGCGTTATAATTTCAGCATATTAAAAAAATTGTAAACGCATTTGCATAAGTTGGAAGAAAATTTGTGTCAGTGTCAACACTCGAAACTGAAGCTGCTGCTGCCGCCATTGCCGACTAATGCTTTTCGCTGCTGCCGTTGCGCCACCGCAACTTCACTACACCAAATTTGTGCTGCAGGCTGTTGCCGCTGCCGCCGCTGTGACTGTCGATGGATTGCACAGTGTGACGAATTGCCTGTCTAGCGGTTTATTGAATCAGCTGTCGTTGCTGAATGTTGATGAACAGCAACAAACCCCTCGACATTTAAACGATTTTTCGCTGTCATCACCGGTGATCGCCGAGTGTTTTGAGTGCGTGTGTGTTTGTGTGTGTGTGTGTGTGAAAACCCCACAAAAGTCATGTGAAAAGTATTCAAAAAGCGTTGCTGCAAAACGGCGTAGAAAAAGATCAATAAATCTTTGCTGCGGTTTTGTTTAATTAGAACAAAATATTAAGTTATGACTTTAGTTATTTGTATATTCAATGGTCAGAGAAGCAGTGTTTTGGTTTAAAATTCAGCAGTTCTAAACAAACTTTAGACATTGTTTCTCTTTGAAGTATTGTAAGTGCTATGGATATATACAAATCAGATGAACTTGAGAATGCATTTAATTGTTGATCAAGTTCTGAAAGAATTCATTGCTTCCATTGGGATTTTAACCCAAACCGTATATATTTAATTACTTACATACGGTTTGAGCGTAGCTGATTACTTTCTGATTGATGACTTTTCCGTACCGTTAAGAACCACATATCATATCCGCTGATATCTCGAAAAGTACACATCGGATTTGGCTAATTTTTCACAAAATAAGTTTTTGAAAGATGTAAAATTTTTCACAATCAAAAAACAAAAATCACCAAAGCAAGAGTTTATAAAAATACTTATGAAAACACAGATATTTAAAAATGAAAAACCCGTCAAAACCATTGACCATTGCGGTCAGGTCTTTGTAGTGTTAAGAATTGGTTTTAATGTTCCTTGTACACAACTGAAATTTTATTTTGATTTTACTGAAAGTTTACAAATGTAATCTTTATGATATAGAGTAGACATCGGCATACAATTGGGACTTTCAGATAAATGTAAAGTTTTCCCAGCCAAAAAGGGAACAATTTGTATAGCTTTCGACAGTTCAAGCGGTAGCTCGGTTTAAATCTTCTTTCAAACACATTTTATTTTTTCACACACCCCTTTTCCCCTTTATTCACTCCACTTTGGAGCATAGAATTCCAATAAGACTATTGTACTGGTTACATAATACAATTTCTGCCAAAGTAGATGATTAGCTTATCACTGAAATGCTTTAGAAGTCTTCAAAAGTTAAGATTCAGTAGTAGAGTCTTTTTATTTGGGTTTCTTTTTCTTTGGTCAATGATTCTACAAACCGCAAGAAGAATTACATTACATATTTCGACACTAGATGCATTTATTTAAACACATCACAAACAACCAACGTGTTTTACCTTTACTTCTCTCCGGAATACTGAGTTCCTTTTATTCCAAAATCCAATAAGAAACTTTATTTCCAGAACAGTCTTGCAAGCCACAGCTTTCTAAGGCATCTTTTAAAAATAGTTTGAAGTTAAAGTTTTGAAATACCGGAAATGTGAAATCACTCCTGCAAGAGAAACCTTAAAACACATGTTCTTTCATTGCCAAGAGGACAAGTCAGTAGTGAAAGAGATCAGTCAGTAGTGGAGCATAACTGATAATCTTACATTTACAAAAGAGTTGATTTTATTGTTTCTTACATAAAGTGCACTAAACCCAAAGTTTTGTTTTGCTAATTCAATATTAAATATAAATTTTTTTTCAAAGTTTCTTTTAGTAATAAAAGGAAAACACTATGCTTATTAATCCTTTCGCTATTTTGTTGCCGTACGGCACATTGCTACTTTGTGGAGGGTCTGAGAAACCCTTTGTGGTTTCAAGAATACATTTTTTGTTGGTCCTTAGAATAGTTTGAAGTTTTAGGAAAAATACAAAATTAATAAACTGAATATCAAAGTTTAAAGAAGAGAAATATACACGTTTCTTTAATGGTATATCTTGACATAGTAAAGGAAGAAGAAGCAGAACACTTTAGATAACTTTTTAATTTGACGTTTTCTTTCAATTTAGATAAGTGTTTTTTTTTAATTATTTTACTAATAATTTTGTACCTTACTTTTACTTTTACTATAATTTTTTTAAATAAATGAAGAAATATTAAAATTTTCGTTATGCGTAAAAAGTTGTATGCTTAAGTAATCATTACAGCCATAACGATGTGGTTGCTCTCATAGAAAAACACACTAAAAATAAAAAAAATTTATTTTGAAATATTGCTAATATAACTGCATAGAAGCCTTAGATGTAAAATTTAAAATTTTAACTTTTCCGAGTAAAAATCTGAAGCGAAAGGGTTAATAACTCTTCTAGATGTGTTTTAGTTTGTCTAAAATATTTTGCCTATAAGTTTCTTTTAGTCGATATTTCTTGGTAGATTTACTAGCAAATATTTGATGCGGTAGCACTGTGATCCTTGCAATATAAATAAATACACTCGACTGTTCAGTCACTTCTGAACTAACCAAAGCTAGCCTAACCTGACTTAATCTTATCGAACCTGACCCAAACTTAGATAGCATTGTCAACACATTTTATATCTGAAATCGATTTGTTCAGTGAACATTGAACAATTTCGCTGTTACAGTACAAAAAAAACAATATTACAGTACATTAAAAAATAATAATATTAGCAATTCGGCACCAAAAATGCCATATTTCTTTTTGAATTGTGCACGAGGCGAGTACGAGTCAAACGCCGCACCAGATCTTAAATGAGAAATCAACGATAAACAGCAAACGAATTGAGGCAGTGCCGAAAAAAAGCACCACACCGTCAGTCAGAATGTTCACCTTGACTTTGGCTAAAGTAACGAACCAGCTGAATGAAGATAAGCTCGAAAAACAAAAAGAATAACAACAACAACAACAACAGCAACCAGACAGCTACAGCTACAGCTTCAGCTACCACAAAAGCGACTCGACTAAAGCAGACATCGTAGAAAGATTCGCAAACTAAACAAAGCGAGAATTAAAACGAAAAAATACCTAGTTAAAGTATTAACGTCAACCTTATCGAAGTGCAAATACCCTACATCACTGTCATGCTGCCAGACCATTTTGCGCTTAGCCATGCAGGCCATTGGGATTTATCTGTCTATCTACAAGTGAATGAAACAGACACACTTTGCACGCGAATCGCAGTTGATTCTACCTGCCGGGCGCAAGTTTGGTTGGCCGAGTGGGGGGCGGGTTGCGGGGGCACGGCACATCGCAACGCCGCTAAAATGTAGGGTACCCCGAGTAGCTGCGGCCAGACAACATCACAGTACGAGACACCAGATAAAAATAGTTGAAAGCATTTAGTGGCACAGCTGGAATGTAATACGCCGCCTTAAGTATTAACAAAAACAAAAAGCAACCAACAACACAACCAAAACGAATAAATGAAGATTACATTTTACGATAATTAAAAAGCAGTTGAAGTAGAGTAGAACTTGAAATAGTAAGTACGCATACAAGGAAAAATGGGGTTCTGCACTCATGAACTGAAGATGGGTTTTTTCATCTTTGGCTTCACATTGTACGTCTGTCTGTTTGGTTGTTTGTTTCTTTGTTTGTTTTGTGGTAACTGATGGTCGGTTGTCTGTTAACTTAGTTTATTGCAGTTAAATGAATTGCTGCTGCCAAAGACGAGAATTCGTACATGTTTTTCGCACACTTCCCAAATGGAGCTGATGACATCCAAATAAAATGTTAAAATATGTTTTTTTTTATTTTTTGCAAAATGAAGTAAAAAAGCACAGAGTAAGCAAGTTGGTAAATCTTGTGAAAAGAACATATTTCGATTCAATATTTCTTCATATTATAATACGAATAGATATTACTTTGCAAAAACCAGCTAGTCACTCAAATGTGATACTAAGCTCATCATCAATTACTTCAGGCAATACATTATCTGCTGGTTACTCTAAATTGGTTTTCCATTAACATATGTCAAGAGGTTCTGGAAGATAACTCCCACTTTTCGGACTTTGTGCTTTGGCCAAATGACTCTCTCATGACGAATTGGCTAAAAGTGATGCAGAGTCTTTGAGAAACTTGAAGTCCTGTGTGAAGACCGCAATATCACGCAATGTTCACATTCGTTAGATCTACTTCCAGTAGTCGCGAGCCCAAGCACAGTTATTGCAAAAACACTCAAAGGCCCAAAATGTTCAGAGTTTTTATGGCGCAATTCAAAATTTATTAGCAGGGCCCCGCGTCATTGCACGTCCAGTAAATCAAGTTTTTTTTTTGTCTGCAGGAAATGCAATCAAGAAACAAAAACTTCCATGCACGTTCTCTGTGATTGTCCTGCACTCAGCAGAAAAAGATTTCTCCAGCTAAGGGCGACCACAATAGCCCCGGAAAAGATCTGGAATCTAGAACCCCAAAGAGTGCTTAAACCAATAAAAAAGCCTTAACTTAGAGGGTTAAACCAGGCTTGCGACCAGGCACTGGTCGCAGTGCCAAATAGCCTCAAATAATAATAAATCAATTTTTTCTTAACCTTTTGCTGACCGCGTAAAACTTTTATCAAACAATACTTGTCTATTTATATATCATTTGAAATGCTTAACTCTTAACCCATTGTTGAGCCCATTGAATTTTGATTTTCAAAAATATGAAAAACACTTGTACTCATTAAGAGTATTTTCATCAAGTTTGAAGTCAATAGTCATTAATTCATGTCATTTCACAGTTCTCCTTATACATTTTTTAACCCATCGCTGACCTAGTCAGATTATGATTTTCGAAAAATTGAAAACAACTATCGAATTACTCACTTTTGATGTATTTCCACCAAGTTTGAAGTCAAAATGCGCAAAAATCATGTTTTTCATGGAAACTTTTAACCCCTGGGTCACCCCTTCAGTTTTGATTTTCAAAAAAATACTTGTCAAATAATTTTTGATTTCAAGTGTTTTCATTAACTTTGAAGTCAATAGGCAAATCGGTTCAGTGTTTTTCATAGTCTTCGCGTATACGAACCTTAACCTATTGTTGGCCCCGTTAAATTTTGATTTTCAAAAGATTGTCGAAATACATGTCGAATTACTTTTGGTTTCAAGCATTTTTACCCACTTTAAAGTCAATAGGTCTTTTAAATCACGTTCCTTCATGCAACACCTTAACCCTTTCGCTATTTTGTTGCCATATGGCAACATGCCACTTTGCGGACGTCTGCATCCTCTATGGTTGCAAGAATAAATTTTTTTGTTATTCCTTAGAATAGTTTGTAGTTTTAGGAAAAATACGAAATTAATAAACTGAATAATTAAGTTTAGAGAAGAGAAGTATACACGTTTTCTTAATGGTACATCTTGACATAATAAAAAAAGAAGAAGCAGAAAAAATTAGATAACTTTTTGATTTGACGTTTTCTTTCAATTTAGATACTTTTTTTAACAAAAGTTTTGCTGAAGTAAATGAAGAAATATTCAAATTTTTGCTATGCATAAAAAGTTTTATGTTTAAGTAAATATTACAGCCACAACGATGTGGTTGCTCTCATAGAAAAACACTATAAAATACAGGGTCCGAGTAAACAATTTTAAAATTTTGTATGGATTGTTGCTAACACATTTTAAGCGGGTAGCCTAGTATATGAAACTATGCTGCGTAGCGGGCATTACTTGCAAAACAAGCAAAAATTGCGCGATCCAAAATAAATAAAACTTGAAATTTATGAAACTAAAATAATTATATGAAATAATACTTTCAGTTTTATATGAAAACCAATCCGGTAAAAATACCGTCTCCCGCTTTTAAAGTGCCTACATTCAAAAGGTAAAAATACCCGCCCAGCTTATAAGCAGCAGTTTTCACAACGGGTAATTTTACCCGGCCCGCTTTTAATGTGCTAATATAACCACATAGAAGCCTAAAACGTAAAATTTAAAATTTTAACTTTCCCCAGTGAAAAGCTGTAGCGAAAGGGTTAACCCATGTTTTGGCCTTTTAAATCCCGAATTTCATAAAATCCCGTCTTAGCGGAGGTTCATTTTTCAAGATGTAAATATAGTTCAAATTTAATTTTTGTAGCTTCAGCGCATTGGGCTGGGCAATGAAGAATCAATCAGACAGTCAGTCAGTCAGAATTATGTGTATAGAGATGAGACTTGTTTTTTTCTTCGTTACGTTTTTTTCAGGATAATCTTTTAAAATGAATGAATTTCTGTAAGAATTACTGTCTTCTGCCTGGCTGTCAATGATTAATTTCACTCGAATATTAAAAACTTGGTTGGTTTCTTAAAACTAATTCATTCAATGCGAAATATACACAACTAATACAAGTAAGAAGTATCAATCATGAGCTGTTTTCTGCTCAAAACAATCATACTAAGCACTGAGAGACAAATGTTTAAACCAAAAATACTTTGTTCGTCGTCATAGTGTCGAAACTCCTAAAAACACTTTTCTTCACTAAAGTTGAGGAGTGCTGGTTTTTTGAATCTATTTTTACCAATCGACTTAAAGACATTCGAAACATTCATCTAACATAGGTTATAGTGGCTGTCTGGGCACGGGACCCAGAACACAGTTAGGCCATAAATGGATCCATTGTGGTAAAAGTTCAATAAGTTCATTGTTTCAATGAGTCTAATCAAAACTTGCTTGGAAACAGAAGATCACTTCTAGCTGCCGATCCTGACAGAGGTGCTGATCGTTGAATCAGGCTTTATGCAAAGTTTTATGGTAATTTCGTCAACTCGCTGATTTTTAAACCACTTACTTGGGAAACCTTAACGCAGGCATGAATACTTTTAGTTATCAGTCTCTGAAGTTTCCATTTTGTTTTTCTTAAATATGGGGGTTTTAATCAATTTAAATGTCATACAAAAAACTTGTATACCTGCGACATTTGCTACCGAATGCCTGTTATGTGTGCACACCTGTGTGTAATAATTACAACTCAGTTTGACTTTTTAATTGAAACAAGTGAGTTTTCTCGCATGCAATGCAAAGTGGCCCCAACTTTCGCGTGTATTCTCGTTAACATTTAAGCTGAATGCAAGGGCTGCCCTACTTTCGCTCGGGCAGTCGTAACGCCCATTCGGCGGACACATGTAATAACCCGTAATTGCGTGTGGAGGACGTTTGGCGTTGCTGGCTTGATGTGTGTTTGGGCCGATTGTGCAGCCTTCACGACGGTGTTGGTGCCAGTGATATTGATTATTTTCGCTGGTTATGCAGAAAACGCTAAAAATACAAACACTGTGCGACGAGGGTGGAAATGTGCCATGAAATTTCACTTTTCATATATGAACTCAGAAATCAATAGGGAACCTTAACACGTTTTACATACACACATGATTATGTGAACAAATTGTTTATATCTTTGGCATTTTTTCGCTTTGTTTCAATTAAGGTTTTAGTATTTTTAGTACAAATGTGCATTTGGCCTTCGCATCGTTAGTGAATTTGAGTTTTGTTGATAAGTAATCGAGTAAATTTTTGTCATTTTAGGTATTTAATGGTGGAGGAAATAAACAAGTTCACTGATAACAAAGTTGATTTTTGGATACGTTTCACATTCTTTTAAATAGGGAAAATATTTCTAGAAGAATGAAGGCTATTGTCGAAAGTGTGCAAAACTCGGGTTGAGGTTAGCTTGTAGTTCGTTTTTCAAGGTAGTAACAAAAAGTTATCTGCGACATAATTTGGCAAACTTTTTAGTGACTGGCGATAATACAACTTGTTGGTATAGAATGGTGTAAACAATTTGCTTCTAGTATGTATGTAATAGACAGAAACAAGCACTGTTTCAGTCAGTCTTGACCTACTTTTTCATGCGACTAATGCCCACTTTCGATTGCTCGCACTTTTAGGTTAAACTTGCCAATACGTTGTAGTATGGTCTGTATGTTGTTGTAGCAGATCCACGCGGCTTTGCATGCAAGTTTGAAGTCAATGGGCCCAATAAATCAAGTTTCGTTTTACCCTTTGCTGACCCCGTCAGATTTTTATGAACATATACTCGTCTAATAATATTCCATATGAAATGCTTTCAGCATATTTTAAATCAAAAGGCCTCTTAAATCATATTTCCCCATACAAATTCTTAACCCATCGTTGACCTGTCAGATTTTGATTTTCAAAATAGTGAAAAACATATATCTAATTCTTTTTGATTTCAAGTGTTTTCACCAAATTTGAAGTCAAAAGGCCTCTTAAATCATGTTTCCCCATAGAAATTCTTAACCCATCGTGGACCCGTTAGATTTTGATTTTTTGAAATAGTGAAAAACATATCGCTCCTTCGCTGCAAGAACGTCATAACTCAAAAAATTTGTTTTCGGTTTATGGCAGCCCTGTGTGTATCTGCATATGATCTTTTATCTGTCAAAACCACTTTGTAAAATATTCAATACTTTGCTCACAAGACGACATGAAACATTTTTTGATACCTTGAACTGCCTGTAATGGTAAACTTTAAAATTGAATTTTCTCAGAATGATGTAGTTTTGAGTTATGACGTTCTTGCAGCGAAGGAACGATATATCTAATTCTTTTTGATTTCAAGTGTTTTCATCAAATTTGAGCTCAAAAGGCCCATTAAACCAAGTTTTTTCATACAACACTTTAACCCATGTTTGGCCCCTTTAGACCCCGAATTTCAAAAAATCTCTTCTTAGCAGAGGTTCATTTTTCAAGATGTACCTACAGTTAAAATTTCGTGTTTGTAGCTTCAGCGGTTTGGACTGTGCAATGATGAATCAGTCAGTCAATCAGTCAGTTAGTCAATCAAGACATAGAATTATATATATAGAAACAAGTTTATAATCAAAAGAGTTTATGTTTCATTAATAAGGTTAGTTGAGTCCTAATGGGCTAGCAATTCTTAAATGTCTTTAGTTACCAGATTTTTAAAAGTAACGAAAACGTCAGACATAAGTCAGGTTTATATGAGCTAAACTACCAAATGACTCCATTTGTTTTACTTGCCCAAAGCCAGCTGGTACTTAATTTTTTGATTATATACTTTAGTTTTTGATTTCTTAATATAATTTTATTGACTTTTTATGTTTGAAATGGGAGAAATTAAGTGTTAAGGGAAGAGCAGAGGAAATCAGATTTGTTTGTTAATCCTCATCACAAAGACACACAAAAGGCTTTTTAAATAGCTTATTCGGTCCTTCACAACTTATTTTTTTGAAGTTTGAAGATTCAGTTTCATTTCACGACGTTTATCCGATAGATCGGACGTTAAATTTCACTAAAACCCCATTTAACTAAAAACCCTTTATATAATTTTCTATATGAGACAAAGCGGAGCCGCCATAGCTCATCTGGCTAGTGCGTTGGGCCGCGAGTCAAATGCAACGCTCGAACCCATGTTCAATGCTCCGTTGCGCTAACATCGAAAAAAGAAAAAACAACAATTTTTCTTTCGGCGGCTGTCCTCTCAGGAGGAAATGGCAAACCTCTGAGGGTAAAATTGCCTATGAAAAAGCTCCCAACTCGCCGTTCGTAATCGGCATAAAACTGTCGGTCCCTTCCAACCTTGTAAAAGAAACATTCGCACGCACAACACGGTTGGTTGCGGGTAGCTAGGCCTTAGTCTCGTAATCGGGCTGTCGTGCCAGTCAAGAAGAGAAGAAGAAGAAGACAAAGCGCTTGGCAAATCAATTAAAAATTAGAATTTATAAGAAAACCGTACAGACAACTAGCTGAATCTATTAAAAAAATAGTTTTATTTAGAAAATATTAAACCTAACTTTTAGTCAATCGAAATTCAGTCTGTCCGAAAACAACGTTGTCACCTTATCTCTGTGAGCTGTAGTAACACGATTCTAGCATTTCATTATTGATAGCAACTTTTATCTTAAACATTCAAACTGAATAAAAAAAAGTATTGTGTGAGTAGTAGTGCAAGCATTTCTTAAAATTTTTAAATTCACAAATTCAAAACACAAAACTTTCTTCCACAAATCAACTTTTCTTGATAGCAACTTTTATCTTAAACATTCAAACAGAATAAAAACAAATATTGTGTGCTGAGTAGTGCAAAAATTTTATCAAATTTTCAAATTCACAAATTCAAAACACAAAACTTTCCACCACGAGTCTACTTTTTCGGGAAATTCTCTGCCAAATGTCGCTAATTAACACTGAAATTTTCACCAAATCTGCTTATTTTTCACATACTATCAAATCTTGTATGTATAACTGTCAGTCTATATTTCGATGCTGTAATACTATTTCGCTGTAATCTATAAATGACAGCAAGAGCGCATACAATTTTTGTTATTTTTGGCGCGAGAGCCATTCGTGGCATTCGTGTCTGTCTACACAACAGAACCATTCAGATTATTATGAAAATATCTTGCATACAGGTCGCTGCATTCGTGACTATTTTTATTGCACGCTCTCCACCTCTGCGCGCACTTTGTCTCTGCGTGGCTACGTGTTGCTGCTGGTCTCTCTTGTTGGCAATATTTGCATTTGAAGCGAAAATATTGTTTGCTGAATGCTATTGCAACAATTTTTTGCTACTTTTTCCGTTGTTTTTTTTCTATATAAATATAAATGTTATCAAAGCAAAAACAACAGAAGACATGTGCATACTAGGCATCGCAATCCCGGGATCCCGGACTTTTTCCAGTCCCGAAAATCCCGGGATTCAAATTCTTTTATCCCGGGATTTTCGGGATTGCTTCAAAATTCAAATGAAATAAATTTTAAGGCACAAAAACCCAATTCCTTATTTGAGGGAGAAGGGAGGGGATAGAGTGCGTCTTTTGCAAAAGGCTTATGTTTATTTACTAAGCATTCAACCAACAAGTGTGGAATCTGAAGGATGTTTCTCTTCAGCAGGGTTCATTTGAAATAAATTTCGCTCTAGATAAGAGAACAAAACACTTAATGCCTTTGTATTTTTAAGATCTCAGTTTTTAGTTAATCAAAACGCTTAACTTTTTTATCGAAATAATCGAAGTAAAACTAAAAGCACAAACAAATTAACTATTTTATTTTTTTTATCAAATATGCATATATATGCACTTTATGATACATCGGTTGCAAAGTAATAAGTTATGTTTAAGTGTCATTTTTGGATAAAACAAAATGCTATGAAACTGAAGTTAAATGTCAAATGAAAAACTTTTAAGTTAACTCTTCAATTCCCAGTGTCACCTGTAGGTGACAGATGCTTAATATTTGTTTTCCTACCACATAGGTTTTCATTTTAAAATTCTAACACTTGTATAGCAAAGTCAATTAGTAGTACTTGTTTATTTAATTTTCCTACCAACACTAGCGATACGTCATTTGTAAAATGTATTCATTTGTTTCACGCGTAATTAAAGCAGTGCGAGTTTGTGTGGTTTCTTTCAATATAAAAATGAGGGTAGTTTAAACATTTTTTATGTATTTTTTTGTCTTATCCAAACGTATCTAAGCTCTTTTATTTAAAAAGAAAATTTTCTTTTTCACTATTTTGGACATGGGAATTGAAGGGTTAAACAAAATGTGATTAAATTCAAGATACAAAATCTTGAAACTACCCAAATGTGATTAAAATGTGTCCATTTTTATGATAAATATATTATAAACAAGTATTTATGCAATTCGGGAAAATTGTTTTATTAAAAAATGTGTTATATGAATCCCGGGATTAAATCCCGGGATCCCGGGATTTGACTTTTCAATCCCGAAAATCCCGGGATCGCAAAATGGCAAAAAATTGCGATCCCTAGTGCATACCTTTTGCCGGGTAAGTGGCCCACTTTTTAATGTGTGTGTGTGTTCGTGTGTGATCTCATTTTCTGTGACAAATCGAGCACATTACAAAATGTTTTTGCTATTTTTAAGCAATCAAAAACGATCATCAACCCGATTGCGATGCTTTGTGACACTGTAAAAAAAGGCATTAGTGTGCGTGTGTGAAGAATGCCATAAATAAGGCTTTGAAATAGAAGTGGCGATTGGACGTTGCCAGTGAAAAGACTGAGGAACTGAAAACTAATTCGAGTCAGCACTTTTGTTTACTTTTTGTTGCCAAAAGCTGCGCGTATTTTTGCCCATAAAAAATGAGATTTACTATCTGCCATTTTGGTCGATTTATGATTTTCTAGAAAGCAAAATTGCCAAATGACTTTAGTCATTGGCAAACGGTTGTTGTTTGGACCATTGTTTTGGTCTTTGTTTCGGAAGTTTGTCAATAGAGCACTTGACATACAAATGTAAATTATTGTTTTTATAACATTGTCAGATTTTCAGATGGGAATGACAACTTGCTTGTGTGAATCTTTGAATAAGAATCTACAAAGAAAGTTTGTGAAAACTAACAATAGAAGTTATTGTGAATAAAGCATTTAGAACATAAATCGGAAATGTTTTGCAATTTTTGTATACAGTTAAAACCGCATAACTGCAAGTCGTTTAACCCTTTCGGGACTACTGACATAATACGTCCCAGCAAGTTTTTAAAGCCCCTCAAAATAATTATTCAGATCTCATGACCCACGCAGAATAATTATTCAAATTATATGTCCTCGGATAAAGGATGTTTTTAGAATTTGTGAGTATGCAACAAAATTTTGTAGTCCCAATATTGAAAGCATGGGAACATTTCTACCAAGAGTATTTTGGTTTTCAAAATTAAACTCCGTCCCGAAAGGGTCCGCTAAACTTAAATACAAGTCCTGGTCCCATTTCTATTTGGTATTAGAAATAAATTCGTTTGAATGAAACATTGCGTAAATGAAAAATGTTTTTGAGTGATTCTTTCCAAAACATAAATTTATACCATTTCAACTCCGTTTAAGTGAAAAATGTTGTGCCACAATTCATAATTTAAAAATACTCATTACTCAACCATAATATTTGGCCCTATTATTACATCCGTGATAAGAGGATCAGCTTACTTCGTTAGTTAATCCTAATTCCCAGAATTAGGTTAAAGTAACGTAAACCCAGAAGTGAGACTGTCAGGCTTATATGAGCTAAATTACTGAAAACATTTGTTTAAAAAGTAAAAAACCTGTCTAAAAAATGGAATAAAAAATCTTTTCGATTTATCACCATTAGAAATCTTTGGTGAGACTGTGAGGCTCACTTCTGGGAATTAGGGTTAACTGATAAAACCGGTTAACTTCGTCTTAAGCTCATCAATTTAAAGTTATTTTAAACTAAGAGAAATATCTTATCACTCTCTTTCGTTTTTGATGTTGTTCGTTGTGCTGTCAATTGTCCTGCTCTTCTGGGCAGGATCTTCTTAAATTCGCCGCTGAAATTTTCGTATATGATTCGGTGAAGATGTTGCCTTATTTAGACTCATACTTGACCCGCTGAGACGCGCTTCAAACTTGATCAGTTGGTTTTGTTTTGAAACTAAGTAAACCATGGACCAAAGTTTCAGCTATTTTTCAGTAGTAGTAACTGCAGGACATGTGCAAAGAAGAGGAGGCAGAGTCGTCTCCACCTCATATCTGCAACTTTTGCAAATGTCATTACCAAAAGGCTGAGATCAGATGTTGACCAGTAAGAAACTTCAAAAGCTTTTCAACTGGATTGGTTACCTATGAAAAATAGAATTGTGTGCAGAACAGTTTCAATTTAACCTATTTTATTATATATTAATTTGCTGTAAATGGTTGGGTTTCTTCCAATACTGAGGCATTCGTATACTATCGAACCATCTCTTATTGCTTCTAGGCTAAGATATAGTAATAAAAAAGATTTGTAGGCAGATTTGTTTCCGAAACAGTTCGATCCATAGATTTTGTGACATTTCAACGCCTGCAACAGCTAAGCATCAGTTAACAATTGAAAGCCCTTAATGCACTAATCCAACTGATGACTGAAACATTATGAATTGTTTCAAATTTTTGTAATTTTAAGTCCTTATTTTAGACAATCAAATAAATGTGTTCTCTGTTCTGGCCTTAACTCTGAAGTTGATGCGAAAGTTTTGCTATCACACAAAGCTGACACAACAAATGATTCATGTCGCACACCTCATCATTCATCCGACGTTTTCCATCCACTCGTCAGATCCATTGTGTTGGTTTCATGATATCGGCGCTAACGGTCGCTTTCTTCGTTAAGTCGTTCTTCAATTATTTTAACAGTTATATCGTTGACATTTGTCGATGACCTTCATCGATTGCAGCTCGCGGTCGGTGTCCGCATGTGTCGTGCACAAATTTTAATTGGCATAAAATTTCCCTTGAAAATTACCGAAATTGCATTCGTTATTGTCCGCTCCGGCTAGCGCTTTTTTTTTTGTTTTAATGGCCCATTGCGCTGCATATGATTAATTGCCGAAATGTTTATCTCGCTGCACGCACGAAGGAAATGATAAAAATGCAACCGGCGCATTGCGTGCACGCGTATTTAGCAACATCCAGCGGCCGGCCAGCGCTGCCACATTTTTGTGCTGCGCTCGTTCCATAAATCAAAGCATTCACATTGCATACGAAGTTGAATTCGAAATTCCTAATAAATGATGCCGGCCCAGAGTGACCGCACGCGTTGCATTTGAAAACGCTTCGGTATGCCGCGTCCAAATCTTCAGCGACTAACAAGTCGACTTTGGTCGTCGTTCTGGCCGTCGACGATTACTAACCGGCTGACTGGCACGTTAAATGGCCAAATGCGTTTGTGACGTTACAAATGCGCGATTTCATATGCAATGCTTGAGTGTCAATGTTGTAGTTGTTATTGTTATTTGTAATTTTTGTTGTAGCAGCTAAAATATGCATTTTATGCCAGGCACGTTTTCAATGACGAAATTTGTGAAAATTACAAAAACAAAACTTATGCATTGAGTTTAGTAAGTTTTTGAGCAGAAATGAGAAAATCTGCTCAACGATGGAATCACTCTGGGCTGGTTAGTAATATTTTGAAAGTATTTGGCAAGGCAGCGCTGCACTCAAGGTCAAGCTGAATGCCACATAAGAGTGGATAGTGAGGCTCCTATGGATAATTTGTAAATTTTAATAATTATTTTATTTTTATTTTTTAATTTATTTTATTTTATTTTATTTTATTTTATTTTATTTTATTTTATTTTATTTTATTTTATTTTATTTTAAAAATCCAATCTTATTTCCCAACTATATCACACGATGTTCCCAATGTTTGTCGAATCAACTAAACTTCATTTTTTAGAGCTAACAAACACCGAAATATTTGTACATAATGCTAAATTTTCAGTCAAGGACAATCAGTTCTTTGTTTTAACCTCAATTTTTGGGTTTTGCTTGATTTGCTCGAATTTCTGTCCAAAGATACACGTACAAATAAAGCGTTCGACGACGCTTTTATAATGCAAATGTTCATCAATATTTATTGTTGGCACTGCATTGACAAATTGAATTCGAATTGAAATGCGACTATACGACCATTCGATTTTATGCTCGACACATTTTACATACTTAATTTACGAACGTTAGGCAATCGGCTACTTGTTGCCCCCAAACAAATTACCGATGCTGACTGGCGCACACGTCACACATTCCATTACAATTCGTCACGCTCGTATTAAAGGGTTTCATACTGAGTTGTACCATAGATAAAGTAAGACTTGGAGCGCAACTCCAGTACGACAGATCGACACATACCTACAGCGGAACACGGACAGCACTGCCGCTTAGCACAGCAGAAAGACACACAAGCGTGCACCTTTGTTGCACTGGTGTCGCACGAAAAGTTGTTTGACCTCTTGAGCGGACAGTTGAATGCGCGTCAGTTTGAATGCATTCAAACATTTTCTTAACTATCTGCGCGGCAAGAACAGCAGAAAAAGAGTTTACACACAGCGAACAACGAAGCGAAGTCCACAATAAGAATTGTGTCACACACACATATATATGGATGCAGACATGTATGTGTGTGCGTGAGTGTTTGTGTTGAACAGTGCGCTATGTTACTTGGCAGCAATGCAACCGGAGTTGCGACTGAACGTGCCATAAACCCGGTCGAGTCACACTTTTGTGGCCATTAACGATCGCACTCGCACTCTACGTGTCCCCACTGTCCATTCAAGCCCTGACTGCAACCAGTGTGTGTATAATGAATCCCGAAATCCCGGAATTCCTTTTCTTTTAAGATAAAATTCGAGATTTTTATGCAAATATTTCAATTTGCACAAAAGTGTTGTTTTTCATTACGAATTATTCAAATTTGAATACCAAATTTTGGAAATCTCTTCATCTGGTGTGGAACCTTAAAGGTGCCGAAGGGAATTTTAGGCATAAATAGATTAATTTTAAATTCTAGGTTCATTAAATATCATTCATCATTTATTTTAACAATGAGTCAAACTGCCAAAGTCAACTTTGCTCATCTGAGTCGAGTCAAAGTTGAAAAGTGCCGAAGAGAATTTTAGGAATAAAATAAGTAGATTTATTTTGAATTCTAGATTCATTAAAAATCATTCATCATTTATTTTAACAACGAATTAATTTTAAATTCGTAATTTATAAAGATTAGTTTTAAAGAAGAAGAAGAGAGTTAAACAAATTTTTGATAAAGCAGATTAATTTAAAATTCTTTTATCTACTTTAATAATCATTCATTTCAAAAATTGATTCATTTTACATTCGAAGTTTATAAAGATTGTTTTTAAAGAAGAAGAAGAGAGTTTAAATGCTTTGAATAAAATAAATTCATTTTAAAATTTTAGATCTATTTATTTTAAAAATAGATTCAGTTCAAATTCGAAATTTTTAGAGATTATTTTTAAAGAAGAAGAAGAAGAAGAGGAGAGTTAAAATATTTTGTAATAAAAAAAATTAATTTAAAATTCCATTATCTAATTCATTCATCATTCATTTTAAAAATGGATTAATGTTAAATTCGAAATTTATAAAGATTACTAGCTGACCCCGCGAACTTTGTCTCGCACGACATTTGTTGTTTTTTTTATAATGAAATACGCGAGGTGGCGAATCTATGGCGATGCAAATTGACGAAGAAAACCAACTAAAGGAAGAGGAGGAGCTACTGATTAACGCAATCAAGGCCCACAAATAAACAATGTTGCTGTTAAGTTTCAGTAAAGAAATGGACTGAGCTTGAACCGGATTTAAATTATATGGGCGGTGCCATGCCCTCTTATTCAATGCCCTCTGTCAAAAGAAAAAATGGTAGGTCCGTACTAAGTTTCATTGCTGAGCGACTTATAGTTCAGCAAAATATTTGGGTCACAAAAAATGTGCCACGCCCCTTGTCCAACGCCCCTAAAATCTTATCATTAGAATGACTCATCTATGGGACGACGGGGTACTAAATTTTAATGTTGTGCTACTTATAATTTCAAAGATATTCTATTTTAAATGTTTTGCTTGTATGGGTGGTGCCACGCCCCCTCGTCCAATACTTGCCCCATTCCCTTTGTCGAAATATATGAATAAATGGTAAATAAATGGTTCGTACTAAGTTTCATTGCTGAGCGACTTATAGTTCAGCAAAATATTTGGGTCACAAAAAATGTGCCACGCCCCTTGTCCAACGCCCATAAAATCTTATCATTAGAATCACTCATCTATGGGACGACGGGGTACTAAATTTTAATGTTGTGCTACTTATAATTTCAAAGATATTCTATTTTAAATGTTTTGCTTGTATGGGTGGTGCCACGCCCCCTCGTCCAATACTTGCCCCATTCCCTTTGTCGAAATATATGAATAAATGGTAAATAAATGGTTCGTACTAAGTTTCATTGCTGAGCGACTTATAGTTCAGCAAAATATTTGGGTCACAAAATATGTGCCACGCCCCTTGTCCAACGCCCATAAAATCGTATCATTAGAATGACTCATCTATGGGACGACGGGGTACTAAATTTTAATGTTGTGCTGCTTATAATTTCGAAGATATTCTATTTTAAAGATTTTGCTTGTATGGGTGGTGCCACGCCCCCTCGTCCAATACTTGCCCCATTCTTTCTGTCGAAATATATGAATAAATGGTAGGTTCGTACTAAGTTTCATTGCTGAGCGACTTATAGTTCAACAAAATATTTGGGTCACAAAAAATGTGCCACGCCCCTTGTCCAACGCCCATAAAATCTTATCATAAGAATGACTCATCTATGGGACGACGGGGTACTAAATTTTAATGTTGTGCTTCTTATAATTTCGAAGATATTCTATTTTAAAGATTTTGCTTGTATGGGTGGTGCCACGCCCCGTTGTCCAAAACTCGCCTCATTCCGTCTGTCGAGAGATATGATTACATGATAGGTTCATGCTAAGTTTCATTCCTCTGTGACTTGTAGTTCAGCAGAATAATTAGGTCACAAAAATGTGCCACGCCCCTTAGGAGTATAAAAAATAGTTAGTAGCCGATTCTCAGACCTACTGAATATGCATGTAAAATTTCATAAAAATCGGTCAAGCCGTTTCGGAGGAGTACGGTAACAAACACTGTGACACGAGAATTTTATATAAAGATTATTTAAAAAAAAAGAAGAAGATAGTTAAAATGTTTTGAATAAAATATTCATTTCTCATTCATTTTAAAATTCTAGATTTATTAATTTGAAAAATATATTAAATTTAAATTCGAAATTTATAAACACTTTTTATAAAAAGAAGAAAGATAATGAAGATTTTTTTTTTTTTATGAAATTGACTCATTTTAAATTCTGTATTCATTAAAAATCATTTATAATTTTCTTTAAAAATAGATTCATTTTAAATTCAAAATTTATAAAGATTATTTTTAAAGAAGAAGAAGAGAGTTAAACAATTTTTTGATAAAACAGATTAATTTAAAATTCTTGTATCTACTTTATTCACCACTCATTTCAAAAATGGATTAATTTTACATTCGAAATTTATAAAGATTGTTTTTAAAGAAGAAGAAGAAGAGAGTTAAAATGCTTTGAATAAAATAGATTCATTTTAAAATTTTAGATCTATTTATTTAAAAAATAGATTCAATTTAAATTCGAAATTTCTAGAAAATACTTTTAAAGAAGAAGAAGAAGAGGAGAGTTAAAATATTTTGTAATGAAAAAAATATTGAAAATGGATTACGTGTAATTTTAAATTCGAAATTTATAAAGATTATTTTTAAAAAAGAAGAAGAAAGATAGTTAAAATGTTTTGAATAAAATATTCAATTTTCATTCATTTTAAAATTCTATATTTATTAATTTGAAAAATATATTAAATTTAAATTCGAAATTTATATAAAATTTTTATAAAAAGAAGAAGAAAGATAATGAAAATTTTTAAATTGGCAAATTTGTTTGGAAAAAAATTTATTTATTAAATGGAAATAGTTTTGAAATCCCCAAATCCCGGCACATTTAAATGCTACGAAATTCAATGCCATAGTGCGCGTGCAATTTGTAGGAGGGAAGAGTGTCGCGTTTATCTCACGACTTCATAAACACCATTGTTCCTTCTTCTTTTATGCTCTTTCACATTTGTCCGTAATTGTCGTGGAAAACGCATAATATGCACGCCGGCAACATAATAATTTGTTTCCCCGCATATCTACTTACAAAGGTACAAACATAAACGACCATTCCATTGCCTCATCAAGCCACTGTGCTACGTTCTTGTGCCTGACTGCGTATCCCCATGTGTGTCTGTGTTCGTGTGTGGAAGTTGCATTTATGACACGTAAAAAGCTGTGACCAACTTTGAAAGAATGCCAACTCATTGCCCCGTCAAATGCGTTGCAAGCGCTCAAGTTCCTCTCCATTCTTCGGATCGTACGCAAGCGAACACAAACATGAAACGCGCAGCATTCAAGTTTGCTTGAGAAAAGCATCTGTACTGTTGTCGTAACGGAAGTGAGATGTGATTCCTCGCCTACTGAAGCACTTCTTCATTCGTCGCATTACCACTAAGTAGTAACCTTATGAGCTCAATAATTTATGTCGCTGAATAGCTGAATTGCTGGGGTCATGTCAGAATTAGAGCTAATGAATTTACACGGCTTGATGTAGCGCAGAGTAGCTCGTAAAGAGCAAAACGCATTATACATAAATGACGTTAGTTTTGCGCATAACGGTTGGCTTAATTTTAAAGTAAGATTGCGATGATGGCAATGCAATGATAAGTAAAGTTGGCCTCGATAGTGCAGCGGGTAGCGCGCTGGAGTTGGACCAGAGGCCCTATGTTCGATTCCTAGCTCGAGGTGGTGAAACACTCGTCTACTCGTTTATTGCTATCCACATGAATGAGATGAGAATGACAGGAATCGCAGAATCGCTCTTGGCAAAACCTACAATTCAAATTCAAATTCACTTCTCTGGAAGTCATAGGTCGTCAAAAAGGCTCTACTGTCCGAATTTTTGATCTGTTCCACCTGCTGTTGACAGCATCTACATAATTCTAGTAAAATTCATATTCTCAAAGCTTTCTTCGGTTGGTCGACTGTAGAATTCGTAGGCTAATATATAACTCCTTATTACTAACGCCAGTCGATTCGATTAAAGTCGCTTCTGAGGAATTTTAATTGCAGTTTTAGGAAAAAATCCATACAACTTTTTATCTTAAAATGCTGTGGCCAAATTATTCTACGTTCAATCTTTTACCGAAAAAAGTCGCTGAAAAAATATTCGTTCGGGCGCTAATGGGTTAAAACGGCTACGCCGTAGCTTCAATATTAGCTCACAGGAAGCTAAGATGGAACGGGGTTTCATTCAATTAACTCGTTTTTTAATTATTTAGCCACTCATTATTCTTCCACATATTTAATCAATTAATCAATTTTTTATGAAATTTTTTTGTTATGCTTTCTTGACTCTCTGCCCCCTTGGAATGAATGTGTGATGCATCAAATTACAAATCGCCCAGCAAAAAGTGCATCGCAACTTGGACGCGGTCATCACCTCTGATGGCTATTGATTTGACTTAAGTTGAGTCTGTTGAGTTGACTTATTTCGATCGAATACTTACTTCAATATAAATTAACCCAACACTAGAAAGTAATTAATTTCGTCAAATCTATAAATATCCATCACATCTCCATTATTACTTTTTTTTGATTTCATGCATCACACGCAATTATAATTTGAGAACTTTTTTGAAGCTTGCCATTTCTGAAAACTTAACTAGCTTCCTTAAGTCATTATCTAATTTCACTTTTTTTGGCAACGAGCGCACAAATTGGTAACCCCCCTCTCCCAAATTTTATTGCGCAATTTTTCAGTCGATGAGTCAAACTGTCAAAGTCGACTTTGCTCAGCTCAGAGTCGAGTCAAAGTTGAAGCGCTAACCGCTACTTAATTGACGCTTACGTTCTGCTCACAAGTTTGCTTTTGTCTCTGCTGCTGCCGTTTACCGTTTAATGGCAAATTGTATTGCATTGCCACATTCGTCGGCAGCTCGGAGTGAGTGATCACCCAAGATGCCAACAATGAAATGCGCAAAATTGAAAGCTGTCAATTACGGCCAACTGCAGTTCGCAGACAAAGTTAATTTGAAATTATTAGCGAATTTGCATAATTGATGATGGAGCGGTCGCCGTAAAAAGCGTTTGCGATGCGGCAAAGGAAAACTTTGGACAGCGCATAGCGTGTGCACGCGAAACTGACCGAAATCAAGTGAAGAGAGAAAACGAAAGGAAGCAACGTGCTTTGGCAAACGATTGTTGTGGCGGCAGAGGCTGCAATTGCGTCTCATATGGCGCACGTTATTGGTCGTGTGGTGGTGGCGGCGGCACTGGGGCCGAATTCGCATCATTACGGTGGCAACGACAGTAATGCCAACAGCAGCAGCAGCAGCAGCAGCCGTCGCCGTAACGACAGCCATAAGTGCCAAAAAAGTGAAAGTTCATTTATCGGCGCAAAACAGAAAACTTAAGAAACAAACTTGAGCCAAACAAGTATCGGCCGAGTGTGGGTGCCGATGTCGGCGTTGCGCGGCTGTGTCGGTGTCGGTGGTGGTGTTTGGTTTTGGTTTTGCACGCAAAGTTTGCGCTGCCAATTGATTGGCACTGCCGCTGAACTTTTGCTGCCAACGAAATATTTCATAATTAGGCTGAATTTATTAATAATTTCAAGCATGCAAAGCGTGAGTTTACGCTGCGTGCAATGAAATAGTTTGTAGATTTTATTTGAAGTGAGAAAATGTGCTGTAATAGCTGTAAAGGCTACAGTGGTTGATTTAGGCTGAGATTTTGGAGGACGGATTCATTGGACAGATAGATGTGAGCTCAAACGGCGGTCAACCGGCAGTGATAAAAATAAATCTAAAGTTATTTTAATAGAGAAGAACTAAGCAGAAATAGTTTTGTATTTGTATTTATTGCTACTACATCTCCTAATTTTTGTTTTGTAAAGTTGTAATGTATTTTTACTTAACTGACCCAACAGTGCATTCATAAACCTCCTCAACATATTTGAAATCAAGAAACCAAAAAAACCTCACCGCAAGGTCATCCGTGTAAATTTAAAGCAATTGAAACAGTTTTGAAACAGTTATTTCGGGTTAAAAGTCATAAATTTTCATCTGAATATATAAAAAAAATGCAAATAATTTAAGTTTCGGTCTCAAGCATATGAAAACGGCTTAAGCTTAGACTTCAAATGTCCAAAAGCCACATCAAACACTTCTTAAAACTGTCATTATCATTGCAAATAGTGGATATTGGATTCTGTACCGTAAAGTTAATGGGTTAATTTTTATTATTTTTAATATTTCATAAAAAACATAACGACTTAATGCCTTTGAATGCAAAGAAAATGATGCTAAGGAAGCCGAATAGGAGCACTTTCTTTGCTCCTGTTCGGCCTTCTCAAGACAACGACTTACTCACTTAGGGACCTCGTTTTTTCAGAGTTGGAAGAGGTTCTCAAGCATGACATTAAGTCTCTGCTGCACGTCATTAGTAATACCTACAATCTTACCGATCTATCTTAGGTCAATCCGCAACACTAAAGGACTCTAACTGGTATCGCTAGGGACCCAACAAAGTCTCTGTGTGGTCAATTTGGCCAGCCAGCTTAACTTACCTAACCTAACTTAATGTATTTGAAGTTGAAAAAGTTCTTGTTTCTATTTTTCGAAGAAAACTGATTAGCAGAAAACATGTTGGAACTCATTCAGACCTGCGCAGTTTATATCAAAGAGAATAAGCATTAATTTGGCATAATTGCTAAACGAAAATAATTTTATTGTTATCTCTTGTTTTCGGCAAAGAATCTCGTAGAGTTCTATTCTTTGCTGGAACTCTTTCAGACCTGTGCAGATTTTTTTTTAAGTTTCGGCAGCGTTATGATTAGAAAACATTAAATATATCATTTTAAAAGAACATTTTCCCTAATAAACAACATTTTTCATTTTTTATGTATTTTCAAAACTTCAAAAAACTACACTTCACGTTTATTAGGAATAATTAATATAGAATATAACTGAATGATCTAAAATATTTCAATGTATAATTTCCTTCCTTCCAGTACTAAAACACACACCCACGCACGAACTAAAAGGTTTAAGAAACTAGCAACGAGCTGTGTCTTCAAAGCCTAAATCAATAAAATTGTTTTTCAAGTTTACAAACATTTCCAAATCCATTTAAATATGCGAAACGTTTATCTACTTTCGCCATTGTTTCTATGAAATGATAACAACAACAACACTAACACACAACCCACATACGCCGCAATACTTGAAATAATTGCATTCAAAGGTTAAATTTGGCATAACCTCCAAAAATGCGCGCGCTAACACACGCACACTTGCACACAAGCCATACATACATACACACACACTTATGGCCAAAATAGCTGCGTCAAGCCAAGAAACAATTTGCAAAGAAAGCGCACTAACGAGCCAGTCATGTTGGGCAGCAATAAGTTCCGGGTTCAAGCTCGCATGAAGCAACCAAACCAAACATATCCAAAACAAATTCCGCTGCTCATTAAGTGAACAATTTGTATGCGTGAAAGTAAATAGTCGTATGTAGCTGGTCGACGGCACCTGAAATTCAATTTCGCTTATGCCACACAACTGCAGTTGCGTGAGCGCGAACTTGCCCAGTGCCGAAGCGTGACTAAGCGCCGGCGGCTTCCTCGAGCAGATTTCCGCAAGTGTCCGACCTGCCAATGCGTTGTGTTCTGCGACGCATTTAGTACGTTCTGCCCACTCAACCACTGGCCGTCGTTTGCACGTGCAAGCGAAACGAACCGAAATTGTCCGATATCGCAAATGGCTCCAAATCGAACCAGTTCGCGTCAATGCACAACTTTGCAGCGGTTGCATTTGCGGCTCCAGCTGTGGCTGCCCGCTGTTTTGGTTGTAATTTTTTTTTTTGAGAACAACACCTGCTCGTGTTAACACAATAAATTCCATTTCTTTATCTCCACGATTCGGAAATGTTTGAATGTTTGAATGTACAGGCTGCGTGAAAAGTTTCGAGCCATGTCAGGGAACCTTTAGAAACATAAAATTCTAATGTGCAGAGAATTTTGCAAATATTTCAAAGTTTGATGCTCAATATTTGGTAAACTTTAGTACTTTTGTTCAAGTTGGTTCGAGTCCAAGATGAAGTTATTCAATTCTGTGATATCACAATGAAACTGATTGACCTAAGTGGGTTTTTAAGAGCTGCCACTTCTTTATAACAACTCACCTACCTTCTCTACGACTTCTCTGTATATGAATAAAGGTTTGAAATTTTTGGTAGGTATTTAATAGGTATTGAAGATATTAAAGTAACTGTAAAAGACTGTAGAAGAACAAACAGTCAGTTAGAAAGGTTATGCATTCTGATTTTTAGATCATTAACTCATTAAGTTATCTTAAGAAAAGTGAGAAAATTAAATCAAATTACTTACGATAAAATCTTTTTGTGGTAGTTACATGGAAGAATTCATGACAAAGCACAAAAATTAATTTTCATAAAGCTTGTTTCACAACAAGTACAGTCGTGTCTGGGTATAGTGAACACCCTATATAGTGAACACCTCGATATAGTGAACACCCAAATTTTTACATGAAGTGCTTTAAATAGTGAACAATCGAAAACCTCTAAATAGTGAACAAAATTTGGAAAGCAATTTCAAACAAAAAGTAACAAAAAACCCAAGAAGGAATCAAAAATGAAAGGGGGTATTCCCCTAATTGGTATTTTTACTGTTGATTGTTGCAAAATCAGCTGTTTCTTGACCTTAGTGGTTACGTTTTTTGTCGAGTGCAAACCCATTGTGGTTGAAAGTGGGCTTTTTATGTGTATTCAAAAGTTTTTGAGCAAATAAAACGAGTTTTTGAACCAAAATGTTAACATTGATATAGTAAACAACATTAAGGGGGGCACTCCATGAGACACTCAAAAAAATTACCAATTTTCTTTATTTTACTGTACAAAAAAAGAAAGAGACAGGAACAATCCGTTTGGAACATCTGCAGGTATTAGTTAGAAGTTCAAAAAAAAAAGTTATACATTTAAGTTTAAAAAAAGACTTCTTCCCGTCCACACGATGCCGTCCGAAGTTAAAGTCTGAAACATATAAATTATATATCAAATTAATCAGCAGGCTTGTCGCAAGTGCGTGAACCTCAAAAACTATAAAAATTTTCAAAATTTAGCAACAAAATATAAACTACAAAAGAGTTAGTTTTTTCTTACTTTTCTTTATTAAAAAAACAGTAAACAATAGATTTCAGAGGTTCATGAACTTCTCTGTTCAATATCCTACAAAACGAG
This sequence comes from Melieria omissa, assembly GCA_963971225.1. Classification (NCBI taxonomy): domain Eukaryota; kingdom Metazoa; phylum Arthropoda; class Insecta; order Diptera; family Ulidiidae; genus Melieria; species Melieria omissa. The sequence continues at coordinate 105,449,086 of OZ020268.1, read as the reverse complement.
TATATATTCGTGTAGATCGGTTCAGTAGTTTTTTATCATATGGACGGACTACAAACACGTGTTTATGAGGAAACGCGTTCCAAAGTTATTCGGAACACCTGGTGTGGCTGAGCGCGCGTCAATGAAAGAACTGTGTCTCCGAAAGTTTTCAGAGTTCGACTTTGAAACTTTGCAATAATATTCTCGGATAATATATCTTTCGATTAAAGCAAAAAAATCGATTTTTTGAAACCATTTCATGGAGTGCCCCCCTTAATACTGTGAACATCCTTGCAATAATTAGTTCACTATATCCAGACACGACTGTAATTCGATAAACAAAATCCAACGAATTCAAACACGAATAGTTTTAAGTAACAACAAATTTTTAAGACCGATTAACTTTTAACGCTTCGCAAGTCTCAACATGTTTTTTAGTAGTAAACAATTTTCATGAGGTAAAAAAGATAACTACACTTACAGAAATGGAAGTTTCCAGAAGTTTCGTAATCTAAATAAGGAGTAATTGTTATCCTCCCTTCGAAATGATCACTGAACTGATCACTAAACTGGTCACTATAAATAATCTCGAACCACTGGGTTCTTGGTTCAAGACGGAACAAATTTCAGATAGCTCCATGTGCTAAAAATTAATTAATTAAAATTATGTGCTTAATAAAGAAGGCCATTTCATACCCTTTCTGATTATTGGAAATTTCCTTCTCGAAAAAAATTTAACCAGCAACAAAAAACATCCATTCACGTTCTTTGTGGCTGTTTTGCGTTTAGCAGAAATATATTTCTCTATTCACGTTCTCTATGGGGGTTTTTTGCATTCAGCAAAAAGAGATTTATCCGCATACAAGCAACGACTACGACCCCATAGAAGAAATCTGAGACTTATAAATGCGTTAGTAAAACCAATCAAAATCTCAAATTGAATAGTGAAAACCGGAAACTTATCAAAAAGATTCCATTGTTCGAGTTAGAGGATCTTTTTGATCGACTTCCAGTACTACGATGACATTATAGAATTGAGCTTTAAAATGTATGTACCATGGACTGTGTTAACCACATCATCATGAATTTATTTTGACTAAAACTTTCAAACCCAAACCACAAATAATCCTGTTTTCATAACCAGACTGGAAACTTTTCAACCAACCTGTTCATGAATACATATAAACATGTGTGAATTTTCAAGTCAAAGCGAAATGTTCTGGCAATTTTTGCTGTCTGCCTCTTCCCGCTGACCAGCTTAGCCTTAAATTCGATTCAAAACTTTTGCTGCGCTTTGCTTAACGTTCAGCAGAACCGGTAATGGCCGACGGCGGTTGACAGGAAAAGGCCGGTCGCGCACCGATATAACGGCATCTCCTTCTGCGTTGTTGTTCCCACGCGAGGTGCGCTCGGAATTTCATTGGCTTCGCATTGGCAGCGCCAAGAAAGGTTCAACAGCTGCTTTCTGGGTCGCAAGTGCAATGAAATGAATTATTTATTGCATTAAGAACTGCAAACAGCAGGTCGATTTTGCAGCCATTCGAACATATATTCGAAATCAAAATTGTGTTTGTTTTGGCTTTTGTATTGGTTTTTTGCATTCGTTCATTCCATTTAATTCGTCCACATTTAATTGCGGTAAGTTAGCATCGTTTGTTGTCACGGAACTGGCAGCTGCAGTTTGAACAGCGAAAATGGTTTGTTGTGCTCCAATATTTTCTTCAGCAATGCTTTGGCTGTGTTTTCTGTGTTTTTTTATTGTCGAAGGTTGCAAGATTATTGCAACCAACACAAAAACACTGTTGGAATGCATTCTCGAAGCCGTTTGGATGAACAAAACTTCATGTTATTGTTTGTTATATTCAGTTGATATTCAGTTGAAGTTTAGAAACGATGTTTGAAAAACACCAACGAAATATGTTTCGCAATCTTTCCGTCCCAAAAATAGTTTTACAAAAGCAGCTGTTCATGTGATAAGGCATTTCATTTCATTCATTTCATTCCCTGACACCTCACAGGGAGAGGTGTCAGGGAATTCGCTTTGGAATGCTGCATTGTTGATAATGAAATACAGACTGTGTTGAAATCGAAAGTTTTGCTCAAGTGAAGCACAATTCTACGAGTTACAGAACCACATAAGTCAATCTTTGTTGGGTTTCGGGACAAACCGGAGTGAGAGGCAAAGAAATAGCAAACAAGAAAGAAAATAAACAATGTCTGTCTAGAAGATGAATATTACCAGAATGATCTGCAAGTATATTGGAAGCAAATGGTGAAACAGAACCGACTACAGCTACCGCTGAGCTCTGTGGCCTTTTTTGTTTGTAGGATGACAGCTCAATTTGTACTTTGGGCATCACAATGGTCCTCGGAGGCATCCGTACTAGTCGAGCATTCTTTTAATTTATACATTTCCTTCAAAAATCTCTTAACATGCCTTTGTTTTCTCTCTTTCGTGGACAGTAAAGGTCTATGACAATACTTTCCTCTCTCCAAAATCTGTCTTCATTAGAGAGAAAATATGAAAACATTTTCCATTCAGCTGCTTATTTGAGTTGTGTAGAGATTGATTTCTAAAACTACTTGCTGGGTTATGGAACAGTCTCAAAAGGCTGAACTTATGACTTTGACGTTTGAATTCGTAAACATTGCAATTAAGATTATCTGAAAATTGATTTCATTCCCTTAATTGAAAATTGAGAAATAGACAACTTCAACTGCTGTAAAGAAAAATGTACTCTGTGACTCTCTATCCATCAATGCGCCACTACCTCGAAATGTGCCTCAGCATTCGCAACATTCGCCACATGGGAGTTCTTGCCAAATCCCTAAAATTCTCTGCCTTCGGCGAACCATCCGATGTGCTAAAGATTTCATGCGACAGGCTGCCGAAGCCAAAAGACAACCAAGTTCTGGTGAAAATACTGGCAGCGCCCATCAATCCATCGGACATCAACACCATCCAGGGAAAATATCCCGTCAAACCCAAGTTTCCTGCCACCGCCGGCAACGAGTGCGTCGCCGAAGTGCTTTGTGTGGGCGACAAGGTGTCGAAACTGTGTCCCGGACAGCGTGTTGTGCCCTCTGAACCGGGCCTGGGCACATGGGCCACGCATGCGCTCTACACGGAAAACCAACTGCTGTACATTTCGGATAAAATTGATCTGGCAGCAGCCGCAACCATCACCGTCAACCCGTGCACTGCTTACCGCATGCTAAAGGACTTTGTGCCGCCCAAGGAGGGCGCTTGCATCATACAAAACGGCGCCAATAGCGCTGTGGGCGAAGCAGTACACCAGCTGTGCAAGGCATGGAAGCTGAAATCGGTGGGTGTGGTGCGCTGTCGGCCCGAAATCGATGAACTCAAAGGACGCCTAAAGTGCTTGGGCGCCACTGAAATTCTCACCGAGGAGGAGGTGGCCAAGACGACACTGTTCAAGGATGGCTGTGTGCCCAAGCCGCGGCTGGCATTGAATTGCGTTGGTGGCCAAAGTGCCAGCGACATTGCGCGCCATCTGGACAACAAAGGCATTATTGTCACCTACGGCGGAATGTCGCGAAAGCCGGTTAGTGCTGCAACACCGGCGCTAATTTTCAAGGACATTGCCTATCGAGGCTTCTGGGTGACGCGTTGGTCGCACGAGAATGCCAATTCGCCAGAGCGCAAGAAAATGTTTGCGGAGCTTTGCGATTTGATGGAGAAGGGAGAATTTGAAGCGCCGCCACACGAAATGGTGCCTATGGAAAAATTTAAGAATGCGGTCTCAGCAGCACTGAGCGTTAAAGGATTTGCGGGCAAGAAGTACCTGCTGGATTTTCGGTGTTTCAGTGCTTGAAAGGAATGGAACGATTAACTGATGGCTCATTGCTTGCATTAATGCAGGTTTTGCAATTTGCTGTGACATTTGATTTTTGTGTTTCTATGGAAAAGTTTTATACAATTTTGATACAAATTGAACTTTTCAAATGGAAATTCAGTCTAGGAACAGCAAATTGTATTATTTATAATAATAAAACAAACTAAATAAAAGAACTCGTATCGGGTTATCTTAAACTTCTTAGACATTTCTGAGATGCAACATTTTTTAATGCAGGAGGTAGAAACCTTTATAGATATTAATGAACCCATATAGAACCTGGGGGTCGTTCTTGTCGTTTGGATGAGTTGGCGATGTGACTCACAAAATGAACTCTTTTCATGCCCATTAATTAGGTATTTAGTCATCCGGGGTGGTCTACTGTAGTCATCCATTTTCTTGCTAATAAGCATGTCATGCACTATTTCAAGTACACTTCATCTTTTAACTATCGATGAGCCTATAATGGTCTCAGAGATAACATCATTCTACCAACCAGGGACGTACTTAAGAGTCCAATGCTGACTAGTTCCTAGATAGACCGTTTGGCAGCTTTATTTTGTCCTCTTACCAACATCAGAGTTACCTTGATACCACTGGTACATCTGTTGAGTTTTTGGATACTTTCAGGAATCAGTCAAAGTTTATTATTGGTTGCATGCATTTAATCGTCACATAATATGACATTATCCAAAAGTTGATCCTAAATTAAATGATCCAAGGGTCTATGATAAGTAGACCCATACATATCCTGCAAGATGTAGAGTTTTAATTTCTTCTAAAAAGATCTCGGCTAAGTTCTGTCATTACTACATACTGGACGTTTTAGACGCCATGAAAAATTCCATGTTTGAAAAGGTCTCTTATCCTTCTTTTATTTCACATACGTAGATTAATAGATAGTCGTGGGTATTTTGAGATGAGTTCACTTGGGTCTTATGTTAAGAGACATAATTTGAGATTCTAATTTAGGTTATAGAATTGGGATTGCACTTTCACACTGTTGGGTTCATTGTAAAGTCCTTCGATTTGAGTGTTGGTATTCGTCTCCTTCTCTTGGGCTCCCTGCAAATCCAAACTAAATTATTTTATATTTGTGTGGGCAAGAATTATATCCATCAGCTACATATATCTGCAACTCTATCAAACGGCAAGGAGTCTGAAGTCTAAAAACGCTAAGTAGGCTGTAAATAGTGAATGGAATATATTTCGTACACGCACAACAAAAGTGACACAACTCAACATTTTTGATTTTTCAGGAAACACAAAAAACTGTTTTTGAGCTAAATAGACATTTTTTTTCAGTAGAAAATCCTTACAGATTATGTTTTATGATAAGTTGCAAGAATTTTTTTTTATTTCACACTAGAAAATCCAAAATTTTGAGTTGTGACTGTTTTCATGATATTTTAATTCAGTAATTTAGGAATTATTTCAAGTTATGTCACTCTTTCTGAATTTAATAATTATAAATGACAGTCAAAAAGTTGAAAGAAAAATTTGAAAATTCATAATTAATTTTATTATTAAAAATATATACAGTGGGCGACAAAAGTCTACGTACGATGTCTATTTCTGCTATCTGAGAAGTCCAAAAGCAATAAGAAAAAAGTAATGACGCAGTTTTGTTTTAAATCTTTTTTTATTAATACACAACAAAACTTGAGGTCCTTCATTTAAAACTGAACAAATTATTCACAAAAAACGAAAAAAATGCAATGACAAAAGTCTACGTACGTCACGCATTTCATGCTTTATGTTATTGTGTCTTGCTAGATAATAACGGGAAAGTACCGTTATCTATATTTTGCGTTTGCGCTTGGTAGCAGACACTTCATTGATTGTATTTAGTTGTTTTTCAAAAGTGCGTGGTTACGAAAATTGCTCCTTGAAAATAAATATCAACTTATCTGCGAAACTAAGTCATTAAATACAGACATGAATATCAAAATTATTAAATTTAACTAAATCAACAGTTCAATCCATCTTTCATAACTACAAAAATAACAAAAGTGTTGAAAATAAACCGCGCAGTGGTCGTCCAAGGAAGCTGAATCGCCGAGATATATCATTCATTTTGAAAGAAGTTAATCAGAATCCGAAAGCGGAAGCCACTAAGTTGACCGCAGAGTTAGCAACGAGATCGGATACGACTGTGCATCCAAGAACAGTTCAAAGAGCTTTGAATAATAATGGTTTCCACAGAAGAACTCTACGCAAGAAACTGTTTATAAGTGAAAAGAACCGCAAACTTCGTTTGAAATTTGACTCGAAACACTTAGTTCCTACTGTCAAGCATGGTGGTGGGCATGTGATGGTTTGGGGTGCTGTCGCTGCATCTGGAGTAGGGAATTTGGTGTTTGTGAGGGGTAATACTGATACTGATCAGTACAAATCCATTTTGGGTTTGGACTTCTCAGATAGCAGAAAGGGGCGCCGTACGTAGACTGTTGTCGCCCACTGTACAAAAATTGTCAGAATTTTGCTTAAAATTAACTTTAACAAAAATTTATTTCGTCAAAAGTGACGCAATTTGAGTTGGGACCCTTTTGCATTGAGCTGCAGCGATCAAATAGCATCAAACTTCTGACATGAAGAGAGACCTAACTGTATTTTTGTAACAGATAACAACAACAAAATATACTGAGCTTTTGCTGATTGGTAGATTTATGCATTGTGCACAGTATTAACACATAAACCCGAAAATGAAAAATTTTAAGTTGTGTCACTTTTGTAGTGCGTGTGCGATTTCTTCAAGTGACTCCTCCTAGAGTGTGCGGGAAAAATGCATCGAAAAAGAGTACATTTTCTTTCTTTTTTGTCTTCTTAAAAAGTATTCCCAGCCAGTCCACTGTCTGATAGGTATTGATGATCAATCAGACAGTGGACCTTCTAAACACCAATCATACTTTTTCGTACACGTACACTTGACATGATTTTCATGTGCAGTGAGTCACGCTGCCATTATAAATTAATTTGATATCTCAATTGACGTGTAAATTGTAGACTGTAATTCGTCTATTACCATTTTGGTTCGTTGATGATGAGAAACTTTTCGGCAACTTGTGTCTTTTACCTACCTGCGGCGACTTTCCTGCTGCAGAGGTTAATTTCACTGACATTGAATTTATCGGCGTTATACAACGCAACACATATACATACATTCATACGTAGGAATGACTGGTCGCAGCCAAAGCCAAGCTAGGCCAGCTCAAGCTTCGCTACGCCAAGCCAAGTCAAGCCGCTGTAGGCCAACGCGCAGAGTGCGCGATACGCTTTGTAGAGCGCACCAAGCCGCAACTTAACATGTGGTGATGAATTGTAATTATGTCGTTTACTGGGCGTGTTGGCGATTTTGTTGGCATCTGCGACGTTTAGCATAATGCTTAGCGAACCAAGTCCAGGCGGCGCGCGAGTGAGAAAGCGAGAGCTGGGCCGCATTTGTATGCGTTTGTCGGCGGCGGCGCTGAAACGGTCGCCAGCTTACATAACGATTTGATAATGTTAATTGAATAAATTAAACAATTACGTCGACGAGTTAAGACAATATTTACCGTATGCGAGTTCAATGAACAGCGGCCACAGCCAACACTTGTGCACCACAATTCGCCATTCGATATTTACAACTTTACTTTTTTATAACAGCATTTTTTTTTAGTGACAATGTAAACAAAGTAAAACTAATGCAAACAAGTGCTTGCAAACAATTTCAATAGTTTTCAAAAAAATTTAAATAAAAATTGTAAGATCGACAACGAAAAATCGAAAAATCGCGCAACACACCGCTCAGGTGATTTGCCTAATTCATTGGAATTATCTCGCTGCAGCGAAATAAGTGCAGAAAAAGCTCGTACAATGATAAAATGCCATGTTGCGTTGTTTAGCGATATCAAAGTGGCGGATAAAAACTCTCGCACACTTTAAATTGGCGTGGTAAAGTAATTGAGTCGCATAATAGATTGTAACACTAACGACCAACGCAACAACAACAACAACGAAAATAATCAACAGCGACAAGCGGCAGCAACAACTAGCAGCAATCGGTAGCAGGCAGGCAAACCAACAAAATGATAGTGAAAATGGATCCAGACGAATTGATTACGTTGCGGGTGCAGTATCTGGTCGATACCGATCCGCTCAATTGCACGGCCATGTATCCGATGCCGTCGCGTGCGCCGACGTACGCCTTCGCCAGCACAATGCCGCTGGCGACACATTTAGGAACAATACTGCGTCTGCTGGGAGCACCACAGCGGGTGAGCACATATCCACATATATACATAAATTTATCTAAATGCACATACATACATATTTATTACACAACAAAACCGCTTGTAGATTAAGCGCGATTTGTTTGGTCGGTAGTTAGGTGGTTTGTTTGGCAGTCACCTGAAACTGAACAGATTGCAGAGATAATACTTAAGTAAGACAGCGGACAGTCGAAGAACACATACTACATAGATATATCTATATGCTGTCTTACAAGTGCAAAATTAAAGCAGATAAAACTCGAGTGCAACCACACAAGTAGTATGAATTTTCAAATATGCGGAAAAGATATTCAAGCTTCAAATTGGTTTCACAGCAAAGGCTGTCGGGGTCAGATGAGGTATGGAAAATACAAATAAGTAAATGTTTTGCAAAGTGAGTGAATAGCACAACCCTGTTCTACATTTCAGTTATTCTTGACCGACTAATAGTATTTATAATCCAACGTATAGTACACTTCGTTTGCACTTCTTTCTTCCCTCCAATTCTACATGATTCGCATGATTCGTATTATTAGTTATTTCATTTCTTATATTTTACTTTACGTACTAAAACTACGGACACATATATAGATAAATAGATAGATAGATGTTATTGGTTGTTGTAATGCACTGAGACCAGTAATGATCTATTATGCCGCCCCCCCCCTACCACTAACAGTTAAAGAACATCATCTACACCCACCGACCTAATGAAATTTAGTGCCTTTCCGAGTATTCAGGAGTGTGATGTTCTCTTCTTCGAGCCAATGCTGGCCAAGGTATCGGCTCCTGCTGCGACATACTGCATTGCAGTGCAGTATGAATATGTTCAGGGGTCTGAGACATTCTTCACTCTATTATGACTATATATTAGCCCCACTCCTTGTGAAAGGGGATCAAGTCTGTTATGCTTTTATCCGGTCGCACAGTGATTCGTTCCATAGAGAAAATTCCAAAAATGTATGGTCTCAGAATCTAACAATTTTGATGTCATTTGAAAGGTAAAACTCCAACTTAGAAAACCCAAAAAAAATCTGTACAACAAATTAATTAGTGTCTGTGCAAAAGAGGCTCAAAGTTAAAACTGTTTTTTCCATTCCATCTATGTTGTTTCTATACGTTGTTTATGAAATATTCACCAGATTGATCCCAGGCGCTTTCGCCGCCATTTAGAATAAAACTCACAGTACAAAAATTTGTTTTCATATCTCAGAATGTATTCAGTAAACTCTCTGAAGATAAATTTGCTAATATTTTCCGTAATTGCAAAAATAAATCGTTAAAGCTGGGCCTTGTTTCGGTCGTTGTATTTCGAAGAGACTCCTTTTAAATGGGAGATGACTAAAAACTTAAGCTCGTTCTTCGGCTTCGATCTGATTGAACTACTTACTACTACTACTGATTGAACCTTTATGTGTGTGATGGAGTACCCGGGTACCCAAATTACTTTTATATCGAATCATAAAATATACTTTTACATTACTGAGAGCTTAAAACTAAGTAGAAACGGCAAAAATTCGTACATTGCGAACAAAAAGTTAGAAATTTTCATACAATTTGTACTGGGGTACCCGAGTACCTCATCACACGTGAAGAGTTTTTTCAGCTCCACACTGGGGTTAAATATATTTCAGCTTTTTATTTGTGCAAAGCATTGCCTTGGTTCTAAAATAATACAAAGGTTACGATCTTTTTTAACAATTTCCTTAACATAAAATTACAACTACTTCAACAAAAACTTTGCTGGCAGATTGACTACGTTCTGCCTTTTTTTCTCTACCTAAACATTTGATTTTCAGATTAGAGATTTTCAGTGTTATTCTGCCATACTCAGAGTTCCACAAGCCTTGTCAAAGTTAACAAAAAATCAGCCGATTCTAACAATTTAAGTGTAAAGACACAACGTCGAAAAAGATTGTTAGATATTATAATTTTCAATCAAACAGTGATTGTGAGTACCATTGTAATTTATAATCGACAATCAACAATTGTATCAAGTCATCTTTAACTCAGACAAAAAATCATGCATTAAAGTTATTAATCGTGTGCCAACTGCGGAATTTAACTAATTATTCAGTAGTCGCAAACACACATCAACAATTTAATTCGCGTTAATTTGTGCATTTGGTTTTATTTAGAAAGAAAAACCAAAGCACAACTAAATCATGTCAGCGGCAAAAATAAACACACTCACACGCACAACAATCAAATTTGAGATTTCAAGGTTTCTGCTATCTGTTGTATTGGACGCGGCCGTATTTGACAATTTTGCACGAAATTTTGAACAAAGCGTTGACCAAATGTTCAGTAACTCATAAAAATGTCTTAAACGCATTTTTTTTATTGTGCATAATTAAGTCATTAAAACAAATTCAAACAACTAACTGGCAATCGAGCAAAAGTCGCACATGCGCATTCAGCTGTGCTCTGCTTTGCTCTGAGTGCGAATCACAATCGGAAGGGGAAGGGGCGAAACCATTGAGTTGAAGTGGAAAATCCCGTTTGCGCGGCCCACCATCGATGTGAGCGCTTTCAAGGTGTGAACAAGAAGCACACCGATGCTACAGATTTTCTCGGTCAAAAGCTGTAAAACTTGGCGATATTATTGCTTAGACAGATCTATGGGACTGAAACATAAATTACACATGTCAGCCAAAACTTTTGTAGTAATTTAAGTAATGTAATTGAAGCCGTTAATGACTTACAATAAATTGTTTTCTCTAAAAAAATCAAGTTTATTAAAAAAATAATTTAAAGACCGCCGTTGTAATTTAGTTGTTTAGTGCATTGAACTAACTTTCTTTGGACGGCTACACCCTCGGAAGAAAGTGGCAATCTCGAAGAATAAAACTGTTTATGAAAAAGTAGCTTACTTTTTCTTTGGAGCATGAAACTGTATTTAGGTCACTTCTAAATATTTGTATACAAAGCTATATACACAACACAGATACGTGTAGTTGCGTGACACGAAATCGTGGTTTCTTTATGCGTTTGTGGTATCAGTTATGTGTGATTTGAAGACAATTTGTGTAATTTTCATCAGTCCGATTGTCATTTTATTAGGGAAGATATCCAAGTTAGAAAATGACTTGCAGTAGAACTGTGTGATTTGTTACTTTAAGGTTCAGTTTCGCATATAAGAGACCAACTATAATGGCCAAGCTCTCTAGAAACTTTTGTCATTTACTCGATTCTCTGTAAATCTGAGCACAGTCTAAGTAGTCCAGCTGTCGCAATGCATTTGACTCCATCCATTCTACTCCGATTTCTCACCTTAGATTTTTCTTTTGCTCCTAAACTTTTGCACAACGTTCTTGAATCATATCTATACCGCTACTTCTGTAGCTGACTAACATTTGTTGAGATTGTCTAAGTCGAATAAATTTCTTATATCTACTCCGATAAAAACACCTTCTCATATTTTTGCATTGCATGATTTAACAAATGACTCAATTAGATACTAAACAACCGGTCACAAAATCTTCAAAACCTGAAACAGATTTGAATCCAGCACCTCATATCATCTCGTCTACTTAAAACATATTTATCAAAATATTAAAAACATAATCTGTGTTCCCAGTGTTTTCATTTAAATTCCAGATTTTCAGCAACCATCAACAATTTTTACCTTCACAGTTCGCTCAGACTCATTGCAAATGTTCACATTTATTTATTTGCATTCATTTATTAATGAAAAATGTAAATGTCCGGATGTGTTTGCCCATTCTGTCTTCACAACGTCGCCAACGTTCGCTGATCTGTGTGGCCGGCCGTCCGTTCCGTTCCGTTCCGCTGCCGGTCTTTCGGTTCTCGTTGTCGTTTTTGCAAATTGAGCAGCCAACATGACTTGGCGTGTCGTTGTGCGTGCGACATGACAAATTTTCGAAAATCATGTGAAATACGTTCGTTCATCACTCACCGGCCCCCGGGCATTTGACACACATACGCGCACAGCGGCCGGGGGCCGGGGGAGCCGCAAAAGCGGTCATCTACCTACATCTGTGTCGCATATGTGTAACAAATATTTTTGCAAATTAAACAATGTGTAATAATAAGAATAATAACTCCTCGGTGCAAATTTTATGCAGCTGAAGCTGAGGCACACTGAAACTATGGCAACAACAAAGCGGAAGACAAAGAAAACAAGCAGCAGTTGGCAGTAAGGATCCCGAAATGTGAAACTTCGAAATTGCGACTTTGTTTTAGAATATGTCGTGGCTAAAGCTTCGGAATGAAAGTTATTCAATACCTTTTAGTTTCGAAAATGAGAAGATTTGTTAAAGATTAAACTACAATCATTACTATTATGATCTAGAATCTTTCACTTTTCAAATTAAATTATTTTCTAAGATAGAAAGATTTTGGAGAATATGATTACATTTTTCGACACAGAAAGAATGCTTCTTAAAATAAACAAAAATCCAGGAACCTACTTTTATATACTTTTAGATATTTTCCTCTAAGTTTTACCAATTTTCATATTTTTTTATTTAAAAAATATTTTAAATTAAATGTGGAGTAAAGAAGCTTAGAAAATTTTGCGAAAATAGCAAAATCGAAAATACCCACAACGATTCTTAATCTATATTGAAAATTTTGGCAACTTCTCGCTAACCAAATTTTTTTGGCGATTTTTTTTTACTCAATAGACTAACAATCAAAAAACGTGTTTAAATTTTTTTGTGAAAAAGTTTCGACTTTGGACATGTTTTGCACACACACTAATTCATTTTTTAATTTTAACAAATTTTTTGTGGTTTTCTTAGTTGAAGTTTTACCTTTCAAATGACATAAAAATCGTTAAATTCTGAGACTATAAATGTTTTAAATTTTGTCTATGGAACAAATCACTGTGCAATGGTTTGAATGTTGTTGTTTGCAATTGGTCCATTGTTCTTAGTTTGTTGCCATCAAACAGCAACCAACCGATTCTGGAAGTTCGGAATTTTGAAAGAAAAACTGAAAGCTGCAGCTAATTTCTTTGATGCCAACTGTATTTAGCTTAATTTGGCACATCTTACATACACAACTGCCACCCAGCAAACTTCGCTGGAATTTTTTTCCGGTGCGGCCGCGCAGGTGTTAATCACTAAAGCACTAAGTTTGTGGTTGAAAATTTTCTTTTACGCCAATGCCTTGCAATTGAATTCAATTCAAATATAAATGTTCGAAAAGGCTATTAAAATTGTTTGCGTTTGATTAACCATCAAACCTCAAAGATAGATTTGCACGAGTCCGGCGGTGTGTGTGCGTGTATATCTGCACACGAGCACGTAAATAAATACAAAAAAGGTACACAAAATTATTGTTTGTTAATTTTGTGCAATCATTTTTTAGATCTTTTCACTTTTTGTTGACTTTTGCCGATTTTACAAATCGCCGAACAGTGGAAAGTTGTGCGCACTCGCATTGTCTTCGACAATTCATCGCCCGCAATTGGCCAATCAACGGCAAAGCAACGGCGAAAAAGGTGGATATTGGACCGGCGGCAGGCTGATGTCATAATTTACGGTGCTCGCTGTGCGCTCGCATTCGCACTGCGGCAGCCAACATATTATAATTACTTTGTTTTCTAATTTTATGTCAATAACAAGTTTCGTATGCGAATTCGCAAACCAGAAATAAACCCGATTAAATGTTGATTTTTGATTTGGTTTATTTGCGGTGCCGCATAGAAATTGTTGTATTTACGTGTGAAGATTTGGCTAGAAGAGTTGAATTTGTTTAGGATTCATTAGGAGTTTTGTACTATTCTTTCCGGTATTCAAGTTGAGTAGAAAATAGTTGACTGATATTGATGAAATGAGCTTTACATGTATTCGAATAATTATAATTAATCCTCCCCTCCGAGGAAAACGAGCTCAAAATGCGTTTTCTAGAACTTGGTTTAAAATTTATCTAATTTACTATCTACTTAGAACTACGACTTGTATTATTCTCCCCACTTTAAATTTTTAGTTTAACCTGGCAAGTTAAACTATTTCCTTATTGAAAAAAATAATTCTCTTTTGTCAAAAAAATTATCGTTTATTGTTTAAGAAACTTCACTGATTTTTAAATAAATATTTTTTTATCCCACACAAGTCCAGAAAATTCCATCTGCGACCTTATCACATAACATCGCTAATTTGCCAAATGGCTGCTACTTATTTGCTAAAGCAATATTGATAATGACGATGATGAACTTGAAAGAATAAATAAATATTTACAAAAGTACACGCACATACACATTATCGTTAAAGTAGGTACTTGTTTTTTTTTTGTGGTGAATGATGCTCACAGCCAATTTAAATAATCAGCGCAAAAAGATAAAATTGCTGACGTTGCCGCTTGTATAAACAGCCGAATGAGCTCCTCCTCTCGCCATTTCTGTCAGCCATATAAATATATGTATACTTATATACTGTTGTATAAAAAAACCCCCTGTCTCAGTTTGGTCAAAAATCTGCAGCCGCACTCAGAGGGCACACGACCGGCAGATTCGCTCCTTGCAATGGCATTTTCTAATTTAATGTTTCCTGCACACGCAGACCAGCCGGTCCGATTGTCCATTCAATGGCGATCGAGCGACAATTGTTTCACCGCCAATTCGCTGCGGCTCATAAGCCTTCGATGCAAATGCTCGCAGGCTGCCGGTTGTTTGTTAGAATTTATGGCAGTCTCACAAGATGTATGCATCCTTTGGGGCGATGCCTGCCGCAGCGGAAGAAGCAGCAGCTGCAGCGCACCAATGCCGTTTGGGGCCGTCCACTGCAGTGGCGATCCTAATTTGACGCTGCTGCCACCACAACAACACGCAAATTATTTAACAACACTGTAAAAGTTGGCTCAAAGTTGCTGTGGCTGGCCTGCGGTGCAGTGGAAATGGCAAATACCTCACTTGCTGTTTTTTCTCATAGTTGAATATGTTTTTTTATTGCGCACAGCTAAGCTGTTGATTTCGAATAGCAGCGTTCTTGGTGATCTTTTTACTTGACCTCTTACGAAATCGTAGATTACTTAGCTAGTGTTGGTAGATTAGTTAGCTCAGGTGGGTTTAAATCTTTCCTAGCAGAAACCTGAAATACGGGCTTTCGAGCATCACCACTTTGACCCGAACTCAACCTAACAAAACCTACCAAATTTCAGGAGATTTATTAACGTAAACAAAAATGGGACTTTTGAATAATCGATAATGTTTTTCCCAAGATTTTTTCTTATTCTAAAATCTAGATTTTCAAATATGTATTTTTTAACCCCGCAATTTTGTTCCTTTAAGTTCCTTTACCTCATTTTCCAGCATTTCAACATTAGCTAATCTCATCTTGATACCATAAACATTAGTAAATTTGGTATAACATTTTTTAATCGCATTGGATCCCACATCAGAGGGTCGTAGGTTCAAATGCCAACTCAATCAAAACCAAATAAAGCATATATTTCTTCTCAACGACTTTGCTCCCAGCTAAAAATGCCAAACTCTGAAATTAAAATCGTTTCGATTGCTTTTTATGCTCCAAGTATTCTATATTATTCAGTATCATAAAGCATTGGCAGTTGTGTTCCTGTTGTGTAATACATCATTTATGCAAATAGTACAAAATGTTAACAATAAAAGTAAAAATAATCAATTTCAAACCATCTGCACATACGTACAGATTCCCAAGTTGGTAATAGAAAAGACAGCGGCCTAAGTTGTAAACAAAGCTTTGACAACCCAATAGGAACAATAATTCGTATTCCAACCAAATAATCAGAATTACCATACACAATCTACGAACGAACCAGCGTCTATTATTATTAGACTAAATTACTGTTGCAAAACACAAACATATATTAACTTTTATTGCTGGAATATGGAAATTTATATTATATCATAATTCTATTTTGATATTCTAATCATCATTTCATGTCTCATAAAAATCATCAATGAATTGTTCAAGAAATCTTCTAACGAATTGATGTCAAATATGAAACAATGAAAATGGAAAACAAATAAGGGGCCGTTCACATATTACGTAACGCATTTTTCGACCTTTTTTGACCCCTCCCCCCCTGGTTGTAACACAACGTAACAAACCTCACTACCCCCCCCCTCTAATAACGTAACGCGGGGTTTTTTTTTTTATAATGGAAAGTGTATAATGTAGCCAGCAATATTTTTAATGTTATAACCATCCAAATACCGTAATTATGATTATAAGCGTAAATTTAAATGTTTTTCAATATAATCCGGGTACATTAAATACATAATTTTGAATGATCAATATATAAGGACTCTCTTTGAATAGTAATATCTGTGGCTTGCCGCCATAACAGAGAAAGTCACTTATGCCATAAGGTTCATTTTACATATTTTGATGAAATTTTGAACTTTATGGGATATGTGACTTTTTCTGTTATTGCGAGAAGCCACAGATGTATGTTATATAACTTTCAAATTTTTGTTCTTCTATAAGGTCAATAAATCAGTACGTCATTATATATACATTTATAAATGTTTATTCAGAAATAATGTTATGAATTATGGGTATGATGATTTTTGGGTATTTTTTCGACGTTACGTAACGCAGTCGATGACCCCCCCATCCCCGTCGTAACACTTCGTAACACACCTTTGAACCCCCCCCCCCCTAAGAGCGTTACGTAATATGTGAACGGCCCCTAAGTGTTATGTTACCATTCTGTGGTCTTCTGTGCCAATGTGAGAGAAAGCGAAATACAATTCATAAAGTTTTTTTTTTATTTTATTGTCATTAAAAGTGGGACACAGTATGCATGTTTGGAAGAATGTCATCCTAAATTATCCTAAGACCTTTGCTTAAACATCAATCATTTCTACGTTGGTTTATTTAAGTAAAAATGTTGGGAATCAGAAGTTATTGTAGCTAGTTTCTGTTATAAAATTTCAATGTTTAGATTTGTCTTGAAGGTCATAAAAGCCTGGCCACCTTTTTGTGGCTTTAACCCTGGAGAATGCATCGTTATTTTGACCCTGTATGAAAAAGTATGGTATTTGTTAGTCGATTCGACTAACCATGCTCTTCCTGTGTTAACACAAAATATGGTTTTAGGTTAGGTTAGGCTGGCTGACCCACGGGGGCTCACATAGACCAATTAGTGGTCCATAGTGGTACCAAGATTCTGGAGTTCCAGACCTATATGTAGTGTTTTCAGAACGTTTTGGCAAATCTAAGTAAGTCGCCGCTTTTTTGCTTCACAATTCTTTCCAAGGAAGGAAACGACACGGATCCAAGGCAGCTAACCCGTGAAAATATGGTTTTATTCATGTAAAAAATGCCACCACATGCTGTTCTTTCAAATAAACTTAATGAATCTCTCCAAAATTATTTGGTTTGATCATGACATTTAACACTAGAACGCCCCAAGGAGCATAGTTTTTTTCTTTTTTATTTTAGTGCATCGATGCCTAAAACGAACGACTTTTTCTATATTCTGAAGCCAAATTAACAAATTAAAATATTGTTTAACAAATTGTACCCCTTTTTTGTAAATTGATTTTGAGTTCCGAGTGAGTTTTTGTTATCTTTTTATTTATTTTTGTTTTACTGTTGTTAAGAAGTTGATCGGGACTCCAAAACAAAGAGCTCAAAAACGAGCCATGCCCTGGGAAACCAGCTGAATGAAGTTTTGGGCAACAAGCGCTTTCTTAGCTGTTGGGTAACCAATTTATTAATGGTTTTCATGGGTATTTGCTTTACTCTCAAAGGTTAGTCATTTGCTGCTGTAAAAGTGATTGCAGGAAAAATAACATAAACTCAACTCCCTTACGCAGTAATCACTCGCCGATGGTCGCTCAATTATTTAAAAAAAATTATGATATTTAACTAAATCTTCAACGAGAATTAACACAAATTTTTACTTAATAGCTTGAAAATTGCATTTATTGCAAAACAAAAATACGTTTTAAAGAAATCTCGCTTTTCTGGCTCAATTTTCCTACTGGCATTGTCTCTGCAGCTGTAAACATTGCCGTTCGTTCTGGTTGTTGTTTATTGTTGTTTTCGCTATCAGAACGAGTCATCGTGGTTTTTAGACGTGAAATATACTCGTGTTAAGGTTTTCGCTTAGATTGTAGTGGCGTTGCGCCGATCGACAGTTCGCCGCACTGTCTGACAACGTGCAGCCAATTGGCAATTGCGCTCGCATTAAGCTTTTTTGGAACAGCACCAGCGCAGCTCCGCCACATGCGCGTTCAACTTGAAATTACCAACTGGTGAAACGCGCAATGAAATGATCTCATGGGCAGAGTGTTGAAAACCCCAACCTTAATACTCATTAGAAAGGTTTACTTAGCGTCAACTTGAAGCGTCAGCCACGCTCGCACAGTTAACAAGTCCATAATTTGTATAATTAATGAGCCAATTAAATAGAAAGGTCTCATAATGACGATACGTAGTAGGAAATATCTACGAGTATCCATCACATTATTCACTATTAAACTCTCGTATGCGCCGTACAAGTTATTGGTTGGTCAAGGACGCAGTGGCAGCAAGAGCTCATGGCGGCCAAGAGCCTCGGCGCACTGCTGGCGGAGAACGTTGCGCATACCAAAGGGTAAAGTATTCCATTTCATGCAACGAAAAGCCCCAGCCACACAACGAAGTGCGTCGAGCGCCACACGCGATGATGGGCGCGTTCAGCGCGTCGAGCTATGAACAACGCGACTGGATTTATTTTCATTGGTTGCAGTTTCAGCTTCAACTTGTCCATTCCGTTTAGAATGGCGCTGTGGCCGCAGAGCCGCCACGATGAGCAAGGTGTGGCTGACGAGGTGGGTGTGTGAGTGTGTGTAAACAAAGGAGCCAAGCCACAGCGTTGGGAGTCGTTACTTCCTTATTGCAAATACCCATTCAGAGCTCTGCGCCATGGTCGGTTATCAGTGATGGGTATTTTGAAAAGTCTGTCTGCATGGGCCCATAAAAAAAGGGTGTGTAAGGATTTTAGCAAACTCCTTCGCACTGCCGAAAAACTGCACAGTGAAACAAATTGTTGGAAAACAACGCTTATAACATTTATTGATTGATTTATTGATTTTAACGCAAATGGGTAGAAGAGATGCACGTTAAGCATATTTGTAAAAGTATGATATTTAAATAAGGAAATCAAAAAATTTTTGTGTGCAGTTTTCAATGAAAAAATTCTTAAACCAATGTTGAAAAAATTCTTAAACCAATGTTGAAAATTATCATTAAAATGTGGGTCCTTTCGTTGTAAAAATTTGCATGCTTAAGACAGAAAGTTTATAATCTTAGTTATCTTAGCGCCTTAGTTCATAATCAGATTGTCGTTCAAGTCTTATGTAGAGTACCGAAGCATCTCTTTCATTGGCCTTGGATTACAAGAAAACTGTGCCTACAGGCTGTTTGCATGAACGAAAAAGGCTTTAATTTCCCATCATTGTCCCTTGCAATTCGATATCTCCTAATAATGTGAATGTGATGTAAATGCCAAAGGAAGCTGAATCCAATCCAATCTTTAGGCTTTCTTCAATACTAGTTCCAAGCGCCTTTTACATAGGTCTCGCCATATCGATTACACCGTGCGACAAAAATTAAAAAAATGTTTCACACTGGAAAAAATCCATATGGGTGTGAAACTAGAGACCAAACATAGTAATACTGCGTACTCAGTTTTTCATTTCTACATCCTTTGTACTTTTAAAAGGACTTAAAAATTTTGAAGGGAATAAAAAATATAAAAAATACTTAACCTCGTTAGAATATGGCGATATGTATATCAAATGAAAGAAGAAAGACTCAAGAATTTAAATAAAATTTATTTTTTATCAAAGGATGTAGAAATGAAAAACTGAGTACGCAGTATTACTATGTTTGGTCTCTAGTTTCACGCGCATATGGATTTTTTCCAGTGTGAAAAATTCTGTCGCATGGTGTTATACAAACGACTATAGAGCCGAGGAATTTGGCAAACGAATGTTTTTCTTAAACAGTCGCAAAATGATTTCAACAGTCACAAAAGATTCGATCCAGAAGAGGACGATTTTAGTCGGTTCAATTGTTGTCGATTCTTCCCTCTAAAGAAAAATTTGCCAGGGGCGATTCCAGTAGTAAAGGGCATAAAATATAATTTGTGCAGGATTTCTTATAGAAAATTCAAGTGAAAATCATTCCCGCTCTTTGCTTACATCTTCGTGATGGTCTATAAAAAATTCCAAAAACTCCGATCACTATCATGATCATGTAAAGAAGTAGTGGGTTGGTTGTTTAGTGAAGAACCATAACCGAGTTAGAAAAACTGAGTTTTGAGTACATAAATTTTGATAGTAGCGATCCATTATAACCTCACAAATTAAATGCTCATCTTCTCCAGTGAGAAGCAACCATAAAGCGTAAAAAATCCTTCACTTTTTCGGTTTTCAAACTTAAAACAACCATTTTTACATGCCAAAATATATACTTTTGGAATCCCTCACAAAAGCGTCGCATGCTTCTAACTTAATTTTTGTGGATATATTCGAAATAACTACTCATATAGTTTTTACGTTCCTCCTAAAAAAGTATGCATTTCGATATTTTCTTTGTTGCACAGTGTAATTGAAAGCTTCACAATGACTTTCTGTGGGTTTAAGTCATCTGTAATAGCGATAAATCGCTTTCCACATCTCTGTGCCGAGACAACTAAATCCATCTTACAAACTACAAGTTCGCGTACGATCGCATACCGTTCTACAACCGGATCGGAGCGAGCGAGTGTGTATTTAGCTAAATAGCTGCAAGAATTTTCTCACATTAGTGCGCATTGATTTGCTGCAAGAAATGCCACAATGAGGCCTGTAATTGCTCTCTAAACGCCGGCTGAGTCCGCTCGAACGAGGAGGATGAAAACAAAACTCGAAACATTACTTTCAACGTGCAGCAGCAAGTGAAAGATGGCAGCGCTGGAATGTCCGCACCGCGACCAAGAATTGTGTCGGTCATTTCCATTTCTTCAACATTAATCGATGTCTTCAATTAAAGATGCAACGCACGACCAAGCAACAGCTGCCGCCAACAACGGGGAAAAGTAGGTGACCCATCATCAGCATCGAGCGAGTATTAGCCAGCAGCTAAGCGTTCTTCGTCGCTTTATTGTATTTTCATTAGCTATCAACGGCAGCGTCAACGTTGTCGTCGTGACGTCGTGATGTGGCACGCCACAGTGGCGAACTCGATTGCGGCCATCAATGCATATGCGGCCATCAATCTCGCTGCAGTCGCTCCGACTCGCAGCGACCACATCTCGTCAAGGTGCACCACGGGCCGCTGGCATTCGGCGCTAAACACACACGCGCCACTTTTACTGCGCGCAGCCTTGCTGAGAGCTATTTACCGCCGTCCTGATGCGTTCAGCCTATTATTAGTCTTAGAAATGGGTTCGATGGCATTTCAAGACACGCTACTGGTTCACCCATGAGTGCCACTAATTGATGACTTAATTAGAATGAATTGATTGAAGCAATTGGAATTGCACTGACTAAATGTTGGCATATTTTTTTTACTTGCAGATTGACGATGCGGCCATACAGGTCTACAAAGACGGCGACTATGGCGCCTACTTGGACTTGGAATCCTCCCTGGCCGAACAAGCCGAAGAAATCGAAGGTCTCAGTTCGAAGTAAGTGAGAAACAACAAAAAAATTACTACTTCTATGTAAACAATGACAACCACACGTTCAGTGACGTTAAGGGCTTTGGGAGTTGGTTCGTTCATTAAGAAGTCGCATGAAAATTACGCGTATTCAAGTCAGTCACACAATAATGCGGTAATTCAACGCTTTGTTATTATGATCCCACAAATTTCACACCTAAAACTTTTGTTACGCCATTTGTTGGCTCATTCAAAGTTTTTCTAAACAACAGTTCTTGAATACTCATTATTATTACTCAACCTGTTGTATGCGATGACAACAATGCCAAATAAGCAGGTGTTTTATATTTCACACATATACATGGACATACATACATACGTAGGTACGGATTGAATCCCAAGTCAAGTATAGCAATTCAGCTCATATACTTGAAAGCCGTGGCTCGCTTTGAAACCTTTTGTATGACAAATATAAAAGACTCGTTCGAATTCGAAACCCTTCAAATATTGTCTATTAAAAAGTTAAGAAAAATAAAAAATTTCCCATTACAATTCCACGTTCAGAGACTAACAGACGACCGACTAACAGACAAGAAGTTCCATTAAATTTTGTGTGCGGAATCAAATTTCTGGAGCCGAAACGTTCAATAGCGAAGTGAATTGAGTCAATTGAAGGCATTCAACGTGAATCGCTACGCGCATTGAAGGCTATTCCGGAAATTTACTTTAACTACTGTTTCGAAGATTGGAACAAGTGTATTGTGGTCGGGGGGATTACTTTGTGGGGGGCGAAATAGATTTGGAAGAATAAATAAAGAATTTATTTAAAAATGGCGTCGCATCGAGGTCAAAGTTCACAAAAAAGCTGGGAAATTCGACACATTTATCCACAGCTGGTCAGAAGCTGCTCTTAGAGGGTTAAAATATGTGACTTACCCCACTAGTTTTCTCTACGGAACATTTCTTTCAAACATATTTATACCCCATCTCCAACCCTTAAAGCGGCTCCCATACAAAATGGTCGTTTTTATAAAATAGCCTCCCACTGCTCCCAGGTTGCCCCCAGACATGTTAAATGTATGACCGACACCCATTTATTGTCTCTTCCGAATGTTTCTTACCCTTAACATACCTACCCACTAGCTCCAAGTCTTAAAGGGGCTGTCATACAAAACTGGCTATTTTCTATGCAATTGCAATTGCATAGCACTGATTATGATTTCATAATGCACGAAAGAAAATGACAAATATGTAAAATGAAATTCCAAACAGCAAAAAACAAACAATAATTAACTGTTTTTTTAATTTCTATGCCATAAACGCACGCATTAAATTTGGATGGATACTGCATTACTTTGTAGTTAGCTTATAGTTAGGTCATGAAAGTTAACTAGAAGTGAGTTATTTTTGTAGTCGACTACCGAATTGCTTGCAGGGTGGCTTCCCACTTGCAAATGTAGTAGTTGAGTAAGCGAGAAAACATCGTATCTCGAAAACTACTGAACGGATTTGAATGATTTATTTAGTGATCTTCAACATTCATAGGTGCAAAAAATACAAAATAAATTAATGTTCAAAAGTTCACCACCAGAGGGCGTCTTCCATACGATCGGAGTAGTGAGGTTGTTAACTTCAGGGTTTTTACAAAGCAAAAATCAAAATGTATTGTCGAAACCCCATTACCTTCCCAAAATATATTTCTTCTAAACTCACCTTTAGTGTCGGTGATAGCACCTCTAGTGCCCCGATTAGAACTGCTCTGACATCAAAGTACGAATTTCAATAATTTAGCTCAATCCCAATGCCAGCATTGCCGATATTAACCTACAAATATGTTCTTTCCTTCTTTTCATTTTATTGCCAACTCATTTGTTCCACTCTGATGAGAATGACTGAAGCCCTTTACTCAACTTTTATATATGTGATAGGTGTCTCCATTCAAATGCGCACAACTACAAACTAATCAACCCCACAACAGCTGCACAAATTCTCTTTTTCCGATAAGAAATGTTTGCAAATTTGAAACTACATTTTTGCAAACAAACATGACGATCGCTAAAATCGGTCACCAATTTCAAACGAAAAATGAAAAATCGTTGTGATTCAGTGGATCAAATTATTCACTTGTGTACGTTTGCTGTAGTTGACTGTTTACTTTTTTGTTATCAACATTGATTGCTTTTATGATTAACACCGCAAGTTTTATGGAAGCGTCAGCGTGTCTGATTTAGAAAGTGTGCAACAGAGAGATTTATTGTTCTTGGCGCTGCCGCCGTTCACTCGTCTGATATCGCGCATCCACACACTGCCGCACGCGCGCCTGTCGTGCCCCAAGTCCGTGTCGATGCGAATGCATATTCACTAAATTTGAATGGCCGAAAGCGGCGCAGCAATTCGCCAGAACTGTGGAAAGTTCAAAGAAAAAGACCCACACACACACACAGCCACACGCACAGGTCCAGCGCATCGACATCTTTTGTGTCTCAATTTCACTTTCTGTTCCGTTCTCTTTTCGCAACTGTCGACAGTGGACAATGCGGACGCAGTAATTTACCTTGAACCCATTAAGTGTTTGTGTGTGTGTGTTTGTTTGTTTGTGCGTCTGGGCGCCAATACGTTCAACACATGGCGGAAAGCAGCCAAATCGAGTTTCGCCAGTTGCAGGCGACTGCAAACGGTAACACAACAATAACGGCTTCAGACGGCAATGCGCGTTGAAAAGTGCGGCCTGCGGTTACTGCGCTGCGGCTACGTTGACAATTGATGTTGGTGTTGTGTTTTCACTGGGTTTCTGGGGCAAGTCGCGCATTAAAGTCGGCTTCCTGCAGCGACGTACGGACGGATAAGCGTGCGTGGTTGCAGTGTTGCCGGTGTGGCAAAATGGTTGAGTGGGTGGATTGTTGTTGTATTTGTAAATGCTTGTTTACTTAGCTGTGCGACCAATTTTGTATTACATGAAGAGTGGCAAACCAGTAAAAGTTTCTAATACTACGTTTACATTGAGCCCAAATGCGTGATTTGGGCAAAAATTCTCAAATGCGAAGCCAAATCACGCATTTCCCCATACAAATTCAAATCGACGAAATGACTCATTTCAACAAAACGACGAAGCAAATGCGATAAAACATGACCAATTTTATCGAACGCATCACAAAATGAAAGCTCTTTCAAATGCTTCAAAAGCTTTTGTTCCTTTTTGACAGTTCAAAATCAAAACAAACGAAAATGATCAAAATGGAAATTTCGAATGGAAATTTTCGTCTGCTTCAAATATGAAGAATATGCTTAGCATGTAAGGTATGTAATATATTTGTATTCAAATATGGCAGTGTGTGGAAAATAGAGGCAGCAAAAAAACAACAAATTCTTTAGTCAGTAGCCGGAGAAGCGCTAATCTATGTGCTGCGGCAAGAGGACATTAGCATTTGACATTAGCTGCCAAACAAAAGGCAAATGCAATGCGAACGAGGCAATGTAAACACTTTGAAATGACTCATCTCAAACTACGCATTTGGGCTCAATGTAAACGTAGTATAACTCAAGGAATCTTTGGTAGCTGAAGTCTGAGAGACTGAGTCTTTGGTCTGAGATTTGGCATCCATAACGTAGAAGAATGTAAAAAATGTGAAATGAAACTCGGAGTGCCCGAGTTAGTTATTTGTGGATTATGTTAACTGTTATATAGAATGTTGTATGTTATCTGCAATAGTAATTTAAAATCTCGCGAAACTAGGGGTCAAAAAGAGAGCTCTTAAATTTTGTACACCATAAATTAATAAAGTTAGAAGAACGAATTTCAAGGATGTCGTAGTGTACATATAAGTCCCTGATATATTTTTTTTTCAAAAAAAACTTTTGGAAATTTGCAAGGATGTCCAAGGATAAATTTGCGCTCAATTTTTAAAATAATTTTTTTAAATAAACATGTCCTTGAAATTTCAAAGTCCTTTTAAAAAAATCTTGAAGTCAAGAGAAAAACTAAAAACGTAGTTTTAAAACATTTGGCCCCTAGTTTCGCGAGTATATAGATTTTTTCCACTGTCAAATTTGTTGTCGCACAGTGTTTTCAGACTAATTACAGTTTAGACACAGATACTTAATCAGACTTATCCGTAGGAGGAAAATATACTCCACTTTCGATTACACTCTGTAAAAAAAATAAGTGCTCATTTGAATGTCTCCTTTTTCAATAAGAGATTTAACCGATAAGACTTTTTGCAGTCTATTTAACCTCGTGAAGAAGTAATTTTATGAGGCACGATATTTAAGTCCATCAAAGACATTTTGTGGCCTAAGTGAGCTCCTTTCGAAACAGTCTCTCTCTCCTTCCTATTCACCTACATACGAGTGCCTCTCCATTCATTAGTTTTTGTTTTTTTCAAAAAGTGAAGTTAAATAAAACACTGCAAACTCAAGTTTCGATACAATTTTCTTATCAATATGCAGCTTGAATCTTGTTTTCAAGTGTTTGTAATCTCACTGTTCAGTGCCTTTGAATTCAATGCCTGAATTTGGATATTTTTTGCAAATGGCTCTAATATTTTTCGTACTGTCTCTTTGTAGAAGAATATTTATGTGCATTTCACAACATTCAAATAGCCACTATGTGTGTGTGTCAGTTCGGAATTTAGTGGTAGAATACAAATCATTTGGACATTGAGCTTAAATTTTGAATATTTTGTATAACTCACATAGGACCTATAGATACTATGTATTTTTTTATAAAACTTTATTTATAAACTAGTGAATACTGATCTATCTGGCACAAATATTCATGAGATAACACAAATTTTTCTGGAAACCCTGCTTAAAAATGGACGAACTATTTATGTATGAGTTTTAATTTAGAAAACCAACAGTTTTTGTATTGAATTTTATCACAATATCTTGACTCATTCAAGAGTTATGGGTCAAACTCAATGGTTAATAGATGAACGCATGAATATACAAGCGGATAGATATTTCTAATCGATTCGCCTGGTAATACTATTTATATCGGTTACATTTTGCAAACTCCAGATCGAAGTACATACGATATAGTTGCATTGGAAGACACCCCACCTAATCTCTGTCATTACCAATCGGCCTTTCTAATTTAAAAATGTTATAAAATCTTGCAACTTCAGGACATAGATAAAGCATTGCATTGCATAGTTTGTCAGTTAATTTGCATTTAACCTTTTCGGGACTACTGGGATAATACGTCCCAGAAAGTTTTTAATGGCCAGCAAAACAATTATTCAAATCTTACGACCAACGCAAATTATTTTTCCGATTTCGGTGTTCCCACATAAAAGAATGATTTCAGAATTTGTGAGCATCCAACATAATTTTCTAACCCCAACATTCATGGCATGAGAATATTTCTACAAATAGAATTTTAGATTTCAAAATTAAACTACGTCCCGAAAGGGTTAATGTGCAAGTGACTGAAGAAAAAAGTTGTTTTCGCTCGTAGAACACGCAGAGCCGGGCGTGACATCACACCGAACGGGCACAGTGTGGCTTACAGACTGGCTGCAATCACATTATAAGAGTATTTAAGACTTAATAGCAATGCCGCATTGACAGTATTTAGATGTCGCTGACACGCAAATTACAACACAAAATGCAATAAGGCCCAGCATCGAGATTAAATAGCATCGCTGGCAACGACCTCAAGTAGGAAGCGTTCCAATTAAGTGGCACAGGAATGAATGAGCTTGGTTACTGATATCTTGAAACATGTTGTCTTTGCATTAGTAAAGAGAAACCTGAAAAAAATTGCAAGCTTTTCAAAATTAGACACACACAAGCATACATATATACTGACCAGTCCAAGTTCACGTTGAAGCCGCACTGAACTACTGACCGCTCCTATGTAAATCAGCTACTGTATTGAATAATAAATTTATTTCCATTGCCAACGCTTTGAGCCACTTGCACAGCATTCAACACGTGCGGAAAACACACGTGAAACAGAAACACCGCACTATGACGTCTTATCTTACACGATTTCGTTCTTATTGATTTCTACATACATTACACTTTGGTTGCTCGCCTTGGCCTACCCCCTCCCCCCTACTCCGTCTATATGATCACACCCAGTTTATCATTTTGCAATTCAGGCTTTTTCTGTTTTATGCGCGCTGCCGCATTGTCATTATACAGCAATCAATGTTCTTAAATGGTCATTGAACCGATTCCGCGGCTCGATCGCAGCGACCGCCACAGCGGCTCTCCAGCTTGCCGGCTTTTACAGTAAACTGCGCCGCAGCAGCACTTTCCGCGCATCCGATCGCTAGTGCGAGAATTCACTCTTACTCCAATCGATTGCGTCTATTCGAAATTGATTCTATTTTTAATCGACTTTTCTTTGCATTTCCTTATTTGCAGCCGCAAAAACTCGCTGGTGGTGCGGACACAGCTCAGCGTACGGGTTCATGCAATTATCGGTGAGTACAACGCAACAACGCGGTGAGCAGCTGACACAATTGCTCACAATGAGTTCCGAGCACCTTTAATCACATTAAATCAACACATGAAGTTTAACTCTGAATTCTTATCTGATTCTCATTTCACACACATTAAGTACTAATTAAAAAAAAATATATTGTTTTCCCGGAAATTTCCAAATTGTGTTGCCAGATACATGAAATCGAGTTCTTCTAAATTAAAAAAAACTGAGTTTGCCTCCAAAAAAATTTAATTAAGTAAAAAAATCTAAAATTTTTGTTTAATAAATTTGTTATTATAAACTCACTTTTCATAAAAAATAAAAATACATTTATTTTTTTTATTGCAGCCTATTTATTCATTCAGCTTTAACTTAAAAACAACTTAACACGAACAAAACATATACAAAAAAATTATGAATAAAAATGTAAATCTCGTTAACTTCTTCCTAAACAATTCTTCCTCTTAAACATTCTCCTAAAATGCCAAGAATCTCCTAAATCTAAGACTAAATCTCCTTATTTGGCAACACTGGCATCGGGCACAGTTCTGCTTTTTATCAAAAGTGCTTTAATTTCTCTTTTCTTTTCAAATACGAGCTTCTGATTTAGAGAATTTTGACTGATTTCATAAGCATCGAGTTTTGGAAACCATGTCTTTTCTAATATATCTCTGGTCAAAAACGATAAACACTTAGGTCGACTTAAGACATCATTGAGCTAAGGGTACTAGCCTCTTCCTTTAATGTGTGCTACTCAAAATAATACTTACGAACTTGAGCGATTATTGCTTTTGACCACAGATATCAATCGCATTTATTGATCTCTGATATTATATCTCTGTGTTATTTATAGCTCTGTGTTATTTATACTTTTTGGATGCAAACGCTTTTATAATGCACATTGTATGTGGCTGCTAGAAGTGTGCGGCATAAACATTGAGTAGATCTGTCAACATGCCACTTGCGTTTGGCCTTGACTTGTCTCGATAACAAAACAAAGCGAAACACATCAAACGTTGGAATCCACGTAGCAAAGACGTAGCTGTCAGTAGTCGAATGCAGTCGTCTGCGGTTGATCAAACATATTTTGTAGTCGAGAAATGAATCGATTGAAGTCGGAAATCATTAGATTACTTACTCATTATGATCGCAGATCTCTCACGTCAATTCAACTTTGTGCATACGCATAGACCTTCTTATGTGCTTCTTAACTATGCCACGCTAACCAAAAATTTTGTTATAAATTTCGTTTGTTTATTAGTCAGTCATAAAAATAATTTTGCAATGGATTTTACTAATTGCTTTGCATGCGCTGAAAATAAAACACATAATTAGCTAATTCGATTGTTAGTTCCGATCGATATTTGCCATTGATGTAGCAGCTAACGAAAAATTTACTTGGTTAGTACTTGAAAGATGTTAGTCTTGCTTTCAAACGGTCAATAAAGTTTTCATAACTGTGCAGTGCAGTTTAGGTCAATGTGACTAAGATTGGGGTTTGTACAATCGGTCTAATCCAACTTAACTGTACACTGGTTCATAATATCTCTTTGGTCTACTTCAACTTTTTCAATTTGATTCCAACGAAAAACTTGGAAATAAGTCACATTGTCCAAGGAGAAAATAGATTAAGGGCGCATGCCATGCCCATTTCACATTCTGTTGATTAAGTTTTAATTTTTCATATTATACATTAAAACTTAACTTGAAGAATGAACGGATGGATGAACTTAGAAAGAGACTGATACGCGTACTAAGAAGAACACAAATTTACTCGGGACACGAACAGCAATAAACACAAACAATTAGATGGACACAAGAACGGACCGATGAGTGTTTCTGGAACACAAACATATATCGCACACGCACAACAAAAGTGACACAACTCAAAATTTTTGATTTTTCAGGAAACGTAAAAAACGTTTTTTGAGCTAAATAAAAATTTTTTTAAATAACGTATAGACCGTTCAGTAGAAAATCCGTACAGATTATGTTTTATGATAAGTTGCAAGCATTTGTTTTTATTTCACACTAGAAAATCCAAAATTTTGAGTTTTTATGATATTTTAATTAAATAATTACCGAATTATTTCAAGTTACGTCACTTTTTCTGAATTTAATAATTATAAATGACAGTTAAAAAGTTGAAAGAAAAATTTTGAAAATTCATAATTAACTTTAATAATTATAAATATATACAAAAAGTTAGGACGCTTTTGCATTGAGCTGCAGCGATCAAATAGCATCAAACTTCTGACATGAAGACAGACCTAACTGTATTTTTGCAACAGTTAACAACAACAAATCATACTGAGCTTTTGTTGATTGGTAGATTTATGCATTGTGCACAGTATTAACAGTATTATTATATATGCACAGTATTATTTCTCTCTCTCTCTTTCTTATAGGCCCCTCATTCCTTTCCTCTATTATCCTCTTCTTCCTTCCTAGTTTAAGTGCTTGAAGAATTGGATTGGAGATTCATTAAAAAAATCCAAGAAAATCGTGCAGGAAGACGAGTAGTCTCTTCTACTCCCTACCAAGCTTTTTCTCTCTCTATTTCTTATAGACCCCACCTTCCTTTCCTCTATTATCCTCTTCTTCCTTCCTAGTGTGAGTGCTTGAGGAATTGGACCTTTTAGGATTCACTTTCTCGGCTCTCCTTTCATTCATCCATCGTCACATTCTAGTACATGGTATACAAATCAATAACTGTCTATTTACATACCCACATATCTTAATTGTAAGACCATAGACATAAACATAAAGACTTTGTTTCATCTATTTTATAAAGAATTTTTAATATAGTCAAAAATCGGTATATCGGCAATGCACACCGACCAGTTCTGGTACAGATGAAACATCTTCACTATTTTCTGTAGTAAACCCAGTATTTTTGTTTGCTCTTTAGTTCATGTCCCAGAATCTACTTTGAACCCAGTTTGTACTGCTTGACATTTCAGAACGTTTTTTGTCCCAAAAAATGCTAATTTTTGCATCTGGTTCTTATGTTTACAGTGCCTCCACATATAAATACATGAAATCATCCATTTTCATATTAAATTGAACTGATATGCCCACTCAAAGTTCTACGAACCAAACTCTCAATCTTTATTAATCATTTCTGCGAATTCTGTTCGTTAATAAATCATTTAAATTATCCGTTATGGCAGTGAGATAGCACACCATTTTAATTCAAGTAGCTAATAAATAAATTCATAAGAGCGATCTAACAAAGAGTGTTTCGGTTCAGCCCATTTCTTCTTCATTCTTGCAATAGCTAAGCAAATCACTCTAAAATATTTATCTGTCTTTACACATATTTCATGTATAGTTTTTAATTGTTCTCTTTAACCATTTTTATGTATAATTTCTATTCTTCTCATTTGCTCTACAGAAAAGCTACTCTCGTCTGAGGGCAGCGAATTGCGAAGGGCCTTGTTCTCGTTGAAGCAAGTTTTCCAGGAGGACAAGGATCTGGTGCACGCTTTTGTCGCTCTGGGCGGACTCAACTGTTTGGTGCGTGTCGGCAATGGAGCCGATCAGAATTATCAAAATTACATTTTACGCGCATTGGGTCAGGTGGGTAGAGGCAATGCAATTAAAATGGTTTACTTGGGTGTTAAACGCTTTGCTTGTTTGCACATTGATTGTTAATCAACAGGTGATGCTCTATGTGGACGGCATGAATGGAGTAATGAAGCACGAACCCACCATGCAGTGGCTGTACTCGCTGATTGCGTCCAATTACCGCTCGGTGGTGAAAACGGCACTCAAGCTGTTGCTGGTGTTCGTGGAGTATGCCGAAACGAATTGCTATGCGCTGGTGAATGCCATACATGCGGTGGATAAATCACAAGGCACATTGCCATGGTCGAACATTATGAGGTAGATACTCTTACGAACAATGCAACTTTTTATTGCATACTTTTAGGCATCAAGTGAAGAATGACACTGAAAAGTTTACACATACGAAAAAGTTGCAACAAAGCATACAAAGTTGCTCATACAAGTTTGTGCTCTTTGGTTGCACTTGGAGAGAAGGTCATTGTTTTACAAAAAACGTATTTCGTATACAAATTTGTCTCAACTAACTTATGCCATGAATTAAAGGAATAAACATTTAATTGATATTACAGGCTGCTCAAGGACTATGACAATGCCGATGCTGAGCTCGTCATCTATGCCACATCGTTGATCAATAAAACGCTGGCAGGTCTCAACGATCAGGACAGCTTCTACGATGAGAGTGATCTCTTGGAGCAGCAAGGCATGGAGTCAGTGATACAGCGCTACATGTCCAAACCAGGCACCGATCTCGATCTACTGGATCAGCTACAGCTTTATGAAGCCGTATTGAAGTGAGTTTTCTAGTCTTGTGGAAATCAATTTTTCTGACTCTGCATACAACTTTTGCAGGTTTGAAGATGGCGAGTCGGATGGCATACGTCTGCCGGAGAATTCTCTGCGCAAGACACAACGACACCGTCCCGGCACGGATACCGCCGAAAGGCGCAAATCGCGCCGCCACAGCACTGGCACCAGTCCCACTGTGAACAATCGACTGACACCAAAGAGAATGACTCCCACGCACGGAGTGCTGGACGAGGATAGCTCCGGGTCGACGAACTCGGCGGAATATAGCAGCGGTGTGTTCAATGAGCGAAGGCGTAAGCTAAGCTACAGTCTTTCATTCGGAATAAGAAAATCCAATTTATAAAACAAATCTTTACAGCAGGAGGAGTTGGCGTGACGCCCGGACTTAGGCGCCGACGAGAACGAGCCGAGCGACACAAGAGTTTCCTCAAAGAGCAGCAGGAGGCTGTGGCCAATGGGATCTTTGCGTGCCTGGAGAAGCGCGAAGAGATAGGTGAGTTGGCAATTTTTATACTGCAAAAGAGTGTCTGCAGAATTGCTTAATAATTTCAAGTTAATATAAACTTTGAGCACAACTAACAGAATTTTTTTATTTTCTAACTTTTAATTTGTTCTCCTGTCTTGATTAACAACTTGTGCCCTCTTCATTTAACGTGGTCCCCCTCATGCATTGGACCAAATTCAACATTATGAACTTAATACGAATAATTTCAAACCATATATAAATACGTTTTGGTGGCTTGGATCACTCTGCTCAAAATGCTTCTGTCTCATTCATGCAGGACAAATTGTAACTGCCATTCCAGCTACGGTAAAGAATGGCGACAGTCCACCCGAATCATTAATTCTAACCAATGAATCTATCGCAAACATCAACATCAACATCAACAACATCAACAGCAGCAACAACAACAACAACAGCTGCAATAGTAACAGCAATCATACCTTAAACCTAACCTATCCCAATATCACAGCCAATGCTACTAACCCCAACATCAATAGCAACAACCAAAACAAAAACAACAACAACAACACAACCAACAACAATGTCACGAGTCCTACAAGACATTTGTTGGGCAGCAGCACCATCTCCATCATCAACAATAGCTTGGATAAAGCACACAACAACAACAACAATAATAACAACATCAGCAACAGCAACAGTAACAGTAACAACAATAGACTACAGGGCACACCAGAATTTCTAACCAAAAAAAGTTTGCTAATGGAACGCAATGCAACTGTGATCAATGGCATCATGAAGAATATTCATCGCGGCACTGAGCCGGAGAATCATGCCAACAATAATAATGCCTACAAGAAATTTGAAAGCGACGCCAACCGGCTGAACAGCTATTACAGCCAACTAAGTACACCAAAGAATCAAAATCAGCAAAATCAACACCAACATCAGCCACAACAACAACAACAAATACAACAACATCAGCATACAAGCGCCAACACCACTCCAAGTCCCACCATACAAATCGCCTTGGCTTCGGTGCTGAGCCCAAAGAAAGCACTCAACGGTTTCGACTTTACACAAGCCACAACAATAACAACGATGGCCAACACCAGTGAATCTCAAACACCGCAAACACCACAAGACGCAACATCCGATTCCGTTTACGACTCGACACCGAGCAATCTGAGTCCACTCAGCCCGATTACACCGTCGATGCATCCAAGTGCCACGCCCGACGCCACAGCACCTCTCAGCCCGCCTCCATACATACCGTCCAGCTCAGCTGTACCTCCGCCACCGCCGCCGCCACCACCACCACCGCCCGACTTGTTGGGCTTCAACATACACCACGCCAGACCATTCGTACTGCCCGTTTTGAATACAGACATCGAAAATGTTGCGTGCAATTCGGCGAACGCTGACTTGTTGCAAGTCGCAGGTAAGTACCAGCTGCAGTTCATCGCGAGGCCGCTTTGCAGTCATTCATACCCGCACCCACTTGCGCAGAATCACTTCATTGCTGCCATGTCCATGACAATCTTTTATATTGCTCAATATTTTTCGTCCACACTCTAACTTGTCTGTGTCCAGTTTTGACAATTTCCACAACGCCCACAACTACTACAACTCGAACTAAGTAATTGAATATTTTTGCACAGAATCCGACAACGAGGACAGGAAATTGCTGCAGCAGCTGAAGCGCGATCACACGGTCAAAGATTTGACGCAAAAGCTGAGCAACATGCCGACCAGTCCAACGCACGAGGAGAAGCTGCAAAATCGCATTGTCGGCGATATGTCGGGACTCATATCGAAAGCCAAAGAAGGCCTTGCCAAGAGCAAAAGCAAAGGCGAAATGTCGCGGTGAGTGAAATAAATACAAATACAAAAACATAAAATATAAAAAATTTATATATATAAAATATATGACAAATGGCCTTTCAGCGCAGTGCCATTATCTATCAAGCAAAGGAACGCAAGTAGTCAGCGTAGATAATTTAGTTGCATTTATTGCATTCTGGTGTTTTAAGCGTATTTCGGCGCATATTTCTCATAGGTTGCAATGTAAGCGGCCTGAGCTGCCTCCTTTGACATGCCCTTCTGTTTTTGCCATGCGTCCCACTTGGCTTTGGCTTTTACGTCCAGCATGCTGGGTTGGTCGGTGTTGCAGTCGCCAACCGTGGCCTGCTTGTACAGTCCATAGAACTCCAGAGATTCATCGTCGCTGGGACGTTTGGTGAAGGCTTTTGCTTTCTCGCAGGCGGTGTGGAACTGCAGAGTAACAAACGCCATCATTTCCATGTACGCTTTCAGCAGCATTACTTACGTCCATTTCTGGCAGCTTATTGAATCGTCAAACCGAGCTCCAAGCAAAAAGAATATCAAACAAAAATGTCATTTGAACTTAAATTTCATTTGCCTTCTAGCATTGACAGGTCTGCTTGTGACTTTCTTGAATGTAGGCATCATGATACAAAAAATAAAGGTAGAGCCATGATACAAATATATACATATATATATATATATATTTTTGTATCATGGGTAGAGCCAATGCTTTCTCTCAGCCATCATGTTGCGCATCTGACACTAAACGATTTTTTGGCGTTCTCTTTTCGAATTGTGTTACCGCCCGTACTGTTCTTAGAAAATTTCTTAAATATTTTTTTTACTGGAATAAATTACACTACTCGACGCGAAAAATGCACATAAAAATAAAAGTTGAACTTCCGAAGAATTTCCAGAACTTTGAAATAGAATAAAATTTAGATGTATGAATCTACAGACTGAGATCCAAAACATGTATGTTTTCCATACCTGACATATTTTGGTCCTGAAAGTTCAAAATAGAAAATTTAGTTAAAAGGATACACTTTTCCTCTTTCATTTGATACCCATATCTTCATCACTGCACAACCGCAAATATTTAAAAAAATATTTGAAATGTGTATGCCCTTAAAAATTTAAAGTCTTTTAAGAAGGTTTTTGGGTCACAAAACGAAAAACTGACTATGCCATGATACTATAAACGACCTCTAGTTTCACGTCTATATCAACATTTCGATGGGTCGCGGCAAAAAAAAATTAGCTTTGCAGGGTTGTATAAATGTAAAGTTGGTGTTTTCACTCAGTGCATCAAAACTTTATCATTTTTCTTCGAATTCTATTGATGTTAGGCTTAATATTTGCTAAAATAACATATCTTTCATCTTATATCTTTTATCTTTTTAAAATCAGAGGAGATATTTTATTTTAAAAAAAACATTCGAAAATTTATGATTTTTTAAATTGGTCGAAAAATTCACTTTTTTACAACTTTCACCGTCATTAACTTCCGCAAATCTCATTTGATTTCGACAATCTGTAGATAGCTGGAAAGGCTAAAGTACTATCTTCTGACAGACGGACAGCTTATGTTAGTTCGATGATTTGTTTACGAGATATATGCCCTGAAACAACAGGGAAAAACTGGTTTTTCGAATGTTTTTCGAAAATGCTTCTTAAACAAATTTTTTGATTTTCAGTTTCGTGTTCAGCGGTCACAGTGAAATGGCTATTCCGTGTTTATTTTAAAAAAGATCTTAAAATTGTTAGAACCTTAAATAACCCCAATTTAGTATTATATCGAAGTGGCATCACGACTCAAGATTTTTACGAATACGAAGAACGTCAATTACCATGTTTAGTGTCAAGAAATTTGAAAGCGGTTCTACCTTTATTTTTGTGTCATACGTAGGCATGGTACATAGGTATATGTCATAGTGAAATAACACAGTTTTCCACTATGATATATATGTAAATACATAGTTATGACAATTAAAAGACTGTCAATGCATATTCGGCCAATGGGTTTGCCAACTGTTTTCTAGAGTTTTCCTACTGCAATGTTATCAACATGTGATAAGTCGCTGCATGACACAAATTGGCCAATATTCGTATCGGCCAAATTACAAATTGTGTCATGATTAGCTGCCCACATCGTGCAACCACCGGCAAAGGTGCAAAGTTCAATCAAACCTAAACGTCTTATCATGCACACAGCGCCTTTGACAGCTGGTAGATAGTGCAACCCATAAAATGTTATCGTTATGCACTTCTTATCGGCATAATCAGCCCCCACCCAGCAAACAAACTAACCTTTTAACGCACATAAAATTTATCAATATATTCGCTTTTTTATTCTACACAATTTTTGTTTATGCACTTTGCCTTTGCATGGCAACTTTCAAGGCCCTTTCAAGGTCCCTTGCTTCCTTAAGCGTATTTCGGCGCATATTTCTCGTAGGTCGCAATGTAGGCCTTCTGTGCAGCGTCCTTTGCCATGCCTCGGTGCTGGTTCCAAGCCTCGTATTTCACTTTTCCTTTGACGTCCAGTGCGCCCGGTTTGTCGATGTTGCAGTCGCCCAGAGTGGACTGTTTGTAGAGACCGTAAAACTCCAGGAACTCGGCGTCCGTGGGTTTCTTGGTGAAGGCTTTGGCTTTTTCGCAGGCAGTGTGGAACTGCAAAAATGAAATCAATTAGTTTAACAACACTGCTAGTAGTTACACGCTACAAAATCGAGACTTACATCCATGGCTGTTGCAAGACTACAAGTATAAACCTTTCTACCATCGTCTTCGTATTTATAGCGACATTAGTTGCTTTACAATGGCTAATATAACTAAATCTTATCACTGCAACGGATTTGCAATATACCAATGGCTGTAAATGTGGGTTCTACTTCGTTAGTGGGATTGTAAATTAAGTTCAGGGATTACGATTGCACTAACGTACGGTGCAGTTCGTTATTGGGATTCGTTGTTGATAGAGCTGAAGAAGCTTATGCCACATAAGAAATCCAGCTGCAATAACCAAGCGGAAATTTTCCGATTTAACTGATTGATTGCTTTTACAAGTGTGCTCTGACTCAGCCTAATTCAGTGGTAGCATACAAAGTGTTGAACTTTCTTTTTGAAATACCACGAAATAAGACTTGGGGGTAGCTGTGGATAAATTAAAGCTGTACTAAACTATTGCTTATGAAGTATTTAACTTTTTTTTTACTTAAACCACATTTTATCAGATTGATAAAGTTTTACAACTCTGTTGAACAATACGAGTATTTGTACTCTGGAAGTAGAAGAAGTTTGCTTCTCCGATCTATTATATACCACTTTTATGTACTTTTTCATATTCTGAACTATACGAAAGTACACAAAAGTTTTGTTTTTCTAACTATAAAAATCCTAAACATAACAAAAAATTAATTATTAAAATTAGGTATTTAAAAATTAATATTGACAGCCATGGCACCAGTGACCATTGACTGTGGTCGTAGTTGTTACGTCAACTGATTGTAGCTCTCGATGCTGTGATTAATTGCTCTTGAGACTATCACAGACGATCTTCGGTAGATTTAGGTGGAAATTACTGAATCGAATCGAGTTAAATTGTTTAAATACTATAAATGTTTTGCTTTCATATCTGTTTCGATCAGCGCGGAGTGGTAGAAATAAATACGTGGGTTGAATCGGGTTTGTGGGACCTTTATTCTTCGACGGTAGAATGACGAGTAACAAGTATCACAAGAAACGTTAAACGATACGAACGGCCGAGGGCGGTGAGCAGAAAATAGGGGGAACATGAGTACAAAGGGAGAAGGAAAGATTGGGATTGGAGATGTGATCGATGGATCATTGCAGCCATTGCAGATTACAATTATAATTAGTGGGGGTTGCGTGTCCTCGCGTCTTCGGGTGTGATGAAGAATTGGGCTGACGGCGGGCTGGCGGTGATGCGCGGCTGACTAGCTGTACGGTGGGCTGACGGCTAGAGGGTTGTCGCCATTCCGCGATGTCGGAGCGCTGGGGAATGCGCTGAGGGCCTCTCTGCGGTTGATGCTCGGAGCGGACGTGCGGGACAGTCTGGGGGCAACTGATGGGTTGGTCGCTAGCGCCGGATCTGCAAAAGAAGAGATGCCAATATTGAAAAGTGATGATGTTGACATCGTTGGGGTGGGGTCTAATCGGTTTGTCAAGCGATGGGGTTCGCTTGAGTTCCCGTCAGAGGAGTGAAGG
Organism: Melieria omissa; assembly: GCA_963971225.1. Lineage (NCBI taxonomy): Eukaryota > Metazoa > Arthropoda > Insecta > Diptera > Ulidiidae > Melieria > Melieria omissa. The sequence goes on along the minus strand of OZ020268.1, from coordinate 105,410,077 downwards.
CCTTGGGGCAGGTCGCACGGGAATGGCGACTGACTCGGACTCAGGATGGGTGCGCTCGAGGTTTATTGTATGGGGGGTGCAATGTGGAAATGCGAGGGGACTGCAGTTTCCATCAGTTGCTGTGGATATTGATCGGGTGGCGTCAAGCCAACCCTTTTTCGCTGTCTCATTGGGGGCGATAGCCAATATCTATCAATAATATAATAATAATAAAAGTGAAAGTGATTGAAATAAAATTTACACTACAGATCTTTGAATGCTTTCTTACCAGAAGTCAGTTATAAAAATTTAGCTCTTACGGTTTCCAGGATATTCAAGGATACAAATTTAGTTGATGTCCTTTATTTTCTTTCTCATAACATTTTTCAAAAAAGGATATGGTTTCTTCGACTTCATATCATTAGCTTTTATTTGACGTAAAAATTATTCTTTTCTGACATTTGAGTCAAAAGATATGATGTTTTAAATGTTTCAGCTGCATTAAAAAAAACTCGAACATCCCGGAAAAAATCACTTGGACTTTTTTATCAACTGAGGCCCTCTATGGAATGTGACATGTTTGGCTTTGCCCCTTTTTTTTGGAATTTGTTGCACTGTGTATTCTATTTTGTAGTCTATAATCTAATCTAGGAAGCAGCAAGAAATATACAATACAATTTCATTTCTGTAATGCTGCTTAACTTGATTTCATAAATCAGTTACAATAAATTGATTCTTCAACCAAATTTTTCTTGTTCAAAATCAAAATTAAAATCGTATTATGTATGCGTCATATTGATTGTTCAATATTGAACTTATACCCTGAAATATTTTAAATTATACACTGAAATAATTGAATCATGCATAAAACTTGAATCTATCAACCCGCGGGGGTTCAAAAAGTAATTTTTAAAATACATAAAATGCCTTTTAAATTGTACGTAGTTTTAAAGTCGGTCCAAAGAAACTCTGGAACACCTAAATACTGTGCCAATGCACCGCCATCTGTAGAACTCGCCGGACGTAGGAGTGCCGACCTTTGAAGGACTAGAACAGGTCTTGAGGCAAGGCGTCATACCTCTCTAGAAGTTTGTGAAATCAACGAGCATCCTAAAAGATCATTACTTCAATCGCACCTAAATGGAACTCCGACGGGCATCGCTAAGGACCCAATAGGGTCTATGCGTGGCCTGGCTGGCAGCCAGTATAGCATAACCTAACCTAAAGTCGGTCCTAATATTTTGGGGGTTTCAACCCCCAAACCCTGCCCCCTGAATCCCCACTGAACAACCCAAATTTTCTTGTTTCAAATTAAAATTAAAATCGTATTATATGTTCGTAAAATTTATTGTTTTAAACTGAACATAATTTGTAATTCAAATCAAGTCTTGTGCGATAAAGCTCCAATATTATGTATATTCACAAACTATGTCCCAGCAGTGGCGATGTCAGGTTAGGCGTATTTCGGGGCATATTTCTCGTAGGTGGCAATGTAGGCAGCCTTGGCAGCATCCTGCGACAAGCCCTTGTTTTTGCTCCAGGCATCCCACTTAGCTTTGCCCTTCAGATCCACGCCGCCTGGTTTCGGGATGTTGCAGTCTCCGACGGTTGCCTGCTTGAAGAGACCGTAGAATTCCAAGAATTCAGCATCAGTTGGCTTCTTGGTGAAACTCTTAGCTTTCTCGCAGGCGGTGTTGAACTGCAATCACAAATGACAAATTAATAAAAATGTTGCCTTGCTCCATGGCCAAATGGCGACTTGCACTCACATCCATAGTGGGTTTTTGAGGCAACTGGACAGATCTGAAATGACAATCAAAAGCGAAAGCAGTTGTTAGCGTTGAAAAAGTTGATGAGACTTTTCGTTCTCGCACTTACATTCAGGGCAAGTTCTGCTAAACTGTGATCACTGCCAGTGTTCCATACTCTTTTATACTGAAGTGAAATTTATTGTGACGCTCAGTTCTACGTTTTCTTTTATTAGTTCTTAATTATAGTTAAAGTTTTAGCCGATAATGCCAACCTGTATTAAGACATGGCTAATGTGTGTCGAAATTATGGAAAATGGTAAAGCAAAAGCAAAGCGAGCTGATAAGCCAAACAAGGTGGGCTATTCTTGATATTTGGCGAAAGTCATTAAATTTGCCCCCTTTATCGTGGCAACAATCGTATGTACAATCGACTTTAGATAATTGATTGCAGCTAATTGCTCATTAAACTCGAATTATACAATTCAGTTCTGCTATGAAATCGGCAATACCGACAGTAGCTTTTGTACACTGAGAATAAACACCGAACAATTGGCACATTTCATTGACCACATTTCTTTGGATTATTTCAGCTCGTCGAGCGTCGACCAGGAAATCAAAAAGTCGGAGCCTAAAAAATCGGAAAATGAGTTGCACTGGGAGGAGCTGGTGCGCAGCATGGCGCGCCCGCTGAATCTCTGCGATCTGGACTTTACCGACCTGAACTCGGACGACGAGAAAGACATGCTTGCGCCGCGCGGCCTTTGCGGTGGTGTGCCGCCGCCACCGCCACCATTCGGTGGCGTGCCGCCACCAATGATGCCATCACACATCGTCTGCCCACCGCCAATGAACAACATGAGCGGCTTGGTGCCGCCGCCGCTCTTCAGCTACAGCAACTACGGCCACCCCAGTCTCACCAATAGTGCCCACAGTTCCATGAATGGCTCCATGAACGGCGACATTGGCAACACGAACACCATCAAGAAGAATAAGAAAACGGTGAGAGCTCCCTGTGGCACTTCGAAGTTTTTCTTCAATAATGCTAAACCCATGTTTGATTGTTAGGTGAAACTGTTCTGGAAGGAGGTGCGCGAAGACATGATACCCGTTGTTGTGGGCAAAACAATTTGGGACGAGCTGCCATCGACCAATGTGGACACACAAAAACTGGAACATCTGTTCGAGTCGCGAGCCAAAGATTTAATGACCAAGGTAAGCCTTTTCAATTGGCAGTGTTCGCTTGACACCAACCGTCGAACTGAATTAACCATTCGAGATTAATTGCCGGTAAATGGTGCATTGAATAAGCTTAAACTAGGTCTGGATTTGTTTCCGAATGCCAATAAACGAAATGAATATTTTTGTCTCCTTTTTATGTTTTGTTGAATACTCAAATTTTGTAAAATTATGGCAAACTCTCTGCGTGGCCATCTGAACTTGTACTGCCTGCCCACCTACTACACGTATATGTCATCGGAAATAATGTGGACCTTTTGTTGTAATTCCGTATTAAATGCAATGCCATTGAAACTATTCCAATGTAAACCAATCAATTATTAATGTATCCAAACTCCAAAAGGAGGTGAGTGCCTTTGACTTTGATAATGGTGTTTGAAAACGGTGTTGGAAATTTCTTTTACTTGCATTTTCCTGCCCCCCTTCATCACACTGCTCGCTACACTCGATTTTGCCACAAACAGTGTTTTCAGTTTTCTTACGTGTACGTTTATGTTTGCACATTTCTGTAACGTTGTGTTGGTTCAGTCTGTCACTAATGTGCACATCTTTCACTTCCCCCCATGATTCATAATTTACAGTAATGTATAATATACCACTAAATGTTAATTAGTTTCTATTCAAATGGAACACATTGGACACATCAAGCACGTCAATCGTGTGGCTTAAATAATTTGTTTGCGTTATAAAAATATGTTTGTGGTAGTTTTATATTTTTAATGCACTTTTGTATAAAAAACAAAACACTGACAGACATTTTAGATAGCTTCTTGTTTTTTTAAAAGAACGAAAAAACTCTGCCAAATTGACAAAGGATTTATGATGTCTAAAGTTTTTATAAAATTTCGTATTGATTTTATAAGTGAAGTGAAACTTTTGTTAGTTTTATTATTTTCTTGTTTCGTTTAGTAAACACAGTTTTTTTCAAAAATATCAGCAGGTAACCACTTTGATGCACTTATTAGGGATTGCAATCCTGGGATTTCAAATCCCGAAATCCCGAGATCCCGAACAATTTCAGTCCCGAAAAATCCTGGGATTGACAAAATCCAATTCCAGGATCGAAACATAAAAATAGCTTGGTTTTTGGTTTTATCACCTTAATTTCTCATTTATTAAAAAATAATAAATAATAATTTATTATAAATAAATTGCATACGGCCTGTGACGTTTGAATAACTTTCAATGCAACAATAGCTCTGTTTGTATACTATTCCAGTTAAATTTTGCCTGTAGCACAAACACTGTGCGTGAAATCACCCAGGCAAAATGTTTAGTTTGTTAGATGCATTAGCCAACCCTCTATATAAAAGCATACTCATTTATTTTTTTCACGAGGGTTCGCTATACTGTTTTGATGCCTCGACGTAAGTGGGGTTTTTGGCATATTTTTGTCGAAAACACAGTTTGAATGTATTTGTTTTTGGATTGGTGTCTGAAGTAAATTTGTTGGTCGTTAAAATATCTACAAACTTGCCGAAGACAGTAAAGCGATATTCAGAACAATTTAGGATCAATTAGCATATAAACTTTCGAAGACTTAAGCGACGAACTCGACTATAATGAGCAAACTTCAAAGTCGGATTTCTCTTAAACTAGAGCCAATCCAGCCAAACGCCTGGTGGATGTCAACTCTGTATACCTATAGAAAAGTCGCTCAGTAGGTCCCCCGTTTGTTGCAATTTTCGACTTGCACAATGTAATTAAACCATAAAAAACAAGCAGAAATTTGTAAAAACGTGCAAGTTATTGTTTTTGTTTTTTGTTTGCAAATTCACAATACACAAGGAACAGAGTGTTATAGGTTCAAAGAAAGAAACAGCTGATAAAAAAGTTTCATTTGAGGTTTATAGCAAACCAAATTTGACTTATTTTGAAATGGCGAAAACCATAGCCAAAACGTATAAAAAAATTTAAATACATAAGATTCATCCTACTAGGATTGAACCAGAGATATGTTTTTTTTGAGCAGATTTGCCAGGTACTTTGGCAACTAAATGCATTTTTATATTCTTAATTTGGTGTTATTTGTCATAAACTTTTTTTCTTAGTTTAAAAGTAAGAACACAAAATTGTATTCAATAGGAAAATGAAATGTATTTAATTAAAAAAGACATCTGACTCAGTTTCTTAAAATAATCTATCCAATCCGGGAAAAATCTCGGGATCCCGGGATTGTATACATTTTAAAACAGCGAAAAGAAATATTTGGAGAAAACTGTCTTTTTGTAAAACAAATATTGAATACAATCCTTTGAGAATCAATCACAAACTTTGTTCTTATTTCCACAAACGTTTTTTTAATGAAATTCTGTTTTATTTCAGTTAGTAAGTTGTAGCCACTTTTTTTTTTAATAATAACTATTGTTTGGTTCCGTCCTTATGATTTTTTTCTAATTAACTATTTAATTTTTTTTTGGAAGAAGAACCTTACACAATTGCGTAGCAGATACGCAATCGCTTCAGACGGTTCTCAAAGGGATAAAACAATAAATGGGTGGGACATAAATTTATTTCAATTTTAATTTGAATTTTTGTAATTTTTTTTATTTTTATTTTATTTGTACAACAACTAACTATTTTACAAATATCACAGTAGCAGCACTAGCAAATGTGGCCATCGGCTGACCAATTTATTTCAAATTTTAAACAAACTAAACATTTTTGAATTGAGCTCTTCTTTATGAACCATCGAAAAATTTAATTTTTTTTAAGTCGAAAAATCCTTTGATTTTCATTCACCTTGTAAAATGCATCCTACATTTATACCCCGGAAGCAAGTTTTCTTTTCTTTCTTCTCAACAATCACCCTGACATTTCTTCCCACTACGACGGGACCACAGTTCCACGTGCCCGTAATGAAAATTCCCGCTTTTCTCCAGCAATAGCTATCACAATGCTCAGATTACTTACAATTCAACCAAATACACTTATTACGCAATGAGCTAATTACGCTAAAAGTACTCAACCTCTCACGTGGTCTTCTCCAGACGTGCCACGCACTCCTGGGCCTTTGCCCAAACATTACTTTTCACATTTCATAAAACAAACAATAAATCTTCTGCAGTGCCCATATTTCCGTTCACATGTTATCGACTTCTTTCGTTGCATTAAAGCTCGCTATCGCCTATAAATATGCTCCATGATATTTCACTAATATGGCATTTATTATTGCAGAAACAACAAGAATTGAACAAGAGCAAAGAAGTCATTGTGTTGGATCACAAACGCTCCAATGCAATAAATATTGCAATGACAAAACTGCCGCCGCCGCGCGCAATCAAGGCGGCAATTTTGAAAATGGACGCCACCGTTGTGACACGCGAAGGCATCGATAAGCTGCTGAATATGCTGCCGACCGACGAGGAACGAGGCAAAATTCAAGAAGCACAGGTACCTACATACTTTTTTTCAACCTCCATTACATCTTTTAATTTGTCCTTTTCATTTGTTTTAGATGGCAAATCCCGAACTGCCACTGGGCAGCGCCGAACAATTCCTACTCACGTTGGCATCAATTTCGGAGCTTGCTGCACGACTAAAGCTTTGGGCGTTCCGTTTGGATTTCGACAATAGTGAGGTGAGTCATAATAGGCCATCATATAGTTTGAAGAATCAATAATGCTTTTACCATTTGTCCAACAGAAAGAAATAGCGGAACCCCTCATGGATCTGAAACAAGGCATCGAAATCCTGCGCAACAATCGTACCTTCAAATGCATTCTGTCGACGCTGCTGTCAGTGGGAATATTTTTGAACGGTGCACCAGTGAAGGGTTTCCAGATCGAGTATTTAGCAAAGGTGTGCAACTAAACAAATTTCCACAAAATGCCAATTATTACATAATGCATTGCGTTAGGTACCTGAGGTCAAAGACACTGTGCACAAGCATTCACTGCTGCATCATCTGTGCCACATGGTGATGGAGTCGAATCCCGACACCACGGACCTGTACTCCGAAATTGGTCCCATAACGCGTGCCTCCAAGGCGGACTTCGCTGACTTGGCCCACAATCTTAACCAGTTGGAAAGCGAATGCAAGGCCTCGTGGGATCGACTCAAACTCATAGCAAAACACGACTGTGCGCCGCAACTGAAGCAGAAACTGGTCGACTTTTTAGCGGACTGCGCAGAGCGAATTATCATTTTGCAAATAGTGCATCGGCGCATCATCAATAGGTAAGTAAAGTTGCTGATCTGAATTTGAAGCTGTGAAACTCTAAAAAACGCTCATTGCAGATATCGCAAGTTCCTGCTGTGGCTGGGCGCACCGCAACACAGTGTTGCCGAGTCGAAACCGAATGAGTTCTGTCGCGTGCTGTCCGAGTTTGCGCTCGAATATCGCACCACACGCGAACGTGTGCAGCAGCAGCTCGAGAAGAAGGCCAACCACCGCGAGCGCAACAAGACGCGCGGCAAACTCATCATCGACATGGCCAAATTCAAAACCAAAGAAGATCGCGCCGATGCCGAGCTCAAGTATTAAATTTTATACATGACATTTTTAGTGGATTTGTGGCTGTAATGTGCATTTGTTTTTGCAGAGAATTGCTTGGCACGCCAAGTTCGGATACGGCCGATGGAACATTAACGTGGCGCCGCAGACGCGCCGAGAATCTGCGCTCGCCCATTGCACGCCAAAGCGAGGAGAACTTCACCGATGGCGACGACGAGATATTGGAATCGCTGGTCAAGACGGCGACGAAAGCGCCCGGCACGCGCACCACACCACGCGAACGCAAACGTACACGCCATGCCGATCGCAAATCATGTAAGTTGCTAACGTGGCGCACGCGTTTGGCTAATGAAAACCCCCCAATATATACACATATCTTCCATAGAGAGTAAGGAACTGTGCTCAGACATGCCTATGCGCACACACATGCCCGCACAAAAGTATAGCGCAGTCGAGTACCCGTCAACCACACACAATTTCAAACATCCCACACTGAACATCGCCAACATAGAACACATAAAACAATAACCAAAACGAAATTCCAAATTCCGTTAATCTCATACAAAAAGACTCTCTAACACAATAAAATTGTTTTTATCTTGATGGTGAAAGTCTCCACACTCTACACTAGTCGTATTTGGCTTTTACATAGACAATAACACAACACATATCACACACCCACTACAAAAGTGACACAACTCAAAATTTTTAATTTTTCAGGAAACCAAAAAAAACTGTTTTTGAGCAGAATAAAAATTTTTTTAAAATAACGTGTAAACTGTTTAGTAGAAAATCCTTACAGATTATGCTTTATGATAAGTTGCCAGAATTTTTTTTATTTTACATTACAAAATCCAAAATTTTGAGTTGTGACTGTTTTGATGATATTTTAATTCAATAATTTCCGAATTATTTTAAGTTATGTCACTTTTGCTAAATGACAGTTAAAAAGTTGAAAGAAAATTTTTGAAAATTCGAAATAAATTTTTTGGTTCGAAAATATAAACTAAAATTGTCACAAATTTACTTAAAATAAACTTCAACAAAAATGTATTTCGTCAAAAGTGTCACAGTTTGAATTAGGATTCTTTTGCACTGAGCTGCAGCGATCAAATAGCATCAAACTTTTCGACATGAAAAAAGAACTAACTGTATTTTGGCAACAGTTAACAACAAAAAAATATACTGAGCTCTTGTTTATTGGTAGATTGATGCATTGTGCACAGTATTAACACATAAACCAGAAAATTAAAAATTTTGAGTTGTGTCACTTTTGAAGTAGGTGTGCAATATGTATTCATATAAACGCCTTATGAGAATTTGTAGTACTGTACGAAGTTATAACTTTAGGGCTCACACAATTGGCAGCAGCTAGAAATGAAATGAATAACTTGGCTCAAGCATTTTCTTTTATTTTCTCTCTCTCTTTTGATTTATTTCATATTCTTATAAACTCACACACGCGCAATCGGGTTTGAATTGTAATACGCTCCGAATCATTCGATTTCAATGTGCCTACCCCCATTCGATTAACTCTACTCATCTCTAATAATCCAAACCAAATTTGCCAAAACCTATAAATCGAACTATGGCGAAATCCAAAGTGAAGCGATCGCGCACAAGGGAAGGATTCACAGTTGAAAGGGCGCCGTCGCCGTAATGTTCATGCCACATGTTGCCAGTGGGGGAAGCGGTTAGTGCAATGTTGGCGTTTTTGAAATGTTAATCTTCGTTGATTTTGTTTTTTGCCCCTTGCGAAATGTTAATGTAAATTTGTAATTTTTTGAATTGAATTTTTCCACACTAACACCGCATGCAGTTCGCAGTAAATTTTGTGTATCTACTATTCTAATTAATTTAAATGTAAATCTAAACTGGCAAAATACTTCTCAATGACTCAACTATGAACAAACGGTTTGCCTACTGATAGCATGGAGTCGCTGTCATTCATGTCACTCACTCTTCCTACCCACACAGTTGATTCAGCTTTGCCTGCTGCCGCAACTTATTCGAACAATCGCTATGACTTCACACCTCACTACTAATCAAACGTTCCTGGCAATAATAATGTTAAAAGAATTCTTCGAGATATGTAAATAGATATTTATTCCATTCGCCGCATCTCGAATGAGTTCTAACACAGTGGAACCTTAACTGATGCCGTGTGAACTCAGTTCATACACATTGCTGACGACTTAACCAGCTGCATTGAAATCAAGAAACACGCTTTGCATCTACTAATTATCGAAAAGCGTTTCGTGCATGTGCGCTCTTCACACCCACTCACGAATGATAAACAAATATTTACTTTTCATTGTGAAAATTCTGTGTACTTTCCAAATGCATTGCCACCAGGAATATTAATTTGCTTTCTTTATATATTTTAGTGCGCCGAACATTGAAGAACGGTCTGACCGAGGAGGAGAAGCAGCACGTTGCGGCCTTAATCAAAACCTATTAGCGTAGTCAGAAAAAGCCTATTCACAGACTGAAAGAGAACTTCAAGATTCTGTCGATCTCAAGCGATACCAGTGAAAAGTGAAAAGTGAAGCGAAGCGTCGTAGTGTGGCCACAGTTCGCAGCATTACTACTACTTATTGTATTTAGTGGCAATACGGGTAGACATACACATCAGCGCAGACATACAGACGAATGCGCGCGTGATTACAGACTCATAGAATTGACTGTGTAGTGACGTAGTGCGGCAGTTGCTGTTGGAAGCAACGCAACTGCCACTAAAGTCGTAGCTATTTACGTAGAGAACTTTTACACAACGACAATCAAAGAGAAGCACGTAGAATAATAAAAACGCCAGTTAACGAACGCTTAAGCGACTACACATACAAAATATCCTACCCTACCTGACTTTATCCCAGATGATATACACAATTTTGTATCCAACAATTTGTAAATCCAACAATAAATCACTTAACAGTTGATTGAGTGATTTCGGTTTTAAAATTTAGAAAGCAAATTTTATTTAAGCTCAACGTATATCACAGAAATCTAAATTGTTTTGATTTGTTTAAGTTGTTTTGATTTGTTTGATCCCATTGTAAGACTTATTGATTGTGAGATTTTTTCTAGATTTGCAAAATTGATATTCGCTTTTATTGCACCAAATACCTAAACAGATTAGAGATAGCAACGTATAGAAAAGCACTCAACAACAAAATTGTATGTGTAACAGAATATTGTAATTTTAATTCATTAATTTAATGGTATATAAAATATTTTACTAGTATTTAATTTGTATTTTAGCGAATAAATTACGCCTAATAAATATGAAAAATGTATTGTTGACATTCAGTTGTGATCATTGGAGATGAACTCATTTGTTTATTAATTTTTTTATTTTTATTCTTTTATTTATTCAAATTGCATATTTTAATCTTCCGTGTTGTTAGTGATATATCAAATATTCTAACTAAAGGTAAATGTAGAGTATCTTTCACTCCTTATTCCCTTCGGTTGGAAGCTTAGAACCTCAAGAAGACTTTTCAATTGGGAGCTGTTGCTTTTCAGCGGTTTCCTAAAGCTTTATGGTTTAAGGATATTTCATAGGAAAATGCGTCTACTTCTAAAAAAAACAGTCTGTACTGAGCTATTTAGACAATTTTCCAGCGGGTAGCTAGTTGGCAGCGGTATTCCCGGAGATGATTCGGTTTTGAAATTGTTGAAACAGTAAATCGATTCTTTCTTCTTTTGGGTAGCGTCCCATTTATATTTTTTATTTGAATCAATTTTCTTAATTTAAAAAAAAAAAATTTTTTTTTATTATTTTAATATTTAATTATTTTCAATTTCATACCTGCTTGCACAAAAAATCATGTCACAAAAGGTAAGTCCTGAATTTTTATTGGGACACGGTATATTAAATTCGCAACTTCAATTTATTTATTTAAAAAAGAGAGCTCACTAGCAGTTCACAGATCTGTAGTCAGTCATAGGACTGGTTTTTTTAGATTAGTCGAAGTAATGTACGTTTTTGTTGAGTTAATAGTGAAAGTTAGTAATGTGGAAGGAAAACAATCAGTCTTTTTAATTAGATTAATGAAAGGTTAATAAGGTTAGGTTCCTAAAATGTAGTATGTACCTACAAGCCCACTCGGACACCCTATTGTGTCCGTTGTGAAGCCCTTTTACTTGAGTACTCGTGTCATTCCCTGTTGGATTATAGAGAGTAAATAATGATAATGATAGTGAAATAATGATAGTCCATTGAACTTCTCTCAAATATAGAGGGAAGGCCATATTATAAAATCACTATGAAGAACTAAAATCTTCGGTGAAAATCTTCTTTGAAATTAGCTAAGTACCTCATCACAGGAGCAGATACAGCATATTGATTCTAAGGACTTAACAAATACTTTATAAAGATTGTCGAAAGAACCATAACTGAACAATGCCTCATTGGTCAACTGCCTCATAAGTCTGTTATATAGTCACATCTGCAGAAGCTGTTGAGACGAAGACTGGAGGAAACCCGTTTAGCATTTTCTCTACAATTGCCCAGCGCTAGCAAGAACCCGCTTCCGACTCTGGAGTTAACACTTCCTGCTTTGCACAGCAAATACATTTATCGATTCTTAGAGCCATTAAACAGCTTTTACATATAGGAAGCGCACAAGTGAAACCTGTCGTGGTAAAACAATGGGCCAAATGGCCTAAATGAAGTTTTTAAGACGGTTTCTTACCATCAAACTTAAGCGAAAACTTCACATGATAACATGGTTGGGCAAATGGCATAAGTGAGGTCTTCTAGACGGTCCCTTAATCTTCCTACCTAAGCGGAAACCTCACGTGGTAACAAAATGGGCCGCAATGGATCTTCGAGACGGTCACTTAACATTTCTATTTATGTACCTAAATATTTTTACCTACGTAAGTCATGCGGTTTTTTTCATTTTTAAAACAATTTTTTTATTGCATTGACTCTTACAAACTTTGGCCTTAAATAACAAATAAAATAACTCGGAAATAAAAAAAAAATGTTATTCAATATTTATATTTCGCATGCAAAACCCCAACTTTGTTAATGGTTTGTATATCTATTTATTTATTTAGAAAACTGTTCTAAAGGTTTATCTTTCGGTCATTAACACAACACTTGTTTAATGTCAGAAACAAGCGCTGTGAAAAATCAATCATAATCATTTTGCTGAAGGCACAAGAACGGGCTACAAGTGCCTCAAAATCTTTACTCAATCAACTTTCAACTCAACTTTCTCAATCAACTCCTTTCCAAACTATCAGGTGTACCACTTTGCTTCCGCCGTTTTCCGATAGGTGGCTGTACCGGCTGAGGCTGGTTGAAATACATAGATGGTAATGCCTTTAAAGTGAGTGTGGACAGTGCCTAACGAATTGTCATCGCCGTTTCAGTGACAGTTGTTCTTGTTTTCGTATTATTCACGCTCGAAAATGTCCGTTTATGTGCCCAATTCTCGCCATTTGCGGGAAGTTTTACAGCTGAAGCGCATCGAATGCTCTCAGAAACTTACGGTGATGCTGCTCTGAGTGAAAGAACGTGTCGGGAGTGGTTTCAACGTTTTAAAAATGGTGATTTCGACATGACAAAGTCATCCTCCAACACGACAATGCTCGGCCTCGCGTCGCAAAAGTGGTCAAAAAGTACCTGGAAACGCTGAAATGGGAAGTCTTGCCCCACCCGCCGTATTCCCCAGATGTCGCCCCTTCTGACTTCCACCTATTCCGTTCGATGGCACACGGCCTGGCAGATCAACATTTTCAATCCTTCGAAGAATTGGAAAAATGGATTGCTTCATGGATAGCGTCAAAAGAGGATTCCTTTTTTCGAGCCGGGATCCGAAAATTGCCGGAAAGATGGGAGAAAGTTGTCGCTAGCGACGGACAATACTTTGAATAATACATCTGTAAGCACTTTTTCGCAATAAAGCTTTTAATTTTGGAAAAAAACGGCGGAGGCAAAGTTGTACACCTGATAATTTAATATAAATGTACTTAACTTTCCAAACAAGTACACATGTAACTTGAAAACGCAAATAATGTAAACTATTATTTATTTTAAATTAAATTATCATCAAGTCTACAACTAAAATGCGTACAACGCATTAAATATGATAACTAGGACAATTCTAGAATACATTTGTACATGGTTGCTGCACGTAGTCGAGACAAAAGCCCCGATTGTCAATGTCCGTGGGCGCCTCAACGCCATCCGAGTGGAAATACAAACGGAAGGGTCGCACGTTGGCTGCAAATTGATGTTACGAAATCAAAATTACTCAAATTGTTATGGAGCGCATGAAGCATTAAATCAGTCATGGCCATTTCGCTAAATGGCCATCACTGCCTTACATACACTGAACAGTTCGTTGCACGTTGCCCACTTCGGCACTGAAGGTGCCGCCGCAAACGCGATCCTCGCACGCGCTCAGCGGCGGTATGCGATCGACCGAGCGCATGCAGCCGATCAGCAACCAATCGTTGATGCAGGTGTTCTGGGTGACCTGCGTGCCGCCACCCACCATCGAACCGGTGGGATTGTTCGAGTTGCCCGAAATGGTGAACGAACGCGAGCGATTATTCTCTGCAAATGTATGAGGGGAGCAGCGGCTGTCAGTGGACGCACACTCTGCTGTCACAACTACTCACCAGAATCGGGACAGGCATTGTAGAGGATGCTGCAGAAGTTGCGCTCCGCCCGAATGCAGATGCTGTAGTCCTGGTTGGAGAGCTGCCGTCCGGACACAGTGTTGAAGTTGAAGCTGCGCACGCGGCCGCTGATGCCCGTAAAGTACTGCACGCAACCGTGATCGGCGCGACTGACGCTGCCGCAGTGTATCTGCGTGACGCGTATGCGCCACAGGCGCGGGAACGAGCCACTGGTGATGATCGAGAGCACAATGGCATTGCTCTGGCCCAGGCCGGCGTCGATGTACACTGCAAGGGAAGCGAATGTCAGCGCGCGTGTTTGAATGGTTGTGGGTTGCTTACTGTGGTCGCCGGACGATACGCCGCAAATGGTCGGCGTCGGACTGCCGCCGGAGACCAGCAGCTGATCTTGATTGCACACGTGGTTCAAGGGCTCCGGTGGCGCTATCGAAAACATGTCCAGGTCCAGGCTGAAAGTGCGCGAAAGCGGTTTCAATTGAGTTGTACAGGCGCATTGAACAAAGACAATTTACCGCAGCTGACAGATGCTCGGATGCACCTTTTGCACGGTGACCTGGCAGCTGCCCGTGCCGTCGTACACGTCAGGATGGTTGGGGTTTACAAAGTAGGTGGAGTTTTCACGTATGATGCCGCCGCACGTCTGCAGAACTGCAAATGTCGCATGGAGAAAGTTTAGAGTTGTAACTGTTCACATTTGCTAAACAAGATCACAGTCACATACAGACACAACATAGGCCATAGCCGCCGGCACACGGTCCGGCCGGAATGCCGCCACGCAGCAGACAGTCCTTGCTCGGTATGCAGTTGCCGCTCTCGCCGGACGGGGCCGTACATGTGCCCGGTCCAATGGGCACCACAGTGAAAATCGGCAGAACTGAAAGGTCGAAATTGAGTAAAGCAACGTTTATTCAAAGTGTTTAAAAGACTGTTGGGCTTTTCAAATATTGGAAAATTTAAACTGGTAATTACAAAATTTTTCAAGGAAAAAGGTCGATGTGAAAAAATGTTGAATAGAAATCAAGAAGGTCGAGGCGAACACTTTTCGATTATTTTTCCAACTCTAGAGCATGAAGTCTTAATAAGGCCCTTCCCGATTTTGGGATCCTAAGATATGAGCATTTTAAATAAATAATTCACATTTCAGACGACTGTGTGAATTTTCAAAACAATCCCATGTATAGTTTGCAAAAAGTTAAAATAGAAGAAACAAATCGACATTAGCACCTGAATGCACGTTATTCGAAATCAGCGACTGTTTTCGGTACAAATGTCAGAAATGTCAGTAAGTTCGAATGTCAGAAAGTTCGACCAAAATAGTTTTTGACGTAAAAATGTCTAATTCTTCCAAATACCTAATATGTTATCTTTCAATATTTGTATTTGGAGATTGTAAAAAATATTTCTAACTAGATGAGTTTATCAGTCAATGAATTCTAAAAAACGCCTCTATAGTTCCTAAGCAATTAAAATTAAAAGGGCTACGAAAACTGGGTCAGCCAGTTGCTGCCTTAACCTTTAGTTGTCCCTTGCGTAGAAAACTACGCACGGAAGACTATTTTTCAAATTTTTTATTTTGAACCGTTTATTGGAATTTTATGAAAATTTTTGACTCATTAGCATCAATTTACACTCAAAAAAGAGTTTCCCATTGAAGGAACAAATTGTTTTTAGAGCTTTCATAAAAAAGTTACGTTCGTTCGTTGATGAACACATCATATACCTAAAATGTGAGGTTACATGGTTTTCGTATGCCGGTTCACCATAAGAATATGCAAAAAGGAGAAAACTTTGACCCCCCTAAAAAACATGTAGACGAAAACTAACTCTACCAGAATCCGTTGTCAGAACCTTTTTTTTTTGTGTTGCACAGTGTAATTATTATATTGTTATAACAGCACTACGAGCTTCAGATCCATTGTGCTCTTCACAAAAAAAAAACTCATTCCTCATAAGATTCAAACTAGTTTTGGTTCACCAAGAATGACACATTTCAGTGTCTTCTTTGCTTTTTACACGAATCAGACATCCAAAACCGGAGTTCGACTATCAAAATCCAGCTTTGCTTCCGTCGAATAGCCTTTACATACAATTTTTCGTCATACTAGCAAAAACTGCTTCTTTCAGTCGCACGATCAAAATCGCACATCGACGCATTTGAGCAACGAGTACTCGACACCTTCAGCACCGGTTCTGTCAAGTACCCTTCACAATAATTTCTTGTCACAGTAGCACTTCTATAGCCACTTGATTAGTTTGCAATCGCGTCATTAATACCAACATACACCTTGCATCGCGTGCACTGGCCGACAGCCACTTGCTGCCGAATATGAAATCCTTCCACGATTGGTTTTGCACCTTGCACGCGCCACTGTGTAAACTTAGCACGAGCCACAAAATCGTTGCGTCCGCCAGCCGAACACTCAAAGGAATTTTCATATTTCAACAGTTGCTTGCGTTTTTACTCCAGTTCACTTCACAATTTATCGCTGTTATTGTTCGCTTGTTACACCACGCACGCCGGAATGCCAACACCAACTGGAGCGCATGCGCAGCAAATGTTGTCATTTATGTGAAAGTGTCGCGAAACTGGTGCGAAAATTAGGTTTAATGACCGTCGCTCGCGCTGCACAGCCACCGATTATTTAAATTCGTCGACATGCAACTGTGAAATGCCGCCAACACCGTTCGTGCCACCCACGCCACGCGTTGCGCCCCACCGCGGCGCCAATTGGTGATGTGCATATAAACAATTCAATTCGAAGCTTTGTCGCAGTAACAGTTAATGGGGGAATTTAGCAGATGACTTCTTCATAACTTTAACTTTATAAAACCACAAACAATTTGTCGGTGTTGTAAATCAATTAGTTGCGCCACATTTATAAACGCATACGAGCGCCGCCATGCGCGGCGCGTTGCGGTTGCTACCCTGCGGCTGTCAAGTTTTCCAATTGTGAGAAATAACTCATTTCAAAAGGACTTCTTTTACAAGATATTTGTAAAATGTTTAAAAAGGATGCAGAAGAGAACTGACTGGATCGACCTATATTTGCAGATTGCAAAAATCTTCTTAGATATTGATGAACCCATATATAGTATATAAATCTACATATATCTATCCATATAAGTTTGATTTTACATATGTGCCAAATCTGAAGTCATGTTCTTCTGTACTTGGTAACCTAACTTGGTATCTCCTAACCTTTATATCCTTCCTGAACCAACGCAATGCTTCGCATTAATAGGGGTCATCCCCTGCGCGTTTGTTCCTGTTAAAAAAAAAAATCGTTTATTAGGACTCGAAACGAGAACTTGGTTTATTGCAATTGTGCGTTAAACAAATATCGTCGACAGACAAGGATAAGGTCCGGAAGACTCCAGCCAGACTTTCAGTATATCTTTATACACAAGATTGCTCTTTTCACTGATCGGCAACACAGGTTGTTAGAATTGTTTCCCTTACAGCATTTTTCCTCCTAGCTGGGACTCCACTTGCTTTGATCAATCTGATGCTAAACAATTTTATTAAAAAGAAGCAAACGAATTGTGGTCTGAGGAACAGACCTGCAATATCTCCCAACTAACTTGGCCAGCTTATAATATGAAACGGACCAACTAGCCATCAGTCAACAACCACAACGGTGTCGATGCTCACGGGGCAATGTCTTATGGGTCACATGCCGGAAGACTGCGACTGCAATCAAACGAATTCTGTCCAAGGGCGGCTCCGAGAAGGAGAAGTAGACTGTTCTTCACCTGTGGTGTCAATGTGCCTCATTCGCCAGATGAAGATATAAGCTTCTCGGCTCAGCTTTCTTCATTAGTCTAACCGAGCCATCACCTTTTAATATCGGGGATATAGCTAGCCAGCTTCATATTGGAATCCTCTTGGTTCTCAGCGTTGTAAGGGGGAGTCGCACCATCCACTGTGGTATCACAATGAGTCATAATTTGTGCTTAAGTGAGCTCTTCATGTAGAAGCCTGCCCACTCCAACCTAACCTAACCTTACAGCGTGATAAGAATTTTCTGAAATTTCTTGTGGTATTTCAATATAAAAACTCGTTTACGGATCTAATCACTTATTAGTCCTTCTTTTAAATGTATTCTTGTCCACGTCCACAAAGTATCATGTTGGCATATGGCAACAAAATAGCGAAAGGGTTAACAATTGATACTAGAAGAGCTTTCAAAATATTCAATTGCTGTCGTGGTGAGTTCTCAAACTGATGCCGTAACACAGCCTTAGTTTTGTTTCCAGCAGGGTTGCCATCAGACGTAATACACACACACACACACATACAAACAAACACGCTGCGCCAACAATTGTCGCTTATCGCAATTGTACGCGCTGTTTGGTTGGGTGTCAAGATGCATCACACTCGCCACACATCCGAAAACGCTGCAAAAGTGAATGCTGTCAACGCTGCGGCGGCAACTTCCTGATGTCAATGGTTCGACACTTTTGCAATTCCCACAATTTGGTGGCGCCGCGAACCGTGCAATGCGTTACACACTCTTTTGTGACGCTTCAAAAACAAATATTGTACAAATTTTGACAGTCAGCCGAATAGTGAGCGAGGTGTGAGCAATTGTCGATGCGATTGCGACTCAAATTGCAACACTGATAAATTATGCGTAATTCATTGCCTGATTCGTAACTAAATTACGTAGAGTAAACAAAGTGTGTGTGCGCTTATTAGTTCTCTCGTTAACTGGGTCAATGTTGCGGCGTCGCATTCACGCACTTTTGGTGGCAGTCCGTTTAGCGCTTTTGGACGCTTTTTTAGACGCATTAATGCTACGCTTCCAAATTGTTTGATTGCGTTTTAATTTATGGCCATTAGCAAATATTTTGTTTCCGACGCCCTGACACTGGCAACACCGATCGTACCAACCCGCCCACTGTAGGAGAGTTAGAGAGGAAACGACTGCAGCAGAAGACCGAATGTGCCAGATTTGTGGCTTCGGATTTGAACGACTTGTGTCAGCGCAAAGCGTAAATAAACACACTTCAAGAATAAAGAATAAAAACGTACTTGGAGATCATAATTTGAAAAAACGCCTAAAATTTATAATTACCGTTTCTTTCTTACAAGTTTGGTAGCCCTGTACTGAGTTACTGAATCAATCTGCTCGCTGGCAGCAGTAATTTTAAATTAAATACACTTTTGAGTGATCGAGCAAATTCAATACACAACCACACTGCATAACCAATCATTGTTGTGACTAAAAACTTTGATAATCTTCTTCCAATTTGAGCAAAGATACAGGGTCCTTAGCTTGAAATGGTTCCATGATATCTTAAATTTTATTATGCGTTGTACAGTTTTTCGCCAAGCATCGTAAATCGCAACTTTTCCAGCAAATGAATAGTGCAACACTTTGTTTATAATTCCAATTCGTCATCACACTCCGGTCCCAAGGGCAGCAACCATTCGGCCATACAAATCTCCGCTTGCGTTGAATCGCAAACCAGGCCGAGCGAACAGTTGCCGGTGGATTCTAGCAGACGCGCAGTGCCGTTGCATTGGGCAAACGTGGTGCGGCTGGTGCAGGTGAACATTTTACTGACATCGCACACGCCGCAAGCGCTCTTCGCTGCCGTGCAGGCTGGCGCGCCCTGGGCCGTGCATTGATCGTCCGAGTCGGAGCACACTTTGCCTGTGGGGCAGCTGAAAATCTGCGTGTACTGTATGTCGTCGCCGAAGCACAAATAGAACTTGGTATCGTCGATGCAGGCAACGCCATTCTTATTGCACGTGTTGCACCTGCCGTGTGCCGCCGGTAGCACAAGTGCTGTCGCCAGTAGGAAGCTCTGAGGAAATGAGAAAACGACGACATGATTACTTGCTGTTCCACACCTCAACACCGATTAGATTTGCGCTTACGAACCAGCAGCCGTAGACGTAATGTGTCGGATTGCATGACTGCAACTGTGTGACTGTGACTGTCTCTGCAGGGTGTTTGAACTAAATCGTGAAATGTACAGCATTTCCGCTTTTATAGGCGCAGACTCGCTCTGCGACGAGTTCCGATGAGAGGAGCCCAACGATGATCACACAGTTTTTTCATGCATCTTTTCGCTTACCGAGAATTTAGATTTTGGCCGCAAGTGTGTAAGTAAGCCTTCAAGTTATTTACACATCTTGAATTTATCTCAAGTGTGGATGAAATTTGTGTATGCATGCTCGCGTTTGATTTAGGGCCAAGTTGTTGTTGGTGATAAAACTCTAAAACGTTGCGCGAAAATCTTGAAATGTCTTTCTAGAAGAAAACTGAAAGAACAACAAGCATGAACGTGGTTCATTGATGTTCATTAGAAGAGAGTTGAACTACTTTCCTGGAAGATGAATCACTAACTTTTTTAATAAAAACACAAAAGATGTTAAACTAGAGAGAGATAAGTTAGGTTAGACTTGTGTGGCAGTGTCCTTGAACATAGATACTGGCTCCTTCCTATGGTCATTCTTATTCAAAAATATACCTAACCGTGTCTCTAATTCTCTAACATTGTGTATCGATCGAGTTAAAGAATAAATTTGAATCTGCAATAATTAACCATTAAATAAATATTGCATAGAAAAAATTATTTGTTGAAGAAGCTGTGTGTATTGGAAGATCAAAAGTGAAAGAAATTTATTAAGCAGTGAGTAAAGCATTAAAAAAAAATAACCAAAGAGCATGAAAGAGAAAGAAGAGTCAAAAAGCAAAAGAGGAGGTCCATTCAACGCCGTTGTTGCTTTTCATGTTATCAGTTAAATTTCAGTTAAAGATACCAACAGGTGCCAGAATATTTGAGTGCAACATTCACAAATTTCCTAGAATTTATAAAAACCTATACATTTCTATGATATGGCATTGAGCCTTGTAAGCACAAATGTATGTATGTCTACATTAGGGCGGGTCAAATTGTATGGAACGATTTTTTTTATGAAGCGTATAGCAAAAACGTAATCTATAGGTGATTCTGAGAAATTTTGCTTAAGAGACCATAGCTCTAAGTCGGATTTGGAGTCGGAGAATTGGATTAAGTAATTCAGTGCTCTAGTCTGGTCGACAAATGCAAAAGCTGGATCGGGACATTCAACTGTAGATAATCTCGATGGGCTTTGGAAAAACCATGAGGTCAAGAAGGATCGCAGTCTAAATCGGATAAGTGTGAAAGAAAGAAGAATGAAGAATGAAAACTTCAAGAGGCACGTAGCACAACTCAATGTTATGAAGGAAGTTACCGGTTTTGACACCAACCATATACATAGCGTGTCAGATTTGTGCAGAGGAGACATGCCGTACTGAAGCACCTGGAAGAATATTGTTCACTGATGTGAAGATTTTCACCATTAGGAAAACTGTGAAAGTTCCAGAGATGGGACACATGTTGGCGATACTGAAGGGACTAATTTTCCTGCTAAGCCAAACGCAAACTCGATAGATTTGCAGAGAAGCATCGCAATTAATGTTGAAGTTCTTGAAGCAAGTGTTGACCCAAAAAAAGAGAAGTTAGTAAATGCTTTCCTGTTCTGTATACACGTCGATGCTTCGAAAAGGGTTAACATAAATAACGAGATTTTATTTAAGAAAATTAGCGATTTATAGTGGTTGCGTAATTACGCATGTAATTCTTTTGGAGCGAACGGAGAAAGCTGCTGAGGAAGCGATAGATGAAGAGTGGATCTTATTTCTAACTCATTTAAACAAATTACTCTTTTGACTATAAATAAAAAATTATAACTATATAACGGAATTTCAGGCTACAATATGGTAGCAAACTTATGGTACCTTAGTAATGGATTTTTTTGAGAAAAAGATCCGTTAAAAAAAATTTTTATAAAAACTGTTATTTTCGCTTAAAACTTTTTATTAGTACATCTTACGTATCTAATGTTGCACATCAAAAGAAGGGTATGAAAAATACCTTTCGTTTGATACCCATATCGTGTAAATCAGTTGGAGGTTAATTGATTTTTTTTTGATAAAAACTTTGAACTTTGACGCCGAGCCACGCCTTTTATGAGCGTTTCCCAGGCAAAGTTCTTAGTTTGTTAGATGCAGGAGCCAACCCTCTATATAAAAGCATACTCTATGACTCGACTGCATACTCTATGCTATACTGTTATGACTCGACGAAAGTGGGGTTTTGGGACATTTTTGTTGAAAACACAGTTTGAATGTATTTTTTTGGATTGGTGTCTTGAGCAAATTTGTTGCTCGTTAAAATATCTACAAACTTGCCGAAGCCAGTAAAGCGATATTCGAAACGATTTAGGACCTATTAGCATTTAAACGTTCAAAGACTTAAGCGATGAACTCGACTAAAATAAGCAAACTTCAAAGTTGGATTTCTCTTAAACTAGAGCCAATCCACCGAAACGGCTGGTGGATCTCAACTCAGTATACCTATAGAAAGTCGCTCAGTAGGTCCCCCATGTCTGATTTTTCGATTTGCACAGTGTTATCAGCTATAAGAAATTGTGTACCTGGCCGGTAGTTGTAATCATGTAATAAATATTTTTACAAAAATTACATTAGATTTTAATTATTACATTGCAATTATTTTCATAAAAAAGAGTAGTTGACATAGGTCCCCATACAGTGGCGCACACAGGATTTCATTTTGAGGGAGAGGTTTGCGTACAAATTTTGAGCCGCAAACAATTCGAAACCATATTTTGTACCAGCAATTTTTTTGGCATGGGGGTTTGAACCCCCCGAACCCCTCCAATACGAGTATATTGAAGCGCTGCAAGTGGTGCATAGTATTTGAATCCTTTGTTAGTAAAAATTTTTCTTGTTAGATGAGAAGTTGTTTCCAAATCAATGAAATTATTTATCAATAAAACAAAAACCAATGAGAGCAGCGAATTACTGACGATACCTCAGAACAAAGTGATGTTTCTCACATTTCAATTGTGACCTTCCAGCCCATGCAATCAAAACAAAAACCACCAATTCATAACACCAGTCCTTATTTATGGGCAGCCCAGAGTTCAAAGTTGACCCACTTTACCAGACTATTTTCAATAATTTGTAGCTCATTGAATGTGCTTTCGAACAGGCGAAACTCTTTATTTAAAACGTTTTTCTTTCAATGTCAGCAGCCTTAGACGATAACGGGAAGTCGCTACGGCGAAGCGGGCTTGTCACACTCCAGCACTTTGCCCTCCAGCTTGCATTGGTCCACACAGATGCCCGGCTCCGAAGAGGCGCACAGATAACCGCTGGGACATGTACCCTGTTGCAAGATCGTTGTTCCATTGCACAGAGCGAACGTGGTGCGGCTGAGACAGCTGAACATTCTCGAGCCGTCACAGCGGCAGACAGTCTCGGCGCATTCGGGATCAATTCCAGCCGCACACTTTACTCCAAACTTGGTGCAGACGGTGCCGGTCGGACATGCGTATTTCTGGGCTTGTATCGGCTGACCGCTGGAGCAAAGGTAAAACTCAGTTTTACTGATGCAGGCGATGCCATTTGTGCCGCAAACATTGCACTCTGCAGCCACTTGCTGCACCATCAGGGCTCCCAGCAACACAACGCTCTGAGAAAATTAAAGAGCACATTAAAGTTTACAAATACAAATCGCCAAACAAATCCTTTGCTCGAACTAACCAAACAACACAGACGAAACGCTAAACTCTTCATGGCAGCTGCTCTCCAACGCACAGTTGACAGACTAAACTGAAGCGGGCCGCTCGAGGCGCTTTATATGTCTTCTTCTTCTTGCCGCTGGGCAGCTTAGAACGCGCGGCGATAACGATTTATATTTTAAGCAGCGCGCAAACAACACCATCCCCGAACCGGGCCGGACAGATTTATGATTTCGCGGAATTGTCACAGCTTCTGGTGCAGTCATGAGATGCGCAAATGGGCCAAGTGGCGTCGGCCCACACGTGTGGCTGCCCAATGGACGGAGTGCAGTTCTGGACGCCGCTCTAGTGCTGTGCATTAGTTTCAAATCAACGGTTTTAGGAAACAGGAGGCACGACCCCCCTGCGCCGACACACTCCATAAATCGTCTTCTTGTGGAGGCGACCGCGAGTGGTTCTAATCTTGGCTGACATTGGCCGAGATTATGGCGTTATCAGACGCGCAGCTGCGACAGCCATTAAGCGTCTTTGCAGATGAATTGCGATATAAAAACCAAAGTATTCAGAAAAAAGTGTTAGTGTCGCTGAGAATTTTTGTGGGCCCATAACAAATACACACATCCAACTAGAGAGCGTTGCATTCAGTTTGAAAATGTGGAAAATTTGCGTAATTACATTTGGACTTGCGTTCAGTCGAATCGAGTGAATAACGAGCTTCCTTCTTTGCAGCTGATCGCGTTGCTGGTGAGCGTCGTCGTGCAGGACGTCGCTGCCGAATGTAATGTCTGCAATTCGAACGGTGCCGCTTGCATCAATAAAACGGCCTTTCATCTCTGCGACTCTAGTAAGTATCGCTCAACAACACATTGCACGTCTCTCACGATCTCAGTGACTTTCCACAGATGTAGCTCAAGTCGGCCAGACGTTTGTTTGCCCGCTGGCAAATCAGGTGTGCACCAAACTCGGCCCCATCTGTGTGGACGCGGCGAATGCCGTGCAGGCCGATTGTGGCGACGAAACGCAGTGCGGCATGTGTGACAACGGCATGGACGGCTCGTACGCCTGCACTAGTCGCAACAGCTTCACCATGTGCTTCAACAACGCACTGAGCTCGGTGAAGGGCACCTGCGCCGTGGGACAGGTGTGTCTGGTGTCGCGCGGCGCAAAGGGTAGCATGCCCTGTGTGAATGAGTGTCAAAAGGACGCTGCCGATATGTGCAACACTAATTGGCCAATCGATGTGGCGCCGACTGCACCACCTCCACCCACTACCACCGTTATTCAACCAACTCCAACCACAACGAAGCCCACAACTACAACGCCGACAACTACAAGACCGACCACTACAACGCCGACAACTACAAGACCGACCACCACAACTCCAACAACCACAACTCCGACCACAACAACTCCAGCTCCTACAAATCCAAATACCATTTGCCAGAATCAAAACATGGTCGGACGCTATCCATATCCCAATGACACCACGTGCACCAGGTACGAATATAAATATTTTTTAAATAAACCAATTTAGGAATTTAATAGACCCTACGTTGGGTAGGGACATTTTACAGTTAATATTTTTATATTTACATATATCCATTTATTTATTTACATATATCAACACTTTATCAATACTTCTCATTGCATGAGTTTCTCAAATCCCCTCATTATATGCATTTCAGATATGTCAACTGTTATCTTAGCGGCGGAGTAATAGTTGGTCGCCTTTTGACTTGTCCTACGGGTAGATTCTTTAATTCGGTTGCACATAATTGCCAGACAACGAGGCCAACCAACTGCTGAAATGATGTCTAACCGAGTTTTTACTTGAAATATATTCCATAAATATTATTTACATGAATAAAAAGAACTGCACAAATCAAATACATATCCACACTATACATTAGATACCATTAAGTGTTGCGTTAAATTTTTTAATAATGTTTTTTTAATAATGTTTTCGCTCTGCAACATCTGATTTTGGAAATGAATGAGCCAGCAAAAATCGGGGCCTACAGTACTTAAATGGCATATAGTGCCTCCCTAGCATCACATTGACATAAGACTTTCTAAAAGTGGACTAAACAACTGCTCAAAAGTAGCTTTTAGAGGTTTGAAATCTATGACTTATCCACACTTAGCTTCTCTTTTGAATATTTCTTACGAAGAGACTTACTCTACATCTCTAACTTTTGATGGAACTACCATATAAAATAATGAATTTTATAGAAAGGAGAAAAGTTATAATATGATACTTCCAGACGAGTTGAATGTAGATCGACTACAATTTATGTTTCCCATAAAGTTTTTCTTCCCAATGTTTTCTATATTTCCAACTTTTATGAAAGCTACATATGAAACAGAATGTTTTCATAGGTAAATAGGTTGTGATGTGTAATGTGATGTGAGGATGGGCAGGAAGGCTACAAGACTTCCATTGCACTCAGACCATTTCGACCATTGTACTATGCCCATGAAAGATAGGGGAGGAGAGGAGAGTGATATCACATATTTCACCCTTTTTTCTGTTTATTGTTTTTTAATGTGTTACAACATACTACTGTGTCCAAAAAATAAGGTGACATTTGAATTTAAACTGCGCGCGTCGAAGGATTTGGAAAATTAATGTTTTTTAGCCAACAGTCAACAAGGAATATCATTTGAACGTTATGCGTCGTTTGCGTAACGCTATCCGCCTAAAAAGGCCAGAATTGTGGAAAGACAATTCTTGGTTTTTACACCACGATAATGCACCATCCCATACTGCACTCGTAATTCGTGATCATTTCGCCAAAAACTCAACCCATATCGTTCCGAGGAGGAGATTCAAGCCGCAGCGATGTCGGAACTGAAGGCCATCCCGGAAAGTGACTACAATCAGTGTTTCGAAGATTGGAAAATCTGTTGGCATAAGTGCATTGCATCGGAAGAGGATTACTTTGAAGGGGATGAAATTGATTTGGAAGAATAAATAAAGATTTTTCAAAATAAATACGTCACCTTATTTTTTGGACACAGTAGTACATTTCAAGAGGATGGCGGAAAAGGGGGAACCGAGTCCCAACGGCTGTTGCCAGTTTCTTTTCACACGTTGAGGTTTTTTTTGCCATTATCTGCCAAGAACGCAGGTAGCGCTTGGAATTCTCATCTGCCTTATGTGGATAGCGATAGAAGTAGACGAATGTTTCACCAACCCGAGCTGAGATTCGAACCTAGGGCCTCGGTATGAGTAGCCAGCGTGCTATCCACTGGACTATCGAGGCGGGCTCAGTAAGTTGTAAGTTTATTTCGAATTTGAAAAAATGTTACTGGGCACTAGTAGGACTTCACTAAGATCATGTGGTCCATTACATTTCCATGTGGGGAAACTTCAACTTTACACTTCTCGATAACGTATTGTTTAGCCAATTAAGTAAACCAATAATCAAAATAAAGTAGGTTTTATCTTGAAAGAAAATAGACCCAAAAAAAGTACAAATCCCTAATTTTAAGATAAAGACATTTATAGATGTTTCGCTACGCTAAGATCTTTTTTGCGATTGGTGAGAGTTATCTTTTTATAATAGAATCGGCACAGCGTAATGGCATTGGTCCTTTCTTCAAGTAGGAAGGACCTTATTTGCTTACGAGGTCAGCGTCTCATTGTAATTGGAAATTGCTTGTATCATCAGTGTTGCCAGATCAAGAGATTTCCTCCAAGATTTAGGAGATCCCTGGCCTTTTAGAAGAATTTCAAGGAGGAAGAATTGTTTAGGAGAAAGTTTAGGTGATTTATATTTATGTAAGGAAATTTTCCTTAGTGGATTTTTGGGAGATTTTTGGATAACGAAGTATGATGTATAGGAAACACTGGCAGCAAAACATATTTTGGCAACTATTTTAATAGTCAAAGACCCTATTGGGTTAAAAATTTGTAAGCTTAAAAAATGTTAGCTCGTTCTGTCTCGTTCTCACTTATTGCTGTAACAATGAAATCCCGACCATTTTTTGTTAAATTCATTTGTTATATAAAAAAACGAATTAATTCTGCTGTACTATCCGGGTTGCGTAGTTATTGTAAACGATTCATATTTCAAGACCTATAGGGCGAGTATGTCCATCAGTTCTGCTTAGAAGACGCTGCAGTATTCAAACAGGTAAAAGGAAAGTCTTGGCCTAAGTTTCCAGCCCGCAACCAACCCTAATCACTGACTTGGCAGCGTCACTGTATGTAGATGTCACTTCGGTTAGACACTTCGAAGCAGTTTCGAGGTTCTCTTCATCTAGCACCGATTAAGACTTCATTTCAAGTTCTCACAGGAACTTCTAACAGTTTAAGATTAAATTATCTAATTTCATATCATCTGTGACCCGAAGATCTAGGCAGCCAGTGCTCTCTACTTTTCGTGAAAAAAATAATTGTATTATTTTTCCACGCTTCCAAATAAAAAATAAATAAATTTGTTAATTGGTAATGAAAATCATAAAAATTAAAATAAAACAACAGAAAAAACTCCCGTGAGGTATCTACATCGATTCTTATATATCCGGAGTCGCTTATCACGTCTGTAAACTCAGATTTTTCGGTTCAGATCAGGTTTTAGGTTCGGATACATTCGAAAACGCCATAGAGATTCCACATTTTGGCGCTAGTCAGTTGATGTTGGTTCACATCTTACATCTTCCTACATCCTACATCTTCCTTCTCACATCCTACACTTCCTGCTGCAGTAATCTGAAGATTGAGATATCTATGCAAGTTTCTGCATCTCTCGTCTTCTTATGTCTAGTGTCGCATCTACTCCAACATGTGTACATATGTAGATATGTAAACAAATTAGGCACCAACTTCTATGTTTATGTGTCTGTGGGTATAATTCCGAATGTTCGCTTGTGAGCTGCAACTAACGGCACGTAAAAGGTATTCCACCGGTGTGTATTGTGTGCGGCATATCTTAAGCTAATGGCTTAACTCCACCAGTCAGTGGCTATGTTTAGAGAGTAAAAAGAAAATATAAACAAAGCAATTAGCGCCTACAAATTATGTCAACAAAAAAGAAAGCAAAAATTGTATATAAATTTCCAAGAGTGTAGAAGCCAACTCAAAACTAAATGTCAGATTCAGTGTGCGGCCAGTTGATTTACAGTTGCTCGACTGAATAGATTTCCAGCGAAAACCTTCAAGATTGAAACAATTTCATTGCAATGACGAGCAGTGTCCTTGAAAAGCGATGGCCTTACGTTCTGCAAGTACGTTCTGCCTTGAGTGCAAATTACATTTTATAAATAACTCAAAATAAAAGTTGTTTTAAAAATAAACCAAAGAGTGCAATGAAAACAGAAATAAATTAAGCAGTAACTAAAAAGTGCTATTAACGCAAACAGAGAGGATACAGAAAAGTGATGGTTGGTGAATGGCGGCGCCGGTTGAAAACGAAAAGTCCTTATTTGGTGTTAGTGATCACAATTGTGATGAGATAAAAAATACGAAAAAAATGTTTGTCATATATTGAAATGGCATCTGACAGGCGTAAAATTAGCATATTCTTACTTGCTCTTTTAATTGAATTCTCGGTAAAATGTGTGATTTTAGAAACAGATTTTGTGCAGTTCCTGAAAAATGTAAACGTTTGCAAAGTATTATGAAATAAGTTGTTAATTATAACTGTTAAGGATTAAATAGTTTTATTTTATATCATCTGCGAGCCAAATGTCCTGGCAGCAAGTGCTCTCTATTTTTCGTAAAAATAAAATTATATTATTTTTCCACGCTTTTAAATAACTAAAAAAATAAATTTTCTAATTGGCAAAAAAACAATAAGAACTAAACTAAATAACAGAAAAAAACCCTGTGAGGTATTCACATCGATTCTGATGTTTTCAGAGTCGGTCGCTGATCAGGACTGTGCACTTCGGTTTTTCGGTTCAGGTCAGGTTTTCGGTTCAGATGCATTCGAAAACCCCATATACTTTACTGTGAATTTAATATTTTTTTCGGCAAATTGTTGCACTGCAATAAAAAAAATATAACTTTGAACAGTCGCGGCAATATAATTTTGAACTTTAACCTCAAAATTAAATATGAAAAAAAACCAAATCATACAAACCATGACCTTAAAACTTCATTCACTTGCAGCTCACTAAGAACTTCATTCTAAAGTCGGCCTCGATAGCTCAGCGGGTAGCGCGCTGGCTTCTCATACCGAGCGCTCCAGGTTCGATTCCTGACTTGGGCTGGAAAAAACATTCATCTACTTCTATCCCTATCCACATGAAGGGAATGAGAATTACAAGAATCGAAGAATTTGCCAAGCAGGCAATGGCAAAACCTCCAAGTGTGATAGAAAAAACTGCCAATCGCCGTTCGGATTCGGCGTTAAACTGTAGGTCCCCTCCCTCCCTTTCCCCATCCGTTTGAAATGTGTGTTGTATCACATGTTGCAAAAAAACAGTGTTGCATACACATTTCAAACGAATTTCACATTTCAACGGAATTTGTGGTATCACAACGGACCCATTGGCCTAAGTTTGTCTCATACAGAGGCAGCCACTAAACCAACCAACCATCATTTTAAAGTTCAATAAAATCTAAGATGAAAATAATTAAAAAATAAAAAAAATTACTAAAATCTTAATTTAAAATAATTAAAAAATTTAAAATAAAAAAGTTAAAATTAAAATGTTTTTTCAAAAAGTAAAAACTAAAATCGAAAATCTCATTTCGAGCAGTTGCAGCACACTAAATTATATATCCAACAAAATCGTTGGGGGTTTCGACCAACAGAACAATGAAACAAGTTGGCTCATAGACAGTCTAAGGATAACGTTGCTATGGATAACAGTGAGATACATCATAGTATCCAATATCTGCCGATATATATCTGTATATATCAGGTGTACAACTTTGCTTCCGCCGTTTTCCGATAGGTGGCTGTACCGGCTGAGGCTGGTTGAAATACATAGATGGTAATGCCTTTAAAGTGAGTGTGGACAGTGCCTAACGAATTGTCATCGCCGTTTCAGTGACAGTTGTTCTTGTTTTCGTATTATTCACGCTCGAAAATGTCCGTTTATGTGCCCAATTCTCGCCATTTGCGGGAAGTTTTACTTTTCTGTTACAATTCGAAAAAAAATGCAGCTGAAGCGCATCGAATGCTCTCAGAAACTTACGGTGACGCTGCTCTGAGTGAAAGAACGTGTCGGGAGTGGTTTCAACGTTTTAAAAATGGTGATTTCGATGTCGAAGACAAACATGGTGGTGGAAGAGAAAAAACCTTCAAAGATGAACAACTAGAAGCATTGCTTGATGAAGATTCGTGCCAAACCCAAGAAGAGCTTGCCGAAACCATTGTGAAACCATCACAGGAGATCGCTACCGAACGCAACTGATGCGCCTTAGTCGCGCGCTAAAAGAACAGCGGCCACAATATCAAGAGCGACATGACAAAGTCATCCTCCAACACGACAATGCTCGGCCTCACGTCGCAAAAGTGGTCAAAAAGCACCTGGAAACGCTGAAATGGGAAGTTTTGCCCCACCCGCCGTATTCCCCAGATGTCGCCCCTTCTGACTTCCACCTATTCCGTTCGATGGCACACGGCCTGGCAGATCAACATTTTCAATCCTTCGAAGAATTGGATAGCGTCAAAAGAGGACTCCTTTTTTCGATCCGGGATCCGAAAATTGCCGGAAAGATGGGAGAAAGTTATCGCTAGCGACGGTAACTTATATTATACTTTGAATAATACATCTGTAAGCACTTTTTCGCAATAAAGCTTTTAATTTTGGAAAAAAACGGCGGAAGCAAAGTTGTACACCTGATATTAAAATTTGTAGAAGAACGAAATACGTGTTGATCTCGGTTGAAGCGAGTCCATACCATGGACTCGAGATTCTTATGAAGTCCGTTGGACAGAGCAAAAATACAAGTTTGTGTATCTGCCTGCTTTCAACAAAAGGTTGAAATGATTTGAACATTAACCCTTTCGCTATTTTGTTGCCATATGGCACATTGCTACTTTGTGGACGTCTGAACCCTCTGTGGTTTCAAGAATACATTTTTTGTTGGTCTTTAGAATAGTTTGAAGCTTAAGGAAAAATACGAAATTAATAAACTGAATATTAACGTTTAAAGAAGAGAAGTATACACGTTTTTTTAATGGTATACCTTGACATAGTAAAGAAAGAAGAAGCATGAAACTTTAGATAACTTTTTAATTTGACGTTTTCTTTCAATTTAGATACTTTTTTCTTGTAAATTTTGGCTAAAGTAAATAAAGAAATATTCAAATTTTCTATGCATAACGAAAAGTTTTATGTTTATGTGATTATTATAGCCACAACGATGTGGTTGATCTCATAGAAAAACACTCTAAAATACAGGGTCCGATTATAAAAATTAAAAAATTTCTTATGGAATGTTGCTAATACAACCACATAGAAGCCCAAAATGAAAAATTTTAAATTTTAATTTTCCCCAGTAAAAACCTATAGCGAAAGGGTTAAGACCGAAGCGTCACAACCTTCATGAATGGACTCACAATGTGTCGGAGTAGACTGCAAGTGCAAGCGCAACTATCATTGCATGCAACCACTTCAACCTATGATCCATTTATAATCTTACCTGATCTCATCCAAACGCATCAGATGACCGCAGCATTATTTCAAACATTGCAGTTTGTAACGAATGCAACTTTGTTTCGAACACTGCCATCTTTTTATTTGCCAATTTCGCTCTTTTCAGATAATTTTCAGCATTCAGTTGTTCGTGAGCGGCGCTTCGGGACTGTGCAATGTTTGCCAGTCGAATCGTGTGGCGTGCATCAATTCAACTTCGTTCTATCTGTGCTTTGGTGGTACGTACCTGCCACAGCATCCACCCCCCTAATTAACTCTGAATATCTCTCAATTCAGATAATATCCCGCACATGGAAACGCTCTATCATTGCAAGGACGGTTTCGAGTGCACCGAATTCAATGCCATTTGCATGCAGGCGAACGCCCTGCGGCCGCCCAGCTGCGGCTCGACCTCGCTGTGTGGCCAATGTAGCGCCAGTGCGAATTTCGTTTTCGCTTGCCAGAGCCGCAACACGTTCCAGATGTGTCTCGGCGCCAGTCTACCCTCGGGTCAAATCGGTTTCTGTCCGAACGGATTTATTTGCGACGCATCCAATCCGGACATCTGCGTGCATCCATTGCAGCCTCACACTGTCACGTGTGACATAGCCTCCAATCAGCCGGATACAACGACAACCAACAAACCAACCACAACCATAACTCCAACAACCAGCTCACCAACCAATTATCCACTGACACCGAATCAAATGTGCGCACAATATACGAATAAGGGTTTGTATCCGACAACGCCGCACGATCCATACTGCAAGAGGTAAGCAAAGTTCAAATTCGCATTCAACGTGACAATTTTTAAGGATTCTTATTTCATTTCCAATAACGGGGTTCAAAAACCACTTGGCAGAGTTATGATTGATGAAATATTGGTTATGTCATTCTGAATTCAGCCAACTTTCAATAGATATGTTCCCATAAGGGTTACTCACAGAGGCACAAGGAAGCATATAAACTGCTAGCAGAGCATCTCGACTTTGCATGCAAGTTTGAAGTCAATGGGCTTAATATATCAAGTTTCTTCGTACAACACTGTATTGGCGGTGCCACTCCCCTTTTATGCAATGCCAAATTCATTTCTACCAGTCGATGGGTGCGATCCAGTTTAATTTGTTTTCAACTTTCAGTTCCAAAGTTACACGGAAAATTTGAGTCACAATCAATTTGCCACGCCCCTTGCCCAACGCCCATCACATTTTATCAGTAGAATGATACACCTATGAGATGCGGAATACAAAATTTCAATGATGTACGACTTATAATTCCGAAGCTATTCTATATTAAAATTTTGGGTTATATGGGCGATACCATGCCCCCTCGTCCAATACCAAATTTCATTTTTTCTGCCGAAGCGCACGTCTAAATTGGAAGTCTGTACCAAATTTCACTGATGTTTGACCCGTAGTTCCAAAGTTATTCAAAACATTTGGGTCACTTCAGAAGTGCCACGCCCCTTATCCAACGCTTACATTGAAATGGCACACCCTAATGGTAGCCCTGTACCACATTTCAATGCTGTCGGACCTATTATTCTGAAGATATTCCATATGATAAACTTAGGTTGTAGAGGAGACACGCCCACCTGTCGAGTCGTCTTCGCATTATGTGGTTTACCGAGATTTAATCAAGACGAACATTCCGTGAAAGATTCAGCTCAATTCGGCATCTAGTTGAGTTGTAGTGTCGTGTGACAAACATGAATGAACAGTTTCAGCATCTTTGATCGGTAAATCAATACATAACCTCCAAGTTGCAGAGTGCACCCAAGAGTAATTTTTTCAAAAAGACTCAACCCCTGCTCCTCCATTCATGAATGATCCATCTGTAAAAATACAAAAACCAAATACCACAAGAATACGAATCCGTCCGTCCTTCTGCAATTAGTGTATTGGAGGACCTTTCGGTCGATGCATGGGATGCATCTATGCCCCTTCGCTATGTCGAACTTTTTCCATGTACTGGTCCAGTTCATGCTAAGTGCCTCTGTTCTCAGTATCACCAAGTTGGTCGACAAAAGCCCTGATAAGGTCTTCACCGCAACTTTTGGAATTATCTGAGGTTCAATAAATATGCAAATCGTGGCATAGTACTTATTTAGTATTACTTTCTCCGGCCAATAAATGTACATACTTATCCAACTGATGATAGACCCTGAAGAATAAAATCACTTTATCATTATATCATGGAAATGAGCCGCCTATCTCAACTTGATCTATCTAATTTTCAATCTAACAAAGATTCCAGAGATGACATTGTCCTTGTGTGATGAGCCATAGGGGGATCACAATAGATCTAACATATGACGCATTTTCACATATCTTTCACTTTCCATATCTCACAAAACTTATTTATATACATCTTATTTATATATTTCAGATACATATATTGTTATCAGGTCGGTGGTGTTATGATGGGGCGCGAAAATACCTGTCCAACTTCTACTTACTACAATATGGAAATGGAGCAATGTAGAATGTATAAGCCGGCATACTGTATATAATATCAAGTAAAACTAAATATATATACATATATAAAACATACATATATATATACAAAACAGATAGGCATTTGTAAATGTGTATGTACCTTACAAATTTTCAATAACTTTAACGACTTTATTATATTTGTTTGCCCCAAAAAAATTAAATAAAATTTGGTTTTCCTGTACTTCAGCAAGATCCATCAAATCTCAGGGATTTACATCGAACAACAGTTGCGAACTCTTAAGCGACAAACCTCGAACCGTGCCGCCACAATTCGCTGGCAACGCGGTGGTGCAGTAGCGAGAGGTGCTGTTAAAATAGGTGCTTCCGGGGCAATTGTACAGTGCGCCGCTCCACACATGGTTGTTGAGAAAGCAATAAATGTATCTGTAAGCAAATGAAAAAATTTAAAGGACTTGAAGTGTGAGGCAAGTCTAGAACTTTTTAACTCGTTGGTTACACTGGATGTGGCAGAAAATCACTTTGGTGGGGACTCTGAAATCAAAACTATCTTTACCCTCCACAAGAAAAGATCAGATAAGTTACGGGAGTCGATCAACAATTACCCGAGACTTTTTTCCATACTGGAGAAGTTCGTATGCAATGCTATCCGGTAACTCCTTAATTGTTCCCACGTTATACCCAGAGAAATATTGCAGGGTGCTCACTTATGGGTCATTGGCCGATTAGAAACACGCGGCTCGGTTACAAATGCCCTTTAGCAATCATTATCGCAGTTATGGGAGAAGAACCAAAGGGAAACACTACCCCACTTTCTATCTACATGTCCGAGCTTAACAAGCAGTAAGTTTCGCTTACTCGGGAGTCCCATCCCGGAAGATCTTAGAACCATTTCAACTATGGAGATCAGGAAGTATTTACACATCCTGGATCTCACAGAGAGAGTTTAAATCACAAACCAAAACCAATACAAAATGGGAATGTGACAAAAAAACCGTGGTAGCGCTCTTCCGTTAAAAATGGAGACTGCAATGTATGTAGAGAAGAAGAAGCAAACGGGAGACTGATTTAGTCAGATGGAAACTCAAATAACTCCAAAAAAGCGTCTCTTAAAACGCGATAGATAGAAAAATCTTGTTCCTTTGCCGTGTCTATGATGTTCCAGCCCATTAAATCATTAACATAGGATCAGGCTACTGATCATATCGAACATTTCCTTTTCGATGGCTTCCTAACAGCTGCAATAATGATTATGATACAATAAATGACAGTTTTTAAACCTGTACTCTCAGTGACCGATGCTGATATCTATTTATCTGGCCACAGGTATTCAAGTTCTATCGAGAAGATTATAATTTTTAGAGTCAAATGGATCGCAAGATCATACAAATAGTCAACCCGACCCTTGCCTGAAGTAACGATACACAACCCTTGGTTCAACCATGCTCAATTAAAAAAGGACAATGTTTCGTGTTTTTCGAATCAAACAAAAAACCAAGTTATGCAAGAATGTCAGTTCCTTCAGTACCCCCAATGTGGCCGAGAATCCATATGTGAGCATTTTAAGACGACAACGCAATATACCTATTTGGTTTCTCCTATTTCCTTTTAGAATGCTTAGATTTAAGAATTGCTAATAAATCCTCTTATTCTCTTTTGAACTGAACTTTTGGATTCGTAACTCAAAAGAAGACACAAAAACCGAATTAAATGAAATACTCAACTGTTTGCATGTCGTGTAGGCATTGGTGCCGACCGGAAAGCGTCCGTTTTGTTGCACTGTTTGACAGTAGACAATGGGATTGGTGACGCTCGGTGTCTGGGTCGGCGAAGTTATGATGCCGCCCGTACTGGGGCAAGTTGCCGGAATCTGCGAAAGTGAACACGCTGCTGAATACCGAAAGCAGACACTATGAAGACGCTGGCCACATGTGGCCACAACTTACGCCCAACGTTGCATTGCTGCAAATGTACGAGTAGTCGATGCTGCAGACGTGATAAGGCGCACAGGAGCCGGTGAGGTCTGTCATAACGCCAGTGCCCAGGCACAGAGCGAACGTTCGCAAGCCGGTACAGGCAAACGTGTTGGTGGGATCGCACTTGTTGCAGTCGGTGCAGTCGCCCAACACATTGGCCACGTTCGGCTGGCAAATGGTCGCGTTGCTCGTGGAGCACACATAGCCGGTGGGACAGGAGTTGATCGAGCCGCTCGGATAGTTGTTGACGCACACTTGGAATTGCGTCTGCGATACGCACGCCAAGCTGTTGAAAGCCGAACAGCTGTTGCACTCAGCATGCACCGGCGACTGTGCAATGGCCAACAACAGCAAAACGAAACACACCAGTAGCTATGGGGAAGCATCGTAAAAACCACGGTCAGACAACTGTTAAGGACGCCGCCATGTCAACTCACCATTCGAAAGTGGCTACGACACTCCAAATCCGCTTTTACTGTTGCGTTGAAATGCGACCGCATCGCTAATTCCGGTTACTATTTAGTGGGGCACCAATGGCAACTAACCACAGTGGCTGATGTCTCAATCTTATATATGCCGCCCCGTGCAAATTTTGCTCATAATCTTATCAGCCGGATGAAGATTTGAGATTAATGAAAACGTAATAACCACCAGCCAGCCTCATTTTCTCGTAATAATAGACAGACACACAAACAATATGCAACTAGTTATATATTTGCTCATTCATAAATCACTTGAGATATAAGAATGTTTAGCGCGCGCCTTAATCCTGCAAGGACACTGCTCTACCGCTCAACGCCGCTCACTACGATTTAGTGCAGCTCCAGATTGAGCAGATTCAGAGTGAGCACACGGCCACTGCACTGCGCTGGCACTTCGGCGCTGCAAGCTCGCTTTGCGCTGTCGAAGTAGGTGCCGCCCGGGCAGTAGTACAACGCCCCCACCCACGCGGCGCCATTCTGCACACAGTGAATGTACCTGACGAAAGCATTTGACGCATTAGTATGAGTACTGCAATGCATTTGTGCGCCTACTTACTGTTTGCAAGTGGTGGACAAGTCGGTGCCCACCGGGTAGCGACCCGGCTTTGCCATCACGTTGCAATATTTAGCCGGATTTTGGATCGGTGATGGCGTTGTAGTTGGCGCCACTGTTGTAGGATCGTCATCGTGCGAGCATGTCGAAGGGAACTGTAATCATTTTGTTGATCAAGATCGAAATCAGAAACTTTGAATATACGTTTATACAGTAAGAATATGTGAGTACCTGTCTAGACTAGACTAGACTAGACTAGACTAGACTAGACTAGACTAGACTAGACTAGACTAGACTAGACTAGACTAGACTAGACTAGACTAGACTAGACTAGACTAGACTAGACTAGACTAGACTAGACTAGACTAGACTAGACTAGACTAGACTAGACTAGACTAGACTAGACTAGACTAGACTAGACTAGACTAGACTAGACTAGACTAGACTAGACTAGACTAGACTAGACTAGACTAGACTAGACTAAACTGGACCTAGCTTGACTTGAGTTTAATTAAATTGCACTCAGTTGAATTAAGTTCAGTCCAATTGACTCGATCTGACTTGACTTGCCTCGACTGGACTCAGCTTGTATTGGCTCGAAAATACTCAACTTAAATAAGTTGACTTGATTTGATTTACCTTGAGTTCAATTAAATTTAATTGTTTTGTAATTAAAAACTATTGCTTGTTGATTCATATTTTGTTGACTTGACTAGAATTTAGATTAATTGACTTGAGTTGACTTCACAGGACTATATATAATTTGGCTAGACTTCAATTGAGTTAGCTGTAGTTTACTTGAGTTCAATTGTCTGATTTTGATTTGATTAGCTTAAATTGGCTTAATTTGATTTGAGTTGACTAGACCTGACTTTACTTGATTTGGCTCAAATTGAATCCAGTTGACTCTTCGCGACTCACTCATAGCTTGACAAACTGTGAGCTTTCGTGAGTTTGCACCCTATCACCCACTTACCCCATCTTCGCTTTTGCCGCATATATTCGGATTATATACATTGCAAAACAGATCGTCGTTGCACGTGCCGGTGATCAGCGATGTGTTGCTGGTGCCCAAACACAATGCAAACGTCTTGGTGCCGGTGCAGGCGAATATTTTGTTGTCACTGCAGATGTTGCAGCCGGCGCACGGCGAAACCGTTATCGACGATTCCGGCTCGCAGTAGCCCTGCAGCGAACACTTCAGGCCACTGCCGCAAGTGTAGGTCTGACCGGTGGGCGTGCCGTCTACACAGTTGCGAAACTGATTGTCGGACACACACGCCTTGCCCGAACTCACCGAGCACGAATTGCACTCGCCCACCAGCACATCTGCTGCCTCTTGTCCAGCGGCCAGCGTCCATGTCAATGCGACCAACTGAAATTTGCGCACAACATTTGGTTACTTACTTGGAAAACCGCGAATTCGGAGCTGGTTCACTTACGAGTAGAAGAACAACGGCGTGTTGAACTGGCGATGACATCGTGATTGACGTTTGCAACTGACGGTTATTGTGGCGTTGCTTGCATGCACCGATTTGCATTTATATCAGTTGGGGCAGAGTTGTGCATTTACACAAAGTAATCTAATCAGTTTGCTACTTCCAAATCATAAACATTGTAAAATGATGTTTGGCTCGGATTTTTTTTTGTTCCAAAGAAATTATAAATTTTTAGTGGCGTCCTAAAGCTACACAGGGAAAAAAACTAAAGCCAAAAGTTGATTTTATTTTATTTTATTTTATCGAAAAAATCGAAACTTTCTGTGCGCAAATTCTATACCTTCTTTGCTTCTAAAACTGCAACACCTGAGCACGCTGTTCATAAAGCAGAAGTACAAACGATAGCAACCACAAAAAGACAAAGAACCATTGTATAGAATAAGACATAAAAATCAACTGGCCACGGATGAATCATGACGCATTCCATTGGAACAAGCAATGAAAGGAGATGCAAAAAAAAATACACACACATTGGCAGAAGAACGAACGCTGAAGCCAGTCTTGTGGCCAGCAAGGCTGGGCCGTAGGATTGTTAAATGGCAGCGCAGAATTTGTTCTCGACACGCCACACAATACAGGGCGTTATCACACGCGGCAACCGTGTCATGGCAGCGGTGCCAGTGTCCGACTTCGAGCGCACCAGCAGCGCTGAAAACACCCTGCAACATGGCCGCCGAATGCGCGCACGTTTGTTTCGTTTTCATGCGCTCTGAACGAATTTCTGCACCACAGTCCATTGTCCATGCAGCATCCTTCGTTTGTGCTTCTCTGCCGTCAAAGTGTTTCTTCGACGATGTGCTGTCTCGATGTCTCTACGACTTGTCCACTATGGGATATCGGCTGATACGATGGCGCAGACGTTGTGGTGTAATCGAATAATGTACGTTCAGCTATGTCGAACTTGCTAGTGACTCTTTGGGTTGCGTCCAAACTTGGTGGAATATCGTCACTGCTATGTTTCAGTAAATTAAAAAAATCTACATTTTATTGGGTGTGACAGTGGATTTGATTGCACAGCTTATTCTTGCAAATGCAAATTTTTCGAAATTTTTTGTACTTAGATTATTAACGATTTGGCTATAGTCTTTCACGTATATTTAAAGTGCGTATTATGTGTATATTTTTGCAATAGATACATAAATGTATACTTTTTTATTTATTTACGTATTTGTTCAGTCTACCGATAATAAATTTTACAGACTAATACAAACTAATAAACAATTTAATTGAATAGTTTAAAAAGATCTAATTTGAAGTTGTTTTCAGGTAAATCAAAATCCAAAATATGACCAAGACTGTTGCATTAAGAAATGCACCTGTTGATTGCAGGAGTTGTAGCTTCTAAAAATCTAGAAAACCTCAGAGAATACATCTAGAATACATCTCCAAAGTTATCTAAAGCTTAGAATTCCGTATTTGTTTTTCCCCCAATTAATGTGAGAAATCACGTTTTTATGCCAATTTTTAAAATATTTTTCATATACTATTGTCTACTGAGATAATCGCCTCGGTAGCCCAGTGTAAGTGCACTGAGCTTTCATCCCAGCGATCGTGAGTTCGATTTAACTGGGAATCATCACTGGGAAGACACGTTTCCAAATTTTCAAATTTGTCCATTCTTCCAAGTATTTTTCCATCCCTTTAACATTTCTCCTATCCTCCTTACTCCAATCAGTTGTGATGAACAGTGTGCACCGAATCCTTATATCCAGTAGCCGTAAAAACGCAACAACAACGGAGAGCGAAGACACCAACCTTCTGATATAAACTCCGACGTCTTATCAAGATCTCAGATCTGTGCTCATATGGAAGCGTAGCCTAAGTCAACATAAGAGAGAATTGAATAATTAGGTTGGGATAAAGCTCCCAACGTATTTAGAAGTCAATAAGCTGTGTTTCATCCGTTTTTGTGTTGTGTTGTGTTTTTTCAAAAATATTATGTGCCTTTACTTCTTTGCTTGAGTCTTTTAAAACAACAATGCATTGTCAGAACATTATATGCGCACAGATAGTTTTCAAACTTAAATTTTTGACTTCTTTTTACTCTTCCGTACAATCACAGATATAAAACAAAGTCAAAAATTCTCACCAAACGCGTGTGTCTCCCCCAGAGAAAAACGAGTTTTCATTTCCCTAGCAGAACCTAAGAAGATGCTTAAATATGTTTTAGAGTACTCTTTCTTCTTTAAGAAAAAACATAAAAATGGCAATGAAATCTAAATTCTGCGAATTCAATTTGCAGTATCCGATAAGTACTTTCAAATATGTAAGGTGGTATGATGTTAAAATTCTTTCGATTGCCTCTTATCAAGTAAACGTAGACGACCCCCTTAGTCTACGTATAAAGTTTTTTTTTTTTTACATAATTTTCATTTGGAAGACGTGAGGAATGTTATTTTCAAAGGATTTGGGTAAACTCTTCACGGTTATTGAATTGTAGAGCATTGAGCACGCTCGCTCACAGTGTTTCCGCACGCTCCCTGTGAACTTTAAACGCGTTTTCCCGAAAATCGTATTTTTCTAACTTGCACAATTTTAAGAAAAGTTTTACACGCATCGATTCGACTTCTTTTTTTACTTGCTAGGAAACCATGCTATGGGTAGACACGAGCTTTTGACAAAATATTGTTTTTTTTATTATAACAGGCAATAAACATTTGAAAAAAAGGAAAAAATAACTTTTCTTTCAAAAAGTCCACCATTTCGAGAGATTTTTGAATTTTACAAAAAGCTCGTGTCTAAGCATAGCTGATGTAATATCAATTATAGATTAGTTTCATTTTTTGTTGTAGGTTACGTGGTTGGCCCAAAATCGTGCAGGAAAATTGATATTAAAATTCTGATGAGGGCACGTTCAAGGTCATCCTGCACCTTGCCTCTTGAAAGATTACGATTAAATAAACAAAAAACAAAAAAAGTGAGTGAATATCTTTTTTCGTTCCTTCGTAATAAATTAAAAAAACAGGCCCGAAAATCAGGCCGCTACGTAGACGACCCCCTTAAGTTCAAAAATACTAGGAAAAAGAAAAGTTGTGATCAACTTTTTTGTCCCTTTTACTTTCTTATATTAAGTCCAAACAAGAACAAAGGTGTTACAGAACCATCCTTAGATCATCTATGTTTCAGGTAAAGGAAAAATGTTTGGTTTTCTATCTGTAGTTCATTGTTGGTATTCGTCCTGTAGGCAAGGCAAAATATTGCATTCGACTGAATAAAGACCTATATTAGCTTTTATGCTACAATTTCGCCGACTCAGACTTTCGCACTCATTCGACTTTAATACCAGAATGAATAAAAATTCTATAACTTTCATAACGTCTTTGAATCGACGCACTTTGGAGGAAACAAAAAGAGATGGTAGTGGATCTGAAGACACTCGGTACATGCCATATTCCGGTGATCGAAACAAACTGATGGATAATCCAAAATCAATATACATTTGGTGAACCATGCTATGCAATGTTTCTAATTTCCAACAAAAACAAATTTATAACTGGTCGTTATAATGGTCCTTCTAGACCATTCATATGTATATTCAGTTGATCCAACTGTACTGCATTGCTGCTGCTTCTTTGCCCAGTTATGCAGCTACCCATACTCGAATGAAATAGTTTTCATTTGTTGGCAAAAACATAATCAGAAGAAGGTCAAAGCAATACTGGCACATTGCCATCGAACGTTTCTTATTTCGCAGCCAAACTAATGTGACGAGATACAAACATGCATTACGTGGCTTACTTGACTTGGCGGCAGCCGCCAAAGGTCTCCATGGAGGAAGTGACTATGTGTGACATATTTTAAAGTCTTCTACATTTGACTAGCGGACTAAAGTGTTTGAGCTCAACATTTCAACGGCGCCAACGACTTCTATAAATCAAATGCCAGCAAATGTTGTTATTGTAATCGACCATGACTATAGTACAGTAAACGTATTTGTAGGTCTCATGGCTGGCGGCAAAAACGAATAGTAATGAACAAAATAGCAGTAAACATTTGTCATCGAAACTTTTATTATAATTGCCAAATTGCCAAAAAAAACATTGCTGCACTGCGAGCCGCCGCAACTGCGCCATTACTAGGCTTTCTTTATTTTTTCTGTCGTTTTGGGTAAGTAGACGAGTAGGTCAAAATGGCCAAAAAGTGTGAAAATTTTGGAATTTTTGGTGCTTAAATGTGACATTAGAACTCATCTCGGAGGAGCAGATGAGTGGGTTAAAACAGGCAAAGAGTTTGAAAATGTAAGATTTTTTCTTGCTGAAATATAACATTTGTTCTATTGTCAGGTTTGAGCTTAAGAAACTCTGGAGTTTTCAAACGCTTTGCCTGGTTTGAGCCGCTAGTCATTTTACCCGAAAAAAGGTTGTACAGAATAAAATGGTACTTCTACCAGGCTGCTCTGAAGTCATCATAAGACACTATGCCATTGAATCTATTCTCCTCAAATTTAGCTTCTCATTCAGCAATGTCTGCAGAAGCTCTGATGATGAAGCAGAAAAGGGACAGTATTGTCATTGCCACCCTTTGAACATTTTGAAGTTAAACTTTTGAAAAAAAATCGAATTGATTGAGCATTCATGTGAAAAGAGATAGTTGGATATTCCTAAAAATACTTAAAGAGATTCACAATGGGTTTTTTGCAAGGCTTCAAGTAGAAGTGTGGTCTGTAAAATGGGAAATAAGCGAATGGATTAGGGCATCGACATTAGAGAAACGGTTTTATTTATGCCCACAGAGGCGGTTAAAAATTAAATTGTTCGTTTATCCGAATTGGCAACAGTATCGGCCAAATTCTGTTTAATTTTTGTGTAGTATTTAATCAGGAAAAGTGTCCAGCTCCTTGCCTACGCTGATGATATTGATGTCATCGGACGCAACAAGCGAGATGTCACCGCTGCCTTTGCGGCTATCGAAAGAGAATCTGCCAAAATGGGTCTGGTGGTAAATGAAGACAAGACGAAATATGTATATGCTGTCTACACGTAGGGACTCGCAGCGGCTAGGGTCTCACGTCGAGGCCGACATGTATACCTTTGAAGTTCTCAAGGAATTCGTCTACCTTGGCACCGCCATCAACAGCAGCAATGATGTCAGCTTGGAGATAAAGCGAAGGATTACTATTGCCAACAGGTGCTACTACGGTCTCGGTAGTCAATTGAGAAGTAGAGACCTCTCTCGACCGACAAAACTTGCACTCTATAGGACACTTATCTTGCTCCTCTCGAGCTCCTCTATGGCGCTGAAGCATGGACAATGACACGAAACGACATAGCGCCCTTGTGTTCGAGTGTGTTCGAGAGGAAGGTACTTCGCAAAATCTTCGGCTCTGTACGTGTACGTGTACGGGACATGCATACATGCTGGCTCGGTCATGTCTGCCGCATGGACAACGAAGCTCGTAACGGCGTAAAAGGTGTTCGATGCGATGGTTGGAGTTCGGCGGCGAAGAGGAAGGCCGTGTCTCCGATGGAAGGACCAAGTTGAAGAGGCCTTGTCATCTCTTGGTGTGACCAACTGGAAAAGGCGCGCGTAAAGCAGAGGCGCCTGGAAAGAAGTTTTGCGGGTTACGGCCTACCTGATAACGGGTGGTTATGGCCAGTTATGTAAGTAAGTAAGTAATTCAACCAGGAATTCGGCCAGAGTGAGTGTCGGAGTGAATGTCATTGCTAG
This sequence comes from Melieria omissa, assembly GCA_963971225.1. Taxonomy (NCBI): domain Eukaryota; kingdom Metazoa; phylum Arthropoda; class Insecta; order Diptera; family Ulidiidae; genus Melieria; species Melieria omissa. The sequence continues at coordinate 105,365,178 of OZ020268.1, read as the reverse complement.
TAAATTGTCGAATGATCGAAATCCCAACCAATTGCCGATGCCACAGCAGAGAGAGATATACTTCCTGAAAGAACTGCCTCAAGCCCATGATTTGATTTTTGAATGCAGTGAAAGAAGTGAACCAAACAAAAATAAAGTTTTTTAAGTAAACAATCATAACCTTTTGAACTTTTAGTGTTATGAAATTTTATACAATTTAGCGTCGGAAAACATTTCATCCGAATTTTATGACAATCCATTTTGTATCAAATAAAGTCGCTTAAAAAAGTCTTGAAGTCATGAATTGCAGCTCTTTCACATTTCTCCTCAACATTATTTGGTTCGAAATAAATCTACTAAAATAATGAAATTTCTTCCTTAAAAGTGCCAGAAAGACTGAGAAAGGAAACTGCAATTTGGGCCGTTTTGGTGTCGCCAACAAGTCACACACGCTTGACTATTCCCCAACTAAATACTTTGTGATGCTCGGCAACAGCAGCGCCATGTCGCCTGGGCGGGCTTTCGATAATTCGCAGCATTGCTCTGGAGTATTATTTATAGCGAAAAAGTATACAAAAATGTTACAACAACACACACACTGTCCAGGTGAGATCATGGAAATGATAAGAGCCGCGGCGCGCGCATTCCGCTGCATCGGCACTGGCGCACAGTTCGGGGTGCAAGTACGAATGTGAACCTCTATGACTTGTGCAAAGCATTTCAAGGTGGCGGCCCAGTCCGGCAAAATGCTAAATTTAAATTGCCACTGTGGTCGACAATTGGGTGATGATGAAATATAAACTATAAAACTTTAGTTTGGTTGCAACAATTTTGCATAAAAAGCGGTTTAGGGCGGAAGTAAAGTAGAAGTGAATCACTTTTTTTGTGTTGCAAAGTGTAATTTTACACTCAGATATTTGGGGATAGATTCTTTGGTATTGGTTTTCTACTCAAATATCTGAACTCAAACAAGGGAAATCGAAAACCAAAATCTTTCCCTACTTTTTGGTGACGATTGAACATCACATCGAGCCAACCAGTTTCCGATTTATAATACAACTCTCAAAACAGCACTTTAAAGAAGAAATTATCTAGAAATTATCCTTTCAGTTATTCATAACCATTTTTGTAATGATGAACAAATCTTTTCCGAACTCCGAAGTCACCGCACAACGGACGCCTTGCCCTCCTCGCACACATCACACCAGGGACCCACACCATAATGCATTGAATCGAAGGTAATAAAAATATGTTTTTGTCATTAGATACTTTTACATTTCACTTTGAATGCCGCAACTGTGGGCACTTTCGTTTTTTGACTGCTTCCCAGAAGATTCGACAATGGAACATCATAAATTTGGCTGTCAAAATCTGTCCCACTGTGCCGTTATCTCGAATACTAGAAGTCCAATTCACTGATTTATTTCCTCGTTCGCCCGAGGTAGACGAGGCGTCGAGCGCATGTAGGCGCATTCCGACGTGCCGGTGCCCGATGCCCGGGACGAGGCACAGGTAGCGCGCCACGTATATACGTGTTGCTGCATATTTGTTGTTGCTGCTGCTGTTGTCTGCCGCTGGTCCTTGGACCTCGCACGCTCGTTGCGATGCTGCCGTTGATGGTGGCTGGTGCGCGGTGTTGCCGTTGATGGCGATGGCAACGGCGATTGCAGCGCTGCCGCCAAGTCTTCGATTCGCTTTCTTTCGCAAACAAGCTGCTGCTGCGGTGCGAATGGCGTGATGCGTGTTGCATGTTGCGCATCGAACGGCAGGACACTTTGCATTCACATCGGAATGCCGCTGCTGCAATGTTGCTGTTTGATTTTGCCAACTCCGCCTGCGTTCGTCGCAGCAACACACTTCCAAGCGAGCGACGCGTTTAACCGAATGTGTGCAGGAAATTAGGTTTTGTACGATATTTGCTCCACCTGAGGAATGCTTGTGTGTGCGTTTTTATTGTCGATTAGTGCTCTGCGTTCATACGTACGAGGGTTACTTAAAGAGTAACGGCCTCAACTGGTCAAATTAACATTCAAAATCTCAATAAAGATTATTAAATAAATGATTAGATGATGAGAAAAATTTTTATTTAAATACATAAATTGGTTTGTTATTTTGTAGATCTTATTTGTTTGTTAAGCGATTTTTATTGCATATTCTTACGATATATTCTAGCAACGCTTCTATATAGGGACATATCGCTCCTTCGCTGCAAGAACGTCATAACTCAAAACTACATCATTCCGAGAAAATTCAATTTTAAAATTTACCATTACAGGCAGTTCAAGGTATCAAAAAATGTTTCATGTCGTCTTGTGAGCAAAGTATTGAATATTTTACAAAGTGGTTTTGACAGATAAAAGATCATATGCAGATACACACAGGGCTGCCATAAACTGAAAAAAACTTTTTTTTTGAGTTATGACGTTCTTGCAGCGAAGGAGCGATATGGTCGTCCTGAACTAAGGAGATACGCATCTACTACTACTACTACTACTACTACTACTACTACTCTTTGAAATTACTTAAAACCAGTGGCGGATTCAAGGGGAGTTTTGGGGGTTGAAACCCCTCGAAATATTAAGATCGACTTTAAAACTACATACAAATTAAAAGGCATTTTATAAATATTAAAGAATTATTTTTTGAAACCCCCCCTAAATAGATTTCTGAATCCGCTCCTGCTTAAAACTTTGTTGTGTGCCAGAAAGAAAACAAAAAACTTAGCCGTAGAAGCATTGAGTTGTTACTCATAAAATTCGTACGAAAAACAAATAGCAAGTGACCTTCGAAAAGGTGACACACTTCTCACCAATTAGATCCGCCGTTGTAACTATTCTAACGGGATAATGACTCTTTGAAACACTTAAATACATTTAGACTTCACTAAAACAATTCTGTAGAAGTCACAGCCGCAGTAATGTCAAGAATGAAGAAAGTGTATTGGGTCCAAGAAAATACCCAGTAAAGTCTTTGCTCCATGAGCAAATATGTATTTTGCCTCAATATTTATCTATTATATCTGAAGAAGATAAATGTACAAATTATTAGAGTCAATTACTTGTCACTTACTATAATCACTTTTACTAGTTTTTTAAACATTTCTCAACTCTCAACTGCCAATCACTAACTAGTTCTGTTAACTTTTCTGTTAACTCTCAACTACCAATCACTAATTAGGTCTGTTAACTTTTCTGTTAACTCTAAACTGCTAGAAGCATACCTACTGAAGAAACATACAAATAAGAAAAGAAGCCAAGAACTCATTAACATACCTAAAAGTTAACTTATCCCAATAGATAATTCAAGTGTCAGTGAAACATGAATCTAGACTAAGATCGAATGAAGAGATCATGAACGAAGTGAGTTGCGACTTTATTGAAAATGTTCAAATATTTCTCTATCCTCCCTCTAAAGAAGCGTCTGTAGGATTTGTGCAGAAGGTGAGGAAACATCACACCATATGAATACAGACTGCATATGTTCAATACACAGAAGATGCAAAAGTTTCGGAAAAAATACCTGGAACAAGAGCCGAATTTCTTCACTTGATTCCTTTGTTATTTATTAATTTATACAAATTCTATGGATGAGGTCGTCCTTGGTTTATGAGCGAAAGTACAATCGTGTTTGGGTATAGTGAACACCCTATGTAGTGACCAAATTTTGACATGGAGCCTCTAAACATTGAACAAACTTTTGAAAGCAATTTCAAGCAGAAAACCAAAAGTGTATTTTGAGCAAATAAAACGAGGTTTTGAAGGCCTTGCAATAATTAATTCTATCCAGACATGACTGTATAATTCTTATCGCATCTAGTGCTCCTTGTGCAAACACAAAAGGTTCCAGTGTAGCCAGATTAGGGGTTTTCAGTCCTAGAATTTCTTCGTTTATTTCTTTGGATTGGGGAAAAATTTTATTATAAATATTTTAGGGGAAAACTTAAGGGGAAATATTTTAATTTACGCTTTTTAAACTGTCTGCTAACCAGATTGCATTCTTGTTCCATCAAAATCTTGTTCAGATATATTGCCTAGTGGGTCTTTTTTTTGATTTCATGTACCAAATATAATAGAATTTTCATGAAATATTCATTTTATGTGGGCATTATAAATTTGGGCGGACATTTTTTTTCGGGGGAAATGGACTTCGTTACAACACCGTGTCTCAAAATCAATATGAGCGAAGTTTTTCTCACCAAATTTAAATTCATTCACAATATAAAACCTATACAACCTGTGCTCAAAAGGCTGAAATGATGCAGGCTGATAGTAAATATTCGTCTCAAATCGTATGTCATCTCATCTTCTTCACATAAAATTTCCTTATTTCTGCTTGACATACTATTACAACCCATTCTCAAGTTCCTGCTGCACCAAATTCGATCCTACTTTATTGAATTTGTCTAATAAACATGAACATTGACAGCATTAACTTCGATTAGTTTTAAATTCAACAAACAATTTAAAACTTATTCGGAAAATATCGATTACCCCTGCGGCTTTGACACCCAACGGTGTCATCTGTTACCTCCCCTTCGCAATGGTGATTACAATTTCAACTTGGACAAGTGTGAATTTGCGGGGCAGCACACAGACAGTTGTATCGTCGTATCTAAAATTGATTTCATTCACATTCTCAAGTTTGCCTGTCATTGACATGCTGCCACTCATCATGCGCCATTGACAGACGCACCGAATACAAAAGGGATGACGCAGCGCTGCCGTTGCTTGCACTCTGAACCGTAACCGACCAATATCCGGTCGGTTACCGATGGCGGATTTCTTTGATACTCTTACGCATACATACAAATACAAATGTTACACATGCACATAAGTTGATATATGCACATACATATGTATATACGTACAACAACAAAATGTAGCGAAGGTCGATTCAAGCATGAAAATTCTATCCCATGTTTATATTGATGGAATTTTGCCCAGTAAAAAAAAATTACAGGCACTCTTTGTCATCGGATACACAATTGAAGTAAAACATTTGTGAGATATTTTTTTTTTTTAATTGTTTACTAGTTTTGTGGTCGAAACAGCTGTTAAAAATAAGAGTATGATTCAATAATCAATGACTAATCGGCGGGAAATTTTTGCCATGCATACAAAAGCTTACTGACTGAAAATAATTTAAGATTTTCAAAGAACTTTTACTTTGAACTCTTGACTCTCTATCTTAAAGAGGGAATAGATTTTCTGCACACACAGGGTTTCATTTTGGGGGGATTTTGCGTACAAACTTTTGAATGAGATATATTATTGCATAGCGGTAGAAGTAGACGAGTTTTTCACCAGCCCGAGCCAGGAATCGAACCTGGGGCCTTTGGTATGAGAAGCCAGCGCGCTACCCGCTGGACTATCGAGGCCGGCTGAACGAGATATAATTTAAAACCATATTTTGCAACAGAAATTTTTGTATATGTGGGGTTTGAACTGCCAAAACTCCTCTCTGTGAGCGCCACTGATTATGTCATATGGCTAAACTCAAACAAAGACAACGCTTAAGGTTTCTGGGTCTTGACATTCTTGAGCCCTGACACCAATGGTGCACGAAAGGAGGTGTTTTCGGGGTTAAAACTCCTTTAAATATCTGTTTGTTACAAAATTTGCGGAAGGTATTGATCTCAAAAGTTGTATACAGCACCTCCGCCAAAATGATAGCTTTACTGATTCCCTGATTCCAAAAGTTATTCATATAAAAATTGCACAAAGAAATTTTATTTCAAAAGTCCGCTTTACTTTCGGAAAGGAGTTTAATTTTGAAAAAATACTCTTGGTAGAAATGTTCCGATGCTTTGAAAGTTGGGACTAGAAAATTATGTTGCATGCTCACAAATTCTGAAATTATCTTTTCATCTGGGGACATATATTCGAATAAATATTTTGCATGGTTCATAGATCGGAATAATTATTGAGGGACATTAACCCTTTCGGTTATTCTATGCCATATGGCATAGCCTCTTTTCAGTGCCTGTTTTAGGTCAAAAACTTGTGGATACTATATTTTTATATTTTTGTATTTTTTTCCGAAGATTTTTATACCAAATCATGAAAAAAATATTTTGATTAGTGAACCAAGTAACTTGTAAGGGTTCAGAAAGTGCGCAGTCCTATCGAGCTGCGTATTTTACAAAAAGAGGTCACTTCGTACTTTTATTTATTCTATTACAAAAATTAATTTATTTCATAGGTTTATGTAATTAATCTAGTAGGTATTTATTGCTTTAGTAAGTGTAAAAAAGTTAGATCCCAAATATAGTTCACTAAGGCTGTACGATTTTTTTTATTTTTTACTATGCCACATTGCATGATGCCCAAAAACCACTTTTTCGAACAATATTTTAAAAAATGACTTTGATTATTCATTATGTAGGCTTAAACAGTAATAAAATGGAAAAGAATGATTTTTAAAGTTACAAACAAAAAAGAAGTACCGAAAGGGTTAAAAACTTGGTGGGACGTATTATGCCAGTAATCCGTAACGGAGTTAATTATATAAAAAATGTGAATTTCATTACTCAAAGCTCTCAAATGACATTTCATGACATCTCTAGAAAATTTATTGCAAAAATTAGACATTTTGATAAAATTCACAATTTAGCTTCCAATCCGATTAAATGTTACGCTATCAAAAACACATTTGTAAACATTACCTTAGTTTTATTATTGATGATATCATTTCAATTAATGTTACTACATTATTCAAAGATTTTACAAAAATAAACTAAAAAGTAAACAAAATACGCCAACACAATATTCCAACAATTCCTTCTAAAACTCGTTCTGAAAGACAATAATTCTCCGTAATCTGTTAGAAAATCCTCTCATCTTGCTTTACTGATACCATCGCTGACGCCATTTCCTACTGAGATGCCCACTAACTCTTCGCTTCAATTCAACTATTGTACAGTTTGATGAATCAAACGATTTTCCTGTGCATTCTATACTGATTTTTGATGACAACACAAACAATTTTGATAAAGTGCAATTGATGGCCGTTTTGTTTGGTTGCGTTTGCGACAAGTTGAAGAACCGGCAAATTTATGTTCACACTTTTAAACTTAATTTGCAAAGTTCTGTGATTTGAAATTTTTCGCTCCACAATTGTTGAGCTCTCCATCTTTCATATGCAACTGCCATCAAAGACGTACATGTATATGAATGTATGTTTGTATGTATGAATGTGCGTATGTGCAGATAATGTGTTGCCAAGGCATATCGTTGCGTTTGCAAGCAATTCAAATTTCATGACGATTGTGCCACGGCGTCAAGAGCATTGCAAATGAAGCAATGACTTCACACATTCCATACAAACGCACAAAACGCGACTCCCCAAGTTCAGCCTCCAACGAAAACGAGACTGCGCTGCTGCGACGAGCGAATGCCGAAACCAGCAGCGAGCCACCAGAGCCCGCCAGCCGTGCAGCCCAGCCAGCAGTTGGCCAAACAGCCCGACCAGCCGCCACCGGAGCAAAGGCAGCACACAACTGAAAAGAGGAAAACAGGTACGCAGGCGGATGCGCGAGGGGAAAGTATTCACAAAAATGCAACGAGAACAAAGCGAATAAAACGAATGCGGCGGAATGCTTGCGCCGAGAGTCATCCTAGTCAGCCTGGAACCTGTTAGACCAGAATGCGTCCGCAAGCCAGCCAGCGCCTTGGTAACACGAAGCGCGCCAGTGTTGCTGCTGCCAGCGACAGCACGGCAAAGCGGACACGCCAAGAATTGAAATAAAACAACAATCAACAAAAATAAGAATAAAAACAAAAGAGCGAAAAAGAGCAGAAAACAAAAATCTTACAGAATTTTTTTGCGCTCAGCTCGAAAACGGCCAAAAAGAGATTCCCAAATCAAATCATACTTGCCTCCATGTGAGCTGCAACACACACACTCATACACACAGACTCACACACAGACACACAAACAGGCCCAGGCAACAGTACTTGTGCCAGGCTACGTACATGCGAACTGGCAAATACCTGCATACAGGGCGCACAATTAAAACGACACTCGATAGCGGCTGCGGGGCAAAGGGGACAGGAGCATGGAGCCAGCCAGAGCTGGAGCCTGATGGCTGCTCCAAGTGCAGGCCGAACAAAGCCATAGCGTACAGGCGAGCTGCACCGGCAGTGGAGGACTCGATGAAATTTGAGCATAAATTAACACACGTGACGTGAAACTAGTGGAGCGCCAAAGACACAAATTCATGCCTTGCATGGACCATTTCATTTTTCAATTTCTTCAAACAAATCAAACTGAAATTCAATCAACTATACTGGCCTCGAATGGGCTCCGAAAATTCACTACTCCAGCAAGCTTCTTGTTAACAAAGCAATAATAAAACCGAGTTGGACGTATGGAATGCAAATTTGGGTTGCTAAAAAAATTTAATAAGGAAACAAACATTTCTGCAATATTGCAATTTCACTGACCACCACTGACCTTACAGCGCATTAAACAAAACAAAGACCTGCAGTCAACTCAATTCGAATGAAAGCTATCATTACTTAACAGAATGAAGGCAACAATCAAAAATATTAAGGAAAAAAATAAACGCAAATTGGTACATAAAAAAATTATGACATTTAAAAGTACTTTATGTAAAACCAAATGACGATTATTCTAGAAATAGTCAGAAAATATAGACAACAACGCAGATTAGACAGGAGATTTAAAATTAAATTTCGATTAATTTAGTAAATAGTTTATTAAATAGTTTTTGTTATTAACATTTTATAACCAACTACATCAAAATTATTTAAATTTTAGTTAAACAGACAGAAACAATATTTCATTTTAAATGCATCACTTAAAAAAACTCTCCACAATAAACTGTACAAATTCATTGAATAAATTAAGCACTTTGATTCAATATCCAAAACTTCAATGCCACTAATGAGATCAAATAGTAGATATGAAATTCAGATTTGTAAAGTCCTCACTCATACGATAGTCGTCACCAACAGGTACAGAGCCGAAGATTTTGCGAAGTACCTTCCTCTCGAACACTCCAAGGGCCGCTATGTCGTTTTGTGTCATTGTCCATGCTTCAGCTCCATAGAGGAGCACGGGCAAGATAAGCGTCCTATAGAGTGCAAGTTTTGTCGGTCGAGAGAGGTCTCTACTTCTCAATTGCCTACCGAGACCGTAGTAGCACCTGTTGGCAAGAGTAATCCTTCGCTTTATCTCCAGGCTGACATCTCCAGATAGACGAATTCCTTGACAACTTCAAAGGTATACATGTCGGCCTCGACGTGAGACCCTATCCGCTGCGAGTCCCTACGTGTAGACAGCATATATTTCGTCTTGTCTTCATTTACCACCAGAACCATTTTGGCAGATTCTCTTTCGATAGCCGCAAAGGCAGCGGTGACATCTCGCTTGTTACGTTCGATGACATCAATATCATCAGCGTAGACAAGGGGCTGGACACTTTTGTTGAAAATTGTGCCATTACGATGTACACTGGCCTTGGGCAGAACACTCTCCATGGTGAAGTTAAAGAGGTCGCAGGACAAAGGATCGCCCTGTCTGAAACTTCGAACGGTATCAAAGGGGTCGTTTTGTGATGTTTTACATAGGTTATCTAAAGATAGGTAAGGTTCCATTAGCAAGCTTGTAGAAGACCTATTCCTTCATCCCTTCATATAAGTAGTTGAATTCCTTAACCCTAATACAATCAATTTTACTTCTTGATGAAGTTAAGCAGGCTCTATAGTTCAGCTTCTATTGCGTTGCTCAGTATAGACACGAACCTAGATCCTAAATACTGGCGTTTCTGTAGAACAGAAAAGTGGCATAGCAAGTGTTCTATAGACCTTCTTTACTCTTCATCACCACAGCTCCTGCAGACATCACTGGCCGAAACAGAGACATATCGTTAAATGTTATTCAAAAATCTCTCAAAAGTCTCCTGAAGACGCGAAAACTTCCTATTTACTTCACTGGCCATAACAACCCGTTACCGGGTTACGGCCTGCCGCAAAAGTTCTTTCCAGGCGCCTCTGCTTTGGCCACAATAAGGTAAGATGGAGCGTCCTCAACTTGGTCCCGCCATCGGAGACACAGCTTCCCTCTTTGCCGTTGACCTCCAACTTTTTACTTAAACATTTTCCCACCCATAACTCATTCCAAGAGTTTGAGTCTATCTCAAACTTAGATGTGAATCTCCAGCATGAACAAGATTTCTGAACTGTGACCCAGTTCAGACACGGCCTCCTTCTTCGCCGTTGACCTCAGACTACCACATCGAACTCCTTTTTCGCCGGAGCTTCATTGTCCGGTAAGATGGGGTGTCTTAAAATTGGTCCCTCCTTCGGAGACACAGCCTCCCTCTTCGCCTTCGACCTCCAACTTTTTACTCAAAAACTTTCCCACCTATAACTCATTCTAAGTGTCTTAGTTTATTTCAAACTAAGATGTGAATCTCCTACTCTGCCAACACAGCATGAATAAGGTTTCTGAACGGTGACCCAGTCCACCCACAACATCTCTTTTCGCCGTCAACCTCCAACTACCACATCGAACACCTTTTTTGCCGTACTTTCACTGTCCACTCGGCCGACATGGCCAAGCCACAACAGAAATTTAAAATCTTCTAAAATTCATTTGCCAACCTATAACTTATTCCAAGAGTCCAAGTTTATCTCAAACTTAATTGTAAATCTCCTAATCCGGCAAAACATCATGAATAAGATTTCTGAACGGCATCTCAGTCCATACACGACCTTCCTCTTCACCGTCAACCTCCAACTGACACCTTTTTCGGTGTTCTGAACGGTGACCCAGTCTTTGAAGCCCCTGGCGAGTCCATGTCGCAAAAACCATCGTCTTTTCATCATTGAGCCGCTCTGCAACGATCAGCAGCATTCCCAGGCGATACCGTCAACAGCCAACACATATGCACACACTGAAAAGCAACAACAACCATAATCGGTAAATTGGTATTTTTGCTGCCTCCCCATTCCATTCCATTTGGCCATTGACGCACTCTGTGACCAGTACGTGTGTGGTTCCTTTTGCGGTCGCAGCATCGTTCACGCCGTTCCTCCCGCCGCTGTGTGAGTGTGTGTGTGTGTGTATGTTCGGTTTTGCGTATTCCTCACGTCGGAATGCGGCCGGCACCGCATACCGAATGTCCAGCGCTTGGCCCCGACCAAGGGATCTCACATTATAAATTATAACTTTATCTTAATGATGTGGCAGCGTTTTAATTTCACATCAACTTTTTGATGTTTCCTCTTGGCTCGCTCTCGCTCATTTGTGTACATATTTGGTCATGAACCGATAAATTCTGCGTATTTTTTATGGTTTTTGTTTTACTTAAATTCATTTAGCAGAGATTTTGCGCATTCGACAGGAAATAGTTTTCTCAAGAAGGTCATCACCATTGTTCAGGTGGCAAAGCGTGGGATTATGAATCATGAAGTTTAAATTGCTATATTTCAAAGAAAAACTGTAAATATTACGGCTACGACTGTAAAAGCTCACAATGTTGAACAATTTATGAATATCTTTTAAAATTTAGTTTTAAGATATTCACTTCGATAAGTTTTGTTTAGGCATTTTGAAAATTTTAAGCCAAGCTAGTAAAATATTTTATAAGTTTTGCTTTAAGTTTATCAAACGACGAGTACGGTGGTTAAAAAATTCCTACTCGGCCTATTGGACCTATTCCTATTAGTCCTTTCTTAACCCGCTCATACATAACTTTACACTGCAAGTTACGAAAAATTAAACACAGATTTACTTACTGAACCCTTTTTTGCTATATTCTACTCATTTGGTACCAGTACCAAGTATCAGTTTAAAAATTATTTCGCAACTGGCTAATGTAAAAAAAAAACAATATGGCAATGAAGAGCTAATACAAAACGCTCTGAAGAAGAAAAAATAAGAGTCAATCCCTCATTTGGACACTTTTGGTATAACATTGAAACTAAAGTATATTTTTGCTTGTCATCGCAGTAAAAGTTTTGTGCTGTGAAATTTATTAATTTTGATAACACAGTGCAACAAATTGTTTCATGAAATTTTTCCAAAAAGGATGTTGTGTCATCGACTTCATATCATTAGCTTTCATTATGACAAGTAAGGGCCACTAAGCCGTCATCTTTAAACTGCATTTGAAAAAAAAAACTCGAACATTCCGGGAAAATTCCATTGGCACTTTTTCATCTACTGAGGTCCTCTATCGAATGAGATGGGTTTGACCTTGTCCCTTTTTTCAGTGTTGCACTGTGTGACAATTTAAACGGAAACACAATTATTTCCTTCATTAAAACTTGATATTAAAAACATGAATTTATGTAAAAAAAAATTTAAACAACTTTTAATCACAAATGCTTTATATTCAATAGTCTCTATCTGCAATTTTCACGAATTATTTTACAACCAAGAATCATTGTAAATTTCTCCAGCTAGGGGCGAGCACTATAGCCCGGAAAAGATCTGGAACCCCAAGGAGTGCTTAAACTAAAAAACTCAACTTAAAGGGTTAAACCAGGCTTGCACAAACGATCTACACTGGTCGCAGTGCCTAATAGCCTCAAATATTAATGTTATTATCATTGCAGTTTAGTTGTTACAACAGAATAACAATGGTACGTATATTCCTAAAAGAGGGTGTTGTCCTGACCAATTTTTCCAAACAAAGTTGTATTCCAGAGGGTTGTTATGTATATGTAAGAAATATTGAAATATTGAATTATAAGCACTAACTTCGCCTCCAAAGCCAAAGTTCTGTATGTTTAATTTTATTTCTACAAAAGCTCCTCAGGACCTCTTTAACCTTTGGATGTGAATAAAAAACACAGACGTACTGGAGTATAACTTTGTTCAGCAAAATTGGTTAGGGCAACGCCCTCTTTCCAGAATATCCCACAGTTACTCCGTTGTACACAACGAATTTAAGTTATTATTTTCATTATTGTGCAATATGCTCTATCTGCTCACATAAACACTCAAAAGATTTGAATTGATTTGAATTTTTCGATTGCAATAAGCCTTATCTATGTGTTTAAAAAAATTTAAAAAAAATTTTTTAAATCAAAACTATTTTCAGCAGTCAACAGCAATTTTTATGAACATTGTGGTACAACGATTGGCATCTAGATTTATAATGGACAATTTAAATGGTTTTATGTGTATTGTTATTGTTGTTGGTTTGTTAATTATATTAGTTGAGTATAAAGTATTCTGCTCTTTTAGAAAAAGAAAAATTTGTTTACGTCAAAAACATTCAATCAATCCAAATATTTTCCATGGCTTTCAAATTCCTTTTGCCATTTTTCGGTGTGAACCACTTTTCTGCATTACATAATTTTAGGAAAACTGTCGCAGGTTGTCTTCGCAGTCTGAGTGTTGAAGATATTGGAACAAATAATAATCTCATAAAAAATGATAAACCTTTTAAGGTTTATTTTAAAACTAATACTTTTAAAACGTAGCTGGAGTCTTCAGATTTCTTCCTCGACTGTCTTCCCACTCTATCTTCCCTCTTGTACTTTTTCCGACCAGTACACTTTCAAAATACATACATACATACAGTGAACTAATTACTTCAAGGCCTGTTCACAGTATTGAGGTAGTTTACTATATTAAGGTTCGAATTTTTGTTCAAAAACTTCTTTTTTTGCTCAAAATACACTTTGTGTGTATAAATTCAACAGGTCATTAAAATAAAAATAAAAAACCCTACTTTCAACCACAACCGGTTTGCACTCGTCAAAAAAAAATTACCACTAAGGTCAAGAAACAGCTTATCCTGTAACAATCAACAGCAAACATACAAATTAGGGGAATACCCTCTTTCATTTTTGATTCCATCTTGTGTTTTTTGTTGCTTTTTGCTTGAAATTGCTTTCAAAATTTTGTTCACTATTTAGAGGTTTTCGATTGTTCACTATTTAAAGCACTTCATGTAAAAATTTGGGTGTTCACTATATTGAGGTGTTCACTATATAGGGTGTTCACTATACCCAAACACGACTGTACTAAAATCAAAACTTCAAAGCCAAAATGTTTTCATTTTTGTCCGTTTAACAAAGATATGTGCGGCCCAGCTGTTGATCAATTCCGGCCTCCTTTTTCAATTTCTTGCATTAACCACATTAATTGCTGGCTATGGTTATGCGTCTTAAAATTAGAGTGAACTATATGAAATATATAGGGTCTGGCCAGATTTTGCTGGTACAAACGTGAGTATAAATGGAACGCCCTCCCATCTCCTATTAAAATATTTGCTCGCGGATATCTTCGAATATAAAATTATCAATAAATTAATTTTGTTAAAAGACAAATGAGTCTAGCCATATGCTAAATTAATTTAAAAAAATTAAAATAATTTTTTTGTTGACCTGTGTAACATAGTGAACGCCGCTGTACTCGTATTAGGCCAATTCGCTGGCCCCCACTGTCTCAGCGGTTGCACGCTCCAATCGAACCGCAACAATAACATTCAACTACAACCAGCCAACCACAACCAGCGACCGCAACAACGAACTGCAGTCGCACAACTCGAGCATGTGTGGGCCACATCGGGCCGATACTCTTTGCGCCAGTTGCGCGACGTTTTCGAACGCAAACGTGAACGAGTATTCAAACCGTTTGGACGTGTGGCTGACAGTAGCTGAGCGAATTGCCGACAAGCGAGCCGTTTGTGAAATGCACAAAGTGTAAAAAATCGAGCGAAAATATTTGCAAAAAAATACAAAACACCTGCAAGCGAATGAATCCAATAATAAACGCGCAATGAAATCACACAACCACGCACAGTGTTGACAAGTTAATGCTTTGAAAAAAAAATACAAATTAAAAGTCAGTGCCAACAACAACAACAAAGTAACACTAATCGTTTAGGTGCAACATAAGTAAAAATTGTTTTCATTACATTATAGATTTGTGCGATTAATTGCACGTCGCGGCGACGATCTGTTTGCGCGAGCGAGCGAGTACGCGTACGTACGATAGCGCGGCGGCCAACGGCTTCAAGTGTTCGAGCATCTGATTATGTCACAATTCCATTAAGCGAATTTATTGTTATTGCTCAAAGAGCTCAAAGATTGGAAATAGCGAGGCGCGCAAGAAAAATTTCACGATTGTGCGTCGTTCGTGGTGGGGAATCGTTGCAGAAATCCGCATTCGAAAACGCGTATTTATATGCGAAATTGTTTTCATCGCGAGTAGCTGCTGAAAGTTTGTGTCTGTGTGCGCGTCGCGGCCGCTGAGACGAGCAGACGGCAACCAAACAACAACAACGCCACCGGCATCGTCGATACCGATGCCGACAACAAAGTGAAATACAGTGAAGACAGCCAGCGAAAGAGTTAAAAGCAGCTTCGAATTGGCGCTGCTATACACAAACACACACGCACACATATACACAAACACATCGGCAGCGATACAAGTGCGATATCTGCGAGATAGTTTTTCTACCATTTCGATTCATTCGTTTCAGTCTATTTTTGCACTTTTTATTGCGCGATTTTTGTTTGTAAAGCTCGAGTCGACGCAGACACACACACACACACACGCGCACATATGATTTAAAGCGTTTTTTCGAATGTTTAATTTCACACATTAAAATCGCCAATTCGGAATACGCTCGGCGTAGCGTTGGCGAGTCAATTACAACAAGAACAACAAGCAATTGTGCGGTCGAATAGACAGCCGCAGTGGCGCATAGGCGGCTGAATTGACCGACGCACACGCGTGCAGAAAATCGCTAAAAACGCCAACTGCCAGCGAGCTGCAGTGTTCACGCGGAAGAAGAAAGCAGCAGCGGAATACGTATCGCTGTCTTCCTGCTGTTGTCGCCCACGTGCAGTCGCCCACGTGCAGTCGCACCGAACCGCCCCAGCCAGCCAGTCAGGCATCCAGTTCGCCTGCCAAAGTGTCTGCCTGTCAAACAGTCGCAAACGAACGCGTGCTCACTGTACAGTCGGCTGCGCCGTTGTCATTGCTGCAGAACGTTCAGCAGTGGACGGCTGGCTCCCCTCGCTGCAGCGTGGTTTTTGCGCGAATCGACAATCAAGTAAGCAGCGACAGCAACGTCGCGTTCGTTCTTGTCGGCGTTCGTTGCCGGCTTCCGCGCTGTTTCGTGTACACAATTGTGGTTGTTTTTGTTGTGCTTAGACGGCACGGTGTGCACTTTGCGTGCAAAGTGGTGAAGTGAATACGTGCGTGAACTTGACAGAAAACCGCACACACACACAAAATCACCTGAAAAAGTAACGCGAAAAATTTTTAAGAAAATCGGGCATGCAAAACAAATCAGCAAAATCACATGAAAATTTGTTAATGTAACACAACAACAACAACACTGCAACTACAGCAAAAGCAAATATTTGTGTGCCAAAGCGCCAAAGTGAAAGAGCGAACGTGCATTCAACGAATACGCCAAACGACCGCACACGCGCGCGTTGCCGTTCGTCGTTGTTGTTGTCGCAGCGTGCGCAAACACTCGTTGCCGTGAGTGTAGGAGTCATCAGCTGTTGGTGACACGTGTTGACAGCAGCAGTGCAACGTTGCAAGTAAATTCGCATCGAAGGCGCTCAAACCAAAATAAAAAAGTATTGTGTAATCAATTTAAAATAAATAAATACGTAAAATATTACAGAAATAAAATTCATAATTAACAAAAATAATTAACAAAAAACTAAAAATAAAATTTGCGGCGCCAAGTCTCAGCAACAACCAGTAGAGACGCAGTAACAAATCAGCAGTTCCCAACACGAGGAAGAAGAAGAAGACAACACGCCGTAAATTGGGAATTTCAACAGCGCCTGCAACCGGTTCGTGATTTCCACGACATTAATTATTTAAAATTGAATTTCAAAGCGCAAGCCGCCGTTGACAGCCAACAACAACAAATCTCAGTGTATCCAACCCAACCTAACCCAACACATTTGCGTATTTTTCGTGCGCCGAACCCTTTGTGTAACCCTTTTTTCTGCGTCTACTTGTCGTCGCAATGGCCGTGAATACCACCACCGCCAACAACAACAACAACAGCAAATGCGGCCGCCCCAAGTCGCTGCTGCTGCTGCAAGTGTTCGTTGTTGCGGCCGTCTGCTGCCTGGCGCTGCCGCAGACATTGGCCAAAAATTTGGACAGCGGCAGCCATCACTTCCACCACCAGCAGCGGCGCCGCATGCAGCGCAACTCCGACAGCAACGAGCTGATTGTGCGCGAGCAGTGCAACGGCGTCAGGGATTACTTCGAATCGATTGACATCAAGCTGAATGGGATCTACGATGAAAAAGGTGAGTCGTAGGTTTTCGGTTTTTGCAAAATGTGGGCGGCAAATTGTCGGCTAACGAATTAGCAGTGCTGCCGCTTCTCTATGAAGCGAAACGAAGCGAAATTATTCAAATTGCAAAATTAATTGCAAGCTGCCGCCTTACCAGCGCATTTGTCAAATTGGCTATGCGTCAGTGCAGTTGGCAACTTTTTCACTCATCCCCTTCCCCCCACCCCAAACTACACTATGGCGTGTCTGAAAACATTTCGGGGGCAAAAAAACAAAGGAGGAAAAACGATGCTGTCTACTAAACACATTTTTCAAGCAAACATTTTTTCTCCCCATCAATAAACAGACCGACAGATTCAGCGAAGAGGAAACATAAGGAACGCACGCAAAAAATTTGACTGGGTTAAAGCCAGAAACGCTAACGAAATAAATTTCTTAAATATGTATATCCCCAAAATTTGTAAGACTCTCTCCCTGATCTCTACGCCTACATCAACCTGAAGAAACTGATGTTTTATTGCACAGTGCTGTAATATCAAACGACTCAACACTCAACTCAACTACTAAAATTTCAAAAGCGATTAAACTCCAAAAGCAAACAAACAAGTTTATGCTTTTAGAAAAAGGGGTCTTTCCCCTTCATGTTGTATATGCATTTGAATTTATGATTACTTAACGTTTACAGTTCAAGTCAGTAAAGTCACACTAAAGATAGTTTTTTTTCTATCTCCAATAAAATAAATTTTCTGTGCTTCAGCGCTGCCGAATTAAAGTTCCCAGTTGATTGAATTCCAAACAATCAACGGACAACTGTAGCTCTAATAACTAGTTTTGTTTCAACATTTATTTACATTTTATATTTGTTATCATATCTATCTTTATAATCTGTCTGTAATCTGTAATCTAAAACTTGTCTGTAATATTGATAGTTCGCCTAATTTTGTCATACTTTACTTAAACTTGAATAAACTTATAGAGTGGAATAAAACGAACTCGCTCTCTGTAATAAGTAAGTTTTGCATAAAACCTTTTCAAAAACCATCTAATTAATTATCATAGTTGAGTGTGAAATAGAACTAAAACCTGTTCAAAGACTTTGTGATTTTCTTATGCTTGATACCAAGATGAATTAAAACCTTATAAAATAAAAACTTACAAAAATCTGTATACATGTAAAGTGCAACACTTGACAGCTGTCCGAGTCAGTAGTCAGAGGTGAGCCGTCAGTCAGTCAATCAACGGTCGGACAGCCGTCAGTAGTCAGAGGTCAGCCGCCAGGAAGTCGTTGAGCAGTCTTCGGTAGTCAGAGAACACCACAAGAAACGTTTTCATGAAATTTCAATACCTTCTTAACACAATGAATTAACTGTTTCGGAAATACACATTATTTCATTGAAATTACTAAATGAATCAGCACTTCCGATTATAAGGGAGAGGGCTGGGTTGTGAACCAGGCTGGGGTGTGAATCATTGCCGTTTTTTCTTTCCCTAATTGACATATCGCCAACCTTTCAACTGTCAATTTTGTCTTATGATATGACTCTGCTTTTGTGGTTACACCGAAGTACAAACACGTATTGCTTGTGGCAGCAATCGAGTTTGAAAGACATCGTGTTTGAAAATCGACTGCGAAAACTTGTTGGCTTTTTTTTAAAGTGCTATCCAAGAGACTGAGCTTATTGCAAAAAGTCTGTGTAATACATGTTTATTTAGTGTTTTGATTCTATTTTACGATGCAATATTTGTTTATGTCGAATTATGATTGGAAGTGTCGTTTATTTTAAAGTTTCCAAAATGGCATCGTGGTTGGGCTGTGAACCACTGAGGTGGCTGGGTTATGAACCACCTGTTTTTCGTACTACATTTGTTCTAACACTGTCAAATATGGACGGATATATAAAAATAAAGTCATTTTATATAATTTCACTCGATTTCGTTGTGTTCACTTGAAGTGAGCCAATACGAGAACACGTTCGTATTTCACATGCAAACATTCCGACACAGATTAGGATGAAAATTTAAAAAATTGAGCAGTTTCATTCATTGCGATTTTTTGGCCTAAGAGGCGTCATTATAACTTTTTTTCACCTCTTGAGGCTTCCTGATTAAATAAATTCTCAATGTACTTGAAAATTATGGATGTTTTCTTCGTATTTTCCGACTTTAATAGGGATTTTCCAGATGGTTCACAACCCAGCCACTTTTTTGAAAAAGCGAAAAATCACGTTCTCAGAAAATTGGACGTAAAGAGTTAAATTTCAATCAAAACGGTAATCTGTCTTCATAACAAAGTTGCGTTATATATTCACCTTTCCAACGGTATCTTCGATTTTTCGATATCTTTATTCTGTGAAAAGTTAGAGCCAAAAAACAAAACCCGGTTCACACCCCAGCCCTCTCCCTTACATACATATATTCTGCTAAAATTTAAATATCTTATTCTATATCAATTTGAAGCCTGGTTTACGAGTACAATACAAACTTCCTACAAATTGAAAGAATCCAGCAAGTATTCCTTGGTTGACTTTTAACACAACACTAATCCGCAACACTCATCCAGTACAGTTTTTGGTGTTAGTTAATATACCTAAAGTCCTTCGAAAATTGGTGGAGGAATAACTAGTTCTCTTTTAATATTTCACTTTTATTTTACTACCGCAAATTTGGTACCATTTCTTGGGTCTATTACTGATTGATATGTAAGAAACTTTTCATATTCATATACTGAAGAATCTTTAAAACAACCAATATTGAGAGTTCGTTCAGCTCATTTAAGAAAGATACTCACAGAGCAGTAAGTCCCAACACTTCAGAGTAAATTATAGTAAATAAAACATTGGTTCTTGATTAATTTATACGAAAACCCTGTTCTTAATGTTGTACAGACAGCTTGTTGGCGATTTTCCTATACGGCTGACTTCGAACTGGATGCTTCATGATTCTCTTTTTAATAATGCTAAGAAAACGCTTCAACTATGTAAAATAAAATGTCAAAATCGCTATAGAACTCAATAATATGTTGTGCAGAACGATAATTACTTTTAGAATACCTTTATTTATTTATTTTTTTAACCCTTCGCTGCATAGCATTGCAATTTTCATAAATTTGGAAACTATTCACCATTTTACAGTCATTCATTCTTCAGTTGTGTCTTTTATGTTAAAGCATTGGATTACTAACAGAATTTTGCGATTAACATTGAAAGTATGTGCAAAAGAATCGAAAAAACCACAAGTATTTCGATTTTGTGAAATAATTTTGGTTATTGATGGCGATGGTGAAATGGCGAATGCCGTCGCTCCACTGTTGAGAGCGTTGAATTACGAGTATACAGTGACGTCTGACCTTTGTTCGACTCCCCGTAGAAGCCAACACTAAAATATATGGTAAATAAAACCAACTTTCATTTCGGCGGTAGTGTTCTCACCAGGAAACGGAAAGTGTCCCCAAAACTTATTTCATAGCTACAGGAATTCAACAAAATTCCATTTTTACCATCTGAACTTAACAAGCAACATGAATTATATGACAAAAATGTTTATTCTTCACGGAAATTTAATCATGCAACGAAGGGTTAATTTTGTTTTTTTTTTGCGAGTTCTGTCAGTGCAAATTCATAGAATTCATCTGTTATGTTTCATATTCATCTGTTTCAATTCTGAGTCTATTGACAAATTATATTTAAAGAAATAATAAAGTTTCTGGTAGTAGTAAAAATTTGTATCGGTCGGTCTTGCCTCTTCTTTTCGCCTTGCTTGGCTGCGGCATCGTCTGCAAGCAATGCTGCCAACTGGCACAGATGAAAGAGTCAAAACTACCAACTGAGGACCAGAACTATTTTTTTTTATATTCTATAAAATGTCTGTCTTTCGGTTTCTTCATTGGCATAGGTTTCTTCATCCCTACTGCAGTTAATGCGAGAGAAAGCTTGGCATCGCCCATACAAATCGAGTCTTTAATATGGAATAGCTTTGAAATTCTAAGCCGCGCAGCCTTGAAATTAGGCAAATCTCATCGTTTAGGTCTTTCAATCCACTGGCAAACTTTAGTAGACATTGGAAATAGAACTGAAACAGCTCAAGTTTTCTGTATAACTTTAAAACTCCATAAAACCACACATGAATGAAAAATGCTTGTCTGCTTTGCTTCTTTCCAACTAGATGCGTTGAGCAAATATTGGAAAGAATTAGTCTTACATGCTAAATGCAAAAATGTTAAAAAATAACGAAACAATTCAAATAATAATATGCAAAAAAAATATTGAAAGCAACTAAATCGCAATTTATGAATTTCAAGTCTCACATGGAACGCTCGCGCAGACGACTCGCTTTGATTTTTCGCTCTAACCTTAATTTTTATTCGTATTCAATGTCGGCACTTGCTACTTTTTCTTTGTTTTTGTTTTCCGTTACTTTTCATTTTCATTACACATTTCGCCCTCTTCTGGCGCACCCACCAAAACACCCAACAACATTTCTTCAACGCCCTCCAGCTGGAAAACTACGAGTATTCAACTTAGTTACTTAAAAAGTTTGCACGTTCGAACGACACAAAGCGCCATCGACGAACGCTGCCGAACGCGGTGCGAGGGCAATGAAACAAAAACGAATCGCACCAAACGCCAAGGAAAAGTTGTTTAAGTTCGATAAAAATTACTCCAACTGCTGTTGTTGGATGGTGCGCGGGGGAATTGCTGCCGTCTGTTTGTGTTGTTGTTCGGTTTTATTGAGAAGGTCAGGTCAATTGTAGGAGTGTAAATCATTGGCAAACACTTCAATGAAAACAAACCAACTTGCACAACATACAACGATAAACGAGAAAGTGAAGAAGGAAGCAAAGACTGGCGGAGAAGCAGTCGAGCATGGAAAGAAAGAAAGCTCCGTGGGGTAAATTGGATAAAGTTTGGCTTGCAGCAGGAAATCGAATTATAGCCAAATCGCACATGTATGTGAGATTAATTATGCATTATATGTTGGTTCTGTTCGAGTGCTTTGCATTTCATTTGAAATAGTTTGGTATAAGTATGCGTGA
Source organism: Melieria omissa (assembly GCA_963971225.1). Taxonomy (NCBI): domain Eukaryota; kingdom Metazoa; phylum Arthropoda; class Insecta; order Diptera; family Ulidiidae; genus Melieria; species Melieria omissa. The sequence goes on along the minus strand of OZ020268.1, from coordinate 105,342,904 downwards.
AGTGTGTACATACATTTGGGGTTTTATGAATGTAATTTACTAAAAGTTTTTCCAATGAAACAATATGGTTCCATCGTGGCCAATATTAATAGAACTTTTGCAGTTTCCTGTTCAAGAGAAGATAAATTGGCACAATAGATGAATGTGTGTCGAGTACCAAATGAAAACACAGCGGATGTGGTAAGTGTTGCCAGATCAGGAGATTTCCTCTTAAATTAAGGGGATTCTGGGCGAATTTTTAGAAGGAAGAATTATTTGGGAGAAAGTTTAGGAGATTTACATATACACTATGATCAATAAGTACCGGGACTGTGTCAAAAAAACAAAATTTTTTTATTCTTCTGCTAAATTTATTTTATCCCCTTCAAAATAAGCCCCATCTGAAGCAATACACATATGCCAACGCTTAATCCAATCGTCCATGCACTTCTGGTAAGCCGAAGCAGGTATGGCCTTCAGAAAAGGTTAAGTAAGACAAAGAATGCTATCTGTTGTCATTCTCTGCATTATACTTTTGTATTTTGTATAAAAATAGTTGATAATATTTTCAATAGGTGAATGTGTTGTGTGCTAGTTGTGTCACTTTTGTAGTGCGTGTGCGATATACTCCCTAACATATTTCCTATTGACTTTAAAATATTCTTTCTTCAACAAGCATAGCTTCTACCACTCACCATGTTTACCTCGTTTAGCAAAATTCAAAATTTGAGCCAAAATGTTAAAGTATTCGCTAAGCGGCTGCTGAATGTATTTGTATGTATGTGCATGCCTGCATATGTATTATGCTGGTTTTTTCGGCATTCCCAGACATCCCAGACATCGCTAGCCCTGTGACAGCCAAGCGTGGAAGAAAGACCAGCAACAGCAGCAATCCCCAGCGGTGCTTAATAGATTTGTACTGTTTTTGCCGGACCATAACCAACTCAAACTGTAGCTGTCAAGTTGAAGAGATTAATGAACAATTTTATGCTTGTACGCGCAAATGTATCTGCGAGTGGCCGTGTGTGAGTTTCGACAAACGACAGGCAACCAACTGGCAGCCACCGGCACGCACAAGCACTCTTACTGGCGATACAACTAACACGGCCAGAACATTAAGCAAATTCAAATTGCCTGCTGCAGTGCCAACTCAAATGCCTTGTTAGTCATTTCGATTCTTTTTCCACTCTATGGTTGGCATTTGTGTGGTTGTTTTTGTTGCATACCTGAAGCGAAATGTTGTACAATTTTGTTACAGTTAAAAGCACAATCCAGCATTAAATGAACATTCACACTGCCAGCCACCAGCACCTCCACACAGCGCCTCCAGAAGAAGCACAATTCACGATGTGCTGAAAAGCATTTCCCATCTACACTCACTGCCGTCATTAGCTATTTACACGCATCAAAGTGTTTCGTCAATTTTCAACAACAGCAACAGGAACAACAACAATAAGCCACACTGAATGGAAAACACTAAAATGCCACTTTCCGTTCCCAAGGGGCCGTTGAAAATTCTAAACTGCTAGCGAGTTTCGTCGTTGCTGATGCTACACTCAGCTGGCGACTACCTGACATGTGTTTTTGCCGCCGCTTCACCCGCTCCACACTTGGAACAATTCGATTGCAATTGAGCAGCTCATCGTTGACTCAGCTCAATTGAGTGACGTGCAGCGGCTTTGATCTTTTATTGGCACACAGGTACCAACATTCCGGACAACTACCACTCGCAGACATTTACTCGTCAAATCGTCATTCGGCTGCGCAGTGGGGGCACGCATGCGGCGGGTAATTGTGCGTAAAGGTGCGCAGAACGACGCGTCAACGTCGGACTATCAATAACAATTATATGCCCATTTAATTGTGTCGGTTCCTGTTCACAGTTCAGACGATTTGGACATTAGAAAAATGGATTTCGGACAACAGGCGGCAAGGTTTGGGGTTTGCGGAATATTTTTCTTATTTACATTAACATACATTATTTACATATTTGCGTTTGCGAATACGGGGATACAGGATACAGTGGAATCAATCGAGCACCTGCTATGTCATTGTTCATCATTGCCAAAACGACGACTTCACACTCTTGGAGCCAGATTCTTCGGAGGACTTACAGAAATACATAGCTGATGCACCGAATACTGTTCTACATAGTTTCCTTGCCAAGACCAAATGGTTCTCAAAAGAGAATTCAACAGATAGGCAAGGACACCAATAGGGTTGTTTATTTTTATAGAGATGGAAAGCCAAAATCTCGTCAGTGTGGGACTTGAACCTCACTTAAACCATCTCTCACATGTCCGGTTTACCCCCAGGTGCTACCGTCAGGCATTTCGTCAGATGGCGGGATTGAGCGTTAGCTCGAAAGTCTTTTTTGTCAGTTGTCACAGTTCTCTTATTTATCTGTTTGTCTCAGTCATTGAGGTGGATCCAATAGGGTCTCCGAGTGGAATTGCTTGACGCACACTTCCCTTCTTTAACTTGACCTAACCTACTTATTTCTTTCCTTTACTACTTATTTATTCAATTATTTCTGAATAATGTGATCGTAACTTAAAGTGAACTGATAGAGAGCGAAAGTCAGAAAGAGGACTGAATACGCTCTCCTTGGTATGTAAGTTTGAAGTAGAAGACTTTCTATACTCTAAGAAAGGCACATTGTAGCATTCCTTATGCTTCGTCTAATAGTTCATGTGTATACAGATCCAAGAAGGCTTAACTATTCCAAAGAACAATACCCATCATTGCCTAAAATTTAGACTCCACTAACTCATTTTTTAATATCAACTTAACCCGGTAGCACTTCATACTAAATCAGTCAAACAATGTTTTCGCCAAATTCGACACAGACTTCCGGCACATTCGGGTTAAAATTACCACATCTGAATTTTTAAGGGCTTTTTATTATTATTCTAATAAATGTAAAGACATGGCATTACATTAACTGAACAAAGTATACTAAATTAATTGCATAATAAAATCACAAACTAAATTTAACTACTCTGAAAATAACCAACAATCAGCTCAATTCCATTGATGTATTGTTTCTCATTACTGGCGTAAAGCTTCTTGCCTTTACATAAGAAACTAACCGACGACGTAAATTTGCGCACAACACGCTTCCAACAAACCAATTTTCTGCCCTGTTTGGCTCAGCTTTTGCACAGCGAAGCTGTGTTTCGCAAAAAGTGAGCAAATGAGCTTAACTCAGTCGACCGAAATATACAACTTCACAAAAGAGCTCTTTATGAGTTGTTGTAGTGTGGCAAATTAATTGTAGGTAGTATTTTAATTACGGCATTTCATCATTTAATGATTTTACCACAACTCGTTAAGAATTATGATTTAGTTTTATAAATTAATATTTATGATGCAAATTTTACAAAATGAAATATAAAAAACATAAAAGTTGATGGCAATGGCTGCCTGTTCACAGGGACTTTAAGTTCTATTATTATGTATTATGTACATATTTTACGCCCCAGCTTTTTATCCCTTGTTTAGTTTCAAATCCAATACTCACTTAACTGGTCAAAAAAAATGTCTCTCTAGATCACTCTAAGAGATGATAGGGCGTCCTGAACTTGATCCTTTCACCGGAGACACAGTCTTCCTCTACCTTTTCCTCTCGACCCTCAACTACTTACTGCATCGAACTACGTTTTCGCTGGAGTTTCATCCTGAGAAGGTGCAGAGTATGCATTATCTGATTCATTCTCATATCTGAAAAGTTGTTGAACAATAAAGATTTTAAGATTTTAATTTAGATTTTAAGCGTAGCAACCTTTTAGGCAACAAGCCCACAAAAACCATTAAATGGCGTTCAAACTGACTCAGTTAAACTAGTTTAAGTGAAAAGAGCTTTTTGTTGAACACAACCGTCAATGGAGTTTAATTTGACAGCTATTTGTTTACTATTTGTTTTAAATAAATATTTTTGTGAACTGATGTGCTGGGAGCATGATTCGAGCGAAATATTGGTGCATATTTCATAATCCACGGCAACATACTCAACTTCGTCCAAATATTAGATGCATTGTATGAAGATTCCATAAAAAGGCGATGAATGGAATGAAAGCCTTCATTCATATCAAATTATCAATTTTTGTTTAGTTTTGTTTTGTTGAAATGACAGCTGAATTTTAAGGGATGTGTTTCATACATGAATAGCTCTGTTTCGTTGGTAAAAAACATGAACAGCTGTGTTTCGTTGCTAAAAACTTTTTCATAAAAAGCTTTCGGATGCAACCTTGCGTTAAACTCGTTTCAAAACATGTTAAATGGCTTAACACGTTTAATTTCCAACAACAATTGCATGTGAATGAACAGGTTTTCGAACTGGTTTCGTTCATTTAACGTGTTTAAGCACATTAAACACGTTTAAGTCGTCAGTTGAACACCATATTACAACAGCTTTAACTTGGAATTGAGATCATCTGATAAGACAGAATGATTACATGGTGCAAAGTTAAGTCAATAATCCTTCGTACTTAATACTCTCTTACTATTCTATAAGTTGAGTTATAAAGTCTTTTTTCGAAGCAGGGACCGGAAATAACAGTTATTTATGAAAACTATATTTGGCAAAAATTACTATGAAGAAAGATCATACAAATAAATTATATATACCTAACATTTCTTTTCGCACGGAGAATCAAATTTGGCAATAAACTTTTTTTTTGTAATTTGTATAGAAAAATTAACAAATAAGAATAATTTTTTTATTTATATTTTAAAAAACTTTTAATAATGATTATTTTTGATTTTCTTTTCATTTTAGTCCATAAATAACAATTTTGTTTAAATTTTTTTTTCATTTGTCCTATGATAATATTTATTTATTTTTTATTTAAAAAAGTCATCAATAAAAATCAGTCAGTGACTTTTATTTTTTAGTCATCAATAAAAATCAGTCAGTGACTTTTCTTTTTTAAGTAATCAACAAAAATCATTCAATTGAGTTTTATTTATAAAAATCATGAATAAAAATATGTCAGTGACTTTTATTTTTAGTTATCAATAAAATCATTCAGTGACTTTTACTTTTTAAGTAATCAATGAACATCATTCAATGAGTTTTATTTATAAAAGTCATCAATAAAAATAAATAAGTTACTTTAATTTATAAAAGTCATCAATAAAAATTATTCAATTACTTTTACTTTTGAAGTCATCAATAAAAATCATCAATAAAAGTCAGTCAGCGACTTTTATTTTCTAAGTCATCAGTAAAATTCATTCAGTGAGTTTTATTTAAAAAAGTCATCAATAAAAATCCATTACTTTTATAAAAAAAATTGTTACCATAGGACAACTTAAATCAAAATTGAAAAAATGTTATTTGCGGAGTAATAAGAAAAAAATCAAAAATTATTGTTATCATATGATTTTTAAAATATAAATAAAAAATAACTGTTGTTTGTTGAGTCATTAAATAAAAGTAAAAAAATAACTCATTAACACATTGATTTTTATAATAAAGCTTATATCTGTTAAGGTTCCTGGTTTGAGCCATATTCTCTAACTATAAGAAGGAAACGTCAATATAAACTGATTCCATTGGGCTATACCGCGCTTAGTTAGACCCTAAATGAGTTGTTTTGTGCTGACTTAACTGCAGTGAAATTTCCTAAAATATTCCCATGTCCCTGTCTTCACCACAGTTCTAATCGTAGCTAGTTAACTATCAATTTATGAGATATGTTGCGACTATGAACAGTTTTAGTTCTTATTGAGCAAAAGTTCTCTACAGGCCCCTTCTGCAGTTGTTCACACCAAGAGATAATAGAGCGTCCACAACTTGTACCTTTCATCAGAGACACGGTCCCCCTCTTCGTCCTCGACCTCTAACTACCGCGTCGAACACCACATTCGCCGGAGATTCATTGTTTAGTTAAGAAATTAATTGCCAAGTATTTAGAAGCTTTCTTCTTTCTTTGGGACCCCATTAGTTGGGGAATGCTAAAGTGATCTATAAAAAAGAAAGACCAATTTAGAAATAAAGACAAATTTATTAGAATAGACAAAATTTGTGAAGTGTTCTTAGTGATCTAACTTATTCTCGTAACAAATAAACTTTTTGCTTTGGAAAATTCCATAATTTTCTTTCAATATTTTTTAACATGTGCATTCAGAAAACTGTATGATTGTGTTTGGTGCTCCATATGTAGTCTGCAAACATTTTGCTTTGTTCTCTTTACAGTGCAAATATTTACCAACAAAACTTTAAGGGACTGAAAAAATATTGTGCAATAAGTTTGTATGTACATAAGTGCGAGTATAAGCTTCAATGAAATGTTTATTGGATATGTGTGTAAAACACACTTACAGTAATGAAAAAAGCGCTCAGAACACTTGTCAACACTATTAAATTATACAAATGTGAGTATGTACAATTTTTATTGTGCGCTGGGCTTTATTTCGGGCTGCGTGCAGCGTAAACAGTTGGAAGCGGCTTAAGTTGAAAAGTTTCTAGCCGCTTAACTGGCCGAAGCCGTCAACACCTCGTCCAGTCAGTCAGTCGAAAAGCTGACAATGTTCATACGCCGAGTCTGTCAGTCGGTAGGACGGACCCATGAATGGACGGACGTTCCGCTGAATGGACAGACAAGTGGCCATTGTACACTGCCAGATACACATATTCCCATCGTCATCATCAAGAGCAACAACAGCAACAGCAGCAACGACAACAACAATCATAATAATGGGCTATAGACTTCTGAAAAGAACAATTACATCGCTCGACTTGGCTGCCTCCATACGGCAGTCGAGCATGTTTACATGGAAAATTGTGCGCCGCAAACAGGTTCAGCAAAGTTGAGCAGCGGCAAAAAGGAAGAGGCCGTCGAAAACCGTAAACTAATACAAGAGCCGAATTTGGCGCTGCACAGCTTCGGCCACACGGCCACGAACAGTGGCGCAGTTAGCGCCGCAGCGGAAACAAAGTTTTCATGAAAGAAATGAATGAAAATGAAAAATATAATGGCTGGCAATGAAAGAGCGCCGAAGAAAGAGATGAAGTCAAATAAAATGAAATGAAATGAGTTTAAGGCAAAATTAAATAAAAAGAATTCAAATGTCACTGGATGTCGTCGACGCACTCTGAGCAAACATGGGTTCATAAAAAATTCATGGAAATTTAAAACCACCTTATTGTTGTTGTTGTTGTCAACACTGTTGTTGTTAACATTGTTGCTGTAGGTACAAGCAAAGCAGCAAAGATCGCAGTGTTGAGATGAACTCGATTCCATTCTTTACATCTCGTTGTGCCGTTGGCAGTAAAAGTCATTCGAGTCGAGATGATGGGGTCATTTCTGCACAAAGATAATCTTCTCGCAGCAACAACAACAACAACAATGTGCGCACTAATATGGCCTGAGAATGTTAATTAAATTGTTAACGTACACAAATTGTAATTATTTTAATTAGAATAGATGGCAGTTCGCGTCCAGTGTGCGCGAGGGCAGCGACGCTGTGAACCGCGCGTCATGACATCACACGTCTCCGCAGATTTTGTGGAGCGCCAGCGGGCAATTAGCGCCTCGCACATACATACAATGAGTGTCCAATGAAGAAGAGATTGGATAGTTAGGCGGCGGCGGCGGCCGGCAGAAATGGCAATAAAGACTCGAATGGCGGAAATCGATATGGCCGCTTGGCAAAAACAACAAACAAACAAAGCCAATTACCGACCAGATGAGTACATAAATAAAACGGCACAAGTGCACATCGAACCGATACATAATGTGCGCTCAAAAAGAAAACACGTGTGTGTGTGTGTGTGTAAGTGTGTGCGTTCTTCGAGCGCATGCAAGATGGCAACAAATTGAAATTTCCACCCACATCAGCAGGAAATACTTACATTCTTCAGCCGTGTGTTTAACTTGCCTCGAAACACCCAACAGCAACTACAACAATATCATCAGCCATACAAGTCAAATCGACAGCCGCAGCCAGCAGCAACAAGCCAACAAAAAAGTCCAGTTTCAACGTTAGACGCGAAGATGCAAAAGTGCCTCAAATATTCAACTGAGAAAGTTTTGCTTGTTTATGAAATTTCTATCTTGCATTAAACACTTTTTGTTTTAGGCATTTTTATTGTATTTCGGTACCGCTGCCGCTGCCGTTGTTATGTTTTTTGTTATCATTATTAGTTGGATTGTTGTTTTTGTAACGTTTCATTGTTTATCTTTGCCATGGCTCAGGCTTAATGCTCAACGATGCCTTGGACCCGCCACAAACTCACAAACTCACTTGTCGTGCCCAGTAGGTATCGTGAAATCAAAAGCGATATTTACCTGAAAAATCTGCCATGTATTTGTGCAACATTATTAACTTAAATTTGACATTATCATTTCGATTATGATATGTTAATAGTAGTAAAATTAGAAGAATAGTGACTGTATTAGTTTAAATTGATTCTTGCCCAACTTAGATCTGATAAGCTAGGCATATATTTCATAATTTTCTGCATCAAACAAGTTTTCTTCATTCTTCATCAAATAACATCTTACCACACGGCCATAACAACCCCTAACCGAATTTCCACCTGTGTTTATCACCAGGTACCTCTGATGTGTGCGGGTCTTTGTCATCTGTTTGCTATTTCCTTTTTAGATTCTTCCCTACACTTATGGTTTGTATCAAATACTATCAAATCAATCACTTCCAAGTGAAAAGTCTTTTCGCTGGATCTTCGTCAGCCATCCGAAACCAGTACAGGCACTCCATGTTCATTATCTGCATTGTCCATTCATGTCGGTAAACAGCTAATTTGTGTCCTTATTTACTTCTCTGGCGACCATAAAATCACAACAAGCCTTTTCTGTCTTACCTGATCTGAATGTCGCCATCTCAAGGCGAGTACTTGTTGCTTGTCTATGGGCCAATTATAGGTACCAGTCAAGCTCATACAGCTCATAAATCATCCAGAAGCCATCATCGGTATCAACACCGATAGAAACAAAGATTTTATAAAGCATCTCTCTTTCAAATAGTCCCTTTTTCTGACTAACTATTTTAAATAGTGTTACTACGTTTCTTCACAAAATTCAACTATCTCCTTAACTTAGTTAAATATTTAATTGACCCGTGATGGGATTGTGGCCTTCCATAAAGGTGCCTCGGATGTGTTGACCACAGCAACAGATCATAGATCATCATCTTGGTACTTTCAACGGACAGGACGACGACAAGGTTTGCTTCTTTGCACGGAGACAAGGTTTCCTTCTTCACACGGAGACAAGGTCTTCTTCTTCCCATCTGGATGGCATGTCCTAGTGAGCGCTTCGATGAGCTGGCTCTCGGGAACCATACGCTAGTAAATGTATATAACTAGGTACTGCGACCACGAGCCATCTGGTGCTACATTACCTAATGTACCTTCAGATATCGCCGAGGACTTGTTTGAGTTCTATGGAAAACACTCTCACACCTCTTGCTTAGTTATGAAATAGGCTGCCTGGGCCATGTTACCTTGGGACATCTAATAGTTCATAGTAAGCTCTTAATTCCGCTTACGATTTGTTGAAATTTAAAAAACAAAAAACCTTCACAGCTCTGGCGCCGAAAGCAATGATAAAGACTGACCTAATAGTTCCAACTAAGTAATTCATCCATTCCAACGTTACTCAGAAACCTTAAGATTTATTGTGGTCTTACAGCAAAACCCCTTCAGAGCTCTCGCGCCAATAGGAACTAAAAACGATTGAAACCATTGGATATTAGTCTTCTTCTTTTTGACTGGCTCGACAACCGGATAACGAGACTTGGGCCTAGCTACCCGCAACCATCCGTGTTGTGCGTACGAATTTGTACACGGTTGGAAGGGACCTACAGTTTTATGCCGGTTCCGAACGGCAGGTTGGGAGCTTTTTCATAGGCAATTTTACTCTCAGAGGTTTGCCATTTCCTGCTGAGAGGACAGCCGCCGAAAGAAAAATTGTTGTTTTTTCTTTTTTCGATGTTAGCGCAACGGAGTATTGAACATGGGTTCGAGCGTTGCATTTGACTCGCGGCCCAACGCACACATTAGTAGTTTACACAAATTACTTTATTCAATCCTAGGTTTCTCAGGTTACTTAGAAATTGTTGGGGTTCTTCTATTGGCACTTAATCTATATTACTTCTGGCAGTTTCTAGTACTTATGCAACCCAGCAGTTCACAACATGCTTTGCGTGTGCTGAGGTTGCGCTGATAAGCTCCTGGGAACTCTCACACCGGTGGGTACAAAAAAAGGTTGAATCAGTAATGTGACCATGGAACATTCGGTACCTTACAGACCCTGTATTTTTCATGGTTTCAACGATCTGTATGTCAATAAGTAAGTATGTATATATTAGAGACCAGAAAACAAAATATTATGATCTACTCCAAGTTCAATTCTAAAAAATGATAATCTACTCTAAAGTTCGATTCTAAAACTTAGAGTTAATCATGATTTTTTGGTCTCTGGTCCTTCAGATACATACACTTACTACTGCATTACAGATCCTTGAACTTTTTCCATCTAATAGTTAACACTTTCCCTATTTTGTTGCCATATGGCAACATGCTACTTTGTGGACGTCTGAACCCTCTGTGGTTTCAAGAATACATTTTTTGTGGGTCCTTAGAATAGTTTGAAATTTTAGGAAAAATACGAAATTAATAAACTGAATATTTAAATTTAGAGAAGAGAAGTATACACTTTTTTTAATGGCATATCTTGACAAACTAAAGGAAGAAGAAGCAGAAAAAATAAGAGAACTTTTTAATTTGACGTTTTCTTTCAATTTAGATACTTTTTTGTAATTTGGCTGAAGTAATTTTCGTTATGCGAAAAAGTTTTATGTTCAAGTAATTATTACAGCCACAACGATCTGGTTGCTCTCATAGAAAAACACTCTAAAATACAGGGTCCGAGTATAAAAATTACTCCATCTAATAGTTAATCGACCATAACTCTAACTTCAAAAGACACAGTTATAGCTTCTCAAGTCGTTGACTCCAAGAGTTTCAGATGTTTTCCACGTAATCCTCAAATTTCCTACTGGGTCGCCGCACACTCGCTCGGACATTTATGTAGCGTTTTGTTTGTGCGTGCGCACACACGTGATATCTTAGCAATTTTATCTGTATCTGCATTAAATAAACTGCGAGGTTGCTGTGTGAGTGCGCGGCGCGAACGATTCCCAGCGCAACTTCGAGCATGCACATAGTTAGTGGAGCAGTCCGGTGAGCATTCGACTGTGGGAGTGGCGGGCAGGGCCGTCGCCAGTCGATATGGATACGCTTCGTGTGCCGCACAATACCAGTATTTGCACTGTGAATTTACTTAAATATTTATTCATGTTGCTGCTATTGACATGATACAAAAATGAGAAATGACGAGAGCGAGAAAGACACTTGCCACTCTCTCACTCACTTGCTATCGCGGCCCGTTGGCTGGCTGGGTTCTTTGGGTAAGGCTGGGCGTTCTTTGGGCAAAATGAAAAAAGATTTCGTAATTTTCGGTATATAACGTCTGTTCGTTATGTTTGCTTGGACCGAAAGGTAGAAATGAAAATTTATATGAATTGAAATGAATGCGTTAAATTGTTGCACAAACACGCCGTCAACTACGCGCAGCCGACAACCGAAGGCGGCCGTTGAAAATGTTCTAAAGTTAATGTTTACTCTGTGAATACTTTTAAAAGTATCGCAAACAAAAATTTAGAGCATCCCCATGGGATTGCAGCCTGTTTCCTTGAGAGTTTGTTGCTTTGTTTACCGTTTGTTGGCTGCTGGCTGTTGGAGCGCATCGAAAATGTCTGCGCTGCCGTGTTGACGGTGAATGAACAACGACTTCAAGTGCCTGGCACCCACACACACGCAAACACACATACATGCGACATGACACGTTGAAGCGGTAAAGGAATGGAGTCCATAATTTTTAAATAAACAAAATCTATGTTCACAAATTTCAACTGCAAGCTGCAACTGCAACATTGTCATAAATTAAACTTTTAAATTAATTGTTTAAATACAGCTTTCATCTTTTTTCAACGCTACAAGTTAAAAGTTGACACTTTCATGTCGATCATTAACTTTGCTGTAGCTGGCAACAAGCGGCGAAATTCAATAATTGACTATCAATAGAACTGCCTGTTCGACATGTTGGCGATCTTTCGCCGTACTCCATAGATAAGATAGTGTATCTGACTGTTGTTTAGTCAAAGCAACCAGTCCAATAAAATGAATACAATTTACCGATTGCAACAATTTTGATGGTCATTGGCGTTTCGCCCTTGAAATTTTCCCAAAAAACAACAACAACATCCACTTTGGATATTCACAAAAGTTATATAAAATATTTTTGCGTATATATTTGCAACAACCGAGCAATACTTGACCACAGAAGTCCATTATACCATCTACAATCAATTAAGCCAGTATTGAATTGAATTCTCGGTAGACTTTGGATTTGATTTTTTCATCGGCGGCATTTCCCCCCCCCCCCCTCTTCACTCAGCTGTTGTCCAAAAGGCACTAAACACTCGTCAAAAGGCAAAATCTTTTAACCTAAGTAAATCTAAGTGGAATTGATCTTCACTCTCCTCATGTTCCGATAAAACCACATTTCAGATACATTTCTGAACATTAAATCAAGTTAAGAACGTCTAAACAGTCGTCAAGAGGCAAAATCCTTGAACTCAACTAACTATAAATCTAAGTGGAAGTGATCTTCAGTTTTGTCATGTTCCGATAAACCACATTTCAGATACATTTTTGAACATTAAACGTATCAAGTTAAGATCTTCTAAATACTCTTCAAAAGCAAAATCATTTAACTCAATTAACTATAAATCTAAGTGGAAGTGGTCTTCATTTTTCTCATGTTCCGATAAAACCACATTTTAGATACATTTCTGAACATTAAACATATCAAGTTAAGAGCTTCTAACCACTCGTCAAAAGGCAAAATCCTTAAACTCAACTAACTATAAATCCAACCGAACGAAAGTGATCTTCACTTTTCTCATGTTCTTATAAAACCACATTTCAGATACATTTCTGAACATAAAACGTTTCAAGTTAAGAACTTCTAAACACTCGTCAAAAGGCAAAATTCTTTAACTCAACTAACTATAAAGCTAACAGAACGGAAGTGATCTTCACTTTTCTCATGTTCCTATAAAACCACATTTCAGATACATTTCTGAACATTCGATAAAACCACATTTCAGATACATTTTTGAACATTAAACATATCAAGTTAAAAATTTCTAACCACTCATAGTTTGTAGTCTGAGTATGTAGTCTGAGATTTGAAGTTGGTGTCTAGAATTCATCGTATTATTTATGGAGTTTGAATGTTCAAAGCACAACTGGTGCCGGGCAATACAAAGCTTCTTGATTTCCTCTCATCGTCAGCGATTTTAGTTGCAGACAAATTCTAACTCCGTGTGTGGGTGCTGATCTGTGGAACTTAAATAACTTCTCATGATTTCTTCTTTGATTTAGAATATTGTGGAGTAGTGGCAAGACGCATAAATCCTTCGCATGTAATTCATAAAAGTTAGGTAGTTTCCCATTGTAGGTAAGTTGCTTTTTCACTGGAGATCAAAGTCATCCTGAGTCTCGCATAAATCCGGTTGACCATCTAACGGCAAATAAACTAACATTCCCAGACGATTAAACAATGAATCTGATGGAAAGAAAGTTACATATTGCGACTAAGATGGGGTCGAAAAACGTATGTAGACTCGATTATGCAGTTCGATAGTTTGGTTGACAACTAAACTAACTCAAGAAGCTATGTTTTTTAGCATAAATTTGGATGACTGAACGCCAAGTTGGTGGACAAAAATTAATCCAATAGGCTGTCCTTGTTGGCCAATCCTACTACAACCTTTGGTTTTAGCTTAATTCTTCAGTACTTATGAAGAGTTTTACTGCCCACGAAAAAAACACAAAAATCGCAACTGGATTTTTGCAAAATCAGATTCAAGAATTCCTTAAGATCAAAAACTAGTTGGTCAGATTTCGTATTCGAAAATGACTCACCTATCCAAGCAACTACAACCAGCGGGGGTTTTTTTTGTATGAACGTGTGTATGTGTAGTAGTAGGTGGACGATCGCCGAGCAGTCGTGAGAAACGCCAGAAAGAATTTCTATTGTGCAGTGCTGCAGGTAGATGTGAACAACAAATACAAAACGTCTATTAAACAATAAAATAAGTAAAAAACCTACCTGCCGCAGTCAGTCAGTCACTCTGCTGGATCATGATTTTGTCGCTTTGGTGCGCGCGTGTGTGTGGTTTGCGCACATCTCGACTTGACTTTTCCTCACTTTTCGTTTGGCTGCGCGAGGAAAACTCAAGCGGCCGGGTTGTTCGCTCATTCCTCGACATTCACTCAGCGCACGGCGTCTGCGCCTACATCATTCATAAGCAAAATTTGCCGCTTTTCGGCCAGTTGTTGCCGAACCAAACCGGCGTAATCGAGTCTTGCATCGAGCAGCCGGGGCACACAAGCGTTGTCAGCGTCTTGTTAAGTGACTTTTCATTGCGCTGTGGCCCTTTCTTTCTATCAGCTTCCTTGCCTTGTTTTGTTTACCCAACCATAATCGTGATTTCTACCGAAAAATTCCTCGCCTCAACGATGAGTGCGTTGATGCGTCTGTGTTGTGTGGTGTGGCGTGGCGCGCTGTTCTTCTCGGTTTGTACACATATTTCGTGTGTGTTGTTGCAACAACACAGGGAAAAACATGATTAAGGTATGTACAAAGAATTCAGAATAAATGAGTTCATCATTCATGCATTTCCGCTGCTATTCAAATCCGAAAATGTATCACACCAACCCGTCAGCGATTACGTAGAAGTTTGGCTTTGAAGTCGAGTTTGATACGTGAGCAGCAGCCGCAATGGCGACCGTTGCTCGAATTTTGGCAGATCTTCGACTGCTGATAAGTGGGCAATTGAATTGCGTGTAAAAATTCTATAGCATTGGATTGCCGCGCACAACACATCAGTCCATAGGCGCCAAATCGCTGTAGACGGTGAATTAATTAAGTCAATCCGAATTTAAGCAGAAATCAACGGCAGCAATCGCAGCAATCCAGTTCAGAATTTCAATGACGCTACTCAGAATATGCTCTGATACGCGTTTGAATTCGAAGAGTGAATGATCTGTTAACGGTGTGGAATTCCTATCAAAACAATTACAAACTCAGCTGATGTTTGTTTACTTTGGACACGTTTCAAGTGAAGGTAACTAATCAGTTCAATCAAAAATAGGGCTTCAGACAGCATATTCCAAGATCAGCGGGCTTCTCCTATGATATTATTAATCAAATTGATCTTTTAATAGTCCATGTTTAGACAATCCAGCACAAACAGTCCTCTTTACAGTTCATGTTTAGACTTCTTATGGCAAAAGTAAAATATTGCACAATAGTTTGTCAATGAAAGTACTCAACTCGACAGTCTTAGCAACCTCGGGGTTCAATAATACCGTCAAAAACCAAAAAAGATAATGAGGGAACCCGAAGTAGCTTCACTCTTGATAAAAGTGAGGTTATGACAGTTTAATTAAGAACTCTATTATAACGTCATTTATAAAAGCAGTTCAGAAGTGATTTTAATTCTTGTTTGGAAATGGAAAGATCGAGGTTAATAGAACCACGGAATTGAATTCGCAAAGGGCTCTCACCAAAGGGGCATTCAAGGCGTAATTAGACTTGCAGGGAGATATGACAAATAAGTCGCAGTGACAGAGGACACGAGAAGGAACATTCAAATTAATTAGACTCAGGAGGTAAGGACAATCAACAGAACCACTGAAAACATCATGAACGAACACCAAAGAGAGGATAGCTCTTCTACTCTCCAATGATTTAAGGTTTGAGATGAGAGACCAACGCGATAAATACGGAGGAATGGGATTGGAAAACTTTAGAGAGCGAAGGCCAAAATTCAAGAAGTATTTTTGAATTCTTTGAGAAGAATTATATGGATTCCAGACAAAAGGCGCATATTCTAGACGAGATTTAACAAAAGACGTGCCTAGGAGCTTGAGCTTGAAGGGATCAGAAAATTCAAAACAATTATGATGGACAAATGATAGTAAAGAGTAAGATTTAGAGATAATGAAGTTCACATGAAGGAGGATATCTTCCAAGGATATCTTTGCTAAACAATAGGTGGTTGAGAATAGAATCATCTAAGATGAGTTGATCACTTTGAGCAGAATACAAGAGTAGGTACACAAAGTTTCTGGCGCGGTGGCAAAATTGGCTTCTCCTATAAAGGAAACTACTTACTCTGCGGTTATACAGCCAAAGAAAATATAACTATAGTTAGTTATAGTATTTAATAAAATATATTTCGTTAGTTTTGTCTTGGATCCAGCATTATTGAGAAGGAAAGACATAGAAGCTAATTTCGCAAAGTACAACAAGAGTTGGTACATAATGCTCTTAAACCATGGATGTCGTTATAAAGAGAGCCAACTGTGGTCATCAAAGATCACTAAACTATTGATGAACACCTTGTCACAACGGGATTCTCCTATAATACCAGCTGCCACAGTTGTGGAAAACTATAAAAAAAACGAAGCAGTAAACCACTGACACCGAGAAAACTTAAGTTCACAGGCTCTAGAAAGGTAAAAAGCTGTAGAATTGGTTGCATTTTGTGTTCATTAACTTCTCGGATTGACTGTAAAGACAGTCCAACAAAAAGATTACACCGTGCAACAAAAATAAAAAAATTTTTTCGCACCGTAAAAAAATCCATATGGGCGTGAAACTAGAGACCAAACATAGTAATACTGCGTACTCAGTTTTTCATTTCTACATCCTCTTCTACCTTTTAAAAGGACTTCAAAATTTTGAAAGGGATAAAAAAAATATAAATAATACTTAACCTCGTTAGAATATGGCGATATATATATCAAATGAAAGAGGAAAGGATCAAAAATTTAAATAAAATTGATTTTTTATCTATTTGTAATAAGAGAATATGAAAAAGGTCCTTTGACAATTTTAATCCTTTATATCTTTAAATTTTGAAGGGAATAAAAAAATATAAAAAATACTTAACCTCGTCAAAAGATAGCGATATGTATATCAAATGAAAGAGGAAAGGCTCAAGAATTTAAATAAAATTGATTTTTTATCTATTTGTAAAAGAAGGATATGAAAAAAGTTCTTTTGAAAATTGTAATCCTTTATATCCTTGAAAATTAATATAGAATTTTCTTGAAAAGTAGGTATGTTAAAACCCAAAATCTCGTGTCCCTTGATCACGTGTCAAAATTTCAATGTTTTATATTTTCTTATGCTTTGAGGTGCGAACAGTGAAAATATTTCATATCCAGTATCCAGTTTCATGGCTCGAAAGGGTTAGTGCTTTTCCATGAGCTGAGTACTGAATTTGTCACCAATTTATCACTAATGTCTTTTGTAGATAATTAATGAGAATTCCCTCTTGGCAGCCCACTCAACGAAGTAATCGTCAATACACCAACTTATATACAAATCAACGTTATGCTTCAAACCATAGAATCCGCTCGTCAGCAAGGCAGACAATCGCTATCCGTCAGTTCGTTGTGAGCGTGACAAATTAATAAACAACAAATGCCCAAACTTATGCAAAACCGGGCACTTTAACGGAATTATAGACAAGCACAAATATTAGTAAACAATGAAATGTAAGCACTTAGCATCGTCACCGATTTGCTTATACAACACACACAAGTGATCGTCTTACCGCCAGTTGAATGCTGGCGGCGCACTTCGTTGCCCCTCGAACGAGCAATGAAACGTTTGCAAAATTTACGCAAACAAATCACAAATAAATAAAAATACAATAAAATAAATGGCGCGTCTTAAGCGCCCTCACCCTCCCCTCAAACACTGTAATTGTGTACGTGTGTCTGTGCGCGGCGTAGCAGTCAAGTGGCCTAAGAAGTCAATCAAATTGAAGAGCGTAACTGATATAAAGCGTAGCGGATTAACGAGATTATCTGTATTAGCATTTCGATGGCAATGCGGCAAACATTGAGCATTTCATGCTTTAACGGATTGAAAATTTTGTGTTAATCAATTTGGTGGAAAATTACGTACGATTTGGTTTTTTATTCGAGTTTAATTTATTCAAGGTGCATTGATTTGATAAGAAAATGAAAAGTAATTTAAGTGAAGAATAAAGGTGACAATTTACATACAATTTTATTAAATAGCTTCAAACTTTTTATCTTTTTTAAATATATTTTAGGTTATGTGCCCCAATCGAGGAATGTGTGCACGAGTGTCTTTTTTAATTCATTAATCTTGTTCATATATTTTTTTTAAGTAATTGGAATTGGGTTCACGTTCTTATAGTCGATCGCAACCCTTTCGAGATTCCACTTCACCTGTAGTTCTATGAAGAGCTTGGTTCCTGTTAACCAAGAGTGAACTTCTGAGTGAACTGAGAACCTGCTTCCTCAAGCTTTCACATCTTAGTCTGAGATCTTTCACACTAATGGAAACATGTGTCCTTTTTTGAATTTTTCTTTTTGTCTAAAATTGCTGAACTCCCTTCAAATTTCATGTATATGTAGTTAGTAGTTCAATGAAGCAACACAAATCAATTTATACAAGACAGAATTTAATTGCAAAGTAGCGCATGCAGCACTCGTGAACTTATGGCAAATATTAATTTTGCCACTTAAGAGTTGTTGGCGGCGGCGCACACGGCCACCTCGAGCAGCATGGAAACCATTTTAATTTGACATGCAAACGGCAACAAATGCCGGTGGAAATTAGAATGGCAAACCGAGCAACGGTAACAGCAACAATTACAACAACAACAACACAATAGCAATTTCAATGCTGCAAGCACAAGCACAACAACGAAAAACAAAAACAACACTTGCCAATTTAACTAAACTCATGGAAGCGCACAATGTGGCAACGTTGCACAGCATCGTTCATGTTTTCGACATCGACGACGTTGCTGTTGTTGTTGTTATTTTGGTTTGTTGCCGGAGTGAATCTTAAATTAAATTTGCATATTTGAAATGTGCCGAGAGTGTGTCTTCAACACAAACACACAAACATACAAACACACAACAGCCACATGACGGCAAATGCGATTAGATGGCAACGCACTGGTGGAAGTGGCAGCGGGTGGAAGTGACAAAGCCTTTGCCTGCCACACGGCATTCCAAGTTATAATGTGGCGCGCAAATTAGTTTCGCTGGCTGTTGGTCGTAAAAGCAAAACTAACGGCAACAACAACATTTACAGCATGGAATTGCCAAGAAACCGTTCGTGCAATTGCGGCGCGCCGAAAGTTTCCAGCCCAACATTTTAATGCACCGAAGAAAGCAAAGTGGAAAAAATGTCCAACTAAAATAACTACGCGAGCGATTTGTGTGCGATGGCAAAATTCGTGTCGCTGCAAGCAAACGCAACAATTTGTTTAAGTTTGCAATGAGAATAGCAACAAAAAGACTAACAACAAAAAAAACAGTACTTGCAAGTGTAGCGCTACACAAGCACGAGAGAAGAACAATTTACACTGTCGCCTGCTAAATGTCTGCAAATGTCAAACGGAACCAAATGGAAAAGGCGGAAATTGTCGGTTGGGAGGGCTCCAAGCGGACGGTGCAAGACGAAAATCTTAATTTCATCTGCGAGTGCGAAAACGTTCGTTGGTGCACAAGTCAAACCCATTAGGATTGGTTGCGACTGCATTTATAAACGTTTGAGGTTAGAAACAAAAAAACCTGTAAAATTACAAATCGTTGGAAAAGCATGATTTCAATTCTAACGTCTAACTTATTATCTGATATATTAACCAAATTGAGGTATTTTTAAGTCGGTTGAAAATCCCTTTTCGAACACAACCTATCAGTTTAGAAGACCGGATCTAATAGATATATCAGTTTCAGATATGAGATAGGAAAGATATATAGCAAATATGTGCAATCTTTTCAAAATCTCTGATACAAGTGTCAAACAACGCCCAGTTTGTATCTGAAGGATCTCTGAGAAAACCAAGACCCTTCTAAATCAAAGAAATAGGCAACTTTTGCGCCTAAAACTAAATGAACTCCTGATATCCATTCCGCAGTATTAGTCTAAGCTGATCATAAGGTCGTTTATAGACATACTAAATGACTAAGTTTTACCTTAAATTAATGAAGACGAGAATGTTTTGTACCTAAATTACCGCTAGACGCCTTTGGTCAAGAGCAAACTTTGTCGCCTTGGAGCCAGTTGACTGTAATTGGTTGATCTTGAGTTATCATAAGGGATTCCAAATGGTGTCTTTCTTTTCTCCGGATGACGCATTTCCTGTAATTTTTCAACTCTGCTCTATGTACTCTTTCCGAGCTGCTATTTTTAACTATCTATCTGCCTTCCTACTATGCTAACCTACCTACTTATCTACCATCCTAACCTATCCTTTCATCTTCCCTATCCATGTACCCCATATCTTGGTGATAGAACATTCTAAATATGATCCCAATACGCTAAATTGAATTGGATTGAACCAAAGTTTGCAATAGCTTCGAACATGTCATTTCCAGAACAGTTTTAACGCGACCAAAGGCTTTTAAAATTTTCAAACGCCATTAATAGTAAACTGGATCTGCTTATATGCAAGATGGGTTGCCTATTATTATTATTATTGATGGGGATAATGCGCTGGGATCTAGTAGATCTATTGTGCCCCCTTCTTGGACCTCAAAGACTATCAGTGAGTTCAGTATCCGGGAGGAATTTTAGTATGTTTCCTAAACCTCTGGATACCCAGTCTGCACCCGATATGAGATGATCCCTCAGGTGCTTCTTTCTTTTATGCATGAGTACAAGGCTTTTTCCTAGTATAGGTATGTATTGCAGACTCGTTTTCCTGCAAGCACAACCTGCAATATCCGTTCTCACGGATTCCTAATTTAGTTAGATGATAATTCAATCTACAATGCCCTGGAAACATTCCCGTGATAATCCTAAGATCATTTTTTGATAAGGTCATTCATTGCTCGAATCGTATTCTATTGTAGGACCCGATAACCAGCTTCGAATGTTTTAGACCTGGTTGATTTTCCCAGTATTGATTCCTTCTGGTTGTCTCGTCCTTTCTCAATAGGATGGAGGAAGCTCGTTTTTCCAACCCACAAAAAGGTTCTGGGCCGACAAGAGGTGTGGAAGCTCTCCTCCTTGCCAGCTCGTCAGCCCGTTCGTTCCCTTCTGCCGGTGTGGCCCGGAACTCAAAGTTTTTTTGTTCCGTGTTCACTCCCCTCTGGAGCATAGAGCCTCCACAAGACAGCCTTGTGTTGGTTACGTTAATCAGTTGTGTTGTTCTGCCAGGGTAGGTGATTGGCCTGCCACAGGTAGTCCTAAGTGATGGTGCCATCTAACGCCGGTCAGGAACGTGGCCTCCGCTCGTGTTGTGAGGAGGTTGCAGCAGAATGGTTGGGGACCTCGCTAGATCAAGCATACTTACATACTGCTGGAACCCAAAGTACCCAGACCATATTGTAACGGCCAAGTTCATTCAGCTTCTCAAGGCACTCCAAAACCAGTTTCGAGGACACCTGGTAACATCTCAGAGCCGTGATTGCCGCTTGGCTGTCAGAAAGGATGGCAATATTCCGGTTCCTGTAATTCTTCACCAGATTGAAGTAAGCAAACCTTTCAATGGCGTATATTTCCGCTTGGAAGATAGTAGTATCCTTGACCCGTATACTCCTATCCCGATGCCTTCCTCCTTTAAGGAGCCATCTATGTACCAGGATATCATGTGCTGGTCTATCTCAAATGTTTCCGATATACCTACCCAGTTCCTTTTGTTACTAAGTTCAGTTTTGAATCGTTTGACGAAGCTGAACTTCGGTGAGATTGTGTCCCTCGGTATTGCTATTTTGGGATGCTGATGCGTGAGAGTATAAATGCTCTTGCGACTCAGGAATCCCTCAGCCCCGATATTAACATCAGTCATCCGTAGGAGAGCCCTCTTCGCCTGGGTCTGTATATGTAAGTGAAGAGGTGTGAGTTCAAGAAGAACCTCCAAGGATGCTGTTGGACACGTTCTCATAGCCCCTGTTATGCATACGCATGCCAGTCTTTGTAGCTTACTAAGTGGTCGCCTGGATAGTCTTGCCTACCCAGAGAGCTGAAACATACGTTATCATGAGTCTTACAAGTCGACCTCGATAGTCCAGCGGGTAGCGAGGTCGCTTCTCATACCAAAGGCGCCAGGTTCGATTCCTGGCTCGGGCTGGTGAAAAACTCGTCTACTTCTACCGCTATCCACATGAAGGGAATGAGAATTACAAGAATCGCACAAGTGCGCTCTTGGCAGGTAATGGTAAAACATCCAAGTGTGAACGGAAAAACTACCAATCGCGGTTCAGATTTGGCGTTAAACTGTAGGTCCCTCCCTCCCTCCCTTTCCCCATCCGCTTGAAATGTGTGCTGTGGCAAAACAGTGTTGCATACACAGTTCAAAAACGGGTGAAATATGTGGTATCACAATGGGCCTTTCGGGCCTCCGAGTGTGTCTCTTATAGAGGCAGCCACCGCAACCTAATTTAACCATGAGTCTTACAGCCCCAACTTTTACCTACCATGGACCTACGTCATGAAAGCCCTAGTGGCCTTGCTCATGGGTTGCGTATTTACTTGTCTTCTCAGGTTTAAGGTCCATGGGTGCTTGAATTTCACTAGTTAGATCAACTAATTTATCATGTTTCTAGTCAAATAAATAAACATAATCTTTTCACTCTGCATATCTATGAAATTTTGACATTTGTAGATGAGAAAACATTGTTTGACATTTAAGTTTGTACCAAAAACAGTCACTGAAAAAATTTAAAACATGTTTATAAGTTTTACAAATTTGTGTGTAACTATTCAAATATTGTAGAAATTCCCACTAGTCGCTTTTAAACATACAATTTTCTCATTAAATATTTTATTCATAAACCTTTTTGTATTTTATTTAGTTAGTACAGACTATAAAATTCCTACCAGGCACTCAACAACAGTTGCGTTTAGGCATTTCCCCAAGCATTATTTTTTCACAATTATGGCAATGCCTTTGACAGTTGTTCGGAACGAGGACGAGGAAAGTGTTTGAAGAACGTTGCCACTAACTCTTTTTAATGAGATTGAAAAACTTGAAATGTTATGAAATTTCATTAATTATAAAGTTTTCAGCAATGCACACGCCACGGCGACTGTCAGTCGGTGGAAGGAAGCGGAGAAGTGCAGCGCCCAACGGAATGCGAAATTTGTCATTTAATTTGAT
Organism: Melieria omissa; assembly: GCA_963971225.1. Taxonomy (NCBI): domain Eukaryota; kingdom Metazoa; phylum Arthropoda; class Insecta; order Diptera; family Ulidiidae; genus Melieria; species Melieria omissa. The sequence goes on along the minus strand of OZ020268.1, from coordinate 105,319,654 downwards.
TGCACGAAATGCAAATTTCGCTGCTGCCAGAGTGCAAACTAATGCAATTACGACTCGAAATCGCTGCCTCAATGCCAGCGAACTCAGTGATGTTCGGTGTTGTGTTGCCTTTTGTTTGTTTGCTGATTGTGTGTTAATTTGGCTAAACTGATTTAATTTGAATGCGTAAATAGTCGAATTAAATTTATTTTTGTTGTTACGATTTGCATCGCAAGCGGCTTACCAACGATTTTGTTGTGAACCAGCGTCGCACTTTTGAATTAATTAATCAAAGAAATAATTTCTGCGTCAAATGCCACCAAAGTGGGAATTTTTCATTAATGAAAAATATGAAAATGAACAAACAATGCAGAAAAAAAACAAACAACTATTATGAGTGGCACAACAACAAATCGACGAAGCAGTCGCACAAGTGACAATGACACCTGTAGAGTCGAGTGGCTCTGGCATTAGTGTGAATGAGTGTGTGTGTGTGTGTTTGTGTGGAGCTTCTCGTCGGCAGCCGTAATCATATTTCAACGGATTTGCATAATTTTACCAAAAACTAACAATGAAAAGTGAGTGGCAAGCAATAAATTCACAGACAGCCCGAGCCGCACCCACGTGCGTGTCGGTGAGAAATTTCGTGCGCATTGTGTGCTCACAGTTGCGTGTCATAAGTTGCATTGTTCAAGTGTAAAATTTGTTGAAATTGCTTCAGTCAATAGATATACGTCATGTATCATGTATAGTTGGTACTTATCTTGGCATTTCTTCAAACTGACAATCGAACCTAACAATAATACTGTGCAACAACAGAAAGTGATCAATGCGACACTAACTACAGAAAGTTTTGTTAGTTGATTTAGTGAAAATGAAAACAAATATGTTTGTAAAGTTTTGCTTACAAACTTTTACTTACAATAGGTAACATGGGTATGCGTGTTTTATGTTTTGTATTTGATTACATATTTCTTTACATACAATTTTAGTGTTTATTGTTGTGGTTTTTTGTATTTCAATAAAAATATTAATTTTGGATTTTTGTGATTTTCGCTTCCAAACTTAATGGAACACATGATACTCGTTTTCTGAGGCGGCGATATATGTACATACTTAGGTACATACGTACATATTATGTTTTTGAAAATCTTATGATGAAACTAAAAATTGTTTATATATTTCCACTTTAACAGATAATTCATGTCAGATCTTCACTAACGCCTTCAAACTAAATAGAATTGTAAGCACTTAGTAGAATTGTCGCACTTAAGGCTTGATTACACGTAACGAGTAGATTGAGAAGACAGCAACTCGAACGAGTACTCGTTTCGTTTAAACGGTAAGTCGAGTTCTTGATTGAGTCAGTGACCGACGAATGTGGCGAGAGAGCCACTAGAATCACATTTTGTTTGCTAGGCCGAGCGACCACTACTTTACCGTTATATTTTTCTCTTTTCGCAGCGATTCGCGCAATCGCTCGTCACATGCGGAATCGCTCGTGACATGCGGTATGCGTCACACACCACTTTTCGCTCGGTTGAGTTTAATTGCGCGAGTTGCTTAGTTCATTTTGTGCATTGTAAAACCGAACTGACTCGCCGCGTGACGAAATACGTTTGAACAACTCGTCGCTTTTGCTCGCTGTCCCAATTCTTTCGGCCTAGTACCATTTTGATGTCTCGTCACTCGACTCGTTACGTGTAATCAAGCCTTTAGGTTCTAATATTCTGGCATCAAAAACACTGACTAACTGCCACATATATTTTGATGATATGATTGAGCAGCTCATAAAATTTAAATTCAAAACAGTTCAAAATTCATTTAAAAAATGTATTTTAATAGAAAAAAGATTTCAAAATACATTCCTGAATGAAACAAAGTCCATGTCCAAAATATTTGAGAGTATGATGAATTCAATTATAACTCTTGTAGTACTTCGGTACATTTGAGCGGCTACCTACCTTTTGCCACTGCCCGGCCTTAGCCAGGACTAGGCTTCGCCACTTAGGGGTCCCGTTTCTGGTTGACCTACCAGAGCTGTCGACCATCCATATTAGCGGTGGATTCCCTCCACCTTCCGGGGGGTGACTAGGATCAGCCACTTTCTTTCAATTTGGTAACACAACGGGCCTATCTTTGGCCTATGTGAGCTCCTCAGCTGCCACCCAAACCTAACCTAACCTACATAGGTACATTACGATTATAGTTGTTGTTATAAAAACTAACATAAAAAAGCTTAAATCGTTGTATAAATCTGGTTGTAATTAATTCTTTCAAGAATGGTAACCTTAAATACAAATTCCCAAAAGATAGAACAGCGATTTTAGGTTCAAAAGTTCATAAGAAAGAATGCGATCAACACATTCAAGAAGTGAATACCTAATAAAATCGTTCTGAACTCGTTTGCGGTACCTCATACTAAGACATACAATAGATAACTTAAGTACAAATATACATAAAGAAATATATTAACTTAACTTAAGTAACCTTTGGCTCAGCCCGCATCGAATGGGCTGCTCTGCTTAACAACTGGGTCGATGTGACCCAGAGCGAACATGGGCAAAACCTATGCTTCCTGTCATCTCTGGCAATTGCTCACAATTTCTTCTGTCACTATGCACAAGGGACTTTAGGCATTTGATGTTTGACTGTGTTGACCGATGTGTTAAGAAGCGAACACCTCCGAGGTACTTGACACCCCAGGATCTATCGAGATTTCTCCGGAGGTCGGGTTGATTCAAAATACATTAACACCTATTCGTAGTCCAATAGACCTATGCAATGTCTGAGTGCTGCGCTTGGTTGTTCCGACAAGTGAAAAAATCTATAGACAAAGAAACAAATAACTTATAATCAAAAAAGACTGCTAAATCTTTAAGAAATTTAACCACTTTAAGACCAGAGTTCCCAATAAAGTAGAAGACAAGTAAAGTTGTAAAGTTGTTGGCAAACGTGAGTCAAAAACATTTACTGGTGTTGAGAGATAAACTTGTCAGTCCTTGCATCCCTGGCAAGCAACCCAGCAAAAAGATTAGGGCTCGTCTACATAGCAAATTACTTCTTTAAAAGTTGGAGGAGTAAGAAACCATTCTTTACTTAGTGGCATTTAATTGAATGCATTTCCGGTGCAATAATTTGATTTTCGTATTTATTTTAGACACTCTTGGCAACACAGCAAGAAGATTAGGGCTCGTCTACATAACCAATGATTTCGGCAAAAGTTTAAGGAGGAACAAATTATTCTCTACTTAGTGTCATTCAATTGAACGCATTTCCGGCGCAATTATTAGATTTTCGTATTTATTTCAGACACTCCACTCGATGCTTTAAACTCTGAAGTACTTAATTACTTGTTGTGTGTTATTACTGTACAAACATAAATTCCTATAAAAATTATGCAAGCGAATTAAGTAAATCACAAAGTATGATTTATTTATCCACCACGAATGTCGGTAATTATTGCCAGTTTGTACTTTTCTCGTCTACCATTGCGAAGTGTGTTTCTCGTGTCCGTTTCAGATTTACTGTTCGCCCCTTTAACCGAACTCTGTTTTGTTTGGATTTTTTTAACGTAACGTACTCGAATTTTCGCTCTCACTTCACGTGCACATTATTTATTTTGTTTGTTCGTTGGAGTTTTTGATTTTTTCTCGACTTTGTGGCCATTGTTTAACGACACATACTAACTCCTCGCTGCGACTTTTATGTATGTACGTAGGTACCAGTATGTAATACACATGTGCACACCTACCAGCATCGACAACCGAACGCGATGCACGTAGGTATGGCACAGGGCAAGCGCCGACCATCCGCCGAAACCACAGAGTCATCCCTGCCAGCCAAAGCGCTGCCGTTGGCTTTTTCGGTCTCGGCATCGGCGCGGCTGCGGCTGCGGCTGAGTGCGCGGCTGGCTCACTGTTGCCCGGAGCACATCTGAAATGCCGCCGCCACTAGGACTGGCCTTCGTTGCAGTCGTTCGCCACTGCACCGGCCGCCGTCCCCCACTCGTCCTGCTCGCTCCACAACTGAAGCGTTCTTGCAAGATTCGCTGCTGGCTGCGCAAAGTCTCGAAACTGCTTGCACTGCATTTTTACACGCTTTGCCTTTCGCTTGGCTTCCCTCTGGCAGCGTCTGTAGCTGCTGCTGTTGTTGTTCCCTCTTTTTCGGGCTTCTTCTCGCTTCCTTCACATTTGTGTTGTGTTGCGTGATTTTGTTTTGTTTTTTTCGTTTGGCTTTCAACGTGCCGAGTTTGCTTTTGCCGACTACTACGGCTGCGACTCCGACTCCAGCAGCAGCTTTGACTTTGGCCAGCAGTTTGGAACTTCATACGAAAATATTTAACAACTTGAAAAAGAACCGACCGACCGTATGAAGTCACTAACAACACTCGCTACAATAACAAAAACACCAAACAAAAGAAGAAAAAACTCAACACTCAAACGAAAAATATATGAAAAGGTAGCAGTTGAGAAGAAACAAAAACGGCCAACAACAACAAAGAATGAAACGGCAAAAAGAGTAAAGTGAAAAACGAGAGCAATGAACAAAAGTCAAGAATATTTTTGGACCGGTTTTCACGATCGTGATTACGACGAGGAGCGCTGGCCCGCGGCGGCATTTCGGCGCGGCCACAGGCGAAGCAATCGTACGGCCGCAACGCAAAGACGACACACGTCCAGAACGCGGAATCATTCATAAAAATGTAAAAGGCCAGTTTTGCTGAACTGTGACCAGCAGTCGATTCTTGCTAGTAAACGGCCGCTAACTTGTTGCCGGCAACGTGTACCCGGTGCCCGTCGAAAAAGCGTTCACATGTTGCTGGCATTTATGGCACACAATGCTTACTCTGCGTAATGTAGGCAGAAATGAACGCATTCGTATTCCTGCAGTTCATGTCACGCAAGACTGGTATTTAAGCGTTTGTCCAGCTGCTGCCACAACTTGGCTAAGCGTTGCCGGTGCGCTGTCGTGTAATTAGCCCCGTCACACTTAAATCTGGCGTTGGCCTAATGTCTTGGGCCTTGAAGTGAAATATTGCGAACCTGTAATTAAGACAATATTCCAACTGCGGTCATTGAATTAGACGGTTGCCAACCCATTCGCCCATTCGAAAGTGGCAGTTTGCAAAACGTTGGCTATGAGCTGCTTTCTCTCTTTCTATCTCTGTGTGTGTTAGTTAAGCGATTGTTTTGGCAAATTAGTGTTGAATGACTCTACCCAATGTTCCCAAATTCCCACTTCTTTGCCTACATGAAACTAATACTGGTTTGAAAACTTGTTTACAACTGCTATAACTTTTCAAGTTAAACATTATAAGCTTTGGCTTCTTCAACAATCCTTCCACAGTTTTCTTAACTAACGATCTATTGATGTTGCTATTATTTTGTGGACTTTCTCGAACAAATCTCTCCCCTTTTTCTAATTGTATTGTACCTTAAATACACGTTCAGTCCATTCAAATTTCAAAGATTGAGTTCAGCCTATAATACCTTGGAAAAAGTTCTTCAAGTTGAAAAGTTCAAACTGCTTAATTAGATCTAATTGAATTTAAATCATTTAAAGATCATTTAAGTTGAACTATATAGTAGAAATTAAATGTGTTTTTATTTAAGAAAGTTTAGTTTACAAATATAGTACTTTTCGCTTATAATGAACCCGTTTAAAACGATCTTCCGCGTAAAACCAACCAATTTCAAAAGTGCGCGCTTTATGTTTTCGCTTATTACGAACCCGTTCAAAGCGAACTTTTGGTTAAAACGAAGCGTTAAGCGAAAAGAACTGTATTTTGGAACTACTTAATTTCGCATTAACTAAAGAAAATATGCAGCTATGACATAAATATTGGCCATAGTTGCGTATTTTTAATCAATTTTTTTTACTTTTGTGCATTTATGGAATTTTAATGTTAGATTGTATTTGTTCTTAACACTAGAAAGATCATTGCGGTCATTTTGATTGTTTTTCATTTTTAAATGTCTGTGTTTTCTCAAGAATTTGTATCAACTTTTGCTTTGGTGATTTTTATTTTTTTTTGGTGAAAAATTTTACATCTTCCAAAAAGTTATTTTGTGAAAAATTAGCCAAATCCGATGTGTACTTCTCGAGATATCAGCGGATATGACATGTAGTCTTTGAAAACTTGCGGTCTTTTTAAAATAAAAATAATCTGTCAACTTGCCATTTTTGACAAATTGAAATGAAAATATTTTTTCTATAAATATTTATTTTACATATGTAGTTATAAATCAACTAAAATAATCAATTCATTAATCAATTTTAATTAATTATTTCATTGCAGGTATGTCTTGAGTCAAAGTCTCCAGCTAAAGATTTTCAAAACATGAACAGTCAGCAGGCAAACAATTGAATTCTAATGATATATAAGGAAATTAAGGACAATGAACTCTGTATTATCTGACTTTAAAGGTAACAATTCGGACCCCATTAACAGAAATGTTGAGCATCGTATCAAGCAGCTTTTACGCTTAAGTCGTTCCACTCTGACTCAAAGAATCAGTTTTGACAAAGCAATAGATCGTTAAAAAAACTCAACCGCCCTCTCAACGAATATGTTACAAAAATGCGTTAAGGGGGTCCTCTAGTTTTAAATTTTGAAAAAATCTATTTTTTTTTTTTCAATGGACACCATTGGTTCAAGTGATCGCTCAAATTTTATATCATTGGATGTGAAATTATTCCTTTTTGTTTAACACAGTAATGCTCAATAGAATCAAAATAATTCTATTTAATTCCTGATCTTTTTTTTAATTCTTTAATTCTTCTTCTTATTTTATTACATGGTTTTATGAAGGAAAATCTTCCATGACTTTAAGCCAAATTAAGTAAAAAAACTGAAAATATTATTTGAAAAAAATGTGCATCCTATTTTGTAATGGAATCCATATGGGCTTTTAAGAAAAGTTCATTGCCCGGGCATTGTAGTGTTAAGGGGGTCCTCTAGTTTTAAAATTAGAAAAAATCTACTTTATATATATATTTTTTATAACTATCTGTATAACTATCATAGAAAAAGTATACGAACGGGTTTTTTTTGAATTCGTAAACGTCTCTGAGATACAGAGCCTCAAATCCGTCTCGTTCACTACGCGGTAACACGGTTTTAAAACTTTAAACGCGTTTTTCTCGAAAACACATTTTTGACCATTGCGCCATGATTCCGTCGAAACTAATTGACCGATTCACTTGATTCTTATTTTGCTGTATTCAAAACGTTTTGCTCCACGGTTTTTGTTAACCCACGGAGATTGCGCTCCATTGACTACCCGATTTTTGGGGGAAGTTTTTAGAGCAAAAAAAAGAGCGAATGTCGAAAAAAACACGTTAAAACGTTGCCGCGGGTCCAATTTTGATCAGATCGGGTTCATTATAGGTCATCCTTTAATTGGAGTAATGTTTTTTAAGAGCAAATTTTTGGACTACACTTCAGACGAACAGGGACAAAGTTAGGATGGCGCAAACGCACCCTTAAAAAAAACAGTGTTCGCGGTAGCACGTAGAAACATTTTTTTTTATAATTCAATATGTAAAGAATAAATATACGAAGAATTATCTCATTATCATTTGCAGTTTCTGAAAAAAAATCCCAAAACCAACTTTAAAAAACACCGTTTGTACTAGAGGACTCCTTAATAGATGACACTTCAGTTAGTATCCTCTTTGAATGGAACGTTTCTTGGCTGATCTTGATATGCTATTCAATTTATGACAGCTATGTCTTTGCTCGGAAGAGTCTCGTTTTTAAACGAATTTAGGGAACTGTCAACGAAAGAAATAAAATAAACATATGCCTTCTTCTGCAATATTTAGTACCACAACAGATCAGTGCCAGTTAGATTATGTTTACTTCATACTTCTTCTGTTTTTAATAGATCTTTTTTATAGCCTCACAACTAAAGCCTATTGTGAGCTTACGTCACGTTCCAACTAATTAAGTCGGCGATTTGACGTAGCAAAGCACGAAACCTTTAATATATTATTGAGCAATTAATTTTATTTTTTCTTGAATATTTTAACATATTGCTAAGTTTTTGCATTGAAGTCAAGCTTAAAGTAGACAAATATCAATACCTACAAACAATATTCGTTTCTCTAGAGCTGCACAACTATCTATAGTAAGGGAGAGGGCTGGGGTGTGAACCGGGTTTTGTTTTTCGGCTCTAACTTTTCTCAGAATAAAGATATCGAAAAATCGAAGATACCGTTGGAAAGGTGAATATATAACGCAACTTTGTTATGAAGACAGATTACCCTTTTGATTGAAATTTAACTCTCTACGTCCAATTTTCTAAGAACGTGATTTTTCGCTTTTTCAAAAAAGTGGCTGGGTTGTGAACCATCTGGAAAATCCCTATTAAAGTCAGAAAATACGAAGAAAACACCCATAATTTTTAAGTACATTGAGAATTTATTTAATCAGGAAGCCTCAAGAGGTGAAAAAAAGTTATAATGACGCCTCTTAGGCCAAAAAATCGCAATGAATGAAACTGCTCAATTTTTTAAATTTTCATCCTAATCTGTGTCGGAATGTTTGGATGTGAAATACGAACGTGTTCTCGTATTGGCTCACTTCAAGTGAACACAACGAAATCGAGTTAAATTATATAAAATGACTTTATTTTAATATATCCGTCCATATTTGACAGTGTTAGAACAAATGTAGTACGAAAAACAGGTGGTTCATAACCCAGCCACCTCAGTGGTTCACAGCCCAACCACGATGCCATTTTGGAAACTTTAAAATAAACGACACTTCCAATCATAATTCGACATAAACAAATATTGCATCGTAAAATAGAATCAAAACACTAAATAAACATGTATTACACAGACTTTTTGCAATAAGCTCAGTCACTGAGATAGCACTTTAAAAAAAAAGCCAACAAGTTTTCGCAGTCGATTTTCAAACACGATGTCTTTCAAACTCGATTGCTGCCACAAGCAATACGTGTTTGTACTTCGGTGTAACCACAAAAGCAGAGTCATATCATAAGACAAAATTGACAGTTGAAAGATTGGCGATATGTCAATTAGGGAAAGAAAAAACGGCAATGGTTCACACCCCAGCCTGGTTCACAACCCAGCCCTCTCCCTTACTATCGAAGGATTCATTTTGATGCCACTATTGATCGTTTTTTGACACTATCGATACTATCTGATTTTTGTGGTGTGACGACAAAGCCTCCAGAATAATCTATGTTGGCAGTGCCTGTAATGGATATGATGCCGTGATATTCAAATATGTGGGTACCAAAGCCCTAGGTTCGATTCCTAGCTCGGGCTGGTAAAACGCTCATCTACTTCTATCGCTATCCATATGAATCAGATGAGAATTACAAGAGTCTTGACAGGCCATGGCAAAACCTTCAAGTGCGACAGAAAAACTGCTGGTCCCCCCGCCCTTCCTTCCCACATTCGTTAATCCGCATCGGTGACACCGCGACTTCGAGTAAGTGAGGCATAATTGATTGTGTAAAAAATAATTGAAAATTTATAATTCTGAGTGAATATAAATTGTTATTGACTGTTTAAATCGATAAACCAGTATTAGTTATATATTATTCGATAGTATCGATATTTTTCACTTAAACTATCGAATATATCGAAGGAGCCAAGTATCGATAGTTTCTCCCAGCTCTATCTCTACAGTACAGTACACGAGTATGTCGCTTGAAACCGGCTTAAATTCTCCGAGTTGTTTTTGTAATACAATTAATGATAACGTCAACTTTTGTTCTATGAAAAAATTAATATTTAAAATTAAAAGTTTAAAGAATTTTACGTATAGCAAAGTCAACTTTGCTGCTATAATCCAAGTTTATGAAAATTTTATAACTTTACTATGGAAACTTTAATCAGTTTTCTCTCTATTTTCTCCATCTAATTTATTACTATCAGGTGTACAACTTTGCTTCCGCCGTTTTTTTTCCAAAATTAAAAGCTTTATTGCAAAAAGTGCTTACAGATGTATTATTCAAAGTATTGTCCGTCGCTAGCGACAACTTTCTCCCATCTTTCCGGCAATTTTCGGATCCCGGCTCGAAAAAAGGAATCCTCTTTTGACGCTATCCATGAAGCAATCCATTTTTCCAATTCTTCGAAGGATTGAAAATGTTGATCTGCCAGGCCGTGTGCCATCGAACGGAATAGGTGGAAGTCAGAAGGGGCGACATCTGGGGAATACGGCGGGTGGGGCAAGACTTCCCATTTCAGCGTTTCCAGGTACTTTTTGACCACTTTTGCGACGTGAGGCCGAGCATTGTCGTGTTGGAGGATGACTTTGTCATGTCGAAATCACCATTTTTAAAACGTTGAAACCACTCCCGACACGTTCTTTCACTCAGAGCAGCATCACCGTAAGTTTCTGAGAGCATTCGATGCGCTTCAGCTGCATTTTTTTTCGAATTGTAACAGAAAAGTAAAACTTCCCGCAAATGGCGAGAATTGGGCACATAAACGGACATTTTCGAGCGTGAATAATACGAAAACAAGAACAACTGTCACTGAAACGGCGATGACAATTCGTTAGGCACTGTCCACACTCACTTTAAAGGCATTACCATCTATGTATTTCAACCAGCCTCAGCCGGTACAGCCACCTATCGGAAAACGGCGGAAGCAAAGTTGTACACCTGATATAATGTTTCCTATATTTGGCCACACTCGTTACACTGTGCAACATACGCAGAGCTGTGTACACAATGATGCGTGCAATACGCATTACGCTCTCTCAATGCTTTTCAATATAACAGATTCCATTTGCACGGCATTGTTAGATTAGCCAAATATCGCATTGTGCATGTTTGCGTATGTATGTATGTATGTATGTAGCAATATGAAAACGCCATTATTATAATTTCAACAGCCTAATCAATTTCGCCTAATGAAGTCGTAATGAGCATTTCATGCGTGCAATTCAATGTCTTGGCATATCGCAATATCGCTCATAATTAATAAAATAAATAATAAAATAAAACAACACAAATGATTTCCTTTCGTTTATCTACGATCTGTGTGAGTTTATCACTCTGGTATTTATTGGCGCATTGTGTAAGCCGACTGAATCCCTCAAAGCTTGTAAATGCTCAGCAAAACAACGAGCGATAAAAATGTCTTTATGGCTGTATCGGTGGCGCATTTACAACAATGCGACTATAACAAAAATCAAGTAATAAAGCATACAACAACAAATGGCAACATGAACAACAATAATAACAACAACAACAAAGCAGCAGAGCAGTGGCAAAGACGAAACGCAAACAATGAGATGCTCGAAGCACCTCCTACAACAAAAAAAATCAATGAAAATACTTACAGCAACAAAAACTAGAATAACAAAAACAACACTAATAGCAAAACCATATAACGAAATTTCCACCACCAAACACCCAACAATGAAGCAAAAAAGCAGAGTAAACTGAATAGTGATTTATTTATTTATTATTATGCTGCCAATAGAAACAACAATAACAACAAAACGTGGATTATTTTTCCATTCACAGTGGGCTCAATGTGTGTGCAGTTTTCATTTCCAATTCAATTCCCCGGCATACACGGCACACTGGCAATAATGCCAACATTTCCATTTTGTTAATGTGAGCAACAGCAACAACATAAAGTGGCGAGGAGCTGGGGGCGGAACAGATCGGCATGGGGGAGTGTGAGCACATCGGAAGCGACAGTTATGGCACCGAAAATATTCACAAATCAATAGCGCAAACAATAACAACAACAACAACAATAATAAAAGCAACTGTCATGACAGCAACAACAATTTGACAATTTGTAGGCCATCAAAGTAATGGCAGCAATGGCGGCTGTGAAGTGCGACAGTTGATTGTGATTGCGATTGTGTGCGATTGTCATTTTTGATTTTGATGCGGATTCAGCCTCTCGAATGCCAATTGACTCGGTGACTGGGTGACTGAAACTGGGGTCGGGAGGGGGGGGGGGGGGTGCCGCACTGTGTGAACGAGCATAAAGTGCGAATGTGAGCGAGAGTGCAAGTGGCATTGATGCTGAGGGGGCGGGGGAATGACAATGGGCATGCGTCTGAGGGCACTTCGGGCAAGTCAATTGTGATGCGGCGACTGATACGAACACAGTGTCGCACACACACTTTCACACACACACATACGAGCAGACAAAATCACCTCAACAGCCACTCGAGTACGCACATCATTCGGCCACCCCAACAGCCACTTCCGGCTTTTATTTGTGTGAGTGGTTTTCGGTTATTTGTGTGAGTGTGCAGTTTGCATGAAAGCAGAGCGGAAAATGTGCCCGAATTAAATTTATTTTCATACACACCAAAAAATGAACAGACACGTATTACCGAGGGCAGGAAAACTGGCAGCAAACTTTATTTGAGAAAATTTGTTACTGTCACTTTTGTGCCGTTGTGCGCTCTGACATGGGACGCAACGTTCTGAAGTCGGTCCGAACGTTTGCCACACTGCGGCATAAACTTTGAAGCGCAGCCACAATATGCTGCCGTCACTTCATCCCGCCCGGCTGTTGAGGTTTGCAATGCATAATTTAAAAGCTTTCAGCGCTGTCATTGCGCTCATACTTTGCAGCAACACTGCTGCCAGTATTTTCCAGCAAATTTCAACTTCATGTAAGCGATCGCTGCCGATAGGCGCAACCCTTCTGGCAATGCGAATAACAGCAAATCAGATTGGCAGCCAAACTGTGACACGCTTATGGGGCTGGGAGCTATTTTTGAGCACGAGCTCGGACTTTCCATGGAACGTACATCAAAGAAAGGTCAAGGGTGTGGTTTTGCGATAACCGAACATTTAAGCCATTCTCAATTTTGTTTTCCATTCTTTATTACTCCTTGGGCAAGTTTGTCTTGAAATCACAGTGAAATGCGTAGAATGAAATTGCAGAGGTCAAGAACAAAATAAACATGTCTCTGCGAACCTCTGGTTTCGTTCAGAATGATGTGAGACCTTATGAACTCAACCGATTTAAAGTATCAAACCAACGTGTTAGCGATAAAAGTATTTAACCGTAGATCGAGCTTCAACAAATTTAAGGAATCCTATCCTATGTATACAAAGGAGAAAATTATAGACTTTTCAATTTTTTCAAGACCTGTTTCTTAAAAAAGTGCGAAACAAGCATAATCCCAACACAAACAAAGTCACAAGAATGGTTCAATTAGTTATATCCTGAAGGTTCTACAAGCTGGATTATCCTTTCTAGAGAAGATAACTGGTTATCCTTCCTAGAGAATATAACATGAAAACATTTTTTAACATTAAGGGACAAGCGGTTTTAGACGCACCAAGAGTGGACCCTGTGAAGGTCCAACTGAAGGGCAACAGAATCCAGAAAAGACTTCCTAACCATATAGATTTTGAGATCATCTGCGTAAAGAAGAAACTTCGCCGATAGGAAAGAAAGAGAACTAAAAAGAAAGAACAAGAACTAATGTCATTAATGAATAAGAGAAATAGAAGAAGCCTCAAAATGCTAATTTGCGGCACCCCCGAAGAGGCCACGAATGGGACAGACGAACAGTTATCCACAGTAACAGTACAAGACCGATTAGACAAGTAGAACCCAATCCACAGGAGAATAGAGGAATAGAAACCCAGACGACCCAGCTTAGAGACCAAGATTTTCTGTGAAATTAAAAATATTCGGAATATAAAAAGTAATGGTTGTGTTCTGATATCTCAAACTCGGTGTTGTTACAAAACTGAGATGTTTTGGGTAACATGTGAGTCATCCGACTGATTTCTCGCTGCAGACAGGGTGAACGTTTTTCTTCATGCAAACAGATCAGAAACCAGACCATTCTATGCTGTAAACAACAGATAAATAAATTCTGTAAAACCCAAAATATCACGTCAAATAAAAACGTTCACATTAAGTTAGTAAGACACAGCTTAGAATTATGATTTTATTTATTTACTTAGCTCATGAAAATAGTAAACATTCTCATAAACTAAATTGAACACATTTTAAATGTACGCAGGAATTGTAGAAAACATAAATTATACTATTTTTAAAAAAGAATACACGAATCGATTTTTTGAAAATTAAAAATCAAACTCCACATATTTAAAGATCTTATTAAACTCAAATAAGGCTCTAGAAATAAATGCATTTCGAGCTTACAGAGACCTAAAAGGATCAACATGGCAGGACTCTGGTGAACGAAGAGATCTCGCTTTAACCTTTCGACCCCCGAATTTTACAATTTGTCTCGATATTACTTTTTGGTATTGAAATCATGCAACATTTACCACACGACATTTGAAGTCGTCACGCCTCTTTGTTAGAGTTCTAAAGCTACTTTACTTTTGAACAATTTTAGCTTAAAACGGGTTAAATAAATTTTGTATCAATATTTTTTAATTACAGAAAAATTACGTAATATTTATGGAAAAATACAAAATTATGACTTTTTGGTTTTATTTAACCATTTTTAAAGAAACATGATTTGAATCAAACGCACCCAATTCGTAGACTTCAATTAGAACACAAACTTTGCCTGATATCGCTGCAAATGATTGGAAATTATTTTGGGCATAACAGTAAAATTGTTGTAATTTGTTTTGAATTCACTTCTAAAAATATGAATTTCTTGGTGCCTACTTATGTAAGTTGAACCCATAAATCAATCGTAGCTTTTGCTATAAGATGACAAATAGGTGAAGTTGCTCTTAGGCAACTATCGGGTTGAAAGGGTCTCAAGGCGTGCGGGACCGACAACAACATCACGAAGTACATCGCAGACGAAAGACAGAGACAGGGTTGTTCTCCAACTTTGAAATGATTTTAAGTTTATTAATACGAATTTCGATTCATAGCTGGGCAGAGAATCTATACAAAATAAAATCTGAAAAAAAAATTATTTCTGGATCCTTTCAATCCTAGCAACATAGCACGCATTATATGAAGATCCGAGACCCTTATTCAGAGTTGTATTTGTCTTTTTTTAAGTGCAACGCATGCCATGGAATTCAATTACCTTTTGTATTGCATAGGGGAAAGCAGGGTAACTTTGGCATACATACATAAAATGTTTGGGCAACTGAATTTTCAAACTGAGCTTCAAGACTAAACTAAGTAGAGCTGTGCACCGAACCAGGCGACTAAGATCCAAATGATAACAATGAGCTTAAATAAATATATGAGGCCCGAGGGTATACAACAACAAGAGGAATGTCTGGGCGCTGAAAGCGTTAAATTCCTAACGTATTCGAAACAACTGACTCGTTTTTTTTTATTTATTTAACAATGAATTTCTTATAATAACAATGATGTTAAGTCATTAGAAACAATTTGCTTGTAGTCAATTTACTAAGAAAACCATTCAAATTCAAGAATTAAATTGAATGACCAAATTGAGGCATCAATCAAGTCCAAAAGCAACAATAATTGTAATAATAAAAATCAATCAATCAATCAAAAAATGCACAACGCAGACATCCTTTTGCACACTTGCCGCGGCTTGGAGCCTTGCGGCACAGTCAATTGACAGCAAACACTTTCGACAACAAACGTCGCTATCGCCAGCGTCCACCGCACTTAACCGCTTCACATTAAATAATTAAAATGACACATAAATCAGAGACACAACCATAACCACAACGCAAAAGCCACAGCGAGCTGTGCTGAAAGCAAAAAAGATAGAACACTGCACGGCCCCAAAAACACACATCGCCTACGCAGGCACAGCGGAACCGCTGCGGCGCGTCTCGACTCGCTCGACAGACAAGTTGGTGCACGAAGCACGTCCGGATATCCTTAAATAATTACGACAATTAAGGAAGATCCGCGCGTGTGCCACATGGCAAAGTTTCTCTATGCTTGTGCGTATGTGTGCGTGTGTGTGTGTGTGTTTGGCGTGTGAGTGTATTTTGCCTTAATTGCAATGTGGCAACTTTCGGTTACTGCTAACGGAAGCAATGGAAATTCCACTCAGTCTCTGCCATCTGCACTCATTCGCCCCTGGCCGCCCGACTCTGATTAATACGCGAGCCATTTCCGCACGAAGTTTGTTGCCAACCAAGTTTGTTGGCGTCGCTGCACGAAGACAGCGAGCGACGCATTAATTGCGTCAGAGAACGACAATCGTCGCACCGGCGGCGGCAACAGTCAGAAGGAATTCAGAAATATTATCTCTGCTGGACATGCAACAGCGGCGACACTGGAGTGTGCGGCAATTAAAATGGGGGAAATTTAAAAACGTCGTAAAAGAAAAACTATCGCCGAAAACCTACGAAGCGGAACTGACAATTACACGCAGTCGCGTTGTGGGGCGGAAAATGCTGTAAAAACTCGTGTCGAGTGGTGTGACGATCGAATGGGCGAGCAACTTGTCGGGCCAGATCGGCTTGCAGCAAGAATAGAAGGAACAGCAACGGTGCAAGAAATCCCAAAGAATAGTAAAGCAGGCAGCCCACACTAACCACCAACCAACAGCAACAACAACAACAATTGCATTGCGCACAGTCACCGCTTGCAATGCGGAGCCACTTAACGCCGCTGAGAAACGATTACAAAAAAAAGGTGCCCACAAAACAGTCTGAAGCGGCGCGAAGGCCATGACGCCACAACCGACTAGTCACCTGTACCACGTCAGCGTCAAGGTGACAATTGCCAGCAACAAGAACAACAACAACGTGCACCTATATCCGGCACGGGACGCACTTGCAGCGGCACAGACGAGCGCCAGACAGACGGCTGGCCGGACAGGGAGTCACACTAATTGCCGCATGTCTGTGTGTAATTACGTTGCGGTGCAGCCGCGCATGTGGACGTTAAGTCAGCTCGTCTACTCGTTAGTCGGTCGTCTATGCATTGGGGGATTTTCAGGTTGGCCAAGTTAAGTAGACTACTGCATATTTTGTTCGTTACAAACTTTTAATTGTTCTCAATTTATTTGCGCGTCTATTTGTGTGATTGTGACATGAAGTCCAAGTCACCTAGTAGTGGCCGCAAATACTTAAGTAACAAAAACATATGCGAACGGAATATAACTAGAAGATTTTGTGCTGCACTGTATGTAAATTTTAGAACTATGGCTCAATTTATTAAGGGAATGTTCTTGAATTTTGACAGAGTGACTAATGTCCATCAATTCCGGGAACCTATCGAAGATGAACATTAAACTTCGACTGGTTGAAGACCCCAGCTACAGGTTTTATGATCGCCATCCGAAAGAAGATAGCAGCCATATTTGAAATTTTCTAGCCAAAAAGGTCAATAGGATTAAGTTGAGACGTTAAAACTTGGTTAAGGATAGGGTACGGATTTATTTGAGAAAATATTTGCGTGTGAAACGGATTTAATTTTTGTTTTGAAAGCAGTACATTTTACGTAAGAATTATGTAGTATTAAGATGACTTCCGTCGAGTTTTTTAAGAACGTTTTAGTAAGTCACCTCTTTTTGGAACCGCAATTTTTTCCAAGGAAGGGAACGACGCGGATACAAGACAGCTAACCCGTGATCTGTGGAAGTGTTGGAATAAGTAAACAAAACTATTGAGAGAGGAAAGAAATTTCCCGGATCACAGGAAACAATCCATGCGGCCAACAAATGAGCAACATGGGCATCATCGAGGATCCAACTTGCACATCTTGAGGTTGAGAGCTTAGAGCATTTTCTTTGCTTAAACGAGAGTGCGAAATTTGGGTTCAGATGTTATTAGAACGAGTTCTATTCTCTTACTCTATGCGATTTCCTGAGATTCTTTAAAGAATTCAAGAAATTCATGCAAGAGAACGAGAAGGGAAGGAGACTTCTTTCCTACCACTTTAATTATTTCTTTCTTCTATTCTCATCTCTCTTTGCTCTATCGTCCTCTTCTCTCTTGAGCCTTAAGTGCAATGATTTACCTAACCTGAGCACTTGAGGACTCGGACCTTCTAGGGCTCTTTTTCTCGGCTCTCCCCAATCCAACCAAACAAAACTACCAAATTTTCGATTGTTTTGCATTTGTTTTTATTTTAACTAAATTATTATTATTATTATTTATTGCTCATTAAAATCGCAAAATTGTTTAGTTTAGTATCGAACATAAATATTCCATAGAGGCAAATTTGATTAAGCTGTTCCCAATTTTGGTATTGACACATATTTCCAATAAAAACAAAAACACAAATAAATCGTACAATCGTAACTGATCAATTTTATAGCCATTAGCTTTGTCCAACCTCATTTTGTGGCGTCACTTTTCGTACTCTACATGATTTTTGATTTTATATTTGTTAGTTTTGGGTTTTGTTGGCGTGAGATTAATTTATTGTCAATCGTTAACTGGAACGCATAAAAATCTACAAATATGTGGCTATGTGTGTATGTGTATCTGAATTCACAATCACACAAAGTTGCACTTTAAAGCCGTTCAAAGCTGTAAATATCTGATTTAATACTCTTGGATTGATAATCAAATCCGAACAATAAGAAGTCTTTATGTAAATTTTTTATTTTATGATCGAATGCTCCAATTTGTTTGCCATAAAAATAGTTTTCATTTGACGTAGGCAAAGAAATACACACAAATATATGAAGACAGTAAGTTTTCTATGATTACATCATAGTTGAGGTTATGTCGGGAATCATAAAAACAATGCAGGTATTGCATACAAATTCTAAAAGTATTAAAGAAAATCTTTAAAGTATTAAAGAAAATCTTTAAATGTGCACAGCATCACGGCTTGCAACGATTTACTTTAATATAAATTCTACTTAAAATCTGTACTATATAACTAAATCATAAACCTGAATTCCAGTAAAGTTACTTATAATTTGCTGTAAAAGATAAGATCCAAGATAAGCGCACTTTCTCTACTGTTGGGAGGTCTAAAGTTTTGCATTTGAAAAAATATGAGGATTCCCAAAAAAGTCTTAGTTGTTACGCTCGCTTGTTCTCGTTTCTATTCGTTTCGTTGTACGCATTCTTCGAATACCAAGTACCCGTACAGTATGTACAGTAGTGTAGCCGCCAAAATGAATATATTCATGCAGGACTTTAGTCCAAACATACACTGAGTTTAATATAGTTACTAACAACTAAGACTTTTTTGGGAATCCTCATATTTTTTCAAATGCAAAACTTTAGACCTCCCAGCGTATTCGTATTCGGTGAGAAGCGAATACTGCAGTGCTCGTATTTGGTAATCGAGAACTTTGCGAAGTATTCGAATATCAACAGTTTCACCGAATAATTTTATGCGCAGTATGTCACTTTTCCATGTGTATACTTGTGCTGCGGTTGAAGTGGCTTATTAGTTAATACGCAAAATGGAAATTATTGAAGAAAGTAGCATAAAAAATTAATAAATATTTATATATAACATAAATATTTCTAAATAATCTTAGGAATAATAAAACGAGTATATTCGAATATATTCGAAGCAGTGTGTACTATTATTCGAATGCTTTTGTGCTCGTTTTCCCGCTTCGAGCGAATATGAATAAATAGTGTACGTCTACTCGTTTCTGTTCGGAGCTTACTCGTACTCGAAGAGAAATGTACTCGTATTCATTCGGACCGGTCCGCAGAGATGAAGTGAAGTATTCTATTCAAAAGCATTTGAATGTTTTCGAATAGCAAAAATGCATACTCGTGGAGGACTCTATTGTAGACCATTTATTTTGGCCTTACGCCTTGGTAGGTAACGGGTTGACTGGAAGCGGAGATTAAAAATTTTAAAAATATTTGCAATTTTCTTGTTTAGTATAAACATACCTCAACCCAAGATATCACTAACTAAACGAACAAAAATCGTAAATAAAACTCTTTTTATAAGTAAAATAAAAACTCACGTATATACTCGTTAAAAAATATTTTAAATCCATGTGTGTGTTCTTAAGAGCAATAAAGACTAACTTTTTCAAAATCGTGATAAATGCTTGCCAAAGAATTGTCCAAGTACATCCGAATCTCTCGGTAAAACAATCGATCTGCCAACCCTACTTTTAAAACAGACATCCTTAAATATTTCTTAAATTTTTTATAGTAGATCTCTCTAGCTTTTCCAAAATAGGTCGATCTGTGTTAACATCGGAAAGCCTAGAAAGCTTAGAATATATGTCCATCAGCATTGCTATAACCAGGAGCGATATATGCTTTAGCCCCTGAACTAAAACAGATGGCTGTCTTAAATTGCGAAAATATTTTAAATTAAAACTCTTGGGCTTTCCAACAATTGATCGATCTGACTCCTGTCTCACCTAGAAAATCTAAGGCAGTATATCTCCATTAGGGATCGCAATTTTTTGCCATTTTGCGATCCCGGGATTTTCGGGATTGAAAAGTCAAATCCCGGGATCCCGGGATTTAATCCCGGGATTCATATGACAAATTTTTTAATAAAACAATTTTCCCGAATTGCATAAATACTTGTTTATAATATATTTATCATAAAAATGGACACATTTTAATCACATTTGGGTAGTTTCAAGATTTTTTATCTTGAATTTAATCACATTTTGTTTAACCCTTCAATTCCCATGTCCAAAATAGTGAAAAAGAAAATTTTCTTTTTAAATAAAAGAGCTTAGATACGTTTGGATAAGACAAAAAAATACATAAAAAATGTTTAAACTACCCTCATTTTTATATTGAAAGAAACCACACAAACTCGCACTGCTTTAATTACGCGTGAAACAAATGAATAAATTTGACAAATGACGTTTCGCTAGTTTTGCTAGGAAAATTAAATAAACAAGTACTACTAATTGACTTTGCTATACAAGTGTTAGAATTTAAAAATAAAAACCTGTGTGGTAGGAAAAAAATATTAAGCATCTGTCACCTACAGGTGACACTGGGAATTGAAGAGTTAACTTAAAAGTTTTTCATTTGACATTTAACTTCAGTTTCATAGCATTTTGTTTTATCCAAAAATGACACTTAAACATAACTTATTACTTTGCAACCGATGTATCATAAAGTGCATATATATGCATATTTGATAAAAAAAATAAAATAGTTAATTTGTTTGTGCTTTTAGTTTTACTTCGATTATTTCGATAAAAAAGGTAAGCGTTTTGATTAACTAAAAACTGAGATCTTAAAAATACAAAGGCATTAAGTGTTTTGTTCTCTTATCTAGAGCGAAATTTATTTCAAATGAACCCTGCTGAAGAGAAACATCCTTCAGATTCAACACTTGTTGGTTGAATGCTTAGTAAATAATCATAAGCCTTTTGCAAAAGACGCACTCTATCCCCTCCCTTCTCCATCAAATAAGGAATTGGGTTTTTGTGCCTTAAAATTTATTTCATTTGAACTTTGAAGCATCTTTTGCAATCCCGAAAATCCCGCGATAAAAGAATTTGAATCCCGGGATTTTCGGGACTGGAAAAAGTCCGGGATCCCGGGATCCCGGGATTGCGATGCCTAATCTCCATCCACTTCTATGTAGCATAGCCCCTACACCAAACAAAGTAGCTGCCTTAAATTGTAACTTTTATACAGTAAAACTCTTTTGCTTTCCCAAAGTGGGTCGATCTGCTATCTCACCGGAAAGTCTAGAAAATCAAAGACAGCATATCTTCATCTGTATTTCTATGGAGCGTAGCCCTTGAACCAAAAGAAGAGCTGCCTTAAATAAAATAGTAGGCCTCCTAAAATAGTAGATCTCCTTCTCTCTTTCCCAAAATGGGTCGATCTGGCTGCTATCTAACCGAAAAATCTAGAAAATCAACCACTAACCAAAAGAAGTAGCTGCCTTAAATACCAACTTGTATATACTAGCAATTTTTTGGTTTCCCAAAGTGAGTCGATCTGGGTGCTATCTCACTGGAAAATCTAGAAAATCGTAGACAGCATATCTCAATTTGTATTTCTTTGAAGCGTAGCCCCCTGAACCAAAAGAAGAGCTGCCTTAAATAAAATAGCAGGACACTTAAAAAAGTAGATCACTCTAGCCTTCTTTTGTATCTTTGCTTTGCTAAGTTTTCGAAACAATGTCTTCAGAAAGTTAAATGCCGATCCATTTGTATCCAAACACTTAATAAAATTGTTTACCACACCAAGTTTTATATGTAATGGTTGTAAAACAATTTTTTTTATTGGCACAAGTGGTGGATGGAAAATATTATGCTCGCCTAATGTCCCTTCAGCTCTCGGCTCCCATTGTTTTTTGGTTGCCCTTCCATCTGTTATTCCACGTGCAAGTTTTGTAGGACATTTTAGTACCAATTTTGAATAAGTACGAAATTAACACTTAAACACATTTTCAGTTTTGGCTTAATTCTGACATTCAGGTTAATATCTGAGCTTTGATGTATTCAGAGACCTAACGCAGAATTGTTTGGCGAATATTTTCGTTCTACATTTTATCCTTAAAAAGTCCTGTTTTACAGGACATTTTTGGCATTTTAGAAAAAAAGGGTCAAATTGACCCATAAAAATAGTAGCTACAGGGTTAAAATGCTCCACAAAAATATTCTTCGTAGTATTTTACATTAAATTGCTGAACACATCATATACCTAAAATTTGATGTTACATGGTTTTCGTATGCCGAATCACAATAAGAATGAGCAAAAAGGGGAAAACTTTGACCCCCCCTAAAACAAAATTCAGACGTAAACTTTCAAAACGCCGATACACATATATTTTTTTTTGGTCCCCTCTACCAGAATCCATTGTCAGAACCTTGTTATTTTAATAAAATTTTGATTTTGTTGTGCAGTGTAATTAATGAACTATTAATAAATCAATTTTCATAAAAACGTCTAAAAGCTGATCCTGAATTTCATCAGAATTTCACTTTAAAAGTGCGATGTCAAAATTTTCCGCGTTCACAATGAAAATGGAGCCAGTGGTGTATTTACAGCTTTTATAAAAATTAATTATGGACACAAAACTATCAACTCAACGAGCATCGGAGGTGTGAGTGCTTTTAGTTTTTTCACGTTCCATGCCTTTTACAACTTTTAAAAGGCAATTAAACGTGCTCGCCGAACTCGCTGTCACTCCTGACAAAAACACTTTTATACTTTTAATGAAGAAGAGCAAAGTGCTGTCGGTTGGTTTGGTGGATGCCATTTTAATAAAATTCACGCCAACAAAAGCAAAAATAATTTAATTCAAAAACTGAATGGAAAAGTGAAAAGCAGCTGACCGAAATTGGCCTGTGAAGTGTGAATTTGATTTTTCTCATGGTGGACACGTTGTTTGATTTTTTTGTATTAATTTATTTTTTTTGTTTTAAAAGCGGCCAAATAAAATGGACCATTGCAAGAATATTTTAAATGTATCTATCGTGCGGCGTGCGAATGTTAAATGGCAATTTTGTGCTGCCTTCAACTGGGAGCGTCCTGAAAATGGCACACATACACACACACACACACAGCCAATCATACATACACATGCACTGACACATATATATGCGGCCAAGCAAATAATGTTGGCAAGGATTCATAAGCACCGCGCACAATGCGATGCAACAAAACTGAAATAAATGGGCTGTGCCAGTTTCGACAAAATACGAGCAGCCGCAGCGACTGCAAAGCCCCTCGCACGGCTCACTGGGATATGGGCAAACATTTGCATATACAATACATATTACATAGGTATTGTATGCTTGCATGAATGTGTGTATGTGTGTGTGTTCGCTCAACCCACACACAGGCACCCATAGGGGGTATTCACGAAGTGTAGTTAAAGAGCAAACTGCCGCCAAACTAACGAGAGGGCAACGTCGACGAAGTTTGTGATCCATACCGGGGTTTTTGGTTTTTTTTTTTATAAAAAACCTTCAGAAGATGAATGGATCGGCTTTCTTTGGCCCAAATTTACTGCTTAAAACAACAACAAAATACATCAATGACACTTTTTTCAAATGCAGCAGATTTTCATTGTATTCAAACTATGAAAGAAACTCTCTCCATTTCAACACTAACAGCAATGAGTTGATTTTCTAGCGATACCACATCGTTAAAACGTCGTTTCTCCATTTTAGTTTACACTATGTTAGTCTTTTAAGACATATTGTGAACACCGCTACAGTATTTTTTTTTTAACGCGCAACGCCAAAAGGCTGAAAAAACAACAGAACGTGCAGATTTTTTCACTGAGCCCAAAAACGTTTAATTTGCCAGAGCTTCAGGCACAGATGGATTTTCACTTTTTTTTGTGCCTTTTGTTGTTGCCAGTTGCTGTGGTTTCTGAAGAGGTGTGTAGCATTTTTGTCGGCTTAAATTAGCTTTGTTAGCGGCGCTTTCAGCCTCCGAATTTTCGTCACGCCATAAACTTTGCCATGGAAATTATGGCAAATTGCAGCGTAAGTATGAAAGTGCCGACGAGTGCGCAGCATTCCATTCAATTTTGCATTGGGTCGACACAAAACTTGCCACATACCAAAAAAAACATCTAAAAAAAAACATTGGGCCACAAGCAAATGTGTAATCGGCCAAGTAATGCATAAGTGAATCAATCCGCTTGAAATTCCACACATGTTTGCAGTTATGAACTTTAAAGAGTTTGAAATTTAAAAAACTTTTGTGTTAATAAAAAATTCTACCTTGTAGAAAATTTTAGTGGGTATGGGCCATAGTTGGTGTCATAACATTGTTTCGATTTCTTTAACCCCAGGACTTTGATTTTCCTATCTAACTTTGGCTAAGATGACCTTGAAACATGACAGTCACTTCGGTAAGCCCACACTAAACAAACCTTTGTCCTTGTTGGTCAAAATAGCCTTGAGAATTCATTGCGTTCGGTTGGTCCACGCTAAAACCTTTGTTCCTCTCCTACCTAACCTTGGACATGATGAACTTGACGCATCGGTTACACTACGGTTAGTCCTCCATAGAAGGACTTTTTCCTATCTAACTTTATCCATAATGACTTCAAGACTTTGCTCTCACTTTTGTTAGTCTTCCCTAGATAGACTTTTGTGCATTTCTTATCTAACGTTGACCCTGAGCCTTTGCAATTCCTTAATCCTTTCCTATTTTCTTAGTCTATATTTGTTCTTTGCAACTTTTTCGGAGAGTACTAATATGTATCCAGCATCGTTGGATCATAGATCATCGATGACAATAGCAGAAAGACTTTTGTACTTTTTCTTTGATTTTTGGCCATAATTGTCTTTAAACTGCACTTTCACTTCCGGTTAGTCTACCCTAGAAGAACCTTTCCCTGATAAACCTTGTCCATAATGACCGTAAGACTTCGTTCTCCTTTTGATTAGTTCATCCTAGAAAGAAAGTAAGGTCCTTTTCCAATCTAAATTGATCCATAATGTTTTTCAGTTTTCACTCATTGCATCTTTTCTTATCTAACCATGAAACATTATAATCACTGCGGTTAGTCCACACTAGAAAGACCTTTGTTCTTCTCCTATCTGTCATCACTTTGTTAAAGGGCTTAATATACCCCCATCAATTCTCTCCAAAATATTTAAATACAGTAATTGTACCAAAAATCAAAATAAAAACCATTTAATAAACTGAGTCCTAGTTCCTAAACAGAAGAGTTATATGATAAGTTTTTATTGCTTCTCGCTCTATGGTCCCTTTCACTTCCCTATCACCAACCCAAACTCTACTGCAGTGTCTTTTACAATTTTCAAATATGCCAAATCGTTTGCCCAAATATTCACCACAAGCCAATTCATAGCTCAACAATGCCAATGGAAAGTTTCCTGTTGTGTTTCTGTTGTGAAATATGCTACAAAATATCTGTGTTGCCTTGGCTGCAATTAAACTTGCGCAACCCAACAACTGTTCACAGTAGAAAAAGATCCTAATTGAATTAAAGTTCATTTCGTCTGCCAGCTACTCGCATTCAATATTTTCGAATTTGCACAATTTCACCAATTTTCGCTTTTTCTAGCTTTTGCCACTGCCAGCGTCACTGACTCACTTGACTCACTGACTCGGTTGGTTTCCGCACAGCTTGAGGAACTTTTGCCTTTGCCCACAAACACAAACAATGACCAAATTTAGATTTCTGTTTGCTCCATTCAGCGTCCAACTGTGTACGCGTGCCCCCCTCCCCGCCTCCCTCCCACTCTTTGCCTATCAGTAGGCGTGCTTGTGTGTAAGCAAAGCTTGAACTGGCAGGGTTGAAGGTCTTGTCTACAGCTGTGTGCGTGTATGTGTGTCTATGTTGGTGAGTGGCATTTCCCCCCTTTTGCTCCAAACTCAAATAAAGTTCTTAGCTCAGCAATTAATTTTTATGGTAAACATTATGTAAAATACTTCCCTCAATTAAATCTGAAGGGACGAAACTTTTCACTGTGACTGCTTTATAATTTGCTCGAAATATGAGTGCGCAAATATTTACTTTTCACCCAAAACAAAGCGAGTTCTGGTGTGAGCCAAGGGCAACACTTTAGTGCATAGTTCAGAAATTTCCTGAGTGCGATTACACCAAAAAGTTAAATTTAAAACAGTTGCTGTAAGGTTATTGTTATTGCCCAATTAAAGAGACGAGGTTACAAATGCGAACAACTTTTAACAAGACAAATAAAATCAATTTAAAAATATTTTATATTATTTATGAAATCCTGCAATGTTTATACTGATTTTTGTATGGATCTTTCAGCCCATAATTTCTAAGTATATTTAAAAATATTCGTAATCAATCAAACTACTAGAAATACGGTCGCAATTGAATGGTTGGAGCGACAAATCTGAACATGGTTCGAGTCCCGACTAAGCGAACAAAATAAGCCAGTTCCTTCTGCAGCTGCCCTCTTGAAAAGGAATGGCAAACTTCAGACACTGAAAAAGTCTATAAAATAGCTTTCAATTCGTGTTTCGAGATCGACATAAAACTGCAGTTTCCTGCCATTCATAGATCAAATCGCATGTTTATGCACAGAGAAAGCGGCTAAGAGATGTACTACTTAGCGACGAAAAGTAACTCGTCATTTAGTTCGCGTAGGTAAATCCCCGAACAGGGTTTTAGACTGCTAGAAGCAGTCTTAGTCAGTCCTTACTTAGTTAACTGGTCATAACAACCCGTTACCGGGTTAGGGCTGGTCGCGAAAGTTCTCTCCAGTCGTCTCTGCTTTGCGCGATAAAAATATTTGTTACTAAAAATTATTTGTTACTTTTTTAATTAGAAAATATAAATTAGTTGTTGAGTTTTATTTTTGGTGGAAAAATTAAAATTATGCGGTGAGTTTTATTTTGCACTTGCAGAATGAGACTTGAATTTTCAAAAGACTTTTTACTAGCGTGGCAATGTACAAAACATGCATAGCGATTGAAAATGTTGATTGATGATGAGGTGTGGGAGGAGGCACTATGTTTCTGCATTGTGCCTATATATTTATATTCATATACATATACATGTCATTAACACATACATTGCTCTAAGTAATGCCACAAATTAGAATGTTAAGATTTCGTTGCCTCTGCTATGCAAACCAACATATTTCAAATAATTTACAGGGAAATCCATTGTATAATTCTATATTCCAGACTCTGTTCATTTTCCAATTTGCATACCAAATTGCAAGAATCAAGTAAAAGCTCCCGCAGGTTTGCATGTCCTTACAAGCAACAAAAAGGATTCCAATGATAAACCACAAATAGCTGCAAGTGATGTGAGTAGTCACAAAGAGTTGTGTGTTGACTACTGGCATATGTATATATTTAGTTGGAGCGCATTGGTAATAAAGTGTAACCAATGACAACAACAGCAACAGCAGCATGTCACGCTGGCAACATAATTAGTCATTGTAATTTAAGCAAATTATTGACAAACTTATTTTTGCATTTTAAATCAACGCAAATCAAAATAACCAAAAAACTATAGGCGCTACACTAATATTTATGCACGTGCACCGTATATGTGTGTGTGTGTTGATGTGTTTTGTTATGTTATTTTGTGTATTGTAATTTTATGCACAGTTAATAAAATTGTATCTAAATAAATTTGCCATTGTTGGCAAACATTTTATCTCGAATCGACGGCAGTGTGCCTTATCATAGTCACAATTATTTATGCATAAAAATTTGTAGTCAATATGTGTTTGTGTGTATATGTGTGTGGCCTTTTTATTTGCATTGACACAGTTTAGCATCACTCCACATTTTATTTTTGGCCATAAAAAGCGCTCAACTTATTTTTGACGCACTCACTAAGCCGTCGCTCAATTCCGGCTACCCCTTTCCCTTCAATTCTATTCGCTTTTGGCTATTCGCAGCAAGCATTTTTTATAGAGCGTTCACAACTCATCTTTGCCGTTCCGCGCTGCCTGGCTGCGCGACAATTCTTATCGCATCTGTAGCTGTCTGCGGTTGTCGCTGGCTGGCTTTTTCACAGTCTGCCTGTCAGCCTAGTGGAGTGACTATCCACCAGACACGCCAGGCAACATATTTAACATGGCCACATCCACTACAATTTTCTAGCGCGTTTCCGTAACAGCCGCTGCCGCTGTTCGAAGGCAATTTGGTTGGGAGTTAGCAACAACATGTTACAAGTGCCGCTTCCTCCCCCTATCCAAGACCACATCTACTTCGCAGCTGCCTGTCAGATCGCCCCCACTCGCGCTATAAAAGCGAAAAGCTGCGCTGCTTGGCCTGGCCAACATGGCGTATGAGTAACCGCCATTTTTCGTCTATGCTCGACTACAGCGGCAAAACTTTCTGCATTAAACTTAATTTTATTGACCATTTCTCGAGTTGGAACTGAACTGCGTTGAGCTGGCAGTTAATAGCTGACAGTTGGCAGTCGGTGGCGCGTAGCTGGCAGCTAGCATCTGCTCGCTACTCACAGCAAATGGCATTGATTTGATTGTGGCCAGTGTTGTGCAAGTTCTGCCAGCTTCCCACTTTGCACATTTCCCATGTGTGCGCTGTGGCGTTTTAATGAACCGAACACAGCGGAAGGGCCACTTGCCGTGCACCACGCTGACGGTACTTGTGCCACTTGTGTCGTCCGCCCATTCGCAAATAACTCAGTTGCAGCGCAATTTAGTGCACATTCGGTGCGTTGCGTTACAAGTGCTTTAAGTTGTGCCTTCCTCATTTGGCGCAATTTCGCCGCAATTTCTTTGTGATTGTCACATGGGTTTTCATGTGGCATTTCTCTTTTTGCTGTCATATTGTTGTTGTTGCATTTCCTAATTTCTGCATTCATTTTCATTGCGAAATGAGATCTGTCATCTTGCATTGTGCGCAGCACACTCGTCGCTGACACGTAAGCACTCGTACTTGACTTTGACCTTCCGTTGCCCGGTTGACCCCGCCCACGCCTGTCGCCACCTTATGCACCCACACACACATAAACACACTTGGCGCTAGAACCAACGTTAAAATTATGAACACTCGGAAACAGTCCACACACAACCACACCCAACCAACCAGTCCGTCTGCCACTTGCCACAGGCGGAATGTTTATTAAAGCTTCCGCAGCTGTTAGCTGTCGGTCCGCTTTAGCTTTCGTTGCCCGCACTGCGTTCGCCACCATCGTTGCGCTGCCTGCTCGAGTGCTGTGCTGTGAGTGTGATGTGACCTGAACTCGTGTGTCATCACGGCGGTGTCATGTTCGTGTGTGCACTTGAAATGTCGAGCCAGCTTTTTGCCCCCCAAACGCAGCAGCTCTCATGCGCACAATGTGCGATGATAGAGTAGCCTTGCAAACATAGCCAAATGCGCGCAAACCATACAAAGCGGACAAGTAAAGGTTCACTAAACTCCAATGATTTCGAGTCTTCTATACAAAAAAGTTTTCAAACTTTTATATTTTTCACATTTTTACAGCCACATGGCAACCCCATTTTCACTAAGTATGTGCACTTTTAGAATTTCACTTTTCAACACACATGTATAGTATGTGTTGTGCTTAGTGTGCTCGAAGCCTATTAGTGGCTTGTCACGCTGCCATTTAAGAAGCTTGCATTGAAATTCTGTCATTAACATGTCGCCGCCAAAATGACACATTTTTTGCAATATTACACCGCACTTTTGAATTTGTGACACAAAATAGGCCATTAAAAACCGGCGTCAAAATGTGCTACGATATGAAATTTCAACAAAAAGCTGATGCTGATTTTTATCATAAAAGGATACTTTGTATAACGAGCAATGATAAAAAGATAAGAAACTTGCTGAAATGAAAATTTTTGAATTATTATTAAAAGAATTTGCTAAATAATTTTGGTGAAATGAAAATTTTGCAAAATGTTTGCTGTGCTTTGAAAATATTGAACTACAAATATCACTAAGCATTTACATTTACATTACATACAGTCGAACCTCAATTACAGTAGTCTACACAAAAAATGCACTCAAATACATAAAGGATTTTCTGGATTAATGTTTGGTTATTTAATTAGAAAATAAAAAATAAAATGTATTTTTAAGTATAATTCCCGAACATTTTTCGAATATTCTGTTTGAATCGGTCTTATCCTTTTCAACGGTATATGAAGTCAAACCTAGTCTACATGAGATATAAATAAAGAATTTTTTTTTAAATTAAAAAATTAAATATAAAACATAAATTTCAAATACGAAAATAATGGATTTTCTGGAAATATTTTTTCTGGGAAAACTTTTAAAAAATCGTTTAAATTGGTCTAATCCTTTTCAAAAGTATATGAAGTATCCAAATCAGTTGAGATTTAGTGGAGCTACCTGACCAACTGGTCAAACAGTTACTTTGATGGCCGGAATCCATCGTATTCGACCAGAATACCGAGATCCAAAAAGTTGGTCTCTGTTACACGATAATGCACCGAGTCACACAGCCACATTCACCTAATTTGGCACCGACTTCTCTTTGTTCCCGAAACTGAAATTGAAGTTGAAAGGATGCTCTTTTGATGACATTCAGACCATACAACGGGCTTTAACGAGGGCACTGGAGGAAATTCCGAACAATGAGCTGGAACACGCGTTTGAATCAATATTAAATCGATGTAACAAGTGTATTGAATCAGGAGGAGAATATTTCGAATAAATATACCGAAAAATTAGCAGATATCGTATTTAATTGAGTTTTCTAGAGGCAGTCTTAATACATAATTGTCGCACTGTCTATTATACAGTCACAGTTTGGTTAAAACCCTATTTGAATTTCCGAAGAAACTAAACATTTTGGTAAAAATCTGATCAAATTTCTCTGAGGAACTAATAACTTCGTCTCAAGTCTCAAGACTTTCCAGAATCGTTTAGGGATGCTTCTGGTCCCAATCATTCCGGATAATTGAGGTTATTTTCTTCATTTGTATTGAAAGTTCACTCTGCCGTCAGTTTTATTTTAAGGTGTGAAACACTGCTTGAGGCTCTCCATGACTGAATGATTGGGTTAGATTGAAGTGGCGAAGTTTGCACAGAAGCTCACTGAGGCTCACACACGCCCCCCGCTGGTATCTCAAAAGGATTGAGAACTCTTAAGTCACATATATCTTTGATTTAGAAATGGAAAACTCTTACATCTACGTTATAAAGCGGACAATGTCGTCGTTGCTTTCCTTGACGCACTTCTACTTGGTGGCCAGTTCAGGCCATATCAAGTCCGCTTATGAAAGTGGTACAATTTTCGTTTTAAAACCACTTAAACCTTGGCTTAAACCACTTGTTAATGAGTAGATTTGACAACTGTACTTTTCCTGTGATTGATCCATAGGGTTAGGTAAGGTTAGAGTGGTCGCCGTCCCCTGAAAAAGCCCACCTAAACACAAAAGGATCTCTTATTGTTGTACACCCTTTAGAATGTTGAGAACCACGATAAATCCAATATAAACATCACTATCTCTCTGATATCTATTAAAAACTCGGTTAAGCTGGTAAAAACAAAAAAATTTGGGAAGTACAAAAATGTTTACATAGAGTGTAAAATTTATAAATGAATCACTCCAAAAATTCTTAAGTTATTCTTCTACAAATCTGGTCTTTTCTCAAAGGTTTTCTTACGCAAACGCTGCAATACGTCCAAATAGTATAGATCCACTTTGGATCGATTTCGGGATCATCATTCGAGTCAGACCATTCAAACCACGAATGTCATAGAAAGCAATTTGCCTCACCTGGATCACTTTCGACGTGGATTTTTTTGTTTTTCATTCACTTCTTCATTTGTCTTTCATTCACCTGATTGTTGACTGATTTGTATGTCATATTAGTAGGTCCATGTCTCCACCACTTATAATGTATTCCATGAATGTTCAATCAGTATGGACTAAAGATTCTAAAGAGATTTCCGGCAATTGTATTGCAACGGACCACATGCCCTCAATACCCAGCAATATAGAATGAAAAGGCTAGTCTTCTTCTTCTTGACTGGCATGACAGCCCGATTACGAGACTAAGGCCTAACTACCCGCAACCATCCATGTTGTGCGTGTAAATTTTTACAAGGTTGGAAAGGACCTACCTTTCATAGGCACTTTTACTCTCAGAGGTTTGCCATTTCCTGCTGAGAGGACAGCCGCCGACAGAAAAATTGTTGTTTTGTCTTTTTTTCGATGTTAGCGCAATGGAGTATTGAACCTTCGATTCGAGCGTCACATTTGACTCGCAGCCCAACGCACTAGCCAGCTGAGCTACGGCGGCTGCCAAAGAAAAGGCTAGTATGAGATATTTTAAGCTTTAATATCTATCACTGAGCACAATTTTTCTTATTTTTACAAAGTTTTCATCGGTCGAAGCAGTCGAAAGTTATCCAAAACAAGGCTTCTCTTGAACTTTGTATGGTTCATGTTCAATTAAATCCTCGACCTCATGATGACAAAGTCTTTGTTTTTAAAAAATCCACGCAGTGTCAGCAAGTAAAAAGTTAAACGTATTAAAGTTGATGGCGTCGAAAATGTAATGCATTGCCATCAAACCACATTTTATGTTTTTTTCTTTATATATGCAATCTTTCTCAATTGTATTTTCCCACTCTGCCAGTCACTCTTCACATGCCGGTGTCAAACGGTCCTAACACACATCTCTCATTTTCTCCTAAGTGTCTTTCATCACTGTGCAAATGAGGCTGCCAGTTTTTTCTATGAATATTAAATTATTCCTTAAGCAAATGCTTCCTACTTACATACTTGAAATTTCCCCATTTATCCGCCACGTTATCTGACGAATCTGCAGCACGACCAGCTACCAAACACCGAACCCCAACTGCGCTCGTTGTCAGCGACAGTGGAGCACTGCAACGACTGCGTCGCTGATGGCTGATATTAATCATAATCACCCACTGACTCCGAAGTGCCACTTGGCTTAATCGCCAAGCAGGCGCGCTTTTGTCTTCTGTCGAGTGTGAGAGTGTTGTATGTGTGTGCGTGTGTGTTTGTGTGCTTGAGCATTTTCCAACTGTGAATTATCCCGTTTCCCATTCATCAGCGTGCACACATATTCTATGCATTTATTTTTCACTCACTCAGATTTTACTTTAGTTTTTATTTATTGAAGTTTGTATTTTCGTCTGTTTGTCACTTCTCACTTGCGACGTGCATTTTCGAGCGTTTTTCATTTATACAGTCTGTCAGTAAATTATCAGGAATTATTAAATAAAGCGCAAAGTTCTAATTTATTCAACATTAATCAATATTTTTTGATCACTTGAGGACTGATCCTCTGCTAGAATTTTTTTTGTAGATTTTTTTGTGGGCGCTGTCGATGAAACAAATGTCGTTGATTTATGGTTTCAATCGAATCAAAGTGGGTTTCTCGAGAACAGAGAAATGTCACAAGGAACCAGATTAGTTGAATTTGCTGGTTCAATAAATCGAAGGATCAATAGATCTTAAATCCGGTCACCACTGATGTCTTCCAAGACTTATTGAAATATAATTTTCAGTAAAAAGAAGTCCATTAGTGTTCTGAATCAAGTCTAATAAAAACATTATTTTTACATGATCCGAATTAGGTCAAATAAATATTCACCTTTTGTTCCATTATTTTTGAGTGATTTTTGTAAAAATTTTATAAATTTTATAAAAAAAAATATTTTTTTTGTTTTTGAGTGAAAGTGAAGTATTTTCGATTTCTTTGTAATATTTTAGTGATTTTTGTTAAAATTTTTTTATTAAAAAAAAATATATTTTCTCCGTTTTTGATTGACATATTGAGTGATAGATTGAAATATTTTCGACCCTTTGTAAAGTTTGAGTGATTTTTGTGAAAATTTTTTTATATAAAAAAATATTTTGTGTGTATTTCAGTGACAGATTGAAATATGTTTGACCCTCTGTAAAATTTGAGTGATTTTTTGTGAAAATTCCTTTATTAAAAAAAAATAGTTTTTAGGTATTTGAGTGAGAGATTGAGTTATTTTCGATCCTTTGTAAAATTTGAGTGATTTTTCTGAAATTTTTTTATTAAAACAAAAATAGTTTCTACGTTTTTGAGTGACATATTGAAATAGTTTCCACCCTTCGTAAAATTTGAGTGATGAAAAATTTTTATTAAAAAGAAATATTTTTTATGTATTTGAGTGCCAGATTAAAATATTTTCGACCCTTGTAAAATTGTTTATGTTTTTAAGTGACAGGTTGAAATATTTTCGACCCTTTGTAAAATTTGAGTGATTTTTGTGAACATTTTTTTATGAAAAAATTTTTTTTTTATATATTTGAGTGACAGATTGAAATATTTTTTACCTTTTGTAAAATTTGAGTGATTTTTGTGGAAATCCATTACCATTTCCGAACCTTTCTAAAATTTTAGTGTATTTTTGTGAACATTTTTTATTAAACAAAAATATTTTTTATGTATTTGAGTGACAGATTAAAATATTTGTAAAATTGTTTATGTTTTTAAGTGACAGGTGAAATATTTTCGACCCTTTGTAAAATTTGAGTGATTTTTGTGAAAATTTTTACTAAAAAACAAAATTTTTTAAGTAATTGAGTGACGAATTGAGATATTTTCAGCCATTTGTAAAATTTGCAAAAATCATAAAAAAAAATCGTTTAAGAAACCAAGGTCTGAAGAAGTCAAATTAAAACTTCCCGACACTTTTTTCACAAAAGTTAAGTGTTATTTTCATAACACCAAAAAAAACTCAAACCAAACAAAAAAACAACAGTGCTGCAAATTGTGTCAGCGGCACATGAAGCACGCGCATGAGAATTTTCGCTCGCGTGTTCCATTGCGTCTGCGTGTGTTTGGATATTTGTCTTTCATTATGCCCGGCACTGCAATATTTTATTCATCCCTTTGGCCCACCCTGCTCCTTCCGTTGCTGCTATTTAATACCACTCAACCCACCCGACTCCCCTCGATGTCTCTTGCTCGCACATAACATCAACTGTCAGCTAGCAGCCAGTCAGTCAGTCATTCAGCCAACCTACGTGCGCCATTCGCCCCCCATGAAAGGCCACTCCCCGCCCCCATGACACTGCATTCCCTGTTCTCATGTTCGCACTTGAACCGAGGAGCAGTGGAAGTTTGCAACGCCGAGTGCAACGCACATGTGGCGCGCAGAGCGAAGCGTGTCAAGGCGGCGCGCAGAGTGCAACTTTAAATTATGATGGATTCATTAATTATTCTTAATATCATCATCAGCTTTCGCGGCGTGTCATTCATTGGCAGCTGCGGTGTGCAGTGTGCGGTGTAAATCCGGTGGCGCGCGATGTGTCAACGACGATAAACTCCGCTGCAAGTTCACAATGTGCCACATAAATTATGAATATGCATGCTGCCTCTGCATGCTTCTGTTTTGTCGCGGCACTTCATTGAAATTGAATAAATCTGCTTCTTAAAGCCTGAGCTGCATTAGTTCATCTGCAATCTGTACGCAAAGTGGTTCGCCTGCGCGCAATAACGACCACAACGATTCGTCAGTCAGTCAGCCAGTCTCGGACTCTTGGCTCATGCGTCCCTTCCACATGTTGCATGCAAATTGTTGATTTTTGTTGCTTTTCCCTGTGCACATTCTACATTTTCAGCGCTTTTGTTTACTCGCCCACAATGCGCCGCTCCGACCAGGCAGCGTCATTGCGGCTGCTGCTGGTAGCGGCACACGAGACTGCCGTCGTTGACATTTCTGTGGCAACAGCCGCTTGAGTTACATGCAGTCAGCTCGTCGAATGCAAACAAACAATGTAAAAACATGTCGCCAAAAAAAAAAGAAAAAACTTCAGTGAAGCAGGCAGATGTTTCTGTTCTGTGTCATCAAGAGTTAATTTAAAGAAAACAAAAACCGTTCAACGACGAACGCTTCAAGTTTCTTTTGGAGCAATTTCAACGCAGGGCAATGCTAAATATGACATAATGGAGAATTGCAGTGTCCCAAAAATTTGAAAATTGTTGTTGTGTGGTATGTGCCACATTAAAACGCGTAATGGCGCCAATTCTGTGAGGAGTCTAGGACTACTCAGGGTTCGGTCTGTGGCATTGTGGTAATAGGAGGACCACAAGGACGCATGGATCGTTAAAAAGTCATGAACGTATGATGAAGTATTCAATCAGTCAGAGACTGAGCCAGTCAGAGACTGTAAAGAATTGCTAGGGTTGGTGAGCGGCCGGGTGTATTTAAGGCCCAGTATTTTCTCCCACGCACGGAAGACCCAGTCGAGGAGGCAACAACAAACCGGCACATAGTGTTACTTGAGTGTGCTCAGTGAGCACGCAGTCGCTGCTACCTACACACCTATTCAATCAGTGCAGTGTTGCCAGGTCAGGAGATTTTCTCCTAGATTTATGAGATTCTTGGCCTGCCAGGAGAATTTTTAGGAGGAAGAATTGTTTAGGAGATTTTGTTGGTAATAAGTTTATCATCATTAGTGGCACTGAAGCCTTGAATATTGAAAGCTAAAATGTCGAATTTAATTTAATTTAGTCTTATGCTTCAAAGTGTATAATTGAATGATTGATTGATGATTAAATGGTTGAATGAAGGAAGTTTGCAAAAGCGAATTTCATGCCGATCTCACTTTTATATATATTTTTTTATATTGTTGTTAAGTGGTTATTAGCTGAAGCTGAATGAATAAAAAAGTTGCAATATAAATTTCATCTATTTACTTATCTTTTTATTTTTTATAAGAAGTTTCATTCCTTAGTTTTTAACGATAAAAATAATTTAAAAAAAATGAGGAGATTTTTTTAATTTTTGGGAGGAAATTTCAGCTTATTTTTAAGATTTAGGAGAAAGTAATTTTAGATATCTGGCAACACTGAATCAGTGGCAGTGTTCGCATGACTTGGCCGACATTGGTTGCTTGGTTCAGTGGCGCACACAGAATATCAGTGGGGGGAGAGGGGGGTGGTTCATACAACTTTCGAGTCGAATACCATTTGAAACCATGTTTGATATCAGCAGTTTTTGTGTTAGTCGAATCAGTCGAAAATGCCTCAAACACTTTCACATGTCTTTGGGACAAGTTGTCACAATGATTGACAGACTGCAATGCGATATAAAAACCATTGCTTTAGTTTGTGGCACAACGTTTTGCGGTCGATTTGCTTTGTTTTTTGCCACACAAACGAAAGTTAGTCGACATGACGAATGCGTCGAATGTATCACAAACTGTGGCATCAAACAGTCCACGACGCAGTGCACACTGCGTTGTGTGCAGTGCGCTGTGATGTGCTCAGAAAATTGTTGCCAACTACATAGATGGCCGAGGCGTGGCTTCCGGCGGCTGTTGCGCGTAATTGCAGCTCGGCGCCGTTTGTCTGCACTGCCTCACTGTGGCCAACAGCGCCAGCTGTCAGTGCCTCAAATCCAAACACCATCAAATAGTGTTGTCGAAAGTAAATGCCTGCATCAGTTGATTAGCATTGTTGTTGTTGTATGATGCTGCATTCTTTGGCAGTTCATAAATTAAAACGTTAAAAGCAAATAACGGCAAACGTATACAAAACACCGAGCCCAGCCAAAAGGTGTGTGCGGTTATAATGTAATGCAACACCACCAACTAAAACAACAACAACAAAAACACCATGGCACTCTTAATTGTTTCATTTAAGTCGCGTTTGCGTAAACAAAAATCGAAATTCGAACGGGAACAGTTTTATTGAGATTTCTAAACAAAAAGTTGAATTCAGCGGCGCGCGCGCCACGCACACTAACTAATCGCCCAGCGGCGCACGCATACAACACACACAGCATGTAGCATGCATCATGCATCATGCAACGTGTTACGTGCAGCATGCAGAGTGTGAAATGTGTAGCGCCTCGAGTTGCATGCGCGTTGTTTGTAAATTAAATCGAAATGGAAAATGTGCAGCGCGGTGTTTGGTGCAGCCGCACGCACCGTCCACCGTCCGACTCCAGCGGCGGCCGCATTAGAAGTCATTAACACGGCATAAATGCGGTTAATGGCGTTTCGCCCGCTGGCGTGCCGGCCGCCGTTGCACCCAGCGCCGGCTGCATTTTGCAATGCATTGCCCATTGTCCAATGCCGACTGAATGAATCCCATAAATAAATAATTAACAACTTCATTGCAATTAATAAACCATTTCTCTACTCTCTGCTTTTGTTTATTCTTGCAGGTATGTGGATGTGACTAGTGGATGCGGCGCAGCACGACTCCGTGCCCCCAAGTTGAGCCGCAAAGCAAATTGATTAGAAATTCATTCAATTTGGGCCGAGGTTTGGGTAAGAAACATGTAAACAATGCGCGAATTGAATTTAAACGGCGCCAAATAAGATTTCCCAATATTTGGCTTAAATGAGGAAAAAAGTTAGAAGAGAGATAGAAGTAATTTTCTTTCGAAGAAAGGTGGAAACATGGTGGTAGAAGTAGTTTGCTTTCGATGAAAGGTGGATTCAAATGCTCAGGGTGTTTTTCAAGTCTTGTAACCCACATAGAGCTTTCAAATTTCCTTTAAAAGACTCTTTAACCCTTTACACGGTGCAGTTGCATATCTGCAACCAACCGTAAAATTGCCCGTAATTTCGGAAGTAATTATCAAAACGACTCTTTCTTGCGATTTTACAACTATGAAAGGTTCCTTTTTGAAATACTGGCATTAAAAGTGGGAAAAAGTAGCTAAATTTTACTTGACAGTACTTATTTGACCGTTTTTGCGTGCGCATTTATTTTAGTGAAATAAATGTGATTAAAACTTTTAATAAAAAACACACAAACACGTTGCGAAAAATGCGGAGTAGGACTTTGCTACAACAAACGCATTAATTGCTTTAAAATTTTCATTTAAAACTAAACATATAAAAATAAAAAAACAAGTTTTAATGCTTTTTGTTTGTTTTGTTTTTAATGTTTTTTACAAAAAACCTTCAAAATTAAAGTATATTAAAAAATAAAAAATACGTGTTTTTGTAAATTTCGGTTTATATCTAAAAAAAAAACAACATTTGATGAAAAAATTCGCTGTTGCCGTGTAAAGGGTTAAAGGACTCTTTAAAGAAACTGCATAATGTGTGATTGCCATTCTTTATGATGTCTCAAGTCAAAACGAATAAACATTTATAGTTCTTCTCAGTTTTAAATTTTTTAATTCTTGCCACCGCGTCAGCATTCATTTTGTGCAGCTCACTCAAGTGGCAACTGAATTGGATTTCAGTCACAAATTGCAATAAAACCTGGCAACTTCATTTTGCTGTCATGGCAAAAAAAAAGTGTGCAGCGTAGAAAATTGCACGTTACGTTACCTGCTGTCGGTACAGAAATAAATTGCGGAACTATTATTGCACACATTCAGCATTCAGTCGACGCGCGCGTTGCAACAAGACACGCTTCGCACGCAGTAAATCAACTCGCCAACAACAACAACAACAATGACAACTTTCAGCACTATTGTCGCACAGCTTAAAGTCTAACATAACAAAAACAACAACAACAACATGAACAGCAACTGCTGCATCCATTCGACTGTGCAATATTGCGCGCATCAGTTGGCATCATTCGCGTTTTTGTTGGCGCTGGCTGAATTTTTAAATAGCGACCGGCTATGGCTACACGCCCTGCCGTCTACCTTGAAATCAGCCATACTCCATTAGAATTCCATTCGTCAAATGATGCGCAGACGACGCCACCGTCGCAGACACGCTGACGACAACTTTGCCGTACGCGCTTCCATTTTTAATGACTGCACAGCAAGTCGTCGACTTCGACTTTGGCTGCGGCTGCTGTTGCTGCTTCATTTTCATTTTCGCATTTTCGCTTTCGTCCTGCGCCCACTTGCAGCCGCATGCATTGCGTCGTTCTGTGTTTTTTTTTTGCGCCAACTTTTCTAATTCCTTTGTGGCATTTTCCGTTCATAATGACGACAAATGTTGCAATGACAAACCAACAAAAAACAACCTGCCACCGCTGGTTGCCGTATTCGGTTGTGGATTGCAAGGAAAGTGAAAAGCAATTGAGATTCTCAACTTTGCCAACGTGGAAGCGAGGAACGAAGGGCTTTGGAAAATATTGCTTGCTATGTTAGGAATTTAAATTGCGCTATTGAAGTCAATTTGATCTGAAGTGATGCAGAGTTCGCACTTGAAGGCGACACTGGGAAAATGTTAGTAGAACCTTGAGTCGAAAAAATATTTAGTCGGTTTGAGATAATCTCTAACTAAATTTACTTATTGTATGTTCGCCTAGGGTCCTAGAATGGCAGATTGGTTTTGGTTGGCTCCTATACGCCAACAGCTGTTGTCTACAAGGGTTTTTCGTCTCTTGGCTCCGTTTCGTTGACCCAATGGTATATTTTGCTACAGAAAATACTTACTTCTCTTCTTGTAGGCTGATAGTTGATAACCCGGCAAGCAAATAATCAGTAATTTTCTATTCTCTCTTAACACATCTGATTCATTTAGAACTGGTACACTGTTCATTTAGGTAGGGAAGGGTGTGTGCGTCCCAAGGGCCGCACTTCCACTTGGAGGCCAAAATGGCCCATTGTGAATCCCTTCTTAGAAGATTCTGGAGCTAGCCAATGGCTCTCAGTTCGGGGCAAACCAATTCGACCTCTTGATGATATCGGAGATATCGGAGGAAGCACAGAGTTATCCACTTTGGTGAGAGGCAGGGTGACCCCCTTTCTTGCCATCTCATCCGCTGCTTCGTTTCCTGCCACTCCAGAGTGGCCCGGAACCCAACAGAGAGTGACTCGGTGCGACAACTCTGCACCACCTTCAATTTCACAGTGGCTGATTCCAGCGCTTTAAGAGCTGCCTGACTTTCCACACATATTGTGATATCCATGGGTGGTAATCCGCTGTCGTGGATTAGTTCAGCAGCTTTACAGATTGCAGAAATCTACGCCTGAAAGATGCTACAGAGGTCCGGGAGTCTGAAAGACCGTTGTGCCCTCAGTACATATGAGTGGAGACCAGCTTCTGTACCTTCCTCCATCTTAGAACCGTCTGTGAAGATGGTGATGGAGGCGTCTCTTGTTACACTTGTAAGTCCCCATTCTTCCCTTGAGGCAAAGGAGGTGAGTGCGCGCGAATCAAAATCCAGGTCTGGAATCAGATAGTCCGTGCAGGAATCTTATTGCTGTTCTGTACCTGGCCTCGTAAATGACCTTAAAATCCCAGAGTGTCCATAAGCGTGCTCACTATATCAAGGTTAACATTTTTGTTCAAAAACTCGTTTTATTTGCTCAAAATACAGTTTTTGTTTTTTGCTTGAAAGTGCTTTCACAATTTTGTTCATGATTTAGAGTCAAAATTTGGGTATTTACTATATCGAGGTGTTCACTATACCCAGACACGACTGTAGTTCAAAGTGCAAACTAAATAGTTCATACTATTGTACTATTTAAGCTATCAGTTAGCTGACCATCTAATCTTCTTTCCTATCCAAACTAAATGTATGGATGAAACTTAAAAAAAAGCTCCGTCATTTGCCACATTTGAATTGAGATTCGAACCCACAGCCTTGGGGTTTGTGATTTCACACGTTAACCATGTGTGAGGTACCTGTCATAAAATCTGACCCAAATGTAATTCGAAAACCATACAGAATTCAAATACCAAACTTACCTTGTCGAGTCATTCAATCCATTAACCAGATGACCTTGAATTTCACTTTTTAAAGCATTTTACAACATGAATCAATAAATAAGCATGAAAAAGCGCTCATTCGAAATAAAACAATTAAAGCTCGCAACTAAGACGATCCGAGACAAATGAATATAAAAATTCTGGCACTGATTTATCTCAGTCGATGTGACGCCAAATGATTTGCTTGAAGCCATCTAAGCCTCATTAGGGCAAATTATGCCACAGATAAGCACAACTGCAGTCAAATACAAACAAAACAACAACAAAGAGGAAGCAACCACAACGAAAAAGAACTAGAAAAACGTCTTTCCGCAGCTGATGAACGACATGACATGATGCCGCTGATGTGCTGAAGTGCTGAAGTGGTTGTGATACGGTGCGGGGAAGCGGTGACGGGTCAAGTGAGTGTGAATTATGAATGCACAAGTGGCGCACACACTCTTCAAGTGGCTCGTCCGCACGAATTGAGCAACGCGCATTGTTGTTGCTCGAAGGCGGCGACGCTTACATGTTTTAGTTTCAGGCAAATTACATTCGAATGAATCTAAAATGTTTCATTGACAATTATCGCGCATCGGTGCCCACTCCCCCTGCCCTCAAGAACAAATATGATCAAACTTTACTGAGCAGCCAAAGCATTTGATGCGCTTGCAACATGTTGCGTGTTGGCTTCGAGCATGCGAACATGCCTTCTCTCATAATTACAACATTGTCACAACATTAACAACACAACACCAACAAAGCGCCAAACAAAAACAAACAGTGCCCAAGCAGCTGACCCCGAAACTGAAGATTTATCGACTCGATGCAAATTTTGCCCAGTGTCGCACCGCGCCGCGTAGAGGCGCAGTCGAAGTGGGAGTGGGAGCGGCCGCGACACTCCAAGACAAACGACCTGGGCAAACATGGCCGCGTGACGTTGTCGCGCAAGACGGTGCCGGCGCTGGCCGTCCCGCTGCTGACTGACGGAGTGGAACGGAACGGCCAGGAGGCTGCTGCCACTTAGCTAAATAAATTCTGCCACTGTTTGTTGTTGTTGTTGCTGTTCTGTTGTTATGTTTTCTTTTGCTGCGTTTTATGTGTTGTTGTTTTTTTATGTTAAGAGTAGACAACATTGAGGCCAACACGAGAATTGGAGGACCTGTGCTTGTTTGCCGCACTTGGCGCTTATTAGTTGTGCCCCCTTCACCCCTCCGCCCCCTCACCCTATCTTTGCTCTACCAACGCACTTGTCCCAACTAAGTTATGAATAAGCGCTGTCGGCGTTGTTTGTTTTGAGCTGTTTTCCTTCCTTCCTCCCTCCACCAGCCCATATTAAATATGCCATTTTTAAGGCAACAACAAAAAGGGTTTCCAACACACGCGCACGTCGACAGCGTGTTTAATATGCGCGTGGCGTGTCAGTTTTGTTAGGCTGCGGATTTGCAGCAGCTAAGACTCTGGGCTACCGCACCAGCAATCGTCCCCCGCATCCCCTTCTCTCTTCAAGCCCCTCTTACACCAAGCAAACAACCAAAACACGCTCGCTGCCTGACTACTGACTATGACTGATGGCCGGCCCTCCTGCTCGCCTTACAACCAGTGAGCTTGCACGCTGATCCGGCCGTCTGCCTGTCCGCCTGTCTGTTTGGCCCAACCGAACAACGGCTGCTTAAACGCGACGAAGCTTACGTTGTAGTTTTGCGGCGGTACAGAAGTCAGCTCGTCGTAGTACGCCTTGTTACGAGTTAGAGTGCCGCAGGCGCCACACGAAGGACCAACGACGAAACAGAAATGGGGCAGAAAAAAAGAAAAATATCCTGCCACGCGGAAGTACGAACACAAACACCCACACACACACAAACGGACATACTGTTTTCGGCAGCAGGGATAAACCGAAAAGCGAATATAGCACAAACAAACAAACAAACAAAAACAAAATCATCGGCGGCACTTGTCGGTAGCAAAACCTCATCTGTAGCTGAAGTTATGTTCACACCTCATAAAAAAGTTTAGGGACATGGAACAACCAAGGTTAGGGTAATTAATTTTTCTAATGTTTAGATCAGGAGATTTAAATTGAAAAATAATAACACTGCACAACAAAATCAAACTTTTTTTAAAATAACAAGGTTCTGACAACCGATTCTGGTAGAGGGGACAAAAAAAAATATACGTGTATCGGCGTTTTGAAAGTTTACGTTTGAATTTTTTTTAGGGGGAGTCAAAGTTCCCCCTTTTTGCTCATTCTTATGGTGATTCGGCATACGAAAACCATGTAACTTCACATTTTAGGTATGTGATGTGTTCAGCAATTTGATGTAAAATACTACGAAGAACATTTTTTGGAGCATTTTAACCCTGTAACTCCTATTTGTATGGGTCAATTTAACCCTTTTTTTCTAAAATGCCAAAAATGT
The DNA here is from genome assembly GCA_963971225.1 of Melieria omissa. Lineage (NCBI taxonomy): Eukaryota > Metazoa > Arthropoda > Insecta > Diptera > Ulidiidae > Melieria > Melieria omissa. The sequence continues at coordinate 105,275,401 of OZ020268.1, read as the reverse complement.
CCTGTAAAACAGGACTTTTTAAGGATAAAATGTACCACGAAAATATTCGCCATAAAATTCTACGATAGGTCTCTGAATACATGAAAGCTCAGATATTAACCTGAACGCCAGAATTAAGCCAAAACTTAAAATGTGTTTAAATGTTTATTTCGTACTTATTCAAAATTGGTACTATTTAAAATGTCCTACAATTCATTTTTGGAATTTACTACGCTTTATTTCGAGAATGGCAGTCCAAATGTCATTCAATTTGTGTTCGTAATTTAATTAATAGTTTGACATTTACGACATGGGACGCTATACGCTTCAACAAAATTGCGAAATATTGAGAACTTACTTTCAAAGTAGAAAGTCTTCAACCCAAACTGTAAGAAATTAGAAAAACAAAAATTCAAAAAAAAGATTGACCTTTAACTCAGTTTGTGGATCAATTTGTGAAGCGAGCTAGTGAAACTGAATCGTTAATGGACCAAACAACCCGTTCCCGTTCTCATGCAGTGCGCACAGCCGAAAGCATTGCTTTTGTAGCCGAAAATGTGCGTGAACATCCATCAACGTCAACCATCGCTCTCAGGAATTGAAGATTTCTCGCATTCTAGCATTCTTTGATGAGAATTTTACATAAAAATCTCGGCATGAAGGTTTACAAAATTCAAGTGGTCCAAGAACTGAAGGCTTCGTGACCATACGGCACGTAAAAATCGAACTTTTGAGCACCGTTTTCGAAAATCGAATAATCAGCCGAAATTCTGAAGTCAATTGGCCGCCTCGAAGCTGCGATTTAAGTCCGTTGGACCTTTTTTTTTTGTGGGGAGCAGTAAAGGACAAGTGTTACGCTAACCCTCCAGAGACGATTAAAGCTTTGAAACATGAAATCGAAGTGGCCATTCAGGAAATTGTACCCGAAATAATCGAAAAAGTACTTGAAAATCGGGTTGACCGAATGGCGTACTGTAAGGCCAGTCGTGGCAGTCATATGAACGATATCGTTTTTCATTCTTCAATAACAATGTCCAAGCTTTGTAATAAAACCGAAATTTTTAAAAAATACTCATTAGCTTTTTTTAATAACCGATTCAAATTCCAAATCTTAAATGGTCCACCCTGTACAAAGAAACGTTTCACACTTTGTGAAAATACTCCAGATCAAAAATAATTCGATACCTACGTATTTTAAAATTTTTCGAAAATCTAAATTTAATGGGATAAATGAAGGGTTAAGGTTCGTTTACGGAAAGATACTGATTGATTGAATCCAAATTTAGTATACTCCAGATCAAAAAATAATCTACACGTGTTTTTAAAGTTTTCGAAAATCAAAATTTAACAGGGTGAAAATCAAAACTTAAACCAATGCACAGTGTTTCGTCTAGAACAAGCTAGCTGGACAAAAACGACATCTTTATTTTTTGATTTTTCTGTTATATAGTCAATATAAATATTCATACATTAGGATCTATGTGAAAATAACACATCGGCACCTTTTATATAGTGAGAAATATCGCCGAATATATCGGATAACCGAAAATTTTAATAATTCCTTTGCATAGTTGGTCTGAAGTGTTTTATATAAATAAGTTCCTGTCAAAAGTCGGTGGCATTTTTCTTTATTAGGGAATCTGAGCTTAAGGGTGAGTAGTATTTTTGCAATATCTTGTATTAGCAATTAAGCTATATTTAATAGTTGTACGTGCCATGATTAAGAAGGAAAGCAATTTTTCCCCAAAATTTTTAACTTCAAAGGTGAAAAGTTAAGATGTCTCCTCATGTCACCTCTGCAATTTTTATATATATTCTTCTCATAAGTGCCTACTAAAAGATGAAACAAAAAACCATTGCGAATTTTTTGCACATCTATTTTATTTTATTTTTTATAGATATGTTTACAAGCATAACAAAATTTATGTTTTTTGAAATTTGGTTGGAACACTCAAGTGAAACGAGAAACGAAGAGATAATGGAACACATTTTATCAGTGGTGACACTGATGAATTTTCATTAAATCTCTTGCAATTGCGGGATGATGAAGGTAATATTGTTTGGCAGAATCCTCCACCGTTTTCTACCAGGTTTTGTCATCCTATAAAGTTTATTTTTTCCAAAGATTTTATTGTTTCTGAAACGAACAAAGTTTTGGAAGAGATAAGCTTTATAGTACAAAGAGCATGCTGGAAGAATTTGAAGTTTATTTCCAACATAATATGCTTCTAACCATGATTGGGAAAGTTTGTAATGCTTTGATCGAAATGTCTTCTACTCGAAGTAAATCCAAAAATAATGAATGACGAGACACAGGAGCTTGTACCCAACCGAGAAAATCTGGGTTTTGGTTTATCCACACTGCAGGCTTGGATTAGGTGTTTTGAATGTCTGCTTCACATTAGCTACCGTCTTTATATAAAAAAGTGGCAGCTTGAGGACGTTGATGCCTACTAGTTTTCATGGTTCTGTGACTCATAGTAATGACTAATTGATAAATGATTCATCCGATAACAGTGATGATAATGTCTGAGAGAATTATGAAAACTGTCCGTAGGTAATAAACTGACAAGAACTTTCTGTTGTGCTAAGACTAGATGTTAAAAAGTTTAATCTAAAACTGCTTGAACTTTACTTTTAGCGTTTTATTCACATCAATTTGCTCTGGATAACAAGCAGCTTTTGCCTTTGTAATACTATTATTTGCCGGAAATACCTTATGACCAGTTTGGACCCCACTTCCGAGTCCTTTTGAATGCATGACTAGTCGATTGGCTATCTACATAGTATACTAAAGCTTCTTCACTACTCAAACATCTAGCACTTTGTTTCAAATTTTTTTTCATTCAGAGATTCTTGAGTTTCACTTTTCGCAGTTTTGATAACACTTGCTGAATTTCTCCAGTGGACAACCGTACAGATATCTACGCAGCATAAATCAACTTATCAGTATATCTGGTATGTTTTAGGTCATCTATTTTTCTCCGTTTAGTCCTCAGACTGGAACTATTAAATTCCTTAATATATATATGCATATATATGTATATGTACATACATTCCTATATGTATATAGTTATCAAAAAACCATATAAAACTAAAAAAATATATGTATCTGAAATAATAAGCCGCATATAAAACGAAAAATCCTGAAAAATATTTTTGTCCAGCTAGCTTGTTCTACACGAAACACTGTGCAATGGTGAAAAGTTTGGATCATGAAATATGATTTTTAAGACTTTTGACTTCAAACTTGGTTAAAATACTCACAGTAAGATATAATTCGTTACGTGTTTTTTATTTATTTCAAAATAAAAAACTTCCAGGGTCAACGGGTTAAAAGTTTATATGAAGAAACTGTGAAAAAACATGAATTAATAGACGTATTGACTTTAAATTTGATAAAGTTGATAAAGATACTTAGTGGAAAATAATTCTACAAGTGTTCTCATTTTTCGAAAATCAAAATCAACAATGGGTTAAGTTGCGTATATGGGAAGACTCCAAAAAAACTATGAACCGGGTTCATTGACCGTAAAGTTGGTAAAACCATTTGAAATAAAAAATTATTTGACTCGTGTTTCTCATTTTTTTGAAAATCAATCAAATCAAAACTTAAAGGGGTGAACCAAGAGTTAAAAGTTTGTACGAAGAAACGTGATTTTTTAACCTTTTGACTTCGAACTTGGTGAGTGTACTTCAAATGTGAAATAATTCGATACATGTTATTTATTTTTCGAAAATCAAAATCCGACGGGCTCAACGACGGGTTTAAAGTTTGTTTAAAGAAACTGTGAAAATATGGATTAATTTATTGACTTTAAACTTGGTGAAAGTACTCTTAGTGAGAAATAATTCGACAAGTGTTTTTCATTTTTCGAAAATCAAAATTGAAAGGGATCAACAGTGGATTAGGGTTCGTATACGGGAAGACAAAAAAACATAAACCGATGGGCCTATTTGCTTCATAATTGGTCAAAACTTGAAGAAAACAATTATTAACAGATATTTTTGTTTTTCCGAAAATTAAAATTTAAAGCTGTAAGCAAAGGGTTAAAAATTTGTAAAAAGAAACATGATTTAATGATTTTTTTTTATTTCAAATATGGTGAAACAAGTATTGTTTCATAAAAATCTGACGGAAAGCAATTTCATTTATCGGGTCCATGGACTTCAAACTTACGTTTAAAGCCGCGGGCCTCTGCTACTTCGTCATAACGTTGTACGCCATTGATGTGAACACATCCTTAGCAATTGCCTGACAATGTCAGCCGCAACGATGGCTCATCGTATGAGAAGAATTGAAATATTTTTTCGCATGCCATTTCGCCGTTTGGCGTTGCGCAGCGTTGGCACGTAACGAAGGCGAACCGCTTTCATGAATTGTTTTCGTCCTTCGCTTCCCTTCACATTGTCTGCGCCTCTCCCCTTACATGGTTTTCCTATATATTTGCTCAATTTTCGGCAGATTTCGATACGTTTTTCAGCGCTGTTATTCGTACATACCTGGCAGCACTGGGAGAAGTCTGCGGCCTAAGCTCGAGGATAATCGCGCCGCCAAATTGCGATGGCGTTGGTTGGCTGGCTGTGTGTGTGTGTGTGTGTGTTTCTTCTCGCAATCGCACTCACTGTGTCGATTTGTATCTTTGCGAAAATTCCAGCTGCCGGCTTGCATAGGTAAACCATTAACTCGCGGCCGAACGATGTATTTCCCGCCCCCCCAAAAAAATGCCAAATATGTTTGGTATGATTCGAGCTGCCGGTCGCGATGTACTGAATTGCTGTGGACTAAGCAGTCGAACTGTGCCGTAAAATCGATAATTCATGCAGGAAGATAAATTGCGGCAATGCTGCACTGACAGCGTCTCGCTGATTCCATTTATTTCTTTAGCGCCTTGATGGCGCGCCGCCCGCTGCCGCCACTCCCCCATGCACTATTGTACGTATGTATGCACTTCCAGCGCGTCTGGCTTGGCTCTTCTGCTTCGTGTATATTTGACGCTCTGGCATTGTGTCTGCCTTTTTCTACCATTAATTTTATTTCGCACCAGTTCCTGCGGCTCCCCAACCGCCACTTGTGAACATTTTAAGGGTTTGTTGTATTCATTCTAAATATTCGCCCCCACAGCCATTTTGTGTTTTTGTTTGTTGTTGCCATCGTCTGTGCTCGGCCGCAACTATTCACAATGAATATTTGGTGAATTACTTAGCGGTGCTTAGTGTTGCTTTAGCTGAGCAAGGCGGCTCGCGAAGGCGCAAGTCAAACGCCGCAACTGAGCCTCTGGCATTTGTTTGTGTCACTGACTCCTGTAAACAAGCCGACAATGGCTTCGCATAGATTTGCCTTGCCACATCCGTAAACGAGTGAGCTGCGAGTCGGTTGTTCCTCGGTCCGCTCCTCGAAAAATGTTTCGCCTTCATTGCCACTTAATAACGCACAGCGCCAGTCGGCAGGGAAATCCATTTAACACAATTACAAGATAAGTTAATTAATCAGGATAAATTAATTTCTGCACTTAATTTTTGTTATTTCTTGTTTGCCAACGCAACGGAAATGGAACACAATCATTACGTAATGATGACCATTTCGACAGCTTAATGGCATGCAACATGGAACAACGTTAGAGGCTTTCATTTGGCGGTTTTGGTGAAATTTTGTTGCTATGAAGCAACGAAGCTTGGGTCAGGCAATGAGATTGGAATGTAGAATTGGGAATGTGAATTGAACTAACAGAATTCAAGGTGATTTTCGAGCGAATTTCAAGGTGATTTTTGATCAAATGTCAGCAGGATAATAACTCTTAACCCTGTATAAGCCAGCACATCAGCATCATCATCATCATTTTCTATCAACAAAAGAATTCGGCTTGAACTTTACGCGGTTTTTTGTTTTAATCTCGTAATTCGTTTAACCCTTACACGACGAATGAGACATCAACTGTTGATTGTAATAACAATGACAATAAAAATTTAAAGTAAGACACAAAGCATTTGTTCCTTTGGTTGGGAAAAGGCTAAGTGGTTACTGATATTATTCATGAAAATATTTACTCTATTTTGTAACTGTTGGAATTTTACTGAGTCATCCCATAAGTAATGGGAATGTATTCTATTGAGGGAAGTTCATTTTAGTTCAATGGTTCGATATGGTTTAGTTTTATTAGCTACATGGTTATTCCTGGTCCAAGCGAATTGCCACGTATTGCTATTCATAAGACATCACAGTGTTGCCAAATCAGAAGACTTCGTCCTACATACTCGTAGATTTAGGAGATTTTTGGCCCTTCACGTTCCCTCAAAAACCACATTAAAATTGATGTTGACATATATACCTTAAGTGACAATAGGAATTTTTTTCTTGGATTGCTGGAACGTCGAAATCGAGCAGGGGTGGCACCTTACAAAGAGTTCCCCTACATTTAAATTTTGTATAACAAGTTTAATTCAAGCAATGACAAGTTAAACAAGTTTTGACCAGTTAAATTTTAAGTTTATAATAACAAAAATTAATTAAAAAATTGGACGAGTTTTTTTTAATTTTGGTAGGAATTTTCGGTTTTTTTGAAGATTTAGAAGAAAGTCATTTCAGGTATCTGGCAACACTGAGACATCAGTTGAATAGTTCAAAAGCGTATTTTAATGTGAAAAATTAAGTCTTATGAGATATAGAAAACGTCAACGGCACTTACGGTATGTTTGTCTATGAGGCTTTCGTTGAAAGAAAAGCTGTCCAAATTTATAGTGAAGAATTAGAGATGTGAGTTAGAGTCATCAATAGTTTCATTGTTTTCGATCAGAGAAACGTAGTCTTAAGGTTGAACGGAGATCTGAGAAAGTATTAGAACAAACATCCACAGTAACAGTTTAGGAATTTAGAAAGCAATTTTTCAATGGACCCAGCTGTTCACCACAACTCAAAAGCTATTGGGCAAGTATCAAAAACTGGTATCAAAAACTGGGTCAATTATTTCCGCGATTAATTGACAGCTTTTATGAACCTGCGCTTCTCAGCTGTGTAGACAGCAAAGATAAACTTTTTTTAATCGAATTGTTACAGGTGGTGAAAAGAAGATGGATGTGTGAACGTAGACCACATCCCAGCTGCAGCTTCAAAAGCAGGTCTCGCTTTAAAAGAGCTTTTAGTGGTTTTATGAAGAAAATCATCCATTAATCGAATCAATAAGTTTTGTACATTTATATGGCGTTTAAGTGAAAAGACTCATTTAAAGTAGTTTAAGTAAAATGAGCTTTTTGTTGAACAGAACCGTCCAGACTGCTCAATGAAGTTTAATGTGACAGCAGTTTGTTTACAGACAACAAATAAATATTTTTGTGAACTGAAGTGCTACGAGCATGATTCGAGCGAAATATTGGCGCCTATTTCACAAACCACGGCAACTTACTCAACTTCTTCCAAATATTAGACGCCTTGTAGTCAGATGCCATAAAAAGGCGATGAATGGAATGAAAGCAGTGCGAAAAAAACGATTATTTTTATTCATTTCAAAATTTACAAATTTTCAATGTTGGTTTTGTTTTGTTTTGATGAAATGACAGCTGAATTTGTAGGGATGTGTTTCATACATGAATAGCTGCGTTTTGTTGGTAAAAAAGCCTTTTCATAGAAAGCTTTTGGATGCAACCTTGCGTTAAACTCGTTTCAAAACATGTTAAATGGTTTAACACGTTTAATTTCCAACAACAATTGCATGGGAATAAACAGGCTTTCGAGCTGGTTTTGTTCATTTATACTACGTTTACATTGAGCCCAAATGCGTAGTTTGAGATAAGTCATTTCAAAGTGTTTACATTGCCTCATTCGCATTGCATTTGCATTTTGTTTGGCAGCTAATGTCAAATGCTCAATGCTCATGTCCTCTTGCCGCAGCACATAGATCAGCGCTTCTCCAGCTACTGACTAAAGAATTTGTTGTTTTTTTGCTGCCTCTATGTTCCACACACTGCCATATTTGAATACAAATATATTACATACCTTACATGCTAAGCATATTCTACATATTTGAAGCAGACGAAAATTTCCATTCAAAATTTCCATTTTGATCATTTTCGTTTGTTTTGATTTTGAACTGTCAAAAAGAACAAAAGCTTTTGAACCTTTTGAAAGAGCTTTCATTTTGTGATGCGTTCGATAAAATTGGTCATGGTTTATCGCATTTGCTTCGTCGTTTTGTTGAAATGAGTCATTTCGTCGATTTGAATTTGTATGGGGAAATGCGTGATTTGGCTTCGCATTTGAGAATTTTTGCCCAAATCACGCATTTGGGCTCAATGTAAACGTATTATTAACTTGTTTAAGCACATTAAATACGTTTAAGTCGTCAGTTTGAACGCCATGTTAGCATGATTAAAACAAGTTATTAAGGAAAAAATGCCTATTTAAGTCAATAAAAAAAATGATAATTCGTGACCCCATAGAAAATCTTCTCAAAACTGCAGCAGTTTGAATGGGAAAGTATGACCCATTCATCTCATTTATTTTTTCTTGCTAGATCTTTACTTTAGTGAACTTTTTGCAAGTTTGCAAGAATGAAATCCATCTGGAGCAGTGTTTCAGTCAGAAACCACCAAATAGAACCCAATGGAATTGAAAGTGTTGCAAACAATATGGAAAGAATTATTGAATAATATTTAATGCATATTTTAATCTGAATTAAACTCCTCTTCTAATTTTTCACAACTTTGAACTCTACCAACCAACAACTGCATTACTTATGGGATGACCCAATATTATATTTTCGTATATATGATGCAAATCTAAACAGGTGTAGTAGAAAAACTATGAAGAAGACTGCTTTAAAAACGACGCGTGACTCAATTCGCTTTAATAAATATAAAAAATCTCTAAACAATTTCTGTTGCTGAGTTGAAGTATGTATGAATATGAATTCTAAAATTAATTTGCTTACTCAAAGTTGTTGTGTTTTGATTTAAAAGTGAGAAATTCATTGCCGAAAAGCAAAATTACACAGTTTAAATAAACAAGGATTACCATGTTTTATGCTGTGTGCCGCCATCACCGTTACAATGATTAGAAAATTGTATTATTCTAGTTAATTTTAAAATTTTTTAATTTGATTTTTAATTTTTCAATTCTTTATTAATTATTTAATTTTGGCACAGTGCAGGGTTGCTCCTAGGGGCTGCAGAATTGAGCTAAAAATCGAAGTGAGTGGTTTTTCGTGAGCAAAATCGCAGAATATACACAAATGTCTTCAGCAAGTTTTGTTAATGCTTAGAGTAACTTTGCTCTTTTGCCACACCTATTAGTACAGATCGTGGATACTGTCATTGTATGCAGTCCAAACAAACACACACACACACACACACACACACACACTGCCTATAGTACCCATTCCAATTCGTAATTACGCGTTTTTTGTTAGCGCAAAAGTTCAATTTTATACAATTTACTGTTATGTCAATATAAAAATCCACACAGATTACAATCGAACTGCATACAAACGGAAACCGCACCAACATTATTGCATTCATGTTATTGCAACAATATTATTGCTGTCGGCCTGTAATTTTGTTTTTAAAAATTATTTTTTTTTTTAATGCCAATGTTTTGCAAAAAATATTGAGCACATTTGATTGGCCCGCCCGGAGTGTGTGCAAAACACATAAAAATCGCACTGTAATTTTCATTCGAAACATTTCCGAAATTCGTGCATAATTCCCATGGCGCCGATGGCAACGGAGTTTGTAGTGCGCCCCCAGGCACAGTGGCACTGAACAGCATTTTTTGGTGCCACTAAAGTTGTTTTTGCTTTTGCATGTTTTCCTTATACTATAAATAAAAATGTTGTTCTTTTTAGCTCAACATGCAATATTTAAAATATTCCTAAGCGAAACAAATATAAAGTCGGCTGCCTCGGCCTCATTGACGCCCATAGACAGCAGCGGCAGCGTTCGGCGCGCCGTCATCGTCGTCAACGTCGACGTCAGCTGAACAAACACACAAGTGGCCGACTATTTTTATGGCTCACCTAAAATTTTTCGCTAATGCGCCGCCAACACCTCTTCCCGCACACAGCCCCCCGCCCCCGCCCAACTGTCAGCCATTCGACATGGCAAACAGCCGAAAACATTATGTTCTATGCTAATTTTGGACACATCGGCGCACATCGGAGCCGGCAGAGTGCAAAAACGCGTGTGGCAAGCGCGCGTAATGCGTGAATATTACCGAAAATTTGCACAAACATGCAACATCCGTCGCCAGCATATTTTCGGCAGCAATTGCAGGCGCACCGTTTATAAATACAGCAAGTTTATTGCTTTAATATTTGCCGTTGTGCGGCGGCGAGCGCGAAGAGTCAAAGACCGCTTGACCGAGTTGAAAACGCGCGATGCCATGTTGTGGATGCTGAGGGCCGCAGTCGGTGCAAAGAGCGACAACCATTGCATGGACCAAAATTAGACAAAAGCTCAGTCAAGCTGCAGGGCTTTTCGCGCGGCACATGAGTCACGGGCGCGTTGAGGCTGGTCGTCGGCTGCATTGTTGCGCGCTGCACTCTTTCGAATTCTGTTGGTATTTCTACCGTGTTTTTTGTTGTTAACGGATAAAAATAGGATTGCAATTTGCACATCTGTTCGATAGATTTTTGCCGTTGTCCTCGTTCGGCTGTTTTGGCTCATTTGCTGTCAACTAGAACTCTTAACCCATTTGAGATGACGATTTTTTTCGAACACAGTCCCAAGGAGCGAAATTTGTTTTCTTTATATTTTACATGTAAGAAAGGCTTCAGATAATTTTTAGATTTTTTGGTACACAGCAAAACCAATGCCAAATTTTGTTTCATGTACTTTACAGATTTCATTAGTTCCAAAAAAATCCTATTTCGACGACTAGTTTACTCAGAATAACTGATTATTGCACATTATTGTTATTGCACAAACGGTGTCCAGGTCTCGAATGAGTTAACCACAGACAACTATGGTGAATTCTTTTAACCTTTAAAGTTGGTCTTTGATTTGAATTTTCAAAGAAATGCAATGAATGTTAATTCTATTAGAACACAGATTACCTTCAGCCTGTGGATACATGGAGGCAGTGGCACACCAATGATTTCGTTTTGGGTTGAAAACAGGTTTTACATTAGCACTTTTTGTATTTTTGGGGTTTGAACCCCCGAACTTCCTGCCCCCTCTGTGCGCTACACACTAAGGTTAGTTTGATAAGTTGTGATACGTCAGGACTTTGATCCAAAGCAAGTTTTAAACTATCTGGAGTCACATGGAGGCAGTGACGCACACAGGATTTCGATTTGGGGGAGTTTTGCTTACAACTTTTCAGCTCAGTTCGAATTGAAAACAGTTTTTTACAAAAACCATTTTTGTATTTGTGGGGTTTGAACCCCCGAACTTCCTGCCCCCTCTGTGCGCTATTGTATGAAGATACCCTAAGGTTAGTTTGATCTCTTGTGATATCTGAGGACTTTGATCCAAAGCAAGTTTTTAACTATCTGGACTCACTATGAGCCGTATTAATCCTTTGATATTAGCGGAGTTCACTCTTCATAGCATTTTAGTCGTAAAGTTGCAAAGTTGTAGCAATTTTTGAATTTTCACAATGTTTTCGAAAGCAGTTGTAGCAACCGAATGCTACAATAACAACTTTACACCTAAAATGCTATGAAGAGTGAACTTTTGAATTACACTGCAAAACAAAATCAAATTTTTTTTTAAATAACAATGTTCTGAAAACGGATTCTGGTAGAGGGGACCAAAAAACATATACGTGTATCGGCGTTTTGAAATATAATATATGAATACATTAAAGCTCAGAAATTAACTGAGTTTGTGTTGTGCAGTGTTATTGATAAAATTCTATATTGAATATCGATGGAAAAAACGTATGTATGACAAAGTGCCAGACAGTTGCAGATGAGGCGCAGAATCGTTTCCTCTTCTCCTTCACTTCTAGAACTTCTGACATAAACTTTTTCTTCTACCAAGGATACAGTGGCCCGGGCTGCCGTATTAGGGTTACCTAGCTGCTCAATTCTAAAGTTTTCAATATTGTATTTCGCAAATCACTTGATTGACCATAAAAGTTTATTATTCGAGTGTTTTCAATCGAAAGCGTCCAAAAAAAACAAAATAAAACCAGAAGAATATGAAATTAAAGCTTTTGGACTGGACTGAACTGCACTGTCCAGATATTTTGCATCATGTTTAAAACACAAGATTTCAAAATTATATCTAAACAAAAAATTGTGTCTACTTGTTGAACTGTTTTTAACAAATATTAATAAAAATCGATTTTCGTTTAAATCAAAATGAATTCCACATCTCTAGCTGTCATTAATCACTGTCAGCAATCCCCCAAAACCCCACAGAAAATGTCCATTATTCTAGGGTTAAGTGCAAGCAATCATTGGCTGCTAGCGAATTGTGCCAACGCACATTCACACCCACTCACTCACTCGCGCTTAATTGCTCTCACAGTAGCAGAAGCAGCAGCAGAAGCGATTCTCGCATACCAACAACACGCTGTGCGCTATTAGCTCCCCGAAAGTAAAGCGATTTCTGCCAAATTGGCAACATTTGTTGCATTTGCTAAACCGCGCCAGACATTTCACGCTAATTATGTGATTTTCAGCGCATTGAAAGTCTTTTCAATCTGCCACACTTTGCATGCAAATACCCCCTTCGTTCCAGCACTACTGACCGCACATGGTTTCCCTCCCACTGCGCGCCACCAGTCGCCCGTCCACCCGGCGATCACGAAATTGCCATAAAATTTTAAATTATAAAAATTAAACAAATTTTCTGGCCACATTTCGGCATCGAAACGAACAGCCGCGGCCTTCGCACACATTTTGTTTCAATGCGTTTCGGCACTGCTATTTTTAATACGCATCGAAATCAATTTGTTATTCGTATATTTTTAGCGTATGCGCCATTTGAACTAATGACTTTCCATCAAAGCGAACCAAATCGACGTTGTATGAAAATAATTGCATACCACAGATTTGTGCAGCAATTTATGCTAATGCCTTTCAATTCAAGAGAAATCTGCGCTATTTTCAGATCAATGCGCAAACTATGAAATATGCGCACAGTTGGCGGCTAAATTATTGCATCGAAGTTAATAAATTCATAATTTTAAATTGCAGCATTTAATGTTTGTAAAATGTAAAAGTCGTTCAAGTCAGTTAAGTAATTTTCGAATATTTAGTTGTAATTTATATTTACATTATATCGATTTGTAATATATGTAAGTGGATGGATATTTAATGGAAATTGTAAATTTTGCATAAAAACATTTGGGGCTTTAAGGGCATAAAGCGTTAGGGAGATGTAGAAGTATGTTGGATATAAATAAAATAAAATAAAATAAAATAAAATAAAATAAAATAAAATAAAATAAAATAAAATAAAATAAAATAAAATAAAATAAAATAAATAAAATAAAAAAAATAAAAATAAAATAAAATAAAATAAAATAAAATAAAATAAAATAAAATAAAATAAAATAAAAATAAAAATAAAAATAAAAATAAAATTAAAAATAAAAATAAAAACAAAAACAAAAATAAAAATAGAAATAAAAATAAAAATAAAATAAAAATAAAAATAATATAAAAATAAAATAAAAATAAAAATAAAATAAAATAAAATAAAATAAAATAAAATAAAATAAAATAAAATAAAATAAAATAAAATAAAAACAAAAACAAAAATAAAAATAAAAACAAAAATAAAAATAAAAATAAAAATAAAAATAAAATAAGAAAATAAACTTGGGTCGCCCACAAAATTAACTGCTTCCAAGTCAACTCATTCATAATAAAGAAGAAATAAAATAAATAATGCGAACTGTTGCTTGAAGAAAATGTTTGATAGTGGAAAAGAATAAATAGGGAACAAGATCTTACAATTGACTTTTCTAGAGGCCTCCGAGGGTTTGGAGATAAGGAAAAATATTTGAGAAGAAAAACTAATGGCAAATATACTGGATCTAATCGCTTCAAAATCACCCTCAGAGTCATTTTTGCGCTCTTTTTGGACTACGAACTCAATGCAACACCATTCTTTCACAGTTCAGTTTCATAGTTTTTTTTCGTACCTTCCTTAGTTAACTTTTCTAAGGAGTTAACTGATCCGAAGAGGTGTCTTCCAATTGACGAAGATTCTATGACAGAAACTTGACTGAGAGATAGATTATGACAGTCTTACGAGCTAAGCGCTCTCTCGTACTTTCGCCCTAACCTCACTTAACCCAACCTACCCTTATCACAAGACCGTGAAGTGATAATACTGGCCCAGGGGTGGATCCCAGACGAATGAGATTTGCATTAACACGTTCACGCCGGGCCGATTTTCATTCTTTGCTGTGAGGCGACGCTGAAATTAATGCTGAGCTTCATCTGGCTTTCATTAAATGTTTTTAATGAAAATACGTTAAGTTTTCATTATTTTAATTTTCAGCGTCGAATGCGTACCACCGGCGGTACGCGTCGACCGATGTGACAGCGGGCCACCGGTGGCAAACTACCTTCTTACTTCACTCATCTAATGAATCTTGACAAGTTTCTGATGTTTATTAACTTTTGAGGTCATCCAAGGCATTGACAAATCTATTAAGATAGATTTGACAATACTTTCTGGAAATTTAGGTTTAATTTTTCTATCAAGATTTTTTAACGTTGCATAATTTTTTTATAACACTGTGCGTACTGTACTAATTTTCATGTGAACATTTTTATCTTATAGACAATTGCTTCGCATCTGAGTTGTGCCTGTTCAAAGTTAATTGCTTCATTGTTGAAAATCTGATAAAACACTTTGCTGTATTTGAATTTATATAAAATCTCGAAACCTAAATGCAACGCATTTGCTGTGTGTGCAACATAAGTTGTAATTTTATTTCCAGCCAACTAACATCCAAACTAATTTTATTGCAGTGTCCAACGTAGATACAACGTTGCAGTGCAGTGTCGTCAACCACAAAACCGACAAAAAGCGAAATTTGGTTTTAAAGAGAAACAAGAAATAATCACAAGTTGATTTAAGTAAACAGCAGCACACTTTGTGCCAATGCCGAGTGGCGTCGCGCCTTGCCGCGCCACACCGCCACGAGCAGCGCCACTCGATGGCGCGTTCCATGTGCCGTGGCTGCAATTGGCACACAAAACGCTGACAATGCGTGACAATTTATTGGACATATCAATGACACAAGCCAAAAGCGGTAATGCACGCCGCCGCGCCGAGTCGCCTCGCACTGTGAGTTGCACTTTACTCCCCACTCGAACTCAACGCAACTCGACTCGGCTCGAGTGCAGTGCAGCGCCATGCAATGCGCCACTTGTGTGCATTGCTGCCGCATGACACATACTAAACGTGCGGCGCGGCAGTTGAGTTGCCAATTTTAGACTTTTAGTCAGCCAGCCGAGCTCGCTTTGGCCTTAGCAGTGCGCCAGCAGTGACTTGGGCCAAACTTTGGTTGTCACTTGCGCTCGCTTGCTGCAAATCGGCAAATTGTGATTTTACAACAACAAATATCTTTGGTACCAAACCAACAGCAAAATTAAATGTTAATGGTTGCCACTGCGCAATAAAGAAAACAAAATGCCGCACGATTTCCAGCAACTTATGACGACCGAATTTCGCAGCCCCGTTTACTAGCTGACAGGTTTTTTTTGGCTTTTGTTGTTTTTGTTGGATTTTTCCTACACTATAGTCTGACTTTTGTGCCAATTCGAAATGCACATGCGAGCGTACATACACATATATGAATACTTGTACACATGTCTGTGAACACGGGCCCCAAAAGGAAGTTGTGAAGTTAGCATAGAAGAATAGACCCCGTTTCCATTACCAAAATTACTTATTGGTCTTTTAAGTAGAGTTTCCTGACAGGACAAGGAAAGGTTTTTCGATTTTAAAGCGAGACGTATCAGAGATGTGAATCACACATTCTTTTGGAAATCGTCTCTCTTGCTTTCTGTTTTTTGGTGGAAACGATCTGAAGAACAAATTTGAATGGAGAAGAATTGCTGAAATCAACTGAAAGAACATTTTCAATAAGAAATATTTTAAATTATTCATTCACTTTTTTATAGTCCAAAGTTTCTCTCCGAAACTTCTAGAATTGCGTGAGGAAAAGGGTATAAAAAGTATAAAAATTAAATATTAAAATAACTTGGGAAGGTTTTTAGTAGAAAGATACCATGTTTCAAAGTCAAAACAAGTCAAACCAGAAATATTTTTTTTAATTATTGACAAGAGTGTTATTATTGTTAAAATTGTCAATACTTTCTAATAGTACAAAATTTCTCTCCTAAAACTTGAAGAAATGCGTGAGGAAAAGGAAATCGAAATTTAGGTTAAGTCCCAAAGTAACTTTGGGAATGTTTTCAGTAGGAAACCAGGACCATGTTTCAAAGTCAAACAAGAAATATTTTTGAATTATGCACAAGAAGTTTGCATACTTTCTTACAGTAAACAAATTTCTCTCCTAAAACTTGCAGAAATGCGTTAGGAAAATGAAATCAAAATTGAGGTTAAGTTCCAAAGTAACTTTGCGAAGGTTTTTAGTAGGAAAATTACCATGTTTCGTAGTCAAAACAAGTCAAACAAGAAATATGTTTCATTTATTGATAAGAAGTGCCCATATTTTCTTATAGCCCAAAATTTCTCCTAAAACTTGTAGAAATGCGTGAGGAAAAGGATATTAAAATTAAGAATAAATCTCAAAACAACTTTGAGAAGGTTTTTAGTAGGAAAGTTACCATGTTTTAAAGTCAAAACAAGTCAAATAAGGAATATTTTTGAATTATTGACAAAAAGTGTCCATACTTTCTTATACTCAGAAATTTGTCTCCTAAAACCTGTAGAAATGCGGGAGGAAAAGGAAAGCGAAATTGAGCTTAAATCAAAAAGCAACTTTGGGAAGCTTTTTAGTAGGAAAGTGGCCCATGTTTCAAAGTCAAAACAAGTCCATGAAACTGTCTGTGATGTTTCTTTTCTACTCAGAACCAACTCAACAACAACAATGAATCCTTATAAGTGTATTCTTTGTCACTTTCTAATATGTACATTTCATTTTCATATATATTCTTGTACTCCTAGTCATATATATAAATCTCTGAAATTTGGGACACAAAACGCATTCAAAATGAGGAAAATAATCGAGAAGAATCTCCCAAAGACGCAATGAGAATATTTTCAATATGAGGAAGATAATCGAAAAGAATCTCCGAAAGGAGAATGTTTTCAGTATAAGGAAAATTATTGAGAAGAATCTCTGAAGGCACCATGAGAAGGTTTTCAGTCGAAAAATTGTCATTGTTTGAGAGAAGTTCTTATAAAACACTCTTATATAGGGTTTTCCAACAAGAGGTGTTATTTTGGTATTCAAAGAAAAATGCCATTTTTTGAGATAAATGATCGGATGTTTATTTGATAATAAATAGGAAGGTATACCGTTAATAATGAAAAACAACATCAGCCAAATGGCCACCACGACCACGCTTACAGGACCATATCCTTTTCACGAAATTTTCCATAACCAAATCGCAAAGTGGCTGCCCTATGTCCTCGATAGCCTCACGAATTCTATCTTTGAGGTCTTGAATCGACGCTGGGCTGTTGGCGTACACCTTATCTTGCACGTGGTCCTAAAGGAAGAAGTCGCAAGGTGTTCAATCACAAGATCTCGGTGGCCAATTGTGATCACCTCTTCCAGAGATAACACGGTCCGGAAACTTTTCCCGTAAAAGAGCAATGGTTTCGTTGCTTGTGTGGCACGTAGCGCCGTCTTGTTAAAAGTAAACGTTGTTCAGATCAATACAATCCAACTCCGACCATAAAAAATCATTAATTATCTCTCGATAGCGCAATCCATTCACCGTAACTCTTGATCCAACCTCATTTTCGAAAAAGTAAGGTTCAATGACCCCGCCGGACCATAAACCGCACCTTCACATCTTCACACCTTCTTCACATCACTAACTTGTCCCAACAGCTCGAATTTTTCCACCAATTTCTGTATTGCGGTCCGACAAGGTGCTTCACGACGACCCAAAAATGTTTTAGTTTTGCGAACTGTGACTGCAAAATTTTCACCATTTTTGTAGTGAATTTTTATAATTTCAATGCGTTGTTGAAGCGTGTATCATTCCATTTCTAGTAATGGCGTAGTTTCTACTTGTCAAATGTCAAAGAATAAAAGCTTCAAAAGTGACAGCTACCGAAATACCGGGTGATGCAAAATAACACCTCTTGTTGGAAAACCCTATATTTGATAATCCTTTTTCAATAGTTTTGTTCTCAGAAATATTTTTAGCATTCTATATAATTTATCTTTATTCATACACATATCGTTAGAAAAGCAAGCTCCAAAGTTACTATAAATGCGAAAAGGGAATCGAAAGCCATTATCCAAAACAACTTTCATATAATTTCCAATATTTAGGCGAGTCGAAGCTTTGAATTAGAAAGTTGATACTTCTGAGTTTTTAGTACTCACAAATCATTTTTGTTTTTTTACTTCGTTGTTTTTTTTTCAATTATTTGTCATTCCTTGTTATTAGTCTTTATTGCACACAACGGAACAATTTCCGAAAAAAAAACTGTCAAGGCAACATAGAATGTCGCAGAACAAACGCCGTCTTTCCCAATGGAAACCGGGTCATAGACATAAATATGAAATGTAATTTTCTTTTTTGCATCAAACACATAAAACCATAAAATATGATTTTCTGCAATTGTGGAAGCAAACAAACGCGAACAGTGGTGGGACGGTGTGACGGCAGCAACGGCGCCTATTCTCGTCGGCTTGGGCTGGTCAGCCCGTTTGGTCTGGCCAACTAATCAGCCAGCCAGTTTGGTCTGCACTTGTGCGCTGCCAGGCCGATTTCTGCTGTGGTCTATGTATGTGTGTGCGCGTGTGTGTGTATAGCTGTCCACAACCATTCGCTAATGCAGCTACAAGTTTTGTGCGTTCGCTTGTATCTGCAGCAATGTATCTCTAATTTGACATGTACAAAATGTTGCAATTACGAATGCTTTTCTGTGTCCACTTAATTTTGGGACAAATTTTATTTTGACTGTCTCGCTGTCCGCCTCTCTGTCTCTTGCTGTCTGCATGTATGTATGTGTGTACATTCAAATTTTCGCAGCACCATTCAGCAGCCAAATCTCTGCATTATCGATCACTGCTGACGGTTAATTGACAAGCGAAATGTGCAATTTAGCAGCAATTCATATGTGGATTTTAAGTGGAACTGATTGATGCTAAAAACACTGCAAGTCCACAAAAAAAACATTTAAATTAACATAGGCGGCCGTTGCGTTTAGTATTTAGTGTGTGTGATTTTTCAGATGAATGAAAATTAAACAAAAAAACCAAGGGTCTTAATTTTTTGTTGATTCTAAATGACATGTGAGAAGTTTCTATTTGACTGGAAGAAGTTTGGCAAAGGATACCATGTTTAGTTTTTAGTAGAAAACTCTTTATGACCGTTGTTGAAGGAGTTGGGATTCGGTATTTGAACACATGGCTGTCTGAATTGTGGCCCCATGAACCACTCATCCATGACGGTCGAATATATACAGAAATGCGCAATTTTTAGGACCTTTTTACTTGAAACACATTAGTGATATTCCATAGATAACAGACAACCAATAAAATTCAGCAAATCTGTAAAATTATTATCCAAATTATCAGTAAAATGGTTCCAAAGGATCTGTGGAACTATTGCTATTACAAAAAGCATTATTAGAGTAACTGAAAAGTTGGCTTTCGGAGACAACATATGGGAAAAGGAGGTTATTTGGTTTATGAAAATTTAAGAAAAGAATGCGATTTATAACAACTAATTAAAAAACTGTTTTAGTAAAAACTGGAAAATTAATAACACCAACAATATACAGTCGTGTCCGGATATAGTGAACTAATTATTGCAAGGCCTGTTCACAGTATTGAGGTTGTTCACTATATCAAGGTTAACATTTTTGTTCAAAAACTCGTTTTATTTGCTCAAAATACACTTTTTGTTTTTTCTTTCAAAATTTTGTTCAATATTTAGAGGCTCCATGTCAAAATTTGCGTGTTCACTATATCGAGGTGTTCACTATATTGGGGGTTCACTACACCCAGACACGACTGTAATTATTCAAGTTGAAAATATTGAAATATTTATATGTAGATACAGATAATATTTGATCCAAGACGAACATTTGCTTTTTGATAAAAAGGACCACATTGGCCCCTTTAGAAAACCATGTAGAAACCTAAGGTGTATTCAGTTCTCTCCAATTTTCGGTACTTCTAAAAGAATTCTACCAAATACAATTTTACTTCTGAAATGGTTTTAAAGTGTGTTTTAGCAAGAGAAAACCGCACCAAACTGTCGCTTGTTGTGTGTCAGAAAATTGTTCAACTATTTATCTGTTTTCGGAGCCCCGAATTATAGATGAAATATCCAATCACACATATTTGGTGACTTGTGGAAAACTGACCTTGCAAAATCCGATTGCCATATATTTCCAAGTTTGCTAAAACTCTTTGGATCGCACAATTTTCACCAACGAACCTGGTTCAGTTTGTTGATGATAAGCACCAGAGGTTCTATCCAAAAGTTCTATGAGCGTGGAATCCCAGAGTGGCCAAAATATGGCAAAAGGTCATTGCACAAAATATAAAATATGCATTGATTAAAATTCATTCGATCTACAAAATCATTAAGTTTTATTTCACACTTAAAAACCGAAATTAGTTTCTTGCCAACCCAACCAACCCAACCAGCCCAGCCAACCCAACCAACCCAACCCAACCTAACCCGAAGTCGCATTTTTCCAACTGATTTAGCGTACTTTTCACTAACTCAGTGAGTTTAAAAACATTCTCACTTCTTTCCTTCAATTGCTGTATACTTTTTCTCAGTGTACTAACAGTTGCAGCAAAATCACGCAAATTATTTTCAATCATTGATTGCCATCATGCAATCACAGAATTTCAAGCATCAATTTGCGACAAAAGCAATTTAATCTCGAAAAATGTACAGCGACAGCCTCACCTGGGGCTTTGTTGTGGTTAGTTGCAGCAGCTGCTGCCGCTGCTGATAAAGACGTTTTCACATTGTGCGCTTCCACTTGCTGCGCACAGAGTCCAACAGTATCGATTGCGGCATTCGATTGCACACAATGCAACAAAGCGCAATCGCAAAGCGGCCTTAGTAGCAAAGTGCAATGAAGAGCAATGCTGACCACATATAATCGCAATTGCAGAAGCTGCGTGTGCATATGCACAACAACAACGACAATAAAAACTATAACAATAACAACAGCTGCAATGGGCCAGAATTTCCTTAAGCGGCCGGCTTCTGTCGATTCGTCTCGCAAGCGGTCGGCAATCAATCAGTCAGTCAGCCAGTCAGTCAATCAATCTTCAATTCATTCACCACTAAGTTCACCTTCACATATTTGCAACAATGCTACCGGCGCCCCTTCTCACACACACACACACATGCTCAATGAAGCGTGATGGAGAGAGGAGCGAGGGTCTGCATTTATTTTCGCTCGTTCTAAGAATTGACGTCACTCGGCTGACATGCGCTCAGCCTGCACAACGTTGGTTGCATTCAATCGCCTTTCATAATGGCAACAACAGCGCCAACAATAACAACAATGAAGCTCAATATGCGGTCAAAAACTTGTTAGCCTTGCCTGAAGGTTTTTTGCTGCCGCCACCACTGCGGCTTTTATACTCATAATTGTGCACATGTGCTGTGTGCCATGTGTATGTATGCGTGTTTGTGAGTGTGTCGGCTGGTGTCGGTCGTCGCCAAGTCTGCACAATTCTACTGCATTGCCAACAACAACAACGGCATCAGCAAAGGCCAAACCACTGCCCTGGCCAGAGGCGCATGACGCCACCCACCCACCGGTCACATTCAGCGTCCACAATTGCGAATGCTTCGTGTGTGCATGTGAGTGATTGAGAGTGGGTGTCTCATGTATGATGGTTTATGTGTATGTATGTGTGTGTGTGTGTGTGTGTGTGTTTGCATTATTGTGCTCATGTGCAACATGCACGATTCATATTTTCATTTCGTTCCTTTTTGTGCATTGCATTCGGCCGTTGCTCCTGCCGCTTCTTCCGCTTCTTCCACTTATAATTTATTTATTTATGCCCTTATCGATTATTTCATGCGCCGTCATTCGGTGCACTTTTGAGTTTTGCACTTTGCTCTGCAGCCACCATTCATTTGTAGTTATGTACGTTTATTTGATTTTATTGAGGCATAAAATCGTGTTGATGGCTACTTTATGCTTTTTAATTAGCATAATTAAGTTGCACACAGCAACTTGGCAGACACGTTGACCACGTCTGCGTCGTCGAGCAGCTAGTTTTGTTTACCCATTATGTTCTCATTTCAAATACAATTCACAAAAAGTTAGTACAAATAAAGCTTTCACAGTTGCAGCTAACACAGTCTGTCTGTCTGTCATAGACGCGCTAATTGCTTACGCGCACATTTGACGCAAAGACCAGCCGGCAATGATAATGTTTGCTGGGCAATTATGGCAGACATTGTGACAAAGTCTGATAAAAAGTTGAACTGATGTTGAGAGAAGATTCAAACTATGAACTCTTGGCATCTTAAAATAGATATTAATACAAACATTTATTCAGTTTAAACTATCGGGAATATTTAATCTGACCTCTTTCACTCTTAAATTGTACACACAGGGATTTTCACTTTTTTTGAATTATTATTGACGAGATTAATGTACTGTGTCCCCTTCGTGGACTTCGTAAGCTCGTCAGTAAGTCCATCCGAGGAAAACTTCAAAGACTAGCGAATACCTGTACAACAGGTTGTCTCAGTACTACACCAACGCAGCCCTAAACGTTATACTAGGAATTCTGCACATGCAATCGGTCAGCTATCGCTGTTGAAGGATAGGAGGCGAGATGGAGGCTTCTGGATGAGACACCTCTTTAGGAAGAACTACGTTACGCACATACCGCACAGGAAAGACTGGGCTGCTAGTAGAATCAGTCTCACGTGTGATGACATTGTCTGGTACACCGATGGCTCAAAGATGGAAGGCGGGACGGGAGCTGGAATATTTAATACTAGCTCCCAATTAGCAGTCAGTCTGGGAGACACGTCCACAGTGTTCCAGGCTGAGGTCTTTGCCATAAACGAGTGTGCCATAAACTGACTCTCAATGTTCGGAGAAAGAGGATAATCATAATGTCCGACAGCCAGGCTGCAATAAAAGCTCTGAGCTCGACGACGTTTGACTCCAAACTAGTCTGGGAGACAGCAAATGTTCTCCAAGACATCTCAAAGGATAACCGGGTGATAATACACTGCGCACTGTGAGCACGATGGAAATGAGGAGGCGGACAGATTGGCAAAGGAAGGGGCGGCAAAACGACCCTATGGACCTGAGCCGATCAAAGGTGTCAGCAGAGCTCATTTCAGGCATTGTGTCAAACAGGAATTCAAAAATCGGGCCAACCAGAAATGGTCCAATACGGTGGGACAGCGCTGTTCCAAGCTTTTCTTTCTGGCCTATTCGGAAGGCAAATCTAAATACCTATTGGACCTAAGCAGAAAGGAGCTTAAGTTCATAACAGGAACCCTGAGCGGGCACTGCCTGCTAAATATGCATAAAGCGCGACTGGGATTAACAGATAGCGAACTAACATTCGTACACATCATAACCGAGTGTCCCGCTCTCTTACGCGCAAGGAAGCGTATACTAGGAAGGGAACTATTTCAGACAAAAGAGCTGTCTGGAACTAATCTGGGAAAAATCAAGGAGTTCCTGGACAGTATTGGGGGATATGAACTCCTCCTATAAAGAATAAGGGATACGACACAATAGTTCTCTTTGGACGCAGTGTCTCGGGTAGTTTATGCTCGGCTCCCGTATTTATTCTATTCCTCAATTCCTCTCCATCCGAGAGGAATTTCAGTATGTTACCTAAACCTCGAAAACCTAACCAACAACTGGTATAAGAATGTCCCCCAGATGTTTCTTTGGTTTGGGCATTCTCCTGCAAGCGGAAACTGCAGCATTTGTTTTCATGAAATTCTAGTTTATTTAGATGATAATTCAATCTACAATGCCGTGTTGCCTCTAATAAACCTTAGATTATTCTTTAAAAAACCCATACATTCCTCGAATCTTTTCTTGTCATAAGACCCTATAATTATAATCGATTTGGAATGTTCTAGGCCTGGTTGATTGTCCCAGTATTGATTCCTGTTGATTATCTCGTCTTTTCTGGTTAAGATGTAAAAAGCTCCTTACCCCAAACCACAAAAAGGTTCTGGGCCGGCAAAGTAAGGTAGCAGCGACCCTCCTTTAGCTTGTCGTCCAGTTAATTCCCGTCATTGAATTCCATGTTATTAAAAAAACCTACTTTTGAGAGTGGCCCATGTAAAGACGCAGAAGCATGCTGTAGCTTCTTTTTTTCCTAAATATATATATATAAGAAGGTTAGGTAGAGAAGAGTGTGTGCGACCCAGACCCATACTTCCACTCGGAGGTCAAAATGGCCCATTGTGAATCCCTTCTTAAAAAATTCTGGAGCTAACCAGTCCTGGGCAAACAAGTTCGACTTCTTGATGAAGGAGGTTAGATCCGAAATTTTAACTCACGCAAGCCAAGTCTGCCAGAAATCTTGACCCCAGGGTCACAGGTAGTGTTGGATCGTTTCCAGTGCTTCTTAATCTCCACAGCGTCTGCAGACATCACTAGACGAGAGGCACCATTTGACAAGCATGGATATATGTAAGAAAAACATAACAGAAACTGTAGTGTTCTGTGCAGCTCCCTGGAGTTCAAGAGACAATCTCCTGCTTTTTCTGAGGAAAAAAATAGCTGCAAAATACTCATAGAAAGTTTTATATGTAAAATACTGTTGAGTATGAAAGGATTTTGCGTTAGGATGAAGGAAAAGTCATAATCATAGGAATTACATTTAATTTGCCATAATTTGAGTATTTGGCTGATATTCACTGACAATAAAAATCTCTTTTCCACTTCGTTTACTTTATAAGAAATCCATAAGTAATAAATTACTTAGGTCTTTCATCAACTTCAACGTCCAATGCTTTTAGAACTAAAGAAAATATTCAAGTTAATTTCTAAAAATTTTTAGAATCTTTGTTCATAAAATTTTGCAAATCAATGTTATAAATTTCCACCCACTACCTTCGTTCGCTGCTGCAAACCACTAATCTTTTTTCCCACTCACTCGGACATTTTCCAATATTCAACTCACACTCGACAGTTGGCTCGCTGCGCTCTCATTTACAAAAATAAATAGGGATTAAATCGAATGTTTTGCAATTTACAGCATTTTTCATATTTATTGAAAATTCGCGAAAATTGAATGAAAATAATTGAAATTATTCTATCGAGCTCTCAGCATTTGTTAATTGCAATCGCACATTGTGCTCGTATTTCGAGAGTGCTGCACATTTACAATTAAGGCGAAATATGCAAATATCTACAGG
Source organism: Melieria omissa (assembly GCA_963971225.1). NCBI lineage: Eukaryota > Metazoa > Arthropoda > Insecta > Diptera > Ulidiidae > Melieria > Melieria omissa. The sequence continues at coordinate 105,249,908 of OZ020268.1, read as the reverse complement.
GCGCACTGAGCTCAGTTTCAATACACAAAATAAAGGAGACTTTAATAATTCAAAACATTAATTTACCAGCTTTCAAACTATTTCAACAGTCGATTCATTCGACTGGGTGCACTGAGCTCAGTTTCGATACACAAAATAAAGGAGACTTAAATATTTGAACAGTAGTTTACCAACTTTTAAACTATTGGAACAGTTCATTTATTTGAGGTAAACTGCGATGAAATTTTCAAGTATTTTCAATCATTAGTCCAATCATCACTTGGCTAGTGTTGAGTTTCGAATACTTTAATGATTAGTTTGTTAGGCTTCAATTAAAACGGTATGCAAGCAAAGCAGCTTAAAGCCAAAATAAGTGTGTAATTAAAAGCTGTTAAAAGTCAAATGTGAATTTTCACAATCAATTTCAATAAATATGTCAGACATCTACTTTAATGCAATTTGAACGCATTGCGGCATTGAAATTTCAAGCTGGCAATGGCAGGTAATCAGACGCCAAAATCACTTCACTACTCAGCTGAGTTGTGCCAATAATTCACTGAATTTCGATTAGTCACACTTGAATTGGTGCAAATATGCAGACAGACAAGTGGCAACGCCCACTTTTCAAGTTTGTCAGTTAAATTTTGAACTCAGAACTACGTTTCAGCAGAACTGGAGCTAGTTGGGAGTTGAGTGTAGTTGGCGCACAAATGTCCGCAACCCAACTTCAATATTCATTACGAAAAAGTGTCAATTCTGCACTTGGCGGCTTGCGGCTTGCTACTTGCAACAACAACAGCAACACACACAAGTACAAACACCCGCACGCATGCAGACGGCGCACTTGACTTGCGTTGCATGCATGTAATTAGCCTCATTGCAGCTACAACAGCAACAACAACCATTCCAATTGGCTTCTTCTTCTTCAGCCGCTGCCTGCACGAACGCGCAGCTGTCAAGCGTTCACTTTCGCCGCAGCTAGTGTCAACTTGTTTGCAAAGTGGCCGGACGCCGTCGTCGTGGAACTATTCAGCAACGAGCTTCAAAGTCGTTCAGCGCAAAAATGCGCCAAAGCATTTTGCCGTCACTTTGTTCAACGACAGCGTTTATGGGCGACTGGCGACGGCGCACGTGCCACCCCATCGGGCGTCTGTCGAGCTCTGATTGCGCCAATTAAACGACGATAATGGCAATTAAATGTAAGCGCAGCACGTTTACAACTGCTTCGTCCGCTGGGCACTGCAATTTAAACGCAATCGCGCCGACATCTCCTTCTCCGCATCTCCTTTCTACGCTCAACCATAAAGAACTATGATGGAATATTGAATTGTCAATTAAATTCATTGCGCCAAATTAATGAAAATCATCTGATTTCAACAGATCGTTTTCAGCTAATGTAACCAATAAGTACACAGCGAGCTGCTCAATTGCAATGTTCGTTCAATGCTCAGCTCAGCTTCATGTCCAAAGCTAATTGATCGATTTTCGTTGGCCGTGTGTGCGCCTGTGTGCGAGTGCGAGAGCACTGCGGTCACTGACACAGTGGCACAATTTCACACTTTTCGCTGATAGCATTCGTAATAGATTTCTTATCATTTCTAAGTGCGTGAACTTAGCTTAGAGCTGAAGCTCAACGTTGGCGTTTAATCTCGTGCAATGACTTTATTTAAAAAAAAAATTGATTAAGCTTGCACTGTGCAACAGTAAATTTTACACATCGGCCACATTTAACCTCACAGTATGGTAGCAAATATGCCGAAACAGATATTCGTAACTTTCGATTTTTTAAATCAAAAAAGACTTTATTGTTTTCCAGGGGAAAGAACATTTAACCTCAAAGTGTGATTGCAAATATGCCGAAACAAATATTCGAAACTCTCGAATTATTTCGATCGCAAAAGACGTAACCGTCTTCTTATTATTTCTAAGGTCGTTTACTTAGCTTGGAGCTGAAGCTGAACGTCAACGTTTAATCTCGTGCATTGACTTTATTTAAAAAAATTGTGATTAAGCTTGCATTGTGCAACAGAAAATTTTACACATCGGCAACATTTAACCTCAAAGTATGGTAGCTAGTATGCCGAAACAAATATTCGGAACTTTCGATTTTTCAAATCAGAAAAGACGTCACTGTTTTCCTAGGGAAAGGTCATTTAACCTCAAAGTGTGGTTGCCGTGAAGTCAAACGTCACTGTTTTCCTCGAAAATCTCGAAGACATCACGGCACTCTATTTCGAAAACGTCACGTCACAGACCTCTGGGTGAAAGAACATTTAACCTCAAAATATAGCAAATATGCCAAAGCAAAAGTTCGAAGCTCTCCATGGTTTCGATCAGGAGATGAGAGGAGATTTGAACTCAAAGTAAATTATATATATGTCTTTATATATATATATAGTATTAAAAATACTTAATAGTTTTAATCAGCCTCAAAAGAAAGCTTCTGGGCAATCAAAACGGTCCATTAACTTGAACAAATCCTAAACCATTAATCACTTTCAAGTTCTGATAAACATTATTTCAACAATTTCACTAAAAACTGAGTACAGAGATTGTAGTTCATGTACAACACCATCTCGAGCTTTTCATGTGAGCATCTTTAAGTTGATTTTTGTTACATGGTGTTATCATTAGAGATTGTGAAATATGGTTTTCAGCATTCGAGTCTACAAAGTTAATTTTATTGTATATTTTTAGTTTCATAAAAATTAAGTTACAAGCATCGTATTTAAGGCAATAAATGTCTGACTTATGACAGCTGCAAATGACCCTTGACAAACTTTTCACATTATTTTAGTATCAACTTAGGCATGAACTTCAATTACCTCTGTTCCCAATTGCCGTATTTACTCCCAAGGGTACTTCAAATAATGAGCATTTAAATGGTCATGTCCACACAAAAAAGCATATCTCGCAACTGGTATGGGATGTTTTATTGATTTTTAGCTCAACGTTGAAGAAATATATGGGAATTTATTGTGTACATGACGGTTCAAGAATTGCTTAACTTATTATAGTTTTAGTGAATATTAGCCAACAGTATTCGTTAATGGTAAGTAAGGACTGATACAAAATGTTGCAAGCAGTTAAACTTTTATAGCCGATAAAAGTATTCTGATAGAATTTCAAAACCAAAATCGCTTTTTATTTATTTATTTATAAATTTAGTATAAGTCTATGAATTAACAATTCTTACAGATTTATAACAGTAAATAGGGAACAAGTTCTTTTAAAAAATTCAACCAAGTTCCTTAAAACTAACCTTTTTGGAAGCGCGAGATCAAGTTCCGGAACAGTTTTTCTGCTGATTTCAATTGTCTAACTTGCTTAGTGATACAATTAAAATGAAAGTGCAGTTTTCAAGATGACTTGGAGAGTAGAAAGGATACTTGAGCAAAGAGCAACAAGTGAGGTATTCAAAAGAACTCAGAAGAACAAAGAATTACAATGTTAGATGCAGTTATCAAAGACTTAAAAGCCATAAATGTGCAAGAACTGGCGGAGTTTTACTAAAGAGAGAGAAATATAGATGAGAGTTACGGGAGCAATGGTCTACTGTCGTATTAAGAAAGAAGAAGAACCCGTTTAGTAGCAATTTGAAGCTTAGAAATTAGATCAATTAGATTTAGGCCGATTCAAGTTTTTTGACGAAATTACATAATAAAATATCAAAGAAGTGGTCACAATCGTGTAAGAAGACCATGTTTTCAAGCATTAATCTAACCACAATTTCTTCAATTTGAATCTGAAACTATGTAATTCACTGAAACTAATAATTCACAGGAAGAACTTAAACAAATGTAATTGAAATTTCATGCACAACATGTTTCTCGCATAAAGATTCCATAATGCCACCTTGAAGTCTGCTTGCAGGGATAACAGAAATCGCCTAACAGTTTTCGACAGTCATTTATTAATTACACATTTAACAAGTAGGTAATGTTGTTGTTGTTGGCTTCTTTGAAATCCCCAACACACGCTAAAATGCCACAAATTAACATGTTCGCTGCACAAAGATGGGGTTTTATTTTTTAACTCAGCAAAAAAAAAAGGCCAAAGGCCATAAAATGTGCACCGCATATTGAATTTAATTACTATTCACTTGTCGCTTATGTAAATGTGCTCAAAAACTCAAACAATTTGTATTTGCTCAGCGTTTTCACCGAGCGCCTGTCTTGCACGTTACCACCTGTGTGTGTGTGTGTGTGTGTATGGGCGCGTGCACGTGTGTGTGGTCGCAGTGTTTACAAGCATAATCGACAAGCGGCATTGCCGTACAGATTGCATGTAATTACAATAAACTTGCCAACATATCATTACTGAGCGCTGCGTTCGTTGACTCATTAAATTTTCAGCGCTTTTTTTAAATTACACATGTTGGCAGCACTAATGAATGTCAATTAGACGCAACACCACACCGGCCGTCAGACTAAGCAACACAAATTGTCATTAAAGTGTTTAATTTTCGTTATTTAGCAGTTTAGCAACATAACTGACGATCAGTGGCCAAGCAGCCATCGAATGCGATCAGCTGAAATGCTACAACAGCAACAACAACAAAGCAGGAGCCACGTTCGTGCATAAATGTGTAGTAAGAGTGCGAAACGTGTGCGTGTGTGAGTGTAAAATCGAAAAAAATAGATAAAAATAATAATAACAAACTCAAAGCCGATCGACTTTGGTTGTTTTAACGAAAAGTTGGCAATAATTTACAACCAAAAAAGCTAACGCTGACTCCAATGAACCAGTGTGTTGGCATTTCACAGTTAGGAAAGTTGGCCAAGACATGCACAAAAGGTGTGATGTAAAACACGGCTAATGTTAAGCTTGTTGTTGTTGTTGTTGTTTTTGAACTCTACACTAAGGTATTTTGATAAATTTAATGCAGGAAATTTGTAACACCTAAAAAACTAATAACTAAAACTGGGTCTCCGATGTGAATGAGCAGACAGGGTCGTATCCAGGATTTTTTTTCGGGGGAGGGGGTTGCTGAAAATAATAAAATTGTGGATTTTTTTGAGGGAGGGGGAGATTACTCAAAAGAAGGCTTCTGGGCAATCAAAACGACCCATTAACATAATTTTTTTAACTATTAAATACTTTTAAGGATTGGTAAACATTATTATAACAACATAACTAAAAACTGAGTACAGAGATTGTAGTTTTTGTACAACACGATCTTCAGTTTTTCATGTGTGAATCTTAAAGTTGATTTTTGTTACATGGTGTTATCATTAGAGATTGTGAAATATGGTTTTTAGCTACTCGAATGTGAAACATTGTTTAACAATTAATATCAAATTTTTTGGAAAAACGAAATTGCATTGTGAGACATAACAGAAAAGAACAAAAACAATCCAAAAAAAACACTAAAAAACGACATTTAGCGAGATCCATAAACAATGACATCGACGTGGAATAAATGAAATTAAGTTCCTAATTTGTACGCAACCAATACAAATCATTTTTGAAAACATTTGGAGGCAAAGGGAAACAGTAAAAAAAAATACGTTCGTGCGACTTCTAACCCAGAACTGTCTTGCTCAGCTTTTCCTACTGCAGCTGAAAGAGAAGAATTGTAGATTGAGCTCAACGAACGTTTGTCCTTTTGCCTTAAATGTCTGATTAAACTTTAGTTTAATTAAACTTCCAACATCAAATAAAACTTTTAAATCACTGTTTCTTTCCTTAACTCTCCTGTTTGCACTCTTTTTCCTGTGTATTGTGAATGCACCAAGACCCACTGGTCTAAATAAGGTTTAACAACTTGTTTTCTACTAAACTAAGTTTTTACAAATATCTTTTCGTCTACTAGTTTTGGATAGTTGCGATAATTTTTTGGCTTATTCAAAAACAGACCAATGAAGGCCTATGACCTATGAAGGTAGATGAAAACTACACACACATTAGGAAAATCGTGTATACCAAACTTTGCGAAGATGTCCTTTACAGATGTTAAGGACCTGTTCAGTTTCATGGATGATTTGAACAAAGATTATCGACTTTTAGCGAAAGCTTCGTATTGCATCACAATTTGCCAGTTTCTTGGTCTGATTAGTTTGTTTCTTCTTAAGATTCGCTTTTCACGACCACAATCGCGATTGTGATATTTTATGTAAACAAAATTTGAACGTGGTTGTAATATGTTCAAACGTGTGCAAATACGAACCCCAAACATACCTATTCATCTCATTAACCCACTTTTCCGTCTTGAAATTTGTTCCAATATTAGTGATTTTCGAATTTCTCAACTAGAAAGCGAATAATTTGAAAGCAGTCAACCAAAAGAGACGCGACTAAAGTTTGTTGGGGTAATTAATAAGTCTTTGAAGACCCACCAAAAAAACTCTTTTCGTATTTTTTGTGGCTTTAACTTAGTGTTGTTAGTGCGAATTGTGATCAATCATGTTTGACAGCGTTTAATTGTGCACACTTATAAATGTAAATGATTGCCCGAAGGGGCTAATTGTTTGTCTGCAGACTCACACTCGCACACATAAGCACTTTACACACACTTACTCACCCATGTGTCATGTGTCAAGTTAATACAGTTGACGGCTAATTCGATTAGTAAAATATTAAACAAGCGACTTTGCCAATTTTAAATATTTTAAAATGCATAAATTCACAAAATGCGCGCTTCCCAAGCAAACTCTTCCGGTTGGCGTCAGCGTCACACACATTTCCGTGATTCACATTAGAGCAGCGCGGCAAATATTTCATGTCACATTAGCACACGGAGCCGCCTGTCGGATGCGGCTTTTGCGCTTTTCCCATGGCATGTCAAATATTTTCGCCATCACTTTGACTATAAAATAATGAAAACAAAATCAGTAACAACAACAACAGTATCTGCAAATAAATTTTCACCATTTTGGCAAGCAACCAAAAGCCAACAACAAACAAACAAACAAATACATAAAAAAGCAAACTTAAAACGAACAACAGGATCGTCACTGCCGAAAATGCCCAAATCTACCCGGTCGCCGCTCGAACGACGCGAACAAACCAACCCAACCAAATGTCCCATGTCCGTTGCATGTTGTGCCGCTAGGTGCGTTCGCCATTGTTGGTTGTGTTAATATTTGGTTAGCACATTCGGTCGGCGTTTATTTACGAACCGAAGCGGCCACCAAAGTGCCGAAAAATCAAAGATGTGACGAAGCGAAAATAAATAAATAAATTCATAATTTTGCATAACGAACAGATTACATTAAAATATTTGCCAAGGCAACAGTGACGCTGTGCCGCCCTTGCGCCCAATACGCCCCCGCAAGCCTGCACCGCACCACCACATACCAACAACAACACAATTGTCAAATGAATGTATGCACGCGATAAGCAATCGAGCTGCGATCCGATGAGCTGGCAAACTGCTTCGCCGATATCCGTGTGACTGGGGCCGTCGAGAGGCGTGTTTCGGTGCGCGAATGCCGGTTTTCTGCGACTGCGGCAGCAGCGCGTGGGCGCGCTTCGGCTTCTTCGCTTTGTCCGCGCGTTCATAATTTAGCATTACCCACCAACAGCAGCCAAGTCGCGCTGGCGTCTCTTCTGTCTTTCTCGCCATTTAATCTCTAACTAAGTGTACAGCGAAAACCTGTTCTCGGTTTCGTTTCGGCTCAATTTAATTCGGTTCCATTCAGCTTTGTTTTTATTTTTTTATGACAACACAATAACCGGCACAAAATTTAACAAAGTAAACAACAACAACAAGTAGTGTTTCAGTCGGTTTCGGCCGACTTATTTATACACTGCGCCATTGGACAAATTGTGTCCATATTTTGTGCTTTTGTTTCCTAAACTCTTCATACAAACTATCATTACGATCTCTCAATAAAAAGTCTTATTGTAAAAACATAACTTCCTGAAAACCCAACGTAAACATTTACGACTGAAGGTGTAAAATAGGTTAATCTGTTTCATAAAAGATGGTGAGCACACCCAATTTAAGTATGCATCTTGGAACGATATGGCTTTTGTGGTTCATATTCACATTTTCTGTCTACAAGTCGGCGAAATCCATACATTGGTATGCGCTTGGTTTTTATTTTTTGACTCTTTTTCATTTAACCCTTATGTGTGTGATGGGGTACCCGGGTACCCAAATCACTTTGATACTGAATTTTTACATACTTGCGGATAACCTAGAAAGGTGAAACTTCATGACAACTCCCAAAATGGTATTATGTCTTTATTTTCGATTGTTTGATTCCATTTAGTTGCTGGGGAACCCGGATAACCCAACACATTTTGTATGGAGTTTCATCGATTTCTTAGATATTTCTTCTAAGTAAAAATTTCTAAAGCAAATAATTTGTAATAGAACAATTTTATCAACAAAAAATGGCAGCCGCTTTATTTGTTTGGGGTCGTAAAACGTAAAAATTTTTTGAACCTGTCGAAAGACAACTTTAAAACTTAACAAAAACGGTAAAATGTCTTACAGTGCAAACAAAAACTGAGAAATTTTCGTACAATTTGTACTGGGGTACCCCATCACATGGGTAAGAGTGTTCTTTTTCAGCACACACACTAGGGTTAAAAATCTACAACAAGACAATTTTTGTTGTTGTTTTTATTGTTCACACTTTCCCATTCAAAAATCTACAATAAGACAAATTTAAACCAAACAATTTATTGAAGATACATCATAACTTAATTTGATCGAAAACAGTGATAAATCAAGAGATTATGTTATTCTTTTATGGGCTTAAAGGTCACTAAGAGGAAAGTGAAAAACTTGTTTCACTAAATATGTTCCCACGATTCGTCAGCTGATTAGACCGCTTCCGAGATTTACGAACTTTAACTTCCACAGCTCGTCGAATGTGTCGAAAAAAGTATGAACGCAAAAAAGCCAACTGATTATTTTGATTAAAAACTATAAAAAGTTTCTTATTTCGATAGTTAGTCTTATAAAAAGCTTAAAAGTAGACTGACCATGCCCATAGTTAGTCGAAAAAGAACGCAAATTTTATCAAATCATCAATCATCAAATATGAAACTTTATCAAACCCTATGCACAGACTAGACGTACAGACATAGCTAACTCGATGTTTCTGTTGATCCTAATCATATAAATTGAATGACATAAGCCATCTTTACTGCCCCTGTATAGAAAATTAAGAAACGAATTAGCACACTGATGCATGAAGAGATAGTTGAATGAATGTACTAGACACATGGACGATCAATGAGTGATTGGACCATCAAAACGAACGGATGTATAAACCAGGCAGATGATTGACCGACAGACAGATTCACAGCCTGATGGACGGACCGATGAATGCGCTGACAGACAGAGAGACGGACGGTTACAAATGTAATTAGGGATAAGTGTATGAACGAAAGGATGGATGGATGTACCGAACATATGATCTGATTTATGAACAGAGTTACAAACGAAAGATGGACGTATAAACTGGCCAATGATTGGACAGATGGATGGTTGAGAGGATGGATCAACCGCCGAATGAAAAAACCGGATGGTCCAATGAATGACTGAACGAATAAACGTAGGTTCAAAACAACGAATGAAGGGATAGACGAATGGAAGGACGAATGAGAATCACGATAATGCTCTGCTATTGCGAGGCAATACTGGAATATTTCAAAACGAGTTGCGCTCTGAGCATGGCATAATTTTTGGGGCATGGAAACTTCCATGGAACAATCGAAGATGTGACTCGCAACGATACTAGGATACTCGTGAACAACTCAAGGCGATACTGAGATATAGGTTAGGTTAGCTGGCTGGCCTGGTTGGCCACGCATAGACCCTATTGGGTTCTTATCGATACCAGTTGGAGCTCCTTAGTGTTGCGGATCGTCGTAGAAGTGATCGGTGAAAATGCGGGTGTTCCTAGCGAAGTTCAGCAGCGATTTAATGTCGTGCTTGGGGACCTCTCCCAACCCAGAGAAGAATGCGGCCCCGAAGTAAGTAAAGCGTAGTCTTGAGATGGTCGGGAAGGACCCAAGTATGCGCTCCAGGGTTTCCTTGGCACCATTTTCTTTGCATTTCCTGCATTCATTCGACTCAGTGATTCCCATCTTTTGCGCGGGAGCTGCTGTTAAGCAAATACTGAGGTATTCCACAACAAGTTGGGATACGAGTTAACAAGTGTAAAAGGTAGCCGGGTACCGCTCAGAGGGAAGTTTTTGGTTTGACAAGCAAAGGTGCAAAATGGAATATAAAGTGATTAGTTAAACCATAGAGTGAAAAATTCTTAAAAAAGTGACTGCTAGTTTTGAACTGCTTTGAAGAATTTTAGTATGTTTTATTTTTGAGCACAATTCAGAGATACGATTCACGCCTGCGTTGAGGCAGCAGAACTAATTTTCATAACAGTACAGATGAATAAATAAGCACGGACGACGGGATACGGATGACGGGACGAAGCATTTATGAGATGAATAGATGAACAGTTGATTGACGCATGCAAGCGCAGTTGGATAGATAGATAAGTGGACCAGGTAAAGTATGGCACGGATGGATATGTAGTTAGAGGTACTCATATGTATGGATAGTTCGAACACATGACACACACAATTGTGAACATGTTCGACACTATTTATTTGTTAATATTTTTAGACTCCCCCATATCTTTCACGCCTCCTTCTGCACACTTCACACACACACACCATACAACAATGTTACAATGCCCTAACGTTCCTGTGTAGGGTGTTCAAAATGACAAACGTGTGGTTGCATTAATTAATTTCTGTGGTTATATTTATTAGCGTGATTTGTATTAAGTTATTTCGTTTTTATAGTCGCCACGACAGTCATCTTAAATTTATTTATACTCAACGCAATTTTCTGTTTGTATTTTCAGGTAACTAAACGCAAACGTGTCGAATGGGAAAACAAGTTTTCGGTAATGGCAAACCTTGCGGTAAGCAGCACACCTTCAGTTGTGAGATTTGCAGTGCCAACAACAAAGACAGCAAATCGAACCGTACCGTGTTGGCCCACATGTGGCAAATTAATTAGCAAAGTTGCACAGACCGTAACTTGATCGCTTTTGGCATTTCTCTGGCCATACAATTCAGCAACACACATACGATATTACAACACTTCATGTGGCATTAATACTTACTACGTGTTCCTTTCATGCGGACACTAATCCACCCAGAACAAGCAATTGTTTCACACTTGCAACGGCCGCGATTGTTCCTGGTGTCGGCTCTTACTAATCGATTGGCCGCGCGGTCACAATCAATGTCATTCGAATATTTAATATGCATTGAATGGCTAATTGCCAATCACTCAAGCTGTCTGCAGTGCTGCTCTGTATCAGGCTTATGTCGGCTTAAGTGGCCGTGAGCTACAACGGCTGAATCCTTGCTTCAATAATGCCAATCAAAGCAGCTCAGTAGTGCTGCACATTTACTAAATATATATATTTTTATGAATATATTATTATTTGACTTTTTTCAATTGCCCCTATAGGAATTTTGTTGTTGTCGTGCTTGTTCGTAAGTTCAAGCGTCACATGTCAAATTGTATTTCAATCAAATCAACTCAATGACAGCTCACTAAACGAAAGCAAAGAAAGCGCAAACATTTACTGTCAAATCCAAATAGAGCGAGGGAGAGAGAGGGAAAGAGAATGTCAGTAATACGACAAAAGTCAATAAACATTAGTCGGTATTATTAGCAATAAACTGGAGGGTAGCTTCAGCGTTTTATTTTATCGCAAATTGAAGAGAAGACGGCTAATCAATTACGGGCTGTAATAACCCATTCTGCTTTGTTTGGAGGAGGACAAAATTTGAAGTATACGTCTACCAGAATGGGTGGTTCGCTGTGGCATTGGAAACATTTGGTTTCTCTATGTTTAGTAGACATGATTTAGTGCAAGATTTTTCGATTTCGATATTCCGCAACCTCTCATTTTATGCGGTTTGGTGAAAATGTGTATGAGCCAAAAACTTTTCGGGCTCGGTCGATTCGTTATTTGAAAAAATGTTTATTTAGCTCAAAAACAGTTTTTTGCGTTTCCTAAAAAATCACAAATTTTGAGTTGTGTCACTTTTGTTTTGCGTGTGCGAAATGTAGTAAAGTAACCGAGAAAACATCGTATCTCGAAAACTAATGAACCGATTTGAATGACTTATTCAGCAATCGCCAAAATTCTTGAGTACAAAAAATACAAAAATAATAAAGGTTCAAAAATTCACCACCAGATGGCGTCTCCCATATGATCGGAGTTGGAAGGTTGTCAACTTTTGGGTTTCTACAAAGCAAAAAACAAATGTACTGTCGAAACCCCATTAACCTCCCCATTTTGAATATAATTGTAACTTAAGATTAGTGTTAAATAGGTTTGATTAGGTTCAGAGGGCGTGTATGGAAAACTCGTTATTTCATTCTGAGGCATCAGTGCCTACTGTGAGTGCCCTCTATGACTGCCAGAAGAAGGTGCATCGCTCTAACTGGGGTCCTGTAAAAAGTCAAGGTGCTGTCTTTGTTAAACCATCTGCTCTCCCAGATCAAATTAAGAGGTCCGATAATTTTACTATTATTATCTCTGTAAGGACTGTGAGAACTTTTACTTGTTTGGGTATCACAATGGACCCACTCGCTGACCAATTTTATGGATTATGTCTGATCAACATACCGTTTTTAAACCTCAGAGCATTCGCATAAGGTATTAGTTTTCTGAGTTTCAGTATTAATAATCTGACCCTTAATCCCTTTCCATATTACAACCGCAAAATGATGAAATTTGAATTAGCCCTCAACACGCACCAAACTATTCCACACATGCGACTCCAACTCGAAGCGTTTTCGGTTGATTTTGTTGCGCCTGTCAACGTTTAGATTACATCGAGCATTGTGGTTGCAATCACAATGCTGGCATTTAGCTTAATTCTCGCTCATATCTTAATTAAGTCGAGCATTAATCTAAACTGTTGGCACATTGGCGGCGCTGTTAAGTGACGCAACAAACATGGCAACTCTTTAATTGCTCACAGATGTTCGATACATTCGACGCGTCATTACATACTTACACATCTACTTTATGCTATTCGTTTGTATTTGTAAAAGTCAATTGTTGCATGACAAAGTTCATTCAGACATTCTTTGGTCCAGAATTCTGGGAAATTATGCCATGACTAGGTCCCTCACGCTTTCAGCGCCGTTTTAGATATCGACTTTGAATTCTTGAAAGTTGTGCTTCTAATTAATGGTTCAGCATTGAAATTGAAATTAAATTAGACGACCGCCGTATGAGCAGAAAATCAAGTGGGCGCCCGGCCATGTGTTGTTGCCATCGAAATTACGCATTCGCCGCTTGTGCTGCCGGCACGCTCCCGGTCACAAGACGCGCAGATAGAAGCAATTAGTACATCGTCGACATCGCAGTCGCCGTCATCATCGGCTTCACTACTATCAGCGTTCATTGCTGTGATGGAAAGCAATTCGCTGAGGGCATAAGTGGACTTGACCTCAGCGGAACACTTTGCCAGGGGGGGTTGTAATGAGTGCCACGTTGCAGCCAATGTCTCGGCGGCATTGACTCACAGCTGCCAGCGTTGTATGGAGGAGCGTGCGCCGACTTTTGATATAGCAAAAAGTTTAGAAAATACAATGAAGAGCTTTCAAATTTTGTGAACTCTACTTGCTCAACGCTCAGTGAGGTGAATCCCAACTCAGCTAATATCAAATAAGCTAGTTCTACAGAAACGCTGTTAGAGGTCTAGGTTCCTGTCTAAACTGTTGAATCTCTCAAGGTTAGGTTAAGTTGAAATGGCTGGATGACTCCTATCCGTCACATAGGCCAAAGAGAAGGCCCGTTGTGATACCATATGCAGCTTTCCCTAAGATTAGGTGGATGGATGGATGTGAAGGGGAGCCGAGGAAATAACTTAAGGGAGGTCAATACCTCAAGCACTCAGGCTCGATAGCCCATTATACTTAAGGCTCAGGAAAAAGGTTGATAGAGGAGATGGGAATGGAAAAAGAAAAAGAGAAAGTGGATGGAAAGGGAGAGAGGGTTATGAGTTCTCCTGTGCAAATTTCCCGGACTCATTAATGAATCTCAGAAGATCACACAGAGTGAGAGAATGAACTTCGTCCATTCTCATAACATCTGAACCCAGCGTGCGCAATCTCGTTTTAGAGAAGGCAGGGCATGCACAGAGAAAGTGCTCTGTACTATCTACCTCCTCCAGGCAAGACACGCAAGTCGGATCTTCGATGATGCCCATGTTGGCCATATGTCGCCCCCATGGATTGTGTCCTGTGATTAGCCCGACCATTCATCGGAGGTCTTTCCTTCTCAGCTTATGGAGGAAATTCCCTGCTTTCCTGTTCCGGCTTTTCACAAAACACTTGGCAGTTTTACAGCTTTCCAAGCTAGACCAACGTTCTCTATGTAGGTTATTTACACAAGGCTTGATCTAGTGTAGGGTTCCTGCTAGACTGGTGCTGATTATTGGTTCTGGTCCCATGGGTGTGCACCCTGATCCACAGTTAGCCAGTTCATCGGCAGTTTCGTTACCTAGAACACCGCTGTGTCCCGGAACCCAGATAAGTTGGAGCTTATTACGTCTCGCGACTGATTTAAGCTTCATCTTACATTCTTGGACAATCTTAGAGGTAACACGCGCGTTCTCCAGGGCCTTAAGTGCAGCTTGACTGTCACTACAGACTCCTATATGTTTCCCGCACCATTTCCTCCCGATTATCCATTCCGCTACCTTCAGAATGGCGAAGATTTCCGTCTGAAAGACGATAGTCAGCCCACCCAGTGAGTAGTAGCATTTGACACTTCCTTCGAGGTGCCATCCAGCTCAGTGAAGAAAATATCCGTCAGATCCCCTAGCAAGATTAGGTTACTTCGTCCCACCATTTAGACGATGTTATGAACCTAAACAGGTCTTTAACATCTATGTATGATATCTCACCGAGGTTCCTTAGAAATGGTTGTCCTGTAGCTTGGAACCACCTTCGACTGAAGGCCGGGTAATGACAACGGAGATGCTTGGAAGAGATGGTTAGTTCGCAAACCATTTAGACGATGTTATGAACCTAAGCAGGTCTTTAATATATATATATGGCATCTCTCCGAGGTTCCTTGGAAATGGTTGTCCTTTAGCTTGGAACCACCTTCTACTGAGCCGGGCAATGAGAAAGGAGATACTTGGAAGAGATGGTTACTTCGTCCAACCATTTAGACGATGCTATGAAGCTAAGCAGGTCTTTAATATATATGTATGGCATCTCTCCGAGGTTCCTTAGAAATAGTTGTCCTGTAGCTCGAAGCCTCCTTCTACTGAGTGCCGGGCAATGACAAAGGAGATGCTTTACACTTTCTTCCTCTTCTGCGCTCTTCTGACGATATCTGTCAAACTTCATGGAGAATTGATTGAATCAATGCTAGAAGACAGTTGAATATTTCTCCAACTACTTAAAGAGCCTTTTATGCCTAAAGGATTACGAGTGAAAGTTCATCCAGTACTGCACGCAACGTTTCCAACTAAACCGAATCCAACTAAGCTTTCTGAATAAGCGACCAAACGATAGTTGTGTACAATTTCAAAATGTTGTAATTGTAGCTACAAATGGTTGTGTTTGCATGTGTGTTTGCATTAGAGGACAAACAACATGCAACAGCAAATACTCAGCGAGCACTTTATGTGCAAATGCAAAACTGCTGACTGGCTGTACTAACTTTTTAGACCAAAGCATCGCTCCTACTCTGCCTCTCAACTACCCAAACCGCCTGCACGTCCTAAACTCCAGTGGCATTGACTCGAAACCTGTTGGCGCAACAACCGTGCAGCCGTCGAGTGTTGTGTTCATGTTGCATGCCACTGCCGGCTGCTGCAGCAGCAATTGCTGAGCTGCCAATGCAGAAGAATGCAACGAAGCGAAAAGTCAAATTTTGATACATGAATCACAGTGTTGGAACACCACAATGCCAAACGAATGGCTTTGAACGAACCGAACCAGAGACCAGCAGAGCGCTCGCCGCAACCGAAAGCAACATCATCTAACGAGCGACAAACCGACCCACCGACCGACCGACAGACGTGCCAGCGTTCTAGTTACAGCGCACTAGCGACAAGCGTAATTGGTAGGTTGGCCGAGTGCAGTGTATTATTTGCGAGCGCAAAGTTGCGTACGGGATTTCGGTTACGGGAGGCCGGAAGCATCCGACGCATTAAACACAACAACACTATCGATGACTGGCTGCAGTATCGATGGCGCGCTTGTTAGTGGCACTGGAATTCCATACAAGCCGCACTGCTGCATTAAATCATTGGTTGGCTTTTAGTCTGTCCAGCCGACAGCGACACATTTGCCTCTTGGCCTTTCAGTGAATTTAATATGGAAATATTGGCAGTTGTTGGTGTGAGATGGCATCGTCATCAATAACCACGACCAACAATTTTTACACTTCTAACAATGGCGCTGACAAGTGTCGGTATCGGTTGGCCAGTGTGTACTCAAACTCAACTAAATAGTTACGCACATATGGGTTGAGTAAATGGAAGCCACGTGGCGCTTGAAAATGCCACAAGACTTTAAGTCTTCTTCAACGAAACGTTACACAGATACATTGTAAGAACTTGGTGGCAGCTGAAAGTTTAATTATACGTTTTTGTTGAATGTTGGAGCTTAGTTCTTTAGTTACCAAAAGGGTTGGTAAATATTTCGAGCATGTGACCATACAACTTTCGATCACTTTTTCAAGCAATGGGGTTCCTATCTCGGCAATACTGCGTACAATGTTGTCTACCTAGGAGTCCAAAGTTTCCAGTTTGTTTTCATAAGTCCAGAGGCGCAGCCAGCGGGGAGGAGTGGCATTTTGGGTCAGCATTTTCAATCACTATGCATGTGGAAAATATTAAGTTTTTATTTCATTTATGTTTAGTGATAATAAGCATTTTATATCATTTAATTAATTATTACACTGCACAACAAAATCAAATTTTTTTTAGAATAACGTGTATCGGCGTTTTTAAAGTTTACGTCTGAATTTTTTTTTAGGGGGGTCAAAGTTTTCCCCTTCTTATGGTGAATCGGCATACGAAAACAATATAACCTCACATTTTAGGTATATGATGTGTTCAGCAATTTGATGTAAAATACTACGAAGAACATTTTTGTGGAGCATTTCAACCCTCTAGCTCCTATTTGTATGGGTCAATTTGACCTTTTTTCTGAAATGCCACAAATATCCTGTAAAACAGGACTTTTTAAGGACAAAATGTACCACGAAATTATTCGCCATAAAATTCTACTATGGGTCTCTGAACACATCAAAGATCAGAAATTAACTTAATCGTCAGAATTAAGCCAAAACTGAAAATGTGTTTAAGTGTTTATCTCGTACTTAATCAATATTGGTACCAAAATCTCCCATTTCTGTTGGCCATTTCTGTTGGTCATCATTATGTCCTGGCAATTGTGTTTAATTCCCGTGCATCACTCATGAACTCTACCACGTGATAAACGATCATCAGCATAAACTTGGTTCATCAATTGAAATGTTTCAGTTAAAGTTTAAACAATTTTAAAGCAAAAGTTAATATAAGATCTTTATTCGATGCTTATTTTTGTATTAAACCAAATTTCATGAAATTTTAACTAAAAATCGGAAAAATATGTAAATTTCTAATGCTCTAAGTCGCATATAGATTAGCGAATCCACAAAATGCCCTGTTTGAAAAGTGCACTTTACTTTAAAAAGCACGTAATACTAAACTGGCCAAAAAAACAATAGGGCATTTCGCGATAACGTGCAAATATTTGGGCAAATATATGCCATTTCAAATATTTGCCATCAGCGCTGAGCACACTTTTTAAAATTTCATGGCAACTCGATTGGCAACCAAATTCACAGCTGTTTTTGAAGAATAAATCAAGAAGAAGAAGAAGAATAGAATATTTGCTCCGTGGGAGCCTGCGAGAATAAAGAGCATGCAAGTTAGTTCCGACTTGGTCGGAACGCGTACTTTATTCGTGAAAGCTCAACTTAAACTAAAACTACCAGCTAAAAACTTCTTACAAACTAGCCCAAGCCCGTCGCTGAACAGCGCTGCGTAATCGATATTGCGAAATCGATGCTTGCAGCCCTGTCAGCGTTTCTGTCCGAAAAGAATTATAAGGCTGTTGACATTAACCGAAGTGCCAATGCCAACAGCCGGAAAAAGTGCGTTCCTCAGCAACATTGTATGGTTGTTGACATTAACCGAAGAGTTAGTGTCAACAGCCGAAAAAACGCGCTCCTCAGCAACATTGTATGGTTGTTGACATTAACCGAAGAGTTAGTGTCAACAGCCGAAAAACCGCGCTCCTCAGCAACATTGTATGGTTGTTGACATTAACTGTAGTGTTAATGTCAACATCCGGAAATATTGGTGCCGTCCGTCAACTCCTCCCCCCTTAAAAACGATTGTCCCCAATCGTTAAAAGTAGGGTAGGTCGCTGATTTTTTGATGCAATGGTCTAGCTGTTACCGACGTTTGCACGTGCGCGACCGGCATGGGATTCGGGTTTAGTGGTTGGAGAACCACTTTTGTGCTACTTCTAGAGCAGATTTTAATTATGATCAGACAGACGATGAACAACATTGAGGATGAAATAGTGAGATACGTGTTTATTGTCGATGCCGACCTTAGGGAGCTGATTTTTTTAGTGTTATTGAGGTGGAGCTGGTTCAGCTGCTCCAGAGAAAGTAAGTTAAGGAAGCCTTCCTCTTGGGGAGTCATTTGCACCATTGGAGGGTTGGCTTCCATGAGGGGTGCCTCTAGGTTTCGGTAAGTCGTGTTATCAATTTTAAGAGTGGAATTATAAAATTTAATTAGCAATGTTCCCCCCATTGTTTGGTTATTGACTGTACCATGGAAGTCGTTCAACAGGATTACACCGGAAGAAATTTCCTCTAACCTTGGTAAGTGGTATCCGTGAGTTAGCAGACACGACGAATTAAGTCCGTCCAACAGTCTTGGTACGCATGGGTCACTAGATATGTCGACTACTTGGGCTTTCTTACATATTCTTATACTATTAATGGTTACACAATTACTTAATACACCTAAAGTTGTTCCATTATTTCTTAATAACTGCTTATACTTTACGTTTACAATTCTGTTATTTCTTATTACCGGTTTGACAGTAATACTAATATAATTTTCTTTGCTTGTGAGCGGGATTTGGATGACGTACAATAGGGTCTTATCTCCGTACAAGATTTTGATATCAGCATATTCGAGGGCTTCCTCATCGGAAGTGAATAACATGTTTTCCTCTTTTAACTTTCTTAATGCTAATTCCATTTCTCTTTTGTTTAGTAACATTGAATTGAGTATGTTATTCTTCGCCCATTGTATGGCGTATTTAATGTTTACCAATTCTTCTTTTACCAATCTTAACCTAGTTTGGATATCTAATGTCGCCTCGCTCATAATGTTGCTATCTTTGCGTATGGCGTTACTTATATCATTAGTCATCGTAGTCAATTTATTAATTCTTGCCATTAGAGCTTCGTTTATAATAACCTGCCTATTAGTATTACTTATTGTTTCATTTAGTACATCTAAAACTAGCTGGAAATCGTCGTGGTCCGGTGACCCCGCGATATATTTCCAGGCTGTCCCCAGAATATTCAAGGCTCGTTTCTTTCTCGATGGCTCATTCGGTTGTATGGCGGTAAAGATCTGGGATGTTTGGTCGATTTCCTGGATGAGGAGTGGGAATAGGATGTTGTTCTTGGGGATGCTCTGCTGGGTGTAGTTCCGCACCTTATCGATGAAGGATTCGTACTGGTTCAACTTAATGACATGAACGATCTTGAAGATACCGTCCTGCACTTTTCCAACTCCATTGTTTAGCGTAATAAGGTGGGAAAGGGTGTAGTTGAAAATCTTCACCTCGCTCGCCAAGATGATGAGAAGGGGTGATATGATTCTGTAAGATAGGGGTAAGATTAGCTCTTGATGTTGCTCTTATGAACAACCTTTCCTGACTCAGTAAGAACAGTGGTGGACTTATCTTCCTTAACAATTTCCTTCCTAAATTTTGGCGAGAGCTTGGTTCCTAATCGTTTGTTTATTCTAACGTAGATAGTCTCCCCTGGTTTGTATTCCTTAATCGGTTGACGATTTTTGTTATGGTTCTCTAAGTCAGTTTGTTGTTTATTCTTTAATCGCTGAATGTTGTCTTGTCTCGTTTTCTCGTACGTTTCGGGATCTATGTTAGCTGTTCGTCCAAAGAATACGTCTAGTGGTTTTTTCCCTATTGTGCTATGGATTGAAAAGTTATACTCGTACACCGATCTCTCTAATAGTTCCTGGAATGTTCTGTTGATATCTTCCGCTTTAATGCAACGCATGATCTCCGTAAGCGTGGAATGGAACCGCTCTACTTGTCCATTCACTGTACTCGTATATGGTGGGGATGTGTAAATTTCGATTCCTAATTGATCCTTTAAAAGAAACGTAATTGTAGCAGAGTTAAACGATTTTTCGTTGTCGAATACGACCATCTTCGGGACTCCGAATAAGAAAAGAATTTCTCGAAGGGGTTCTCTTATGTCTTCAACGGCTTTTGATTTGATGATTCTAGCCTGAGCGTATTTCGAAAATTTGTCTATTGCCGTAAGAACGAGTTTGTTCTCAGTTCTATAGATATCTATGTGAAGGATTTGACCAGGATACGTGGGAATGGGGGTCTCCTTTAACTCCGGTTTCATTGGGTGCCGATCGTACTTATTAAGTTTGCAAACCGCACACTGCTTGACAATTCTATTGATTTTACTGTTCATACCAGGGAAGTAGTATTCCTCCAATATCTGGGTTTTATTTTCCTTTCCGTTTCGATGTGCTCTTTTGTGCGTTTCTATAATTATCTGCTCCTGTTGTCGTTCATCCTTGATGTCTTTTACCTGGAGGCGTGCAAATCTAATTTTGTATTTAGCAAAGTTATCTGGGAAAATTTCTTGAATTTTTCCCATCAGGGATTCCGGAGCTTTAATACCATTTATAACGGAAGGGTTTAAAAATTTCTGTAGAAGCGAGACAAGCTTTCCCGTAGTGTACTCGGGCTCTGTAATAGTGTGGCGGTGTAATGTGGGAAAAACGATCTCGAATTTATAAGTTGATTCCGAATCGGTGCATAAAATGATTTGATTCTTGAATGCGTTTATAGGTGCTTTGACAATGTCAATGAGCTTCTGGCCTGAGCTTTCGTCGCTGTGAGTCATTCCCGACATTGTGTTTATTGGGGAGTGGGGTGGTATTCTGGAAAGAGCGTCTGCTACTACATTGCTAGTACCTGGCTTGTAAAAGAGTTCATAGTTGTATTCCTCTAACACCGCCTTCCAGCGCTTCATTTTGCTGTTATTGTTTTTGTTACTTAAGGCGTATGTAAGAGGCTGATGGTCGGTAAAAATTTTGACCTTAGCAGAACCGTAAAGGTAATTGCGCAAAGAGTTCAGGGCCCAGATGATCGCGAGCATCTCTTTCTCGTTTACAGCATAGTGTTCCTCAGTCCTGCTAAGAGTTCTCGAGATAAACGTGATAGGCTTATTATTTTGTGAAAGGACCGCACCTAAAGCAAATTCCGATGCGTCCGTCGTCAACTCGAAATGATCGTTGTAGTTCGGATACGAGAGTAAGACGTCTTCTGAGACTAGCGAATTTTTTATCTTATTAAAGGCATTTGCAGCCTCCGTATTCAAGTCTATGAAAATTTTTGATGACATTCTTTTTGACATACGACCTTCTTCCCCTCTTAGGAGTGTTGTTAAAGGCTTGGCCAGCTTCGCATAGTCTTTTATAAAACGACGATAGTATCCTGACAAGCCGAGAAATGAACGTAATTCTTTGATTGTTTTGGGCAACGGAAAATTGATGATAGTATCCACTTTTTTCGGATTGGTTTTGATTCCTGCCTTTGAAATGACAAAACCTAAGAACTCGACCTCCTCTTTAAAAAAATGGCACTTGTCCAATTGGACCTTCATATTAGCTTCCTGGAGTGTTCTAAAAATGTTTTCGATGTGGCATTTATGCTCTTCCTCTGATTTGCTGAAGATGACAATGTCATCAATATACACGTAACATGATTTGCCAATGTAGTCGTGGAGGATATCGTCCAGGGCCCGTTGGAAAATCGAAGGGGCATTTTTCAACCCAAATGGCAATCGAGTAAACTCGTATTTACCATTATTTATCGAAAAGGCCGTCTTTTCGATATCAGAGGGTTTCAGTGGTATTTGATGGAACCCACTCTTGAGGTCGAGGACCGAAAAATATTTACAGTCCCCTAATTGCGATACTACTTCAGATATTTCTGGAATAGGATACCTATCCGGAATTGTGAGAGAATTCAGCTTACGGTAGTCAATTACCATTCTATATTGCTTGTTGCCCTGCGAGTCTGGCTTCTTGTCGACTATCCAGACCGGAGAGTTGTAGGGGGACCTAGAAGGTCTGATTATACCATCATTAAGCAGTTGCTGAACTTGCCTTTCGACTTCTTGCTTTAGTGCTGTGGGGTATGGGTAGAATTTACTGTAAACTGGGGAATCCGTAGTAGTCCTAATCTCCCCGACCACCTTCGTGGTATAGGTGAGCTTTTCATCGGGCTCAGAGAAAAGTGTTGGGAACTTGTTTATCAGTGTCCCCATTACGTCTGTTTGCTCATTCGTAAGTTTGTCGTCCTTCAGTAGATTCACGGACTGGGTGGATAACTGTTTGATTTTTATTCTAGAACCATTCTTTAAAATCATGTAGTTTTTGCCTGCGTGGATTACTGCGCCTAATTCTTTGAGACTGTCATTTCCTAGGATGCCGTGAAATGACCTGAGGGATGGCATAACAAAAAATTTAAGTTTATTTTCTAGGTTGAATAAGTTGATGAAGGTATGTTCCTGTATTTTAATGTCGCCTGCTACAGATTTGGCGAAAAAGGGAATGGCGTTGTGATAGGTTTTCCTCGCAAGATTTGGCTGGATGTAGTTCTTGCTTGACCCAGTATCTACCAGGAATTTTAGTGTCTCTCCGCTCTCGGTTTTACATTCAAAGTAAGGGAGCGAAGAGTCGCTCATCCTAAAAAATGGATGTCACTAAATTCGATAGTTTCTTCGTAATCTTCGGCACAAGTTTCGATAGAAGACAAGTATTCGTTTAATGTCTGGTCGTAAGCCTGGCCCTCTTCTGCCGTTAATGCGTTGCAGTCGTAAGGCTCCTCTGACTCCGTGTCTATATGGAAAGTGCGTTGCTCCTTGTCTGGTCGAACATTTTGTTGTGATAATGGGAGAGGTGGCCGCTTTCCTAAATACCGATTACCCTGCGGTCTGTTTGCGTAGTTGATTTGCCTAGAGCGAATGCTCTCGTCAACTTCCATCGGTTCAGGGGGTGGTGGGGGTTTGGAAGTAGTAGGACGCGGAGGTGGCTGCCTTGGGTGTTGATAAGGTTGCCTTGCAAACACGCGATTCTGCGGGTTTGGTATGTGCGCTAGTTGTGGATAAAATGGGTATAATTGTCTATCCCTCTGCGGGCTATTAATCATTTGTGGTATTGGCGGCGGCATTCGGTACTGCCGTTGATGGTTGTTTTGACCCTGCGCGTGGTTGGTGCGGAACCTCTGATTTTCGAGTTTCAGGCACAAATGAAGAGCCTGTGGTAAATCCGCCGGCTCTCTCATACCCAACAACCTAGACAGGTCGCCGTTCAACCCTCGGACAAAAGTGTCCAAGGCTTTCTCCCTATAAGTTTGTGTAAGGAGACTCAGGGCTTCCATACCGACATCTAAGCTTCCAAGCTTGTTCAATATAAGTGAAAGATGGGAATACACCGCCTGGTAAAATTCCTGGATTGTGGATCTACCCTGAACGAGGCAAGTCATCTGGTATTCGAGAGTTGACACATCACGCTTATCGGCGTAGTGAAGTGTGAGGCATCTAGAAATTGCCTGCCAGTCAAGTGGAGTGTTATAAGACTCCAAAGCTGTGTCCGCATGACCCACGATCTTATTTCTAATAATGTTTAGGATTCCGAAATATTTCGGTGTCCCTTTAAATGGCTCATAGATCCTAAGGATTCTGTCGACACTCTTCCTCCATGAGTTAAATTCTCCCTGTTTCCCCGAGAATTCCCTGAGGCATTTGTCGAATACGACCATCTTCGGGACTCCGAATAAGAAAAGAATTTCTCGAAGGGGTTCTCTTATGTCTTCAACGGCTTTTGATTTGATGATTCTAGCCTGAGCGTATTTCGAAAATTTGTCTATTGCCGTAAGAACGAGTTTGTTCTCAGTTCTATAGATATCTATGTGAAGGATTTGACCAGGATACGTGGGAATGGGGGTCTCCTTTAACTCCGGTTTCATTGGGTGCCGATCGTACTTATTAAGTTTGCAAACCGCACACTGCTTGACAATTCTATTGATTTTACTGTTCATACCAGGGAAGTAGTATTCCTCCAATATCTGGGTTTTATTTTCCTTTCCGTTTCGATGTGCTCTTTTGTGCGTTTCTATAATTATCTGCTCCTGTTGTCGTTCATCCTTGATGTCTTTTACCTGGAGGCGTGCAAATCTAATTTTGTATTTAGCAAAGTTATCTGGGAAAATTTCTTGAATTTTTCCCATCAGGGATTCCGGAGCTTTAATACCATTTATAACGGAAGGGTTTAAAAATTTCTGTAGAAGCGAGACAAGCTTTCCCGTAGTGTACTCGGGCTCTGTAATAGTGTGGCGGTGTAATGTGGGAAAAACGATCTCGAATTTATAAGTTGATTCCGAATCGGTGCATAAAATGATTTGATTCTTGAATGCGTTTATAGGTGCTTTGACAATGTCAATGAGCTTCTGGCCTGAGCTTTCGTCGCTGTGAGTCATTCCCGACATTGTGTTTATTGGGGAGTGGGGTGGTATTCTGGAAAGAGCGTCTGCTACTACATTGCTAGTACCTGGCTTGTAAAAGAGTTCATAGTTGTATTCCTCTAACACCGCCTTCCAGCGCTTCATTTTGCTGTTATTGTTTTTGTTACTTAAGGCGTATGTAAGAGGCTGATGGTCGGTAAAAATTTTGACCTTAGCAGAACCGTAAAGGTAATTGCGCAAAGAGTTCAGGGCCCAGATGATCGCGAGCATCTCTTTCTCGTTTACAGCATAGTGTTCCTCAGTCCTGCTAAGAGTTCTCGAGATAAACGTGATAGGCTTATTATTTTGTGAAAGGACCGCACCTAAAGCAAATTCCGATGCGTCCGTCGTCAACTCGAAATGATCGTTGTAGTTCGGATACGAGAGTAAGACGTCTTCTGAGACTAGCGAATTTTTTATCTTATTAAAGGCATTTGCAGCCTCCGTATTCAAGTCTATGAAAATTTTTGATGACATTCTTTTTGACATACGACCTTCTTCCCCTCTTAGGAGTGTTGTTAAAGGCTTGGCCAGCTTCGCATAGTCTTTTATAAAACGACGATAGTATCCTGACAAGCCGAGAAATGAACGTAATTCTTTGATTGTTTTGGGCAACGGAAAATTGATGATAGTATCCACTTTTTTCGGATTGGTTTTGATTCCTGCCTTTGAAATGACAAAACCTAAGAACTCGACCTCCTCTTTAAAAAAATGGCACTTGTCCAATTGGACCTTCATATTAGCTTCCTGGAGTGTTCTAAAAATGTTTTCGATGTGGCATTTATGCTCTTCCTCTGATTTGCTGAAGATGACAATGTCATCAATATACACGTAACATGATTTGCCAATGTAGTCGTGGAGGATATCGTCCAGGGCCCGTTGGAAAATCGAAGGGGCATTTTTCAACCCAAATGGCAATCGAGTAAACTCGTATTTACCATTATTTATCGAAAAGGCCGTCTTTTCGATATCAGAGGGTTTCAGTGGTATTTGATGGAACCCACTCTTGAGGTCGAGGACCGAAAAATATTTACAGTCCCCTAATTGCGATACTACTTCAGATATTTCTGGAATAGGATACCTATCCGGAATTGTGAGAGAATTCAGCTTACGGTAGTCAATTACCATTCTATATTGCTTGTTGCCCTGCGAGTCTGGCTTCTTGTCGACTATCCAGACCGGAGAGTTGTAGGGGGACCTAGAAGGTCTGATTATACCATCATTAAGCAGTTGCTGAACTTGCCTTTCGACTTCTTGCTTTAGTGCTGTGGGGTATGGGTAGAATTTACTGTAAACTGGGGAATCCGTAGTAGTCCTAATCTCCCCGACCACCTTCGTGGTATAGGTGAGCTTTTCATCGGGCTCAGAGAAAAGTGTTGGGAACTTGTTTATCAGTGTCCCCATTACGTCTGTTTGCTCATTCGTAAGTTTGTCGTCCTTCAGTAGATTCACGGACTGGGTGGATAACTGTTTGATTTTTATTCTAGAACCATTCTTTAAAATCATGTAGTTTTTGCCTGCGTGGATTACTGCGCCTAATTCTTTGAGACTGTCATTTCCTAGGATGCCGTGAAATGACCTGAGGGATGGCATAACAAAAAATTTAAGTTTATTTTCTAGGTTGAATAAGTTGATGAAGGTATGTTCCTGTATTTTAATGTCGCCTGCTACAGATTTGGCGAAAAAGGGAATGGCGTTGTGATAGGTTTTCCTCGCAAGATTTGGCTGGATGTAGTTCTTGCTTGACCCAGTATCTACCAGGAATTTTAGTGTCTCTCCGCTCTCGGTTTTACATTCAAAGTAAGGGAGCGAAGAGTCGCTCATCCTAAAAAATGGATGTCACTAAATTCGATAGTTTCTTCGTAATCTTCGGCACAAGTTTCGATAGAAGACAAGTATTCGTTTAATGTCTGGTCGTAAGCCTGGCCCTCTTCTGCCGTTAATGCGTTGCAGTCGTAAGGCTCCTCTGACTCCGTGTCTATATGGAAAGTGCGTTGCTCCTTGTCTGGTCGAACATTTTGTTGTGATAATGGGAGAGGTGGCCGCTTTCCTAAATACCGATTACCCTGCGGTCTGTTTGCGTAGTTGATTTGCCTAGAGCGAATGCTCTCGTCAACTTCCATCGGTTCAGGGGGTGGTGGGGGTTTGGAAGTAGTAGGACGCGGAGGTGGCTGCCTTGGGTGTTGATAAGGTTGCCTTGCAAACACGCGATTCTGCGGGTTTGGTATGTGCGCTAGTTGTGGATAAAATGGGTATAATTGTCTATCCCTCTGCGGGCTATTAATCATTTGTGGTATTGGCGGCGGCATTCGGTACTGCCGTTGATGGTTGTTTTGACCCTGCGCGTGGTTGGTGCGGAACCTCTGATTTTCGAGTTTCAGGCACAAATGAAGAGCCTGTGGTAAATCCGCCGGCTCTCTCATACCCAACAACCTAGACAGGTCGCCGTTCAACCCTCGGACAAAAGTGTCCAAGGCTTTCTCCCTATAAGTTTGTGTAAGGAGACTCAGGGCTTCCATACCGACATCTAAGCTTCCAAGCTTGTTCAATATAAGTGAAAGATGGGAATACACCGCCTGGTAAAATTCCTGGATTGTGGATCTACCCTGAACGAGGCAAGTCATCTGGTATTCGAGAGTTGACACATCACGCTTATCGGCGTAGTGAAGTGTGAGGCATCTAGAAATTGCCTGCCAGTCAAGTGGAGTGTTATAAGACTCCAAAGCTGTGTCCGCATGACCCACGATCTTATTTCTAATAATGTTTAGGATTCCGAAATATTTCGGTGTCCCTTTAAATGGCTCATAGATCCTAAGGATTCTGTCGACACTCTTCCTCCATGAGTTAAATTCTCCCTGTTTCCCCGAGAATTCCCTGAGGCATTTGACTACATCCGGTACCTTATCTAAATCAGACAAGTCAGCGAGGTGTCTTTCGTCTATTGCTTGGTCTGTTGCATTCGAGAAGCTTGCATTCGGATTAAGCGTAGCCTGAATGATTGGCGGTCCCTGACTATTAAAAGTTTCAAGAGCTATTCGCGAAATGAGCGCTCTAAGCTCTATTTCGTTCATTTGTTGTGGTGGTGGGCCACCAGGATTGGCATTAGGATTTATAGGTGGATGAAGGATTGGAGGACGGATCAGATTGTTGGGGTTTGCCATTATTATTGGTTTTTCGTAAATAAAGTTCGCGACCGAATTTTATCCAATTTCCTTAACTTAACTCTTAATTCTTGTATTTTATTTTTTCGTTTTGATTTTTACTTTATTTTATTTTGATCTTTTCCCTGTTTGAATAATTTGCTCCAAGCACTTCTTATGGATTGGAATTCTTCAATTAATTTCTTTTCTTTAGATTCAAACTTACAAAATAACGGCGTCCAGCTTCATGCTGCCTTTGACTGCTATTACTGCTTCGCTGTTGCTGCTTTTTTGCTGCTGCTGCTGTCTTTTTGCTGCCACTACTGCTTCACTGCTGCTACCGCTGCTGTCTTCTTGTTGCCACTACTGCTTCGCTGCTGCTGCTTCTTCGCTGCTGCTGTTGCTGCTGCTGCTTTTGCTGCCACTACTGCTTCACTGCTGCTACCGCCGCTGTCTTTTTGCTGTCACTACTGCTTCGCTGTTGCTGTTGCTGCTGCTGCTGCCTTTTTGCTGCCACTACTGCTTCGCTGCTGCTACCGCCGCTGTCCTTTTGCTATCACTACTGCTTCGCTGCTGCCTACTGCTTCGCTGTTGCTGTTGCTGCTGCTGCTGCCTTTTTGCTGCCACTACTGCTTCGCTGCTGCTACCGCCGCTGTCTTTTTGCTGTCACTACTGCTTCGCTGCTGCTTTCGTTTTATTTTAGATTACTCTTTTGGTTTTATTGCTTCGTACACTGCACTTTCTCAGTTTATCTGTTAATTTCCGCGGTGGAGCGGCTTGCGTTCGACGCACCCTTTTCGCTTACGGCTACTAAGGAGCCTCCTTCTCCACACTTTCAGATCGCGCGAGTCACCGACACTACTTGAGTATTTTTGGTTACGCACGACACGACTGTCCTGGCTACTTGTACTACTTAAGGACTTATAGTAGCCGGACACACGTTCAAATTCGCTCGGGCGCCAGTTAGTTCCGACTTGGTCGGAACGCGTACTTTATTCGTGAAAGCTCAACTTAAACTAAAACTACCAGCTAAAAACTTCTTACAAACTAGCCCAAGCCCGTCGCTGAACAGCGCTGCGTAATCGATATTGCGAAATCGATGCTTGCAGCCCTGTCAGCGTTTCTGTCCGAAAAGAATTATAAGGCTGTTGACATTAACCGAAGTGCCAATGCCAACAGCCGGAAAAAGTGCGTTCCTCAGCAACATTGTATGGTTGTTGACATTAACCGAAGAGTTAGTGTCAACAGCCGAAAAAACGCGCTCCTCAGCAACATTGTATGGTTGTTGACATTAACCGAAGAGTTAGTGTCAACAGCCGAAAAACCGCGCTCCTCAGCAACATTGTATGGTTGTTGACATTAACTGTAGTGTTAATGTCAACATCCGGAAATATTGGTGCCGTCCGTCAACTTGCATAAGTTGCTGCCACTGTGGAATCCGAAAACAATTCACACCTCTAACTCAAGCGCTTCTTGCAAATATCTTGCAAATGTACGAATCTCCTCCTCCGTCCACTTTTTATTCGGGTTTTCTCTTTTTATTTTCGTTTTCGTCTGCTTCATATCGACAATTGTAACAGCTGATTGATTGGCAAATCTGTTTTGCCCATGCCCAAAAATATGCATAAGGTTTCAGTGTTGCAAATTTGAAGCTGCCGGGCAAGGGCAAATGTGTACATTTATATATATATATAAATATATATATAAAATATCTTGAGGACTAATATGTACACTACCACATCCTTGAATTTCATCCTTCTAACTTTATTAGTTTAAGATAAAAAAAACAAGGCATAGAACACTTGTGGTCTTTCTAGTGTTAAGAGAAGAGAAGAGTCATGAAATCGCATGATCTCAGTCACTAAAAATCGACTGGCGCATTTCGATAAATAACGCGTTCTCATCAAATATTTCCATCCATGAGTCAATTCTAGTTGATCCCAAGGGGTCCGAGTGTAGCGTGCACAATTTAAATATCACTAATGAATGACAATTGTGGGCAAATTAATGAAATCGTGTGATAGTTTAATTACATTGCAGCAAATAACTGCAACGCATCAGCGTTTCACAATCATATCAACAATAGAGTCAATGACAATAAAACAACAACAAAACGAATGCCATTATTGGTGCACAAAGCACAACAAATTGCAGCATAATGGAAAATAATTGCAGTGTGTAGGCAAAGTGCGAACGCGGCCAACAACTATTCCGCAGAGCAGCAATGCGGAAGCACTAGAAAGAATCAGCAGCGGCGGCATGCAATGCGAGCAGAGGGGGGCGGGGGCGCACTGGGCCGATGCAAACATATTTTCATAATTAACGTCGAGCAGCGGGTGCGGCCGCAATGTCGGTCGGTCATGCCGTTGCATGCGAACAGCGCAACAATCACAATCGGAATCTGAAACACAATCGCAGTGCGAACGACGACGAGGGGTGCAAACAATCGGCTGGACTGTGCGCCTTTGCATAATACGAAAAGATCAAATTGTTGATGTAACAATCGTTTAAGCGGCAGCTGCGACTGCTATCAGTCTCTTCTGTTGCTTCTTATAATCGGCATTGCGACAATTGCTGCTGATTGCTGATTGCCACAGCTGTGGCTGGCCGCTGCCCGATGATGCCGATGCAAATGACATGCAACAGCACTGAAGCTAGAAGAGCAAAAAGAATAAAAATCAGTACAACAGCAAGCTGAAAAAACAACAACAACAACTGCAATGGCATTCGGAATTCTTGCATGCAAATCAGCAGCGGCGCAACTGCAATCGCATTCATTGCGGCGGCGACCACTTGCAGACGTCACTAATGCCGGTCACAGCTGCAGCAACAAGCTCGCCACTTGGCAGCAGCAATGTTGCCGTTGCCGGCCAGACCAAAAACAAAAAACGAGAATTATTGGAGAGAAAAAGCCAGCAGCGTTCGCACAATTCTCACTGACCGGCGGCAATAACCGCTGCTGCTGCTGCTGCTGCGTGTAATTATTCATCTTTTTCCGCATATTTTTTGCGGCAGCAGTCAGCAACCAGCAGCCAAGTGGCAAATGACTGCAACAATACGCAACAATTTGCATTTGCAGCGGCGCGCCTTGTCACGGACACCGTGACGCACATTGCTAGTTGCAAGCAGTAAAAAATGTGAAAGCAGCAATTGCTACTGCTGCTGCTGCTGTTGTTGTTAATGTTCTCATGTTGCACATGCGCCAACCGCAGCTGGTGCGACTAGCAAAAACCATGTACGTCAGCAAATCCAACAACAAGTGCCACAATTGTGGCTGCTGCTACATGACGTTTGCGTTAGCACGATTGCCACAAAAACCACAACAACAACAACAACAGCCATAATAAATGTAGCAGTGAAAGGGCCCAAAAACAACGAGCCAAGCTGCTCGACTGTAGAAATTGAAAATTCTCAAGTTGTCAACTCGTGTGTGCAGCTGGGAAAATGCTGCAGCAACTGTTGCCGCGCTGTCGCCGTCACTGTTTAGAATTTTATTCGCACATTTGTAATGCAGCAACGCGTTGCCTAATGGTTGTCGACACAAAAACACACAAGCAGGAAGTGCAACTAGCGATTTCAGCGCAACAACAACAAACACGCTTCAAGTTGCATGCACCGAAAATAATTCAAAAAGCCTAAAAGTGTTGAAATTATGATGCAGTTGTTGTTAATTTAACGTCAAAAACCCATTGAAATTGCTGTCGGCAGCGCGCACGACGACGACGCACATGTCTCGCACACTCGAGAAACTAATTCAGCCAGTCAGCAATCAACAGTCGGCGGCTGCAACATGTGCAACACATTTCGCCAACCGCACCCGAACTTAAACAAAAAATGTGTGTAATGTGTGTGAACTATAAATAGGACCGAAACAAAAGCACTCGACGCAGTCGTCGAAACGGCCGAAATTGAGGTCGAAATTTCAAGTGAACTCGGCAGCAGAATTTGCTGCGACCGCACACAATCGCAATCGCGCTCGCACTCGTTCGGGCAGCACAGTTGAACTTTTGCCATCACGCAGTGGCCGCAGCCATTAATTTTCATAATGTTGAGTATTCAGCAAAGTCTACAAACACAACAGCATCATGTCGCAGCAGCAGCTTAATGACGCACAGTGGAGCGAGTCGGCAATAGCTGCGCTTAAAAGTTGAGGTTATT
This sequence comes from Melieria omissa, assembly GCA_963971225.1. Classification (NCBI taxonomy): domain Eukaryota; kingdom Metazoa; phylum Arthropoda; class Insecta; order Diptera; family Ulidiidae; genus Melieria; species Melieria omissa. The sequence continues at coordinate 105,217,745 of OZ020268.1, read as the reverse complement.
GAAATTTTGGGTACATTGCTTTACAAGAGTGAATGGGCATTCTTCTACTTGCGACTAACAGCAATGCCGATTATTAAGATTTAATAAATTGAATTGACTTCTAAGTATTAAATTGCCGGTTATATTAAAAAAATTAAACAGATTTTTTATACTTAAATAAAAGAACTCTAATCAATGATGTATTTATCATTTGGTTCAATGAACGTTGCAATCTTTCTGACAACACCTTGGCCTCCTTGAGCTCTTAGTATTTTTGATAGAAAACTGCGATTTCACAGCAAAATCATGATTAAAATTTTTACCATGCAAGTAGTTTTGCAAAGATCAAAATAATTCTAATCAGATGATGTGAAATCTGGGCTATATGGTGATCAAGTCCAAAGGAACATCCATGAATTTTTAAAATGTTAGTCGTTATCGACAAAAAACTGCAATTTCACAGCATCATCATGATTAAGATTTCCACTATTTTTCCACTATGCAGTTTTGCAAAGATCAAAGTAATTCTAATCTGATAGTGTAAAATCTATATGGTATCTATATGGCTATATGGTGATTTGACCCTCAAGTCCAAAATCCAAGTGAACACAGATGTATGTAGTACAGTATTGTCCTGGACTGGATTAATTTATCTAACTTTTCATATTTTAGTAGATATTTTGGTTCTTTGGATATAACTCAAAATACATCAAACCTATTCCAATCGCCACAAACTGACAGTACCAATCTTCTATTGACCAGTGTTCCCAGATAAGAACACTTCGTCCTATGTATCGCAGAGCTGCGGCCTGCTGTGAGGAGTTTAAGGCACAAGAATTGAAAATTAAATTGAAAGTTTAGCAGATATAATTTCTATGTTGGTGCATTTTTCAAAACTTTAATGGATTTTTGAAAGATTTTTAGATAATATACCAAGTATGCACCGGTAATTATTTTTGAAAAAAACACGTTTATTGTGAGGAAATGATTACAATTTTATTCTTCAAAGTAATGGCCATCGCTAGCTACACATTTTTCCCATCTCTCAGGCAATTTATGGATGCCTCGCCAAAAAAATGTTTCGTCTTTTGCCTGAAACCAATCATCGATCCATTTTTTGGCTTCTGCGTGAGAATTGAAGCGCTGTTCCGTTAATGCGTGGCCCATCGATGCGAACATGTGATAATCCGAAGGCGCCAAGTCTGGTGAGTAAGCCGCATGAGCAAGAGCTTCCCAGTTGTACGATGCAACCAATTCTTTGGTGGCTCTAGTGCGGTGTGGTGGTGCGTTGTCATCGAGGAAAATCACTTTGTGTTGCCTGGCTTCATATTCTGGGCGTTTTTGGCGTATAGCACGGTTCAAAGCGGCCAATTGTTGTTGGTAACGTTCACCGTTAACCGTTTCACCAGGTTTTAGAAGGTATTTTCCTTCAAATGATTGAACCGACATAGCAAATTATGTAATATTTTTGTGTGAGGATCTGACTTTGATAACGAAACATTTGTTCTCATTAGTGGCAGCCGTTCTTAGTTGGCTAGTGCATTGGGCCGCGAGTCAAATGCGACGCTCGAACCGAAGGTTCAATACCCCGTTTCGCTAACACCGAAAAAAGAAAAAAACAACAATTTTTCTTTCGGCGGTTGTCCTCTCAGCAGGAAATGGCAAACCTCTGAGAGTAAAATTGCCTATGAAAAAGCTCCCAACTCGTCATTCGGAATCGGCATAAAACTGTAGGTCCCTTCCAACCTTGTAAAAAAATTAGCACGCACAACACGGTAGTCTCCTAATCAGGCTGTCGTACCAGTCAAGAAGAAGAAGAAGTGGCACCTTTGAATATTGATACAAATAATTGCTCATTGAAAAGGAATTGTTTTTTGTTTTGTTTTAAAAAATAAATTTTCAAAATATTTTTTTTTATGAATTTTCTTTTATGTCTGCATTTATAAAAATTATAAAATCTAACCTTATAGTTTCAATTGTGATTTTCAATTTTTTGTATTATTGTCCCAGTGTGCAACGCACTCACAATACGCCATGCACTGCCATCGCACTCGGCTGGCGATATGCAAAAATCGGACATCAAGTAATGCACGCAGATAGAAATGCTGTTCGTCCGGCAAACATTTAAATTAACCAGTGAACTGCAGCCGCTAATAAAATGGGAAATTATGCAAATGCTGCACAACTGTTTGAATGCAGTCGCACTGCACTAACTGATTAGTTGACTAATTGTTGATACGATTGGATGGTGTACACATTTCAATTGTTGCTCCACTTTTGCCAATTGTCAGGCATGCAAAATGTTTTCTAATAAAGCAAACATATTTTTGACTTTTGGCATGCAAAGCACAAATGTCAACGAAGCTTAAATGTGTGTACAATAAATAATGTTTACATTATGTATTCTAAAGCTTTGAATATCCTAACTAACACAACTGAAATCACTTTGAAAACTTGACCTTTTTAAGTCTTTTGGCCAATCAGTTCGTAATAAATTCATATCGATGTGATGTCAAAGCTTATTGTTTACCTTCTGGTATTTTTTTTTAATTAGGAAAACGAATGGATTTGCAAGGCATAAGAATTCAGTTCCGTAGTTGTTGTGACCTAAAAACCTATACAGATCCTCATAGATCTGAACGATAACCTCTACAGATAAGCAGGCAACTTTGAGTTTATGAGATCGGTAACCATTTTTGTCATGCAGGTATAAAAGTTTGTGTGAACCTACTTTGGTTACTTAGAAACGCTAAGCAAGTTGGATACCACATTCAATCAGTTTTTTATTTTCATTCTCTGTCCATTCTATTCTATTCGATTCTATTCTATTCTATTCTATTCTATTCTATTCTATTCTATTCTATTCTATTCTATTCTATTCTATTCTATTCTCTTCTATTCTATTCTATTCTATTCTATTCTATTCTCTGTATTCTGTCTAAAAGCGTTGGCAAAATTCAAAAATATTTTCTTAGTTTTACTCATTTCTCGTTCATAAACTTTTTTGATCCCATGTCTCCAAGTATTTCATGAATTATATTTAATCCATTCTATTTCTGTAAACCATTTCATTTCATAAAAAAAAGAGAACTTCTTGTTCACGATCAGACAAAGAACCATAAAAACATTTTTAAATGGCCATTGTAGCTTGGGTTCCTACTGAAGAAATATCAGGTCTTAGAAACAAAAAAAACATTTTGCAATAACGAAGGAAAACCCCACTACGGATTATTTGAATACAAATAGCGAAACTCTCATGCATAGGAGATATGTAAGGGCTCCTTCACTGAGCCATAAAAACATTCTTTATTGTAAAAGTATTCTTAAATTTTCACTGACGAAATATAAAATCGTAGGTCTAGAAGGGGGACACCTGAAGATTTGCCATAAGGAAAACTCTTCTTGCATTTATTACACTGTGCGACAGTACTTTTGATCCATCCAAAAGATGATATAGCCGCGATATTAGAGGTCATCTTTAGTAACCTGGCATACTCAGTATTTCATTTTCTGATCCTTGGTCCTTTTAGAAGGACATCAAAGTTTTAAGGACATACACATTTCAAAAATGAAGATATTGGTATGAAATTAAAGAGGAAACTAGTCGCTTTTGACTTAATTATCTATTTGAAATTTTCAGGACCAAAATATTTCATTTAGTAATATATAGAGAAATATCTCAAAACTTTATTTTTCTATCTAATTTTAAAGACAAAAAATTTTATTTATTTTTTTTTTTTAACAATAAATTATTATACAAATATTACAATAGCAGATCTAGCGACTTTCGCTATCGGCTGACCCAAAAAAAAATTAATGCCTATTTCATACTAATTTCTTGCTTATGAATGGAAACTTATTTTGTTTACTCAAATTGCTGAGCTCTTCATTTATTGGACAAAGGCAAAAGTCACTTCAGTGAGCTCACTTTAAAATAGAAAAATATCCAAGCATGTTGAAATTTCTTTATTATGACTGACCGAAATTATCTCTGCGGCTTCGTTTAAAGAATTTGATCCAAGAGATTCAGAATGCTTAAACAAAAAGATAAAAGTCCAAGAGATTTAGAACAAGGAGAAACAGGTGAAACAAAACAGCCCACATAAGTCGCTTTGAACACCGCCCGTTATCACTTCCTACTCGAACCTATGTACAAATGATGTGTTCACAATCTGTCAAATCCACGTAGCCCACGGCAACCACTTTAGCTTACATTCTTTAAAGAATTTCTTATCAAACATCACTTCAAACATTCCATTATGCATTCATTCATTTTACATATAAAAAAAAACATTTTCTGGCAAAGTTTACGCTTCTGTGTGGGCGTTGGCAAAAACTTCATTTGCCAACAACAAATTTCAAAAGCAGAGCAAACAAAGATATAAAACAACAACAACTATAAATGTATTATTATTCCAAGCAAATAACGAATTTCTTCAGCTAAGCAAAACAAAAAAAATATATCTAACACAAAACACCTCAAATTACAGCAACAGCAATTGCCCCCAACAACAACAACAAACTAGCATCAGCAAGTACCGAAAGCCAAAGCGGAAATGTAAACGCTTTCAGAATGTTGGGGTAGCATACTTAGTGGTAGTTGGAAACAGAAGAGAGGTCGGTGCGGCTTGAGGGCGCCGAGAAGACAAGAAAAGCGTTGGCGCCGTGAGTCGCAAGCCGGCCAAAGTTTTTAGAGCAAAATCGGGTATTCCGAGCGGAAAAGGTTAAATCACCCCGAAAAACACTGCAAAATTCATGTGCGCGTACGTGTCTAGAATTACATTGCAATCGCACGCGCACACAAACAAACGCGTAGAGTGGCACACATTGGTGGCATTCACCAAATTTGCCCCAAAAAAACCACAAAATCAAATTGATGACAGATTTGCTCCTTTGCAGTGCTGAAAAATTTTAGTGGAATTTGAGTTTGAGTTGGCTGCTGCGAGCCCTAAATGCAACTCTGTGGCCATTGTCGTTGACTCATCGTTGACCGCGTCAGAATTCGATTCTCAAAAAAGGGGAAAAACAAGTGTCAATTATTTTACCTTTCACCAAGTTTGAAGTCAAAAGTTCTATTAATTCATGTTTTTCACAGTTTCTTTATACATTCTTCATTTCTTTAACCTGTGGTTGACCCCTTCCGATTTTGATTTTAGAAAAAAGTAAAAAGAAGAATAAACAAAAACTAAAAAAAACACAAACTTACTTTCACTAAGTTTAAAGTCAAAAAGCCCATAACAAAATTTTAACCCATAGTTGACCCAGTAAGAATTTTATTTTCGAAAAAATTAAAAACACATTCGAATTATTTCTCTCCAAGAGTACTTTCACTAAGTTTGAATTCAAAAGGCCCATAAAATCTTGTTTTTCCATAGAAAATGTTAACTCATAATTGACCCAGATACGATTTGATTTTCAAAACAATGAAAAACACGTATCAAATTATTTTACATCTAAAGTCAAAAGGCGAAAACAATCATTTTTTCATAAAACTTTTAACCTTTGGTTTACCCCTTTAAGTTTCGATTTACAAAAAAATGAAGAACACGTGTCAAATTTTTGTTGATTTCAAGTGTTTTCACCAAGTTTGTAGTCAACAGGCCCACTAAATCATGTTTTTCACAATTTCTTCATACAAACTCCTAACCCGTCATTGACCCAGTTAGATTTTTACTTTCGAAAATATGAAAAACATGTGTTCAATTATTTCACATTTGAAGTACTTTCATCAAGTTTGAAGTCAAAAGGCGAAAAAAATCATTTTTTTCATATAAATTTGTAACCCTTGAGTCCTTCTTTAAGTTTTGATTTTTAAAAGTTTTGATAAATTTTGATTCAAGTCTTTTTACCAACTTGTAAGTTACTAGGTCCATCGTCTTCCCGTATGCGCACCTTAACCCATTGCTGACCCCTTAAATTTTTGATTTTCGAAAAGATAAAAGATACGTGTCAAATTATTTTCGATTTGAAGCCTATTCACCAAATATGAAATCAATAGATCCATTAAATCAACTTTCTTCATATAAACCTTAACCCGTGTGTTGCCCTTTTAGACCCGGAATTTTAAAAAATTCCGTTTTAGCCCCGTTTTAGGTTCATTTTACAAGATGTATCTACAGTTTAAATTTCATATTTGTAGCTTCAGCGGTTGGGTTTGGCTGGATGATGTCAGTCAGTCAGGACAAATAATAGAATATTATTTTATTTTTTCTTTATTTTATTTTATTTAAATTTATTTTAATTTATTTTATTTTATTTAGTTTTTCTTTATTTTATTTTATTGTATTTTGTTTTATTTTATTTTAATTTATTTTATTTTATTTTATTATATGTGTGATTTTATTTTTTTTATTTTATTTTATTTTTATTTTATTTTATTTTATTTTATTTTATTTTATTTTATTTTATTTTATTTTATTTTATTTTATTTTATTTTACTTTATTTATTTTATTTTATTTTCATTTATTTTATTTCAATATTCTAGCACCCTTTATTCAAGGCTTTCTTAATTTGAATTTGCTATTTTATTTTATACTTAAATTAAAAATACTTTATATATCGTGAATACCGCCATTGTCAAGCAAGGAGCGCACGGGTACAACAAGTGTGGCAAGTGCTGCTGCACCCGAACGCTACCCGCCCGACTGTGTTCGCAAATCACTGTACATTGTTCTGGTCGTGTTATTATTATTGTTATTGTTGTTGTTTTTGTTGTTATTGCATGCACATTATTATCCTCATAGTTAATGCCCTGTTTGCGTTCGTTGCGATTGTTGTTGTTGCTCGAGTATTCCATTCGGTTCTATTCTATAGTATTTTTTTTTTGTTTTGCTTGTGTTGTTGTTATTATTATTGTAGATATTACTTTGAAGTGTTGCTACGCTGTGTGTGCTTAACGCGCGGAAATTTGTTAAACAACAACAACAACAATACGTGCAATAACTATTTTTACCTCTGAGCTCAGCCGTCTGTCGGCCACTTCGCATGAAAATTGCGTACCAGATGTGGGCGTAAAATCATACAAAATACGCGCACCAACACACCTTGAGCACTGCAAATATTGAACGAAGCTGCCGTACGGATTCTTCTTGTGCGAAATGCCACTAACATAAATATGTAAACTCGACACTCACGTCCGCCTTCCCCCCGCCCCCTTCGCCTTCCAACTTATTTCCGTAGTGAAAAATCCAAAAATGTTCGCAATTTCACATTTTTCTCTTCATACATGGCGCAGTTTCGGCTTTATCGTTGCTGTTGTCTTGGCACTTTTTTTCTACTCGTTTCCTCCGACAGTGGACACGTAATTCCACATTGTGGTAGATTGTGTGCTTCTAAGGCGCATACAACAACATGTCCGCACACCCACACACACACGCACACCTTGAGCACGTTTTTTGGTCTAAAACAATTTTTGTGCTATAAGCTCGCGTGTTCGCCCGTCCGTCCTTTCTGTCCGTCCGTACACGTTCACGTGCACGCTCCGCACTTTGGCAAATATTGCAGCGAAACCATTGAACACGTACCGCGCTGCAAATGCATTTTTATTACGTTTGCATTTCTTATTTGCAGCGCCTTCCGCCTATTTCGCTGCGCTGCGCAACACACTTCAAACATTTGCCGGTTCGCTGGTTGGCGGTTCTTCCACTTGTCTACGCTGAAGCATCACTTGAACCAGTCGGAGCAGAAATCTTCTTGTATCTTGTACAAATTTAATTGCCATCGGTTATCCCGAGCCAATTAGTGAAAATTGATTTCGCCGCGGCAGGGCGCATCCGCCTCGCTGAATTCAGTTCATTTAAAATTTATTTGACGAATTGCGGCGCGCTCTAATATTTTGTCTGCCCGTACGAAGGTTAGGCAGTGAGCCGGGTCGAGTGGGCGTGGATAGAGTCGGATTGGGTGTGGCGTGTTGAAAATAGATTTTCCACATTTTCCGTTCATTGTGCTTGACCCCGAACACATTCCATGATTGATAGAATTAAAGCCATTCATCATTCTGAAAATATGTAAATTACTTTATCAGAAATATATATACTAAATATATGTATTAATGTTGATTTACATATGCATATTAATTTTATTTTATTTTAGTATATTTGTTACATAATGCCATCACAGGTCTGTTGAAATGTACCAAAAATAACAACAATAAAACTTGCACTTTTAGGACGAAAGTAATACAAAAATTACTAATTTAGATTTTGAAGCTCTTACTTTCAATCAAATTTTTTACATTCAGAAATCTGTACACTTAAAAATTAATTCTACTCTACTTTTTCCAGACAGGAGATATCCTTATGTACTTGATTGTGTCAAGTCTGAACGCATGTAAAGGCTGGGCAACAGTATTTGAATGCGAAGATAAACTCCATTTGAACCTGAGGGTTGGATAACTTAATGTGGGTATCTGAGGAGTAAAATAACCAGAGACACACTTTGGCCATGAAAAAGGTCCCAAGGAATCAGTAACAGTAATATTGAATTCAGTCTGCAATGAAGAATCAACAAAGAGACACTTAGACACTTAGATCGTTGTGATTTTAGATTTTAGGAGGTGAAAGTTCTTTATGAAAACTGGCTGAACTCTTATCGACTAAAAACCATTTCCTTCCTGCTCGGGTATTTGTCAAACCAACCCACACTATGGATCATCCTCACAGTTGATCATTCCACAGTAGATCATCCTCAACCTTGACTTAACTTGAGAAGAATACCGTGAGGTGGTAGTCCGCAATGAAGAATAGACAAAGACACACTTAGATCGCTACAAAAGCCTGTTGTCATTTCAGCACAGGAGGTGAAAAATCTTAATGGAAATTGAACGCATTCTTATCGACCAAAAAACCATGTCTTTCCTGTTTTTCTACAGTGGATTCCTTTACGTTCCAGTGCCTCGTACTATTATTTGCTCCTATGTCTTCTAATGAAAGTCATTCTTGAGCTAATCAAACAGTTGGATGAACTTCAGCAATTTGCTTATGTTGATTGATTTGAAGTCATCCAAATCTCGGAAAACAGAAGTTTATGATTTTTGAGAGATATCTGATTTTGTTCGAGTGTTTTTCATCCTAATAAACTTCAGCAGTTCACTTATTAAGGATTTGTCAGAGATTTCAGATTTGTTTTTTATAAAATGGGCTGCCATATTTTGAAAGTATTTCAATGTTGAAACAAATCTCTAAAGGTCCGCAATGCCAAATAATAAATGTTTGACAATCTAACTAGCCGACCAAAAGGATATGGAACGAAAACTGGTCAAACAATTTAAATGTGAAATCGATCCGCAGTTATCTGCCTTTTCAAATATTTCTTTCGAAGGTTTAGCTATAGCTTTCCTCTATCATTAATTTTTAATGAGACTACTATGGTAATGTTAATGTTATATGCGTTAAGGGGGTCAATACGTGTAAATTTACAAAATTTTTCAACATTTTTTTTTGTGAAATAGACTCCAGGGGGTCTAAAGAATATTCCCCTCAAGTGGTTTTTAATTCTGATGACCCGTTCCCCTGCAGCAGCGCTTTATTGATGGTCAATTCGTTCCGCATGATATCGGTAACGCAAAGTTTAAACCGAATTATTTCGAAACACTGGTTTTTGATAATGGAAGTAGAATATCTCGGCAAGTTTTAGTCCCACTGATCTAAAATTTGGGCAGCCACTTTTTGAAACATAGAACTTCTAAACTAAACATTAATTTCGACCTTTAAAGGGTCAGGGCCATTGGCGTGGCCAGATCGTTTTGTCTTTTAAAGTTCTGGACACCTACGAAGAGAATGCAAAATCATTGCAACTCGTCTTCATTGCCAAACTTCTAAAAAGGTTATTTCTCTGGTGACCCAAACCGAGTTGTTTGATGCTTTCTTCGACTTCAACAAGGCGACCGGTCACTGCATTTAATTTTCATTTCATCATTTAATTTCCATCTCAAAAACCTTCTTCTGAACATCAGTTCACGCTCAGATTGGCTCGACTTAACCCTTTGGTGCCTTGACGCGCGTATTTTCAATCTTTTTTATATCTCTGTTGAGTTCATAATTGAACACAAGACAAACCGGCCATTTTTTAAACATAGAAGTGTCTAAGTTTTTTAGAATATGCGATCTCCTGACCAGCTAAAAAGCCCAGTCTTCCAATATTCACGGTCAGCTTGACTCGGCTTAACTCTTTGGTGCCTTGACGCGCGTATTTTCAATCTTTTTTCAACATCTCTGTTGAGTTCATAATTGAATATAAAACAAATCGGCCATTTTTTGAACATGCAATCAAAATTAAAAAAAATATTTAAATTGAAAAGGTTATGGTTATTTATTTGACAAAACCATGATTTCTCTATGGAACAAATGTTCTATATATTCTGTGTCGAAATTCTAATGAATTATCTCTAATAAATAAAATTAAAATCAAACTTGTTTGGTTCAAAAACATTCAGATTTAAAATTCTTTATCGCATTACATATGAAAAAATCGTTCACAAACTTGCTCTATGCACTTTAAAGTTTTCAAATATGCGCTACACATACTTCAAAACTATTTGTGCCGACAAGAGTTTAATAATCACCACCGATCCCCAAAGTAAATAAATAAATATTTTCCACGCAACATTCACAACATTAACGACATAACGATTATAAATCATGATTAAAACGCGGATGTCAACTTGCTTTGGCAACTTTTCGTACGTTCGTTCAAGTATCGAAGCGTTTCGATGTTTGAACAAATCTCTGGGGATCATCAACGCCAAAATAATAAATTTTACTCGGTACACACAGGTTTGGCAGGTCAACTGGTCGTTCGGCCATAAAAGGAGATGGAAAGGAATTTCGGCCACCAAACGGCGCTTCTCAGCGTTTCAACTTTATTGAGCATTCCTTTTGCAAAAACAACACGAAAATGTACGAAAATATTTTATACAAAAACCGGCATTAAGTCAAAACAAAAAAAGCAAAGAATAAACGTAAACAAAAAAAATGAGAAAAACACTCGAAAAGCACAAAACAAGCTAAACCAACATAATTAACCGCCGCTTGTAATGTATGTAATTGCATGCAATGCACAACAAAAACAATCAACAGCAGCAATTCACTACCGTAATTTACAAGCAATCAAACCACATAAACAACACTACACAACAACAACAACAATTCATATATGTAGATGAATATTTATTCGTAAGCGATCAAGAGAATTCAAATTTGTGCTCATTGCCAAAAACAACAACAACAACAACAATTGTAATTTATATTTTCATAAATAATTCAGAAGCTGCATTGGCGCAGTGTCGCAGTCAAACATGTTTCACGCTTTTACCTGTTTGCAGATTTTACTAGATATTGCTTTCAATTTTTGTTTGAGGGGGGAGTGAGGAGGGAGCGGCGCACATTTACAAATGCCACACGCAATTTACTCGTTTACTCTGCACTTAAGTGCACAAACGTAAAATCAACGAAAAATTGCGAAAAATAATAATCATGCGCCAATTTATTAGTGCGCGCACAGTAAAAAACGCCACAGAGTCAGAGACGCAGACGCAGCCAGAGTCGCAGTGTGACGGCCCACGCAATGTGCCAACGGAGGCGACCAACGTGTGCATTAGATGCCGCAGCGGCGACACACGAATGAATCGCCAAGCCGACAGAAACAGACAGCCAGACAGACAGGCCGCAGACGGACACGAAGGCAGATTGGAAGCCGGCAGCCGGCAGTGGCGTATGCAACAATCGATTGGCAAATCTAATGAGGTGCGAAGAGGCGTACGCCAAGTGGGCTACGACATGCAGCCAGAGCTGGGTGCTGGAATGCCGCAACCACAGTGTCGCGCAGCGCAACTCAAGTCGAGCCTAGCCGCGTCAAGCCAAGGCAGAGCGCAGCTAGTTGGCCGCCGTCGCGTCGCCGCCAAGCAAGGTGCCACTTGGTGCCTTTTGGCAATTTCAGCAGCTGCGACATTGAAGCGGTGCGTTCAATTTGCAGCCAGTGGGGTCTGCCTTATATCATGTGGCATGCGTGTGTGTGTGTATGTTTGTGAAAAGTCACATTTTTTGCACTTTACGCTGTTGCTCAATGCTGTCGCGTCGCATTGCGCACTGCGCGTGCGGCGTAGGTATGCGCCACCAGAGTCCGTAGGTGTTGTCTTCAGATAAGCATTTCGCACACACACACATACAGCAGTTGACAAGTGACACCGGCTCCAGGTGGAACGGCGCTCGAATGAAGCTATTAAATTGGAAAATATACACCGTGCAGCGTGTAATTGGCGCCGCATGCGAAGCGCTCAACCGCTGTTTGCAACTATTCATTAAAAACGCCCAACCCCAACAAAGTGACGCGTTCTAACAACACACATACACACACACACCTCTTGGCCTCAGTCTTGCTCTGGTCAACTATTTATGGCAGTAAATTAATGCTTACTTTACGATCAATGAAAACATAGCACGTCATTCAATTAGTCCCTTCAACTGCCCCTTTCGCCCTCGATGCCATGTATTGAAAATCTCGAAATCGAATTTGCTTAAAAAATCAATACAGCTAATGGAACTGCTTCGATTTGCTGCTGCCGACTGCCACAAAGTGTGCATTTATCATTGTCGCCCAATGCTCAGTCGGCTGCTCATGTTGCTCGTTCGATCGATATTGATCGTCAGTTGTAAAAGCAGCTAACACGTAAATTGTAGAAACGGTAATTTGTGCAAATGGGCCTACAGACTTGTCTATAGTTGAAACTTTGAAGCTTAATTGCGGCATAAAATTTACAAACCGGCTTATCAGCTGAGCTGGTATGTTAATGTGTGAATGTTGGTTGTCTTTTACACTCGAACAAAAATGTATGTAATTTTTTAAAACATTAAGGTGGGGTGTGGCCAATGTTTGAATGATTCGTTGATGTCGGTCTGAATGAATCAAACAATTTAATAATCGGCAGAGATCAAAAGTTGTCAACTATGCGCATTCATTAAAAATGAAAACAAAAATCGGTTCCAGAAGAGTCTGAAAACTATCCAAAACCAGAATTATCTTCTAAATTTTTCGTTTTGATTTGTTTCCATCTGCTGAAGTGGGATTCGAAAAGTAAGGATTTTTTCATATTTTAAGATATTTTATATACGAAGTTGTTGAACTTGATTCGGTAGCAAATATCATCGGAAGTATTTCAGTACATTCAATATATTTATTATATTTCAGTATAGTTAGTATATTCAAGTAAATATATCCCGAAGTAATAGATCGATTAAGATTTTTAATTAGAAATTAAAAACAAAAAAATTGTAAATCGAAAATTTTAGATAGAAAACTTAGATCTCTAAAAAGATTAACAAAAATAGGAACCATTCTTGGATCCCCACAAAAAGCTCGTTTATCTAACTTGATCTAACTTGGCCGGCCTCGATAGTTCAGCGGGTAGCGCGCTGGCTTCTCATACCAAAGGCTCCAGGTTCGATCCCTGGCTCGGGCTGGTGAAAAACTCGTCTACTTCTATCGCTATCCACATGAAGGGAATGAGAATTACAAGAATCGCACAAGTGCGCTCTTGGCAAGCAATGGCAAAACCTACAAGTGTGAACGAAAAAACTGTCAATCGCCGGTCGGATTCGGCGTTAAACTGTAGGTCCCTCCCTCCCTTTCCCCATCCGCTTGAAATGTGTGCTGTCATATATGTTGGCAAAAACAGTGTTGCATACACAGTTCAAAAAAACGGGTGAAATATGTGGTATCACAATGGGCCTTTCAGGCCTCCGAGTGTGTCTCTTATAGAGGCAGCCTCCGCAACCTAACCTAACTTGCTACATTTTCGAATGACATTCGCAAAAGCTTCAAAGATATTCAGTTATTAAGTCGTTTACTATAAAATAGCAAACGACTTGTGGTCTGAGGAACAGACCTGCAACATCTCCCGACATACCTGGCCAACATTCAACCTGGCCAACGGACAAATCAGCTGCTCAACCTTAACGTCACTCAATAAGCATAACAGTGTCGGTGCTTACGGGACACTGTGTCATGGGTAATCACGCTGAAAGGCTGAGTGTGCAATCCAACGACTTTAAATTCCTCGGCTCAGCTTTTTTCAATAGCCTAATTGGACTATATCCTCTGCACATCAGAAACATAGCCAGATTCATCACGGAATCTTCATGGTTCCAGGCGCGATAAGGGGGAGTAGTGCCAGCCACTGCGGTATCACAATGAGCCAATAGTTGTGCTTAAGTGAGCTTTTCACATTGAAGGCTGCCACCCCAACCTAACCTAACCTAAGCTTCAAAAACGAGTGGGAGACAAAAAGATCGATCACCTATCTGAATAGCAATTTCTATAGCGTCCTGGAGAACTGAGCAGACCCGTATATTTGTCAAGCATACTTCATGGCGTTTGTTTTTTATTAGACGAGTCAGAACACAGAGGATATCCGTGTTAACATAGTGTTACTTCTGGAAGAATACAGTTGAAGCTTTTTTGAAAGCTTCGATTGGTTCGTGTGGCGGGGGAAAGAAACTAGTCCTTTCATCATTTGGCAACTCTATAGATCATACAGATCTGAGAGCTTCTTTTGTGGACAGCCATCTAAATTTAGACCTAAGATTTAGTACTTCTACTTGTGGCATTGGCTTTTGCGGCAATGATCATCAGACCACTCGCTGAACCTACTCTATGTCTATTCTTTCTCAGTCCTTTCTCAAATTCGTATTTGAAATGTATGTAAAAATTATTTTTGATTTGATGTACTTGAGCCCAGTTGGAAAACAATTGAACAATTTTCTTGACACACCGTCACAGGTTGGTTAAGGAAACTGAAAAATACATCTATTATTCTAGGTTAGGTTAGGTTAGGTTAGGTAGGGAAGGGTGTGTGCGGCAGGACCGCACTTCCACTCGGAGGCCAAAATGGCCCATTTTGAATCCCTTTTAATGGTGTTCTGGAGCCAACCAATAGTCTCAGACAAGGGGAAACCAGTTCGACCTCTTAATGAAGGAGAGCAGACTCGAGATTGTGACTTTCGCGCGCGCAAGCCAGGGCTGTCAGGAACCTTGACCCCAAGGTGCGGAGTCGGCGTTCCTGCAGAGCGGGCAGTGGCACAGGAAGTGTTGTATCTATTATTCTAAATACATACTATTTTTGATTTGATCTATTTGCATCAAATTTTGAGTCAATTTTTTTGTTAAATCATATTTGCACTTAAAAATTTTAACCCATTTTTGACCTCGTCAGATTATTTATTAAAAAAATATAAATGCGTATGGAATTATTTTGGATTTGGTGTATTTGCGCCGAGTTTAAAGTCAATTGAAATATTACCTCATGTTTCTTCATACAAATCGTAAGCCCTGTTTCGACACCGTCAATGATTGATTTCCAAAAACGATCAACAATCAATCAATCAATCAAATCATGTTTCCCTACACACACGGTTAAGCCATTTTGATTGAGGTTGAATTTTGGCAAATATTTTCCATCCATATCCACTATGCGATGTAAGTTTTCTAAATTGAAACGTTTTCTTGATTTTGTCAGTCGGGTCAATTAATCATAACTTATTTTTATAGAGCTGAGAAACGCCAATTTGTCAAAAATTATCTGTTTGTTTACACTTTATAATTCTATCTACTAAACGAAATTGACATACCTACCTTCACTTATAGTACAGAACTGGCTAATCAAATCTACTTACAGCAAAGCCATAGCAAAGATAGTACAACACTGAGAGTACTTAGTACAGATAGAAGTATTCTATAGGCTTTGGTCATAGATATATTGATAGATTTAATAAGAATTAGTTGCACGGAGACCAGACAAAGTCTGTTGTTCCCCCAACAAGTTTTTAGAGAACATCCCCTACATCCAACGAGCTAATGAAGCTTAGTAACTCACGGGAGTGTGGGCTTTGGTCATAGACTACTTACTTCTCTTATGTGCTTAGTGTTTCCAGATTTTTGCATATAAAATTTGTTCTTGTACCAAGCACTGAGCGTCAATTTGACGCGCTTGTCATCTACTAAACTTAGGAAGGAACTATACAATACGGAAATTTTGGTGCTAACTTTCTGCTAAGTTGTTAGTAATTTTGCCGGAAAGTTCCAAATTTAACATGTCAATTTTGGAATCCCGGAACTGTTAGGAACTTCACCACATGTACTCCAGATTTTTCGATATTAAATTTTTTCTTGTACCAATCATCTAATCACCTCATCTACTTAACTTAAGAAGAAACTGCACAACATGAATATTTCGGGGCTAATTTTCTGCTTAGCTGTTTATTTTATTTATTAAATTTTTGTGTCCGGGAACTGTTAGGAACTCCATTATATGTACTCCAGATTTTTGGATATTTAATTTTTTCTTGTACCAATCACCTAATCACTTGATCTATTAAACTTAAGAACAAACTACACAACACGAAAATTTCGGTGTTAACTTTCTGCCAAATTGTTAGTAATGCTTTCAATACTAATACTTCCCCGGGATTTTCCAAATATCAAATGTCAATTCTGGTATCTCGGAACTTTTAGGAACTCCACTTAATGTACTGTTTCTAACTGAAATTTATAGGTACTCGTTAATTTGGTCTACTTGCACTAGAACTCAAACTTAGAACTGATGACAAGAATTCAAGACTTTTTGTCATCAATTTCTTCTCCTTTCTTCCTCAGAAGTGTAAGGAAAAGAAAAATTTCTTGCAATAGGCATTTTGATGAATATTTTTCAATTCTTTATATATCTATAAATAACTAAAAATACAATTTATTTGTCCATGAAATAGATAAATTTTCTCAAAGCACCGTATTTCATTTTGGCAGCTACAAAAATCTTGTTTCAAACTATTTTTAATTTGTGTTGAATATTTTGTATTTTATCATTTTTATTGCTGTGTGTTTAATTATGTGAGATAAATGAGATACGCGAAGCCCAGACACGAAATTCGCTCGCTAATTCAATAAATTAATCGGACAGATGCAAATAAACAGTCGAAGAGATTTTCCTTTTGGAACGATAACTCGAGGCATAAAAACAGAGCTCCAACCTTAACCGATCGATCAGTTCATCCATAATGAATATGTATGTCGCTTGTGCTGAAACCTTCTGCCAATTTCGACTTATTTCGATTTATTATACATAACTTCAATGCACGTTCGACACGCATTTACGCAACACCATGAAATATGCAGTGCCAAAGTTGTCGCAAGTCGAAGTGACATCAAAAGTAAATAAAAAATTTAATACAAAAATTGTCGCGCTAGTCTGCGGCGACTGTCGTATACGCGAGTTGTGCGGATTGCACGACACGAAAATTCATTTTGGCCACAAATTAAGTGAAAATCTTGGAAGGCCGGCAACAAGTCCGCAGCCAGCCACCAGACAGAGCCGCCAACCAACGCGACGACAAGTCGCTGATAAATTGTTTAAATCGAGTGTTGCGGCACTTGTGTGTGTGTGTGTCTGTGTGTTTGAGTGTATTTAAAATTTTAGCGCTTTTCCACAAAATATCTGCGCGCACTTTTTGCATTCTTGCATTTTTACGACATTTTAATTTACGCGACATTTAATTCAAATTGCCCGTCGCCAAACGTTGCTGCCAACAGATGAATGCCGATAAAATTTGCATCGAAGCGACAGAGCGCGTGTCATGCAGTGAAAATCGTTGACCAGTGGTGAGGTGTTGCGGCGACACAATAATTTGACACATTTGTCAAACAATTTGCAAATCGCGCTGCCAATTCGCGATTTCAACGTCTCTAACCACTTGTGAACCAGCTTTGATAGAGTCTGGTGCACAATTATTTTCAATGAAATCTTTTACATTAATATGGCATTCTATGGTTTAACACTTTACTGAAGTTTGAATTATTTAAATACTCATAAAACTGGTAAAAAATATCACATTGATTGTTGATTGATTGAGAAAATTTAAGTCAACTTGTGGGTAGAGGTGAATTATCGATAGTTAGGTAATCTTTCTCAAGGTCAAAGGAGGCAAATGTTTTGGAATTTTTTTTTAATTCCAAAAAGAGAAACAGATTTGCCTGTCAATTGAATGTTATGATCGATTTGCCAACAGAAGGGATCCTGTTTGATCCTGGAAAATTGACAAAGCTACTTTGTTTTGTCTGTCAATCGAGTGAATAACTTTTGAAAAAACTACTTGAAACTCGGGAACAGCTGTTTGGAACATAACCTTGATCTGACTAGGTGGGTTTCCATGTTTCAGTATTCCAGCAATCAGCAATTAAAATGCAACTGGAAATGGATTTCTTTTGCCTTACTTTTGTTAACCCTTTCGCTACAGGTTTTACTGGGGAAAGTTAAAATTTTAACTTTTACGTCTTAGGCTTCTATGTGGTTGTACTAGCAACATTCCATAAATTTTTTTTATTTTTATACTCGAACCCTGTATTTTAGAGTGTTTTTCTATGAAAGAAACCACATCGTTGTAGCTGTAATAATTACTTAAACATAAAAATTTTTACGGATAACGAAAATTTTAATATTTCTTCATTTATTTCAAGCAAAATAAGAAGTAAAGAAGTAACTAAATTCAAAGAAAACGTCAAATTAAACAATTATTTAAAGTTTTCTGCTTCTTCTTCTTTGGCTATGTCAAGATATACCATTAAAAAAACGTGCATACTTCTCTTCTTTAAACTTAAATATTCAGTTTATTAATTTCGTATTTTTCCTAAAACTTCAAACTATTCTAAGGACCAAGAAAAAATGTATTCTTGAAACCACAGAGCGTCCAGACGTCCACAAAGTAGCATGTTGCCATATGGAAACAAAATAGCGAAAGGGTTAAGTGATGAAAACTGGCTTTTTTAATGAAAACCTGGATCTGCTTATTAGGTATTTAAATACTCGTTACAGATCTGACACATGTGAAAATCACAAACTTGAAGTTCCACACAGCAACTTTTATAACCTTAAAAAAAGTTTTAAGAAAATAATGCAGCAAAATCTATGGTTAGACATTAATAAAAAAAATTTTTTTTTAATTTTCTAAAATTTATGTGAAAAAATGTAAAATTAAAGTCAGAAGAAATTATTTTTAATAAATTATTAAAAAAAACAGCAATTTCTATTAACTCAAAAATAATATAATCTCAAAAAATCAGAGCAATGATACTTTTAAGTCCCATCAATTGACAAAGGGTTAAAAAAATCGTTATGAAACGCAGAAAATGTGGCAATTTGAATGCACCGCATCGGCAATTAAAGCCGCAACGCCTCTACAGCCACGTTGACAGACAATCATTCAAGCCACCGAGTATGGACTGATGTGGCAGCAGCCCTAACCCACTACAGTCTACGTTGTCGCAAGGCAGACAATGCGTCAGACGCGCAAAAATTTTGCGCATTTTTCAGATTTTCACTTTTTTAACACCTGGTGACACCGCAACAAATTACGCCATTAGCTCGCTGGTTGCAACAAGATGCTTAGCAACAGATACAACAACAACAAAAACAATGCCAGCCACGTCCCCTCGCCAACGAATTAATTTGAAACTCCTTTCTCGCTGCTTTATGAGTGGCAACATATGCACCGCATACCAACGGCCAACACAACAACAACAACAATTCTGTCAGCAACAGCAACGACAACGGCGACACCATTTATTGCAGTTGTCACCGCAAACATAAATCGCGGTGCGTCCACACAGCAGCGCGTCGTCGTGGGTAGCGACATCAGCGCCCCGTTGTTATTTTTGCTGTTCGCCACGCTGCTGTTGGTATTGAAAATCGCTCTGAAAATCTGTTGTTGTTATTGTTGTTGATGTTGTTATTATAGTTGGTGTTGGCAGCACTCTCGCCTCGGGAGCATAAATGACACAACAACACGCTGCACCCAACGCACACACACCTTCAACGCCAGCCGAGTGCATCAAAAACGTGTCAAATGTGAAAATGATCACACTCACACACACACACACACACCCACTCACAAATTGACGATCGCATGCAGATGTCTGTAATTTGTATTGTAAATTTAATAATGTTAATTAGTAATGACAATACCGTGTCACAGCCGGGCAACAGCAACAGTCTCACATGACTGATTCAAGCGTGCCGACGGCAGCCAACACTTAATGGCCACCGAAGTGTTCGAGGCACTTTATTAAATCGATTTCTGTGTAATTGATACATACATAATTGAGAGTTTAGCTATTTGTGGTAATGCTGTGCTAAATGGTTCTCACATTTTATGTTGTTCCGTGTTCATCTGCGATGCCACTAATTGAGCTCAATAATTTATTAATTATATGAGACTTTGTTGGATAAAATTGCCTCCAACAAATTACATTATAATATGTATGTATTTTTGTTGTTTTATTTATAACAAAAAAAATAACAACGAATATATAGAAAAAATTCAAACATTTCATTTGCTGTTTACATATGTATAACAAAACAAAACTAAAAATAAATATATGAAATACAAACATTTCGTTCACAAAAAATTTATTTTTAAAACACCATAATGATATATTAACCCTTTCAACATGAGTGGAACATGTGTTTTCAATATGAATTTTTTTCAGCTGCCTTCACACGCATGTGTCAGAAAAACTAATAAATAATTCATATAGGTCACATAAATAAAATTTATTAAAAAAAATTTGAATGAAGAGACGTAAGAACTTGTATTTTATAAGCAAGAGATCAACATTCTGTGGGCGATACCTTTCCCATTATTATTCTATCAAAGCTCCAATAAGTTCACGTGAAGGGCAAATCAAATTTACTACATGACACACTATCTGACATCATAATGGATCTTATAATCCTCAGTATGAAACCCTTCGTGAACGCTAAACAAAAATTCTGGCATAATTGGTTCAGATCTGTAGTGATTCAATCATCAATCAATAACACTGCACTACAGCATGTCTGTTGTATGGAGTTTTTTACATGAATCTGAATCGTTTTTCCACGCTGTTTTCAAAACCATACTCCGTTTTTATGTAACAGCTATAGTTTTCGAAAAAAATGGGCGTGTCACTTTTTCGAATTTTCCTCGGTTTTTTCTCGTTTTCGACTGTAATTTCTGAACCAATAATCCTATCGACATGATTTTTATATCGTTGCACTTACAACATTTCCATCTTTTCCATCTTTTCTAACATTAATCAATTTTATGCGTTCTAAATTGGCGTTGTAATAAGGTTTCAAAGTAGGGAAAATATTGAATTTCAAGGCTTTTTTCTGATGGCGAAAATTGTGCGGATGTTTCATAAATCAAGTTGCAAAGTATGTATATGAATATCTTAAGAAGAAACATCAAGCAATACAACACACGGAATACACATTCGCATCGAAATAATACCAAAAATGTACTATATCGATTTTCATCTCTTCTCATACTTTTTCCTTAAAAAATTAGGAGCCTCAAAATATGCTCTTTTATATGTTCTATTCATAGTCTGGAATACAAGCAAAAAACAAAAAAATTTTGAATTGCCCGAAACAAAAACAATTAAAAACTTTGCATATTTTGAGGCTCCTAATTGTTTAAGGAAACAGTATGAAAAGTCGCTAATGTACATTTTTGCTGTTATTTCGATGCGAATGTGTATTCCGCCAAATAATTTAGCTGTGTTGTATTGCTTGATGTGTCGACTTTCATTATACATCTAACTCGTTAATTGTTTTACAAAAACTTTGTATGTTTTTGACCATCAAAGAAAACGCTTTAAAATTCCATATTTTCCGACTTTGAGATCCAATTACCACAGCATTGTAAAACTTAAAAAAATAAGTTACATCGGAAAAGAAGCCGTGTGGTGTTGTCAATGCGATAAGGTGATGTCATGTCAATAGGTTTTTTGGTTTAGAAATTACGATAAAAAATATGGACAAAGTAGAGGAAAAACTGAAAAAATGACACGGTACCTATATCTCACAAACTAGAGCTGCTAGAAAAAATCTGAGTATAGATTCGAAATCAGCGCACCCAAATTAGTAAGAAACAGTAGAAAAACATGCAACAGAAAAAAAGTGTTTTTTTGTTGCGCTGTGTAATCTATTAATTCACCAAAGCACTGTTCACTCAAAATTGTTACACACTCCAGCAATCCCTTCAGAGTCATTTTTGGAATGTATTAAAAAACGTAAGTTCGTATCAGTAGGCAAAGAATGTACCGTTATCAGGTTAAAATTTTGTACATCTAACTTTTATTAGTGAGTTTTATTCACGATGGGAGTTTGCTGCTCGGAAATTACTTATGAATAAATTTGTAGAAAATCCGACATGGTCAGGATCAAAAATTGCTAAAGTATTAAATTTGTCCAAAACTACTGTTTGCAGAGTAATAAACCGATTCAAGGATACCTTGAGCCTTGAAAGTAAGAAAAAAAATTATATAAAATACAAACAAAAAAACTCACAACTAAAAAGAAGTGTTCTAGCCTCAATTAAGAAGAATCCCGGCTTTTCTGACAATGATTGCGCTAAAAAATTTGGAACTAGCTTATCGACAGCTAGGCGAATACGCGTTAAAGCAGGACTGAAATCCTATCGAGCTATTAAATTCCCAAATCGATCAGATAAACAAAATGTTATGGCAAAAAGACGCGTTCGTAAACTTTATAACAACATTTTGACCAAATTTAATGGGTGCGTTATAATGGATGATGAAACCTATGTTAAGGGGGTAGTCAGTTAGAATCGACCACATTTTTAAATAATTTTTTTTCATACAAATTTTTATTCCACATTAACAATGTTTTTATATGTTATTGCACATAGTTTTGAGTAGTGAAAAAATTTTTTTTATAAATTTTCGTTTATATCCGGGGAGAGATATGGGCCACCGGAAGACCCCATTTTGAAACGCCATTTTTTTCAGTACTCAAAACTATGTACAATAACATATAAAAAAATTTTTAATGTGGAATAAAAATTTGTATGAAAAAAACATTATTTACAAATATGGTCGATTGTACCTGACTACCTCCTTAAACTTGACTTTAAACAACTCCCAGGACAAAAGTTTTATGTTTCAAAGAAACGTGGCGATGTTTCTTCAAAATATTAATACAGAAAAATTTATAAATTTGCCAAAAAAAAATTTATGATTTGGCAAACTATTTGCAGCTGTGGGCTGAAGAGTATGGCATATGTGGCTTTGAGCGCTATGACGTCCAAAGTATACAGGAAGAAATGCTTGTAGAAACTTTTACTGCCTTTTATTGATCATCATCGTTCTTCAGTAAAGATTTGGCCAGATTTGGCGAGCATTAATTATTCACAGGCAACAATGAATTGGTATCAAGCCAATAGTGTCGATGTAGTGCCGAAAGATCCAATCCAAAGCTAAATTTACACCCAATCGAAAAATATTGGGTTATTGTTAAAAACAAAATGCGCAGAAATTGTGGTGCTATCAAAACGCAGTATCAATGATTGTTAAGTGGAACAAGTTTGCTGCCCAGGTCACTAGATGGGATGTTCAACGAGTAATGGACAGCATCAAGAGAAATGCCCGCAAATTCATACATTCAAATTAAACATAAAATTGTTGTTTCCTTATTTGAATAAATGAATAAATACCCTTTTGTTTGAGCTATAGAATATTATCGTGTGCTTGTTTTTTCAAGAGATATAACCTCATTTGTGCGTACAAATTTTGAGTGAACAGTGCTTTAAAGCTTTTTTGCCTATGAGGTCATTTGTGACGATTGTCTTTGACGATTTGTCCAGTTTGAAAGTTCTTATATTGAACTTTTGTCCCAGGCGAAACTTTTCCAAACTTATCCACTTTCCTATCAATTCATAATTGAAATCTTTTCGGCCATTAAGACATATTCAGGCACTGAAATCACATTCAAAAATATTTAATTTAATTTCGCATTAAATTTAACATTTATTATGAACATTTTATAGTTTCATCAACTCAACACTCTTTTTAAGTCAATAAACATAATTTTTAACAACTTCCCCTCGTTTCGCTCGTATTATGTCTGCCGCATTCAACTCATTTTATGTTAGGTGCATTTCTCCCTCATGACGTCAGCGCAATTTGTCTGTTTAGTGCGCTGCGCAATGCGACGCTGTCATCACTTTCACTTGCAATTTAAACACGCGACACTAAGCACACTTCAACCCACACGTCGCGCGGTCGCCAATTTCCACTTGACTCGTCATATCCCCCTTCCCTCCGCATAATCCTTTCCGCTTGCAACAAACTGCAGTCATCATCGTTAACAATCGCCAACGACAACCTCGTTCATGGCAGCACCAGCAGCAACAACAACAAAAACAACAACGAAAGCAATAACCATTACAACAACAATTTACAATAAATCGCAAATTGCCGTGTTTACGCATTTTACATGATGTCTTGAGCAATTTTACGAGTAGCCCCGCCCACTCGTCGCATTCGTTGCATTCGTGCGCTGTGCTGTGCTGTGCTGACTGCCATGCCACCTCTGCAATTTGCCATGTCATAAAATGCAAATGCATTTGCACGCAGTTGTCCGCTCGCAACCCGCCCCCATGCCCAACGATCCCTTACACATGGACGCCCTACACACACACATACAAACACATATTCGCTGCAGCACGTTGCACATTGCACATAACACGTCCAGCACGCTGCACTGGATACGAATTTCTATCAGCACAAGTCAAGACGAGTTGTTGCTGTTGTGTCGCAACAACGACGTCGAATAGAGTCTTAAAAATTCTCGAAATGAAAATGTGCGTAAACGCATTCACGCACACGTTGCTTGCGCTATAAAAATTTAAATGAAAACGACTTTCGTGCGTCCTTTGCCCTATTTCCAGCGCATTTGCACGCTTCGTAGCCACAACCAAGCGGCAGTAAGTGAGCCGTTTTCACTTCGAGTGTGTACTAAGTATTTCGAAATTAGTTTCTAAATTTGAAAAGTCATCGTAGACAAAGTGGAAAGGTGTGAATGCCGCCAAGCAATGAGTGGAGTGCGCATAAACAGGGCAGAAGGAATTTTTGTGGCAATTACAAAGTGCACCAACGGAAAAGGAAATTCAAATTGGGCTATAACAATTGTGACAACTGTAAAAAGGCTGCTTCATAAAAACTGATAGCTCTGCGAAGGCTAATAAAATCCAAGTCGAATGCAAAAGTGTCGCATAATGTGGCAAATTTTAACCAGTGGTTTTTCCACTCAACAGCGAAAAATGCAGAAAAGGATTGTATTGCTTTTTTATTGGCATTTGAAAATGTATTTAAAGTTTGGTGCCATGAAACCGGTGTCGTTTTCGATATTCTGAACAAGAATTGAGGCGCTTGGAGTTGAGATAATGAGTTCGTTGTCATAGTTTTATTTTATTTTATTTGATTTTATTTTATTTTATTTTATTTTATTTTATTTTATTTTATTTATTTATTTATTTAGCCAATGAACATTCAGATCTTACTGTCTATAGTGTCAGTGATACTGTTTTCCGTATGGTGGTTCTTCAGTCTCTTCGTCCGTTTCCACTTCATTTTGCATTGTCCTTCCTTCACTCCACA
This sequence comes from Melieria omissa, assembly GCA_963971225.1. Taxonomy (NCBI): domain Eukaryota; kingdom Metazoa; phylum Arthropoda; class Insecta; order Diptera; family Ulidiidae; genus Melieria; species Melieria omissa. Next base: position 105,192,283 of record OZ020268.1, on the reverse strand, counting down.
TTTTTGTTTGACCTCCACACAAAACTCTAGAAAGACCTCTACGGCTTCATACCAGTTAAAAATAAATATTCGAACAAAAAATATATAAACGAAAGGTTAATTTTCCTCGATTGAAAGCATGACATAGATTTCAGAATAATTGGTAAGTACAATTTTCTTAAACGTGCAATCAAGTTATATCGAAATAATACTCAGTCAGTTTTCAGATTGTGAAAACTTTTTTTATTTAGCTCATAAAGGGTTGGGAAGATTCTTCTGTGCTATAATGCTTGATGGGATATTTCTGTGAGTTCATACCTCAGTAAAATTTTAATACCTATATCACTTATTCCTTAACCCATTGCTGCCCGGTACTAGTTCCGCTAATTCGATTTTGATAAAATTTCATACACGACCTGGAATTGACCCAAAATGATCAGAAACAACATTTCAGCTTTCCATCTCTGCACGTTGCTGAGATATTCATGGGGAATTTTGTTCCCATTAGGCAGCAATGGTAGCTTTTTTCCATACTTTTTAAAGTGATCAGCTAAACACGTGAACAAAAGATGTATTTTTTACAGGTGAGTTAGGAGGCAGATTTGGTGAAGTTCTAAGGCCGTTTCGCCACATTTTTCACCTCCGGAAAATACACAATTTTTGTAGTCTGGTAACTCTAGCTAAATGGCGGGATTTTAGGGTTACTCCATTAGACTATGGTAGTTCCATCTTTATCCTAACCAACCCTATCAATGATTTTGAGATATCTCTACCACAAACTTTTCTGTGATTTTTTTAAAAAGTCAGTTTTCAGGGGTAAAATTTTACTCATTAGGCAGCAGTGTGTTAATGTGGTTTTTGGTAGTCCAAAGAGTAGTTTCAGCAGTATTAAAGTTGAGATTGTAACTTACAATCCGAGTCTTTTTATCCTTTACATTTTATACCTAAGCAAGCTCAGTTACTCAGCAAATTTCGAACTAGAAAATTTAAATATTGGGTTGGGAAAAAAGTATTGAGCGTTAAGTGATAAGTGTGAACGGAACTTGACTTTAAAGTCTAATAACTTTGCAACGGTTAGGTTTTGTTTTGCTGGACAAGAAACAAATCAGCCGAATATTTGCAAAGTTTTATTGAGATTTGTGCGTGGAGTTAAAAGTTATTGTAAAAAAAAGATGAGTGAAATTTCGGCAAAAATACGTTACATTTTGCAATCTTACTACAACAAAGGGAAGAACGCGGCACAGGCGCGTGAAAAGATTTGTGCTGTTTATGATGAAGATACTCTATCTCAATCAACTGCCAGGAAATGGTTTGCTCGCTTTCGATCTGGAAATTTGAAAGTGAAGGATGCTCCTCGCTCTGGTCGACCCTTCACCGAAAAAGTCTACGAAATTATGGCTAAGGTTCAAGAAGAACGTCATGTAAGCAGTCATGACATCGCTAAGGAACTGAAGATCGACCACAAAACCGTTTTAAACCACTTGCATAAAGTTGGTTTCAAAAAGAGACTCGATGTTTGGGTGCCTCATGAATTAAGTGAAAAAAATGTAATGGACCGAGTTTCCATTTGCTATTCACTCTTGAAACGGAACGAAATCGAGCCATTTTTGAAACGTGTGGTAACAGGTAATGAAAAGTGGATCACATACGATAATGTGGTTCGAAAACGGTCTTGGTGCAAAAAGGATTAAGCTCCAAAAACGGTGTCAAAATCAGAATTGACGACAAGAAAGGTGATACTGTGCGTTTGGTGGGACTACAAGGGTGTAATGCACTACAAGCTGGAAAAAAATTGGTCTCAAATTTCCGGAATTTTTCAACAAGTTCAACAAGTTTTTTTCGGTTCTGGCCGAAAAATGGCAGAAAGTTGTCGAAAAGAATGGAGAATATTTGAAATAAAAAAGTGTTTTTAATTAAAAAAAATGATGTGAATTAATTAATAAAAAAAAAACGCTCAATACTTTTTCCCCAACCCAATACTTCTTCCCAAAGAACTCACAAGTTTCAACATCACTAGTATTTTTTTTTTGAGCAAATAAAACAAGATTTTGAACAAAAATGTTAACCTTGATATTGTGAACAACCTCAATATTGTGAAAAGGCCTTGCAATAATTTGTTTACTATATTCAGACACCACTGTACTTAGTGAAATTCGGCCTAATGGATGAAAATACTATCAGGTTGTGTTATGAAAAAAGTCTTCCCGAAGAACTCATAAGTTATACTCTTTCAAGATCACTAGATACGTCTTCCCAAAGAACTCACAAGTTATACTATTTCAAGATCACTACCTTTTTACTAATTTATTCACTAATTTTTTCTGATATTGCTGCATGATTTCCCCAAACCTGATCTTATACCAATCAGTCAATCGTTCGATTCAACTTTATTTCCTTCTTGCCACTCATTTATCTTTTCATTCAAACATCGAAATACTTTCAAATTGTGTTTTATAAATAATATTTTCAAAGAATTTGCTACTATTCATAAATTTATTTTTAACATTGCAACATATTTTCTCCGAAATTGACCTTAGACTATTCAACCACTGGTTCGCTCTAACCTTCTTCAATCAACACTCATTTTTTTAGCAGACTATCAGACAAAGTTTATAAATAAATACAACAACAACTAATCAAATACGGCGAATTTGATTGTTGAAATTGCAGCGAAAAGAATTGAAGTTCAAATAAACACACAAACATTCATACATACATATGTGAAATTTTGCTCATAAACAACAAAATGCTTTATACTTTCATAAATTTCCAAGAAAGTCGATTTGGTTCTTTGAATGATATTGAAGAGAAAAACAATTCATTTTGTTATTGTAATTCAATGTTTATACCAATTCGGTGTTCAAATGGCGATAAACATTATATTTAGAACTTGTCGATTGTTTATCAACGGCGCCCATCACAACAACACAACACAAGCGCACAGTGAGTGCAAAACAAAAACCCGACAGCGAAATGACTGAATCTGCAGATAGTCGCCGTGTGTCAGGCGATTTTCATTGACCAGATTCTGTCAGTTCAATGCACGACTGTCTCAACAGTGTCACCTCTCGACATGCCACCGCTGGCAATTGTCATAAATTAAGATTGCAGTCGCCAACAATTTGTAGGCGCTGTGCTCGTTGCCATTTGAAGAACGCCGGCTCGGCCGATAAGATGCGCCTAAAGCCAAACAACCCAGCAATCGACACAATCTAACAACAACAGCGAGCAGCAACTGCCGCACAAATCGCCGTTCATCATAAAAACATTGCCGTCGCTTTATCGCATTATCGCGCCCGATCATATATCTCTGTGTGTGTGCGTGTGTGTGCGTGGCAAACATTTATTTGAAAATGTTAACAAATACAAATTATACATTTCTATGTGCGCGTCTCTTTAACAAGTTAAAGTCAACGAAACGAAAGCAGCCGATAACAACAAACTAGCTTGTAATCACGCTGTCGTTGTCGCATGTCGCATGTTGCTCGTCGTTCGCCCTGTGCGCACTCGCTACTTGAATGAAGTTTTCAAAGGAATTCAAACTGTCAACAGCCGCCCGGCTCAAGTGTTAGGAAAACAATAACTTCCACCGGTGCGGCGCGTTGTGGCTCAAAAAAAATGAACCACTACAAAAAGGAGGAAAAGGCGGATGTTTCTGTTTGAAGAGAGCAACGTTTCGTTGCATTTTGTCGGAGATTTACGACCTTTCCAATAAAATAGTCTACGGCAGTTGTCTGGTAGCAGCCATCAAAACTGTAGTACATCATTAGAAAGTTATGGTGTAGCGTAGGGTTGCCAGACTTGCTTGCTTCGAAAGTGTAGGACTTTATTTTTGAGCTGTTTGTACTCAAATTTGTTTAACTTTAATGGGATCGAGTGTTGGCAGAAGAAAAATTTAAATAAATAAATAAGTTAAATAAATTAGTAAAATGGTAAAATTTCAACTGACAGGATAAGCAGGCAGGATTACACTTTTGAAACAACGAAATGGATAAACTGTATATACCGAATTTGAGGGAATTTAATAAATTTTACTTACCTCGATTTCTTTTATCTCTTATGCGATATCAAAAAAATACTGGTTGTATTTTGATGATCTTTAGTAAGAAGCGCAATCCTAGGTTAGGTTAGGTTGACCTTGTGCCAACTGTTATACTACAAAAATTAATTAATTTAATTAATTAATTAATTAAATTTTTAATTAATTAATTAAATAATTAAGTTTTTAGACAGATTTTTTTGGGGTTTTCTCAGTTGTAATGCTACCAATATTTTCATTAATTTGAACCGAGAATTTTTTTTTTTAATTTCTTTAAGTAGTTCACACCTTTGCAACCTTACAAACGTCTAAATCTCTTAAGCAGGAAATACTTTAACCAAGAATTTTCCTGTATTTTGTTTATGAGGATTCTTCGTGACCTAATTTGGGCTTGTATCCAGAAAGCACTGTACCAGCACTAAGTGAATAGAGTGATTTTTAAATTTTCCCACATAAACAACCCAACTCTTGTTGCTCTTTAACAAGCAAAACGACTCAATCCCTGAAACATCCTTTTAAGTATAACCATTCCCAGTGTGTTTTATTTATATGTCACAGCCAGATGACAATTTAAAGCATTACCCCTACAATTGATTGCGATTTATTTACAACGCATTTAACATGCCTGGTTTTGACCATTGCCGGGCACCGCACCACTGAATTGTCATTCAGCACAAAACGGGGCACAGTTGGGTATTTTGCACGAGTGCAATTTGCATTGCAACCATAACAACAGCAACAACAACATCTGTGCCAGTCCAGGGCGCTCCCCATTTGCACTCATTAATAAATTCAACGTGTTCAATTTAGAAGCAAATAGCTGAAAACAAAAATAAAGCGGCATAAAATTAAAAAATCGTTACACATTTGTAAATCGCACAGAGACTGCGTCGTGTGCGCTGTGACACAAAGACGTGCTTTGTATTTAATGCTTTCTTATTAAATTTGTATTCCTATTCATTCGAACGCTTACACCCCGAGCGCGTGCAACACAGTAGTGACGCACAATCGACAGGCATCAGGCCCCAATATAGAGCTGAAGTCATTCTGCGCACCGCGAAAGCCCATCTCGCACAACTTTGACCTTCAATTGTTCACTGCTGGGTGTAGCAGCATCGACGCAGAATTCCAACGAGTCTATAATTGAAATTTGTTTATGGTTAGGTGTGCGAAAATCATAAATTCATTCTATACGAGTATATATACGTACTAGGGATTGCAATCCCGGGATCGCGAATCCCGAAATCACGGGATCCCGGACAATTTCAGTCCCGAAAAATCCCGGGATTGACAAAATCCGGTCCCGGGATCGAAACAAAAACAAAAGCTTACTTTTTGCTTTTGTCACGTTGATTTCAAAAAATGCAACCCACCCTTCTTATTTAACACAAAAAATAAATTGCCCATTGCCTGTGACGTTTGAATAAGTGTTAATGCAACAATAGCTCTGTTTGTGTATAACTACTTTTTTGAAATTTATACAATCTAGCTCTCTTTTGGTACTTTGCCAGTAACCAACATCAGAAGTGCAAACAAGCTTACGCTCCAAAAAATGAATCTATTCAAAAAAGTAAACAACCAGAATTTTCTAAAAACATGCAACTCATGCATGTTTAACTCTTCTTTACACTAATGTGAGTTGTCACATTCACAATACACAGGGAAAATGGTGTAAATAAGAGGATTAAGAAAGAAACAGCTAAAATACAACCATCAGCATTTGAGAATTAAAACTACAGCGAAACTTGAATTATTGATAGTTATTACTCACACCGAATTTCACTTATTTTGAATAGCGAAAACTTGAAGATTTACATATAATACGATTTGATCTACTAGTATTGTACCAGAGAGATGAATTTTTCTACAGGTTAGCCAGGTGATTTAGCAATTAAATACGTTTTTAAGTTATTTTTCATAAATATTTTGTTCTTAGTTTTAAATTAAGTACACAAAATTGTATTTTATACATAGATATAATTTATTTGATTGACAAAAAGTCTGAACTAGTTCCTTAAAGTAATATATTCAATCCCGAAAAAAAATCCCGGGATCCCGGGATTGTGATTTTCAGTCCCGAAAATCCTGGGATTGTAAAACTGGTTCGGGATTGCAATCCCTAATAGGTACGTATGTAGATCTGTACTCATCCATTGTGGGAAGCCATTTATCATATGTGTGTATATGTGTGTGTGTGTGTTTGTGTGCTCCATCTGGCTGTGCCCCAACGCACTTTTCTGGCTACACTCCAAAAAACGTTTAATGGTGATTTTTTTTTAAGTGATTTTGCACTTTTGAACACAAGTTAAAAATAATTGAATATTATTTAAATATCTATTAAAAGTAATTAAGTAAATAAGCCGGAATTACAAAGAAGTTAGTTCTAAACAAAATTAAATTATTTTAAATTGAAAATGGATTTAAGAAGTTCACAATGTGCTGCTTTGGTCGTATTCATTGTGCTCAAAAATGCATAAAAATATGTCATAAAAATATATATATATAAATAAATAAATAAATAAATAAATCTGAAAAGTTAAAATAATTAAAATTTATTTAAAAATAAATATACTAAAAGCTATTAAGTAAATAAGCATGAAATGCAAAGAACTTATTTCTAAACAAATTAAATTCTTTTAATTAAATTGAAATTGGATTAAGGAAGTTAACAATGATACAAGACTTTTTTATTTATATTTATTTTATTTTTTATATTAATTTACTTTTATTTTTCTACATAGTCTCCTTGTCTCCATAGTCTCCACACATACTCTCAGCGATTGCTTTAACTCGTCTAAATAGTACTCGGCATCTTCTTCTGCAAAATAATAGTCTTCGAAAATTATGGCTTTCGCATTTGTCTTCCGAGCGCAATTTTCTACTTAGGGGGTGGAAAAAAGCGCTTGAGGCCAGTTTTGATGAGTAAGGAGGGCAGTTCGAACCGCAGTTCATGGATTTTTAGCAAAGCAAACGTTGAATTGTGAGACGATGCATTCTTTTGGTGGAACCCCATTTTTTTGTTCTGCAAATGTAACTGTTTTTCTCAATTTCTGCCTTCAGCTAAGTTCAAGTTATAATGCGTAGTATGCGCCTGTAATGATTCTTTCATTTTGAAGATAATCCATTCAGTTAACTATCCCCCCAAAAAAAAACAGTCAGCATCTTTCCCAGCCGAAAAAAAAGTTTGTTTTTTCGGAGCTGATTCCTTCTCGCAGTCCAATGTTTCGATTACATTTTTGTTTCTGCGTTAAATTGTTTATCCAAGTTTCATCCACAGTAATTGATCGGCGCCAAAACTCTGATTTATTGCGCCTAAATTGCCCTAACGAGCATTGGAAATGTTCATTCGAACACGTTTTTGGTCTTTGGCTTTCTTAATCTTGATTCAATGGTTGAGAAACATATTCCTTGGACATGTTCACTTTTACTTTAATTTGACGCTTGTTTAATACCATTTGGTGAACTAAAGCTATGTTATTCTCAGAGGCAGCAGTTTTTAGATGTTCCGTACCTTCATTGTCTCAAACTCAAACTACTTGTGGAATGGCCAGTTTTAAGTTTTGCTGCTCAAAATTTTACGTTGCTGAATGATTCAGTCGCTGTACTGTGTACTGTGTCTTTAATTTGTTTACAACAAACAACATTGAATGACTGTTCTTTACTCTATTCACACAAGCACTCATTTTCCATTAACATCACAAAGACACTTATTGACTCAAACGATTGTAATCCAAAACTTTGAAATTACTCACTAACTTTTCAAAAAAGGCACAAACAGATTTCCTACCTGTTTTGTTGCCACGTGCTCCCATCTTCATGTTAAGGTCGGAGAATTTTCAGATCAGTCTCACCACAAAACACGAAAAGTTCGATAAAAAATCAAAACAATGCTCATCACATTCTTCGATAGCAAAGATATTATCCACAAAGAATTTCCTCCAACTGGTCAAACAGTTACTGCCGCATATTACCTCGAAGTTTTGAAGCGTTTGATGGCCAGAATCCGTCGTATTCGACCAGAATACCGCAATCCAAAAAGTTGGTCTCTGTTGCACGATAATGCACCGAGTCACATAGCACTCATTGTTCGTAAATTTTTGGCTCGGAATCAGGTCTGTGTGTTGAATCATCCGCCGTATTCACCTGATTTGGCACCGTGCGACTTCTCTTTGTTCCCGAAACTGAAATTGAATTTTAAAGGATGCTTTTTTGATGACATTCAAACCATATTGAATCAGGAGGAGAATATTTCGAATAAATATACCGAAAAATTATCAGATATCGTATTTTTACTGTGTGTTCTAGAGGCAGTCTTAATATAATACAGTCGTGTCTGGATATAGTGAACTAATTATTGCAATGCCTGTTCACAGTATCGAGGTTATTCACTATATCAAGGTTCAAATTGTTTTTTCATAAACTCGTTTTATTTGCTCAGAAAACACTTTTTGTTTTCTGATTAAAATTTGTTTTCAGTATTTAGAGGCTCCATATCAAAATTTAGGTGTTCACTATATCGAGGTGTTCACTATATCGAGGTGTTCACTATACCCAAACACGACTGTATTTATTTTTCGAATATTACCATAAATTAACAAACTTTTCAAATACTTCTTCTATCATCTTCAAAGCCAGTATGAGTGTTTAAATGTCAAAATAGCTCTGAATTCTTTGCTCCGTATACAATAAAATGAAGATGTGCTACATTTAAATCCACTTTCGTCTCAACAGAAGAGTCTCTGTATTGAAAATACACATCTACATTCACATAAATATTGCGAATCGATCTTGTATCAACAAGTGGTGCTTTTGGGGATTCAAACTCCCTATGTGCAAATACTTTTGTTGAAAAATATAGTTTCAAATGGAATCGAGCACAAAAGTTGTACGCAAAACCTTCTTGCTCCCAAATGGAATCCTGTGTGCGCCACTGCGCATCAATAAGAACAATTTTAGCTTTAATGCTTCCTTATTGACAGTCCGCTTCAACTTCAATAAAATCTTTCTTAATGCAATGTTAAATTGTTGAACAAACCCAACTCTCCGTAGTTTGTTACACTGTGTTCGTAGAGCAAATTTAAACAATTTTTTGAAGTGTAGTATGTATGTAGATATGTGTTATTGTCTGTTATTCTTGTATTAAGTAAATAATGTACACATTCTTGTATATGATATTTCCTCCTCGGACAATTCGGTTCACATTTCTTTAACCCTCGTAACTTTTTATTCTAATTACTTACTTGGTTCCTCTCTGGATTGCTATGTATTTTATTTCTAAATAATTTTTTTTATAATTTTTTAATTTAAAAGAAAAAATATATAAATAAATATGTACAAATTTTTTTAATATCAATCAATGACTTTCAATCAGCGATTAATGCGAAAAGTTCACTGTTAGACATGGTGTCAGTGTTCGTAGCAATTCAAATTCAATACCACCGACAACAAAGTTCGAATGAGGGTTAAATGTGTAGATTGAAGAATGCGAATGGGCGCTACCGCGGCATCGAACCGCTGTGCCGGCAATTTCATGGTTGATTTAATACTCGCATTTTTAAATTGCCGCCATTAATCCATTTACAGCGCGCACCAGCAGAAAGCATTATTGACTCCAGCCGATTCGAACGGCTGCTTGTGTATCTATTTCTTTGTATCTGTGTCTCTCTGTATGCGTGCGTGGGGAAGTGCGTGTTTGCATGACGCGCTACAACAATTATTCGCATTAGTATTTGCCAAGTGAGCGATCACAAGGTGCAACTATAAATACGCAACACAACAATGCGCAACAATTTATTATATTTTTCAAATAAATACAAGAATGAAGCGTAATTTGTTGCTGCATTTGTTTTCATTGTTTTGTGTGGTGAATGTGGGAGCAACGAATAATAACAACAACAAAATAAAAAAAAAACATTGACGCCTACAACAATACAAAAATGGAAAATAACAATTTGCACAACAACAGCAAACAAGAAACCAAAACAACAACAACAACTAGGTTAGTTGAGCAAATTTTCTTTGCTGTCCGTTTTTCTTTCGAACCCAAATACAATGCTGCGCATTTTTTGTGTTGTTGTTGGAAAACTTTTACTTGGAAAATGTTGTTGCTGATTTACGATTTTGCATAATTAATGGTCTCTGGTTGAACTTTTACTGTCGGCGTGGTTCAATATGGGCGTATGATTGCTTGAGTCTCTAATTCACTCGCTGCGTTACAAATGCTTGTTGTTGTATTTGTTGCTGTTGTTGTACATGGTTGTTGTAAAGCATATTTTTTGCTTGTATTTGGTTTTGGGAGTTCAAACCTCCTCAATAAAAAACTGCTGGTGCAAAATATAGTTTCAAATTGAATTGAGCTTAAAAGTTGTACGCAAATCCCGCCTCTTCCCCCAAATTGAAATCCTGTGTACGCCACTGTTTGCGCTGGAATGATGTCAAAGTGTTATGTATTGAATTTTGCTCAAAAGGCGCACAAAATGTCGCCCTTTGTATTGTTATTGTATTGCTGCGAACTGTACCCTTCCCCCCTCCCCCAAACCACACCACCCATTGCACTGTTAGCATGCATCGCTGGCGCTTTGCATGCGGCGAATTCATTGCACCAAATTCAACCGAAATGCATTTGCGGTCTGTTCGCGACCGCCGCCGCTTCTATTTCCAGTTCCCGCTGCGTCAATGAGCGCCAAAGCGAGTGCATTAAAATTAAACAAATTAATTTATCTATCGCTTAGATAGCAATTTTAATCTTTGACTCATTGGACAGTGGGGAGTGTAGCCACTCACATACATATGTCATGTGTAAAATAAATAAACAATTCATTGCTTTAATGGGTCTTTGATTATGCTAAAACCGCACTTATCCGCGTCTAAACAAATTCTGCACACGTGTATCAAATATCTGTACTAAATATGTATATATAATGGTATGTACGCAGCAAATCGACCAATCAACCAACCGACACGGCCACAAACTTAATTAAGCAAGCAAACAAATTCGCACGTTTATGCAAATACACACAAATTAAAATCTAATCAATGCAAATTTCAAGCCGAAAATAAATTAATTAATCCAACTAAATAAATGAATTTCCAGTTTCGTTTTGAATTTCGTCTACTCCGATACGTATTTAGGTATTTAAAGCCGCGCACGCGCTTATTTTCAGCTGAGCAATATTTCGATTTTAAATGAATAATGCATATTTTACTGGATTTATGATAAATAGTTTCACGACTTGCCCGCAAATATGCAAAATCCATAAACACATAAAATTGGGGCGGGAGTTGTAAGTATTTTCGGTAGCTTGAAAGAAGTGATGGTATGAGATTTTTACAAATGAATGAACCATTCAATCGCAATGTTTAAAGCCGAATATTTATAATTAGATCCGAAAGATAATTAGATTTGACTGTCAACTGTATAAAAAAATCATAATTTGCTCACAACAAATACTGGAAACTAAAATGAAATCCTCTCCATTCTTCTATATGACTCATGCTAGAAAGGCCAAGCGACTTGGCACAAAAGTTTGAAGTCAATGGGGCGCAATGAATCAAGTTTCTCCTTATATGGTGTTCAAACTGACGACTAAACGTGTTTAATGTGCTTAACCAATTTAAATGAACAAAACCAGTTCGAAAACCTGTTTAGTCGCATGCAATTGTTGTTGTAAATTAAACGTGTTAAATCATTTAACATGTTTTGAAACGAGTTTAACACAGGGTTGCATCCGAAAGCTTTCTATGAAAAAGCTTTTTTGCCAACTGAACACAGCGCACTCACTAAACACTCACCAGAAAAAACATCCCTACAAATGCAGCTGTCATTTCATCAAAACAAAACAAAACCAACATTGAAAATTTGTAAATTTTGAAATGAATACAAATAATCGTTTTTTTCGCACTGCTTTCATTCCATTCATCGCCTTTTTATGGCATCTGATTACAAGGCGTCTAATATTTGGAAGAAGTTGAGTATGTTGCCGTGGTTTGTGAAATAGGCGCCAATTCGAACGAAATCGAATCGTGCTCCCAGGAGATCAATTCACAAAAATATTTATTTGTTGTTTGTAAACAAACAGCTGTCAAATTAAACTCCACTGAGCAGTCTGGACGGTTGTGTTCAACAAAAAGCTATTTTCACTTAAACTAGTTTAAATGAGTCAGTTTGAACGCCATATTACCTTTTTTGACCCCGTTAAATTTTTGGAAAATATACTCGTCTAATTATATCTCATTTGAATTGCTTTCACCGTAATTTAAATCAATAAACCTCTTAAATCATGTTTTCTTATACAAACTCAACACTTAACTCATCATTTACCCATCAGATTTTGATTTTTAAAAAAGTGTTTTCACCAATTTTTAGGTCAAAAGTCCCATTAAATCATGTGTTTTCACACTTTTCCTAACTAAACTCGCAACCCAACGTTGACCCCGACACATTTTGATTTTCGGAAAACTGAAAAACAATTGTCGAATTATTTTTATTTGGATTATTTTCACCAAACTTAAAGTCAATAGACCCAATAAATCATGATTTTCACAGTTTCACAAACCTTTAACCCGTCGTTGATCCCGTCAACCCTTTCGATCACAAAGTTGCCTGAGAGCAACTTTACCTGTTTGTCTTTTTATAGCAAAAGCTACGATAGATTTATGAATTTGTTTGTGTTCTAATTGAAGTCTACGAATTGGGCACGTTTGTCCAAAACCCCGATTCTTGAATAAGGGTTAAATAAAATCAAAAAATTATGATTTCGTATTTTTCCATAAATACTAAATAAATTTTCTGTAACTAACAAATATTGATACAAAATATATTTAATCCGTTTTAAGCTAACATTGTTTAAAATTAAATTAGCTCTAGAGATCTAACAAAGAGGCGTGGCGACTTCAAATGTCGTGTTTACACTTCTTAGGCAAATGTTTCATGATTCAAATGGGTAAAATTAAGGGGTCGAAAGGGTTAAATTTGATTTTTCAAAAAATTAAAAAAATACGTGTCAAATTATTTCTAATTTGGATTATTTTTACCAAGTTTGAAATTAATAGGTCCCTTAAGTTTCTCTATACAACACTTTAACTCATGTTTTGCCTCTTTAGACTCAGAATTTCAGAAAATCTCTGTCTTAAATTTTATATTTGTAGCTTCAGCGGCTTGGACTGAGTAATGATGTATCAGTCAGTCAATCAGTCAAACCAAAAAATTATATGTATGGAGATTTACATATTCTTCTATATGATGTTTCCTCCTCAGACAAATGTGACATTATTTCTTTTACCTTTGCCCGGATTTTATATAAAATTGACATAATTTCCTTAACCCTTTCAATACGAATTTTGGCCAGTGAAGATATTTCTGTATAATTGAGCTAAATTTGCTGTAAATAAGTAAACAAACATGTTTACATAATTTCAAATTTTTTTTTTTTTATGCACAAAGAGCACGCTTACACTTCTGAACGTATACCAAGTATGAATTAGTTAGGTTATACTAACCAAAACACGTGTTGTGAAGTACTGACTACAGACTACTGTTTAGTCCCATCCCAGCACTTTAAAGCGAATACTTTTCGCACCAGTAATTTTTGAACATTATCTGGGACTTATATATCCCCGCAGTATTGAAAGGGTTAAACTTATTTCTGCTCTCCTAATGTCAAATTAACCTTCTCACAGTTAACTAAATGTTTGGGGCACATCACAACAAGATGCTATCACAACAACGTGACATTTCTTTTACGGATGTCTACAAATGACCAAAATGACAGCTTTCCGCTTATTGAACTGTTTACTTCGAAGCAAGTTGTCAAGGTGGCAATCAGTTTGAGAGAAAAGGTCCGTTGAGTACGAAGGATAAGACACAACTGCGTATCCCAAGGCACTAAGATTTCAACACCCGTTGTCATGATAGCGTAATAAACAAAGTGATAACGATATTAACGTTTATCCTTTCAAACGTCTCAACTTTATTGAGAGCATAGCGTAAGTGACAATTCGTCGCCTCAGAAAACGAATGTCGTATGTTCCACTGAGCCTAGTTAGACGTACGACATTCGTTTTCTGCAGCGACGAATTGTCAACGTCTGAGAAACCGCAAACAAGAGCAAAATAACTGTTGACATTGAAAAAGGTGATTTTGAGAAAAATGTCAATCTTGCAATCAATTTGTTATCGACGCCATGGGTCACTAATGCATCCTGCATGTTCACCTTTTTCGAATACATAAAATTTAAATCATTTTCTGAACAATAAATCTTCACATTAACAATTTCACTGCCATATTCAGAAAAAATTAATAAATTAAGTATGCATTCGTTCAGTACTCACACAGCAAAGAGTAGCTTTTTTGAAATAGTGAAATGTGTAAGTGGCCGACATTCGCTTTCCACTTTCACTTCATTTGTTGGCTATGCATTTATTTCCTTTCATTCTGTACTAAATAAACTGCCTTCAACCATATTTAGTTTCGCCCGTCGAAACGTCAGCACATGAACGACAAAGTAAAGAAATAATGAACAATAAATCTCGTTACTTTAGAGCGAAAGACCACAACGCACACACACACACCAATAAAAATATCAAAATTCACACGCACACACGCACGCACGCAGCCATAGCCACAGTCATGGAGAAGCATGTGCGGCATGTAGCCGCAGAATTTTAATTAAGCCAACAGCATAATTAGTGAAATTACACGCACACAATCGCGATAAGCAAAAAAAACAAAACCAGACAAAACTCAAATACCGGTTAGCGGGGGAGAACAAAGCGCCATGATGCATGATGCAACAGAACCTTCGCCAAGCGCCACAAAGCTGTATGTACTTGTGTGTGTGTGCGTGTGTGTATGTGTGTGTGTGAGCCAAGCAAACCACATTTGCAGCATGGATGGAATAATGCGTACACTCGTCGCTTTCCCCAAGTGCCAACGTCAGGGCGCATGCGAATTGAAGCGCCACCCAGTGCAACGTCAACGCAATGCTGGCACCATCGATGCACCAGAAAAAAATTCCATATTTCTTTGTGTTGTGGAAATAATTAGTTTAATTTTGTAGTAAGTTTTTTATTAAACTCTCTTCCTTCTAAGACTTTCCTCCTATAAGGTACATATTACTGACGGCTTCTCGGTGACTCGCCCACTTTTTGGGCACTGCTTTCATATCAGAGCATTTAAAATTGAAACATATTCATTTCATTTTGGGTGTGACTGCTGCTCAACATGGGAAATAAATAGTACGCAACGACTGGCGAGCATTGCCCACTTAGCGGGTGGTGAGGAGAGAAGCACCGCAGACCAATTTGAAAATATCAATTTCGCATTAATTTAATGGCATCATTAGCGCCAGACAGCGTGCGGGTCATGCAAAAACACACACAGACGCAGCCACAGCCATCAGCCACACAGATGAGTGTTGAAGTTGCGTCTGAAGTGCATTTGTTAATTGGATTTTGCATTGCACAGCACTTGACACTTGACATCTGTTGTATGGCATTCGCCAAACGTCATTTGCTGAAGGGTTGGTGACAGTAACACACACACGCACACAGCCATATCCGCAATTAGGTGCAAATGAGTGCTGGGGAAAATTTGCAAATAGCCAAAGTTGCACTCGGCGCTATTTGGACTCTTTCGGCGACCGCATGCCGCATGCCACATGCACCGCAGCACAGAAAAACGCCTCAGTTGTGAATATTCAATAGTGCCGCGCACAAGGCCAACACGCCTCGTTGGCGTTGTGGCTGCTACGTGCCACATGCCACATGCTGCCCACCATTGCCTCTTCCGCCACTCAGCTCGGCCGCTGCAGCCGCGTTTCAATGGGCCACGGCGCAAATGTCCGAAATGTGGCGCGCAACAGCGTTACGACATAATGCGGCATGCTGCCCCACACTGTGTGGCACACATCAGCATGTGGCACGTCGAGCACAAATGACAAAAGCAGTAGTGCGTATGTAGTTGTTGTTGTTAAAAAGAAAACCAAAACAGCGGCAAAAAAGTGGAGCGCTCCAGTTTTGCCGCCAGCACAAGGACAACGCGCAACGTCATAAAACTAGTGCAAGTCAGCGCACACACACACACACGCACATACATGCAAATATATGAATGCACTCACTCACTCACATATAGACACAGGCACGTGCATCAGAATGTACAACTTTAATGTTGCACATTTACATCGCGCCACATGCCACAAGCCACGTCGCGCAATTTAAATTTTGCTCCTGCGGTAAACAACAGCAGTTGCAGTTGCTGGTGTTTTTGTTTTTTTTTTTCATTTTTGTTGCTGCCAATGTGGGCGGGAAATTACCACCGTCACTCCCACCGCCGCATCACTAACCCCCTTTACTCTCATTTCAATCCAGTGCGAACAACTGCGGCAACAGACAAAAACTGAAACAATGCTGCCAACAACAACAACAAACAAAATGAGCAACAAAACAACATAACTGCGAAAGCCACTAAAACAACAACAATGAAACCACAGTTTTAAGTACACACTTGCAACAGCGCCCATTACAAAAACAACAACAATACTGTGCATGTGTGTAACACACACACACAGTAATAACAACAAAATGCACAATAACTGTTGCAATAACAACAGTAAGGTGCAATAAAAACAACAGCAACAATAACAATAACAACAAAAACAGTGTATTTATGACGCAAATTGTTTAAGTTAAACTGTCCAACAACCTCGTCTTTGCCTATTATCCTTTTCCAGGACTTGGCTTTTTAATTTATTTATTCATGCCGCGCGCAAAATGGCGCATCGCGAAGGTCACATTTGCAATGCGAGCGTCTGAGAGCAGCATTCGATACAGAAGTAGCATAGCTGCACTCAATGCAACTTGTAATCCTCTCTCGAGATGTGCAATTTTTTTGTAAAAACATTTATTTATGGCGAAATCATCTTCAATATATCAAGGATCATACACATTGATTGGTATTTGCTTTTATGAAAATGATTCATAAACATTTTTATGAGCTCTTCTTCTACTGCTACTGCTTACAGAACACTTGCAATCAGTTGAATCCTAATACAGTTCAAGGAGTTCCAGGATTTAAATGATTAACATTCATTTTGTATGCTCTTTTTTGCTTTCTTTTCTCATTCTTTTCCTTCTGCAAGTCAACAACATCACTGAGAAATACCACTTACACTGAAATAGCTTGAAGTTTATTCCTCTTTTTCATAGAACCTGCAAACTGCCTTTTCAGAAGGCCTTTTCTAATCTCAGATAGTCCGCGACTATGTGCTCCTGGCTTATTTTTTTTTGTTGAAGCTGGAGCACATTGGCCTTCATTTGGGTTTAGTTATAATGTTCAAAGGAAATCAAAGTATGCTTTAGTGCTTGAGTATTTATTGAGTGCTCAAGGTTTCTCTGCTCTGTTCTTACCTCATTACTTTGGGCTTGTCCAAGAGTCCTGAGTACAGACTTCACTGTTACGGCAATAGAAGTAAGTCAATTCACTTTCTCGTCCATAATACTTTTCTTCTTCCATGTCTCTCATACTGTGCCTTGGAATCCAGAGAATTTGTATCAATTTTTCCATGCAAATTCCACAGTTTATAAAGCACTTCCAGGCATCGATCCCTCACGTTATCTCGTAAGCAATTGAACTACTAGTACACTTTTATGGTCGGTTGGTTATCCGACAAAATTACAATGCCATTTCCTATATATGGACTTACTCTGGTTGTATAAATTTCAGTTTGTTATTTGAATTTTCTATACCGTAATATGACTCGTCAGTAGAGCTGTACAACTGTCTATTGTATTGTCGATAGTTTCCATGTTTTTTGATGCTACTATCGATGATTTTTTGGCACTGTCGATAATATTGGCTTTTTCTGTGTGACGTCATTGCCTCCAGAATATTCTCTACTGGCAGTGCTGTCATAAATATTCCGCTGTGACATTCAATTATGTGGGTACCAGTAGAAACTACTTGACCGATTGATCTGATATTTAGACTCAATGGATGGCATACCCAGGAGAGGGTTTCTGAAGATTATTTATTGTGTATGGAAAAAAGGACGTGGCGCCGCACAGTGTTTCGAGTTCATATAGCGGAGTGACAAAAATAGAAGGAGTGGTCGTATATAAATGAAATTTGGTATACAGTTATTGTATGAGTAAAGAACTTACTGTGCAAAGTTTCAAAATCGGTCCGAAACTTGGACTACCTCCCATACAAACGGATTTGAAAAACTTTATATTAACAATGAAAATTATCTTAGTATATAATATATAATATAGATAAAATGCGCTTTTTTCAAAAGTGTTTGAAAATAAAATCGCGATAAAGTGCTCCACGGCTGCTCAGAAATTGCTCTTAGAGGGTTAAAATCTTAGACTGACCCCACTAATTTTTCTTCCTGAATCTTTTTTTCGAACATTCCTGCCACCTATCTCCAACCCTTAATGAGGCTCCCATACAAAACCATCGTTTTTATAAAGTGGGCTCCCGCTGCTCTCAGGTTGGTCCGAGATGTACCATATGTAATACTGACCCCAATTTATTTTCCCTTTCGAATATTTTTTCTATACACACCTAACCGCTACATCCAACTCTTAAGGTGGCTGCCATACAAAACTAGTAATTTTCAATGGAACTGGCTCCACACTTGTAAATGTAGTCAAGTAAGCGAAGAAACATCGTATCTGGCAAAGTACTTAACCGATTTGAATGATTTATTAAAAAATCGTCAACATTCTTGAATGCCAAAAATACAAAATTAATTCAAGTTTAAAAATTCACCCCCAGAGGGCGCCTCCCATACAATTGAAGTAGTAAGGTTGTCAACTTTTGGTTCTGTACGAAAAAAAATCAAAGTGTACTGTCGAAACTCTATTAACCCTTCTATTTCG
Source organism: Melieria omissa (assembly GCA_963971225.1). Taxonomy (NCBI): domain Eukaryota; kingdom Metazoa; phylum Arthropoda; class Insecta; order Diptera; family Ulidiidae; genus Melieria; species Melieria omissa. Next base: position 105,173,385 of record OZ020268.1, on the reverse strand, counting down.
AATATAATGGTAATCGTAATTAATTTTCCGAAGCTATCTTCAACAAATTTTTCCATCACCAGCAGATCATTAATTGACCGATTGCTATTGGCTTTCAACCAAACTGTGAAAACATCGCGAATTTGCACTCAAGTCTTCACTGAAAAATGCCAATAACTTCCATTCGCGCAAATATGTGCAGCTAAAAATTGTACAGCATAATCTACATACTTGCCAAAACCAAATATCAAAACATTTCAAAAGTGATATTTAACGTTTTTTTTAATCACTTTTAAAATTTGAACTCACTTTTTATTCCCTGGCTTTCTTTACTTAATTTTCATCATAACGGTACTGCTCATAGCTGAAAGTAATCAGCAAAATGTTGGTCTTGTCAGACCTAGATTATATAAAACTTACGACAATAGTTTTAGAGACCTGCTCATAATTTATTTTAAAATATTCAACCTCAAAGTCAAAGCAAAAATTTGCTGTTTGTACACAATTTTTTTTCAACGCTGATCGAACGCTGAATAACGAATGATCCAACTATCGATAGTTTCCCAGCTCTACTCTTCAGTTTAGGAACCTGAACACAAAATCCCAAGCCTAGAGTTTTAAACAAAAATCCTTACATCAAGCGCTACTTTACTTTTTAAGCTCTTTTGGTAATGGAAACAATGAATGCAAACAGAAAAGACCACATCGAAAGAGTTTAGTACAATATTGGCTGAAACACTTTCATCGCTGCTTATTTGTGTTTGTTTCGTAAACATGTATGATTTATAGAGAAATAGAACTAATTATTATGCTGATAGCATTTCAGTTGAACAATAACTATCGCTTCGATGGGACCTAAACTTGTTTGTGGCTGATAACTAAAATTTATTGAAATACTCAAATGCACAATTAGAAAACCGCATCTCTAAAGAACATGCAATATTGAGATGATTATAATCCATCCAATTATTTACATAATAGAAGCCATAAAAGGCTCAATTGAGTCTGCTTAAACTTAAAAATATAGTAATCAAGAAAGGCACAGCTTAATTTATCCATAAAATACCTTAATGAATGATGAAAATAAGTAATTGAAAAAATGTTTGCTTCCGCCTTCTGAACTTAAACCACAAAGCGTTAACTGCGCTTTTCACATGCACAAACAAATGCTTCTTCAAACCGCAATATTTGTATATTGTTTTCAAAAAACCACTCAAGTGTTTTAAAGCATTTATTAGCAGTAAAATGTGCACACAAGTAAACGACCACAAAATCCAATCTAATCAAATCGAAACCACAAAAGTGACAACAAATTCCATTTCAACGTGAATTTTTCAAGGGTAATTTCATTGATCGGAATCAAGTGAGGAAATGATTTTAAATGTATTAAAAGCTTAAATGTTATTTATTGAGGTATTATAGGTATTGAGGCATTATAGAAAATGTTCAACCATTTGTAAATATATCAACAAAGTGACTCAATGGTAAGAGCGGCGAAACACAATTCAGAGAGTCGAGAGTTTGCATGGCGCTTGTGTAAATTAAATTATTTTCTTAAAACAAAATTGAAATTTGTATCATGTTTTCAAAGCAAAACTAACCGTTGATAGTGATGATTCGATACAATACTCGATACTTTTTTCAATCACAAGTACTTTTTTCTACTCGATGCTTTTTATAAGTATTTTACTTGGTATCGATACTTTTTTATCGATACTGGCTTCATAAATTCATGTGGAATAACGTCGGAAGTATAAGTCGAAGTGCACTGCAATTTGGTATAATACCGTTCCATAGATTTATCATTCGACTGGCAAAACTTAATGGGCGTTTAACAAGGGGCGTGGCACTGTTTTTGTAAAACTAAATTGCTCATAACTTTGGAATTACAAGTCGCACATCAATGACACTCGGCGCGAACTTTCTACTTAAACGCATCCTTTGACTAGAAGAATGGGGTAGATATGCGACGAAGGGGTGTGGCACCCCCCATATAGCTTAAACCAAGAATATTGAATAACGTCGGAATTAAACATCGGACAGCATTCAAATTTGGTAGAGGTTCGTTCCATGGATCTATCGTTCCAGTAGTAAAATTTAATGGGCATTGGACGCAGGGGCGAGGCACCTCTCATATAACTTAAATGTTCAATATGGAATAACTATTGAATTAAAAGTTGCTCAGCATTGAAATTGGACCTAGATCCACAGTAATATCTCATAAACATTGAGCGGGGCGTGGCACTTTTCAATTTGATGCTCTGAATATAAACAATTGCCAGGTGTAGCAACGCACACCGGGCAATCTCTAGTGTGAAATAATAAGTGCTCAATAGTTATAAATAACTCGATACTTTTTTATCGATGCTTATTCGGTATTCGATGCTTTTTTTTCGATACTGCAACTGAGTAAAAGTATCGATACCAAAGAGGTATCGAACCATCACTAACCGTTGAGAGCGAAAGAAATGTTTTGTGATGGAATATTATAAAACTGTATGAATTTCTCTGAAGAGGACAACAAACTGCTGATGGGATATAATGAACTTTTGCTTAACACTGCTGACGTTACAACCCAATAACTCTCATCATCACAAACAGAATAGAAGAACATATATGTAACTCTATATTTACATAGTTAAATGTCTTTGGTACAATTTTAAAAATAATTCTATGCTTTCCGGTTAGTCGGGAGCTACTATATACTTAGATTATATAATAACAAATAATAACAAATCTATCCGCCCTGAAGAAGCCTAAAATTAATAGAAGATTCCATGGAAACTTCATTATCTTTTGGTGCTAAATATATGTTCTACTTTGCATCACAAATGTATTATCTACACCAAACACGTGACCTCGTAAATATTCTTGCTTAGTTATTTATGAAGTTCCACTCATTTAAAAGTTGTTTGCTTGCGAACTACTTCAACTTCTATTCCCTCCAGGAGCGCAAGTTGTGAAAGTGAAATATGCTCGTACGTTGAGCCAGCAGAATTGGCACGGCACACGCCTTTCTCCGCCTCCTTAAAATACGAGCAGTCGCAGCGCATTTCACTATCCTCGAAACAAGACAAGACAAACTGCCAGTATGCGCTCAAAACTTTGCCAAATGTCAACTTTATAACCTCGAAAAGTGCAATAAAAAACCACGTATACACAAATTTAAGCGACAAAAACTGCACTAAAACTGTGGACAAGCACAAAAATAGACATTCGTCCTCCCCTACTCGGCGTCGCACTATTCAAAGAACAATTGCACGCCAGCGACCGATAGCGGCGAATAAAATAAGAAATCGTGCGCCATCTCGACCAGTGCCGCGCGCCGCCTCTAAGCCCTTGGGCGACGAAAATACTTTGCGCTCTGTCGGCGCATCGATCCACACGACTGCAACTGCAGCCGCGGCGTCCGAATGTCTGAAACAGTGAAATGTGTGCGCAGAACTTTGCTGCTGCAATGCCGAAATGGTGCTGGCATTTTTATAAATTCAACAACAACAGCAAAAACAAGGCGGAGGCCAGACTGCAATTGAATTGAATGCAACTACACAATAAGGAGCGAAAATAAATAAGCAAGCAGAAGTACAAAAATGCTGCGGGGAAATGGAAGGGAAAGCGTACGGCGGCAAAGGGTCCAATGCAAATCTCATGGCAAAATGTTATTATGTGTATATATGTGTGTGTGCGTGATTGGCGACGTCGCCAAACAGCGACCGTGACACAGCGTCGCAGCCAACGAAAACATTCGGCAGCGTGTTGGCAAAAGCTCTTTCGCCTCAAAAATTCCAATCATGCCACACACACACACACGCACACATACACTTGTGTGCACAGATGCCAAAGCGTAAATGCAAACCTGGGCGGGCACATGCAGCGACGCCTCTAAATGCCAGGTTGTGCCGCATGGGGCCAAGGCACTCGCACCGTCCATTACTCGTTGTTGTTGACCTTCCGCCTGCTCCACGTCTGCCGATGCCGCGCAGCGCTCCCGGCTGTTCTGCTGCTGCTTTTCCGCTTCTATAACCGACTGTGCTTTGGCCTCGGCGTTGCTGGTCAGCAACGATGTCGATTTTCAGCCTCTGCGATTTTCATAAGCGCAGTGAAAACGCCTCTGGGGGAGGAGAGCGAGCTGCAATGCTAAATCCTGTCTTTCATTGAAAAGCCTCAGTTTACGTGTGAGTTTCCCCATGCGTGCGCCACCGGGCGCTGCTCTGATACAAATTGCACTGCGCCCACACTGCCGCACACGCATCAGGCAAGTGCCGCCTCGGGGGCGTGTCGGCCGGTGGCAGTGCCGTTGGCGAGGCCGAGCACTGGTGACGCGGCACCTTCCAATGCCAGCACGTGTGCGGGATTTTGGTGGCCGCTACGCGCCAGCACGTTGCAGTGCGCTGCAACAACAACATTCGACGTTTGACAAAAACGTGCACTGCTGTCGCACGACACACACGCGACAAATACCTTGACACACTTTGGTGTCGGCCGGCAGACGTTGTGCACAACACAGCCCGCCATACGTACATGACATATGTATGTATGTACGTTTGTGTTGCTGTCGTTGTTGCTATTGTTGAGTGTTGTTTTTTTTAGTTTTGTACATATTTTGAAATTTCAATTTGCACACACGAGCCGCCGCCATGGCGAGATGAGGTGCTAACATGTTTCTTTCGTTCTTGTGCCCATTGTTGTTGCTGCTGCTGTGACAGCAGTTTGCAAAAATTGCAAGTGTCGTTGACGGCAACTTTTCACTGCATTCTCCACATTGCTGCACAATTTTATTGGATGTGCTTTGCAATGGAACATTTTTCAATTTTCAAACCAAATTTCGTTTCGTACATTTAAATTCGGCAAGAACCAAGGATTGTGAAGATTTCTGAGGCGGCAAACAGTTTTCATAATTTGACGTATTTAAATAAATAAAATATGCACACATATTAAAGATTGCAATCTCGGACCAGTTTTACAATATTGGGATTTTAGGGACTGAATATCGCAATGCTGGAATACCAGCATCTTTTCGGGATTGAATATATTTTTTTTAAGGAACTAAATCAAAAGTATTTTTCAATCAATGGCTCCGTGGGAATGAGCAGCTTGCTGCCATCACTCCGGGCATTCCCCCGGGCAACCCGTTGGAACACTGGCGCTCATGCATTCCACGTTGAAACGATGTTCCAGCGCACTACAGAGAAAGTTCCTTTCTGGCGCGTACAGCGCGGGTGTGGAATGGTTTCCCTGCAGATACTTTCCCTAGCACTTATGATCTCAATGGGTTCAAGTCAAGAGTCCATAACCACTTCACTCAAAACCTTATCGCCTTACCTTTAGGTTCTTCCTAAACCAACGCAATGTCTCGCATTAATAGGGGTCTTTCCCTGCGCGTTTGTTCGTTTGTTAGTTAAATACAATTCTGTGTTCTTACTTTAAAACCAAGAATGTTCAGGACAAATAACATACAATTAATAACAACAATTTAATATTTCATTTTGCTGATAAAAACCATCTCTCTTGTTCAATAGTAGTAGCTGAAATCATATATATGTTAAGTCTTTATATATTATTTAGAAGTATTGACCACGGTTTCTGCCATTTGAAAATAATACGAATTTAGATTATATCAATAACTCAAGTTTCCCCATAGCTTTGAACCTCAACTGAAACTTTTATATCAGATGTTTTTGTTTTTAACTCTCTTATTGAGACCCTTTTTCCTGTACATAGTGAATGTGACATGTCACACAAGAGGTGTAAACAAGAGAGAGACTTGCAAGTTTTTACAAATTTTAGTTTTTTGATTTTATATTTTTGATTACTTACATCCAAGGTTTCATTTTTGGGAGCGTAAGCTTGCTTACTTTCCGGATTTTAGCTACTGGCAAATTTTTACTTTAAAAGTACCCAAACAGAGCTAGTTTGTAGATCCGTACACAAACAGAGCTATTGTTGCATTGAAACTTATTCAAACGTCACAGGAAATATGCATTTTATTTTTTGTACTAAATTAATACATTAATTAATTAAAAAAATAAATAAAATCAATGAAATAAAATAAATAAAAATAAATTTTTTTTGTTTTAAATAAACAGAATTGCCTTTTTCGAAATTAAAATGACAAAAGCAAAAAGTAATCTATTTTTGTGTTTCGATCCGGGGATCGGATTTTGTCAATGTTGGGATTTTTTTGGAACTGAAATTGTTTAGGATCCCGCGATTTCGGGATTCGGGATTTCCCTAATACATATCTACAAAGTTGAAAATGGTCTCACTTTTTCGAATCGGTATGACAAACAAATCTTAGTGACTTGAATTAGATCCAAAAGACAAGCACCAGTCCACAGAAGCACTAATGGATGAAGTTTGATCTAAATCTGGATGCGACAGGATGAATCTTACGTTTTTTTTGGGATCCCGCGATTTCGGAATTCGCGATTTCCCTAAGAGATATGTAAAAAGTTAAAAATGGTCTCACTTTTTTCGAATCGGTATGACAAACAAATCTTCTAGTGTATTCTATTAGACCCAAAAGACAAGCACAATCGATAGAACCACTAATAATTGAATGAGGATTTGAATCTGGATGGGACAGGATGAATCTTACGTTTTCAAGTGACTTCAGGTTAATGAAAGAGTAAAAAATAAAACATAGTTACTTTTGCTTTTCTGAAGGAGCCGCGAAAATGAGGCAAAAGTGAAAACGATACAACTATTTCTGATGCACTCAGCATAAGCAAAGACTTTGTATCAGAGGGTCAAAGCTTCTCGGTAAATTCCTAGCACATTCAGTAGATGCGGAAATTTGGGGCCTATTTCATTTAATAAAAGATAAACTGGTTTGCTTCGAAAGTAGACTAATGGATATTTTCATAGTGCGCATTAAGTAATTCATAATGATTCTTTTTTGCTTACTAGTAAAAGTGCGACTTGCGCTCTGTACCATTCACAGTGGCGCACACAGAAGGATTGAGTGTTCAAACCCGCAAACCCGCCTCCCAAACACAAAAATTGCTGGTACAAAATATAGTTTAAAATGATACTGGGCTCAACGCCAAATCCCCCAAAATTAAATCCTTAGTGCGACTAAAGCAACTAAATTCTTCGTACTTGTTTCTATATTTCTATAAATACTGGAGTCAACTTTTGCTTTCCTTTAAAATTGTTTAATTATAATATTTAAAATCTTGATTCACCTTCAATCTACTATTGTATCAAGAAATATTCCTCTCTCTACTTTTTAGAATTAAATCGACACCAAATCAAGTTCCATTCCACAACTGCCAACTTGCTCATATTTTAATTTATTACTTAATACTCTGAATAGTTATTGCCATAACTTTAATGTTTGTTATGAGTTATTGTTCTACAAAATTAAATACATAAATTTAATAACGATTTTTGTTATTTGTCTACTTGCAGGTGCCATATGCGGCGGCAACTGCTGCTCGAACGCCACCGAAGCGGAGCTACGCCAGAAGGCCACCACCGAGTTCGAGCGCCTGTTGCATCATCACACCAAAAGTTTACGCGGCATTTTAGAGTCCACAGCAAATTTATTCCAAAGTAAGTGCATTTCGCATTCGAACAACTTTATTTGTCTGACCACGTGCACCATCGCATTAAATGCTGCTCAATGCTTTTAAAAAAATAATAATAATATTGTACACAAAATATTGTACAATATTTTTGTATGCAAATTGGCTATAGACGAAAATAATTCTTGGTAATAAATCATTTTGGCCACGGCAGCAAAAACACAAATTATTACTTCCTTTTTGGTGGAAAAAAACAAAGCGCGAGGCGAGCCAACTATAGCCGCGCTGTGCCCGTGCACCGTGCCGACGCGCCCAATTCAGATAATTATGCTAATTTTTTGCAAATAAAGCATTTGTAAAAAGAAGTTCGAAATGAATACAAAAAATAGCCGAATGGCAAAATTGCAGCGTTTGGTTTGTTGTGTTGTGATTTGAATGAATAACAGCGCGTCGGATTATGTGTCGAACGCGCATGCCAACAATATAAAAATTGATGATGATTAAAACAATCACAGTGTGTTTCACAGTCAGTTGCAACCGAATTTTTTATGCGCTACATCAGAAGTGTCCCTCTTTTTATATAACTGTTGAAATTTTTTCAGTTTCAAAGTTCAAATTAGTTGACGTTCAGATCTCTGGAAAAATGAATTAGGCAAACTTTTGAGGTGTCGACCTTTTTATACGTTACTGACAAGTTTTTCATTTTCAAACTTAAAATTAGATTTAGACCATCTTCGGTAGAAGTATTAGGCTTCTGATTTCTGACCATGTTATGTGATGCTTCCATAGCAATGATTTCAACTGACGCGAACTCATTGACTCAACCTAAATTGTGAACTCTTTAAAGAAGTCTTTGGCATTTGCATACTTGTTACCTTCACAGAATTTATTTAATTTATAGACCTAAGCCTCCAAATCACACACATATATAAATTTATATTTTTTGATTTTTGATTTTTTTGGTATTCAAGAAGTGGTTTTTCAAGATCTCTGGACTCTTGTATATTTTGTATCTAAGCATTTGCTTTGTTATTGTTCATGAAAAGAACTAAAATATTTATAAACAATTTTAACCAATTTTAATTTTGAAAATGATCAAGTACGAACTTCCCCAATTGAATCCTTTGTTCTTCTTCTTACTTAAACTTTCGCTAGACACAGAATTTTTATAAACTCAAACACACCATTCGTTGTGTCAGATCGGCTACATACAATCTTGTTTTTTGGTTGGGTTTTTAAGATGTGAATTTATTTAACCCTTTCGCTACAGAGTTTTTCTGGGGAAAGTTACAATTTTAAATTTTACGTTTTAGGCTTCTATGTGGTTAAATTAGCAACATTCCATAAGAAATTTTTAAATTTTTATACTCGGACCAGGTATTTTAGAGTGTTTTTCTATGAGAGAGAAAACTTTTTACGCATAACGAAAATTTGAATATTTCTTCATTTACTTCAGCCAAAATTACAAAAAGTATCTAAATTGAAAGAAAACTTCAAATTAAAAAGTTATCTAAAGTTTTCTGCTTCTTCTTCCTTTACTATGTCAAGATATATGATTAAAGAAAAGTGTATACTTTTTCTTTAAACTTTAATATTCAGTTTATTAATTACGTATTTTTCCTAACACTTCAAACTATCCTAAGGAACAACAAAAAATTTATTCTTGAAACCACAGAGTGTTCAGACATCCACAAAGTAGCATGTTGCCATATGGCAACAAAATATCTAAAGGGTTAATTAAGCGACTACGTTTCAATAAATTAATATAAAAAAGAACACGACACTTCTTTAAATTCATGCGGCAATTTTTATGACAGTATCGCATTCCTCAGATATATGGTTACGAATATACACTTTAGGTTTCCCAGACTCATAAGAACACCAATAATTCGTTCTCTGCCTTGCACTCGTCTTCCTCCTCAGTAGATACCACCGAGAGATGATAGCAATTTCTATCTATAATCCTTTCAACAGAAACACTCTTCATTAAAACTTCCTAAACTTCGTTTTAAAGATCTGAAGGCTGAAGTTCTTACAAACCAAAGATTGCTATGGTTTATTACAGTGTCTGATAGAATAAGCACATAGTGACAGGAATAGAAAAGGCATCCTATAGATTTTCAAGTATTATCCCTTCAGAAAGGTCTTTCAAATCTTTTTGAGTGACTTTAACACAAAACCCGGCTAATAGATCATATTTGGCTCAAGAGTTGACCAATTCAGTCTTCCTGCGTCCACTGCGAACAACGATCAGACTGGACTATCGCTAATTACTTAAGTAAATGAATCGTTTCTGATATTAACCCTTTGCACTCGAGGCCTTTTTCGCTTGCGCGAACCAGCAACTCAAAACGATTTCGGCCAAATTCGGTAAACACATTACAAGTACTTTAAAAAGATTTATAAACAAACGCATACAAATAATAAAATTTCACAAATTTTTCACTAAAATTTTTTCGGCCGGGCGCCGAAGCAGCGCCGCTCGAGTCGACACTTCAAATTTGCCGGGCGCCGTATCGGCGCCGCTCGAGTGCAAAGGGTTAAAATGTTCAGAAATCGTTTAGCTAATGATTTGTGTCGTTATGAGATATTTTAATGAATTGCAACTTTCTAAACTGAACATATAGTTCGTATTATTGGCCAGTAACATGATCGGATTAAATTGTACGCCAATATCTCAGCTTCTGCAAATGTTATTTTGCCCACCAAACGCTCGGCAATCTGCCAAATGACTCAAAAGAGAAATAGATGAACGCAGAACAGAAGCATTTCAGTGTAGAGTATCAAAACAGTTCGTTATGGACGCGCTACGCTACGCTCTGACACAGTTTTCAAATAGTAATTTTGCGCAGTAAATATTCAATATGAAATATTAATGGATTTATGGAATTTTACTTGCTATAATCAATAAGCAACTATGTAAGGTATGTGTCAATACATTTGTGTTATACAGTGTGTGTAAAAAGTATACATACATTATTTAATTAATTTATTTTTATTTAGAATAGGATACATTAAGTGAGAAGAACTAAGTTTTTTAGTTAAACTTTAATCAGAATTAAATTTCTCAAATCAAAATTACACTTAAATCTATCAAATACAAAATTAAATAATAACGAAGTAGCTGAATATATATTATATGATTATTATAAATAATAGAAAATACAATCTAATATATAAAGGAGGAAAAAGATGGGAAAGTAATGAAGGAGGAAAAGTAGAGGTTGATTGGGAACAAAGAAGAAAACGAAGATGCGCCTTGCAATCATTACCAGAGCATCACTGATCCTCTCCAATCTGAAATACTCATAAAGTTTATCCCTATAGTTGTATCTGCTTAGCCCAGCCCTTGTAACTTGCACTGAGTTCCAGACTCTGACGGCGTCTTCATTTGCTTAATAGTGACAACTTTTCTTATTGCGAAACGAAAATTAGCACTTTAAGAAAGATATTTTGAATCGGTGGACGTAAAAAAAAATTATTGAAGAACTGAATTTGAATCCATCAACAATCGAAGAATGTGTGATTCCACGCATTGTGCCTTACTTTGAAAGCAACTTTATAAATTTTAGAATAAACTATGTAAAGTTCTTCTTTTTTTTTAGCAAATATGTCAACTTGTTATTTGGTAGACGCCTCCCCTTTATCACCTTTAGAGTAGTTTTAAGTCGTAAGATCCTTCTTCTTCTCTTCTTCTTCTCAAATGTTTTCTCCAGGCAAATCTGCTCTGCGCTATGTATTTTTGTATTGTGTACTTTGAACAATCCCCCCCATAGTAATTCCGTGTACTTTTTGCACAGACTGTACGCATTTCAACGCTTGTCAACAAATTTAATTTCAATACCGTTGATTGCATGGCAATTTTGCTTTGTACCGATTAAGAGGTGAGCAATTAAAATTTGTATTTAAATGTTGCTCAGCTAACCCCACTGCTCCTCCTTGTACCAACTTGACCAGCGCTACATACACACATGTAAGTATGTATGTATGTGTGTTTGTAGTAATGAAACGAGTAGCACAACGAATTAAACTTATTGTGGCGCGCGCGCAAATACATTTCTATCTGTGTTCGCCGCATGTGTCAAAGTATCTTTGAGGCTTTTCAAATTGCAATTGAAACATTTGAAATTCAATTCAATTTGCAAATAAAACTTTGGTCACGTTTCATGAGCTGCGCCGCGGTCGTTCGGTTCATTCTTGTCGCTGCTGAATGTGGCTACTGTTGTTTTATTTGTTATTGTTGTTGTTGTTGTTATTGTTGTTTAGCTTATTCTCTGCTGTTGCTGTTGTTTTCATTGTTCTTTGGCTTTGGCTACTCAACTTTGGCTTACGAGCAGCTCAAATAGAGCAACTCTGTATGTTCAGAATATTCGACATGCGCATGCAGCAATACCACCACCACCACTAGCAACAACAACAACCGCAACACTAAAAGCAACAAGGCGCAACATTGGCGATCCGTTCATATGCGAGTGGAATAAACTCGCATTGCGCGCTGTCAAACAAAAAAAATTGTTCGCCCCATTGCCAGTAGCCCCCCACACACACACACACACACACACACAGGCTGCGCATATTTTGATATTTTCTTTTTTTTGTTGTTATTTTTGTTTCATGTATTTTTGTGTGTTGCATTCTCGCATTGTACGGCATGAATTTATGTATGTTCATACATACATACACATGTTTGTATGTATGTTTGCATGTGTGTGGACAGCGTGCGGCCAGTGCCAAAGTCTGCTGCGGCTCATTGTTCGAAGCATACAAACGCTTTGTCAGACGTTTCTCGGAATTATGAGGCGTGCGCGCACCACTGACAATAATTCATTTTCTCTTCTCGCGCAAAACCTTCATTCTGCACTTTTTGTATTTTCAATTTTATTTATGCATGTTGATTCCATGCATGTGTGAGTCTGTGTGTGGATACTTCTTGCGCGATTGTTTCAATATTCGCTGATGAGTGCCATTACAAATTAATGCTGCGCCGCTCGCAGCTGACAATTGAATTGAGTTTATTATTTATTTTTGTTGTTGTTTTTTCATACTTGTTGTTTTTTGATTTTTGTCATTTGACATTGTTTGTGTTTGCATTAATTGTAAACTCGTATGATGTCATGCTTAAGTAAATTAATTAATGTGATCATCGTGAAATTGGAAACTGATTGATGAGTGAATACGCCTGCGCAACTTATGATTTATTCGTCACACACACACACACAAATGCAATGAAATGAAATTCAGCAAAATTGCAAGAGTTGTTGACAATAAGACGAACATATTTTGACGACGTTGCAGATAAAAGTTGTGTAACCGATTTTAACGTTGCATACTAAATGGTTGTCAGCTTATATGCAGAATATGCATGAGTCAGACAATAACTTGCAGTATTGCATTAACCCTTTCGCTACAGCTGACAATGAACAATTTTACAATTTCAAATTTTTCAATTTTGTCTTCTATGTGGCCAGTAATACTTTTGATTTTTGAACCAGAATCTGTTTTTCCAAATGTTTCTATATGACAACAACCAAATTCTTCCATTAAAACACCATTAAACTTAAAATTGCTGACGCTTGACTGGAAATCAAGCAGTTTTTCACTAATGTTAGCCACTATTTAAAAAAAGAAATATTAAAAAAAAAATTATAAAAAAAAATTATTAAAAATATCATATTATTAAAATAATCATTATAAAAGTTATTAAACAAAATATTAAAAAAAATTGTGTCGAAAATTTCTCAAAAAAATTATTAAAAAATATTATTAAAACAATCATTTCAATTATTAAAAAAAGTTATAGAAAACAAATATTAAAAAAAAAAATTATTAAAAAAAAATTATGAAAAATATTATTAAAATAATCATTAAAACAATTATTAAAAAAAAATTATTAAAAAAGATTGTGTCGAAAATTCCCCCAAAAAATTATTAAAAAATATTATTAAAAAAAATCATTAAAAAATTATTAAAAAAAGTTATTAAAAAAAATTATGAAAAAAATTGTGTCGAAAAATCCTCATTCTGTGAAGGGTTAGCAACAAAAAAAGTGAATACTTCCTCTGTTGAAAACCCAAACATTAAGTTTTTGTATAGTTCTGTTTTAAATTCTTAATTAACTAAATTCGTATTATCTTTAGTTATTTTTAGTAGTATCTAATTTTTTACAACAAATTTTTTCCAATTACCCAAAATGAATTTGATTCCTAGAACCACTAGAAAACTGAGATATCAACAAAGTTGCATGTTGCCATACGACAACAAAATAGTGAATGTCAGCTAATCAATCTTCCTCTTCTTTCCTTATGAAATCATGTTACAAATTAGGGTTAAACATTTATTAAAGAATATTTTTACCTTGTTTACTTAAAAAATAGTAAAAATCACCGAAGATTTTCTTTCAGAAAGGCTTCAACGGAATTATTAGGCATTCTAGTGTTAAGCATTTGCTTGTTTGCATTTCAATTTGCTGACGAGTTCAAGTGACTGCGTGTCATTTTGAATTGTGCCATTTTTTGAACTGCCAATTCGATGACACTTGACAAGTTTAAACTCGTTTAGTTTGATTGGTAAAACACTTCTACGTTTTACTAATTAAATGTCACGTATTATTTGTCATATGTCATTCGATATTTTTTAATAAGAAATACAAATCCACTACAGAAATATTTAAAATATGACGAAGGTGTAGTTTTACATGCGACCAAAAGAGGTTTAAAATGTTTTGTATTACTTTTATTTATATTCTATTTATTTATTACTTTTTTATTCCTTTTTTTTATTACTTTCACGTTGAGCAATGTTTATATTTGATGTACCTACCTGGTATACTTGTATTATTTACATCGGCTTGCTTTGGCTAACATTTTTGGCTCAATCATTTTTATGACTATTAAGATTTATTTGTTACAAACGGCAAACAATGACTAAAAAATAAAAATCTGGCCTGAAAAAAAAATCTGAAAAATTTTATGTGGTCACACCACGCTAATTTATACCATTTTTGAACATTGACACATGTTTTACTCTTTTAAAAACTCTTTTTTTTACTCTTTTAAAAACGAAGCTGACGCTGATCTGAAAGCTGTCAGTAAAAGATGAACTAAATATTTTGTGGCACCTTTTGTTATACTCAAACGATTAACGGCTCCTAAAAACTATAGAAACCTCTGACGTCTGCATTTCATTGACTAAAGCACACAGTATCCAATACAAAGTGCACACTAAGCCAAACTTGCCAAAAGTACAACAATGCATTCAGCAACACTTGCACAAGATTTTGAAATCCAACTTTCATAATTTTTGCCCTCACAGCGAACAACATTATGAACACAATGTTGCCCTGTCAAATAAGTTTACTGATTGAAAGTTTCAATTTGTCCTTTCCCACACACTGATTGTGCGTATTCTCCAAAAGTTTATTGCAACAACTTTACAACTACAGCTTTCTATTTAAACGTGTAAATGCCGGACACAACCCATGTGCAAACTTCAGCGGCCAATCCCTTAATCCCTGGCGACTTCGAATGTGTGTGTATGTGTGCACCCGCATATGTGTTGAGCCACCGACAATGTCCTGCGAGTGCGCATGTGCGAATATTCTGCAAACCGACAAATAAGCAAATCCATTTAAGCATTCATTGCATGGATTCCTCCGACCCCAGTGACTCCACTTGAGCAACACAGCTCGCCGGAGTGGGAATTATTTTTTACCTGCAACTCTCGAACAGCACAAAAACTAATATTGCTCCAATTTGGATATGAAAAAAGTGAAGCGAACAACTGCCGCCTGTCAGCAAAAAACGCCGAGTTTGCTCGACACAAATTTGCATAGCAGCAACAATAATTGCACCGCAAACTCCAAAGCTGCAGCAATAATTTTGACATTTTCATGCGTACTGCACGAAGTGTTTGCCGTTTGCACATTTGCCGCATTTGCTTTGGCTGCAAAGCTCATCCACTAAAGCCACACACGCATACATTCAAACATGGAAAAAGTTTGCCACACTTTGTTGCAAACGCTGAAATGTTACTGCCGCTGTTGTTACTCTACAAAGTACAAAATGCGATTCTCGCTCACGTGCATTCAAGCGGCACAAACTGAAACTGCGAAATAAAGAAATTACATGGAATTTGTAGTGTTTCAGTTGATCTAGGTCGGCTCTTTCGTACCCTGCATCTGGGAGCAACACATTTTACTTGATCGACCAGATGTCCTTTTGGGTTGCTTGTCTACTTTTTATGGTTCTGATTTCAATCGGCAATTAGTCGATATTTTATCAAACAAAAGATCATTTTTGTCGAAGTCCATCCAAATGTTCTTAGAGGCGTGAAACTATAGGTTATTCTTGGAAGCCTGGCATACTCAGTTTTCCTTCCATCGGATCAGAAAATGGGCTTTAAAATTTCAAGAATATACGCATTTCACCGATTTTTTTCAATATTTGCGATTGTGAAATGATGAAGATGTGGATATCAAATGAAAGAGGAATAAATTCCTCTTTTTTTTAATGTGGAATAAAAATTTGTTAAAAAAAAAATTACTTAAAAACATGGTCGATTCTACCTGACTACCCCCTTAGGAGAACAAATAAATATCGGGTATAATGTTAAGTGCGGTGACCTTAGATAGACTGCAGCCCGTCGTCATAATGTCGTCTGCTCTTATGCTGAGTATGAACCCAGTAACGCATGCAGTACTTTACCGATGCCACTGAAAACCCAAGAGCTGGTTCGAATCTTTTCAGATATTCTGGACCTTGTTATGAAAACCAACCTTTGTTTAAAATTCAATCACAATATCAGTGTTGAGAATGGTATTTATGAGAGCTTTGAGTGTAGCCTGGTGGCTACCAAACACAGAGGCCGTCTTATGAACCCATTTGTAACTCTATTATAGTTCCAGGCTCTAAACATAACCAGCTTTTTACATTAGAGAACAGCTGTGTACCTTTCTAGAGGAGAGAAAAGCTTAACGTAGTTCGTCTTAATGATTATACCCACACCTGAGCTAAAGTGAGATTTAAATTTATACCTGAAGATTCAAAAGTGTAATTCATACGGTTCCAATGGTGTTTACAAAGCAGCTAGTTGGACAGTAAAGGACAAACTGACCAACGAACAGACATTTTAAGTCATTTCTACTGCTGATCCCGATTATGTATATCTATACTTTTCTATATTGATCCCGCCTCCACGTTATTATTATTGATGGGATGATCCACTGCGACCTGTAGATCTATTATGCGCCTCCAAGTTACAAGCTGCTGTCGAAAAGTGCAGTGTACCCTAATAATTTAGTGTAGCGCACTAAAAACACTTTCCCGGCAACACAATGTTTGCGCTCCCTCGATGCCTTTTTCACACACACACACACATGCACCTACACCAACAAGCAGCCCACAAAGAGGCAACGACACACACAGCAAAAGCGCCAAAGAAAATCGCAATGCTGCGGATGCTGCGCTGCATAAGCCCGAAAACGTGTTCACAAACTGACGATTGTGCTTTACAAAAACAAAGAAATTTACCTCCTTTTTACGAAAAATAGAATTCACAATCACCAACACTACACTGCGACTGCCAGCCACACTTGAAGCACGGCAAAAAAAAAAATAGTAATAATAATAATAATAAAAGAAAGTAAGCAACAATAACAGCGGAAAAGAATTGTACGCATGGTTACGCCACTTATTGGGGTTAGCCTGTGCCGAGGGCAGTGTGAGCGTACACACACACACACAAAGGCTTAAGTGAAGCACAGCAAAAGCACGTACAATCTACAAGGGGATATGCGCAACGCGTCGACTGCAACTAAAAACAAAAATTGCCCCTTCAACACCCATTCCGGCTCGTTTCACTTTGCTTTACTTTGCTTTTATTTCACTTTGGTTTGCTTCACTCTTTGCTGGCGACTGGATGCTCAATGGTAAAGTTCGCACTGAAAATGCGTGCTGCATGAAATATTAAACGCATCGCTCAAATGACACAACAGCAGCCGTAAGATGAAGACGGCCAACAATCGAAAACATGAATTGAGTTGGTAGCAATTTGCGTCTTGATTATGAATTTCTGCAAATGTTGCGTATACGCCACGTAGGCCATTGCACAGCGTTTACTGCGGCCGCCGCTGTATGCTTTACATGCACCAACTCGCTTTTAAATATGCATTAACGTTTGCAGCACAAACTTTAGCTGAGACGGGTGACATTCTTAAGCGCTCACAGACGATATTGCAGCAAAATGGAGCAACACTTTAGGTCACATTTAAGGGAGAGTAAGCACACAGTGCATTGAAAAACGTCTGGTTCAAGCATATAAGAGTTAGTAGTAAGTAAGTAGTTTTCTGCAGTATAGCATATATAGTACCAGGAATTACAATAATTTTGTTCTCAGAAAAGTTTAATCAGTTTGAACTGTAAGAAACTTAATTCAAGTTTTATAAGTTTAAAACACAGAAGTGTGCACGTTTTTACAATGCTACTTTTTCATATGGGACTTTTTTTAATTGTAAAGTAAATTAAGAAATATTTGATTTACACTAAAACATCAAAAATTTTATATTTAGTTTAAAAGTTTAAATATAAAAAAAAATACAAAAAAAATTAAATATTTCTCAGCAATTGACCAACTTTTAACAACCTATTCAAAGTTAAACATTGTCGACTTGTGTGGTATCGGCTTCAAGCTGTCACATCGTCAAAATTCCATTTGTAGCCGCTGCCTGCACTTAATTGAAATTACGCAATAACTTTCAAAATAATTCGCATAATTTCATATATCAAGAAATAATGAAAAGATGGCTTATAAAATTTAAATTTATGCAACATTTTATACCTTTGCCACTTGTCGGCTCCTGTGCTCCCACCCACATTGCGGTCGCCTTAGCGCGTCAGCGCCGCTTACACAACTACTACTGGCGACCCGCTATGCCATCCACGTCGCTCGTCGCTGTCTGTCGCCTACCGCCTGCTGCCATTACGGCTTAAATGTCCTCATTTGCTGTAATCCTGTTTAAGCATACGCACGAAATATGCAAATGCCAATGACAACATTTGGTGTCGCATCTGCAAGTGTTTCTCTTATTAAATTTTTAATGAAGGTGCAAATGGCTGGAGCTCACACTCACACTCACAGACACACACACACTTACATACCCATGCAGATTACATACACAGTTGGAGGCTGGCAATGGTGCTCGCAGTGTAGGCGCCGAGTGTCTGCTCACATTACCAACACCCAGTGATGAGTGATGAGTTCAATTCGGGTTTCTCGTCGTTGATGTGCGCCAAACACGTACACACACATCACACAAACATAGGCACACGAATTAAGGTAAATACCACGAACACTTTCAGGCAAACATGAACAATTTGATTGAAAAAAAATGGCCAAATCCTTGACAAACACTAATACTAACCATTTTACTTGAGTGTCTGTGTCTGCGCACATGCACTCACACTCGTGCAAACGATTTGTGTCCGTACGTGGACATCGTATAACTGTCCAGGGGATTACAAATGAACTGTATTTGTTTTTATGTGTCCGGTGTCCTGTGTCCGTGTACGTGTTTGTTATGCCTCGTTTGCCTACGTGCCCCGTGTGGTATGCGTGATTTCGACAACTCCAGCGGAATATGTGAGCGGCGCACGTGCCAAATAATTCATTTTCTATTACTTTTCTTTTCACATTCGCATATCACTTACAGGCAAAGTAGATTCTCATATCCTTTCTGGGTGCAAAAAACTTCGATTGTCTCTCAAGGAAATTCTCATCGCAAATTCAATGAAGCTGTTATCTGCTTAATGCGCAGCACTTATCACTTTGTTTGCCTGCATTAAGTAAAATACGATTGTGTGCCTTTGATCTACCTACTGATTCATGTTTACTGTAATTGATGTTCTTATAAAACTTGGAAGAGTAGCTTAGTTCGAAAAATGTAGTTTGAAACCTATGTGCATTTAAGTTTTTCTGACCAACGCATGGATGTTTCAAAAGACGTGAGCTTAAAAGTAAAGGCACATAATATTGTTAAAGAAAAACTGATTTTTTCAAAAGGGATGAAATACATCTAAGCGCCCTGGCTTCTATAAAGCTTTCAACGAATAACTCTCTTATGTCGACTAAATCTTCTCTTCCATACGATCACATATACATATGTAAAGATAATTACATTAAATTACTAATCCCATCAATCTGCTGACAACTGTCGTCTCTGCAATGCGCGCTCTGACGCGTGCGTGTCTTCAGGCTCGTTTCTTACTTGTTCTGACCTGAAATGTAGAGAGAATCTTCCTCACCGTTCTCCAAGAACTGCGACAAGTTTAAGTATTACCATTAAGTACTACCATTTCTACCCATCCGAATAATATGGGCGAATCGGCATTAAGATGCTGAACTTTTATAAAAAAAAGTCTCCTCTATCGAATGTTATAGTTTTCCAGATCCAAAACATTTTTAGAAACCTTCTCCCTCTCATAAAGTACGTACATCAGTGTTTGTTATTGTCATTCGTAGATATAGTTTCTGAGAACTTTGCTTCTGAATTTTCTATTAATACCAGGAAAGAGTGCTTCTCCAAGCAATGTTAAGATTCTAAAATAGATTTAATTGTTTCTGTTGGTAGCTTAGTAAACAAAGACCATTTCTACCTTGAAGTTTTAACTGTTTAAAAGGAAAGTAATCAAAGACACACAGACTTTCTGTTTTAAGATAATTCGTCACGTCTTCTTTAAAGAATAGACCCATTTGCAATCTCTCATTCTTAGCAGGAAAAGGCTTCATACAAGATTTCACTGTCAATCTGAGGATACTGAATTCAAAACCAAATCAACAACGACTAATATACTCCATTTGTAACATCCTTATCAACAAATTGAAGCCTCTAAGTGTTAAGAGTTTGCAGATTTTTCTTTGTGGGTTCTTACATAAAGTTTATTACTGTAATTCCACTCTTATAACTCTTTGCTTCTATGCACAGTGATTCGACTCCATACAACCGCGGGACAAAATAAGAAGGAGTGATCCGTTCCTCATAAAATTTGGTATACAAGTTAATCATGGTAAACTGTTATGGTTTGGCAATCGCTGAGACTTAACTTTGCAATTTTCGTCATTTTTGGAAAGCTATAGCACCAAGTGGATTGGCTAGATTTTCCATACTTTACATTTAATCAGTTACGTCAACATTGATAATTGCGAAAAATACCAGAAATTGTATGAGGACCCCTTAGTTTTGCAATAAAAATTATAATAATAAGTAGATGTGTTTTGTATTTATGCAGATTTTTCAATTTTTCATGCCAATTGCATTCAAATTGAATTATTTTCTGAGATCTGATGATATCGGTGGATGTAATTGCATTATCTGACAAAGAAAGAATGCTTCGTAAAATAAAAAAAAAATCCAGGAACATACTTTCACATACTTTTCAGATATTTTCCTCTAAGTTTTGCTAATTTTCAGATTTTTAATTTCGAAAAATATTTTAAATTAAAAGTGAAGTAAAAGCCTCAGCATTGTAATTTTTGAGAACACATTAAAAGCGAAAATGGCCACATCATTTCTTAATCTATATTGAAAGTTTCAGCAACTTTTTGCTAACCATGTATTTTTATAATTTTTTTTACTCAATAGACTAAAAAATAGAAAATATGTGTTTAAAATTTTTTTTTGAAAAAAAGTGCAAGTTGCACTTGCACTAATTATTTTTTCGCACAGATTTTTTTGGGGTTTTCTTAGTTGGAGTTTTACCTTTCAAATTACATCAAAATCGTTAAATTCTGATACTATAAATTTTTGGAATTTTGTCTATGGAACGAATCACTGTGCTGTGGCAGCCACTTTAACCTAACTTTATCTAACCTATCGTTTGTTTAAAGAAGCCAGAATTCAATTAAATAGATTATATTGAAGAAGTCACACAATTGAGTCTTGACACCTTGTTTAGAACATCGACTGCTTTCAAACAGCTCTGAGAGAGACCTTTCCTATCCTGATGAAGTTGCTTGCGGCGTCCACAGTCATCTTACACAGGTTTATTAATTTTGCAAAGAGACCTCGTGACACCTCTCGTGTTTTGTAAAGCTTTGTTAAAGTTGATAAGTGAACAAGGTCATTTTTTTAATTCATAAGGTTTGGATTGTCTACAAAGATGGCTGCTATCTGAGAAGTCAAATTGAGAAGAAAAATTAGATTAGATCAAGATTCGACCACACAACATTTTAACCACGGTTGCTGTCAGATTAAAACAACCTTGATTATTTTATTTTAATATCAATGATTTGAGCAAAATCAACAAAACCATCTCTTACAACAAAATCATATCTTATTGACCAAAAAAGTGGCAATCACGGATATTAAACTCTGTGCATTTGGGGCATTTCATTGTGTCTATACATATTCATGTGTTTTTGTGTGCGTAGCATTTGTAGCATTTCGGTTTTTATTTATTAAACAAATTGAAACTGGCCAAAAGGTGCAATTTTTCAATTTGCAATTTGCCAGCGCATTTTCCTTGCCGCACAGTTAACCGCATTGCTTTGCAATAGAAATGCGCAAAAAAATCATAGAGAAATAACTGAGCGTAACCACAACGAAACCGGGTAATGGAAATGAAATTGACTTTGACCCCACGAGTATCGCTACACACAAGCACACTGCATACGTATCACACATACACACACACACTGACATACATAAACGTAACACACATGCAAGCGAATACACGAGACTGCAGCGTGTTGGAACCAAGAGAAACACCAATAAAACTGAACCAACCAACAACAAAAAAATAAAATCGCCCAACAGTCATTACCCGTCGAATGGAAAAAACTTTCGAGATTCACACCGAAGTATTTAAGGAATTTCATTTGCCGGGCAACATCTGCCACAACTGCTCTCGTCCTGTTCCTGTTGCCACTAATCCGCTGCACGACACTCGCCTACACGCATCTGGCATTCCGCGCCGTATTGACGCACAGTATTTAGCATAAAATGTAATTGAATTGCGCAGAAATTTCGCCGCAAGCACTCACAGTGCACGGCAGCCGACTGCAGTCACTTCAAGTTGGCCTAAAAGAGTGGAAAGAAATTCATAAACCTGTTTTACATAAACGCGGCGACGCGTAAATGGGCGCCCGAATGAGGCGACTGCAACCTGAGCGGCAGCCAACGCTGCGACATCTACTACAGGTTGCGCCAAAAATTTTGAGGCATTTACATTTTGAGCATGGATTATTTTCAGGAGGTAGTGGCCTCTATAAAAGACGTGAAATTGATTTTTTATATTATTTACTATATATGTAATAAGCCTTTATATATATTCTTAAAACAGTTGACTGTGCCGCGAAATATTTAGCTATATGAACGAAAAATGTTTGATGTAGGTACTTATCCTTCTGACAAAACATGAAGATATGTTACACATTAATCACAAAAGAAAAGGGGAATGCCCCGAAAAGTGTTTTTCTCGTTTTGTTATTGGGTTGTAAGCGCGATTAACACTAAATAACACAAGTAGACGAGCGCAAAAAACCGCTTAACCGTTTTTTTAATTCCGACTGGGGTCAAATAGACCTCAAGGGACAAGCAGAAGGTTATGTAAGTTAACGCAAAGCCAAAAGAATTTTATTCCCCACAGAAAAGTCCCAGAAAGCTCATCACAGAATATATAAACTTTATCAGTTCAAACAAGTGGGGACCTTCTTGCTCAAAAATCTGCAATCAATGCAACCAGGACCGAAAATTTCCCTACATGCGAACTGCCACAACATTCCCAGAAAAATCTCAAACATAAAACCTCATACATACATTTCTTCTTCTTGTTATTAACTGCCCATAACAACCAATTATCTAATTACCAAAAAAATAGAGGCTCTTCAACCTGATCCTTCCATCGGAGATGCGGTCTCTATCGAACTCCAACTATCTAATCGAACAACTTTTTCACCGAAGCTTCACCATCCACATGGGAGACATGGCCTCACAGAACTAAACTAAAGAGTTTAAATTTAATAATTGAAATCGAGAATCTAATTGACCCAGTTTGAACAATTTGAAGACTATCCAGAAACTTGAACTGGCTGCAATTATGAAATTATTATTATTTATTTAATCAGTTTATGAACAACAACTCTTACAGACTATGGCAATGTACAACATGATAAGGGGCTATAAACTAAAATAAAAGTCTCTAAGGGAAATTCAAATTGACTTAATTAAGGTTTGAGAGACTCTACAAAGATTGATTTGGGAAGCGCAAAATCAAAGGCCAAGGACACAAACAATCCATTGAGCTCGATCAAAGCTCTGGAAAGAGAAGCATTCAGTCTTTCTCACGAAGCAAACATAACGAAATCTAATTAATAGAGTTTGGACAATCAGCTGAGCTTCCAGAATCTTGATCTTCCATATCAAAGTTAATAGAAAATAATTTTGAAACAAAATTCAAAAACTTAAACTAAAAAAATCTTTTTCATGGCGAAAACTTTTCACGCAACCTGTAACTTGGCGCTGCACAGTGCACGGCTCAAGTAGACGACAAAGCAGCAAAGCTGGAGAAAATACGAAACCAGCGAATAAGCCAATTGTAAACGACAAAATCGACAAAGCTGCAGTTGCAGTTAATGGCGATGGCAAGGTGTCGTGGAGGGTGACGTGTTGCCAACCGTAGCAAGGCGTTGGTTAGGATTAGAATCGTTTCGGTATTTCACTTCATTATGCGCATTTCGATTTCGTTCTCGCAGCTCTTCGCGCTCCTCCTGCTCCCGTCTTCCCTTTACCAGTTGTTGTTGCATGCGGATTTCATGCTTCAACTGCAACCGATGACTCGTGTGCGCAGCTATTGAATCGTTTCTTTCGCTTTGGCTCCTTTGTTGTGCGCCTCTTCCAGGTGCTTATTCTCGCGCTTTTCGATTTTTCGCTCGCAACTCTTCAACTTCAACTTTTGCCTCTACTTTCTTCTCCCATATCCCGTCCTTTCCTAAGGTATTGCGTTGCACTCTTAGCCCAAACAATAAAACCAACAAAAATGGTCAAAGCATGCAACAACAAAATCAGATCCAAAAACTTTAAGCATTTAAGCATTTGACGTTCTTTCATGTTGCTTCCGCTGTTGCTTTGGCCATTTCGCTCTCTCTCTCTGTTTCTGCCGCTGCTGCCCACCGCTTTGCTCCGGTTGGGTTTTCAATTCCCACGCTTTAATGGATCGCCGGATTCGCTGCCTGGCTCTGCATGGGCCACAGATTTTTGCATTCCTTTGGCACTCCTTCGGCGCTGTCTCCGTTCCTTTGACGGCCGCACCTCCTCTCTTGCGCCCCACACACATTGCAGCGCCTCAGTTCTTGTTCTGGCTTCACTCACTGCTGGATATATTCGTTGCGTTACTTTTGTTTATTTGCATTTTTTCGGATTTCGCTCTTTTTCTGGCTTTGTTCCTTCTATGTCAATTTTGCTATTGTTGTTGTTGTTGTGTTGTGCAACGGCAGCGCCACTTTTGTGCGTTCCTTTTGTGTCATGGCTGGTCGTTTGTTTGGTCGGCCGGTTTGCCGCTTGTCGCCGCTTGTTGGCCTGACAGCCGGGCACACTGAATTGTTGTTGTTGCTGTTTTTCATATTTTGCGTCGGTCCATCCTGTACTCGCATGGCTGTCTGTGCAGCGCCAGCACCATGCGACGTCCGTCCGTCTACTCTAAGCCAAAGTTGATTTCTTCTCATGCTTCTTCGGTCGCCGCGTCTTCGTCCGTTTTTTTTTGTTTGCAGTTCTCATAAAAATTCCTCAAGCCGAAATGAACTGGCTTCACTGCCGCCGCCAGTCGCATCGAGCCGAAGTGCAGCGTGCAACATGCGGCATGCATAATAACGTCAGCACTTGGCTGTGCCGCACCTTGCCCCTCGGCATCTAAGCCAAGTTGAGTGAATTGATGCTGCTTCTTCGTTGCGCTCTTAAAGTGTAAAAGCAAAGCCTTGTGGTGGTCGCTTAGCTGTTTGGCCGTTGGCATTGTGCAACGATGGCTGCCAGAGCGGCCTGCGAACGCTTTACAGATTGTGCCGTGGATGCAAATCAAGTTTAGGTAAACTTTTAAAATAGAAAATTAATTGAACGACGCGTCGTTGCTGGCGCGAAATGTGAATATGTGATTATCGCAGCGATAATCTGCAGGCCGCATTTTTGCACTTTGCACGTACTCTTTCATGCGACTATGTATGTGTGTACAGATGTGTGTGTATGATGAGATTTCACCAGGCAATTTATTGGTCTTTTAGATTTTTTTATATATTTTTTTAAATAATTTTTATAACTAAGTGGAAAAAAAATCGAATATTTTTATAGCCGAGTTGGTAAAGCCATCAAGCCAATCAATCGTACTAAAGGGGCTTAATTAATTTTGGAATTAACCGTGATTGCCTCTGTAATTCAGCATAATGAAAACAATATATCGCACACGCACCACAAAAGTGACACAACTCAAAACTTTTGATTTTTCAGGAAACGCAAAAAACTGTTTCTGAGCTAAATAAACATTTTCTTTAAATAACCTATAGACCGTTCAGTAGAAAATCCTTACAGATTATGCTTTTTGATAAGTTCTGATTATAAATGACAGTTAAAAAGTTGAAAGAAAAATTTTGAAAATTTATAATTATTTTTAAAAATTAAAAATATATTAAAAAATTGTCAGAATTTTGTTTAAAAATTAACTTTAACAAAAATTTATTTCGTCAAAAGTGACACAATTTGAGTTAGAACTCTATTGCATTGAGCTGCAGCAATCAAATAGCATCAAACTTCTGACATGAAAAGAGACCTAACTGTATTTTTGCAACAGTTAACAACAACAAAATATACTCAGCTTTTTCTGATTGGTAGACTGATGCATTGTGCACAATATTAACACATAAACCCCAAAATTATCAGGTGTACAACTTTGCTTCCGCCGTTTTTTTCCAAAATTAAAAGCTTTATTGCGAAAAAGTGCTTACAGATGTATTATTCAAAGTATTGTCCGTCGCTAGCGACAACTTTCTCCCATCTTTCCGGCAATTTTCGGATCCCGGCTCGAAAAAAAGGAGTCCTCTTTTGACGCTATCCATGAAGCAATCCATTTTTCCAATTCTTCGAAGGATTGAAAATGTTGATCTGCCAGGCCGTGTGCCATCGAACGGAATAGGTGGAAGTCAGAAGGGGCGACATCTGGGGAATACGGCGGGTGGGGCAAGACTTCCCATTTCAGCGTTTCCAGGTACTTTTTGACCACTTTTGCGACGTGAGGCCGAGCATTGTCGTGTTGGAGGATGACTCACCATTTTCACTCACCACGAAATCACCATTTTTAAAACGTTGAAACCACTCCCGACACGTTCTTTCACTCAGAGCAGCATCACCGTAAGTTTCTGAGAGCATTCGATGCGCTTCAGCTGAATTTTTTTTCGAATTGTAACAGAAAAGTAAAACTTCCCGCAAATGGTGAGAATTGGGCACATAAACGGACATTTTCGAGCGTGAATAATACGAAAACAAGAACAACTGTCACTGAAACGGCGATGACAATTCGTTAGGCACTGTCCACACTCACTTTAAAGGCATTACCATCTATGTATTTCAACCAGCCTCAGCCGGTACAGCCACCTATCGGAAAACGGCGGAAGCAAAGTTGTACACCTGATAAAAATATTGAGTTGTGTCACTTTTGAAGTGGGTGTGTGATGTATCCTTTTTTCACTATTACAATCAAAATATTAGAATATTTACCTCAAATCTTCACAACATTTCACCTCAAGCAATAAAGTCAATTGTTCAAAATCTAAATAATTGTATTTTCTCTCCACTATTCATGTTCATAATACAAAGCAACACACCACCAACAATATCAATAAAAAATTATTTTAAAATTCTGTGACTAATTTTTTACATTTTCATTTTTAATTGCAAATCTGCCTTGCTTCCCCCCGAGCACCGCCACACCAGAGGCAATCAACAATTAATATGCCGACCTAAAAATAAAACGAAATCGGCATATCGCCTATCAAAGTGCCAAAACGGGCCACTCCAACTTTAATTAATCATTGGATCCAGTTTCATGCAAAGTGGTTTCAATTCTGCCATTTCGATTTTAAGTTTCCAAGTTCCCGAACGCTGCCACCACTTCAGAAATAAATTAATTAATTTACATGAAGTGATTCTTATCTGATCGGCAACATAATTTAAATATTTTCGCATACGCGTCGCGTCCACATGTTGTTCAATGCGCCTCCAAACAGGTTCCGCCACACACGGCCTGTTCGCACCGCACAACAAACGAGCAACGCAAAGCAAAGCAAATTGAAGAAAAAAGTTGCACCAAAAAAGCAGTCAAATGCAGAATGGAAATAAGAAATAATCCACCACACGTCCCATGCTAGAATCCTTGCACTCATCGAGCGCCATTCGCAGCCTTTGCTGCGCGTCTTCCTGCCTGAGCAGCGCAATCTTGGCAGCTTAGATCCGACTGGTGGCCCCGGCTGAACCGGTTTTGGCTGCGGCATGCGGACGCTGCCTAGAGAGACTCGCTCGCTGTCGGTGCCACTTGACTACCGTCCCGTAACCGCTCATAATCTTGGCCAATTTAAATTTGCATTTAATTTGCGGTTGAAAGATGCCATTTCCATAGAAAATTTAGCGCGCGCATCTTGTGGGTAATAAAATTCATAATTTAATACAATTTCCAGGCTGTGCGCACCGAACCCGTGAGATATGGAGCGCGGGCCTCAAAAACGACTTCACGTATACAAATACATGCATACATACATACTTCTTTCTCGTGAGAACAATATGCAACAAGTAATGTAGCGCGTAATTAAAATAAAACTTTGAACAAGTCAATACGTAACAAACCCAAAACGGTTCTTGAAAGAATAAAAAGTTTTATATTTTTTAAAGAATCTGTTTCAATATTGGAAATTACCTTGGGCCAAAAAAAGCATATACGAAGTGTCATTCCTAATTTTCAAATTCTGACTGCAGATTTGTGTTAAGAAAGCGTAAAAACCACCTAGTAATGTTCTTTGGGTTGATTTGAAACAATCAAAAAACATCTTTTACGGGTTTATAGACTCAAATAATTGTAGAAATATTTTGAATATTCATAAATTTTCAGGTCAATATTCATTAAAGCAAAATGATAATACTGACAGAAGAAAAGAAGGAATTAAATTTTATATGAATTTTCTCAACCATTTTTCACAGAATTTTACGTTTGAGGGACATCATTTACCAATACAGGTGTTTCTGGTAATAGAGTTTACCGCGAAACTAACTAAATTCTTCTGCAGACCAGTATGCAACTATTTTCCCACACAATAGACACCATAGAAATAAAAGCCACCATCAGAATTCAGCAAGTGAAACACAATTTGTTCAGTGGTCAATAGCGATTATGGGAAAATGCCCTCGCGTTCTGACGACTGGAGCAAAGCCAGCTCACCAGCAAATTAACTGCTTCCGCCAGTCGTAATTACGCAATTATATCGCTCACTAATAGGACCTTTCAATTACATGAATATTACACGCAATACACACCACATCCACAATTGGCAATTACGATTCTCTGGACGATTAATGGCGAGCGGAAGAAATCTAATTGAATTTCCTTTGCAGGCTTCATTCAAGTACAAGTTTCAATATCCGTTCTTTTGCAGCTGTTGCATAATGGCAAACGACAATCGATTGTCAACCGATGCTGAAAACTTTATTAGGTTGATTTCATCTATTTTTTTACTGGATACCCGCTTTTTGGGATTAACAACGGTTTGGTTAAAGAAAAAAAGATTTTTGAACAAAGATTTTATTGAAATAAAATTATGTGAACATTTTTGCATGAATCGATTTGAAATTTTAAATTAATGTAATTAACTTACTTAACTGGATATAACAACCCGTTACCAGGTTACGGACTGCCGCAAAAGCTCTCTCCAGGCGTCTCGGCTTTGCGTGCGCCTTCTCCAGTTGGTCTCACCACGAGATAGATAGATAGATAGATTTGAAAGGGGAAATGTGCACTGAGACCAAAGTTGATCTATTGTGCCCCCTACAACTTTAGAGAACGTCCCCCAATCCCACCGACCTAATGAAGCTTAGTAACACACGTGGGAGAAGGTGTTTGACGTTCTCTTCTGCAAGCCAGTACTGGCCCAGGTGCTGTCTCCTACTGCGGCATACCGCATCACAGTGCAGTATGACGTGCTCAGGAGTCTCCTCCGCCGTTTCGCAGAGTCTGCAGACGCTTACCTGTTCTAACCCAATTGTGTGCATGTGTTTCCTCATCCTGCAGTGCCCGGTTAACAGCCCGGTTAACAGTCTAAGCTGGGTTTTCCCCAGTCTGAGGCATTCTTCACTCCATCTGGAGTTATAACCTCTGATGAAGATTTTCGATTGCCTAAGACCTGTGGCATTTGACCAGTGTTCTGAGTTCCTGGTTTTTTCCTCAAGTCTTAGTGACTCTGCTAGAGTGCTTTTGCCCAGCCCGATGAAAGGTTCTGGTGCAAGGGGGATCGTAGCTGCCCCAGTTCTAGCAAGGCTGTCAGCCTCCTCATTCCCTTCTATTCCTCTGTGTCCTGGAACCCAGAGGATTTTAACCTGGTTGTATGTACCCAGTTTATTCAATGCTTCTATGCACGAGATGATAAGGCCTCAACTTGGTCCCTCCCTCGCCGTCGACCTCCAACTACCAAATCGAAAACCTTTTCCGCCGCAGCTTCATAATTTAATTTATTTAATTTTAGCTCTTATAGACTAAAGTTCTGCACGAGTATGCATTTTTGCTATTCGAAAACATTCAAATGCTTTTCAATAGAATACTTCACTTCATCTCTGCGTTACCAGTCCGAATGAATACGAGTACAGCTATCTTTGAGTACGAGTAAACTCCGAGCAGAACTCCGAGTAGTTGAGTCTTTGAAGCTCATTCCACTATAATGTAGTTGTTGTAGCGTTCTCTGTCTAAAAGACAATTTTAACTAATCTAATATAAAAAAATACATGAGAACAAAACTGCAACTTAACAGTTTAAAGACTCAAATAGTATCGATTCTGCGTCCAAAAATAGCCAAAAATTAAATTGCTGCCACTAACTCATGTGGCGCTCCCAATGTTTTCATTGTTTATTTATGGGGCAGCTCACACACACACATACGACTACATCGATCTGCTCGTCCCTGTCCCATCACATCACGACTCTATCAATAAATCATTTATTTTAGAAGCTATTTTTTTTAACTTTTGTATACATAGTCAACGCTTTTGTAATTTGAATGTATTTTTGTTTGTATGTATTTATAAAAACGGCGCTACTTGCAATTCAACACTTTTGCTTTTGACGCTGGCATCACATGTCAGCGTTGTGAGTCATCGCTGCTGACGCTGCACCAAAACTGAGCATTTTTCGTGCTGGCCGCATTAATGAAGTTTGCAATGCTCGAGGCTGCGCGCCGCTATCGGGAACATTGCCGTTCGCAAAAATAACATCTGCTGCCGATCAGCGCTAACAATAACAACGCCAACACGACCGCTTCGACAACAACGGCCAAGACAGCGGACTGGGAACAAACGAAAACAACGTTTTTCTTACAAAAAACGTGCTTACAAGCAGTCAATCGTAACGCAAACGACATGCAAACTCACACACGCAAACACCCGAACTCACACACGTACTCGGCGCATTGCATGCAAAAGATGCACTCGCGCAATGGGGCGATTTGGCCGACTTGGCAATGTTCGTCTGTCGATCACCGGCAGATCGAACGAGGCAGATCAGCGCCCAGATTGGCAAAGTTATAAATACACAAATCCAGAAGTGCGCTGTTGTGCGTGTGGAAACGCAATCAAGCAAATTTATAGGGGAGGGGGAGAGGGGAACAGTAGCAACAGTGCGGGAGCTTGCAGTCAGTTGATACGCGCTGCCTGCTTTAATGAAGTTCTCCAGCGTGTTTACGCTGTGGCGTAATGGAGTATGGTGAACAAATGTAAACACGACTGCCACATCTGCAGCGCATGGACGAGCAACTGTAGACGCTGTGGTTGTTGTTGTTGTTTTTCGTTTTATTCTAGTTTTTATTTTTCTTTCAATCTAAAAATTGTTGGAATTTCTATGCTGAACCATTTTGCATCACTTAACTTGTTTGCAAAACTATTTCAAAAGTTTCCAACGAAATTGCGTTGCCTTTAGCTTTTACGCCGCAGCGATGACTCAGCCTTCAACTGCCAACGGCAACGGTGTTGTTCCCGTTTTGAAACGCTGCAATCGCGCATAAATCTTATCCTGTCACACTGCACCGCACCACACCACACGGCATCCCATCAAGCTGTACCACTTCATCGGCCGCGTCTAATTTACCCAAATCATCCAATTATCGTGTTAGCCACACCAACGAAACGGAAATTGCAAAAATTCGCCATCAAAATGCCGACCGAATATGTTAAAAACTTTTCAGGCAGGTAAGCGAACGTCGACAGATTGCTGTAGAGCAGAGCCTGCGGGTTTTGCATGCCCAACTAAGCCGACACATTGCCAAAACGAAAAGCCGATAAGCCCAAAGACAAAACGAAACATTATTAATACTTAATTAGCAGCGACGACCCGTTATCGGCAACAACTGACAACTGCCAATTGTCAATTAGACACTGTCGGCTGCCGACTGCCAATTATCGCCGAGATTGGCACATTCAGTTTTAGCAACAAGTTTATTAAAATACTTTGACAACTTTTAATGTAAAAGCGAATAAATTTAAAGTAAAAAACGAAACATCATAGAAAACGATATCATTGAAATTTAAGACAATGTCTTTAAAGTCAAATCTATGCGAGGATGCTAAATTTGTTCTAGATTTGTTTAGTGGGTTTGAATCACGGGCCGGGAACTATCAAATGCTACTTTAGATAACGACTTCGATATTTAAAAGTTGTACTGATAGAGCTATTTCGAGTTTTAATTACCCATAAACATCACAATTTTCTTATTTCATAAATTGTTGTTGTTATTGTTGTATGCTAAAGGTGCTAGAATTCGAACCTAGAGTCTCGGTATGAGAAGCCAGCGCGCAACCCACTGGACTATCAAGGCCGGCATTTTATTAATTACTCTTAAACATATATAGCAACCCTGCAAAGTGCAATAGCAGCATTTCCATCAAATTACATACATATATAGATTACTCAACAATTACTCATAAATATACAGATAACTTAACTCTTTCAAAAGTTATCGTGCGAATTAGACTGTTAGACAAGCAAACATATAGACGAATATATAGACTCTTCTGGTGATTAAAATCTTCTTCTTCTGCTTTTTTCTGAAAAAAAATTGTGAGCGTATACAACAACATAGGGGAAACTGGGGTACATTTGACTTTGGGGCACATTTGACTATGGCCGTTTTGGCATCAAATCGGTGCAAGTAATGCAATTTCTCTATTGGGAACAATAAAATACGTGATTTCATAAAGCGTCATGAAGTTTGACAGTTTGTGCGCAAATTTTGGCGAAGCAGCACGTGCTTTTCTTTTTTTACGGGAATTTCTGTTATTTTGTGACATTTGACATTTTTGCATGGAGCACATTTGACAAAAGCGAAATCGAGTTAAAACTGCCAATTCCATAAAATCCGGCTTTAACTTCACGTTGTCATACAAAATATATTTTTAAGATAAACTTCTCCAAATATTTTGTAAAATACGTTTATTTTTATCCAAATTATTATTTTTTTGTGTTAAATTTTTGTTGACTAGAGGGTTATAAATTAAATATCTATTATTTATTTTTTCCTTCGCATAAAATGAAACATAAAAAATATATAATAAAATTTTGCTTATTTTTTAATCAGAAGCGATTTTATTTTCTTTCATAAATATAGATGTCAAAAGTTCGCTTCCCAAAGTCAAATGTGACTGGGGAACATTTGACAAAATGACTTTTTTCAAAAAACATGAAATTATAACGAGGAAAATCTTCTTTGTAAAAAAATAACTTTTAATTTATAAAATTTAATAATCACTTTCGAGAAAGCAGCTTTAATTTTAAAAAATAATCAATCACGTTTTGAGGGTTTAAAAAATTGATATCAAATGTACCCCAGTTTCCCCTATAGTGCGTTTCAAAAATAAGTGTTGGCCACATCTTTTTAACTGTAGAAGTTTGCCATGGTTTTAATATCAGATCATCTTCTATATGAAAATACCGTTTTCGCGTGTGTTTCTGTTTTCTTAGTTGGGTACAAGTTTTCGTGGAAATATCAAGAATTAAAAATTAGTGCTGTTTTTAACAAACGTTTCGAAGTAGTGTTTTTGATAAACCATCCAAATGGTCTAAAAATGAATAAAAATATACAAAACCTTCAGTTTCATGTGTGAGGAAGTGGGTCAGTCGATTCAAAGAGTTCGAAAATGGCGACGACGAGCCACGGAAAGGCAGGAAGAGAATCACTCAGAACAAAGCGGATAAGGCGATAGTCCGGATGTTTGATAACGCTCCAACTCTTAGCGTGAAGCTAGCGACAAAAACATTGTTGCAAAAGAGAGTCGAAGTATCGACGGCCACTATCCGATGCAGGCTTCTGAAATCAGGCATTCCTCATAGAAGTACCATGTCGAAATCGCTATTGGGTAAAAACATGTGGAAAATCTTCTGAAATAGAAAATCTTCTGGGATAGAGAAAATTTGGGATGGAAACACTGAATTGGCCATCTCAAAGTCCAGATGCAAACCCAATCGAAAATGTTTGGTCCTTAATGAAGCCAAAGGTTAGAGGAAAAAGAATATCAACAACAAAACAGCTCATTTTGGCATTAAAACAGATTTCAAGAGGGGTTTCTTTGGAGTACAGTCAAAAATAAGCCAAAAATGTAACAAAAGATGCCGAGCAATTACTGACAACAACGACAAAGTTTTGATAATAATGCGAAAAATATATTTGCACAGCCTTTCAGAAAATATATATAATTCATTACTATATCTTCTTTTGTGAGTTTTATAAGCAACACTTATTTTTCAAGCGCACTGTAAATATTTCATTTTTTAATCAATTTATATGAATATGGTCCATTTATTCGAATGGACAAACATTTCTATATAGATTCTTCTGGTGACTCAAATCTTCTTTTCTTGCTTTCTTCTGAAAAAAGTTGTGCGCTTATGCAAAAATATAAATATTTCATTTACTACTTGATTCATATTCCTTCATTTAATGGCTTTATTTTAAGTGTTCTTCATTTAACTGTCTTTGCCAATTATAAGTAGAAGGTTAATTATGACTAATAAAACTTGTACTTATGAACAACCTAAAAGCCAACTACGTATGAAATCCATAAATAGAGCTGGTTTCATACTCGTAAGACTCAGTATTGCTTACTTCTCAGACAGGTTTCTCCACATTCAAATTATACTTTGACTTGGGTGAGTGGAATCAGCAGTTCTTAATTGATAAACAAACCTGGTTTACGTCGGAATAATTTAAATTCTGTGTGTGTCAAAAAAGCATAAAATCTTCAATGATTTTAATTTTAATGGTTGCTAATCTTTACGATCTGTATATATTTTAAATAAAAAAAATTTATTAATTTTTTTTGTCTGCTTGTTTTCTTCTCCACGTTATTTGACGATAACAATTTAGGGTCCAAAGAACATTGCAGCAGAACAAAATTGTATCGTCTTTTAATTGTGAAGAGCTATGCCTCAGTTCCTCTTAGAACTATGTTACCTTTCAACCCCAAACTTGCCTGAGAGCAACTTCACCTATTTGTCATCTTATAAAAGCTACGATTAATTTATGGGTTTAATTTAAGTAGGCACCAATAAATTAAAATTTTAGAAGTCAATTTGAAGCAAATAACAAAAATTGTACTGTTATCCCCAAAATAATGTCCAATAATTTGCAGTGATATCAAGTAAGGTTTGTGTTCTAATTGAAGTCTACAAATTGGGCACGTTTGATCGAAACGCTAATTCTTGAATAATGGTTAAATAAAATCAGAAAGTAATAATTTCGCATTTTTCCATAAATACTAAATAAATTTTCTGTAACTAAAAAATATTGATGCAAAATTTATTTAACCCCTTTTAAGCTAAATTTGTTCAAAAGTTAAATAGCTCTAGAACTCTAACAAAAAGGCGTGGCGACTTCAAATGTCGTGTGCACATTTCTTAGGCCAATGTTTCATGATTTAAGTACCAAAAAGTAATATCGTGACACGGGATAAAAATCGGGTTCGAAGTCATTTTCGTTAAAATCAACAATTTCTCAAGCAAATGAAACAATTTTAGCAATATCTCAATAGCTAATCTACACTTCTCTATTTTCATACAACTAATTTTCAATCTCTTTTGCTTGCAGGTCATGTTTTGGAGCTGGCAGAGCAGTCGGAAAACAAAACACTGAGTGTCTTCTCGCAGGTTTATCGAAGAATGGTGCCGCTGTCCAGCGAGTTGATACATCAATTATACTCGGAGATCATGAGGTAAGTGACCCCAGTACACTTCATCTGGACAATTGCTTCTGTGTATTGTAAAACGCTCACAGCTTCGCTTTCGCTCTCTTTGTTCTGCAGTCACCTGAGAAATTCCAACGGCAACAGCATCAACAGTAACAACAGCAACAATCTAAACAGCCTCGAAGAAGCAATTCACAAATTCTTTGTGAATCTGTTTCCGGTGGCCTACCACCAAGCAGTGCATCTGAACAAGGACAATTACGGTGATTTGCACGAGGACTACATCAACTGTCTGAAGCACACATTCGACGAGCTGCAGCCATTCGGCACCATTCCCAAGGAGATCAAACGCGATCTGCTGCAGAGCGTGCAGACGGCAACGATTTTCATGAGCTCGCTGCAGCACAGCGCCGAGGTGCTCAGCGAGACAGACGAGCTGTACGCCACATACTTGACGGACACATGTCAGAAGCAGCTGCTCAAGATGAGCTACTGCCCGAGTTGCAATGGGCTGCAGAAGCCGCAAGTGAAAGCCTGCTACAGCTACTGTATGAACGTGCTGCGGTAAGTGTCGGCCGATTGTGTTTGTGTGCATTCTTAGCCGTTCTGTTGTTGCCACAATGCAATTAGTTAACGCACCACAGCTCCACACACACATGTCATTTCATCTGGTATCTTTGTTTGCGCTTTCCTCTAACTCTCTCATACAGTGGCTGCTCGGCACAGTATGCTGGCGTGCTGGACAGTCCATGGTCGAATGTGGTGGATGCCATTGACAACCTGGTGGCGACCCATATTCGCTCGGACAGTGGCATTGTGACAACAATCAAGCAGTTGGCCAGCAAATTGTCGGAGACCATAATGAAAGCGATGGAAAATGGCCCCGAGCTGGAGAAGAAGGTAAGCAATTCAAATGTGTATTTGCGGTCTAGAATGTAGTTAGATGCTGCGGGCAAACAAGCCCAGCAGCAACAGCAATGCATTAAATACTGATGGGGTATTGTATTCACTGTAGTGATGAGCCATTAATCCAATGATTTCAATCTGCTTCGTTTTTCATAGATGGGAAGCAATTAAGAGTTTCCGTTGCATAACTTTGCATTAACGTAGTAATTCATGTATTGGCCACTACAGGTCGATCTGGACTACCTTTATTGATAGTCTTATATATCTTAGCTAAGCCGTGGCGCACGTAGGATTTTATTTCGGGGGAGGGTTTTGTGTAAATTTTTTGAACTTGAACTTTGAAATAGAATACAATTTAGATGTAGCCAATTTGTCCCTCTCATTTGATATCCATATCTTCATCACTGCCCAACCGCAAATATTCAAAACAATATTTTAAAGGTGTATGTCCTTAAAACTTTAAAGTCCTTTTAAAAAGACTTAGTCAAAAAATGAAAAACTGACTATGCCAGGATACTATAAGTTACCTCTAGTTTCACGTCTATATCAACATTTGGATAGGTTTCAGCCAATAAAAAAAATGTTTCGCACGGTGTAATAAACGTAAATTTGGTGTTTTCACTCATTGCATCATAACTTGGTAATTTTTTTTTTCAATTCCATTGATGTTAGGCTTAATATTTTCACAAATAATATATCTTTTATTTTAGATTTTAAAACCAAACGACGTAATTTATTTTATCTATAAAAACACATTCGAAAATGTATGATTTTCAGTAATTTCTCTAAATCTCATCTGATTTGAACAATCAGTATATCTCTGGAAAGGCTAAGGTATTATCTTCTGATCGACGAACAATTTGTGTTAGTCGGATGATTCGTTTACGAGATATGTGCTCACAACTGAAACTACAGGAAAAAAACTTTTTCGAAGATTCGAAACGCTCAAACTATCGAAAACGCTTTTTACAAACATTTTTATCCTTAGTTTCGTGTTCAGCGGCCGAAAGTTAGTGTCGAAAATACTTTTGTTTTTAGGTGCATTTTGTGTGTCGAGCAGGGTTATTGATGATTGAATATTGATAATTGAATATATTTCCGACGGTTATAAATTAAATTTTTGCACTAACTTAAAGATATTTCG
Source organism: Melieria omissa (assembly GCA_963971225.1). Classification (NCBI taxonomy): domain Eukaryota; kingdom Metazoa; phylum Arthropoda; class Insecta; order Diptera; family Ulidiidae; genus Melieria; species Melieria omissa. Next base: position 105,135,374 of record OZ020268.1, on the reverse strand, counting down.
GGGGGTTGAAACCCCCAAACCCCCTGTGTGCGCCACTGTAGCTAAGATACCCTTACCTAAGATACCCAAGAATTAATGATTCTTACACTATGTAAAACAATAAGCAACAAAGGGCCCAACTGACCTCAATGTCATTATCTGCCATCAATAAAAGATTAGATACTTAATGTGTTATGTATTTCACTTATTTTATATATTTATTAAATTTGTTCATTCATCGATTATTCACTCTATATGGATCACTCACGCTATTTTACGCTAACATTTTGTGGTACAATTGAAAAATAGGATTAGTATTCTTGGTTAAAGTGGCTTGAGAAGTGATCTGAATTCTTCCATCTTTTTTTTTTAGAAAAGGAAACCTAGAGCTTTCTAGCTCCGTCTAGACTCTAGCGAGAAATGGGTAGTGTCAGAAAAGATGACTTTTAGTTTATAGGAGGTTTTATTTGAAGTTAATTAGTATCATTAGTTGACATAAACATTTGTATAGTATTCTGTTTATCACTTTTTAAAAAATCTAATGCAAGAACTAATAAATAATAAATAAATAAAGCAAAAACCGTACAAAAGATTGATTCTTCAATGGATAGTCAACTCATTACAATATTCAGAATTGAAATTGTCGAGTTATTCAATAAGTTGAAACTGATTTAATGTTAATCTTAATATCCATTACTCGGAAATCACTTCAGACATCGATGCTGCCGCTATTGCTCAGTTCTACTTTCACTGCTGGGAATGTCACTTTAGTCATTGCCACCTCCATTTCATTAACAGCCGTTGCGAGCGCATCTCAAAGGCGTCGTCGCCGGATCAATAACTGAAAACTCGGCCAGCTCCCGTTTGACAGCCAACTTTGCACAATCAAATGCCAATATTGCACACTTGTCAACTGCTTAATTTGTGTATGGTTCTGCAGCAATTTCGAGATGTTTTGTTTGTGTATTGCTTTTGCATTTCTCCACTTATCGATTTGTTGTTACTTCACAACTCACACTCAGCCCAACTCAGCGCAATTGAACGCAGTCTCCATGCTGTGCGCTTGAATAAAATATTCTTTGCAACATTTTAATTGATGCCGATTCCTGGCCCGTTGTCCGCTGTCAACGTTGCTGCATTAGCATCTCCGTTCAGTTGGCTGTCTCCGCTGTCTGTCTGTCTGCCTGCTCCACTCTCAACATTCAGTCGTTGTGTTACGAGTATATCTGTCTGCCAGCATAGCGACTTGTCTTTGTTTAATTAAATTTCCAGCAATGTCGCAGTTGCTGTTGGCGAATGCCGCCGAAATAAACCAAAAAAAAGCGAAATAGTGAATTTCATTTTGTTGCTGCTACCAACTAACTACAGTTGACAGCAGGAGAATTTCACAGCTATTATCTGATTTTCGATTTTCGCCTGTTCATTCTTTGCTTTTGCTATTTCAACTAACTTTAAGTAGGTTGAACCTGGCCAAACTCAGAAAGAGGCAGCGACAGCGACAGAGCAACAATGAATGCAATGAGTGGAATTTTACAATCGCTGTAAATGTAAACAATACCTTGTTAATTAATTTAAGTCGCCAACCACTTGTACGTGCCGCCCAGAAGGACATCTTGTGCACTTTGACGGTGTACCGACGCCAGGAAATGTCGCTTGGCAGTTGCTTTGGTAGTCCAAACTGGATATTGTTGAGGTTCTACTGATTTTTAAAGGGCTCCAAAAATTGATTTTGTTGTTCTTGTTGTTACCAAAAGTTATTATTATTTTCAGAGACAAATCGTACTTGGAATCAATATCTCAAATAAATCTGATATTAAATCAAAAACTACAATATTAATTTTTAGTACAAGTTACTCTTTGGCGACATGAAAAATCTCGTCAAATGCGTTAAAGCGTTGAATTATCGAAATAAAATTAAAGCGTCAAATCTCCTGTATGTGTTTTAGATGCCCTTACATCACTGCGCACTTTGCTTTGCAGTTTAATCCATTGCGCACTTAACCCAATGCACTTTCAATTATTCCAAAACACAAAACTTTCCCATTAAAAATTGTGTAATGAATCATTCCTCACGACGGACCCACTGTCATAAGTACGCACACGCCGCATGCCGCCATAAATAAAGTACGAGCAAAGAGCCTTTTATTCATTTCGAGGATGACATGTGATGAAAATTACAAATTACTTTCGTACTTGACATTCAAAAGGCAGAATTACTGCCACTGCACGCGCAGCGCCGATTTAATGCATTAAATGTGCAACACTTTAGCTGTCCGCAAGTCTGTTCATCTGTCTCTGTCTCGGTTTGTCCATGCCCCTGACCCCTCATCCACCTCTCTCCGCCGCTGTTTAAGCATTCCATCGAGAAAAACATAAAACAAACAACAGATCTGAGGCCATTTTACCAATTGGCAAAAACAAATTCAGCGCAAATCTCTCGCTGTGCTCTGTTATATTTTCGTACACACAGTGCAATCATCCATTTGCGCATTTGTGTTGGATGCGATGGAATGTTTCGCCCCGCCGCTGACCGGGAATATGCAAATGGAAGCCAACAGCTGGAATAGAAAAATATGCCAAAGTGAATGAATCAAAATTTGCCACCAGCGTGCGAGCGACGGTCGCCACCTTTGCAGCCGGTCAGCGCAATGCAGAGGTAGCCGTTCGGTACGGATCACAGTGGCTGAGGGTTGCCAATTGATTTAAATTGCGAGTGCAGTGGAAACATTGAATTGTGAATCCAACAAAAGTTGCGCAAACCCGGTCACCAGTGGCGACCGGTTGGACGTGTGCAGAAGCTTAAGGTGCAAGGGACCGAGGGCAATTGACGAAAGGTCATTTCAATGTGCGCACATCAATCATTTCGGGGATTTTTGTCATCTATCAATGTTAATGAATTAACATGCAATCACAGCAAAGTGCTGGACAACTGTGAACCAGTTCATTGACAAGCAAAACATTATTCGAAAAGTGGCTGTTGCATTATCCAGTCATATTACATTGTACTCTGAATTGTGCCGAGAATATGCGCTGCAAATTTATTCTCTATGTGTGTTTTTGCCTGCATGAGTTCATGTTAATGGATCTACATGCAACCACAGCCAATTATGAACACATGGACAATGCGCATTCACTGGAATAACAAAACTTAATTCTAATAGTGGCTGTGGCATTATTCGGTCATTCTACATTATACTCCGTGCTGTGCTTTATGCTTTATGATCTTGTGCCGAGAATAATTAGGCACAGAAAATTCATTATCCAATTGTATACGAGAACTTATGTGTTTTTAAATAACTTGTTTTAATTACTTGCTTGCTGAGTTTGCAAGCCGCAAAGATTCAAGTAGTTGCTTAGCTTACAGTTTAGACTTTTATTAGGGATGTAAAGACTGTTGTCCGCACACATTATCTTCTTACTACCACAGTCTAATCCATTACCTTGTGGCAAATTCCTGTCCATGCCAATTAGTTGTAATATGCAGCAGGCAGAAATTCCTAATCGTAATAGCGCAACAACAACCCAAATGCAACCACGAACTAACGAAAATTATTGCAGCGCTCATCGAAAGTGCCAAACCTCTGATATCACCTTCTCCTATCCATCAAAAGTTATCAAAAGTTAGTCAAAAACAGATATCACAATACGGAGTGTTTCTCCTCGGGAACAATAGATGACAACCCGTTTCTGGTAGAATTTTAATTGATAAACGTAACCAACACAAGGCATTTCTCTTATTGAAATTATTCGCAAGCAGAATGAATAAGTACACAAAATAAAACAATTTATGTTTAAAATGAACCCATAACACTGTACAACGGATTTTGCAATTGTTACACTAGCTTTTTAGATTTTAGTGGGAATATTTTGAACTTTAAGTTTAAATGTTTCAATTGTTTAATTGATCGTTTCTAAAAGAAAATATCCTTTAGACTAATAAGTAAATAAATCAGTTGAGCAAAATTAACAACACATCTGCCTCATAAAGCTATCAAGACCTCAATCAATCACCTCAATATCCTTTCAGAACAAACTCAATGTTTCCCTGCGCTCTGACGCGTACAAAAAACAATAAAATCAATTTAAAACAAAGTTCTTTAGTAAAGTTCATCCTAACATCAATATCACATACAGGTTGACCTCGCTTAACACGTACCTCTTATGACACGACCTTGTACCACACATTTTCGATCAACACGTAAAAAAGCCTCGCTGGTTGGTTGGTTGAAGTGGCTGACTAACAGTTGTCCCCCTGTGAGTCACAGTTGTCCCCCTGCGAGTCACAATTAGCGCATAGGCGCGCCGTTTTGATACCACATGCTCACCGAACTAAACCTGGTTTCTAGTATGACGAAATCCACCCGGTAGAATTTAGGTATCCAAGAAGGTTCCCCAGACTTACTGTCGAGCAATCGGCCGAACAAGTAAGGAAGTGTTTCCCCAGAGACCTAAATCTTGACCTTGCCACAAAGCTGGGCAGTGACAGAGGAAGTGAGTAAGTGTTTCTTTCTCTTCTAAATCCCTACAGCTCCTACATTGGGTATTGAAGGGGATGTTTAGCCTCTCCGCATGTGGACCTAGCCTAGCGACGTCTGTGCGAGAACCGTGTATAAGCTCGCGGGATCTCCGTTCATTGTAGGAGGGCCACATCGCCCGCGAGGTACAACAGGAAGTCAGCGACTTCCACCTCCGATTGGCAAGACTGATACAGTGCAGATAGCAGCTCCTCTTGACAACTTCCAAAGGCGTCGAAACCGGGACACCCAGCGATGCGTCAATCGAGGCACCTGAGCTCGCCAATTCGTCCGCCCACTCATTCCCTTCAATGTTCCTATGGCCAGGAACCCAGATAAGGGTGATATCGGCACCACGCCATCTTACACTCCTCGACCAGCCTTGACTGGACGGTGGTAGATTGTAGAGCCTTTATTGCTGCCTGGCTATCAATGAATAGTGCAACCGTGCACCTATCAGTGATATGTCTCTCTACCAGTTGGCAGGCTTCCCTGACCGCCAGGACTTCTGCCTGAAAAACTGTGGCATCACTAGGTAGACGTATGGCTTGTTGCATTGAAACGAAAAACAAAATGCGCGTTACGATTCCCGGATTTATACACATGAATATACAAATATGTACAACGTATACAAAACGCCTTGCAATAAATTTAACCCTTCGGGTCTACTGGTATAATACGTCCCAGCAAGTTTTTAATGCCCCTCAATTATTCAAATCTTACGACCCATGCAAAATATTTTTTCCATTTCGGTGTTTCCGCATAGAAGGATGATTTCAGAATTGGTGAGATTCCAATAGAATTTTCTAACCCCAACTTTGTACTTTAGATTTCAAAATTAAACTCCGTCCCGAAAGGGTTAAAGATTTCAAGACCTGACTTTTATCACTCGTAAACAAGTATGCATGTACATACAGGTAAACCTCGCTTAACACGGTTTCGTTTGACAAGGCATATTTCAAGGCCGTAGCCTTCGTGTTAATCGAGGTCGACCTGTACATATTTTTTGATAAGTAAACTCATGTTCACTAAAGATTTTTACTAGACCAATAGGACATAAAATTAACCCTTTTAGTACCGGAGGCCGATATATCGGCTCTTGTTGCACTAGCGAGAAGTGCCAGAGCCGATATATCGGCGCGCGCCTTGTACCGCTTTACTATTCGCATTGCGGGAGAACTCTATCCCAATATAGATTTGTATTACGTTATAAATGATCTAATTTCATTCCGACAGAACAAAAAAAATAGCTTTTTGTTTTAACTCTTTGTGGACCTTTATGTTATCAGAACTTTTCGGCAGCGTGTTATGTAAACAACTGTTTGAAGACTCTCGCGAAATAACACTTCGTTCAATAATGTGTGTGACTGACACATAGATGGCGGCACTAATACTAAATCAATATTTTTTTTCGAAATTGTGAACCTTTTTAGGCTTACTGTCAAAATTATATGTCGATCCGACCATTAGTTTACAAGTTACAGTGCTTTAAGTGACACTACTTTTGAGTTTTCAAAAAAAATGAATTCAAAGCCATTCCGTGTGCTGATTTATCATTGTTTTTTAATGAAAAAAAATACTGTTCAATGCCAGGAATGGCTTGAAAAACATTATTCGGACTCTGCTCCATCAAAAAGAACCATTTGTTATTGGTATGCCGAATTCAAACGTGGTCGTACAGACACCGATGACATTCCATCTACTGGACGGCCAAATGACGCTGTTATTCCGGAAAACGTTGAAAAAACACTGAAAATCATTATGTCCGACCGTAAAGTGAAGGTGGGGGAGATTGCTGACATTCTAAAGATATCAGCAGGCAGTGTACACACCATAATACACGAACATTTGGTTATGAAAAAGGTGTTTTCGAAATGGGTGCCGCGTTTGCTTACACCGAAGCAAAAACAACAACGAATCGATGATTCAAAGAGCTGTTTGGACATGTTTACGTGCAACAAGTCGGAGTTTTTGCGTCGGTACATCACAATGGATGAAACATGGATCCACCATTTCACTCCAGAGTCAAATCGGCAGTCTGCTGAGTGGCATGCAACCGGTGAAAGCCGCCCAAAGCGTCCAAAGGCACAAACATCGGCTGGCAAGGTTATGGCGTCAGTATTTTGGGATGTGCACGGAATAATATTCATCGACTATCTTGAGAAAGGGAAAACAATCAATAGCGACTATTATATAGCGTTGTTGGATCGTTTGAAAGAAGAAATCGCGATTAAGCGGCCCCATATGAAGAAGAAAAAAGTGTTGTTTCACCAAGACAATGCACCGTGTCACAAGTCGATGAAAACGATGGCAAAAATGCATGAATTGGGCTTCGAATTGCTTCCTCATCCCCCGTATTCTCCAGATCTGGCCCCCAGCGACTACTGGCTCTTCGCAGACCTCAAAAAGATGCTCCGTGGTAAGAGATTTGGCTCAAATGATGAAGTAATCGCCGAAACTAACGCCTATTTTGAAGGCAAAGAAAAATCGTTCTACAAAGGCGGTATCGAAAGATTGGAAAAGCGTTGGAATGATTGTATCTCCCTAAAAGGGGACTATGTTGATGAATAAAAACGAATTTTGGCAAAAAAATGTGTTTTAATTAGTTAGTCACACACATTATTGAACGAAGTGTTAACGTTGCAGCGAGACCTAGGATCAGTTAGTGTCTCCTCGATCGTTGTTGTGAACAGTAAATTTCGTCCCAGTTCCAGTTTGAAAGCGTCAATTTTGTTAATGTCTAAATTCTCTACTTCATCCTTAGTATAATGCTTTTTGAATCATGTAAATATTGTTTCTCGTTTCGTTTTTATGAGCATTTTCCCAAACCCTAGTAAAACTGTGAAATTCGGCCGGTTATTCTCGCATAGGCACCTCTTTTTCGCCCGGCACTAAAAGGGTTAAGCCTGACCATAGATATAATTTACCGTCGCATTTGCTGTTTCTTATTTCAACACAGCTCAATGGAAGTGATTTCCCTTTTACAATTCACAGTTTCTAAAGCACTAATAAGATCTCCTTTGATGACGGACGCTTGCATCAAGTGCGACTTTTCGATTAGATCTAACGATTTCGCTCACTTAGATTCAACAAAAGCCAAATTAACTAATTTAATTTAAATCATTTCTTACACTAATTTTCCATACTTCAGTCATTCATTAATTTAATCACTTGTGCATCCACACACACACACACACACACTCAAGTTGCGAAAAAGTCATGCAACGAATTGAAATGCAGCACACATCCAATGCGCCGACGGACAGCACTCACCTTATCGTAATTTACACCCAAGTACAACCCAGCACTGCGCAACGCCGCTGACCGCTTGTCACTCGCCCAACGCCATCGTTGCCGCCAAGGGTCCGAGCACTGGTGCCCAGGTACGCTAAGTGCTGAGCGCAAGTGCGGCCACGGCAGGGCCACGCTGCACTGCTAAAGTTGAGCTGTGTGCATGACTGGATTCATGTTTATTAGATTTTAATTGTCTGTGCGCTGCATACAAATGCTGCGACTAATTTTCATTATGCGCCATTGCCGCCGCTCGTTCCGCGCCCTCACTATGCGCTTTACGTCGCACAGCCGTGTTGCGAGCAATTTGCCAGCACAAGTTGTACAACGACAAGGCTCCCCTAACAGTGTCGCCCCCTGCTCACCGGTGTGCGCGTGTAGAGTGCTGGAGCCCAGCTCGAGTGCCAACAGCACTACGGGAATACGGTCGGACTGCTCGCGGGCAGCTCTCCTTGCGCACTTCTGGAGACACACACGCTTAGTGCATTTGCATTCGTCGAGCTAATTATGGATTCGCAGTGTTCGGTGTTTGTTGTGTGTGTGCATGTGTGCCCCGAGTGCGTAGCCGCATTTAAGGTGTTTATTCGCCATGCACGCTGGACGCATTGCCTCCCATTGCCGTGGGGCTAATTGTTCCAATAGTGCAATCTGCACACTATATAGCTGTGACACGCATTCCAATCAGCGATTTAAGCATCCGCGTTTTTCAAACTGCGTTATCGCTCTATGCAAACTCTCATGTGCCACAGCTACATAGATACGGACGTGTGTTTTGTATAAATGTGTATGTATGTAGGATTTAAGCCGATTTACAGAAGCGTATACGACAATATTTTGCATTCTGCAAGTCAGAAAACTTGATTCTATTGTTGAAAGCAAGTCTTTCAATAAAAACAATTGAATTCTTTGCTTCAGAAATTCGCTGATCCATCTTCGGGTTGAACGCTAACTTTACCTTAACGTGGGTTAGGTTAGTAATGGTTAGTAGCAGTTTGATTAATTAACCTAAAGGTTAGATAGAGTGGCAATCTTCTCCTGAAAAAGCTCAGCAGAAGCACAAATGGAAGCCTCGTTGTAATTCCACATTCAGATTTAGTCCCCTAGGTGCTGGCAATCTTAAAGATTTTAATAAGTATCTCAATATCTTCTTGAGTCTTGAAATTGAAATAATTTTTAAATCCGTCTTTATTCCCCAAATCTCAAGTAGGTTTCAATATAGATCGGCCACCCTCTAAAACCGCCCCATGAGGTGTTCATTCTGTGGTCAAAAGCAATAACCGCTTAAGTCGACTTAAGGGGGATAGCCACTGTGACGGGTCAAAAAATGAGTGATTTTAAACATTTGTTTTGACCGAGTAAATATAGAAATTTTTGGATCGATAATCGGCTACGCTTAACCTTAACCACTACTAAGACGAACAAAACAAAAAAAAAAATTTAGAAATCGGTTCATAATTGTTCGAGTTATTGATGCCGCCTGTTCAAAAAAAAGTCGTTTCGAGAAAAACGCGTTTAAAGTTTTGAGTCCATTTCTCTCGTAATGAAGTCACAGTGACAGTCGGCCTACCTGCTCTCACTAAAATCGTTGTAACTTAGTCAATTTGTGAAATTTTGACTTGAAATTTTGTACCTTTGATTTAAAACAAAAAATTTTTGACCCGTCACAGTGGCTATCCCCCTTAAGAAAAAATTAAGTTCTGGATGCCACCATGTTCCCTCGACTGTGCTCTACGTTTGTGTAAAATCAGGGAGTTTGTAACTTTAAAATAAGAAAAGTTTTTAATAATAACCTATTCGCGTTTTTACTGTTATCAAAAACGAGATTGCTCGAAACAGCAATTTTCGACTTAGGCGGTTATTGATTTACACCACAGTATTGTCTATTGAGTACTGAAAGGAACAATTTTTTTTAAGAAAAACCATTTTTTTCCAGCTCACTTAATTGATATTTTATTGCACTTATATGGATATATAAATATACTTATATATATATATATACTAATATATATACTTATATATCAATCGGTGCTCATGAATGTTGTACTTAAGATTTAACTAAACTGATGTATACAATTTGAATAGTCGCCCTGCGTTGTTTTCTCATCTGTCATTCTAAATTCTTCATTAGGTTGAAACATTCTTGATTAATTCATTTATCCACTTCTTAGCCAGTTTTTTAAAGCAATCGTTGTTGTATTGGTTTCAGGTGAAGAAAACTTGCGGGACACCAAAACTGCTGCCGTCGCTCACAGCCGACAGCGCATTGCGTCCGATGCCGCAGCACAACATCAAATGGGCCACACCGCCAGATGCCGAAATCTTGCGCTTCCTATCCACCATCGACAAATCCAAAGAATTCTACTCGAACATCGTGAATAAGTGAGTAGCTAATAATAAAGACGATTTTTTTGCTGGCGCAATCGCTAGGCCCATGGCGTATTTATTGCGACATTGCGACATCGGACATCAGAACACATTCAATTTGGTATACGCACAATCTTGTAATTTATGCTCCGAATCTTGCGCACAACATCCCTCAGCACCGTATAGTACAGAGGTGCCAGGATGGCGCCGGTGAAGAAGATGATGTTAAAAATGACCTCCCGGCTCGTGACCGGCGTCGGTGGCTGCAAGCAGGAGAACAGTTCAGCATGTCAATGCATAACGAATGGCGAAAAACAAATTGTAACTTACGCCTTTTATGGGTTGTGGCGGCCGCACCGTAAACAACTCGTGTAGACCATCTCGAGTGCTGATTATCAAAGATGTCAACATGATTTGAGCTTTCCGAATTTTTAGAGCTGGACTTAACTAATCTTAAATAACAATAAACAACATATCAGATATAAATTCACAGAGCTCTGACTAGCAGCGCAAAGCTAGATGAGTTTATGAATTTAATTTTTTCATTTTTCGTATTTGTTCTACTTGCCTACAGTGTGTGTGACGACGAGGATATACAAAGCAACGATCATCATTGCTGGACCGGCGACCGCATTGGTGACTACACACAATTGGTGATGACGACCGGCGTGGATACGCAACGCTACAACCCCGAAGTGCCACTGGAGCCAAACTCACAATCGACCAAACTAACCGAATTGGTGGACAAGCTGATAAAGATTCGGAAAAATATTGGCAATGCGGTAAGTCGTAAAGCTACAATAAATGAATAACACTGATACGATGACTGAACTGTTCGCACATACCATACATACATATGTATGTGTAGTTAGTATGTATGTGTTTTATAGGAGTGTATTTGCTAGTGGAATAGGGGATAAAGTTATAAAAAGTTATCTAATTTTTCTGCTTCTTCTACCTTGACTATGTTATGTCAAGATATACCATTAAAAACACGTGTATACTTCTCTTCTTTAAACTTGAATATTCCGTTTATTAATTTCGTATTTTTCCTAAAATTTCAAACTATTCTAAGGACCAACAAAAAATTTATTCTTGAAACCACATCAAACCACCACAAACCACTCAGACGTCCACAAAGTAGCAATGTCCCATATGACAATAAAATAGCGAAAGGGTTAATGCCGTGCTTCGTATTACCTTCATTGTGCGTAAAAATAGCAGATTTTAGAGGCACAAAAAGTTACTTTGCCAAATCGCCCTTCCAAATCAGCAAAAAACCTTACAACAAAAAAATAAATGAATTCACACGCACAACCCGAATGGTTGTGGAAAAACTCGGCCTTAATCTTCTTATCAGACAATCAATGATTTAGAAATGGGATCAATCAAACGCATAAAGGTTTGATTGTAGAGTAAAGTAATTACATAATTAAGTAGGTTAGGTTAGGTCGTGGAATGATAGGCTAGATTTCCATGAAATCAATTTTTATATTTTCAAATCGTTATTAAATTTGTATGTTGTTTTAATGCTTAAACCATAGTATAATTATAAAGTAGTCTAACCTGACCTCTCCCCTCTTTTGAGTACAAATTTTTTTAAATTTCTTTCACAATATTTCATTTTGATGTACAAAAATTGTCAACAGGAAACATAGGCTCATATTGATTTGACACAAAATATTTTCAAAACTCTGTTCATAAAATTGTCTGCCAATTTTTGTAAACAAAATAGAAATACATTAGAAATACTCTCTCAGGTTAGACTACTTTATTATTATACTATGGCTTAAACAACTATCACTATTTTTTAACGTGGATGGAGCACCAAAAACCAAAATAATATTTATAAATCACTCAATTGAAGGTTAGGTTAGGTTAGGTTAAAGAAGGGGAGTGTCCATTTTGCACTTCCACTCGGTGGCCCTGTTGGGCCCATTGTGATTCCCTTCATTTTGAATGTACCGGTGCCTTACCCTATCTGTTCGGTTCCCTGTAGATCCAGACAGTTTTTTTTGGGAGCCATTTGGTCTTCGCGAGGAAGTTGTGTAGATCAGTGACCACCAGTTCTTTGAAGAATCTTGCCCCAAGGGTTGGGAGCCGTCGGTTCTGTAGTGATGGACAGTGCCTTCTCGTCTCCACAGCTTCTGCATAAATCGTCGGTCGCCAGACGCCATTTGCATAGCATTACGCCAATGGCGCAGTGACGCAGCATGCTTGTCAAGGAGCAGCAAGGTCTTAGTTCTTCTCCTGTTCAGCAATCTTGCAATCGCTCTTGGTTGACCAGGCTCTGTTTGTAGCTTGAATGAGCCACGCTCCATTTGCACCCGTTGTGACAGAGAGCGGTAGTAACAACGTGTCGACCGCCCTTACTGGCAGTCATCGCTGACCCTGCGCGAGCCAGTTCATCCGCATGCTCGTTCCCATCAATATTGCTATGTCCGGGAATTCATCGCAGACTTCCCTGCAATGCCTTATGCTGACCAGTGCGCTTCGGCAGTCCAGCACTACCTTCGACTTGACCACTGCAGATTCAATTGCTTTTAAAGCAGTGTGGAGTTTTTGATATGCTCGGCTGTTTTCATGACTTCAAAAACCTCCGATTGAAAGACGCTGCAGTAGTCCGGCAGCCTGTATGACCAGTGGACCTGCTGCGTTCTACAATAAACACCGGCACCAGTTTCCTCCTCTGTCTTCGAGCCGTCCGTAAAGTAGACCATCACTCAATTAAAACTAGTGACTTTTCTGCACTACTCACTAGTCACTTTTTTTGCACTATTTCACTGTGGTTTAGGTTAGTCAAACACGCCATTTTTTAAATGGAGAGTACGCTCAATGGTCTTTGAAACTCCTTGTCATGTCATTTAGACAGAAAAGTTATTTCCATTGTGGACAATTCCTAGATTTTGGTATAATCTGAGCTAAAGTTGATCTACTGGATCTGCTGAACTGCATTAAGAAGTCAAGTTGCTCCAATAACTTAATTGAAGAGAAGAAACAGTTCAGAAAGCCTGCACCTACTTGAATAGAATGACAAGGGGTCGTCTTCAGGCCTTCAAGTGGAAATGTGGCCTGTAATTCACCTATGCTTCCACATGCACTTAAGTACTTAACTGGCAGGAGCTCCGGATCCAACAGTTGGATTTATTCTTAGCTTTGGTCATTAGTTGATTTGATTTGTTTTGATTAATGTGGATTATGTTAGCTCATAGTTAAATCTGTTCTTTCATACCAGCCTCATACAAACTATGCCTTTAAAAATACTTATATATGTATATATACATATTTATTAAAACGTTTATGAACACTTTCCATCCATTCAGATACCATCCACAACGCGCTCCTACTCGGACATACAGAGCGATATGGCCCGACACGACGAGGAGGGTTCCGGCCACATGGTCGACGACATTGACGATGAAGAGTATGGCAACAACAACGGCTCCGGCGATGGTTCCGGAGATGGTAAGACCAAAGTCATAAAAACTTGTCAAGATAATCAAATTTCTAACAAACACAAACATCTTCAATTACAGGTGCAACATCATCGCCGTTCGATCCGCTGGGTCCCACAGTGATCCCCACGAATGACATCGAACATCGCTCATCGGTGGCGACGCTGGTGCCACCAACGCTCCTCACCATTAGCATCATCAGCACACTCACCGCAACACTAGTCACAATCATTGTAACGAGCAGCAGCTAAGCGCTCGCCCGCACACCAACAAGCAATACTTGCGAGAAACTTTTCGTTTTAGGCGTACAATTAATTTATATACATATAAACATTAATTAACTAAAGAACTATTTATGTTGAGCATAACAAATTGATGGCATAAAGGGTGCAACTCTTTACTGCTACACACACACGAATGCGAGTCGAAATCGCAACGCACTCTGTGAGAGTCGTGTCGGCGATATGAGAAACGATGTGAGAAGCGAAAACGCAGTGCGAATGCGCGTTTAGATACGAGCAGGCAATAAAGAGTCTTGCTCCACTACACGTCCATGGGATATTTTGACGATGTGGACGAACCTGAGATAGCGTTATTACAATTTAAACAACTGAAACACATGTAGAAAGGCCAAAACTTCATAACTCTACAACTACGAGTATGAAAAGAAACTGTGCTAACTATTTAGAAATTACAAAAAAAAAATATAAATAAAATAAAGTTAAAAATTAAAGAAAAATGAGACAATTGAAGAGAGAAATGCCTGCAACTGTGAGTTGTTGCTCAGCAATGCGGCGAGCGCTGCTTGTAGACAGTTGCGCGGTGTAGACACAACAAAATGCGATCATGCGATTGACTACTTTTATAAAAGAACTTTTTAGTAAATAGTTACAAATGTAAATGAAATCCTACACTGCAAAGAAAAATTTAAATTCATAGAATAGAAAGCAGCTTGTGCATGACGAGTACTTTACAAAAGAACAAAATTAAACCAATACATATGAATGTTTCACTCACTGGACACAATTGGTCGGTGCTGTCGATGTGTTCATCTGGCAAGGGGGAATTAAATTTTGAATTTTATTACTATGCAACTACTTTGGCTGTCACAAACACACAACTTGGAAATCACATTCAGTGAAATTGGAATAATTTGACAAATCTTGCTGCCAGATGAACTCATTACACGTGCTGACGCATTTTGTACTTTACACAATACGAGAATTCTCTGACCGAACACTAATGCAACTAAAGAAACGATAGCAACTACAGATGCAGATACGATAGCAACTACATACATACATATAGACAGGTTTATGTGCCATAGAATTTAACTAGCAATCAACAACACAACACAGCCCGCAAAATGTGGCCAACGTATTAGCAACTTGACCGCAAACCTAATGCTCAAACACAAGACAGTTGTATGGTATACAAATGCCAACAACAATGATCATTTATTTTAGAAAGATATAGAGAGACACAGTTCATAACAATCACTACAACTTCTAAGCACGCCAAGCATGGACAAATGTGCAAATTTCCATTTTCACCAGTCATTTGAAAAGCCTTGTGCTCTTTCTTGTTTTGATTTAATTGCAATCGATTGGATCGATTGGATTTTGTAATATTAATAATGCTATGTAGACAACAAATTGTATGTAATATTCAAAGTGCCACAGCGCGGACTGTTGCTTTCGGTTAGCGGTCAAAAATGCAGTCATACCAATCCGCGCGACACGATTATTACACAAAACTACAGAACTGATTGCATGAGGAATTTAAACATTGCCCTAGGAAACAGCTTTCGCTTTACAATCAGAACACAGAGGAATTGGTTGCCACGCTCTTCATATTGCACAATGGCTACAGTCGAAAACAAATCAAATATAAATAATAATAAAGTACGCGTAGAGTTACAGTAGAGTGCACAGTGAGTGTTCAAGAAATGTTTCATACACCAATTGTTCCTTTCGGCGGTATTTATATGTAGTTGTGAAGCTACATACGCAAACAAACACACATATAGACAAACAAGCATTGAATTAGTTTTCTTAATTACAACTATTTGACTTTTTTAGAAGCGAATTTCAATAGCTATGCAATAGTTGAGAACAAGCAGATTTGCTATGTGTGCCGCTTGGCTGAGAGCCGCCGACACTTTGAAGCGCAAAATTGTAATTACTATAAATAAATAAATATGCAAATAGTTACAGACAGAAGTTGCATTACAATAAGCTGTAAGCCATCTCCCATTATACACTTTGCTCCATACTCGTGGGGGAAATTGTACAAAGACACGTTGTATAGAATTTTGCAAGAATGCAGCAATGCCAACTAGAGTCGAACTGAAACTGCAGCCTATGACACAAACAGCTGACCGACCGACCAACCAACAAACAATGAGAGAAACTCTTCAAATTGATACGAGTACGTTGTTGTTGTACAGCAATAAAACAATGTACCGGTACTAGCACAAAGCAAACGGCCAACGTTTGTGCAAACTTCGCATTATTAGTGTAAAGTGTAAAAAAATAACACACAGATAAAGAAACAGAGCAACAAAAACCGGAACCGAAACGGTAACCGAATCAACTAAAACTACAATTAGAAACTAACTGAAATCGTAATTTAGCTAGTAGCCAATTAACAATAACAATAATGATAATAACGATAACGATAAATGAAAATTATATACAAAAATGTTACTTTCAAAGGAAATATTATTATAACAACAAACAACAACAACAATGAAATCTTATGTTAAATACTATTATGATTATTGCTATGATTTGTCTATTATTAATACATATGTATTATTATTTATGCATAGAGACGCAGCGAAACGAAAGCAACAGAGAAAAGAAAAATGAAAGAAATTAATTTTAAAAAAAAATTAACAGAAAATAAGAGAAAAGAATGAACGTGCGTACGCATACATATAGTACATATATACATAGGTAGATATGTAGCTAGTTACAGATATGTATTTTATATGTTGAACTCTTATTGAAGTGTATTTAACTTTGCATGTGATTAATAATATTTAAGTTATTCGTAAAAATTGTATCTATGATTATTAATTATATATTTATGTATTGTATGTACAATGAAATGATATAAACAAATAAAGCGCAAATAGTTACATACATACCTAAAGAAAGTGCATGCTATACGTGTAAATGTATAAATAAACAAGTAAATAAAAATGCAATTTCAGCCAATGTATACTACGAAACCCACAGCCAAGACAAACATTCACGAACGTATGCGCACACATCAAAGCAATTATAACACAACAACAACCAATACATAAATATTATCAAATTATTTCGTATCAATGCGTTGCAATCATGATTTTAGTTTGTTTTCTTTGTTTTTGTAGAATACATTTTGCTTTTCTGCAAATGTTTTTCGCTTGCAATTTTAATTGAGAATTTATTTGTAAAGTCAATTGAAAGCTTTTCATTTTCAAAAATTGTGCTAAACTGTTGCAATCCGTTCAAAATTGAAAATTTTGTATGTAATATTGTAAAATTCATTTAAATCAATAAAACATTTAATTTTGAAAACCCAAAAATAAAATATGTATGCTTTAATTTTTTCAACACTAGCAAGATGGATGTTTATTCTTCGATTCGATGCGTCAGATGGGGAACTGCTTGCAATGAAATTGTCTATCTGGCTCTTATAATTTTATACGAATTTGTTTCAAATTAGATTTCTTCTTTTTAACGAGCCAGCGCACAAAGCAGTGGCGGATTCAGGGGGTGGTATTAGGGTTGAAACCCTCCGAAATATTAGGGTCGACTTTAAAACTACATACAAATTAAAAAGCATATCAAAATTTCTGAACATTAAAGAATTACTTTTTGAAACCGCCCCAAATCTTCTTCTGAATCCGCCCCTGGCACTTTTCAAGGATCACTTTTAATGCAAAGTATTGCTTGCTTTGGTTCTTCTTCTTCTTCTTCTTGACTGGCACGACAGCCCGCTTACGCGAGACTAAGGCCTAGCTTCCCGCAACCAACCGTGTTGTGCGTGCGAATTTTTAAAAGGTTGGAAGGGACCTACAGTTTTATGCCGATGCTTTTTCATAGGCAGTTTTACTCTCAGAGGTTTGACGTTTCCTGCTGAGAGGACAGCCGTCGAAAGAAAAATTGTTGTTTTTCTTTTTTTTCTTGCTTTAGTTCTAAGAGGATACAAAGGATAGAAGACAGGGCTTTGAAGGAAGAATTTATGATCTTTAAAATCTTCTTGTGCTTCCTGTGTTAATCAACATGTGATGCATCATGTTCCAGCTGTCACATTGATAGCAGATCGGTCTGGCCAGATCGCAGAATGATCAAATAAACCCCTTCATCATTAACCATCTCTTCCTTTGCCTTCGTCCTTTATCTTCCCACTACAATCAGTTGTGATGAACAGCAGTTCTGCAGTTGTTAGCAGAGGTTTTCATATCCATCAGCCGTACTAGCACAACAACAACACCACTAGCAATGCCAGTTCGGACTAACGGAAATATGTCGCAGCGCATTGATCAGCCAAAAATAAGCTCATCAAAGACACCAACCCTGGCAGCTACAGATGCATCGAGCGCGCACTACACAACCCAGTCATAAACTTTCACATACGGAGAGTCTATCCAAAAGGAGTGGAGGAGAACAAACGGCAGCTCTAGCACATAGGATGGCTAGCTATACGCTGATCACTCATTCTGGCAGAACTTTAATCGATGAATGTGATCAACGCAAGTCGTAGCTTTATTGAGGCCCTGTGCACCGAAACAAGTAAACAAGGAAAAAACTAGAAACCTTGGACCAAACCTAAAGTGTGTTGTTTCTTTAAATGAAACAAAACACTTTAAATGTTAATAAATAGTGATTGTTTTTATACAATGTTAATTATTACATTTTATTTTATTAATTTATTAAATATTAAATGTATACAGTCGTGTCTGGATGGAGTGAACTAATTATTGCAAGGCCTGTTCACAGTATTAAGGTTCTTCACTATAACAAGGTTAACATTTTTGTTCAAAAACTCATTTTATTTGCTCAAAATACACTTTGTGCATATAAATTCAAGAGATAATTAAAATAAATTAGTAGGAAAACATATATGTATGCTTATTGAAAGAATTAGCGAATAGAAGTTTGCTTCTTGCGTTCACAAAGTTTTAAATATACATAAAGAAGCTCACTTTCAACCACAATCGGTTTGCATTTGACAAAAAACAAAACCACTAAGGTCAAGAAACAGCTGATTTTGTAACAATCAACAGCAAAAATACAAATTAGGGGAATACCCTCTTTCATTTTTGATTCCTTCTTGTGTTTTTGTTGCTTTTTGTTTGAAATTGCTTTAAAAATTTTTTTCACTATTTAGAGGTTTTTTGATTGTTCACTATTTACGTGGGTGGTCCGATAAGTACTTAGCCTACAAAAGAAAAACGAAAATTTTGGAAAATTGGCGATTTATTTCTCAACGTAGTCTCCTTTCAACTTGATACACTTGACCCAGCGATGATCCAACTTCTTTAACCCATCTGAAAAATTCGTTTTCTGGAGGACTCCGTGGCGGCGATAACCTCCTCATTCGACTCAAATTTCTGCCCGGCGAGTGACTTTTTCAAGTTTGGAAACAAAAAGAAGTAACACGGGGCCTGGAGAATACGGTGGATGGGGCAGTTGTTCGTAGCCTAATGCGACCAATTTGGCCGTGACGACGGCGGAGGTGTGAGCTGGTGCGTTGTCATGGTGGAAGAGCACTTTTTTCTTCGCCAAATGGGGCCGTTTTTTCTGCAATACGGCATCGAATCGGCCCAATAGTTCGGCAGGTAGTCGATGTAGATCACACCTTGTGAATCCCAGAAAACGGTGGCCATAACTTTTCCGGCCGATGGCACAGTCTTTGCCTTCTTCGGAGCACATTCGCCGGGCAAATGTCTCTGTTTCGACTGTTCCTTGGTCTCTGCTGTGTACCAGTGAATCCATGTTTCGCCAACGGTCACGAAACGACGCAGAAACTCCTTCGGATTGCGCTTAAACAGTGTCAATCACTGCTCTGAAGAGGTCTCACGGATGCGCTTGTTGTCCGGAGTGAGCAAACGCGGCACCCATCGAGCCGACAGCTTTTTCATACCCAATATTTCATGCAGGATGTGACCCATGCGGTCTTTTGAGATGCCGACTGTCTCAGCTATCTCGCGCACCTTCAATCGGCGGTCTGCCAATACGAGATCGTGGACATTTGTCACGTTATCCTCCGTGGTAGCCGTTTTTTGGGGCACCTGGACTGACGTGCGACCACGTTGAAACTCGTTAAACCAATTTTTGACGGTCGCCATTGAAGGAGAAGAGTCACCGTACACAGCATCCAAGCGCTCTTTGATTTCGCTGCGCGATTTCCCTTCCAAAAACAAGAATCGAATCACCGACCGATATTGCTCTTTTTCCATTTTTCTAAAATCCGCGGAGACGTTCGCTTCCACACATTCGTTTCAAAACAAAACTACAAATCCAATATGGCTGAATTTTGAATTTTGACAGTAGCCGTCTACGAGGATGAGTACATCCTCGATAGTAAATTTCTCTTAGTACTTATCGGACTGCCCTCGTAGAGTACTCCATGTTAAAATTTGGATGTTCATTCTAATCAAGGTGTCGTGGATCGAGGTGTTCACTATACCCAGACAAGACTGTATTAAATATTCTACATCCCACCTGCAGCCAATGAATCGCTCTACAAATCGCACGTGAACAATGTGCTGGCGTTACAGGACCTTGTCGGTGATAACCAACTGTGTGTTCTGGGTGATTTTAATCTAAGCGGTATCTGTTGGTCTCATTTGGATAATAACTTTTCTCTCACACCGTCTAATGTAAATAGGCCGTTCGAAACATTTGTTATTGATAATCTGTTAAGTATTGATTTGGCTCAGATTAACGGCTTTGTTAATAACTTCAATCGTATTTTAGATTTAATTTTTATTAGCAATAATGTAAATTTTAAGTTATCTCGTAGTTCCTCTGCAATTTCCCCGTCGAACTTGCATCATTTTCCATTAACTTTAGACATCGAGTTTTATAAATTTTTTGAAGTGCCTTCTGCCAGCAGGAAAATTTCTTTCAATTTCAATTTGTGTAACTTCGCTTCTCTTGATTCTCTTTTTCTTAATACTGACTGGGTCGCACTTTTTTTGAATGCTGATGTCTCCAATTGTTATAGCAAATTTAAATCTTTGATCTTCGATATTTGCTTAGCTAATGTCCCCATTTTTGCTACTCGAACGTATAAGCTCCCGTGGTACTCAAAAGAATTAATGCATCTTAAGAATCTGAGAAATAAGTTCCACAAAAAGTTTAAACTAACAAAGAACCTTGTTTTCTATGACAAATATCTTCAATACCTTAATGAATTCAGAAACCTGGATGAAATACTATATAATAATTACATACAGAGTTTCGAACGAAATATTAAACGCAATCCAAAGAATTTTTGGAGCTTTATTAAATCTAAAAAAACGTCCTCCAATATTCCATCCTCTGTTTCCCTTTTAGGGAAATCAGCTGACTCATTGGAGGATGCTGCAAACCTCTTCGCAGAATTTTTTCGTTCTAATTTTGTTACTGATGACGCGTTCGAAGTCAATGAGTCCATCAATACTAATGCATCTCTTGACTTTGGCTCTTTGGTGTTATCTTCAGACGATGTAGCAAAGGGTATTCGCGATGTAAAGCTTTCGTCGCAAACTGATATTGATGGTCTCTCCTCTGTTCTGCTAAAAAACTGTCCTTCCCTTGTGGAACCTTTGAAAATTATCTTCAATAAGTCTCTCATATCTGGAGTATTTATCGAAGATTGGAAAAAAGCCTCAATTACTCCAATTTTCAAAAGTGGTAACAAAAATGATGTGTCAAATTATAGACCTATCTCAAAGTTATCCACGGTTTCTAAACTTTTTGAAACCATAATTAAAGATAAGGTTTATTTTGCGGTTAAAAATATAATTATCCCAAATCAACATGGTTTTGTATCTGGTCGGTCCACCGTAACCAACCTGGCGGTTTTTTCTGAGTACTGCATCTCGGCTTTTCAGAAGGGCTTACAAATTGATACTATTTATACTGACTTTTCTAAAGCTTTTGATAGAGTCTCTCATAAAATTTTACTTGCCAAGCTGTCTAGTCTTGGTTTTCATTCTGTGTTTCTTGAATGGTTAAAATCCTATCTTAGTGAACGTCTCTGTGTTGTGTCATTTGACAACACCTCTTCCCGGCCTTTTACGGCGACCTCCGGTGTTCCCCAGGGTAGTATTTTAGGTCCGCTATTATTTGTGCTCTTTATTAACGATGTTTGTACATGCTTTTCAACCTCCAAATTTCTATTGTATGCAGACGACCTTAAAATCTACTCTGAGATTAGAACCCCTGAGGACTCCTCTGCGCTTCAATCTGAGCTTAACATCTTAAATGAGTGGTGTGTCCGAAATCGTCTCTTCCTTAACACCAACAAATGTTTCCAACTGACTTTCGCTAAAAAACGTATTTATTTTCCTGCCTCCTATTTTATTTCAAACTCGGGGCTTAAAGCGGTCAGTGTGATCAAAGACCTAGGTGTCTTCTTCGATTCTAACTTCTCTTTTTCTGCACATATCGACTCTATCATTTCCAAATCGTATTCTATGTTAGCCTTTGTCCGTCGCAACTGTTCTCCCTTCTCTGACCCTTATACTTTCAAGTTACTTTATTCCGCCTTTGTTCGTTCCAGGCTAGAATATGCAGCCGTAATTTGGAGGCCATCTTATGCCTTAAGTATAAATCGGCTCGAACGAGTGCAGAAGGTCTTTATTCGCTTTGCCCTTCGTTCCCTGAATTTTGCAGACCCTATTCCCTCCTATGACGCACGTTGTCAGCTTCTAAACTTGAAATCGCTACTTAATAGAAGATCCTTTCTCTCATTAAAATTTTTATATAATATCGTGAATGGACTTATTGACTGCTCGTCTCTTCTGGAAAAAATTAATTTTAATATTCCTGCCAGATCTCTACGGCGGTCTGATCTTTTTAATGTTGGCTTTAACAAGACCAATTATGCCAAAAATGCTCCTATTACAAGAGTTCTAATTGAATTCAATAGCCTCTCAAATTCTTTGGATATTGATCTCGCATTACCTTTAAGCGTATTTTGTACCTTGTTATCTAATTATAAGTATCTTTAAGAATATTTTTCGAATTTGTTTGAATTTTCACCCTTTATTTCTCAAAGTCTGTAATTAGATTAGACTTAATTTAATAAATAAATAAATAAATAAATAAATAAATATTATCCAGGTTTAATTGAATATGCTTTGAGGCAGAACAAAAACTTGAAGTCAATGGCTTAACTGGAAGTATATTTCAAATGAATTGCATTATTATTATACATTTTAAATGTCGGTTTTATTTGTTGTATTTTTTAATCTTAATTTCACCATACAATTGTTGTACATATAAACATTGTTGTACATATAAACATTTTTTATTACTTGTTTAATTAACTGCGCAATATTTTGCATTCGATTTGCCATCAGCACATTAGCATGCAACACTGCAATAATGCCCCTCTACGCCAATTGCTTATTCATTGCACAGATGGCGCTGCCAACCAAATGCCAAATGTTTCGTTTTTGGCGCGAAATAAACAAACCATATCGCAAGCTGTTTTCTGCTGTTGCTGAATGTGCTCCGTACGCAACAAATAAAAATCCCCTAACAGAAACACAACTCACAACTTATTTGACTATCGGCAAATTATGGCACGTCGCGACTACGCACAGGATAAAGGTAAGACATCTTATTTATATAAAAAAAAACAAATTTTACATTGTTTTTGGCAGAGTCGGTCAAGACTTTTCTGGCCGAGTTTTGCAAGGAAGACGACGATGGCCAGAAACAGTTCATTTACGCCAGCCAGCTGGTGCAGTTGGCGCATCGCGAACAAGTGCTCATCCCCATAGATCTGGATCACCTTTCCGAGTTCAATGAAGGCCTTGCAGAAGCAGTGATAGCGAACACGCGTCGCTATGCTTCGATGTTCAGCGACGCCATTGCGGAAATGCTGCCCACCTACAAGCAACGCGAAGTACCCGCCAAAGATGCGCTCGACGTGTACATTGAGCATCGGCTATTGATGGAGACGCGCACCCGCAATCCCATGGAGCAGCACGATCAGCGCAACAACTTTCCGCCGGAGCTGATGAAGCGATTGTAAGTCGTCATTTGCAATGGTAATGCAAAACTAATACTGTCCCTTTCTATATGCTCGCAGCGAGGTGGCCTTCAAGCCGCACTCCAACGAGAAGGCGCAATCTATACGCGACATCAAGGCTGAGCACATCGGCAAGTTGGTAACGGTGCGTGGCATAGTGACGCGCTGCACCGAGGTGAAGCCACTGATGGTGGTTGCCACGTACACTTGCGACCGCTGCGGCGCCGAAACGTACCAGCCGGTGAACTCGATGAGCTTCATTCCGGTGCAGCAATGTCCCTCGGACGACTGTCGCGTGAATAAGGCGGGCGGCCGACTTTATCTGCAGACGCGCGGTTCGAAATTCGTCAAGTTCCAGGAGCTGAAAATCCAAGAACACAGCGACCAGGTTCCAGTGGGCCACATTCCGCGCACCATGACCATTATGTGCCGCGGCGAGGTGACGCGTCAAGCACAGCCCGGCGACCATGTGCTCATATCGGGCGTTTTTCTGCCACTGTTGCGCGGTGGGTTCAGCCAAATCATACAAGGCTTGCTTTCCGAAACATTCCTTCAGGCTTATGTAAGTTGAAAAAATGCTTTAACTCCTTTTTTGCTTAATATACCGCTATCGGTTGCTCTCCTACTCGCACAGCGCATTGTCTGCATCAACAAGAACGATGACATGGACGAGCAGGAGGCAGAACTCACCGCCGACGAGTTGGCCGAACTGGCGCAAGACGACTTCTACGAGCGTCTAGCGACGAGTTTGGCACCTGAGATCTACGGACACCTCGACGTGAAGAAAGCGCTACTTTTGCTGTTGGTGGGCGGCGTGGACAAACGCCCGGACGGCATGCGCATACGCGGCAACATCAACATCTGCCTGATGGGCGATCCCGGCGTGGCCAAGTCGCAGCTGCTCAGCTACATCAGCCGCCTGGCTGTGCGCTCGCAATACACAACCGGGCGCGGCTCATCGGGCGTCGGTCTCACCGCAGCTGTAATGAAGGACCCACTTACCGGCGAAATGATGTTGGAGGGCGGCGCGCTGGTGCTCGCCGACCAGGGCGTCTGTTGCATCGATGAATTTGACAAAATGGCCGACGACGACCGCACTGCCATACACGAAGTTATGGAGCAGCAGACTATATCCATTGCCAAAGCAGGCATCATGACGACGTTGAATGCGCGCGTCTCTATACTGGCCGCCGCCAATCCGGCCTTCGGACGTTACAATCCGCGTCGCACGGTGGAGCAAAACATTCAGCTGCCCGCGGCGCTGCTGTCGCGCTTTGACCTGCTGTGGCTGATGCAGGACAAGCCGGACCGCGACAATGATCTGCGCCTGGCCAAGCACATAACGTACGTGCACAGCCACAACAAGCAGCCGCCTACGCGCGTCAAGGCGCTGGACATGAATCTCATGCGGCGCTACATTAACCTGTGCAAGCGCAAGCACCCCACCATACCCGACGAGCTGACCGAGTACATTGTGGGCGCATACGTGGAGCTGAGGCGTGAAGCGCGCAACCAGAAAGACATGACCTTCACGTCGGCGCGCAACCTGCTCGGCATTTTGCGGTTGTCCACGGCGCTGGCGCGGCTGCGGCTATCCGACAAGGTGGAGAAGGACGACGTAGCCGAGGCGCTGCGCTTGCTGGAAATGTCAAAGGACTCGCTGAACCAGCTGGACAACCATCAGATGGGACAGTAAGTGCTGATGGCCTTTGTTGCGGGCAAAACACAATTCAAATTTAATCATTTTTATTGTTTCTGCAGCATTCCCAATACTTCGGACAAAATATTCGCAGTGGTGCGTGAACTGGCCGGCTCGAGCAACACCGTAAAGATTGCCGACGTAATGGATCGCTGCACAACGAAAGGCTTCAAGCCCGATCAGGTGGACAAATGCATCGAGGACTACGAGGAGCTCAACGTGTGGCAGGTGAACATGGCGCGCACCAAAATCACCTTCATGTAAGCGCTGCAGCCGCGCCCACAACAACCCGCACCTGTAGTAGTACACACATGCATACAAATTTGTCTGTTCATCCCATTTGCGCATTGTGGAAATTCAAACCGTTTTTTTGTTGTCATTTGTTTCTATCGAACCAAACACTTGATTACTTACTAATTTATGATTGTCCAATTCATTGCAAACACTGTTGTGTTTTTTAATTGTAGTTGACCACACTTGTAGTGAATCACAGCAGTTACGTTGTATGTTTGGAACTGTTGGCAAAAAACTTGCGTTCAATTTTCGACAATAGTCCAAAGTTAAATGTTTTCTATCTAATAAAAATGATGCAAAATTAAGACATCGTTTTGAATAAGAAATGTAAACGTAGTTGTTGGACTTTTTTATCTGTTAAGTTTTAAATATTAATGATACTTTGTGCTGCAACGACGGTTTTGAATCGGAGAAATCTACTAGAAAGTTACTATTCGAGGCTTACTAGGCATTAATCACAATTCCATTAAATATTCACTGCGCACAATTGTATTCGATTTTCATGCTTAGCCACATAGTCGATTCCTTCTCCACGCGCAGCTTTGCTAACAATTTTGCAAATGAAGTAAACGCATTTGTTTCGGATAGCTCCATTTCGGGTTTTATTTTAATTTGAAAGGAGCGCATATTTTATGCATAAACGCTCGCTTAACACATTCATGTACAAACAACAAGGACACAAGAGTCGATAATGCAGAGCAAACAAAATTGGCCACTAGAAATTTTTACAATCAACTAAATACACATAAGTACGCCGTACTCGCTGGCTGCTCGAATGCGGTCAAATGGGTGAAATCAAACAACGAAAATGCGTCGCCCGGGGGCGGTGCTCCGACAATTGTCATACGATACAAAAACATGGCTCGTGCTAGTGCAAAATTGGCTTATAAAAATACGGTCTCTTAGTTTTCCTAAATTTGTTGACGACGCACGTGCGCAAAACAATCATTCACAACACAACAGTCTGGCCGGCGTCGCCAGATATTCCCACTAGAATTCCCGCTACAAAGGTGCCCGATTTGGTTTGGTTAAAGAATTATATAAGAATTTTACAAAGGACAAACGAACGAAAGCAGCGCTGCGGAAAATATATAGTCAAATCACCACGTAGTATGTTTTCCCTAAATTACAATTTTGACTTGCTTTCTCGTTCCGCTTCTATATAATATTGTATGATACACATCAAAGAAGGCAACGTAACACAAGTATTGTGTATGTATGTATGTATATGTAAGCACAGTGTGTTCTGGAAAGAAGAATATATCGCACCGAGGGTGAGGCGCGTGCTGCGCACTAATAGAAGAATAGGAGTCGCTCCTGCGCCGACGACGACAGCAGACGCCAGGTGCGCTTGATCGACACGTACTGCACGAGGGCGCGCACGCAGATCAAGAAACCGAACGCCATGATCAGCCACCACAGCCAGGAGTTCTCGTGCGAGGCCAGATCGGTGGAGTTCTTCACGATGAGCGTCCACTTGGCCAGCGACAGGCCGAAGCCGGAGAGCGCGCCGTAGCGTGCGGCAATCGTGTGACAGAAGCAGGTGAGCATCAGAAAGCCAATCCAGTTGAAGAGGAATGCCACCATGAAGGCCATTATGAACATGATGTCGGTGCCCAGCAGGCTGTTGTCGGTGCCGGTCAGGTTCTCCGCGTCGGAGGCGTCAATCGCGATGAAGGTGAGCGCCGGCGCCGAGCCGCCGCTGCCGGTGTGACCGCTGTCGCGGATATTAGCCAGCAGGGGATTCGGTGGCGGTGGCGGCGGC
This sequence comes from Melieria omissa, assembly GCA_963971225.1. Classification (NCBI taxonomy): domain Eukaryota; kingdom Metazoa; phylum Arthropoda; class Insecta; order Diptera; family Ulidiidae; genus Melieria; species Melieria omissa. The sequence goes on along the minus strand of OZ020268.1, from coordinate 105,107,762 downwards.
GGCTGCATGGCGAGCGCGCTCATAAATGCAGGCGGCAACTCGCCGTTCAGCGACTTTTCCATCTGCACCTCCTCGTACGTGGGCAGCTTGCCGTGATGCATCGGCATCGACGGCGGCTCGTTGTTGCCCTCCATCGGCGGTGGCAGCGCCACCTGCAGCGATTGCTGATGCTGATGTGGCGACTGCGATTGCGGCTGTTGCGACGTGACAATCGGGAGGCTGTTGGTCAGCTCATAGGGCGGCGGGGCGCTGAAATCGGCCTTGGGCGGGGCCAGCTCCTCCGGCGTCGGCTGCATGTTGGTGATAGTTTCTGTCCGGTCACGCTCGGACCTTCAAATTTCAATCTGAAAATTATTCCAAATATAAGCAAAACACGGGCAACTATTGTCGATAATTCGGTTATGCAATGCCGATTACGTTATTATGGAAGACAAGAGTGCTGATTTGAAAAAATCCAATTCAATGAGATGAACAATGAGGCGTTTTAAAGGATGTAATAATATGAATAATATCCAAATGTAATAAATTGAATTAAATGAAATCATACTTTATGTGAAATAGTTCAAACTTAATTGTAGGCCTTCAATAAAGAAATATAGAATTATAAATATTCATGTTTGTATTATTTTTTTCATAGTTCCAACACAATTTATTAAACATGAATTTCGAAATACTTAAATTTGAAATACCAAAGTTTATAAATGTGGATTTGTCCAGTATTTAGCGCCATTTGAAATCTTTTAATCAGCTTTGATTCTGAACGATGTCATTTATTAGTTATTAATGATTATAAAATAAATTAAACCAGAAATATTTAAAACCTTGCGAGCAATAAACCTAACAATTAAAATGGCAAGAATCAGTTACAACCCGCACACCGCATCATTTGTCAAGCCAATCATCCCCCATCCCACAACTTCAAGTGAATACACAGTTCGTTAAGGTTTATGTCGAGTTTATTGATTAAACTTTAATTTTTTTTAATACTTTTCTGTAACGTCAATAAAATTAATAAATAGTAGTAATTGGTTTATTAAATGTCATTTTAAATGTTTGCATTATGGTGCGCTCTGCTCTGCAAGCGGCAGAGCTGCTTCAGTGGTATTAAAGTTAAGCGTGTAGCACTAACAATTTATAAAGGCATTTCCGTATGCAGCTGCCCTTCGAATCGTACAATTAGTGGGACATTTTAGACTTAGCATTATAGCGTTCCGGGCGTGTGCAGACCACATCCCAGAGGGTGAGCAGTGATGGCAAAAATCAATGTTCGTTATGAGTTGGCTTTCGTTGCATTGTTGTCTTTTGTGTGCTGGAATTAGAGTTGGCTTTCGAGTTTGACAGGCGACAATCGTCGCGTTGTGGCAATGTCGATTTGTTGGTGTTGGCGGTTAGCTCGGTCCAATCTCCGTTCTCGCGGCCATTCGGCCGTCGATTATCGCTGAAAGGCAGCCGACAAGGGCAATGTGTGGTAGTGGTGTGGTCCGAAGGGCCGTCGCTCGGGCAGGCGCGTCAGTCCGTCCACCGCGTCCATGCCCTCGTTGTCGCAGGCCATCGCTGCACTCTCGTTCATCTTCATCCGCTGCTTCTCGTGCCGAATGTACCACACCAGGCACAGTATGACCACCATGAGCAGTGCCAGCGTGGCGCCGCTGGCAATGCTCGCCGTCTCCAGCATGGCGCGCTGGCGCGTGGGCAAGTACGAGCCGTCGATCTCCTTGTACTCGCAGCGCGGCCCCATGAAGCCGCTGGCACACTCGCAGTTGTACAGGATCTCGTTGTGGATCTCGACGGTGAAGCAGGTGGCATCGTTCAGGCAATACCAGGCGGCGTACGTGGGCGGACAGTTGAAGATGGGGAATGTGATGTTGGGGCGCGGCGTGGTCACCGCGGCGGCGATCGTCGGCGGCTGCTTCGGTATGGCACGACTCGAGCAGGCGGCAGCGAAGGGCGCCAGAGCAAACAGCATCACGCAAACGCCAAGCAAGCGCTGCACATCCAACGGGTGCATGATCGTTGGCTGACCGGGCATTTTCGAGCGGCCAAACGATTCCGAGCTGCCCACAGCTACTGACTGCGTTACGACGTACGCGACGCACGTTCCGGCTAGTCCGTCGGACTCGGCTGGTTTAGTATGGGCTTTGCGTGTGTGGCGTGGCGTGACGAGCACAACGATTTTTCGCACTTTCACGTGTGCAACATTGTTCCAACCGTTGGTGGAATGCGCTGAAAATTAATGCAATGCCGTTTATTAGAAACATAAAGGAAAAACCAAGAACAAAAAATCAGCTCAACGAAAGCCTTAAGCGAACTTTATTGCGGATTAGAATTACAACCAAGTTAGCAAATAAATTCGGACAACGACAACTTAACGAAATCAAATCATAAGAAGACACAGTTTTAGTGCAAAAGCGCAAATAAAAATTTCATAATCAAACGGACACAGTCAAACGTACGAAATCGTTTAAATTAGCTATGTTTGAGCCGCGCCCAGTCGCACGCACAACTCAGCGCTAGCGGAATCGAAATCGACATTTTCGCGGCGTGGCTGCTTATGTTAGTTGCGTTCCTCGAAGGTTTGGCGGCATTTGTGGCTCATTAGTGGCTGGCGTTGCATTTTGTTAGAATTTCTCTTACATCTGTCAACAACGAACAAAGTACAAACGTTTTTATTTACCTTTTTCGTTTCGGTGTGCGCACTGTATATAATTTCTTTTTCGTTTTATGTTTTTTTTTTACTGTATTGTATAACAATTTACATTGACAACAATTTATTTCTAATCACTTCGTCGTCAACCGGGCGAGCGCAACTTGCATTGCAATAACCTTCAAACGCTCCACCAAGCAACCGTTTTCCGTTTGCAAAGCAAAATCAAAAGTTCGCGTACTTCTCTAGTTGGGGTCACACAAATTTGCTCTTCCTTGTTAATTTGCCGTCTAAATCGTTTCCACACGCGCAATACGTCACTCCGACGATTGGAGATGACAGCAACCGCAGCAACGACTTGCGCCAAACGACAACGACAACGACTACGATAACGCCTCCAACCACCAGAGACACAACTCTATTTGGTTAGCTCGACTATTAACATAAATTTCTCGAGTCGCCGCTGTCGCGCTTGATGCCGTTTGAAGAGCTGATGTAACTGCTCGCACAATGCGTCCGTCCGCTTTCCAGCAATGAGCAATTCGCGCGGCACAGTTCGACGCGCAGCCCCGAGCGCTGTTTGCACACATATTCGTCGAATGCAAAAGATTAAGTTGGACGTGAATCTGATTGCACAGTAATTGATGCTCGTAATGATTAAAATTGTCTGCAAGTGTTTGCGATTTGTAACTGAAAAGTCACTCGATGTCATCTGAGAACTATCACAATTATATTAACATTTTATATAAAAGGTTAAATTGGGCGAAAGAGCAATTATACATGAAAAACTGCCACTTGATTTTAATGATGTTGAAAATGAAATTTCAGGTCTATATGTAATCATTTAGGGACACTTGTTATTCTCCAGTTTTATACCGATTCTCCGCACTGTTAGTTGGGTGCTATTTCATATAATTGTTCGCTTTTGTAAAAACAGTCGTCGATCGGAGTTTTGTTTATTTGAGGACAAACGTCTTATTTTGCAATATCAAAATAATCACCAATTCCAGGCAACAACATGGTGTTTACTTTAATTACAATAAGGTTACTTTGGCCAACAAAATAACATCAAAGACTGTTCTTAGCTGCAGCAAATCTCTCAACGAGACTGTCGAGCAGCTTCAAATTTGCCTATGCTGGGTTCCAGGTCATAGGGATATTTCAGGGAACTGTAGAGCGCACAAGCTCGCGAGACATGGTACTACTGAGCAGTTACGCCAAGAGATGACCACGCTCGGAGTCCCTTTTTTAACATGCAAGCTTCGTACCCATGCGAGCTCTATACACGATACAAATTTAAGATGGGTTGAAGGCAACACAAGCCTCCTTGCGCGCCAACTTTGGCCAACCTTAAATCTTGACGTTCTAAAGAACTCCTCTCATTAAACAGAGCCCAGATCAGAACCATGATCAGTGTCCTTACGGGTCACTGCCTAATCGGCACCCACGCAAAAGGGGATGGGGCTGTTTTCAAACGACTTTTGTCGCAGCTGTTTGGACGAGGAGGAGGAAGAAAACATCACCTCACTTACTATGTAACTGTCCTGCTTTAACCAGAAGAAGGCTGACCTACTTAGGCAACTTCTTCTTCGGAAGTCTAGAAGATCAAGCTGATAAGACCATACGCCGTCTACAAAGATTCGTTAATAGCTCCAATTGGTTTAACGAGTGAGCAATCTGATGCTCGATCTCATGTGGTATCATAATGGGCAGCCTGGCCTAAATGTGCTCCCCCTGGAGCAGCCACACTCACCTATCTACTTTAGCTATACATTTTCTGATTGAAAAATAACCTTACTTTACCCCTCCCAAACAGTACAATACACAACCTTCAAATGGTAATAATTTGTGTGGACTTGACCAAACCACAGATAGCTACATTTAAAGAATTGTTTATGAAAATAGAAAATGGACAATTTCTATGAAGATCCGGCCATGTCACAGGAAAAGGCACGGAATTAAATAGTATCAATGTCATAAAGAAGGTGGAAGTACCACTGTGCAAGCAAAGTAATTTTGAAAACCGACACTTACACAGAGCAAACATGAGATGGCTCCTAGAAAAAACTTGCTTTACAGCACAACAGATCTGGCCCATAATCAACCAGAGCAGATCCAGTCAGTAGATCCTACTAAACAGTGGCGGATCCAGGGGGGTTTGGGGGTTGAAACCCCCCGAAATATTTGCATCGACTATAAAACTACATAAAAATTAAGAGGCATTTTATAAATATTAAAGAATTACTTTTTAAACCCCCCCCCCGAAATATTTTTCTGAATCCGCGCCTGCTACTAAATAAGTCCTCTATTAAGATTTTCATGGGAACCCGACCTCAAGACTATTTCATTGATCAGCAAACAAACTGGATTTACTGAACAATGATATTTGCAGTATTAAGTTGCAAAGACGAGAGCTATGAGGGATCCATAGAGGAGAGACAAATACCCAGCGCAAGTGAGAACACACTTTAACCGTAATTCCCAGAAGTGAGCCACACAGTCTCACTAAAGATTTCAAATGGTGATAAATCCAAAAGATTTTCCATTTCATTATTTTATGTAACTCTTATGAAATGCTAGAATTATATTGCATTTATAAATTTTACATTTTAGACAGATTTTGTACTTTTTTAACAAATGTTTTCAGTAATTTAGCTCATATAAGCCTGACAGTCTTACTTCTGGGTTTACGTTGCTTTTAAAATTCTGGGAATTAGGGTTAAGGGGGTCGTCTACGTAGCGGCCTATTTTTCGAGCCTGTTTTTCAAAATTTATTACGAAGGAACGAAAAACGATATTCACTCACTTGTTTTTTGTTTATTTAATCGTAATCTTTCAAGAGGCAAAGTCATAAAAATTATATTTCCACATATTCGAGTGTAGGATGACCTTGAACGTGCCCTCATCAGAATTTTGATATCAATTTTTCTGCAAGACTTTGGGCCAACCACGTAACCTACAACAAAAAATTAAACTAATCTATAATTGATATTACAGCAGCTATACTTAGACACGAGCTTTTTGTTTTCTAAGCGAGTAAAAACAAAATCGAATCGATGCTTTTCTTAAAATGGTGCAAGTAAGTTAGAAAAATACTACTTTCGGGAAAACGCGTTTAAAGTTCACAGGGAACGTGCGGAAACACCGTGAGCGAGCGTGATCAATGCTTTACAGCTCAATAACCGTGAAGAGTTTACCCAAATCCTTTGAAAATAACATTCCTCACGTCTTCCAAATGAAAATTATGTAAAAAAAAACAATTTTTTTAAACTTTGTACGTAGACGACCCCCTTAAATTTGTAATCGTTTTTTGGGTCTATTGAACAGAAAAAAACCGGGATTTAAATCAGGTGAATTTGGTGGCTGCGGATTGGTACTCGTTTCATTTTTGGTAAGAAAATCGAAAATCGGATAATAATGGAAAATTTTAAGTGAATATTGCTGATAGGTGTGGCAACTAATAAAGAAAATCAAATAGGATGACTGAGAGCGCTGCACGTCATGAATCCGAGAACTTTTTGATCAGTGCGTTATACATATAAATGGCTCAACGGCCTAGTTACCAGGCCAAGGACTCGCTTTTTGCAACCATTTGTGTTGCTTTATTTCTGAAAAACCGAAGCAGTGCAGGTGGGTAAAGAATTCGCTACAAGGTTTAGAAATTTGACGACATAATTATGAACAGTTTTTGTGAGCGTTCCCCATATCCATTGCATTTAGACTTGTTGACATTTTCAGGATATTTAAGCTTTATTGTAAGCTTAAATATATATATTTTAATAAATAGTTTGCTTGACATACAACATACAACGCCCACTGATTTAAGAAAATTTTTAATTACATGCAACCTCGTATTGTGAACTTATTTAATTATTTAGCCCCCATCAAGAGGCCGAACTTTAATTGAGTCGACCTTAAAACATCTCGTCGCAATCGGGCAAATATAGAAACCACTTTGTTGGCATACAATGCAACTGGACGCACGCAACCGCAGAACGGGTGGAAATAGGTGCAGCTTCCTGCGGCGATTGCCAAGGTGACTACTCCACACATGAATTCAAACACACACACACACACATCGGGCAATTGTAACTGGCATAAATATTTCAATAAGCGCCCAACGCAAAGGCATATTCAGACAAGAGCAAAAAATCTAAAGCTTAAAAATAGAAACACACTTTTCCGAGGTCACTTTGGTCGGATGACGACTGACGCCCACTCTGCTAAGCGTCTACACGTATAATAACAATAACTATGACTGCGGCAAAAGACGACCTAAGCGACCAGCTGCTACTGCTAGAGACTTTTAGGGTATTCACTAAATCGAGGCAAAGCCGTAGTCAAACACTGACTGTCGCTATTTGCGCAATTGGCCGCAGTTGCCGTCAGCATATGAACATTTGCAGCAGCTGGGCTCGAAATGTTGTACCTCTCAGACCCCCCCATAGATAAGAATGAACGCGATAAGGTACTCATTGGTGAATCACACAAAGAAAATATTCGACATTCGCTAATGAAAGAAAACAATTTTGTTTGAATTAGCTCGGCGACACCGCAAAACAAAAGCACTAGGTGCGATATTCATGCGTTATAAAGATAGTATGGGCATATCCGGTTAAGTGGTCTGAAAACGACCTTCTAAGATGTATAAACAGTTCACGATCTTGAATCGATATGTTGGAGACGAGTTAGCAATCACAAAAACAACTCGTTGATTAAATCAAACATGAACTGACATGAACAACTCATACAAAGTCTGTTTAACTTTTGTGTATTTATCTACTACACCTGAAAAGGCAAATTGCTCGCATATAAGTATGAAGATCAGTAAGCTTCTTGATCTCACCCACGTTGCATTTGATAAAAGTCGTGACTTTTGCGCTGTCTTTACGCGTAAACAAATTTATAAATGTGAAGAAACACATACATACATGAGAAGTCATTGTAAAGATGAATTATTGCATGGCAAAACATTTTAAGTACATAATGTTATATTTAGTACTTTGAATATGGCGATTTGTTTTTAAAATCACATACCAAAACAATTTTTGTTGTCTAATATAAACTGATAAGTTTATTTAATGTAGATACAAAGCTCAGGAAACAAAAATATAGGCGAAAAAGAAGTAACGGATGATACTTTCAAAAGCAGTGTCTACTTGAAAAACGAACATATCAGTTTAAAAAAAATGTTAGACTCAATCTAATTAAATGTAACGAGAATGAGTTAACTGACTGCTTGGAAATGTTGGTCAAAGCTCCTCATGTGGTGTTGGTGAAGCCAGTTTAACATTTTCTGAAGCGTAGTTTAAATAGTGTAAGTCCTCCTTTAGTTTGTCAAACATTTCATTGGGTCCTTAGTAGTGTCAAATGGAGTTTCGTTTAACCGTAGTACTTAAGAGCGATTGCTACCATGTAAGCAAGACCTCAATGCAAGGCAACAGGCAGTTTGTCTAGCATCCTACTCCCTATGTTTTCTGTACTCTTCAATAACGGTTAAGCTTATTTTGTATGCATTTAGAGTCTAAATTTTAGTCAAAGTTTAGTTGTCTGATACAATCTGCAAATCATTTGTGGCAAATAGAGATCGAATTTAACAAACTTTCAATGTAGAACTAATGATAATGATTCTTGCAGTATATGTCTGTTCAGTTTTAGTTCATAGTATTATGTCATAATTAAATAGTCTGTTTCTTATAGGTTCTATGATATTTTTGCAATTTCCGATGATTTTTAATTAAATTGTGACTGAGTGTGGGACTTTAATGGTAACTTCTTTGTTGAAAGCAATTGCCATCAGAACAGCTGCTTTCAATTTGACGTCGTCTTTAACGTGTGATATAATACAGGTAAAACGGAAATTAAAAAAAAAAGAGTGAATTTTATCAGCAGAAACTTGAAATGAAAAATAAGTACATGCTGTGACATTTTAAAACCAGAGCGAAAAAGGCAGTTCGTCTTAAACGATCTTTTGATACCCTGCTCTTGAGTCACAACTGATGTCGGCTTTATGCCTTTTAGCAAACAAAATATGAAAACTTTTCATAAAAAATGTCTTAATATTTATTTAAAAAAAACTGTTACATAACCTCTACCCTGATCTGATTTTGTTGCAATTAAGAAAAAGTTACTTACAAAGAAAATAATCACACCGTATTAAAAGAAAACCGCAATTTCTGCAAAGTATTTCCAAAATTATTATTTCCTCCAAATTATTCATAAATAAAGTATGTACTACGAAAACATCCCTGGCCACGCGAAGCGTCCCAGACGTCAAGTACTTCCGAAGGATGTTTACTTTCCCCAACCATAATTTCATGATAAAGTTATCAGATTTCGATAAGGTACTCGAAAACAAATTCGCATGGAAGAAGCAATGACAATTAAAGAAGGCCAGACAAACGGTATAAACAAATACTGAACGTTTGCACAACTGCCACGGCGAACACTTGCTGTGCGATGACAGAATGTTTTGGTGCTGTGCTAGATTGCCGTCGCCGTTGCTTTTTTCTCTTGATTTGGTTGGCTCGTGTCGGCAAAAGTACGATTAAGAGCAGACAGCGCGGAAGTAAAAAAGAGGAACACCTGCCGCAGCAGGAAGTCCTCTCTTCGCTCCTCAAACACGTCGCAATTTTCGCAAATTCATGAAATACTCTCTAATCGAATCGAACAAGCGATTTTGTCAATAAGACAAAAATTCTCTAGTATTGGCGTCAGCGAGCGGAGTGTAAATTAAAGCGCGCCGGGAACACATTTTCGAACGCCTCCGCTCGGCACCTGCCGGTACATTAACATGCTCAATTCTCAAAATTTCACCACTTTTGTCGGCTCCATTTGGCTTACTTTCAACACAAGCGCCCACAGCGTCGACATGTAAACAAATTAATAGTATATGCAAATTAATTCAAGTAAATTAAATTAGCGAGTCGCTACAAATTATGCGCTGGCAAGCGGCAGCTGACACTCCAGCCGCACTTGGTTGGTTACTTGACAATGAATGAATATGCGGCAAGTACCCCCCACACGCAAAATATACATTTCCATATGCATGCCTGCATGCCCTTCGCCCATACTTCCGCCTCACCCGCTCCCTCTCACATTATAAGTCATTCTTTACCAGTCCACCTTCACATATCCAGCTAGTCAGCTCCATGCGATGGTTGTTGTTGCTGTGACTATTATTATTATTGCTTTCAATTACTTTTCGTGCCCCCACCTCTGAGACACATTGATTACTTTAATTTACGTAAGAAAAGTACGGGCCAAGCCCCAGTGAGCACCCGGATTGATCGACATTGGGTCGATTTGTCGTTTCGTCGCATTTGTCGCACTTTCTTGTTCAAATTCGATGCACTGTTCCCTTCGTAGTTTCATTTTTTTATTCTGTTTTAACTTTGGCTGCGTTGGCCATTTAGACAATTTTGTATTGCTTTATTTTGTATTTCTCTGGTATTCACCTTTTATTGCGCTGTAATTCCTTAGCTCCCTTTTTAGCGTAAAGTCTAGTTTTTCACTTAATTGGATTTCCTTGAGGAACTTGTATGAATTTTCATTTGGAACAAAAACAATTGGCAAGCAATTTTTTTTCGTTCTTCACTTGTGAATGAAATAAAAATTTGTCGATTTTCCGTTTCCCCATCGAACGGCGCTGCCAGACTGCTAAGCAGAATGACGTGGAGGGCGTAAGTCGTAATGAAAGCAATGTGTGGAAGCAAAACGTGACAGCTCCAATGTGTCATGTGGGGAGAGAAGAAAAACTCAACGCTGTTATTGAATCGATCGATAGCTGCTGAAAGTTATAGTTTTAGTGTTTCCAATTTTAAAAAAGCTTTAGCTAAAAGAGTAAAACTAAGCAATTTACCAACTTCTGCCCAAGTTCAACTTTAAAGAATATTACTTTTTTAACCATTCTGGCAGAAATTTCAATTAATTTACATGAAAAATATCTGTTGTGTTGATATATTTGAAATTATTTTTAGTAAGAGCTAACAATTCTTATATATATATGATATACAGTGCTTTTCGCTTATAACGAACCCGTTTAAAACGAACCAATTTCAAAAGTACGCGCTCTATGTTTTCGTTTATTACGGAGCCCTTTTAAAGCGAACTTTCGGTTAAAACGAACCATTTTGGCCGGTACCTCGAAGTTCGCTTTAGGCGAAAAGTACTGTATTTGAAATTATTTTAAGTATGGACTAACAATTATTAGTTTAAGTCTAGAATTAATCTTAATAAAGATTTTGTTTCTAAAATCCTTCTACCTTACAATTTAATGATAGCAATTTTTATAATTTAGATATTTTTTTAGTACACACATTAATGTTAATTAAGAATTCATTCCAAATTTTTATTGGAATCCATGACCGAAAAAAAGCAATTAATATAAAAATAGTGTAAAAACCGAATAAACGTTAGCAATGCATAAAACAAACAAATTTCAATTGGAAAAACTTCTTGTTAGAGATGGAGTCATTTCTGTAAACTTGCAATTTTTCAGCTGAAACCAGTGCTGCACAAACTTGACAAAAGACTTCGACTCGAAATAAAATAAAAGCAATTAATATAAAAATAGTGCAAAAACAAATAAACGTTAGCAATAAATAAAAGGAAATACACACACCTATTGGTGGATGTTAGCAAGGGAAAGGGCCATTCTTAATTGGCATCCTGTCAAAATTGTTTGTCATTTGATTCAATCAATCAAACCAAAATATCGCGCTCAAAGTGACAGTGTGTTTGTGGCATCGGTCGAAAAATGAACTTCGAACAAAGAGCAAATATTAAGTTCTGTTTTAAACTCGGTAAATCCTTTACTGAGACGCATAATTTGCTGAAACAAGTTTATGGCGATGATTGTATATCCCGCACCAGAGTGTATGAGTGGTATAAGCGGTTCCAGGAAGGTCGTGAAGACATTCAGGACGACAAACGTCCAGGTCCTTCGAAAACCGTGGTTACTCAAAGTAACATTGAAAAAGTGCGTGAATTTATAAAAAATGAGCCAAAATCTTCGTTGCGACACATGGAAATGGAATTGTGTATGTCCAAAAATTCAATTCATCGCATTTTGACCGATCATTTGAATCTACGGAAGGAAGGAGACTATTATGAATATAATAAATAAATAAATGAGATTTGCCGGAATATTGAGTTTTTGTCTTTATTTTGAAAAAGTTCCGTTTTCCATGGAAAGACACTGTGTCTTTCAATTGGAAAAGCTTCTTGTTAGAGATGGAGTCATTTCTGTAAACTTGTAGTTTTTCAACTGAAACCAGTGGTGCACAAACTTCATAAAAGAATTCGCCTACAAATTAATTTTGATAATTTGAATCAGAATGAGGAAAATATGAATTTATAAAATGCATATTGCATTATATCCACAGGCGAGCAGATTTCGCCATTAGTCTTATAATTGCAATTATTATTTGTGTAAATTGTATTTTGTTTGAACTGTTGGGCAGAAAGTAGATGTTCATGTAATATCTGTATTTTTGTTAGATAAATCGAGTGACATTAACATTCTACTGTTTGATGTTTTTGATCAATGCAAATAACCATGACAGAAAAGTTGAATACCCAATCTGGTCAAGTACAAACCATACAATTTACATGTGTTTTGTAAATTGCAAGTTTTCCAGTACGTGAAATCCGCACAAATATCAAAGATACCTCCACCTCCATTACTTTCCACAAACATCTTGTATGCAATTCATGAAATTCAACAAAATGGTATACAGTTTTCAAGTAAAAATCATCTTTATTTTCATTGCGTACAAGTGATTCCACTTCCAACCACTCAAACCCACTGCTAACAAGTACACAAACAACTGTCGTACAGTCAGCTAACAACGAAATGAGGTTATCACTTAGCCATCTATTTGTCCTTGGAGTCTCCCTTGCCACCACGTATTCTACCGGTACGACGGGCGGCGATGAGACCGACCTTACGACCAGCAGAGGTTCCACGCTTCACGGTCGAAGCCTTACCAATATGCTGATGGTTACCACCACCGTGAGGATGCTCGACTGGGTTCATGGCAACACCACGCACCTTCGGCCAGCTGTTACGCTTCACCTTGTACTTGTGGTAGGCACGACCAGCCTTCAGGATGGGCTTGTCAATACGACCACCGCCGGCGACAATACCGACCATGGCGCGGTTGGCCGAGGGCACAACCTTCTTGGCGCCAGACGGCAGCTTGACACGGGTCTTCTTTGTGTCGGGATTGTGGGCAATGACGGTGGCGTAGTTGCCGGACGTACGCGCCAAACGGCCGCGATCGCCAGTCTTCTCCTCCAGGTTGCAGATGATGGTACCCTCAGGCATCTGCGACAGCGGCATTACATTGCCGATTTGCAGAGTAGCTTTGCGGCCGCAGTACACGAACTGGCCAGTGTGCATGCCCTCGGGCGCGATGAACAGCTCCTTGCGAATCTTGTAGCGGTACGGGTCGCGGAAGTGGACGACAGCCAATGGGGCGCCACGACCAGGATCGTGAATGATTTCCTACAAATAAACATTTGATTAGTAATTGTCGTTACAAGTGCCAGCAATTGTAGAAGAAACACACCTTGACAACTCCCCTAAGGTAGCCATTGCGTTCGGAGAAATCCAATGGTCTCAATTTGGCGGCTCCCTTGCGCCTCTTGACGTGGGCCTTAAAGACAGATCCAGCTCCCTTACGCTGTGCACGAATAACACGACCCATTTTTGGCTTTCAGTACCTGCGACCAGGAAAAGAACACAAAACAAAAATCAATTAGAAATTCTTAGCCACACGCAGAGTCGTCGAACACTGTTCGCCCGGCCAGCACGGGAATCAATACTTGTCTGCTTTAAGTTATCAATTTAATATAAATATGTTCATTTTGCGAAGGGACACTGGCTTTGTAACTCATTTTGAGTAAAATTTTCAACTGATGGCTCAATAACTGTGAAATATTTTAAGATTAAATTGTAGCGTACGACACCTACCAAGCCTGGTAAAATAGAAAAGAAAGAGAAGAAGGAAGAAAAGTACAAAACATGACAATTTGACACTTGACAGTGCCGCCAACTGTGAGAAATCCAATCATGCTGCCTCTTCTTGTTGGCTACATTTCCGCTCAGGGTTGCTAATTGCGGTTCGTATTTATTGGCTTTGAATTGTAAAGACGCTTTTATATTTATATGCACGAATAATAGAAAGACTCATCACTCATGTTCATTATGTAGTTTACATTGATCAACAACATTACATTATTGAACACGAGCTCCATTAAAGTTCATTTTAACTTCTGCTCTTTTCAGGCAGAGGTGCATGCGATACTTCTGGCAATGAACTTTGTAGTAGAAAGCAGGTAGAGCGGCTGATCTGTCTTTGTCTGTAGCTACAGCCAAGTTGCGCTCATCCAGCCTGACGTTTGCTTGAGTCCCTGGACTCGTAGAAATTGCGGGTAACGAGACTACAGACTCCTAAGATAGAATGGGCTTTGAGGCTGCATTTATCTGCCCTGAACCTGTTCTATCACTTCCACCAAAGCCACTGTTAACAAGCTACGAGCGAGCATGACAGGCTGAGGGCGCCTGCAGTTGGGTAGATTTAAAACAATTTAACAGTGAATTTCAAGTAAGAGTAGAATGGACTATGCCCTGCTCTGACCAAAAAAAAAAAAATTGAACATTTCCATAATTCGTCAAGTGCTAAGAACCGCCCGTTGGACTTTTATCGAAGGTGTTTGCTTCCCGCTCCAGCACCAACATCGTATATCCGTTTTTGATCAAAAAGTTTCACTGCTTTAATCTATTCCGCTCCTGTCTATTAATAGCCAACTATAGGTTTTCCATTGTCATATGTCAAATCATCCCACCTCATGCTATTGTAATAGTTTTGCAGTTTTCACACTTTTTAACGCAGACATTTTCTCTGGAAACTCCCTTACGACTTAACCCTTTCAACCCCGAATTTTACCCTGTGTCTTGATATTACTTTTTGGTATTTTAATCATGAAATATTTGTTCAAGAAATGTGCATCCAATATTTGAAGTCGCCACGCCTCTTTGTTAGAGTTCTAGAGCTAGATTTTGAACAAACTTAGCTTAAAACGGGTTAAATCATTTTTGTATCAATATGTTTTAATTACAGACAAATTATTTAATATTTATGGACAAATACATAATTATCACTTTTTGATTTTATTTTACCATTATTAAAGAAACAGGGTTTTGATCAAACGCACTGAATTCGTAGACTTCATTTAGAACACAAACTTTCCCGGATATTGCTGCAAATTATTGAAAATTTTTTAGGGGATAACAGTAAAATTTTTGTAATTTGCTTTGAATTAACTTCTAAACATATAAATTTGTTGGTGCCTACTTCAATTGATAAGATGGCAAATAGGTGAAGTTGCTCTCCGGCAACTTTGGGGTCGAAAGGGTTACCTTTGTTGAATACGCTTGTCCCCACAATGTGTAGTAAGATGCAATCGACAAAGCCTCCTTTCTTACTCGATTCTTACATCTGTCCATAGTCAGAGTAACTGAAACCAGAGTATCCAAGAAGACGGGCAGATCATGCAACGACAAGGACATTGGATGGTGGGGAACGAAAATACCAACGCAATAGGTCTTTGACAAACCAATAAAAATACACAGATTTTCAAACCATTTTTGGTTTTTTTTAATCTTAGAAATTTTTAATTTTGAGATTATATATATATTTCATAATTAATATTTTAATATATAAGCTTTACAATTTACTGATAAGATGATATTTTTCTTTGAGAAATCAAATATAAGCATTTTAAAAACACATCCATAGTAGTTTAAGTAAAAAGCAAAAAACATAAATTCCGAAAACGGTACATTTTTCAAGGCGCCATAACTTAGGGGAAAACAAAGAAACATCAATGAAACATCTAGTGCCTAGTTCAATGCAATTCAATTCAATATAAAAATAATGTATATAGTTTTCACAAACAGTGTTCAACATAGGGGCAACAGAAAGGAGTAAAGTACGAATAAAAAAGTCAAGTATGTGTTTTCGAATTTCAACCAGTAACGCAACGAACCAAGCGACTCGAAGAGGAGAGGAGAGTGTGGCTGGTGACCGGGCGATCGGGAGCAGTGGCAGTTACATCGATTCACACATATGCACGCACACACTCTTTTGCGTAAAACCAATTCAAATTCAAAGCGCACAAATCATACAACTGCCGTGTAAAATGTAGAACGTTTTGGAAACATGTTGCGGGGCTTGCTTGGTTGTGATTGCATGTGTTAACTTCATTTCATCGCCATCATCTTCATTCATAAATATTATTATGTTTTCTCTCAATTTCTACAACTTGCTTCATTTGTGTTTATTATGAGTGAATTTGTTTGCATTATAAAAAAGTTCAGTAAAAAATGCTTAACTAGATCGTAGTATAAACTGCTTTATTCCTTTATTTACCTTTTTAAACTTTATAAATGTACGTCACTTTAAATTGAGTTCTTCGATCTTCTTTAATTCCTCTCATTCTAGCTTGTTGGTTTTTTGTTTTCTTAGTTTGTGTATGTGTATTTGTGTTCGTGTTTGCGTTTATACTTTTCATGCATAATTTCCATTGGCTTTACCTATTACGATTTGCTTTCTGTTCGTTATACGTACTTTTACTTTAGTTTTTCTCTCATTACAATTTCTTTGTTGGTTTCTCTTCGTTTGCTTCTTATTTAGGTTTTTGCTTTTGTTTTTGTAAATATGCTTTATCACTTATGTTTTTACAATGGCGTTTCAATTGAATACAAAAGTAAAGTAAAAACAAAATATACACAAGAACATCGCACACTCGACGAATACGAAAGGCGGCACACGACATACGAGATGACACATAACATAAGAAACGAAACGAAAGCTACATATCTTTCGACTCGCATACAGCAAACCACAACAAAGGCTCTGCACCTGCCGCTATTCGCCTCAATTCTAGTCGACTATAAGGATAGCTACGATAAATAGTGCAAACTACTTCAACTTCACATTAATTCATTCCCAAAAATCTATTTATTTCTCGGCCTATGTAAACAAAAATGGACAAATAAGACATAAACACTTTCCCATACAGGTCCAGACATTCATTAAAAGTATGTACGTACGAAAAACGCGCTCTCATTGTCAGTTTATTTGCTTTTGCGAAAATGACTGCAAAAATTCATTTTACATTAATGTAAACTTTTCGTATTACCCACCGAAACTAACAAATCGCGCGTCCGTTTAATGCTCATTGTGCACATCAAGAATGTTGTTTTTTACATATTTTGCCTGTTGCTCAAAGTTCAACTTTCTTCATTTGGCCATTCAAATGTAGCAGCAAAACTCAATAGAAACCCTGCGTTGCAATATAAAATACTCTAAGCGGCTTCGCGAAATCCTCAAAACCAACAAATTCACATTCTAAAATCAACAACGATGCTCATTGGGTGTAAGTTCTTTCGCTGATTTCGTGGGTTGGCGCCATATGTATCGGTTAGCGATTCTGATCGTTTCTAATCAACCTATTTGCTGACACTGTGTTGAATCGTCTCATTTTCCCTATATAAATTTCCATAATAATTTTAACTTAATTCAATTTTAAAATACATTCTGTTCTTTCTACACTCGTCTTCGGTGTATTAAATAAATTTGTTATATACGTGTTTTGCCTTCCACTACACGTAGATTGCATTGCCGAGTATCGCCGGTCGCGCGTGCTTGCCGCTTTTGCTGCTACTGTTCGTGTATGTGTGTTTGTTTTTGTATATATATATATATTTGTGAGTTTATAGCGGATATTCAAAGTTTTCGCATTTACTTTATCATTATTGCGCTGTTTGCCATATGTCTTAAATTATTATTTCTTAGAATTACGAAAAAAAAATTGATTGAATGATTTCTTGCATCATCAACATTATCCTGGTTCAATGTTATATCGTAAGCACGTCCATGCGGTCTCTTTCCGTTTACCAGTTGGCCATTCCTGGCTTATTCAGTGTCATGAAGTAAATCTGACACGACGAAGCACCTTTGGCACTGCTGAAGAATACCTTGTCATTGCGTTCGCAGAGAAATTTCAAACGTTGAGCTTTTTTGTGCATAAACACACCATCCAAATGGCCACTTTCAACAGAGCGTATCTGCAGCGAAATTAACGATCAAGCATCAATCGATTCTCAAAGTTGTGTCTTTGTGCATACTCACTTCTATTGCTTTATTGCCCCAGCCCATAATTTGTCCAGTGCCGATGTAAGCTACAGATGTTGGCATTTCTCCCCACTGAAATTCATTTAATTAGTTTCTGAACTCTGCAATCGAAACATGACTGGGAGCATACCTGCAGCACAATGTTCTTGGAGACACGTCCCACAGTATTCACATAGACACCTTCGTTATCATAGCAGAGCAGCAACTGCATTCCATTCGAATTCGGAAGCGCCACAATACAGTGCGGAATAATTGCACCCTGAGTCTGTATACAAAGAAAATGCATTCAATTAATATATCCAATGATGAAAACTTGCTTCATAAAGTCCTTACATGCTTAGGAAGATAAATATCGTATACTTCGGCCGAGTCCAAGTCGACGGCATGAAAACCTTCAGCAGATCCGTAAATCACCTTCAGTCTGGATTGATCTTCAATGGTGAGATCAACCAGTAGCGGACGATGTTCCAATTCGCCGAAATTCTACAACAATATGCTTATAGTGTTTTTCATTTCAAACAACCAACCAACGACAGACAGCGCACCTTGAATGCCATGAACTTGTGATACGGTTTCGGGGCCCATGCATAGATTTCAATTGAGTCTTTTAATGCGATCACTAGGAACTTAATCCTTTCGTATTTCACAATCTTAAAGTGTACAGCACCTTGTAGATCACCAACATTTATCCAACCGTTGCGACGTTCAACTTGCTGCAATAAACAATGTTATTTACCAAATCACACGCATTTCAAATTAATTACAAGTTAAACTCACATCTGAGAGCCCATCGGTACGAAGAATTTTCGATTTTAACCAAGACAGATAATACACGCGCACACGATTCTTTTTGCCGGAAATGGTAACTAAAATATTTTGGCCTTCGAGCACCTCCATCTGCTGGAAGCGGCGACGCGAGATGAGCTGGTACACCTGCAAACATAAAACACAATTGGCATAAGTTTATAAGGTTCTCGCCATCACCTTTTCCTCTGTCTTACCTTTCCCTGTCCCGAACGATCCAACAGCATGAGTCCATTCTCCGTGCCGATAAGCAGATTCACACCCCACAGGGCCGCGCACAGAATCTCCGAGTTGAAGCGCTTCTTGTACTTGCGTATCTCGGGTGTGTCGCTGGTGGCCTCGTGCGATGTCGGCGTCACGTTCACGTTCACGTGCGACTCGCGGCGCGTGGGGCCCGAGCCGCCGGCACCGAAGCCGAACGTCAGGAAGCTGCGCTGTTTCTGTTGCAGAGCGTACGCGTGCGGCGGCAGATTGGAAGACGACGATTGCGGCGATGATGTGTTGGAAGAAGAAGAGGCAGATTTATGCAATAAGTTACTAATACTGCTGGAAGAGCGTGCTTTGCAAATCGAATTCTTTGGACTATTCTGTCGCGACGCGGACGACAGCGAAATAGTCGACTGCGGCGAATTGTTTGAGCCGATGAAGGACTTTGACGGCGTGGAATGAACGGATGAGCTAATGGCCGCTTGATACTGCAGTCGAGTACGGTTTCAAACGAAAGCAAATTGGGGAAGAGAAAGAGAGAGACGATTAGTACAAGAGCGTAAATATTAAACAAATATTCTTGAGGGTTTTAAACGATTTTAGGCACATAGACATATACATATAACAGTAACGTGTATGATATTGGTTGAGGACAGATGCGCACATGCCGGGCACAAATGTACAGATGAATGGATGGATGGTAGGTACATAGGTAAGCTTTATAGAATTGTGAACAGCTGAACAGAAAACCGGAAGATCAAGCAGCACCCGATTATGGCACAGAGCACAGAAAATAGCGGATAATGGACATAATTAAATAAAGGTGTGTAGATCACAGTGTTAGTTGCCAAGTCTGTAGAGGATAGAGCGAGGACTACATACAATACATAAACGTTTTATTAGAAATGAAACACAAAATCCAAACAGAAGTGTGATTAGTCTTTCCCAGACGCCATGGAATCGAAACAAAGATCAAGCTAACATTTTTACAATACATTTAGCGGGTGTGTTCTCAAACGAAAAAAAGGCACTTTAATATGTAACATTGCGATGTGCGAATATAGATGAGTGCGTGTGTTTGTGTGTGTACGAGCACGTGGGTCGACAGTAAATATAACCAAAGTAAATCACAGAATGGTCATCGAAATAAACCATAATGCTTGAAATATGTGTGTGCGCGTGTAGATGAACAAAGAAACGGAAGAAACAAAGCAATTTATATTTATTTACTTTGCTTCTGCAAGTTGTACTCAGTATTCGTTGAATGGCAAAACTGTTGCAATTGTCAGCACTGTAGACTCGTTTTAAAGACCAACCTTATACATATCGCACACGCACAACAAAAGTGACACAACTCAAAATTTTTGATTTTTCAGGAAACGCAAAAAACTGTTTTTGAGCTAAATAAACATTTTAATAAAAAATAGACCGTTCAGTAGGAAATCCTTACCGATTATGCTTTAGGTTACAAGAATTTTTGATATTTTAATTCAATAATTACGAAACTATTACAAGTTATGCCACTTTTTCTGAATTTAATAATTATAAATGACAGAAAATTGAAAGAAAAATTTTGAAAATTCATAATTAATTTTAATAATTAAAAATATATACAAAAATTGTCAGAATTTTGCTTAAAATTAACTTTAACAAAAATTTATTTCGTCAAAAGTGACACAATTTGAGTTAGGACTCTTTTGCATTGCGCTGCAGCGATCAAATAGCATCAACTTCTGACATGAAGAGAGACCTAACTGCATTTTTGCAACAGTTAACAACAACAAAATATACTGAGCTTTTGCTAATTGGTAGATTGATGCATTGTGCACAGTATTAACACATAAACCCGAAAATGAAAAATTTTGAGTTGTGTCACTTTTGTAGTGCGTGTGCGATATACAGTTTGTCAAGTAAATGTTTGCAAACTTAAAAAAGGTAGAAACATTATTTTGAAAAGCTTATAAATATAACAGAAATTTCAATATTTTGAAATTTTTTTAAATATAGATTATTAGTAATGTCTATTTGATACGCGAAAACAGTGTAAAAAATCAAAAAAGGAATGAAGCTATATTTCAAACTGTCAACAAATTCGTCTTCTTTCAAAACTAAGATTGCATAGAAAATTTGGCGCCGAACAGTTCCGAACAGTTTCATGAGATACATCAGTTCCGTATTCTATATTTATGTATATCCAAAGCCATTTCCCTTATTGAGATACGGGGGTTTTCAAGAGCTTTTCGGATGATTTTTCTTTCTTCTCTGTCAGACAGTTTTCTGGGTCGTCCAGGAGAGGACTTTCAAATCAATTCGCCCTTCAATACGCGAATCAAATAAACATTACTTTGATATTATATGAGAGTGAAATATTCAATTTATCGATATTTTTCAAATAATTTCAAAATATTGCAATTTCTGTTATATTATAAGCTTTTCAAAATAAGTTTCTACCTTCTTTAAATTTGCAAACATTTACTTGACAAACTGAACATATATGAAGCGGGCTAAAGGTGAACCTAAAGTGGAGCCTGCCACAACCGAATATGTCAATGTGTCCTACGCATGAACGAAAGGGACCTGTGCTGATAGGTTGGTTGCCAAGAACAATATTTTTTAGCTGGCGTTCATGAACTCGAATCACACGTAGAATAGAATAACGCGTATTTAGCTCGAAGCAATAAGCTGTGCTATGTTTGAAAATACTTCACAAATGATTCCCATTCGGCAAAAGTTCAACATTTTCCCAAAGTTTATATTATACAAACATAAACAACACTTGGAAGCATTTTACAGTGCAATGAAATTCAATTGTGCAACATTATTTCCATTCGCTGAAACTCTGATGGAAGCTCTGATTTCTCAAATATATATATATATATAAATCATCCCATGATCGATCATTAATGAATTAGGCTGAGTGCAGATGGACAACATTTGTGTTAGTGACATTTCAGTGAATTGCAATTGCCGCTCATATCGAGCCAAACAGCTTGATTTGGCATCTTTTGCACCGATGAATGACTTTACATATGTGCCGTCTTTGGCACCGATGAATGACGTCATACGAAAGCCGAATTAGCCAATGGACATATAAGTTGCGCAAAATTTCTATTTCTAAAGTGCTAGCATTCAATTAGTGACACAATACGCAGTTTACAAGCGCAATCAACATCAACGCACAACATTTCCTCCAAGTAATCGGTTAGGTGTCGAATCGAATTTCGTCTAACATGCCACACAGAATATGTACTTTTCATTTGTGTACATCCATAGAGAAATATGCATTTGTTAAAACAATAAATGGCAATTCCACTCGTTTCTATTGCATTTTAACCTTTCGAGTAATCGAATATTGTCTTAAGATTGTAATATGTGAAAAGGAAAGTTTACAAAATTATTATATTATACAAACTAACATTGAATCGGCGACATTTTGTCGCAACGCCAACAAAACAAAAGGTGCACATTTGCTGGAAACTTAGTAAATTTTGCTTAGCTATACACAGAGTTGGTAAATTTGTTCAAATCAAGAATTTACTTAACAACCAAAAAGTATGCTTCCGGATAAATAGTAAGTACAAGTACGAGTACATATAAATAAGTGAGAGCACATTCAACAAAAAACGGAAAATTACTATTTATACGCTATACAAAGGAATATATAGAGGAAGAGCTTATTCGAAAGCTTAGGTATTTCTCGAGTGGTGTTTACTTTTTAATTTTTCTAATTGTAATTTTGTTTTTAATCAGAGATTAACCAAAGTTATGTTTTATTTGCATTTGTTGTTTGTTGTGGTTTTTAATGAAATACTTACTATTTGTTTTAATTGTAATTTTGGCTTTTTGATAATTGTTAAAAATTTCGTTGTGGCCATCAGCTCAAACAAACGTCGCGGAAAGACAAAGCACAATGGAGAAAAATTTTATTTGTTATAATCATAATAAATTAATTGTATTGTACTACTATCAACAAATCGATCAATTTTCACAACATAATTCGAGTACGGGTTGCAGTAGTTGATCTCTTTGCATGCCAACGAAATCAACCGTCTACACTCTAGAGGACTCAAATCAAACACAACAAAACAGAACAGAACCGAACTGAACGAAAATCCTATCTCATTCCATTACATTAATTCGTTAAAATACTCAAGTGCTCAGTACTCCATTCGAGCGAAGACCCAACACTGTCATACACTCGAAATGCGAGTACGGTGCAGGTCTAGGCATATTTATTGTTGTTGTTTGTTGTATAGTTGTTGTTGTTGTTGTTGGTTAATGAAATCGAATAGCGTAACATAGTTGTGGTTTTAGTTTTCGTTTAATTGCACATTCCAGGCTAAAAAAACTCGGCTTCTTCCACTTTTATTAGTCACACAAAAAACATAATAAAACCAAAAATAAAAAACGCGTTTGCTTTTGTTTTGCTTAGCATAACTTCCACACCTACAGACAAATATTTATTAGTAAAAAGAAAAACAAAACGCAAACGTTTTATTGCTAAAGAGGGGCAGTGAAAAAAATTTATGCTACGGTTTTGTTTTTTGCAAATTTTTCGTTTTTTTAATACTGATTCTATGTTTACGTTAAATCAAGGAGGATCAATAATTGGTTGGGATGATGCTATCTTTTGTATGTATAAAGAACAAAAGAACCAACTACATAGCACTTGGTTAAAGCAGACGTGCTATATACAAATTGTTTGTCTAATTTATTTTCAGTTAAGTCTTACATATTGTTGAGCAAAACTAAAGGCAGCTGCGGTTTGACTGAGAGTTTTAAACATTGAAGTTAATTCAGAAATTTTGAACAACGACTTCCTGTAGACAGTGTCTTAACTTTGGACTTGTCGTTGACCTTCTTGTTTGAAATTGACTTAATTGACTTTCTTGTTTGAATTAACTTAATTGAATTGACTTCAGAGGCCCATCGGCCAATCGCGGAATCACTTGCATTATATAAATAAGACAAGTCTGGTCTAGGTAGGTAGGTAGATGTGGCGGCCCTCAGACGAGAGCGCACGTAGGCCAAAATTAGGCCCATTGTGATGCCACAAGTCTGGTCTAAAAAAACGAAAAATTGGAAAAAATGAAAATACCTTAAAAAAGGCAAAGTCCTAATTTTTTAAATTCATTTATTTAATTAGACCTTCATCCCATTGTGATACCACAAACAATCGAGCTTAAGATCGCTCACTCATTGTACCAGCTTGAGCTCTCACGAAGCCTAGTTGACTGCGAATAGTTAGTCCTATCGACTAGTTCCCCTAAAATTTCGCAGAAGTTGCTCAGATAACTTTTCCTTCTTCTTGATAATGCGGCACAAGTGCATTGAACTGAAGTGCAGTACCAAAAAAGAGACTAAATTGAACCCTTTGTGAGAGTTATTATGAGTCTCTATTTGATAACAAACCACGTTAAAATGGTTTTCTCTGCGGAAGCCCACATACCACATACACTTAGGTGCAAAATTGAGTCAATAATATGAAAATTCATAATAATCGCATTTTTGTACCGGTCAATCGCAAAATTTTTATGAAATTTTTCGCAAGTCTATTAGATTACACCTTGATTAACCAGGATCCACCATAAAAGATTAAAAATTTGGCACATATATATGCATTTTATCCAATATTCTAAATTAACACATTGACTCAATTTTGCACCCACATGATTTTAATAAGAAAACTGTAACTTTGTTTTAGTATTTTATCCAATATCCTTTATTTTTTCTTAATTCTTGGGTTCTGTTTGGCATACTTTTATATAATTTGGTTACAAACTCTGGTGGAATGGCGTACCACTCTTCTTCCACTGCAAGCCAGAGATCGATTTGCCCTTTTGGGACAGAACTCTTTGCTAATTGTCTTTTTAAGTAAGCCCACGGGTTTTCGATCGGTTTTAGGTCTGGGCTTTGGGCGGGCTATTGCATTACACCAAATGGCTGTTCTTTCAACCAATCACGGACGAAACGTGCAGTATATTTGGCGTCATGGTCATGCTGAAAAATATTTCGTACTGTATTTCGCAGCATCATGTCCACTGCCACTGGCAAATTGGTCCCTAAAATGTGGACGTATTGTTCCTTACGCATT
This sequence comes from Melieria omissa, assembly GCA_963971225.1. Taxonomy (NCBI): domain Eukaryota; kingdom Metazoa; phylum Arthropoda; class Insecta; order Diptera; family Ulidiidae; genus Melieria; species Melieria omissa. The sequence continues at coordinate 105,082,807 of OZ020268.1, read as the reverse complement.
ATGCCGTCAATTAGCACAATGGGTACAACGCCATTTAGTGTAATGCAACCCCAGACCATAATTGAGCCGCCTCAATGCTTTACTGTTTGTTGAACATTTGAAGGCTTTACAGGATTTCCGCCTTTGTCCCAGAACCAGGTCCTTCCATCTGTTTGGAATCGGTTAATTTTCATCTCATCCGACCAAATAACCTCTATTTGTAAATGTAATCAGCGCAAAGTTAGTAACGAAGGTACACTGCATTAATACTTGGCTCCAATCAAAATCAGTCTAAAAAATGTGCCTTTCTGCAAACTCGCGTCTTAGTTTTACGTTCTTGGCCGATAGAAGTGGCTTCTTCTTCTTAACCATCGCCTTAAACCCAACTTTATGCAGCATTCTTCGCACACTCCGCACACTTACATCCCCAGTAACGCACCCCACAGCCTCCTTTGCGGTGGATATGTGCCCGGAAAAAATTAAACGGCCAATTTTGCGGTCCTCCTTCTCCGAAATTTTGGGTTTTCTTCCACCATTTTTCTTAAATTGTAAACCTTTTACAATTCGGCAAACGGACGACTGACTTACGCGCGTAAGTTTAGCGATATCTCGACTTAAAAGCCCATTAATGGCTTTTTCAATAATAATTTTTTTAATGCCCGCCGAAATCGCGTTCATTGCACTTTAAGTTTCCGAATCGTATTTATTCAATGAATGTTTTTTGTAACCAAAAAAATTTTAACCATTAACAGTTAAAAAACAGGTTGCTTAACATATCACTTCATAGAAATTATGTAGGGTGCAAAATTGAGTCAATGTGTTAATTTAGAATATTGGACAAAATGCATATATATTTGCCAAATTTTTAATCTTTTATGGTGGATCCTGGTTAATCAAGGTATAATCTAATAGACTTGCGAAAAATTGCATCAGAATTTTGCGATTGACCGGTACAAAAATGCGATTATTATGAATTTTCGTATTATTGACTCAATTTTGCACCTAAGTGTATGAGACATGATGTTGGACATAACCCGCATCTTAGTGATCCTTTCCGATATTTAAGGTAATAAGTCAAAACTTTGATTTATAGCTCACTAGACTTTATAAACTGATCCAACTGGCTCAACCAGCGGGAAATTTGACAAATAGCCTAATAGACCCACTATGGGAGGAATCTTCTCAACTTGGCCTATGGTTATTTATGGTTTAGTCGAAATTATGGCCAAATCTGCTCATATGCCTAATGCTTGAATATCCTGTACAAAGCAAATATCACTAAACATCAGTTCCCTCATGAGTCAGTTCCCGCACGAGATCACGAAACAGTTTGCAAGTGTCATGTTTTCTATTAGTAGAATTTTTTTTGTAAATAACACAAAAGTAACAGAACGCATGATGATGTTTGCATTAAATTTCGCAGATAAAGTGGCGCAGCAATAACAATAGCGACGGACAGAGATAACATTTCGTATGTGGTAGATAGGTGTATGCGCTTCAGAGACAACTTTTACAACGACTATGATTTATGATTTCAATTATGTTGTTTTTTTTTTCATTGTTTAATTATAAAAGACAACAAACACAACAATGTCTAACAAAGTAAATTAATAAATTATTGTAAAGAAGGAAATCAACGACAAAAACAAAATAGGAAATCGAAATAACTGTGGCAATGTTTGCGAGAACGCATTACTCACCTCCTCACTGGATGATTTGTCATGGCGTGGTGGCGTGGCCGGCGATGCTTGACTGAGCAAGTCCGGTAAGACGCTGCTCGTGCGGGTGCCCGGAGTGCCGAGGCCGCTGTTTTCGCTGCTACGATTCTAATGCCATGAAAGGAGATTTAGGAAATAAAGTGGAAAGTGTTTAATCTGAATTGTCAGAGCGTTTTTCGAGAAATCACGCTTTTACATAAATAAATATATTCCAACGTATGAGTACATAATACAATACATAAGTAGAATAAAATGAGACTTTCACATTTGTTGTTATTTGGACATTTTGTTGTTGTTGCGGTTGGTATATTACTTTTTGCCATTTAATGAATGCCAATGAGATATGGACGTAATACAATTTTATATATGTAGATAGTGTGCACAGATAAATGGTGAAAGGTATGCGTTTCAAATGTATGCGTCCACGCACACTTTTAAATACTTCCCCATGTGATATTCGAATAACATTAAAACAATATCAAAGGGTTTTACAAATTACCGTCTGTATGTTTACTTTAATATATATGGACATATATTTAATACTTTTATATTGACGAATATTTAAGCATAAATGTGTGACGTCAAGCGCAAAATTATGAAATTATATTGAAAACAAACTATTGAAAATTTAAAAATGGGTCAAACATGTAGATTTTTTTTAAATCAGTAATGGAGGGCGGAGTTAGCTATATAAGATCATTTTTGAACGTGATAACTGCTGCATGAAATGTAAATGCACCAAGTGACATTTGTTCGTGTTTTCATACACGAAAAACAAAAATACAATATTCGACATAAGCTGGAAGCATTTCGCACATGTGCGCTTTTGCTCATAGGGAAGTATTGCATATAAGCTTTTTTATAAATTGCTCAAAATTGTTTTAAAGCTATGCATAAATTCCGATTTATTTTATTTTATTTTTTTGTAAACAATTCTTCAGTTCAATCCATTTTAGTTAGATTTTCCTCAGTTGCTATTACAGTCGGCGAGTTCCATTTGCAGCAGGTAAATCATTGATCAGTGCTAATACCAAAACAATTTTTGGTCTGATTTCCAATACACATATTATTTACCAAACCATTATCTTTAGATGTTAAAACATATTCTTGAAAAGACTTTAAAACAATTTTGAACAGAAAATTTCTTGTGTACAATATTAATGAAAGCGGAGAGTTTTTTTAAAAGCGTTCGTACAAAAGCGCTTTACATATACAACAATGCACCTGCCACCGTCAATCGCTTTGTGCTTTTAACGAGAAAACAGTTTAGAGCAAAGCTGCTTCTCAAAGTTGAAATGCCGAATTTCAAGGTTTGCTATTTAGACTCAAATTTAGAAGCACTGATTGGGTTAAGTAATGCAATATGTGACTGCATATTTGTTCCATAAAGACACAAAGCGATTTGTCAGCAAGCAAATAGTTTAAATAAAAAGAATTCAGTTTGCACAATATTCAATGAGAGATTTGTCAGTTACAATATATACTTTGTTTAGAGTTTATTTAGAGACTTTAAGCACCGTTTCTGCACCGATAGCGAACTCATATTACCACTTCCTCATTAGCATTCACGATCAGGAGTAATAAGATAGCAATTAGCTTTTCATAGACTGCTTTATTAGCGAAGGTGGAACGTGTTAAGACTTTTGGTTAAAGTTGCACTAAAATCTGAACGTTAATTAGAAACAAGCAAAGCTTCGAGTTAGGCGTACAATTTATAAAAAGACAGCATTTTAATGTTATACTTTTTTAGCGACTTGAACAATCATTGCGCCCTTTAGACACATTCAGAAGTATAGCTAACAAATATTGAAAGAAATTAAAGGTATAGAGGTGAAAGATATGTCTAAAAGCTGAATTACGTACTTTTGGTGGAACGTGCAATTGTCAAATTATGTACAAATGGCATATTTAATGATATAAATGTGTGTATAATAAAAGTCAATTCCATGAGATTATACATACTCGTATTTTAATGTCTTTATGTACCCAACGTTACATAAGGACGTTACAAATGAGAAACATATAAAACGATATAAATTGTATGGGTGCAACTATGGGCTATATAAACCGTCAGATCGTCGAATGCGTTTTATGTTTGCTTACTTCTGTGGTACTCTTAATTGGTGATTTTTTATTTGATGAAATAGTTAAATATCTTATAATGAAAATGGTTATTACTTCTCGCAAGCGTACTACGATGTATGGCAAAGTTAAAAGGAGTCATGAGTTGCTTTGTACAAGTATTTGTGGGTTATATATTATACTGTTAGCTTATTTGCAATGTGTGTGTTACAATGTATGTGTGTGCGATTGATATTTTAAAGCTGTACGTAAGCTAAATTTACAATATCGGTCCAGTAAAAAGTGTTCATACTCGGAATATTTTTAAGAATTTATTGTTTTCAAATATTTCAGGTGAAATATTTTTTTTAGTTTATGTCTTTGTAAGTAATCTAAAATCTCCATTTCTTTCCTGCACTTTAGTACGTCAGTCCAAAAGTTTTAAATGGCTCAATATTAAATATATCCAGTCTATGATTTTTAGTCGTCAAATTACTCTGCATTATTATTTGGTTAGAAAAAAGCAAATCATAACAAATTTAATTAACTATTGAAAATTATCACATGAAAGCAAAAAAGTATCAATGAATGAGCGAAACAAAATGTCAATATACACAAACTGATGCGAACAATATTATGGAGTATTTAGTATTTAGTACCAGAGAGCAAGGATAATAAGTACAGCACGTTTTTAGCGAAGGAGTAGAGTGTGAAGGTGAGCGAGAAAAGAACATGGTTTGGTTTTTATTTTTCAGATGCCAAGACATTCACAGTATATGGAAAGGGGAATTTGATTCGCATTGCGTTGCGTTGAATTCAAATCAAATTCGTCAATTTCGCAAGTTGCCAAAATGAACTAACTGATGCTGTTTGGACTTGGAATTGGATGTTAGATTTCGAATGCGATTCGACTTTACCGACCAATGTCAATTGTTTACCTGCTGCTGGAGTAGTTGCTGCGCCAGGAACGACTGCTGTCTGGCTGCCGAGTTTTGCAACACAATTACCGATTCAGTCTTTTCGCGTCTGGGTCGTAGAAAGTCTAAATTGCGCGCAGTGAGATTGCTGGTCCAGCTCGACTTGGCTGGCGCTGGTGCGGCAGCAGTGTTTGTGCTCTTGCCAGGCGCAGAATTCGGTGTGGCAGTGGCACTTTTTGGCGTGGTTGGTTGTTGTCGGGTGGCGACATTGGACGAAGTGATTGTGGCGGTCGTTATGGTTGTTGTGGCAGTAGTGGTTTTATCCTTTGGCTTAGTTGCGTCTGCGCTCGGTGCGTCGCTCTTGAAAATGCTGTTGCGCGGAAACATGGCGCTGGCACGTTGCGCCTGCACCAGCTGCGGCGAATTCAGGTTGCTGCTGTTGGCCAGCACAGCCGAATAGCGCTTCGTGAGTGGAAGGAAGTCGGAGTTTTCGCGTCGGAAACTGCGCACGAAATTCACTGGCAACTTTGAGTCGGACTCTTGGCGTTTGTGCACTGGCTGCACTTGAGGCTGAGCCTGCTGCGCCCTCGGGGCGTTGGTTGCATTCGATGCATTGGCAGTTGGGGCCTTGCCCGGTGCTTTATTCGCTCCGCTACTACTACTGCTATTCCTATTGCTAATATTGCTACTGCTCTGATTTGGCGTTGACAACATCGAGTGACGTTGCTGTTCTTTGGTGGCGCTGCTGCTACTGCTGCTGCTGCTGCTATTGTTGTTGTTGGTGTTGCTGCTGCTGCTAGCCGAAACCTTCAGCGGTTGGAATCCCTGCGGAGCGGGAGGTGGATGCTGCTGCGAGTTACGGCGCGACATTTCTGAAATGCTGCTGCGATGCAGTTTCTGTTCGGCCTTCAGTGTGCTCGAATTCGAAACCCGACTGAGGCTGGAAGCCTGACCGGCACCCCCACTGGTACCGGCACCACTGCCACTACCTTCGGAACGGTTCGGGAAGAATTTCTCAATATTCCATTCGCGCAGCAGAACCACTTCCTCTTTGGTCGGCTGATTGGCACACGATGTCGAGGCGGACTTTTGGATTTTGCTTTGATTTTCGAGTTGCTGTGTGGGATTTTATGTTGGTCGTCATGATAAAAGGCTCATAAAATATCTTATGGTTTTAAAGTGAGTGAGGCAAAGGGTTGGCAAATTTTTTCATGAATTTTGGGTTCTTTGTTTTCTTGTATGTATTTCGTGTACTCTTTGAAACGGGGCTTTTGGGTTGTTAAGTACGATGAACTTGCATATGATTCATACACGAGTATATATGTACAGAGCGTGTGCGCATGTATGTAAGTGTATGTGTGCGTGCATCAGGTGAATGCAGCACGAGTGCAGTAAATATTTCGACTTCATTAGAGCATTGAGATTAAGAGATAAAGACAGATAGAAAGTAAATGAAGTAAACAACTTTTTTACAATCAAAAGAAGAAAAATTCACTTGTTAAAAATCAGTTTGACACGAATGCAAAGCAAAAAAAATATCGCTCAAGGTAAAATTCACGAAAAAAATATTTGCACAGTTTAAATGGAAAGTCTGCACTTCTACATATGCAATGTAGGTATGTTTGTATATGAAAAGTGCAAACGGAAATAAACTTAAATTAATATTGGCGTTATATGGATAATAATAAAATTTTAATAAATAACTAAATCTATAAAAGAAGTGGTTAACAAAGTAATTATTGATTAAAAAATCGAAAAAGGCGGACATCGATATGTAGAGCGCGAGTTGTCAGTTTTATCAGGTTTGTTTCGTTTTTTTATCTATGTAATAAGAACCACAACCACTTGTTTGTTTTGGTAGAATGCAGAATTAACCAAGTCATTATAAGTAATTGAGTTAATCGAACTGCTTACTTCATCAATTTACACCTTTTACCCTAAGCTATTTACCATACAATCTCTCGTATTTTACAGTAATTACAAAGTTAATTCGACAGCTCCAAAGTAGTTTCAGCTAAGTGTTTATTTGGTCGCTATTTGACAGTTTGCTTTTATATTTGTGTCTTACTCCAGCTCAAAGCAATTACTCAATTACTTAAAAAATCACCAATTTTCAACTGTCCAATCATGGACAACAGTTCAATCGCTTCAACACACGGCAAAACATCAACGCGATGCCCGAGAATACTGCACTGTTGCGTCAAGTTCTTACGGTCGCGCCCAGTCGGCACTGGCCTCCCATAGCATAGAAATTCATATAAACTATGTAAATAGCGACATACTCCAGTACTCACCCTCTTCATGATGAGCGTACGATCGCCAGCCTGATCGTCGTCATCCGGTGTGGGTGGCAGGGGACGGTTTGGTGGGCCTCCGCTTCCACTGCCGCTGCCATGCGTAATGGGCGTGGTCGTTGTGTCCTCGGAGACTGGTCCAAGCCCAGGCCTATACGAAAATTCAGGACTGGATAATAAACACAAACACAAGCCGCACACAAACGAACAGGGAGGCAAATTTCAAATAAAAAAGTGCCAATTGTACAAAATTCAACGCAAAAGTAAAATGGAAGGATCGAAATGAAAACATTTGATGCGATCACAACATAAAAGGAATTTTCATTATGGAAAAGAAGAGAAGATGCGGAAGAGATGAAGAATGGCGTTTAGTATGTTTGCATTTATGTAAATAATGTCGTACAGATGTGAAATGTTACAATAATATTTAATCGAATTTTCGTCTATGCATGTTTCGTACATTTTTAATGATCCTAAAGAACGAACAGGGAAAATGGTGTGCAACGACTTACAGTGGCTTCGGAGGATCACTTGCCAGCAATGTGCCATCGTTGCGTCCGCGTTCGTTGGGCTCGTCTGGTTCGCTGTCCGAATCGCTGCTGTCGAGCGGGTCCAACGGATTGATCGGTTGGGCGTGATGGTGATTGTTCGATAATGGCGGCGGTGCAGCAGCGATGGGTTTCATCTGTGAGGATGACGATGACGAGCTCGGCGGCACCGATTGTCGATTATTCCGCGGCGGCGCTTCCGGTTGCGCCTGCTGCTGCTGCTGTTGCTGTGACGATTGCTGCCCGAAAGCGGTTTGTGGTTGCGGCTGTTGGGAGACGCCCAATTCATTTAATTGTGCTGCTATCATGTCCAAATCCTATTGTTTTTATTTGATTTGGTTGGTTGGTTGGTTGTGGTATTGGAGTATTAAGTTTCGTTTGATTTCAATTTGGTATGAAGGGGTTGTGGTGGTGGTGGTGGTTGTGGTGGTATGTGATTTTTGTCACGAATTATTTTCAATTTGTGTAGATAAAAGTAATAATTGTAAAAATAGTAAAAGTAGAATTAGAGTGGTTTCTTTTACAAAGAATTTCTTGTATAATTTTTCAATATTCGGGATGCAGCAAGCAGGCAACATATCGTTTAATGTTAGTTTGCTTAAGTAAAACTAGCACAATATATTCATAAAGCAACACATTGTAATATTCGATTAGATATTTTAAATAGAAAATTATGTTTATATATCCTGGCACTGCATATAGGAAAACCTTTAAAACAAATACTTGTATAATACGTCTGAGATCGCTTTTCGCGTTCTCTTAATCAACTTTTTGTTAGTTAACTTTTCCTAGTCTATATAATAGTTGTTATTCTCTACACTAATTTAGTCATTTAACACTTGAAGAATCCAACTACTTTAAAAACAAAATCAAATTTGGTCGAAAGTATCTACGAATTTCTGTAACTTTACAATTCAATCAGTTAAGCTGCCTTACAGACTCGCTTCTCTGATACTGAATACACTACAAATACTTCGTTTGCACTGTCAAAATTCTTTTGTAATATGTAAGTAAGCTCATACTGCGAACTGACCCCTATTTGCTGCCAGGATAATGTATGGTTAAACTTTGTTTAGTTGTAGTAATTAGACACATTTCTGCATAAATTTGAATACATATAAAATTAGTTGTAAGTCAAGCGGTTGATGCAGGTAAAAATGCGCTTTTAGAAATATGCAAATATTGCGTGTAGGTATTAATGGGAGTCCACTCTAACTTCGACTAATACTAAACAATTTATATTCTATTGAAAGGGTTATTTTATTCGTGCAGGTTTTTTTTGAAATTCCTTTTAACTGATGTTCTGGCTTCTTTTTATATTCAAAATTCATGTATTTAATGAGTGGGTAAGCGTGAGTTAAATCAAATCAAGTTCAACGATAAATAATAAGGCATACATAGAAAACTGAAGCGAGAAGACAACTTAAAAACAAAACATACCTCAGGTCTCCTTGGTGGTAACTGTATGATTGTATGCGTGTTGTTGGTGGCATGTTTAATGTCATTGTGTGTTTCCAAGGATTTCGTTTTGTTGTTTTAGTAATTACAAATTGCATCGATGTTCAGGGAGCAGGTTACAGTTACAGTAAATCCAAAAACAATTTTTTCCATGTCGTAAGTAAACAAAACATGTATGAGGAACAACGGAAAACATGAAAGTAAGAAGAGTCAAAAACAAAAATTAAAATTATTCTACTCGGCATATTCACAAATGGCTACGATGTTGTAAGGCTTAGGAGGCACATGTACGAGTATGTTTGTTTGATATATGAATAGAAGCATATGGGGTCTTAGAACATGTAATATACAATACACAGGATTCTCTATGCAGACACGTATACGCACCGATGGTTTGTAATTGTTCTGCGAATTGCGCTGCTGCTGTTGTGGCATTGGCGCTACTACTGGCTCCGCGCTCTTCGGAGTTGGTGGCAATGGGCGATTGGCATGCGGCGGATTGGCGTGTGGTGGATCTGGCACTACTATTAAGCGTTGTGGCAGTGCCGGACGTGACGGCGGCCCTGGCTCTTCAATCTGTTGTCTTTGATCGCGCTGTAAGCAAAGAGCGGCACATTAGTTTATACTTCTTATTCAATCTTTTTCAACTTACCGATGGCGGTTTCTGGTTGCGGTTGGCCTGCGGCTGTTGAACTTGAGCCTGTGTCTGCGCCTGCACAGCGGCAGTGGCAGCCGCTATCTGTTGCTGCTGCTGCTGTTCGGCGGCCATGCGTCCTTCCTGTATTTGTTGGAAGTTGCGGCGCAAAGTATCACCACCTGGCGCCTGAATAATCGAACTTGGTTCGCCCGCAATTTGTGGCTCGTCGTCATCGTTGTCCGAACCGGAGTACCGATAATCCTCGCGATCCTTCTCCTGCTTTCGTTTCTTGCAGCGATCAATGTGATCCTTCAGCTGTATTCGCACTTGACGATCCGTAGGCTGATCCTTTATGAATGCATGCTTCAGCAATTGCTCTGTGTAAGGCCGCTGATGATAGTCTTTCACTAGTTTTAATTTGTAATAAAAAAATTTTATCACTGGCTCATATTAGATAAAGTACAACAACAATTCAGATTTACCAAGAACTTGATCAATGAATCCATGAAATTTTTTAGACCATTTTTTTGATTTTAGGCGTGGCGGCGAGTTGCGTGGAATCAAGAACAGCGCACGCATCGGGTGTAAATCGCACAATGGTGGTTGAGATTCAGCCATTTCCAGTGCTGTTATGCCCAGCGACCACAGGTCTGACCGGTTGTCATAGGTGGCCTCGGGATTTTCATCACATGCAATCACCTCGGGAGCCATCCAATAAGGGGTACCTGTAAAAAATCAGACCCCATCGTTACATAATTCCCAAGCAACACTAAACGCAACAATGACGTACCAATAAACGTGTTTCGCCTGCCTATCGTGCGATCCAATTGAGCCGAAACGCCAAAGTCGACCAGTTTCACTTCGGCATTATCTGTCAACAGCACGTTCTGGCCCTTGATATCGCGATGTATAACTTTGTTCGAATGCAAATAGCTCAGGCCGCGCAATATCTCACGACATATGTACGCGATCCACTCCTCCTTCAAGCTCTGGCCCTTTGTCGACTTGACGAGATCAGTCACCGAGCCGGCACCACAATACTCCATCACCAGCCACAATTGATCATCTTTGCCGGGTGGAGATTTCTTAATAAAAGCGCCATAGTATGTTGCAATATTGCGATGATTTGAGTATTTTTTAAGCACATTGATCTCGAGTTTGATCTCCTCTTCCTCATCCTCGGTGACGTCCATCACCTTTATGGCAGCCAACTGACCAGTGCGTGTGTGGCGACCCTGCAAGCGGACAAGAACATAATAGATAAATAGATAGATAAAAGCATTGAAATAAGTTATGATATTTGAAATATTCGAATGATTTATGTTTAATTAAGTAACAAACGATCTTAATAAACAAATAAACGACATCATAAACATTTTAACTATAATGAGTTGCAGAGAACTTATAGTTATTCAGCTTATGATCATATAATGACTATACTATATGAATGTAAGGAACTTATACCTATAGATTTTCATTTTAATTCACTCAAATATATATGTAAAGTCTATGGCGAAAATTGCGTTTAAACACACCGCTATAAATATACATATTCAAAGAATGAAATACATAGGCAACTCATTTGAGATAAATTTTCATTGCACTTTCGCATTTCAAATAGGCTGACTTTTCAACCATATCGACCTTATCTATAAGTTTGAAAGGAAAAGGAAAATACAAGGCAGGCAAAGCGCTGATAACACTGGCACACAGCCACAACTATAAGCTAACTGATGCAGCAATGTTTCCAGTCGACGTATGGTTTTTATCAGTCACTCACTCATTCACACAGCGTCAAAGCAGTTGTCGATTGTTTCCATCAGCAGTCATTTAGTTGCTTAGCGACGTCAATTTGCCCGCTCAAAGGCTATTCACACATTGTCGCTTTTTGTGCTATCTTGGATGTGTACCGAAGTGTGCAGTGCGAACGTTGCGCGTTGCATGTGTGTTGTGTGTCTGCGGGTGGGACGCGAACTCCAGCGCAATCGCATCAAAGGAGAAAGAACAGTCAGTCAAACCCACTTCGACTTGGTTTCAGCAGCAGCAGTCTTAGCACAGCCCACCATAGGCCGAAGCCAAGTCGCATACAATGATTAAGTAAACAAAGCGCTTAAAACAATACTAATAACAAAAACAAAACAATAGAGAAAATTAAATATAAACAGCTACAAGTATAAAACACGCACACACAGACACACCATTACAACGATGTTCCAACATACAACATGTGCTATATGTGCAATTGATGCTGTCGGCGAGGTTAATGCTGCTCAGTCGATTCGTGCCGTGTTGATCTTTAGGCACTGTCAGTTAGATAGTGAACATTATACATTTTGTGCTATGCACTCGGTATGCACGTGGCACGAAAGCAGCTTCGTTGCATGCAGCCTTGATACACATATATATAATATATATATCTATCTGGTTAAAGTACGAAATTTAACAAATTTGTAACTAACTTTATTAATTCGTCTTTTATACGCAACATGAACAGTGGCCTGCACTCTTCCTCACTCAGCGCCGAGTTTTCCGTCCTGAACTCATAATTGCCAGCTGCAGTGACAACAACGAATGCGCATTCGACAAGTGTTGCGATGGCATTGTTTTCTTATTATTTGATATCCGGTTTGGTTGTTAATCAATTTGTCAACAAATCACGAAAGTGCTGAGCATGCGCATGCATCATCGAACGTTTACAGTGAATTCAATATTAAGTGGAAATTCGAACGTCATCACACCTTGACGACGAAAGCCGAGACTGTTTACGAAAAGCAAAAGAAAACATAGAGTAACAGATGGCATTGATATTTGGAACGAACGATTGAGGACAAGGAGCGATCAAAGTGCGATTTGCAAGGGGATTTAATGAAGATCCATCCAAGACTTCACCCAAAACCCCAGTAAAACAAACTTATGGGATATGAAATAAGGAAAACTCTTGGTAAAGAAAGTATATGGTAGGTTTGTCCAGCGGCACATTAGCTATTAGCTAATTAAAATTTTGTGGGCGTAATACTCAATTATACCTTTGATTCTCCTCTAGCTATCCCCAAAAATTTACATGATTCTTTTTTATCCTTTGCGTTCCTTCCCAATAAGAACTAATTATTACGAGGGTTGCCTTTTATATTTTTTCAAAAAGGATAAAAATGCATTTTGTCATCATCAAAAATGGTTGTATTGCTTTTCAAAATATTCTCCTTGAAGGTTTATACACTTTTGCATGCGATCAAACCAATTGTCGAAGCACTTTTTTTACTCCGATTGAGACACCTCCAAAACATGGTTTTTGAATGCTCCAGCAGTATCTTCTGGCGTCAAAAATCGTTGACCATGCAATTTTTTTTATGTTAGGCCAGAGCTGTATATCGGATGACCCATTAAATCGATGCTTTGGTCGATCAAACAGACGGTTTTTTGAGCCGATGTATGAGAATGCGCATTGTCATGGTGAACAATGATTCGACTAGGCGGTTGTTTTTCCGTATTTCATTGAAAACTTCTGTCAAACAAATTGTTGTGTACCACTCAGAATTGGCCTTTCTACGTTGCTCTAACGGCACAGTAGGCACATGACCAGTTTTGTCGAAGAGCCAGGCGATCATTTTCTTCGATGTGCTGCGTACCCGAACAACTTTTGTTGGATTTGGCTCGTCTTGGAAGACCCACACGGTCGATTGCTGTTTTGTTTCGGGCTCATACGCATATATCCATGATTCGGTACCTGTCACGATCTTTAAAACGTCTTTCGAACTACCACGATCGATTTTTTCCATAATTTCTGTGCACCAATCGACACGAGCCTTTGTTTGAGCGATTGCCAAATTACGCGGGATCAAACGAGAACAAATCTTTCTGACAGCTCAATGTTCATGCAATATCGAATGCACGGCCGTGGAACTAATGCCTAAGGATGTCTCTATCTCACGGTGTGTCACATGACGATCTTTCATTATCAGTTCACGCACAGCATCGATAGTTTCTGTCACAATGACCGATTTTGGACGACCTTCACGAAATTCGTCCTGGAGCGAACGGCGACTGAATTCGTTAAACCAGTTATAAATTGTCTTGAGGCTTGGTGCTTCATCACCAAATGCTGAATGAAGGCGATCGAAGAACTGTTGTTGAGATAATTTACATCGGAAATCGTTAAAAACTATTGCTCGAAAACGTTCACGAGTTAAATCCATTTTTTGACCGAGATGAATTTTTCAAGTCGGTGTAAATACAACACAAATAGTGATTGAACATCAATATGTTCACGTGCACGTTTATGATAAAAAATTACAAACTTTTCAATGGCAATCTCATATTTTTCGAAAATTTACTAGACCATCCCTATTGGAAAAATATAAAAGGTAGCCTACGTAAAAAGAAAACGATAACAACGCATTTTTCACATCTGTCTGTAACAAATAGAAACTATTACAATCAATATGATTTTTTCGAGATTTAAAACATATGAATATATTCGTTACCCACAATAGTCGGTTTGAAATCTCGCTATTCTGTGCAATTGAACACTTTTTCGTAATTACTGTATGGCGTGACAGCATTTTGTTTATCTGTGGGGGACGGAGAAATAGCTCAAATCGACCATTATTTGACATTGCGTAAAGCCTTCACATAAAAGTCGGCAGTACATTTGCAAATACGCCTACAGAAAAGAGCGCATAATTACGGCCATATTGACGAAACCAGTCATTGTCGGCACATAAACTGTGCGTTGGCCAAATAGTTGAATAACCACCAAAGTACCAGTTATACCAATTATTTCATTTACGAAAACAGTAGCGAATTTGCGAAACTCCAGCGATTTGCCTATTGTGAAATCCGCTGAATGGGCCAATGTCAGGCGGCCGTGCTTTCTCCCAATATGAATCACGGTTTTGTTTTCATTGAATTCCGGGCAAATATGCTGAGAACCCAAAATTCGTTTTAAGGTGAAATCAGCAGTGGGTACGAGCACGCAGATGTTGGTTGGTTGCGGCCACAATTTGCTGATGTTTTCAACGCCGTCGCAACGCCTCTAATTAGAGCGGCGGAATTTTTCAGTAAAACAAACAAACGAATTTTACTTTTTTGTTTTCTTTACAACATCGAACAGCAAAAGCGAAAAAATGCAGTTGCAATGCAGTTGGCTGGTTGACGGGCGGTTGGGTTGACTTAATGTCAGTGTAAACAATGAAAATGCATAATCAGTCAATTATTGTATTATTTTCGTACTAGTCGCACTCGTCGCAATGCTGACAGTGGGAAAACAGTGCTGCGCTGCGAATCTTTTGAAACGAAATATGCACCAGCGACTTACATAAGACACGGCTGGTCGGTGCATACACACACACACAACATAGGTGCACGAAATACAAGCACTAGTAGTCACATTTGCAGCCACAGCCACACATACGATATGCGCAGGTGCAACGATTCGTATGGAGCAAAACGTGAGTAGATGACAACGCTGCGACGAACAGCAGAAAAGCGGCACTTCAGCATTTTGCTCGCTACAAAATGTGCTGGAATTGAATTCTTGCCACTTGCTGCTTTCTTTCTTTAAGCGATTGGGGCCAGTCACCAGATGCTGCGCTGCCCTTCGGTGCGTTTATTGTGCCCAGACGGCAACGCAACAACGCACACAATGATGCTGTGCAATACGCCCAATCGTCAACCGATGGCAATGACTGCAACTGCAACTGAAACTGTCATTGCCAGCAGCAGCAGAAGCACTCTCCAATCGACATGACGCATAAGACGCCCAACAGAATGTCACTGCAGGTCAATGGATCGTAAAAACTTTGCCCGCGAAACCTACGAGCCTACATGAATGCATAGCCTCACGCATACATACAGCAAAGACATACACACTAGGGATTGCAATCCCGGGATTGCGAATCCCGTAATCTCGGGATCCCGGACAATTTCAGTCCCGAAAAATCCCGGGATTGACAAAATCCGATCCCGGGATCGAAACAAAACAAAAAAGCTTACTTTTGGCTTTTGTCACGTTGATTTCAAAAAATGCAACCCACCCTTCTTATTTAACACAAAAAATAAATTGCCCATTGCCTGTGACGTTTGAATAAGTGTTAATACCACAATAGCTCTGTTTGTGTATAACTACTTTTTACAAATTTGTACAAACTAGCTCTGTTTTGGTACTTTTCCAGTACAGATTGGCCAGTAACCAAAATTAGAAGTGCAAACAAGCGTACGCTCCCAAAAATGAATCCATTCAAAAAAGTAATCAACCAGAATTTTCTAAAAACATGCAAGTTTAACTCTTCTTTACACTAATGTGACTTGCTACATTCACAATACGCAAGGAAAATGGTGTAAATAAGAGGATAAAGAAAGAAAAAGCTACTATAAAACCATCAGCATTTGAGAATTAAGACTATAGCGAAACTTAATGATAGTTATTACTCACACCGAATTTCACTTATTTTGAATGGCCAAAACTTGAAGATTTACACATAATATTGTACGATTTGATGTACTTGTATTGAACCAGAGAGATGCCTTTTTTAGCAGGTTAGCCAGGTGATTTGGTAATTAAATGCGTTTTTAAGTTATTTGTCAAAAATATTTTGTTTTAGTTTTAAATTAAGTACACAGAATTGTATTTAATACATAGATATAATTTATTTGATTGAAAAAAGTCTGAACTAGTTAATTAAAGTAATATACTGAATCCCGAAAAAAATCCCGGGATGCCGGGATTGTGATTTTCAGTCCCGAAAATCCCGGGATTGTAAAACTGGTCCGGGATTACAATCCCTAATACACACATGCAAAAGTCTATGGGATGCACAGCATGGCGGACGCATTGCTACTGAGCCCGTTATCTGGGCGGGTGCGAGTGCTGTGCGCTGAGCGCCTGCAGAATCTTCATTAAAATTGAATTATTGCATTTTAAACAAGCGTAAAATTATACACGCATACGGGCGCGTTGTGCTGCGATCTGGTACGATTTTGATTGAATCAAGAATGAATGTACTTTCGTGGATCGTATACGTGTGCGCGTGTGTGCGAATGTGTGTGTGTGTGCTTTTTGTTAATTATATGGTGAGTTGCATAAACGAGCAGCAAAACGATTATGGCCATAATCTGACTTTCTCTAATGAAATTGCGAAATCGCATTAAATTCCAATAAATTACTAGCACTCGAGAAGGGGCGCCCAAAAAACACCACACGCACAAAGCAGCAACACCAAAACAACAAATATGCAAACCAGAAAACGAAACCTGAAATCCGGCGCACACTCTCGCGCACATATGTATGAATGTATGCAAATATCTGAAAATACCTAAATACACACAGCGTCGACCGAAACAAAGTATCTGCATGGTGTTTGTTTTGTTGCTGCTGCTGCTGCCGATGTTGTTGTGTTGTTTTTGCTTTGGCCCGCTTATCAGCACAACTCGAAATTAATTTATGCCAAACGTCCTCCTTCCTGACTCACATCGAATTATCACGAAACGTCAGAGACGCGTCGCTAGATTTATTGACAATTAACATACACACATATTTCGATGCATGCCCACTGTGCAGACGGGCACGCGGCATAAGCCAGAGCCGCATGACGAATCGAGCGCACGCCATGTTGCGGAATGCAACCGTTTGGAATCTAATTGAATACGCGCCGCATCGAGTGGTGACGGTCGTGGAGCGAGGAAATGGAAAATTGCTATTATTGCTATCTGACAACGTCGACAGCTGTAATCATCGCTGCCGCCGCCGCCCGTCTCACTGGCGTTGGCGTTGAGCAGCAGCAACAAATTGAGCCATCAGACGCATAGTCGGTCGCTGTCGGAAAGCGCATTGTCGAAAAAAACCTTGAATTTGAAACCACAAAAATCAAGTACGGCTGGCTAAATGCGTGCGAGTGCGCGTTATCTGCGCGCAAGCGGCTCATTCAATTAATTCAATTTTAAGAAGCCCCGTGACTTTAGCGCTGTTGTTGCCATCGCCACCACCAACGCTGCCGCTGCCGCCGCTGCCGAAGCCGCTGCTCATTGCTCTCATTGTAAACGGAAAATGGGTCAAAGTTGTATAAACTCAGAACAATAAAAGCTCATCAACGCGCAATGTGACGGCACACAAATTGTAATGAAAGAGAAACAAAACCGGAAATCTGAGCAATGTTTGGCATTAAATCATCTGCACAAAAACCACTCAAATATGTGAAAGAGATAAACAATATGTTATTCTATATGTACATAGGTATATTAAATATATGTATGTGTAATTTGCATGACAGTTCGATAAGTTGACTTTGTAACTGAATGAAAAAAACCGACTTCGAATGACAAATTAAGAGCTTTTCGATGTCTAATTATGGAAGAGAAGCTTTCGAAGGCCCGTTAGAGAATAAGAAAGTAGTGAGGTTGCAGGAAATAGGAAATAGCCGCCATATGGGATTGATGGCTTTGGATCTATAGTTCTGATCACTCTTTTCGTTTGGTTTGTAATGTATCTCCTCATAACTGCCTAATTATGAATGAAATCGTAGCTTCGGAGCGCTTATGTAGTTGAACATTGAAGTTCTCAATTGGATTGAAATGATTGAGAGATCTATAATTTTATATACAACATTTTAGCTAATTTTAATTATTTAACATCAACAAATTAGCATAAACCAGTAGTGATTTGTAGTATTCATAAACATTTGTGCTGATTGCATCTTTCATGCAAATAGGAGAATAAAATCAATCAATCAATCAATCCAAAATAAATTTCTGTCAGAGAGCTAAGAAAGATTGTGAGTGACATGTTACTTTGCTTTGAGGGGCATGCTACGGTCTGTATGCGGAAAACTGTCAACTGAGAGCCTCTGCGATTACTAAGCTAGAAGGTCTCGCCATGAAGAATTCAGTCTTCACTACGCAATCAATCATCACTGCAACATACACAGATTCCACTTTGATATCGCTGGGGACCCAACAGAGGTCCCATTCATTAGCCAGTTATCTAACTAGCTTACTTAAAGAAATATTCAGTCCCTACCAACCGATGCATGGCTACTATCAGTTAACCCTTTCGCTACAGGTTTTTACTGGGGAAAGTTACAATTTTAAATTTTACGTTTTAGGCTTCTATGTGGTTGTACTAGCAACATTCTATAAACAATTTTTAATTTGTATACTGGGACCCTGTATTTTAGAGTGTTTTTCTATGAGAGAAATCACATGGTTGTGGCTGTAATAATTATTTAAACATAAAACTTCTTACGCATAACGAAAATTTGAATATGTTTTCATTTACTTCACCCAAAATAAAAAAAAAAGTACAGTGCACTCGCGAAAACGTGAACTAATAAAAACCAAGGCTGTTCACGTTTACGAGATTGTTCAATTTTACGATTGTTGAAAAATGCGTTTTTTTTGTGTGAAACTACTTATAAAAAAGATAATTGAATTAAGTTTTATAACAAAAGTTAAAAAGGGACGAGTATATACACATTTAAGGTTGTGGGCGATTAAATGTTTGCGAAAAAGATACACAACAGGGTGTTCACGTTTTAGAGCCTTCAATAGAGTATTAATAGGAAAAAAAGTGTTTACGTAATCGAGTGTTCACGTTTTCGCGAGACCACTGTATCTAAATTGAAAGAAATAGTCAAATTAAAAAGTTGTCTAATTTTTCTGCTTCTTCTTCTTTTACTATTTCAAGATATACCCTTAAAAGAATGTGGATACTTCTCTTCTTTAAACTTATTCAGTTTATTAATTTCGTATTTTTCCTTAAACTTCAAACTATTCTAAGGACGAACAAACAAATGTATTCTTGCAACCATAGAGGGTTCAGACGTCGACAAGTAGTAATGTGCTATATGGCAACAAAATAGCGAAAGGGTTAAACAATAAACGTTGCTGACTTTTGGAACATTGGTTTTATATTTCTCCTAAAAACTTATCATTTCATCAGGTTGAATCAGAAATCAGTCGAGTTTCTTTGCGTAATCGACATGTGCATAAAATAAATATTATAAAACCGGCACCAAGAAATCAACTATTATAATTAAATACTTATGCATACCCACAACTATGCTCGTGTAGACTATAAACAATTAGCTGCCGTACTTTCCACGCTCTCCGATTGACGTATGTTGCCTTCGATTCCGCTTTGAATTGCGGTTTCGCAGCAGCAGAGACAAGCAAACTGTCCTCGTTCGCCAATTTCGTCATTTTATATTTTTCACTTAGGTATACAGTCATCTTTGTTTCGTTATCTCATTGCAAACGATTTGCTTTTTACGGCAGCTATTGGCCAGGCTGAAAGTTCTGAAGTGTAGAGTTGTGAGAAATACAGTAACTACGCGGCCCACTCACGGCCGAACTAGACACAGCAGTGTCAGCTAACACTTCGTTCAATAATGTGTGTGACTGACACATAGATGGCGGCACTAATACTAAATCAATATTTTTTTTCGAAATTGTGAACCTTTTTAGGCTTACTGTCAAAATTATATGTCAATCCGACCATTAGTTTACAAGTTACAGTGCTTTAAGTGACACTACTTTTGAGTTTTCAAAAAAAATGAATTCAAATCAATTCCGTGTGCTGATTTATCATTGCTTTTTAATGAAAAAAAATACTGTTCAATGCCAGGAATGGCTTGAAAAACATTATTCGGACTCTGCTCCATCAAAAAGAACCATTTGTTATTGGTATGCCGAATTCAAACGTGGTCGTACAGACACCGATGACATTCCATCTACTGGACGGCCAAATGACGCTGTTATTCCGGAAAACGTTGAAAAAACACTGAAAATCATTATGTCCGACCGTAAAGTGAAAGTGGGGGAGATTGCTGACATTCTAAAGTTATCAGCAGGCAGTGTACACACCATAATACACGAACATTTGGTTATGAAAAAGGTGTTTTCGAAATGGGTGCCGCGTTTGCTCACACCGGAGCAAAAACAACAACGAATCGATGATTCAAAGAGCTGTTTGGACATGTTTACGCGCAACAAGTCGGAGTTTTTGCGTCGGTACATCACAATGGATGAAACATGGATCCTCCATTTCACTCCAGAGTCAAATCGGCAGTCTGCTGAGTGGCATGCAACCGGTGAAAGCCGCCCAAAGCGTCCAAAGGCACAAACATCGGCTGGCAAGGTTATGGCGTCAGTATTTTGGGATGTGCACGGAATAATATTCATCGACTATCTTGAAAAAGGGAAAACAATCAATAGCGACTATTATATAGCGTTGTTGGAACGTTTGAAAGAACAAATCGCGATTAAGCGGCCCCATATGAAGAAGAAAAAAGTGTTGTTTCACCAAGACAATGCACCGTGTCACAAGTCGATGAAAACGATGGCAAAAATGCATGAATTGGGCTTCGAATTGCTTCCTCATCCCCCGTATTCTCCAGATCTGGCCCCCAGCGACTACTGGCTCTTCGCAGACCTCAAAAAGATGCTCCGTGGTAAGAGATTTGGCTCAAATGATGAAGTAATCGCCGAAACTAACGCCTATTTTGAAGGCAAAGAAAAATCGTTCTACAAAGGCGGTATCGAAAGAATGGAAAAGCGTTGGAATGATTGTATCTCCCTAAAAGGGGACTATGTTGATGAATAAAAACGAATTTTGGCAAAAAAATGTGTTTTAATTAGTTAGTCACACACATTATTGAACGAAGTGTTACAACTTTCAACGATTCGTATTATTGCATATGAATGAAACAGTGGTCGATACGTTGATTCGGTTTGATTTTTGCCATCATTGATTGGTGCGGGAAGGACGGCTTACAGGTGCATTGGACGGACGTCTGTGTGATGCGCTGGTTGGCGGAGAAGTGCAACTTGCTGCACTTTTAGTCGATAACTTAAGTGTAAACAAACTATGGCCACCAGCGCTGACAGCCTTTGAAATTGCTGCGCACAGAAAACAGCATCAATTGAAAGCACCTAAAACATGAAATTCGTCGTTTTGTACACAAGTGAGACCTTGCCGTCGGTGTGGTGTGCCGGCTTGTGTATGAATTTGCATTGAGCCCTAAAGATGAAATGACACAACATACGTGTTGGCATGAGTGGATACATGTGTGCCTGCATGCCGCATGTCAATGACTTTCGGCTCGATTTTTTTTTCGTTTGCACGATTTGCGTAATAATTACTTCATGTCATCGTTTACGTATTGTGTATTTATTTGTAGGTATGTAGCTATGACCGTGCATGTGCGCATTGGTATGCGTTTCGGTGTTTGTTGTGTTATTTAAATGGTTTTGACATTGGCAACGACACACAAAACCATTTCAACTACCACTGAGAGTAGTCATTAAGACAAACAACTCACCGAGCCATGCTCAATTTGTAGCAATTGCAGTTGTCTTTCGGCATTCGACCTGCCATCAGGCGAATCTACTAAATGCCAACCGAGCGGTGCGTTTAAGTGGCCAACAGATGCGCGCAGGTGAGTAATTGGCAGCAAGACAACAGACGATGTTGCTCGACGTGTGCGCACAATTCGAAAGCTATGCTCGACGCATTCAAAATGAAATTCGACTTGACACCATCGCCAGCATTAGCACCGCCCGAGCAACTAACACCGTCTTATCTCCAGGTATTACCTAAATGCGTTACAAATGATGTCATAGACGGTTGTTAATTTATTTTGGCATTATTGTACTTTATAATATTTTCGCTTAACGACAAACATACATGTTTATAAATGTATGTGTGTGCGTGTATAAATTGTAGGCCCATAAGCAATTTTTTGCGCGCGTATATAAAATGTCATGGCAATTATTTTCATACGTTTTTGCTTCCTTGTTGCCACCTTTTTATGCGTTAAACTTAATAATATAAAAATATCGTGTGTGGTCGCCGTGGCTCAGTGGTCAGAGCGTTGAATTACGAGTCGAAGGGTCGGGTTAGAACCAGGGTGCGGAAAAATTCGGAACCGTTGCTAAATAACAATTGGCTGAAGAGCTAAAAATTGTGCTACACACGACCAAAGTCTTAGTTTGTCCATTGAAGTGTGGTTTTGATTCAACGAATGTGAAATTTTTTTAGAGACAAATGTTTAACTTATGCCGCAATTATTTGCCTCATCAAATGGTTTGACCAACTCACTGTGTTTTAATGCCAATAAAGAAATTTTTTTAACGACTTTACAAATATAATTTCGTACGTGAACGCACTTGAAATGCGCGTTTTCTAAATTCAGATGTTTTAAATAATTTCGTGTTTACCCTTTAACTGTTTAATTTTGTTTCGAAAAACTTTTTCTGCCTGCTTAATTATTTTCCAGCGAAGTCAAGTATACTCGACATAAACAGAGTAAAATGTTTCTGACCGTAAATGTATGCAATTATGACTAAAAATCAAACATTGCGTGTTGGTTTTTTAGAAAATATATATATTTGTTCGTTATTAACAAACAAAATTTATTTCATTGATGAAAATATATCACATAAGATAAAATTAGGTATTAATTGAAATGACAACAGAAGCAATATAAGAAAAAGAATTGTTTTTATTTAATTTTTGTGATTCATTGTATTCTCCATCTTCAACACCGCTCTCTTGAAATTTATGCCTGTCTTCTTCAACCTCATCACTGCTTTCTACATCTGCTTCACTGCTTCCTGCATCTTCCTCACTGCTTCCTGCACCTTCCTCACTGCTTCCTGATTCTTCATCACTGCTCTCATCAGAAAACGACAAAATTTTAATTTTTTTGCTTTTTTTTGTGTAACATATATCTCCATAACTATCATAATTCATCTGGTAGGGATAATTCAAATTATGTATTTCACAATTTTATTCCTCAAAGGAATACAAGTAGTTACTTTTACTTTTCTTCTCTTAACACATTAAAAGCGGGCCGGGTAAAATTACCCGTTGTGAAAACTGCTGCTTATAAGCGGGGCGGGTATTTTTACCTTTTGAATGTAGGCACTTTAAAAGCGGGAGACGGTATTTTTACCGGATTGGTTTTCATATAAAACTGAAAGTATTATTTCATATAATTATTTTAGTTTCATAAATTTCAAGTTTTATTTATTTTGGATCGCGCAATTTTTGCTTGTTTTGCAAGTAATGCCCGCTACGCAGCATAGTTTCATATACTAGGCTACCCGCTTAAAATGTGTTAAGGGGGTCGTCTACGTACAAAGTTTTAAAAAATCGTTTTTTTTACATAATTTTCATTTGGAAGACGTGAGGAATGTTATTTCCAAAGGATTTTGGTAAACTCTTCACGGTTATTGAGTTGTAGAGCATTGAGCACGCTCACTCCCGGTGTTTCCGCACGCTCCCTGTGAACTTTAAATGCGTTTTCCCGCGTTTTACGTGATTGGCCCAAAATCGTGCAGGGAAATTGATATCAAAATTCTGATGAAGGCACGTTCAAGGTCATCCTACACTCGAATATGTAGAAATATAATTTGTATGACCTTACCTCTTGAAAGATTACGATTAAATAAACAAAAAACAAAAAAAGTGAGGAATATCTTTTTTCGTTCCTTCGTAATGAATGTTGAAAAACAGGCTCGAAAATCGGGCCGCTACGTAGACGACCCCCTTAAACGTTAATCGCTACGCGCATTGAAGGTTATTCCGGAAATTGACTTTAACAACTCTTTCGAGGATTTAAAAAAAACGTTGGCACAAGTGTTTTTGGGGCCGGGGGAGATTACTTTGAGGGGGACAAAATATATTTGGAAGAAAAAATAATTTTAAAATTATGAACAAAGTCTTACTATTTTTTGCCCACAGTAGTAAGCTACCTCGAACGAGTTCAGAAGGATTTTTTTAGCGGTCCCCTTCTTGAAAGCGCCGATCCCATTCTTTCTTATGATCTTTTAAACTTAACCCTTTCCTTCCCATGGTAGCCATATGGCTACCAAATTCAAATTTGGAATTTCGATGTATAATTTTCGATTTTTCCCCATTCTATGAATTGTATCGCTTAAAAAAAAACATTGTTCTGAGCTTTTTCAGCAAAATATGTAGTTTGTTTTTATGGGAACATTGAAAATTGTTAACATTTGTGTAACGGTTCCCGCTCGACAAGGCAGCAGAATTAAATGGCAAAAATGTAATATTGCTCTATGTTATTAACAAAGGACACCAAATAACTCTAAAATTCTAACAAATAACTCTAAAAACTTGTAAATAAGGGACATTTTGTTTTCATATAATATATGTTTTAATTTTGCTTCATAAAAGCTTAGTGTAGTCTAGTGTAGTATGGCTACCTCCTCCTCGCACCTCGCACTGGAAAGTCGAAACCATTTTAAATATGATGGAAAATACTTTTAAATAGTTCTCTCGTTTCAAATAACCAACTTCCAATTTGTTTCTATGGCTATTTCATAATTCGGGAAGGAAAGGTTTAAAATCGCTGTTCTATCTTCTGGAAACTTGTATTTAATGTCACCAATTGCCCAACTATTCTTGAAAGAATTAATTCCAATCAGATTTCTACAACGATTTGAGCTTTTTTATGTTAGTTTTTATAACAACAACTATACTAGAAATGTACCTACTCCAGTACATGTATCACCCAGAAATTGAACTGTGTAATCTGCATCGACAGTAGGTCCACAGTAGACGCAATAAGAAATCCCTGCAATCGCAGCCTTTTAGTTTCAAAAATCGTGTTTTTTTTTGTTTTAGCTGTAAGATAATAACTTATTGTTATCCTACATATAATAAAATAAAATAAATAAATAAATAAATTATGACCAAAATCGTATTATTTTTTGCCCTCAGTAGTATAGCAGTTTGCCATATTCTACTAATTTTCTTTTCGAAAACTCTATATTTTAGAGTCTAGAATAGGTAGCGATCGTAACCAGAGCCGCGGTTGCATGAGGCCTATTGAAAGTCAATAATCCTCTAAGCCGCTTGCACCAATTCATATTCTGTTTGGGTAGTTGTCGTATACATATTGTGAATACCGCCATCGTACACTAACTAGCAGTCTAACGCCAACTACAGACCGATGCGCTGATGTTGTGCGCCAACTGTGCCGACTCCGCTCGCAAACTGGTCCTTCCCATTAGCAACCTGTCAACGCCATCAGCAGCAGCCACCCAATTATTGCATCAAATTGAGCGCACTTGGTGAACGGTCCGGCTGCGGCAATGATTGAATTTCCGTCTAGTTATCGAAAGCGCATAAATTACTTTAAGTCGTAGTATTGACAAAAAACTGTAAATTCTTAATGAAGAAAAATGAATTAAAATTCCTATAAACCGCGCCGCGTGCATGACGCGGACACGCGGGCGCATCCACAGTAAACGGGCAAACGAGTTGACGCATCAAAACAGGAATTGTGCATCACAGCGCGAACAAAAGATCACTGACAGACATTACATGGAGCGCGGCAGCACTCTTTACCGTAAAACACGTCATTGACTGACGACGGCTTCGTTTCACGAAGAAACAGTTAACCCGCTGGTGCGTTTCACCAGCACAACAGTCGTTGCTATTGCTATCGATGTTGTTGTTGTTGTGATGGTGGTGCGGTGATTTTTTTTTGGTATTTTTATTTTAAATCGATGAAGCAATAAATGAACCTGGAATACTTTTGTTTTGGGCTTTTTGGTCTTTGTCATCTGAATCACACACAGGTTTGTCTATCGGCCAGCCGCACTATACAACGCACACGACCATAGCTTTGCAGTGATGGTGCAGTGGCGCACACGGGATTTCATTTTGGGTGTTTTCGCGTACACTTTTTGCGCCCAATACAATTTAAAACCATATTTTGCACCAAATTTTGCAAGTTTTTGTATTGGGGGGGGAGGTGTTGAACCCCAAACCCCCTCTCTGAGTGCGCGCCACTGTATGTGTGTGTGTGTGTGTGTGCATATACAGCAGTACGAACAAAAACGCATGAATAAGCTAGGCATGTTTTTTCATACTCTTTGTAGTTTGTTTGGCTTTCCTTATTTGAGGTCTTGCTTGCTGCTGCTTAATTTTATTTTGGTTGATTTCTTCTTTGTTGTCTTTTTTGCTTCGTACTTTTATGATAAGAATGAAAACCGGTTATTTTTCCATTTTTTGTGCGCGTTGCGCTGCTTTGTGCCATACTGTGCTGTTTCCTTCGAATCTCCGTAGTAAGTGCGCTGAACCACATGATTCGCTTTTAGAGCCAACTTGTACCACCACAGCCCACCGCGCAGCACCAACCTGCCGGCAGCCAACTAGTTGGGCCAACTGCGGTCGCCACGGTTGCTCTGCCGGAGCGCCCCCTCCCGACCGAGCTGCTTAGATACTTCTGGTGACGGTGCGTATGTGTGTACGACGAGGTCTGTTCAAAAAGTATCGCGAATTTTGAATTTTCGCGGGTTACGTACATATCGCACACGCACAACAAAAGTGACACAACTCAAAATTTTTGATTTTTCAGGAAACGCAAAAAACTGGTTTTGAGCTAAATAAACATTTTATTTAAATAACGAATAGACCGTTCAGTAGAAAATCTTTACAGATTATGCTTTATGATAAGTTGCAAGAATTTTTTTTAATTTTACACTAGAAAATCCAAAATTTTGAGTTATGGCTGTTTTGATGATATTTTAATTCAATAATTACGAAACTATTTCAAGTTATGCCACTTTTTGTGAATTTAATAATTATAAATGACAGTTAAAAACTTGAAAGAAAAATTTTGAAAATTTCAAATTAATTCTAATAATTAAAAATATATACAAAAATTGTCAGAATTTTGCTTAAAATTAACTTTAACAACAATTTATTTCGTCAAAAGTGACACAATTTGAGTTAGGACTATTTTGCATTGAGCCTCAGCAATCAAATAGCATCAAACTTCTGACATAAAAAGAGACCTAACTGCATTTTTGCAACAGGAAACAACAACAAAATATACTGAGCTTTTGCTGATTGGTAGATTTATGCATTGTGCACAGTATTAACACATAAACCCCAAAATTTTGAGTTGTGTCACTTTTGTAGTGCGTGTGCAATATATTCGATTTTAAATTTTTGTTGGCCAAAACAACTCACAAGTGACCTGGCCCCTATGACTTTTTCTTGTGCCCGAAACTGAAGAGGCCGATGAAAGGACGACGCTACGATCGAAGGGATAAAGACGGCGTCGAAGGATCTAATCTAAATAAGATCACAAAAAAGGATTTTTGAAGTGCTTCGAGGATTGAAAAAAAAAATGTTGGCACAAGTGTATAATTTCTGATGGGGATTACTTTGAAGCAGAAAACATAGATATTCATGAATAAATAATTTTTGAAAAAACCAAAAATTCGCTATACTTTTGGAACAGACCTCGTATGAGTGGCTGGACCGACAGACGGATGCATGGATAGTTGGACAAATGGCTGGAACGGCGGCACTGGTGTGTCAAGCATTACTCATGCTAATTTTTGTGTGGGTTTTCGAAGAATTGCTGCTGCGCCATAGCGACGGCTTCAGCAACACCAACAACAACAACAACGGTGTTTGGAACGACAACAAAACGGAATAATGAACTACTTAACGTGAAGCACAAAGCCCAACTCTGCAACACTTGTGGCCATTGCGACTGCGACTGAAATTCCGGTGCGTTCGTTCGTGCTGTCAGTGTTTTCCAGGCTAAATACCTGACAACGACCGCAGTAGGAGGACAACACACAAAAACAAAGAAGCAAACAACAACAGCAACAAATAAAATTAAATCAAATCAATTCCGATGCAGCTTGGAACTAAATTGAGGTGCGAATTCTATGCGTTCCGCGTCGTTGCCGTCGGTACCAACACGAAAGCATCCACAGATTGGCTGCAGCTGGCGCGCCACGGAGCGACAGATCGACGTAGCGAAAAACGCTTACACAAGATTGCGTTGGACTGTTGGAAATTAAAAAAACAAAGACACAAACAGACATTAATCCATTAAAACGCGAATCGTTAGCCTCTTTATTTGAGTCTATATTAACGAGTTCATAATGCCACCGGAGCGGTGCGCGACGCGGCAAGGTGAAGCCAACCACCAGTCAACCAACCAAGGCGAAGCGAGATCATAAAGTTGAGCAGTGCGCAGAGTCGCACATTTCGCAGCTTAGGAATTTCCCAAGTCGCCACACAGTACGCGAGTAGTTTTTACTGGCTGACGGGCCGTAAAGTTAGAGTAGTTTGTGTGGCTTCGCTAGAATTCCGAATAGACATGCGTATTCCTCAAAAGTGTCGCATGAAACGGCCAGTCGGACAGGCAGCAAAGCTTCCGCGATTGCCACATAGCGAAAAACGAGCGAAAATTCGAGTGCAATGACTAGGCGCAACATCTGGACATGGGCTGTGCCGCTTAGTACATAGCGAATTCCAGCGCTCACCTGCATATGCCGACATATTTTTCACGCTTTACGCAAACGTGCGAAAAATTAATAACTAACTGACTGGTGGCAGGCAAGTAATCGCAATCTGTGGAAGACGCGAACGCTTTGACTTGCGTCAGGCAGGCACACTTAGTGGAGAGAGACCCCCAACAGAAAGTGATGCCGGCATTCACGATCTGCGGCAACTGCTGCCATACTACAAACATACATTTGTATATAACTGGCACCACCCACCTGAGCCTGAGTTATGGATTAACCCTAATTCCCAAAATTTTAAGTAACGTAAATCCAGAAGTAGACTGGATTACATAAAATAATGGAATCGAAAATCTTTTGGATTTATCACCATTTGAAATCTTAAGAGAGACTGTGAGGCTCACTTTTGGTAATTAGGGTTAAAGGGCCTCACAGGTTTATACCGATTTCGAACGAGTTGGGAGCTTTTGTTGCCTTACTCTGATACCTTTAACTACGAGTATCAAAATTTGCACTCTTTCTTACTATTTCTTACTCTTTCGCGAAAGTTGCCATAGATCGTGAATGCCGCAATTTTCCGCTGATTTTCCTACTGCTCCATCGCGTCTAGTGCTTGTGACATGAAACTGACACGAGTTCAAGACAACGACAACGACAACCACGACAACAACACCAATAGCCGCAGCTCACAACGATGACAACAACAACAAGAACAACAACAGCAATGAATACAAAACAGCAATGCCATGTTGACTGGGCTATTAACTGTAATTTAGCGGCAACTTGTGTTGCACAGTAGACGGTGCGTTATTTTCGTAACCAGTCTGTCGACTCGCACTTGCTGCGGCCCCCACACTTGTAGCTTTCGTGGCGCGATTCCCCTTTGCACTCCAACGGCGGCGACCGCATGCGTGGATAACACTTTGTTAGGCCAATAAACATCAACCATTAATGGCTTTGAGAAATCTCGACATTTGAATAATAATACAAATATTGAACCCCAGCATAATCGTTATCTGTTACAAATTATACACACAGTCGACTAAAATCGACCGACTTTATGGCGTTTTTTCTGGTAAATACGCATAACAACGTGCAACTCACTTCCGTTTGGCCACACTCGGCGAATTTGGAAAACATTAATAGATGTCTCAGAGTCTAATAGTGGTTTTTAAAACACTCACAACTAACCAGCATTGAGTGGGAGTAATCGAATGTTTGTTAATTTGATTTCGGAACAAGTTTTTTATCACCTGAACCATAGCTCCTTCTTTTAATACCACAGTAAATATCATCAAAAAAGTCGCAGTTTAACAAAAGTGTCCTGAAGTAGAAAGTTGGTTAATAATTTAATTCCTAGAAAAACCTGTTATTAGAGATATTCGTACACATCCAAAGGCTGCATACGAACTAAGTTTAAAAGATACGCCTTGTGATTTCCATCATAAATATGGATATTAACATTTCTATAGAAGCACAGTTAACCTTTCAACAGGTTAAAGCAAATATATGAGAATATGTCCGTGAAAAAACAACGATTTTTTCATTCACTTGTAGTAAATATATGTATAAGGTCACATCTGTGTGATAGAACATCGAGACCATCGACGCACTGTGCTTCCTACTAATGATTTTGACCTTCCTTAAGCCCAACGCCCTAATAAAGATAAAGATATTTCGGAGTTTTACGGTCAGTAAAATTATTCATCTCTGAGGAATCGCTATGTTCTACACGACACGGAGTTATTCTTAGTTGAAACTGATGTGATCTGGAGTTTTATTGATCTCTAAGTGAGAACTATGAAGTGTTTCTTGGGCAGAACAAAATAGATCAATAGATCAATAATTGCCAACATCCCAACCTCTTGTAATCTTCCTCCATTACTTCAAAGAACCTGCCGGTTCAGGTCCTGTACTCTAAAGTTATGCACGTGTATATTTTGTCAGTAACGTCCAGTTAGAAAACTGGCAATCATTTGCAGTCTATTTGCAGTCTTTTGTCTAAACTTAGCTGTAGCATACTCCAACAGGAGTAACAAAGAAAAATTGTTTTAAACAAAG
Source organism: Melieria omissa (assembly GCA_963971225.1). Taxonomy (NCBI): domain Eukaryota; kingdom Metazoa; phylum Arthropoda; class Insecta; order Diptera; family Ulidiidae; genus Melieria; species Melieria omissa. The sequence continues at coordinate 105,051,841 of OZ020268.1, read as the reverse complement.
TATCTTTATCTAATTTTTTTTATATAGTTTGTACATTGAAATAACATTTCAAGTTCTGCAAGTGAGTCTTCGGAGTTTCTTTGTTTCAGCTGGACGAAGGGTTATGATATAAAAATGGCAATAATGTTCGAAGAATGAATAATTACAGTAAATGGTTTGTATTCTAGAAAAGTCTCTTGATGAGCCGTCGGCGGAACGTTGGTAAAATAATAACGCGGAAGATGTTGGTTGTGCGTGTGGTTTATTCGGTTATTAAGACACGAATGACAATATCAGAATACATTGGACGACACAAACGGCCAGAGCCGGTGGATTGGGAAAGTGGAACATATGTACAAAGGAGAATTGGAAGGGAGAGGATTCGATGAGTGCAGGATCCACAGAGCACTGGAACGATACATTTAGACATATTCATTGCAGTCCATACTGCTGTGTCCTGAAACCCTATTTAAGTAGTGTAATGTGGATGGTTTTAAGAAGTTCATGTTTGATCTCCCTTAGGACTGTCGTGCCGGTTACATTACTAACATATTATGTAAAAAATGTGTGTATACTTAATTTAATTAATTTAATGCTATGCTACAAGCTTTACTAACAAAAAACAAATTTTATTTATAACCTTAAACTAGCATAAATTTAGTAATGTTTTCGAATTTGATCAAATAAAATAAAAATATAACAATTAAAAATGAGTAATTTTGAGTAATATACTACGATTAGATTCTAATATATCTGTGGTCAAAAGCAATAACCGCTTAAGTGGACTTAAGAAGAGTTGATTGAATTGAGTTATGGATGCTACCAAGTTCCTCTTGACTGTGCTCTACGTTTGTGTAAAATCGGGGAGTTTGTAACTTTAAAATAAAAAAATTATTAATAAAAACTTACTCGCATTCCCATAACGAACACACTACGCGCTAAAACTTTAAAACGAGATTGCTCGAAACAGCAATTTTCGACTTAGGCGGTTATTGCTTTTGACCAGAGATATGTTATGTTATATTAAAAAATTTATAAAACAATCAGACATGATTGTGCCAATTAACAAAGTAATTTTTGCAGTTTATACTTTGAATGAAATTACCTTATAGACTTGTCCGTAAGTGCCATTGCCAACTACTTCGATTAGCTCGAAAATACCAGCAGGATCCTGAAAAGAACAAACATATTCATTTAGTGGGTAATTGTACATTGAAAAGTCGCCTCAACTAGTTTTACTATAAATATAATATCTGCATAAAAAGAACTATCTGCCAACATTAAATTTCAACAAATTTTCGCTTTTGTTTACTACTGAAAGGCACAAACGCCTTGGGTCATTGACTCAATCATAGAGAAATGGAAAAAGGCTTATGCTACGTATGAGTATTTATTTATATTTTCGGTACGTTTTCAACAGGTTCGTTCTGATTAAAACAACAACAACAACAACCAAGAGTCAGCACAATATCAACAACAACAGCAACGACCGAGCAGCGAGCCAAACTTTTTAGTAGGCAGATGCGAACGGCAGCGAATCGGGAGGCACATAATACGAGAAGAAAAGTAAAAGGGAAATAAATCAAACAACGACATAACTACTCGCGACATGAACGCGGTACGAGTAGTGAATAGTTGAAAGGTGGTAGCTAGCAGCCACAACGGCAGAACGACGCCCATTGGAAATGCGGGCATTAAGCGGCCAAAAGCCTCTAATGCCGGATTGACGTATGTCCCATTGTTGTTGGCTTTCTTGACGTGTTTTTGTTATTGTGATTGGCTGTTGAGGTGCTGAAGTTGCCGTATCTGTGTCATATATATGCACACACGCACATCGGCAAGGAACACAGCCACAAGCATCGAGAACGTCACATGAACACAACGTTTAGGCACAAGCGCCGCCAGTCAGTGCAGTGAGTAATTCTTTCTTTTTGTCGTTCCAACACTTTAACACATCGCGATATCGATGTACGCGTTGTGTTGAGTGAATGCGACTGTGTCCGGGTGTTTGTCCGACGGCGTACATGTGTGTTTTGGGGCATTAAAATGTGCATAATTCCCCATAGGTCTTGTGCGTGCCTGTGCAATTAGAAACATTTACGGTGATTGCTTCAACACTTGCTTCGAATTGTCCAGGTGAACAGCGCCACAACACCCGTCGTCCAGCGTCAACTTCGTACGAACAAAATTTAGCAAGAAACAACAAACAACCTGGAAACAAACTTCGCCAGCTTCACAGTGCAAAGTCACACCGACTGTGAGTGGGTGTGCACTCGTTTGTGTGAGTGCGTGTGTGTGTGTGCCAGTGTGGAGCGTATGCGTACGAGAGTTTTTATAATTTTTAGTTTTTGTTGTTGTTGCCGTTGACTTTCAAACAGCTGGCAACACAACTGTGGCCACATTGGAGTCAATGGCGCGCAGATTGAAAACAAAGGCAGTGACGCAGGCGTCACCGAGGCAGCACCGATCGACACTGGTGATACATTATTCTGGTGGAAAACTAAAAATATTTCCGTTAGAATGACGTGCGGCAGTGGTGCAGTGCAACGATCGGCGCGGAATGGAGGAAGTTTTTAGTGCTCGTGCGCGTTTGAAAAACTTGGTGCGTCGTCTGTACATTCCCTGTTTTCTGCTTGTTTAACTTTTATTTATTTGTGAGATTTTCTGCTTCTTGCAGTTGCAGTTGAAGTTGCCGCTGATGTTGTTGCTATTATCGTTTGCATATATCATGCATTTGTTTGTATGTAGCTGCCGCAACTTCGGCACAAAGACATAAGTATGCCCACTCGGCAGCACCCGGCCGCCTGCCCACCCCACCGATTAGTGTTGCCGCTGTTGCTGGATGCCTGCACACAGACTGTTGGAGTCTAGTCAGGCTGATTTCGACACCCTACGCCAGCATTGCAGGATATATTTAGTTCAAAGGAGGCAGTGAGAAAAGGAAACAAAGTGAAGTATGCCGGAGCGCAAAAGCCATCAATAAGGAACAATTTTTAGATAACAATTAAGGCCAAAGTCGGTCGAATATAAGAAGAAGAATAAGTCCATTAGAATAAGACATTAAAATTGATTTCAATTAACTTAATTTTTAGCATATTTGTAGTGTGTTGCAGTTGGTAACTATGTGTTGGTATAATTCCTAGAAAAAAATGTTCTTGGTTCGTAATGTTGTTATTCTCTAAAGGGTTCTCAAGTCTTTGTTTTGCACATGTTCGCGAAGGTTTAATTATTCCTTGCCTTTATTTCGATCAGGTTGCTTACATCAAATATTTAAATTAACCCTTTCATTGTCCTTTGTTTATGACTCTCTTAATAAGTTACTACTTAATGATCTTGTTCCCCTAAAAAAATCGCTTTCTTGCGGGTTTCGGCAGTCGGATATATTTTGTGTTTATCTTGCGTTCAAAATATGGTCTTACAAAATACAAAAATATAAAAATAAAAACAAAGCCAAAATCTCATGCAATTTAAACAAAAATATATTTTTCATATCTGAAATATTTCTTGCTGAGATGATTCAGAATTAGGAAATAAAAATTAGAATTTTAGTAAATTAACCCTTTCTGACATGAAAATAAACCGGGCTGTATGATTTATATGGGCTGTAGTCCAATATATTGGACATTGTTACTGAAAGGGTTAACAAATAAAATCTTCAAAATGTAAAAAAGAAAATAGGAATTTTTTTAATTAAAAAAATTTCTATAAAAAGTATTTTATTAAATTTTTATAAAATATTTTCTAGGTTTTGCAAGTAAAATTTCAAACAAAAAAACTGAACGTGGCAGTAAGTGTAAGTCAAAGTCCAGTGAATCATAATTTGGAATTTTCATTTTTAAAAATCACTTTTGAATTTAAATAGTTAAAAAATATTGATCGTTAAATGTAAATGCTTTAAAAAAATAAACAAAATCAAATATTTTTTGTCGCTATCAACCTCAAGCAGGTCTTAAGACCTTCTTTCTTAACCCCTCTCCGTATTGAAATATTTATTTAGTCAAACCAAATATTACAAATAAACAGTTCAACGATAAATTTGACTCAATAGAAGAACGCAATGTAGCGCAATGCACGTTCGTACTCGGCCGATTGTTGTTGTTGGTGCAGTGCATTGCATGGCCAGTCAATTGTTTACACAAGCGTTTAGGCTAAATCCAGCAACGGCAGCAGCCGCAGCAGCAGCAGCGACAATACAGCTCGCGTGTACATATGTATGTGAATTGTTGTTGTGCGTGCGACTTGTTTTAACAGCTCGTTAGACGCGCACTACTGCCGTTGCTGGTGTTGTAGCTGTTGCTGCAGCACTAATGTGGGCGAACATGTTTATCTTAAAAAAAAGTAGTTTTCGATAAATTCAAATCAAACGAAATGAAAAAAATGAAACGAATGAAAAAAAAACTGATAAGACTCGAAGCGATTAAGTGGAAATTCAAGCTGGGTTCCGAATGAAATTCGATTGCGTTTACGCTTTTCAGTCACCGAGTTACACATTTTATGCAGTGATTGCGTTTGTCATGCGTTATGTTCGTTCCGTTGTGCCACAGACTGCTTTAAGGACTCTGACCTTTTGCTTTGCTTTCTGTGCTGCGATTTTTGTCTAATGACCTTTAAAGCTCAACACCCTCAGTGGTCGTCTGCGTCTTGACAACACATTCGAACACACACACACACATACGACACAATGGAGCAATACAACAACAACAATAGGAGCAAAGATATTCAATGCTAATGCTGTCTTTGTTGTTTTTGCCGCCTCACTGCGCCCTTACGTGAAGTAGGTGAGCTCAACAATTTTCATTCTTGTCTCGTTTTTGTCTCGACTGAAAAACCTTTTCAATTTTCATCTCACTTTCGCATAAGTCGACGTCGACGTTGACAACGACGGCGACGATTTGCTCCCGTTTATTTGCACGCGCGCGCGAGGGTGCGGCGCTTCGACAAGCGGGTGTCTCGTTTGTTCGGGCAGCGCCATTGAGAAAAGCAACGACACCAGCTGAGCTGCGCCGGGCCATGTCGTGTCAAGTCGTACCCACGTCTCCGACCACCACTCCGTCCATCACTAGTAGTGATGCCGGGTTGTGCGTGTGTGCCACGATGCGCCGGTCGACGGCCGGATGAGCTACAAGGGACGAACGACATTTCAAACTTGTCGCAGTCGCATGGCCACAAATGCCAGGCGCCTCGATTGACAATAATTAACTAATTCGATTCGAACAGAATTCAAAAGTGTGGTGGAAGTGTGGCGGAGCACAATTTCGATTGACTCTGTTAGATTCCGACAAAATCAGTCAAACAAGATTTAGCCAAGTTTTATATTCTTACTGAAACAGAGCCCATCAAAATTCTTCAAACATTTGTAATTTTACCTCTGCATTCATACATTGTTTTTGGTCAACTAGAGGCTGCTTTGCGAGTCTTCATCAGAGTTCTGTAGGAATTTTTCAGTAAGGAAAGGAGTGCGCATTGCAGTTCTCATACTTTACCATCACGTAAAGTATTTTATATATGTACATATTTATACAAAGACTTTTCAAATCGTGGGACACATTTTCGAGAAGTGAATCACCGCTTTGAATCAACACACAATTCAAGAATTCCAATGGCTTAAGCGCAACCGGAGAACGCCAAACAGTGATCTGATATCGGTGCCATGCAACAGCCGAAGCAGCTGAACAAACAAAATTGGTTTTTACAATCGAATCAGAAATGTATGAGTATTTGACGTTTATATGAAATAGTTTAAATTCTATCAATGCCAGCGCGCCTGGTTCAGGCGGTTCACAAACAAAGAACGAATTTCTAAAATGGAAAATGTTTACAACTTACAAAATCAGGGTTTAGTACAGTAAAGTTTTGTAGTATGTAAGTAGTTTTGTTCTTTACTCTAGCAATTTAAAAATGCACGATATGACGAATGAGCGATACTTTTCAAAATGGCATTCTGAAGTTAAAACTATAAATGAGAGCTATGACCCACATTATCCAATTCTTAAGGTTTTGTTTTTGGGGCGTGACATTGTGAATCTATGTTCCCTATTTGATTTGAATACTAAATATACATACATACTAAAGTCCTGCATGAATATATTCATTTTGGCGGCTACACTACTGTGCGTACTGTACGGGTACTTGGTATTCGAAGAATGTGTACAACGAAACGAATAGAAACGAGAACCAGCGAGCGTCGCATCTCGTTTCTATTCATATTCGGTGAATAGCGAACACTGCAGTGCTCGTATTCGGTGAGAAGCGAATGCTGCAGTGCTCGTATTCGGTAATCGAGAACTTTGCGAAGTATTCGAAGATCAACAGTTTCATCGAATATTATGCGCAGTGGAGTGGTTGAAGTAGCTTATTAGTTAATACGCAAAATGGAAATTATTGAAGAAAGTAAAATAACAAATAAATAAATATTAGTATACAACATAAATATCTCTAAATAATCTTAGGAATATTAAAACGAGTATACTCGAATATTCAAGCAGTTTGTACTATTATTCGAATGCTTTTGTCCTCGTTTTCCCGCTTCGAGCGAATATGAATAAATAGTGTACGTCTACTCGTTTATGTTCGGAGCTTACTCGTACTCGAAGAGAGCTGTACTCGTATTCATTCGGACTGGTCCGCAGAGATGAAGTGCAGTATTCTATTCAAAAGCATTTGAATGTTTTCGAATAGCAAAAATGCATACTCGTGCAGGACTCTGATACATACATATATATATATTCCAGAGATGTAATTTCAAAACTGACTGAAAGCCTATTTGCTCAATCCTGACTGGAAAGGTTCGCCTTAACCGGCTGTGAAAGTTTCGGGTTCATCGAACTCCGACATTCAGTTCGCTATTATAGAAGATAAAGAGATGCGGTAACAGAAATGGGTGAAGTTCCAGAACAGCATTTGCTTTCGTTTAGCTGATGTACAGAAATTGATTCTCCTGTTAAATGTTTTAATTCATACTTTGTGAAGCCGAGCTAAGGATCTGAAGAACTGCATTTTTTAGAATGACTAACAACAAACAAATCACATTGGGATTGGGAACATTGGAGTTCTTTGACCTCAACAGGTAGGCACAATGAACAGAATCACAAATGAATTGAACAAACGACTGGAACAGCATAGTACTTTTACTTTAAATGCAAAATATGCACAGAATTGGGATTAGAAACTTTTAAACAGTATAAACCAAAATTAAAAAAAAATATTGTGGAATTTTCTCAAAATGGTTACAATGGAATATGAACTTCAACTTCAGCCTCGCAAAGAGTGAATATCTATAAATGTGTAATACGTCGAACGTAGCGAAACTTAGGCGAGAGTGAAACTTGCATGGTTAGCCAATGTCTACAATGGAGTAATTGATCTGATTTGGGTGCTAAAAGTATAGATTTTGTAAATTTGAACTGCTACATCTGCTTTGCTCTGCTCCTTGATGCATTCAATAACACACGACTGAATCTTCCGGTTATCTCGAATTACTTCACATTCGATGCCAAATGTGTTGATATCCACTTTTGAAACTGGAAAGAGACCCCAAGACACACACTTCGTAGTTATTTATTTTTTTACTTTTCCCATAATTCTTTACTTCTCATTAGTTACTCTTTACTCGTAAATTTCTCATCCAAATGTTTTTTTTGGCAATTTGGTGTCAGATATATCGCTCGTTGAAAGTGAATTTGTCAATTTGATGAATTCGAAACCAATTGAAAGGGAAAAGCAGCCAAACAGGGAGAAACAAGATAACAGGGCAATAAGGCGTTGTAGACAATGTGAAAAGTCGTTCAATGCAATTGTCGAATGCGAATGCAAAGTGCAAGGGAAACGCCACTTAAGTGCGGTGCACTGTGCAACGATGACGACGACGACGACGATGGTGATGACACAACAAAAGAGACGAATCGTCGAATCCGCACAAAAGCAGAAAACAATAAAAACAGGAGGCGGCAAGAATGCGTTCCGATTCCGCAGCAGCGCTGCGCCCGTCGTTGTGGTAGTGGCGGCAGCGGTCAGTGGCAGCGTCTGTGACCACACCTATTCCAGTGGAGCATGTGAAAATTTAACGTTTTGATTGTGCAAAAGCTGCACAAGTCAACGGCATGCAAATCGCCTGAGCGACAGCCAAGTTGACAGCGGGGGCGCACGACTACACCGCACGTCACATTGAATGTGAAATGTCTCGCCGTGTGATTTCGGAACTCGACGATTGGCAGTTGGACGGCAAGTCGGCATTGTTGACTGAAACTAATTAAATACTCTGGCTCGGTTTGGGCCAATGCAAATTCGCAAGCGGACCGTACACTGTCATCCGCTTGCAATCTTTGCCACTGCCACCCAGAACTTCGCAGCCGCAACAAATCCCAGTTGCCAGCGCGGTCAGCGCGAATAACGAAAATTCAAAACTAAAATTAATTCTCATCGCTGCCGTGCGCCGCTTGAGCCAATGACTTTAGTCATTGCTTGAGCGCCTGGCGAACGTTAGCAACCGACATACCTTCAGCGCATTCAAATCGATATCGTCCAATGAGCAATTCACCGATGGGGCAAGTTGCTGTTGCTGCTGGTGCGCCATTTTGATTTGCTATTTTGTTATTTCCTTTTTTTGCGCTCGCCTTCTGCTGCTGCTGTCTTTCTGCTTCTCGGCTCGCTTATTTTTGTTGTATTTCTATTTGCTGCTTCTGTGCTTTCTGCTTTTATTTTTTGTTGCTCTAGTCGGCCAGTTACCAGTTGTGTTCTCGGCGTTCTGCTCCTCCCGCTTTGTTAGTTTTAGCACTTTTTCTTTTCCACTTTTCTATATTTTCATATATTCGCCCGTCTGTGCTGGGCAGCGATTGTTTGTATTTTTTTTAATAATTTCTCGCTTCACTGTTGCTTCTATGTGGTGAACGAATATATTTTCGTAAATTTTTACTTTAAATATTTGCACTTTTACGCCGATTTCCGACTTTCGCGAGAGGAGAATGCAAAATTTGTGTGCAGTTTCTTTTTTCCACTCCGCATTCGGTTTAACACTTTTTATGCCTTTTCGGGGAGCGGCAGCGGCAACGGCAAAAACAACGACCGAGCGAGCAACAAAGACTTTGATTTTTACTCTCTTTTCGGCACACTTTGTCGTACTCCTTTCTGGCCACTTACGAACTTTTCATTTTTACTAAGTTGCACAATGAAAAATTTTCAGATTTCGATTTTCGATTTTCCACGTCGAGCCCATAACGGAGAGGAGCGGCAGTTGCGGCTGGAGCTGCTACTACACAGCAACGTCAGCCGAGGAGCACTTGGGAGCGGTGTAGGTGGTGGTGCGGCACAGAGGCGGTGACGGCGGCAGGTAGATAACTGAAAATCGCCAAAGGAAAAATTTGTGAAATTTTCTCCACAGCTTCCCACATCAGTTTCGGCTCGAATCGCACACGATCTACCGCAAAATATTTGGCCCAGCACTTCAGATGCGAACCGATATTCGAATTGTCGTTATTTTTTCACTCAGTTCCGGTTTGTAATTTTTTTCTTACAAAAAATATTAAAAGAACTTTTCCCTATTCCACGCCCGATCTTTTTCTACTACCCTTTCACATGAACGAACGAATAAAGAATGAATGAATAATGGTCAGAGCTGGCTTCTTTTACAATCAACCGTCAAGAAATTGCATCTTTTACTTTTTCTCTTCGGAATCTTTTACAATTGGCTATGGGGCGGAGCTGCCAGAATATTAATAAACGCTGTTAGCCGCGGTGATCAAAGAAAGTCAATCTCATGTTAATACGTTTGGTGGCAGTAAACTCAAGTTAGTTTGGTGTTTACTTAAGGTTAAAATGCAAATAATTATTTGTTGTTGTATATTGTTTCTAATTTCAGTGAATTGTATCTCTGTTCTGTAATTAAAATTAAGCTTCAAAAGTCAGTACATGTTATGTGATGTCTGCATTTTATGACAATTCACAAGGAGGGGAAGAACATTATTCATGGCTTGTAATAGTCATACAAAGCTTGACCTCTTGGATTAAGTTTAAATAAAGCCTGTTGAGCAATGCAGTTCATAATGTGATTTATAAATTTGTTGTGGTTTTTTTATAAAAAAATTCGGAAACCCACTTTTTTTCAATTCTCTTTTGAAGTTATTGCGTAAAAATTCATGCATTTACATGAATACATTTTACTTGCAACTTTGCTTGACTTTTTTTGACGTTTTAGCGTCCAATCTTTTGTCATTCACATATTCGCGTAGTTTTTGAAAGTCTTATTATTAAAAGAATAATGGATTTAAACAAAGAAGAAATTATTGAAAATATTTTAGAAATCACTGAAATGGCTATTAACTTCTCAAATTTAAATAATAAAGAAGATGTAAATATAATTGTTAGCAAAACGTCCAGCCGGTTTGAAAATTGAAGAAAAGTGCGAAAAAGAGCAAAGAAAATGTCAAAAAAAACCTTTGGAATTCGCTGACCGTGAGTGTTTGAACAACAAACTCGTCACGTAGACTTTTAACGCAGGGGGAAAGCTCTCGTGTAAATAGGCTCTTAGTCGAGTTTAAATATTTCCTTTATCGCATTTTCTAATTGTACCTAAACACTTTATTTTGCATAACTTAACAAGTTCCAGTGTAACAATTAAAGTGCCTTCAAATTTTTTCGAGGCTGGCATAATTGTCATTTCAATTAAAGAGGTTTGATTGGTATGCTTATTTCTTCGTTTTTGCAAATACTTATTGTTGCTCCGGTGCAACTCTGCATGCTTTGAAAGCTATTGACATTGACAATTGTGAAGATATTGCATTCCTGACACAGTTTGAAAGTAGCTGGTTCGAAGTGACATTGAGTTTTAAATGCATTGTTGAATCATTGAATTAACGACCGGAAGTGAAGCGTTGAACTGTTTATTTTGAATTTGATTGCAAGCATTAATTTTGAAACAGAAGAGTTCGGCTTAAATTTACACAAATATCATAGAGTTATGAAAACATTAAGAGTTGTTGTGTATGGAATGAAGGTAAGGAAATGTTATGACGTATTATTCCTTAAAGCACAAAATATTAAAAGCAGCAAATAAAAGTTAAATAATAAGAAAAGGCCAGAAAAGTTAATTCCATTTAGACATTTTTGAACACTTTGTATATTTTAATGCTTTCATTTTTGTGCATCATGATGTGATGTAGTTTTATAATTTTTTTTTCCCAAATTTAAACAAGTATTCTATTAATATTGCTTAAGGGCCCAGCTGCAAGGCAAGTTTTCTACCTAATTTTATCACACATTTGTATTTACAACACTGTGCATCGCATTCATTTAGTAAATCGAAATCGATACTCGCATGTTTTGATTTTTGATTTGATTCTATTTTTTTCAAATCCGCCGTCACACTGACAATGAAAGTGTCAAGTGCTATTTTTAAATAACGACTTCTTAAATTGCAGTTGCACGCACGAGCTCCCCAATTGAAGCAGAAACTCGTTCGCCTGTACAGAGACACAGCTCCCAATTCGACCGCCAGACAGCGCATTCTCCCAATGTGACGCTGCTCAAGTCTCGTTTGCCGCATTATTTCACTTGCAATTACGCTTTCATCCCGTCCGATCGCACGAAATTTCGAATCAAAGCAAAACGCAAAATATACATACGTCGGCAGAAGTGGTTCGCCCCTCGAAATTGAACGCAGTTTCAGTATCTTCAGTTTTGAGTTGTTTTCCGTGGCAAACGAACGTATTTTGTGGATTGCGCGGCTTGTTCGCTTCCAGCGCAGAATTCGGCTTTCGTGTAACGACAACACAACACAGAGAAAAATAACAAAAAGGTGGACTAAAAGAGCGCGAGACAGAGAGCGCAGCGACTGAAAGAGCAAAGAATCGCAATTGTAGAATTCTTTTTTGTTTTTGTTATTTTCAAAACCAGTTTGGCCACACAAAACCGAACCAACAACAGCAACAGCAAACGCCGGAGCAAGAGTAATCGGCAGCAGCAACAGCAAGCGAGCAACAACAACGCGCACAAGTCATTTGGCGAGCAACGAGTAAAGTCGTAAGTCGGTGTGGTATTTGTCGACGACCAAAAGTGAATAAAAAAAATTAAAATTATTATACAAAACAAAAAGAAAACAACGGAAAATAATAGAAATTACATGAAATGGAATGAAATAAAGTGAAGTGGCCTCGTGAATTACCAATAGGCAACAATATGGACGCACTTGCACGCTTCGAACGACACATCATCACCGGTAGCAGCAGCCGCCGAAGAAGCGAGACAAGTTCATTTCGCCTTTGCGGTGGCAATTCCCAACTTCCTTTCTTTGGCTTTGCAAATGCCAACGTAACGCAACGCAGTGCTGTGCCGCTTACTGCAGATGTAGCGCACTCGATTCGATTCGCGTACATGACGTTTTCTCCGACTCGACTGGCGCGCTGCAGCACTGGCTGACGAGTTGGCTGGCTGGCTGTTTGTCTGGCCGTTGCACATTTTCAATTCAATTACCATATATGTATGTATGTACATACGTATGTAAGTGGAGTACACGGTCAGTCAGCGGACGCGTGCGAGGCAGAGGTGGCGGCCGCTTCCCCACCGCTACGCCAAACCGAACAATTCAATTTCTCCAACTGGAGGCGATCGCCGCGGCCGCTGTCGTCGCCGTGTTGCACTTGCACTCTGCTCTGCAGCAGCAGCTCCCTGCAACGACAGCAGCAACAAGACAGCACACAGTCAAAGCCAAAGCCAGAGCCGCAGCGTCGCGGCTGCCACTCAGCAACGGTTGCAACAGCTTGTCGCGTCGTGACGGTGAAATTTCCCCCATTTTCCATTTGGCATTTGGGCAGAGAAATTCGATTTAATGCCGCGGGCACACAGTGTTATTAAAAAAAAATAATAATTAAATGTCTGCAATAAACTTACGCAATTCGAAAGAGTTGATTGAATTGACGTGTATTGAACGTGTTCGAAAATTTACAGGTAACAGAGAGGAAGGCGAAGGTCTTTAGCACCCACAGTGTGGAAGTTATTGCAAACGTAAGCAACGCGCAGTCGACATTGGCAGCGCTGATCGGAAATATATCAATTTGCAACAACAAGTTAAATCAACCACAACATAAACAACAACAGTAGCAACAGCAGCAGCAGTAAAAATTATTAGCAGAAGAGCCCAACTTGAAGAGCATCGAAAGCTTGAACAGCAACGCTCCAGCGATACCAAAAACAAAAAAACCAACCGAAAAACGCAGCAAAACAGCGGAAAAAAAGAAGCTAAGAATCTTGTTTTTCGGGTCGAATTCGAATTCTTTTCACTGATTTCGTTTCGTACACGAACGCACCGCACCACACCGCGCCCTGTCACATCAACTTTCCGGTTATTCTACGGGCGACAACAAAAAAAAGCAACACCAAAATTCGAAAACAACAACAAGAGCAACAAAGTGGCAGAAGTGTAAGCTGAAGTAGAGACACAGCAACGAGAGCAAATAGAAAAGAAGCTGTGGGCTACGCTGCGTGTGTCTGCGCGTCTTCCAGTTTGACCTTTACGGGAGTTTCGTTGTGGCAGCCGCTCAAGCAAATAACTTGACACCAAAAACTACCATCGAAACGCTTGTGAAAAGCGACCGAACTTCCTTTCTTGCCGCCGCCGGATTAAATCAAAACATTCACGCTGGATTTGGGATACTACGAGGCTGTTAAAGGTGAGTTAGTTATTTTTTGTCTGTCTACGCGCAGCGATCATTCGCCTTCAACTTGTTTACTCTTTACATTGTGTTTGGCATTGAATTGGACTTGGCGTCGATCAATTAAAAAAAATACAAAAAATTAGGTGTTATTGTTGTTGTGTGAGGATAGTATCACTGCGGCCTGTAAATCGAGTATGTTCCCAACAGGGAACATATGCCTCTTGGATATCATGTCACTAGCAGGGCGCTGGATGGTGTCAACTGTTTTTTTATACAGTGGGCGACAAAAGTCCACGTACAACGCCCATTTCTGCTATCTGAAAAGTCCAAAAGCAATAGTAAAAAAAAGTAATGACGCAGTTTTGTTTTAAATCTTTTTTATTAACCCTTATGTGTGTGATGGGGTACCCGGGTACCCAAATAACTTTGATACTGAAATTTTACATACTTGCGGATAACCTAGAAAGGTGAAACTTCATGACAACTCCCAAAATGGTATTATGTTTTTATTTTCGAGTGTTTGATTCCATTTAGTTGCTGGGGAACCCGGATAACCCAACACATTTTTTATGGAGTTTCATCGATTTCTTAGATATTTCTTGTAAGTAAAACTTTCTAAAGCAAATAATTTGTAATAGAACAATTTTATCAACAAAGAATGGCAGCCGCTTTATTTGTTTGGGGTCGTAAAGGTCGGCTAGCACCGTTATCGAAAACTTTAAAACGTAAACATTTTTTGAACCTGTCGAAAGACAACTTCAAAACTTAACAAAAACGGGAACATGTCTTACAGTGCAAACAAAAAGTAAGAAATTTTCGTACAATTTGTACTGGGGTACCCCATCACATGGGTAAGAGTGTTCTTTTTCAGCACACACACACTAGGGTTAATACACAACAAAACTTGACTTCCTTCATTTAAAACTTAACAAATTATTCACAAAGAACGAAAAAAAATGCTATGACAAAAGTCTACGTACGACGCGCATTTCATGCTTTATGTTATTGTGTCCTGCTAGATAATAACGAGAAAGGACCGTTATCTATATTTTGCGTTTGTGCTTGGATTGTATTTAGTTGTATTTCAAAAGTGCGTGGCTGCGACAATGGCTCCTCAAAAAGAAATATCAACTGATCTGCGAAACTTAGTCATTAAATACAGATTTAAAAAGCGTGTGGTGAAATAACAAAATTATTAAATTTAACTAAATCAACAGTTCAAACCATCTTTAATAACTACAAAAATAACAAAAGTGTTGAAGTGTGCGCAGTGTTCGTCCAAGGAAGCTGAATCGCCGAGATATATCATTCATTTTGAAAGAAGTTAATCAAAATCGGAAAGTGGAAGCCACTAAGTTGGTCGCAGAGATACGACTGTGCATCCAAGAAGAGCTTTGAACAATAATGGTTTCCATAGCAGAACTCTACGAAAGAAACCGTTTATAAGTGGAAAGAATCGCAAACTTCGTTTGGAATTCGCGCGAAAATACTTGGACAAAGGATACGATTTCTGGAAGAAAGTCTTGTTTACAGACGAATCAAAATAAAATATATTTGGAAGCGACAGAAGAGCCAAAGTTTGGAGAAAACCGAACACCGCAATGGACCCGAAACACTTAGTTCCTACTGTCAAGCATGGTGGTGGGCATGTGATGGTTTGGGGGCGCTGTCGCTGCATCTGGAGTAGGAAATTTGGTGTTTGTGAGGGGTAAAATGGATCGCTGTCAGTACAAATCCATTTTGGAATGAAATTTAAAAGCATCGGTTGATAAGCTATGTCTTGGTCAGAGTTGGATTTTCCAACAGGATAGCGATCCAAAACATACCGCTTTCATTGTGAAGGAATGGCTGCTGTACTACGCCCCACGACAACTGTGTTCACCACCTCAAAGCGCAGACTTAAATATAATTGAACATGTTTGGGAGGTTTTAGAGCGCAAACTAAGGAAACATTCCATTACTAGTGCCACAGTACTAGAAGAAAAGGTGTATATATTTCTTATGTTACTGTTCACTAATAGTCTTTAAGCTTCGTCGTAAAAACGTCCACCGTTTTACGTAACAATTGATAAACTTTTCCCAAATTCTGTAAAGCTAAACTTCCAAATCTGTGCAATTCTTTTCGAATCTACTTAATTCAAATTCTCAGCTGTTTTGCCGTATGTGAGTACTCATAAAAAATTTTGTTTATTTTTTTCAACTAATTAAACTATCACAACCTCCCCCCGGCGTTTTTTGCTGACTAGTTGGTACTCTAATTCGTTGTGAAAATATAATGCCAACACTCGATTTGTTGTCATAACTGACAGCTGGTCAGACAATTTCACACATTAATTGAGGTTAGAACTGCTAACTAAAAGGTTTTCTCGTCAACATTCGAAGGCTTTTGCCTAAATATTGCGCGGTTTTCTCATTCACGTCTTGCAAATATGTTTTGTTTTGTAGAGCATTTCGGCGACTTGGCAACTTGAGTTGAGTAATCCGACTCCAGCGCTCGCCGAGGCATCCCCCACTTGAGCGCGTAGGCACTGCTCACAGCAATGATCGTCACAACTTTGTCAGTTTGGCGCAGATAGCGATCATAATTGCGTGTAAAAAAGTCGTAAAAAGGAACAGCCGAGTGCTGGTGGCAAGAGTTGGCCTCGGTCGTTGCCGTAAACCGATATGTGCCCGGCCAGCGCAGCCACGGGGGGAAACACAAATGTTAGAATGGCCCGAATGGCTGGAATGTTGTTATTGGTGGAAGTGGCATTCATCCTCAAGCTGCAGCGAATTAACAGTCACAAAAGTATTGTAGAAACCTCATAATTGCGCGCACAAAACGCGCAGACAGCTGGAGCAAAAAAGTCACAATGGAGCTGCTGCAGGTGAAGCGGTGCGGCGCGGTGTTGGGCGGTTTTGGCCCACAGGTGCCAATGTGCACACGTGTGTGTGCGCTTGTGCGATGGTGTTGGTGTTTTTGTCATTAAGCCGACGCTTGCGCTCGCCAAGTTGCCACTTGGACAACCAGCTAACCAACAAGCAATACAACAATGCTATTGCAAGCAACAAACAACAAAACGTGCACTCGGTCGCATTGAAACTGGGCTAAGTAGGGTCGGCTGGCTGGCCGCTTGTTTGGCTGACTTGAGTCAGCGCAGTTCGCGCGCTCTCACACTGACTGACCGATCGAGACGTTCTCTTTGGCATTTTTCGTCAACGTTGTTATTGCCATTTGAATGTTTTTTTGTGCCGCTGTCTAAGCTTTATCCGCAAATCGCGCTGCTGCTGCAGCTGCTGTTGCCACTAGTTTTTACCGGACAGGTACATTAAATTCTGAACAACAGTTAACACGCTCACACACACGCAAGCTCCAATGAATGCAAATAAAAGCACAACCTGCTTTGTTGCTGTTGGATTGGCAATGTCGAATGTCGGTGAAAGGCGCGGCCGGCTGTTGGCTAGAGAGCTGGTCGCTGAACAGGTTTTCGAGCAGCTCCCCGACCGCCCCAAACGCTTTAAACTTCAGAAATTTGACGAATGTCTTTATGCGGGCAATTTGGGAGTTGAAGTCGAGCTTCGGTTTAGGGATAAAGCGAAAAACAAACAAACGATTTCTCATACGCTCACGAATGCAGTTTCGCGATGGTCTGCGTTTGTTGCTCGCGTCTGTGTGCGAGTGCTGTGGCGATTACCATTTCAGGTCTGCGCACAGCACTTAGTCTTTTGTTTTTGCTAACTTTTTGTTTTTGGTTTTTTTGTGCATTTTTTCTCGTTCATCTCGAACAACACAAAGCCAGAGATGCTTACGGAAAGACAAGAAGGCACGCAAGGCCATTCGGGGCAAATTCTTAATTGTGCCCACAACAGCGAATCGCAGCCGTAGAAAACTGAAAGAAAACTGTTGTATTTAAAATGTAAAGTAAGACTGAGAGATGGGCAAAAACAAAGCGAACGATATGAAAATAATAGTGAAAGAGGGAAGAAATGAAAATAAACAGAAACAGGCGGCGGTCATTTGCGGAGAGATCGCAAGGGCAATAGCAGCAGCAACGTCAACAACAACAACAACAGCAACAACAACCTCAGTGCAATATGCTCGGTGTGGCACCCGTGCGCCGTGGTCCGACTCGACTTGACTTGCCTCGTCTTGACTTCTACGGCGCTGTTGTTGACGGTGATGTGCTGTGCGCCGAAGGAGTTTCATGTGCTGCCAGCGCACCATAAACTCTCGAATGTTACTTGCGCACTCACACATGCCGGACCGCAAGTGCTGCACATGCACGCGGACGCGCCGCCAACGTAGAAATATGACTCCTAAAAAGTCGGGGGGGAAAAACGTCTGCTACCACATATGCACCGATGTATGAGTCAAAGAACAACAATAACAACAGAAGCAGCAGCAACGCCACCAAACACTGCAACAGCAACAGCGAAGCAAAATAAAGAAACGAAATTATGGCTCGCTTTCCATTTGCTCAGCAAAACTTGATTTTCATTATTAGTTGCCTGTGTCATTATTGCTGTTGTTGTTATAGTTTTTGTTTTTGTTGTTGCTGCTGCTGTCACTGTTATTGGTATTGTGTTGAATTGGCTTTGCGCTAGATGCAGTAATTTCAATTGCTTGACGTTTTATCTTATTGCATTTTTTAATTATCATAAAATACTCAATTTACATTAACCCTTAAACGGTCAAGTCACCAACCAAATTCAACTAGAAGTTATTTTCTCACATACAAAGTTAATGTTAATGGACTTGTCCACTAATGAAGTAGTTAAACTTCATTCAAGTTGATTTTTGAGTTGGCAGCGGGATCACTCAGAAAATGCAATATTTGACTACCTACGAATCTATTGACTGGCTTCCTTTTAAAAATGTAATAAACCAAATACCTTCAAACATTTTTCAAGTTCAAAATCAAAGAATAAAGTAATAAATAAATAATAAAGTGGAAATCTAATCAGAAGTTGCATCGAGAATTTTAAGTCATACTGAGCGAAGAAAAGAGTTAGCTGCACTAAAGTAATGATGCGACTATGATGTCAGAGATCTATGATGACAGATGCTTTACTGATCAATCAGCATGTGAGCTTTGTTTATGAACTTTAGTAAAGAGCCAAAATCCACATAGGGAACTTCCTGTCGTAATTGCGTATTACATTTTTTATATCTTAAACTAATAAATCTAGAAGGACGAAATTCAATGATGTGGTAGTGTACATATTAGTCCTTAAGATGTATTTTTTTCGAAAAAAACTATTAGAAATTTCCAATGATATTCAAGGATAAAGTTTTAAAAAGACATTTTCAATACCTCTTCGTTCTTTTGCATAAAACCAATAAATTTTTAATGATTCTAAGAACTTTTCTCTTTCATTTGATATCCATATTGTTATTCTACAATGCGCTGAATTTTTGAAATAATTCCTTGAAATAAACATGTCCTTGAAATTTCAAAATCCTTTAAAAAAAATCCTGACGTCAGAGAGAAAAACTAAAAACGCAGTTTTACTACATTTGGCCCCTAGTTTCGCAGGTATATCGATTTTTTGTGTGTTTTGAAATTTTTGGATTTTTGTCGCACGGTGTAATAGAGGGATTTGTGGGAAAGATTCCCCAGAGTCACATATGCTGCTTTTCGGTGATAGTTCCAGAAGTCAATTGAAAGGGATGCACTCACTATTTTCAATAAGCTTTATCGCACTGTTTCGAAGAATTTCTGAATCGACTGTTGAAAGTCTCAACTTTCTTCGGTGACTGTCTTTTTGGCGTTTCAATTTCTCAAAATGAACCATTTCGACCCCGAATTTTATCCTGTATCTCGAAATTACTTTTTGATATTTAAATCATGAAACATTTGTCTAAGAAGTGTACACACGACATTTGAAGTCGCCACGCCTCTTTGTTAGAGTTCTAGAGCTAGTTTACTTTCAAACAAGTTTAGCTTAAAACGGGTTAAATAAATTTTGTATCAATATTTTTTAATTACATAAAAAATATTTAATATTTATGTAAAAATACAAAATTATCCCTTTTTGATTGTATTTAACATTTAGTACAGAAACAGGGTTTTGATCAAACGCGCCCAACTAGACTTCAATTAGAACACAAACTTTCCCTGATAACGCTGCAAATTATTGGAAATTATTTCGGGGATAACTGTAAAATTTTTGTAATTTGCTTTGAATTCACTTAGAAAAATATTAATTTGTTGGTACCTATTTAAATTAAACCCATAAGTCAATCGTAGCTTCTGCTATAAGATGACAAATAGGTGAAGTTACTCTCAGGCAACTGTGTGGTCGAAAAGGTTAAATAATTTGCTATGATAGAAGAACCAACTCATCATTTGAAATCAAAATTGCGACAAGATCGGGCACAGTTGCTCTTAGTGTTTTCATGTCAGTCATATACCAACCAACTCTCCACCAAAATACGAACCACGGCACAAAAGATTAAGCAATTACTTCTCGCTCTTTTAGGACTAAGTTTACACGATTTGTTTTACACATCGCACTTCTATGACCAACTCTACCAGATTTGATTAGATACCATCTCTTTCAGGACCAGATTTTACCCAATCTTGCAGTGACAATTCCAACCAATTCAATGAAAATTTCGCTCTTCAAGCGAGACCAAATACTCCACATTTCACCGCTTCATACATTCTCTGCTCCACAGTTGTCGTTGGCTCGTCGTTTTATCTACTATTGGGACGCATGCCAGCTTTCTAAATGAATGCAAAGTGCTTTTAGCATTTACACGCAAATGCAAAGCTCAGGTGCGCACATTTTAGCCTTGAAATATTCAGCTTTTCGCCCGCTCAATACTCCACTCCACTTAAATACTATACGCCGGATTATTTGTGATATTTACTCGCTTGTGAAAACAAAACCTGCCTTAATCAGTTTTTGTTTTTATTCTCATTGTTGTACGCTTTGTTGTTGTTGGATTGTGTTTTTGCGTGCATGCAGCACAGCAAGTTTTTAAATCGAAATTTTCGCAAAAATATTGTGGAACAACAAAAACGAGTTGGTTGGCCTGTCAAATAGTTGGCGGCGGCTGCTGCGGTTGCAGGTAAACAACTACAACATGCACACTTGAATGTGTGCAAAGTAGAAAATGAAACTAACGACCTGATTTGACCATTCTTCGCCGTCAGACTGGAATGTGGCGCGCAGCATTCCGCACAGCGATGTGACATTAACTGCTGCGACGGTATGCAAAAGCGTTGAGTCGTAATTAGCAACAGCGGCTCGGTTGCTGTGTGTACGGAACGGCCAATGCAGCCTAATAGAATCGCATGCGAACTGCAGTGACGCCAAGAAACAAATGACAAGCGGTGCGCTATCAGCGACAGATAGGAGTGCACGCTGATTAGAAGTGAAAACCCCTTTTGTATGTCATGGCCTCAAAATAGACACCCAACGCAACGCCGCTGGAGCTGTGCAGCAAATCAATTAAATTTCCAATGAGATTGTAAGGCGCTTATTATTTGTTTTTTTGCGAAGTTAACTTTACACCAAATTGAATTGAGGCGATTGCAGGGGAAACGACAATGTGTTGCGTTATCGCGCTATAAACATACATATTTATGACAAATTCAATATTAGCACAGTGACAAATTCATCATCATTCGAAGTTGTCATGGCTAATGCGCACCGAAAGCGACATGACGCCATCGGGTCTAAAGGATACAATGTTCAGTTAATTTTATGCATTTTGAAGGTCACAGCCGCTGCCTCAGAATGTGAACGGCGGCCGGGACTGAGTTGCAAAATTGTCTGCTTGATCAACAGATGCGCCAATCTCAGCTGTGATTATTAAGCCAATTTATTTAATGAATATGTGTTCTGTTTTAAAGTCACTGGGTGTGGCAGATGCGCAAATCTCACTGAAATTTTGTCTGCTGTTTGGTTTATTGAGTGACGCCCTTGCATCCGTTGACTTTATGAATTTCGTTTAAGCTTAGATGCGTGTTGATGCGACAGTTGCAGCGAGTTGTGCCAGTGCCAAAAAAAAAAACTCAATGAAAAAATCATTCAAATGTTTGCAATTTTCTCACACAACTACAACTGCCCCAAAACTTGTTTGAGCTTTGCTTTTATTTCATAAATGTTTTTCAATTGCACTCTTTTGCGCATCGTTTATTGAAATTAAGCAAACAATTTCAAAATGTTTTGACTGTAGTGCTACAAGTTTGTTGATGAAAAAGTGTGATGATATCTATATTTCATTTTTTTGAACTACAACTTCCGGTTTCTGTTTTACACAGACTGTACACATTTGTGTATGTTTGTGTGTAACGCAAAAGTACACAGAAGCGAACTGGCATTCTTGCCTGCAAAAATTAATTAAAGTTTTGTTTAGCCTCTGTTTTTTAAGAGGTGTATTTACAAATCAGCGGGCCGCCCAACGACAGCCAAACTCAACTCAACAGCGTCGAATAAATAATGATCTGATCTAATGATTTGCCGTTTGGCAGAAGTAAGCATCAAGTCATAAACAATTTCGACTCAACTTGACCTCCAGTTTTTTTTTTAAATATATTTTTGCAGCGCTTCATGTTGAACAGCGGAAGGAAGCCGTATTGGGTCGTTGGTTGTGGTGCGGCTTGTTTACGGCTTTCGCTTGATGTGCAATAAAACATTTTGCACATTTCAAGACAACGGACCAAAGCATCGGATAGTACGACAGTCGTACGATTGCGCACCTAAGAGCCATACAAGCGTTGTTGCCGTTATAGCATTTCCTGCTTTCAATTACTGCACACTGTAGCTTCGAGTTTCAGTGGCAGCGTTCTCACCCTTTTTCTGCTGCACCGTGCGCCCTTTTCATCTCTTTCTTTCTTGGCTTAAAAGTCGCTCAAACAGTGAATGTACACAAACCATTTGGAGGCGATGCGCTCTGCGCTTCTGCGCCGGTTACTGTTATTGAGCACACCGAGCGCCCTTCAACCACGAGCACTGGCCACAACAACACCGCACCGCACACAAATTGTTTTGCATGCCACACTGACGGCTTAATCGCAATAAACAGGCAAAGAATGAAATCAATAATCAAAAAGCGTAACCAACTACAAAAGGCAAATTCTTCAGCGTTGCAGCAGCAGCAGCAAAAATACAAAATCAAAAAAGGCAATAAAAGAGCGCAGCGCGCATGCCGCTTTGCATGGCGTGGCCAATTCTTCATGGTCCCTCCTGCCCCCGGCCGGTTGCTCCATGCACTCGTGCGCGCTTGCTCCATTTTCCTCGCTGAGAGCCCACTTCTGCAGAACGTGTACGCGTGTACTCCCGTACATAAACACACACACACACACACATCTAATTTTGTTTGTTTGTTTATTTCTTTCAACTTTTCTTTCTTTATTGTACAATATTTTCAAACACTCCTCGAAGTTCTACGCGAAGCAGCACTCGAAGTGCAAAATACGAAATTCCTGTCCGGCGCTGTGGGTTAGTCGCTGACTTGGCGCGAGTGCACAAAACGGCGCATATGTATTACACGCTCTGTACATACCCCCGAGCACGTACTCGTACATACAAACATGCACACGCATACCTGCTCATGGCTTCATTCCCCATTCTGCCACAGTGCGGCAAACTTGTTTACGTTCGGTGAGCACGATCAGCGCAATTACACTTTCGTGCTGCAGATTTCCAACGTGTTTTGCATATGGAAAATGAAAAGCGACCAACAAACGACGCTGCAGAATAACTTCAATGTGCTAAATAACCGAACATAACAGCAATATTTATGCCCATATATGGCACAAGCACATTCCGTGTTTACTCGCCGGCGGGCCGCAGCACCGATCGCTGATCAGACAGACACAATTTGCGCTCGCCTGATGTCAGCGCTGTTCAAATATTTGTCCATTTAACGAGCCGTCTATGCGAACGTTATGTACTCAAACTGGCATAACTCGAGACAACTTCAAATTTACTCGAAATAAAAAAAAATACCAAATAATAAAAGGCACCAATAACTGAACATCTGCTCTGGGCGAGCAGTCGCTCCAAATGGCGCTCAAAGCGTTTCTCTGCCAACCATAGCTTACCGCATTGACTGACGAAGTGAAGATGTAATTTGTGCAAACACAGTTACATATGGACTTTATTAGATATACTTATACTATATCATATATTTTACTATACTATTAAGTATAATTGTCATATACGAAAACGAAAACTATCCGGCACCTCACTCATTTTACTTATACAGTGTTTTGCTGCAGTCGAAAAACCACAAAAATACCACATAATGTGTGGTTAATTGGTCGATAATGTGATTATTTTAAGAGGATTATGTTTTTCAACTAAGCGTTTAGTTGTTATTGTTGCACACAATATGATACCAAGTGGTAATCTTTTCATTACTATCATCTTTTCGTTAGTGCCGATTTTTTATTAAAATTTTGAGAAGATCTATCATATGTGTTCCTACAGCCGGAAAGCGTATGGGAAAAATATTATTTTTTATTTTATTATTATTATTTTTAATTTTTATTTGAACGTCGTCCTCACTAAATTAAGAATTTTTTTATAATTACCATTACCAATTATTCTTAATGTTATCTCTTAGTCAGTAAGTCTCATTGTACATTTGGCTAAATAAATAAATAAAAAAATTAAATTACATATATTCACAGCTTTAATTTAACCCTTTCCGACATGAAAATAACAGCCCGCTGTATGAATTGTATGGGCTGTAGTCCAATATATTGGACATTGTGACTGAAAGGGTTAAACTATTATGTCAGAATTTTCACGAATGTTTTTCAACCGGGAATTGCTGTAGAATTTTATTACGAGACTCAAGTCTGCAATCATGGATGAAAAGATTCTATGGTTTTTTGTCGATTATGAAAAAGTTCGATTGTTCCACTGTTTCATTCTTTTCAGTGTTGGATTGATGGATGGATGTGAAGGGGAGCCGAGCAAATAACCTAAGGAAGGTCATTAAAAAGGTTGATAGAGGAGATGGGAATGGGAAAAGAAAAAGAGAAAGTGGTTGGAAAGGGAGAGAGAGTTGTGAGTTCTCCTGTGCGAATTTCCCGGAAGTATTAATGAATTTCAGGAGATCACAAAGAGCGAGAGATGAACTTTCTTTATTCTCATAACATCTGAAGCCAGCGTGCGCAATCTCGTTCTAGAGAAGGCATGATATGCACAGAGAAAGTGCTCTGTACTATCTACTTCCTCCAGGCAAGACACGCAAGTCTGATCTTCGATGATGCCCATGTTGGCCATATGTCGCACCCATGTATTGTGTCCTGTGATTAACCCGACCATTCGTCGGAGGTCTTTCCTTCTCAGCTTCTGGAAGAAATTCCCTGTTTTCCTGTTCGGGCTTTTCACTTTCAGTGTTACTTTTCATATTAATATTGTTACATCTGCCTTCTTCTTACATCTGCCAACTTTCTATGTTTTATATTGTGTACAAAAATACGCCAAAAAAGCTTTCAATTTATAATATGATTGACCAACTTAAAAAAAATGTGGAAAAAACTGACAAATATAGAACAAAAGCACAGGTGCTACAAAGTTAAAGGGATTTTATATAAAAAGGAATGAATGCCAACTACTAGTAATTTGTGAACGTGGGCCATACCCGTGGACTTTACTCCGATGCTGCATGCATTATAGATCATAATCTTATTTATGATGTCGTATGTGATAGCAATGAATGGAAAAGGTTTACCACCTGCGCAGCAGATAAATTAGTATTCAGAATACTTAAGAAAATATTGCCACAAGTTTCTAAACAGGGATCTAGGATCAATAGGGTAGCCCAAGTTTGTTTGAATGCAGGCACAAAAATGGCATTGGAAACAAGTGACAAAAGACTGATAAGAATTGAGGGAGAATTAAGGGGGGCGCTCCATGAAACGCTAAAAAAAATAACCAATTTTCTTTATTTTACTGTACAAAAAAAGAAAGAGACAGGAAAAATCCGTTTGGAACATAGGTAGCTATTAGTTAAAAGTTCCAAAAAAAAAGTTATAAAAAAAAAAAATTAAAAATGGCAAACATATTGAACATCTTCCGAGGCTTGGTTTAAAAAAGACGTCTTCCCGTCCACACGATGCCGTCCGAAGTTAAAGTCTGAAACATAAAAATTATATATGAACCTCAAAAACTATAACAATTTTCAAAATTTAGTAACAAAGCCATATAAACTACAAAAAAGTTCGTTTTTTCTTACTTTTCTTTACTAAAAACACAGTAAACAAAATTTTTTTAATAGATTTCAGAGGTTCATGCACTTCTCTGTTCAATATCCTACAAAACGAGTATATATTCGTGTAGATCGCTTCAGTTGTTTTTTTTTTCATGTGGACGGACTACAAAAACGTGTTTATGAGGAAACGAGTTCCAAAGTTATTCGGAACACCTGGTGTGGCTGAGCGCGCGTCGATGAAAAGAACTGTGTTCGACTTTGAAAGTTCGACTTTGAAACTTTGCAATAATGTTTTCGGATAAGATATCTTTCGATTAAAGTAAACAAAAAAAAACCATTTTTTAAACCATTTCATGAAGTGCCCCACTTAAGGAAACTAAAAACAATATTTGGATTGCAAAGTCAAAAGTAAATTACGTTACTTATTGTTCATTGGAAGTAGAGGTTGGTTGATTGGTTAGGGTGACGATGCCACCAATGTCACTCACTCGATATTTACGCACAGGCCTCAGATATTCTGGCCGTCGCTAGCTCTGGCTTTTTTACAACCAGTTCGAAGTGGAAAGCTGATTTTGCTGCTAAAGAATTTCCTGATATCCTTGAATAAAGGTTAGCCTTTGCATTATCTTTCTTGCTGAGGAAGTGCTTTATAGTTTCCTTCTTGACTGAATTCTGGCTGCATGCGCTTCTTTAAGCCGGTGGCCTTTGATAACAGCGATAAAACTGGCCAGATCACTTCACTTTTTGTTAATCAGTTCCACCAATTTGTTTTTGTCGCATATCGGCTAATCATAAATGTGTGCTCTGAAATCTTGAATAGTAGAAAAAAACTAATTTCCTATAAATCTGTGGTCAAAAGCAATAACCGCTTAAGTAGACTTAAGAAGAAATTGACTTATGGATGCCACCATGTTCCCTTGACTGTGCTCTACGTTTGTGTAAAATCGAGGAGTTTGTAACTTTAAAATAATAAAGTTATTAATACGCACTACGCACAAAAACTATGAAACGAGATTGCTCGAAACAGCAATTTTCGACCTAGAAATTATGTTTACGTCATTAATTATAAAATTCTTAACACATACAGCATAGGAATAATTCGCATTCGTTGCCACCTACCTACAGAATAAAAAGAGTTAGCAATTTTACAATATTTCAACTAAAAATTCCCAACACATTTTTACCTTAAGCTATCTCTCGGAAAGATTCAGCAATTGAAAGGCGGAAGGGCCACAAAATCATTTGATTTAAATTTTTTTGTTTTTGTAACCTAAAGTAGACTAATTGTTCATAGATCATTTGGCAATGAGGAAATTTTTAACATTTCGTAATGATTCCTGATGAAAGTCATCACCAGCAATCGAAAAGCGATAAACAACAATTGTTTTAAACGAGCTCTGCAATAGTCAAACAGTTAACCAGTTAATAGTTAACCAATAAATGTATCAATTTTAATAGTTAAAAATGCATTATTTATGATTTTTTTATTATACGAAAAACTATAAATTTATAACTAAATTTGCCATCCCTTCGCAGGTCCCTTTAAAGATTATTGTTAATGGGCTGAGTTGAGTACGAAGCCAAGCACCGACAATTGTCAGCGCCAAGACTCGATTTCGGCTGTTTGAACAGCGCCAACGGTCTCAGGGTCTGTGCATGGAAATCCAATTAATTTTCAATGACAGTGTGTGCTTTGCGTAGAATATCGACGCACCATTTCGAGCCAATTTGCCGTCAAGGCGCACGTAGCCGAGCGCTCGATACTCACCACTTTCGATATCTGAATACTTGTCGCTATGCAGAGACGGTTTTGTGATGTCTTTTCCTCCTGCACATTTCAATTGATTATTCGTGAACGAATAACTACTAAGGGTCGGATGACTGTGTGAGTTGGGGCTATGTGTCCGCACTCTGTATGGTGGGAACAATGCGAAGCACAGAGCCGTTCTTATCACGTGATAAGAATGCTCTGTGGCAAAACTGCTTTGCATTTTTAAAACAATCGAACAATTGAAAAGTGACAACGTCAATTTGTTGCTGTCTTTGATTGCGTGGTGCTACACACTTTAATTAGGGTCTTTGAAGGTCTGGTCTGGAAGCAGAAGTGTTTTTTCCTAATTGCCTACGTGACAGCACTGGAGCTGAGTGTAGCTGAAGTTGGGAATTTTTTTGTAGCAGTTGTTTGACATTTTCACTAAGCATTGCTGATAAAATTCAAATATCAAATTCGTTATGCTTTGAAAGAGAAATTAAGGCTGTACTTGGCGCTGTGCCGTACAAGTACGTTCACTCATTATTTGCATAAGAACAATAAGCAACACAACAAATAAATAGTTGTGTGTATTCAAAGTATATTAATTATTTCGCAAGCACATATGTTAGCAAGTCCATAAATTTTTTGTCGGTAAGAAATTAACCGACTTTTTTTAAGATAAATTTCAAGTGTTTCCTGCCAAGCAAAGCAAATAGTTAAATAGCTCAAAATACAAAGAACAAAGACCTTGCAATGTACAACAAAAAACAAATACATTAAGTATTAAAAAAAAATGAGTATAAGAATGTTGCGTGGGTACAAACATTTACCTGGCCAAATATATATCTAAGGCAAATTGCTCTAACGCCAAAAACATAAATGAAAACGAAAAGGAATAAAAAATTTTGGTGTGGTATTTACTACTACACGCGATTTAAATTATCACATGAATCATCACTTCTACATTTCTTGTATAAAAAGAATTTATATAAGAAATGTATATGTGACTTAAGTACAGTATGATCGCCAACAGAAGTTCCACGTGAACAATTTATTACTAAAAAAACACAATGTTATTAAAAATGAATGAAACTGGACTGTCTCAAATCTTCGTAATATTGTCGAATTATAAAGTATAATCATACAACCCATTGCTGAGAAAAGGTTTCGTATTTGTAAACTTTTCATCACATCATTGTGATTATAAAAATTTGCGTGCGAATACTCCAGCCAGTTATTTCGCGTTCATAACAGTGATCGCTAAAGACTTGATTACACGTAACGAGTAGAGTGACGAGACAGCAACTTGAACGAGTACTCGTTTCGTTTAAACAGCAAGGCGAGTTGTTGATTGAGTCAGTGACCGAGTAAAGTGGCGAGAGAGTCACTAGAATCACATTTTGTTTATTAGGCCGAGTACTACTTATCGTTATATTTTTATCTTTTTCGCAGCGATTCGCGGAATCGCTCGTAACATGCGGAATGCGTCACACACCACTTTTCGCTCGGTTGAGTTTAATTGCGCGAGTTGCTTAGTTCATTTTGTGCATTGTAAAATCGAACTGACTCGCCACGTGTCAAAATACGTTTGAACAACTCGTCGCTTTTGCTCGCCATCCCAACTCTCTCGGTCTAGTACCATTTTGATGTCTCGCCACTCTACTCGTTACGTGTAATCATGGAAATATGACCATGGAAATAAATACAAGAAAAAAGCAAGAATGATCTCCATATGACTGATCAAATACGATCCCTGAGTCCCAACTCAACCTTAATCGAGTTGTGAATCTTTACATGGATGTTAAATATAAAAATCGATTGTAAGTAAGAAATATTTCATCGTTGTATCAATGTATGAACTGAATATTTATTTGACATCTTAACAGATGATCCAAAGTTAATGAGTGGAATTGGTTGTGGTATATTTTCAAGCAAACTGAGGCCAATACTCTTCGAAATGGCTCTATCACATTGACTTACATAATGAGAACTTATCCAGGAGATGAACTAAACTGGTGAACTAAAAAAAAAACAAGGTATCAACTGAATATCCAATTGCCGAGTCCAAGTTACAGAATAGGGTGAAGAGTGATCATTCTACAGTAAACTAAGGTCAGAACTACTGCTGCGCATTTCAAACTGAAGTCGTGGGCTATACTGCTATGTTACTTCGAAGTGACTCTTTAAAAACAGCTTCTGTAATGTGTAAATATATGTAAGTATTTGCCTTTTAAGACAGTCAAGCGGTTAAGGTCTTTGCTTACGCCACGACATCAAAATTCGTTTCTGATTGCCGCCGCCTCCTCAACACTGCAGTACACAACAGAAATAACTCGCAGGTCCATCTATATTAGACGAGACCAATGATCTGAAATCGAATCAATTGAATATCTACCCGCTTCAGTTGGTTTGACATATCTTCAAGCAGACAACAGAATCCAGGCGTAAGAAGACACCTACAATATTACCAGACAAACCTGTCCAGAAGATGATCTAGAGAGCTATTCAAATTATAATTCCATCCGCACAGTGACACTTTTCTTGGTTATACACTTCATTTGCCAATGCCGATCCCAGGCCAGAAAATGACTAGAAACACCAGGCTGCCCGTTTCTTATTGACCTTAAGGGGAGGTTCTTTCAAATTTGGCCAAACAAAGGCCTAAGTTTGGAAATGATTTGTGGCATGATGAAAAAACATAGAAACATCCGGTTTTGACGGTTGAATGGGTATTTTATTATACAATAAGATGATATATTTTTTGTAACAAAATTCAAAATGGCGGCTGAACAATGGCGGCTTTCGTCGATCACTGCCTGAAAAATCTAGTCTCCGAATTTCAAGCCTACAGCCTCTTGTAGTAATCTGAAATGGAAAAGGTTTTTTTTAAATGAAAGTAGATGAAATTTTCTATGGCTTATACCTAACTATAATGATTTTTGATCAAAAATTTACTGAAATGTGAACGCTCGAAAAAAAAATTTTTTTTTGCCATTTTTTTTGTTATTAAACGTTAATTATAAATAACAATTTAATAGTAACTTATGCTCGTTTTAGGTATAAGCCATACAGAAAATGTTCACCTTTCAAACATGCTTTAGATTAAGGAAATTAGAACAATAGATCAAGAGATATCCTTGAAATTCAGATGGAAAACGTGGTTTCGAGAAAAACGTGTTGAAAGATAGCAGCTCCGGGCAAAAACTGGGGAAAACACTGTAGAAGAAGCAAACTCGTGTGCGGACAAGGCGATCGTATCGAAAAATCATTTCGTACACATATTCTACGGACATACAGCTTTCATTTTATGTGAAAAAAAACACGATTTTTTCAAAAAAAATTGAAAGAACCTCCCCTTAAAGGGTTTTTTAATCTAAACGTCTTTAAAGATTTATATTGGAAGCCTCGTTGTTCCCCTCATGTGGTATTGTTTGTTCCTAGCAAAGAAAGTACTAAAACTACTCGTTCCTTATTGGCCTTGGGTACTGAGCTCCCAACTTTCGAAATTAGGAAGATAACAAACCTTATATTGGAATCTTCATGGTTCCCTTCATGTGGTACTTAATGTATATTCTTGGTAAAGAAAAGACCTAGAATGGGCATTCTCGTAGTACCCGGTGTTGCGCTGTTCCAGAGTGACATCGCAAAGATATTACATGCATCTTTCTGTACTTAACCCTAGAAAGGTAATCTTCGTCGATTCGACGAACACCACATACATTTCTTCAAATTTCTCCTTATTCTCCGATCTGATTGCTTTCTCTTTTCGTGCGATCTCAGTTGGCGATGTGCTTTCGCGGTATACAAGGTTTTGCAGCACGAGCGCAGCGTAAGTTTTCTTTTTTTTTTAATAAAAAAACAAAACTAGGCTTCGTTGAAACGACGAAGAATACCATTAGCGTGACTTTTTGCAACTGAATCGAGTACTATACATTGCATTTCAGTATTTCAAAAAAAATGTCTGGGAATCCGGGATTATCGGAAGAGTTAATTGAAAAATTTTTTGCAATTGGTTAATTAATTAATTATAAATTAGTTAAATTAATTAGTTAGTTAGTTAATTAGTGTGCAAGTAAGTTAGTTAAATAGTTAATTATAATTGTAAAAACTTAGTTATACTTATTGATTTTTTTGCTTTTTATTCGTTTTTTAAGGAATTATAATTGTGTTTCTGTCTTCATGAAAAAGCTATGTATTGTTCTTCACTTTATTTTAACCCATTAGTGCTCAATGTTTTGTTTCGACTTTCGAGCTGATTTTCTGAAAGAAATGGCCTGAATTTTTATTAAAAAACAAGTTCGAATATAAACACGTAAAAAAAATATTTTTTATTTTCATTTTAATATTGCTCCAAATGGGATCATTGAGCACAGCGGAATGTTGTGAAATTCAACGAAGCAATGAACATGCATCCCACTATGTTCGATTCGCATTCGAAATTTTATCGAAAGCTCGATATATTGTTTGAATAATATGCTTTGAATAATATGCTCGTTTAAGTAAGTGTTTCCAAATGGGAACATTGGGCGCTAATGGGTTAATTTTAATTATTTTTTAATTTCTGATACTCATTTCGATCTCTAAAATAAATGTACCTCAACACAAAGTACTGAAAAATACACAAATAATTTTTAAAAATATATACGCTGCGAATTATTTACACACAAATGTCTAAGTATAATTATATAATGAAGTTGGAGTTTATACGATTTCTAATTATTCCAAAAATCGGAGTTGAATACGACTTCGTCGATTCGACGAAGATTACCAACAACGTATGTAAATTATGATTACCTTTCTAGGGTTAAATGAACTTTTATACCTACCTCTTTCTTATCTTAGCTTTCTTCTTCCCGTTCTTCAGTAATTTTATATTCGTTTTCATTCATATTAGCGCTGCCAGTGTATGTGAACTTTTGCTTGGGACGGCAGTGTAGTATTTTCTACGAATCGTGAACACGTAATGTGAGAAACAAATAGACACCCCCAGCTAGATTACTCAACACATGAATGAACAAAGTCTACGAGTTACTAAAATTATGACTAACGTCATAGTGGGCTATTATAATTTGTGTGTATGTATGTATGTGTACATGTATGTATATGTGATGCACATTCCAACTTGTTGGTGTAATGATAGTAATAATAAAAATTGCCAAAAAGCAAGAAACGCCAACAAGTGTCAATTTGACAGCAAGATATAGCAGATAACAGGTTTTAAAAAATCGAATGATTGGTTAAAAAATTATATAATTGTATGGGGAATACAATTCGCAAAGTTGTGTTTCAACTTGGCGAAGAAACAAGAATTTTAATGCAAAACTGAAGGTGTATTATTTTTGTATTTTAACTCCTCATGATCAACCACTCAAAATGACACAATGCTATAGTTCAGACACACACACACATACATCTACAAGTATTTTTATGCCAATAGACAATACTGACCGCTTGTTGGTCAAATATCAGTTAATTTGAAAATATGTGCTATTGAAATCTTGCGATCAGTTGCTGATCTGAATATCTTCGAACAACAATAAAAATTCTGTTAGATTTTTAATTGAAAGCGACAGCTTAATAGGCTCGAACAATTAAAAGTCCAGCCTAGCTTTACTCATTTTACAAATATGTGTGGTCGTACGCATTGTGCCGTTAATCGTTCCAGCAAATAAATATTTACAATTAATCACTTTTGATTGAAATTAATGAATCGATGTGCCATGCGTGAAGTGAAGGCGCCCAGTAACGCAATCGCAAAAACTCCAAACGAAAAGCGATATTTCGACATTTCACTCGAAATTGATTTTCATGATTTCACTGCTTCTTTATTTTGTTCGCGCATACCGACGGGGCGCTGCCGCAGCTAATGTGCCACTGATAAAAGTAGTCATCAAGCGGGGAAGCGTAACAATAACAACATTTTCGTTTTGTTTTTAATTATTTTTTTGTAACGGATTTTTATTGCAAAACAATGACATCATCAGATAGAAATCTCTTTTTTATAATTGTAGTCCAAAGTTATTTGCAAAAATTAGTTAAAAATACTCGCTTTGATTGTCTACTGATTTGTCTTTTTTTTACTTTTGTTGTTGTTATTGCTTTTTAACGATTTTTTCGCTGTGTGCAAGTTTGATGTTTGTTTTTTCTTTCATTGTGTAGTTTTTATGAGAAGAGCACTCAGTGCGGGAGAGAGATTTATGACATCATCGTCGTCGTGATCGTCGCTGTGTGCTGTCTGACTGTCGATTGTTTGGCCGCTGCGCACGCGCAACTTTGACGTTCAGCCGGAGTGGCGGCCGCCATGACATTGGCTGAATGATGTGGTATGCTTTGTGACCGCTCGTCTCTGTCGATTGTTGGTTTTTCTTTGTCTCTTGGCCTGTCTATCTATTAGAGTTCGCTTAGTGGTTCGTCTCCCATGCGAACGTTCCCAATCAAATGAAAGTCAGATCGACCAGCGACGCACCGCTGACAATGAATACACAAATAGAAAAATCACTGACAGTCAACTGTCGGTCGCTTGGCCGAGCTGGCAGTGAGTGAGAGTTATTAGCCCAAATAATGGACGCTGCGTTACCGTTGAATTTGGCTGTCGCGTCTGTCAGCGCTCAGAAATGTCAATATGAAAGTCCAGTGGTGCGTAAGCGATCAGTGCAGCGCTCATTGGCGACTTCGTAATGACTAAATTGTTTACCTGACAATCGACAGTTTCCTTTGGCGCCAACGCTAATTTCATTGCGGACGCGCAAATATTTACAATACTTGTCTATCGTCGAGCCGACTAATCGTTTTGCCAAATACTGCAATCATACCGAGAATTTGCACATTTTCAAGTGGTGCCCGGCTCCAGAGTTGATTTCGCCTTTGCCTTCGCCTTCGACATTGGTATTGCTGTCGCTATCGCTGTCATCGCTTTATGTGACTGACTGACTTTGCGCACCGTTTACGGTTCACTTAAGTATGCAAGTTTGATAGTTGTGCGCCGACATATACATGGGAGTATATACAAGTATGTAACATACATACTTACATATGTGTGCGTACCATTTTAAAATTCTGAACGCAAATAAAAGATGTGCTGAAACGAGCACTGAAAGTGCCGGCCGGCCCGCACTGTGGTTTCGTACCTACAAACATAAATACATTCATATATCTACTTACGAGTACCAGTAAAGACGCACATTTGTTGCGACAGCCTAATTTTATTCAAACGTCTGAATTTCAAATAGCACCCAATCATTGAGAGAATGCGCGAATTCGCTGTATGAGGTAATTTGTGTTTGAAATCCGAATTTGTTACCAGCTTCAACTGTCGTTCATTCCCAAGCTTAAATATCTCTTTAACTGCTGGACAATGTCCTCACACTCGCACTCCCACACCCCTTCCAACTCGAACACAAACGCCTCAGTCCGTTCGCCTTGGTATCCCGTACGTTTTATGGTTTTTGTTTTTGGATTTGAGTTTTCGCTGCAGCATAAAAACTTTCATGTTTCATGTTTTGCATTTTAAAATTAGCACAAATGATGAAGCAAACACTTTATCAAGTTCTGCGATCGCAGCATATAATTAATTATGGCTTTTACACAATACCTGCGGGCTTTGATATTCCTGAGCTGTTTAAATATGTGCGAGCGTGTTCAGCTTCTACAAGTAGGTTACAGCCACCAAACCAAAAGCACATATTTTATTTGAATTAAAAAAACTTCGTTACCTTCGTTTGTTTTGTATTTGCATTTTTAAGAACACTAAATGCTTATTTATAAATGACCGCAATAACACGTGTGGGCATGACAGGTCAGTCCAAGTTCAGGCGATTGCTAGCAGCCGACCACTCTGCTGCTCTTTTAAGAAGATTTGAATATTTAAATCGCGATTCTAATTAATTGCTACAAAGGTTCGATAGCAATTAACATTGATAGGATTTTATTGTTGTGAGAAAAAAGGGGAATCGTTGAGAAGTTAAAATCAAATTATTTTTAGTAGAGAACTGCACATTATAATAAAAATATAATACATAAAAATTTAAATAGGTTAACAAATTTGGGTTGATTTGTGGCATCCAAATACAGTCGCGTCTGGGTATAGTGAACACCCTATATAATAAACACCTCGATATAGTGAACACCCGAATTTTGACATGGAGCCCCTAAATATTGAAAAAAAAATGTTGAAAACAATTTCAAGAAAAACACAAAAAGTGTATTTTGAGCAAATAAAACGAGTTTTTGAACAAAAATGTTAACCTTGATATAGTGAACAACCTCAATACCGTGAATAGACCTTGCAATAATTAGTTCACTATATCCAGACACGACTGTAGAAGGCAAATTCTTCCTTATCAAATTTGTTTTCATGCTTTTAAATGTGAAACATTACTTTTTGATGAAACTTTACCTTCAACGTGGAAGGTCGGTTTTTCGTTTTTTAATACTTTACGGATCTTCGAGTTTCGATTTTGAAATTTGAAACTATATTTTCCGATATTTCATATGATAACTCGAAGCCTACAGCTTTTTGTTTTGTAATACTTTGGATTATTTTGTATAAGGTTTTTGAAATGTGAAACTTTACTTTTCGATATATCACATGTTGACTCGAACGTAAAGGCTTTTAATTTTTTAATACTTTACGGGGTTTTGAGATTACTTTTTTAAGGTTTTTGAAATTTAAAAATTTACTTTTCAATGATTCTTGAATGTAAAAAACCGACTTTTTGGGCTATTGAACCCTTTCTTTAGCACCTATGTTGACGACTGAACTCTTTAGTATTAAAGAAATTAATTGTTTTGTTGGTCTACAGAATAGTTTTCTTTGCAGATGTGTATTTGGAGTATTTGGACTTGAACAACTAAATGTTTAAGCTCGCAACAGAAAAGAGTCCACTTTTTTTTAATGAAATCCCTTGTAAAGAGACATTTTTTTAACATTTATTTGAAGTTCACTTTCATTTGTAATTGGGTAATTATTTTTAAAAAGAGACATTTTTGTTTAAAATTTTAACTTTATTTAAAAAAAAATGTTGAAGTATTAATATCTGAGAAAATATATGCTTTTGAAGTTATTTCACCACAGCGATTTTTTAAACAAAACCATATCAACACTGAAAAATTAGTCCGATAAAAATATCTAAAAAATTGTGAAATTGTTATTCGCACAAGAATCGAAATTGAGGAATTCCGAAAATTCTTATCATTTTTTTTTTTTTTTTTTTTTTTTTTAACAGGAACAAACGCGCAGGGGATGACCCCTATTAATGCGAAGCATTGCGTTGGTTCAGGAAGTGTTTAAAACAGCTTTTTTAGAAAACAAATTGTTTATACGAAGGTTGCCTTTTATATTTTTTCAAAAAGGATGAAAATGCATTTTGTTATCATCAAAAATTGTTTTTTTGCTTTTCAAGGTATTCTCCTTTAAGATTTATACACTTTTGAATGCACTCAAACCAATTGTCGAAGCAATTTTTCCACTCCGATTGAGACACCTCCAAAACATGGTTTTTAAATGCTTTAGCAGCATCTTCTGGCGATGAAAACCGTTGACCATGCAATTTTTTTTTTTGTGCGGGAATAAAAAGAAGTCATTGAGTGCTAGGTGGATGACCCATTAAATCGACGCTTTGGCGATTAAAACCGTTGACCATGCAATTTTTTTTTTGTGCGGGAATAAAAAGAAGTCATTGAGTGCTAGGCGGATGACCCATTAAATCGATGCTTTGGTCGATCAAACAGGCGGTTGTTTGAGGCGATGTGTGAGAACGTGCATTGTCCTGGTGAAGAATGATTCGGCGTCGTCGGTTGTTTTTCCGTATTTTATTGAAAACTGTTGTGTACCACTCAGAATTGACCGTTCTACGTTGCTCTAATGACACAGTAGCCACATGACCAG
Source organism: Melieria omissa (assembly GCA_963971225.1). Taxonomy (NCBI): domain Eukaryota; kingdom Metazoa; phylum Arthropoda; class Insecta; order Diptera; family Ulidiidae; genus Melieria; species Melieria omissa. Next base: position 105,014,417 of record OZ020268.1, on the reverse strand, counting down.
TTTTGCCGAAGAAACAGGCGACCATTTCCTTCGATGTGCTGCGTGCCCGAACAACTTTTGTTGGATTTGGCTCGTCTTGGAAGACCCACACGGTCGACTGCTGTTTTGTTTCGGGCTCAAACGCATATATCCATGATTCGTCACCTGTCACGATCTTATAAACGTCTTTCGAAGTACCGCGATCGAATTTTTCCATCATTTCTTTGCACCAAGCGAAACGAGCCTTTTTTGAGCTATTGCCAAATTATGCGGCATCCAACGAGAATAAATCTTTCTGACAGCTCAATGTTCATGCAATATCGAATGCACGGCCGTGGAACTAATGCTAAGGATGTCTCTATCTCACGGTATGTCACATGACGATCTTTCATTATCAGTTCACGCACAGCATCGATAGTTTCTGTCACAATGACCGATTTTGGACGACTTTCACGTCCTGGAGCGAACGGCGACTAAGCTTGGATTCTTTAAACCAGTTATAAACTGTCTTGAGGGTTAGTGCTTCATTACCAAATACCGAATGAAGGCGATAGAAGCACTGTTGTTGAGATAATTTACTTCGGAAATACGAAATTATTCGAAAATGTTCACGAGTTAAATCCAAGTTTTGACCGAGATAAATTTTTCAAGTCAGTGTTGACAACACAAATAGCACTTGAACATCAAAATGGTCTAAACACGTAAATGACAAGCTTTTCAATGGCATCTCAGAATTTTCGAAAACCTACTAGACCTCCTTATTGAAAAAATTAAAAAGGCAACCTACGTATAAAGTTAAACAGTCTGTGTAATATTTTTCCTAATGGAAATGTTCTTGCCCTCAAAACAATCAATATAAAGATTATCAGATACTTACTTTCGAACTTCAGTACAGCTTGAACACTATGGAATACACAATGCTAGGAAGTTTTTCACACAAGCTCCAACCTAACCTAACCTAAGGTTAGGTTGGAGTGACATCCTTCTTATAAAAGCTCAAGAGATGGCACATTCTAAATTGTAATGATATATTAATTTTTAGTTTTCACGTTCAGATTTATTTTATTTGACTTTTGTTTTATTTAAAATTTTAATTTCCATACTCAACAAGAAATCATAAAGGTCAATAACGCCCAAGAATGCCGCTGCATGGTTGCATACTTGTGAGACGCGAGGCGTTCCAGTCATCGTAATATATCATTATTTGATCTCATGAATTATGTGGGTTTCATACAAAAGAACTAATACTTAAAGTCTGTACATATATTAGTAATAAATCAGAGAATAGCAAATAGTTAAAAACAAACCGGACGTGCGCCCATAAATTTTTAACGTATTTGATGTCGTGTGTAGCTCCGTATGAAGCCGCCCTGTGCAATATTGTTGCAGATGTTTAGTGATTCTGGTGTTTACTTCATCTCTGACTTGTTACTGACAGTTGTGCGCATTTAAGACAACACATTATACTCCTCCCCCTCCATTGGTGTGGCATACATTGCTCACATATTACACTTAGCAAGTCGAGCGCCCGAGGAAACCAGCCATCACCGATGCCGTTTGCGCGCATGTGCGAACACATTTTCCAACCCAAAGAACGCTGTGAGGGCACGGAGTGCACTTTTACTGCGATCTAATTGCAGGCTTCAGCAATTTGTTGTTGTTATGACTCTCCGTACACTTTATAGCTGTTAGTAGGTACTCGGGCATTTTGCTGGCGCTGGTGAGGGGAAGTGCGAGTCGTTTATTTTTGGCCCCACATGGCACAACTTCGGCGAGAGAAATACACAAAGAGATGTTTTTTCTAAAAATAAACATATTAAATTGGCACTTTTACTTTCATCGAACGGTTGTTGCATTTGTATACGAATTTATTGAAGAATCTATGTATAGACAGACTCGTTTAATCCTCGAATGCATTAGCTCGCTACATTCTGACTGACCAAAGAGTCATGCATAGATGTAAGTAGCTGCCGATAGCATCAGAAGCAGGTCAAGACGATCTGTTGTGCAATCTTCAGATTAAAATCAGGTTAGATTCAACTTTACTCAACTCAACTTTTTATGACTTCGAATTTGGAAAGTTTTAGAAGTATTTAAATTTAAAATTAAACGAAATATTTTTAATTAGAAGCCTTAAATCATATGAAAAAATTCTATTTTTTAAACAAAACAAAAAATGCATTTTTCAAGTTGTAAATTTATTGATTCCTTGTGATTGCTGTCTGCTGACAAGTTTGCTGCCTAAAATTATGCTGTTATAACTGGACAAATGTAGTTTCACATTTTATTATCGACATTGATAAGAAGCTTTGAGGCCCCAAATCCTACTATCTGCCGGCGCAGAGTAGTGGAAAACGCTGTTTCGGTGCTTTTTTTTTTGCTTAAAAACATTTTCACTTATGTTACAAATATAGAACAGACTCATACTTTCAATGTTAACATGGCAATAGGCAAACAATTTGAGTTCATTAGCTGCAGAAATGAGCAGCACGGCTGATAAGAATGGAATGTGAATCCAGAAGCCAGTGAGTGAAACATTAATGCACTAATGTGATGAAATTATGGATTATGTGCGTAATGTCTTAGATTATAATATTTTGAATGAATGATGAGGAGGAGTAGCACAAGTTCAAAAGCTTTGCAGAATATTCAATTTAAAGGCCTGTTCTAGGTAATGAATTTGAAAAGAACTTGCTAGATACTATCCCATCTAATTAATTGACATTTCTTGAACGAAATTCATCACTTTATTCTCTTTCATTATTTTACATCAGTAAGAAGTCAGAGTTTCTTTGTTCTTACAAACAAACGTTTTTTCCTTTTGCAAATTCCTTGCAATTTGTCTCTTGCAAACCTTATCTCCAATTGGGGTTCAATGTATATTTAAGCAAATATGTCGCGCACTGCGCTGTACGTACACTTCTGTACAATTGCAGTCGATGATGTGGTTGCACGATAAGATAAACTGGAGCTTTTTCCAGTACGCTGCAATCAAAAGTTGTGGTAAGCTTACTTTGTCATAATGGAATGTTGAGCGAACTTTAAGTAGAATATAAATTAAGGAATTTGAAATGTTAAGTTAAACAAACTACAAGTAAAATATGAGTTTAGGAATTTGAGTTTCTAAGCTACAAATATGTTTTTTGTTCAAGAAATTTAAATTATGAAATCATAATTATGATTTGATGGAATCATTTGCTTTAGTATGACAACTGGGAACTTATTGTTGCTTTCGTTTTGTTTGATGTATTGTATTCTGGGCTGTAATCAATCAATAGTGTGGTTTGATACGATTTTATTCTGGTTTCAAGAACAGTTCCGTTTCTTCTATTCAATTTTGATGAAAATGAAAATGATTGAATGAAATGAAAATGAATTTTTGAAAATGTCGAGCTTTTTGCTTTTAAAACTAAGTGCCGAAAATTAAACAAAAATGAAAAAATACCGTTTATATATATCATTCTTTTTCATTTTATTACAATTTTATTCAGGGCGGCTACAGAAAAATATTTCGGGGGGGGCGGGGATCTCAAAAAATAATTCTTTAATATATATTAAATGCAAAATACCTTTTAATTTTTATGTAGTTTTAAACTCGATCCTAATATTTCGGGGGGGAGGTTTCAACCCTTAAAACCCTCCATGAATCCGCCACTGATTTTATTAAATGTCAATTTCGTACAACTGATTCTTCGAACTAATATAAATGAAATAAATTTTATCCGTGTTCTTCATCTTCATTATCATTATCTTTGTTACTTCAATGTTAACAGAATTCATGGTGCATTGCATTTGTTTTTTAATAAATAAATTTATTCAAATAAATTAAATTATAAATAAATTTAACAAAATATAAGCATTTCCATAAAAAATTTGGCCTATTTATCTAAAATAAAAAAGTTTCAAGTGATATAATGCGTCATGTTGATTTGCCTGAGACATATTAGAAACTGACCGAAACACCAAGACAAACCGTTAGAAATCAAACCATTCCCGGAAAACCGGGCCGTATTGCAGCTCTTCTCTAGACGCCTCTACTACGTTGTAGCTTTCTTCTGTAACTCCAGACCAGAAGTATTTCAGAATGACTTTCTCAAACTCCTCACACTCCATATTGTAAATGGTTTTCATCAGAAACCCTCAAAGTTCTTTCTGATGGCCGCATTTTGGTGAATTCACACACTGATTTAATTGACTCAACAAAATTCGCTACAATCTGGTCGTAAGCCATAATTCAGTCGGCAAAGGTCGGCCTAAAGTTCTCGGAGCCGTTTATCAATTCGACCAGATAAAATGTGTCGCTTATCGTTGTTTGATAAAAAACAAACGCGTAAGTTATGGCGTACGCAGGAATTCGCTGGCACAAAGCGCTGGTTTTTCAAATGGAAACTCTCGCTTTTATGCGAAATGGCAACATTAAGTAAGAACTTTTCTACTTTAGGCCTACCACTCGTAAGCTGATAAGGCGCGGCCGGCCAGTTTGTAGGTTTGTGGGCAGTAAAAAGCGCTACTTACTGAATTTCGGCTGCTGGCCCATTCAGTGCGCTCAGTGGCTAATCGGCGCGCGCGGCGTTAACTACGCTGGCAATTTGCGTGATCATTTGTGTTTTGATTCGAAACCAATTTCGTACGGTGAAGCGTTTCGACTGCAAAAAAGAAAACCCCAAAAGCAGTCAAGAATCAGTGAAAGGCGTAAAGGGAAGTGAAGTGAACGAATGCATTCAGGAAATAGAAAATCATTCGTGTACAAATTGAAGTGAAACCTAAGCGACGACTGCAGAATGCGCTCGAATTTTAGTCGCCATGAGTACAAGCGGTACATTTCCTTCGACCGACAGTCCTTGGGTAAGTGAAGAGTGGTAAAGAGCCAGGCACACACATATACACGCACACCTTACCGCGGCCGTATCCAGAAAACCGAAATCGTGTGTCGCTTTACATGTGATGTCGTTCCGTCAATTTTGAAAATGAGTTGAACTGAAATTCCGTGTAATTTTCGTACGTACGGAAATTGTTATCGTGTTACGCGCACTTTTGCGATAGTAAAGTTATCAATATGTGAACGCAGATACGGCTGCAAGTGCGGCTGACATGTTCGCGACAATGTTCGCAACCGCAGCAAATCGACAAATAAAAATGAAATAAAAAATAAAAATGACATAAGTAAGCCAAAAATAATGCGCGATTAAGACATAAGCCACCAATTGGCGCAAAGTATTTCAACATTGTAAAACGCTGTCGAAGAAATATCAACCTGAGATAAGTCCTGAGTCTGGTATGTGGGGGGACCAGCGTGGCTTTTCCTACACGAAGTAACGCCGCGCCGTCTTCGCCGAAAGGCTCACGCGCTTATCAACAAAACGTTTATGTTTTTGTTTTTCAATTTCCAAGGCACTTTGTCGCTAATTACGTAAGAATTCGAAATATTTCAAGTTACTTGATAAAGTTACAAATGAGCTCATTTGTCTTAAAGCGTCGGTTCCGCGCTTTGTCACTTATTTATATACATTCTAACTAGAAATGCTTTCCAAAAATAAACTAAATTTCAAGGTCATTGTCCAAGTGTAGAGGTTTCGTTTAGACTAAGGCAATTTCTAGAGGAATTAGACTTAACCTAGATTTGGGTTAAATTTTTTAAAAACGAACTAGGGATTGGTATAAAATTATTACAATGTTTTGGATGCATATATCGCACACCCACTTCAAAAATGACACAGGCGAAATGGACCGTCAAATTAAATGAAAATGGACAGAAAAATTGAATGAAAATGGACCGAAACTTGAACCCAAATTAAATTCAATTTGTTCTTTAACAACAACAGCAACATTTTTGTTTATTAATGACATTTTAAGAATGCAATGTGCGATTTCGAAATTCTATTCCATCAAAAATGGACCGAAAAATGCATTGAAAATGGACAGAAAAATTGAATGAAAATGAACCGAAACTTGAACCCAAATTAAATTACATTTTTTTTTAATTAATTTTGTATAAATTGTAATTTAAATTAATTTTGTATAATTGTATGTAAAAGGTTGTATGCATCTATCTACCAATAAGCAAAAGCTCAGTATATTTTGTTGTTGTTAACTGTTGCCAAAAAACCGTTAAGTCTCTCTTCATGTCGATAAGTTTGATGCCATTTGATCGCTGCGGCTCAATGCAAATTGTGACACTTTTGGCGAAATAAATTTTTATTGGAGTTAATTTTAAGTAAAGTTGTGACAATTTTAGTTGAAATTTTTTTAAATAAATTAAAAAAATTTTGTATTTAAAAAATTTTCTTTAAACTTTTTAATTATCATTCATAATTTTTAAACCAAGCAAAAGTGACATTACTACAAATAATTCGGTTATGATTGAATTAAAATATAATCAAAAAAGTTAACTCAAAAATTTGGATTTTTTAGTGTAAAATAAAAAAAATTATACTCATCATAAAGCATAATCTGTGAAGATTTTCTACTAAATAGTCTATAACAAATGTTTTGCAGTAATTTAAAAATTGAATCAACACCTAATAAGCTGTTGAAAAATACAGTTCTACTTAAGCTTCTGCGACAAATTGTGTAAACTTTACACCAATTTCAGTTGATGATTAAACCCAATCAACTTTGACCAAATCTATCAAATCTCAGCTAAATATACAAACATTTTTATTACGACTTTTGTCAAACCGTACCAATTTGCTGCATCCAAGTATTTGTATTCCATATTCGGAGTTGAAATCGTTAAATCACTGCAAGCAGGTGCGGTCAGCGTCGCAGCTAACTTCATGTCTGTCCGTTTGTGTTCGTACAGTATGACAATCCGACGATGAGGTAACTTTCTATTGACAGCTATGATAACAAACAACACAAAGACACCCAAACAAATCATTTGTTTTTCAACTATACGGTTCATGACTGTTCGTACAATGTTGGCTGATTTTCTGTGCTGCATGCAATGCGTTCGTACACGTACACAAAATTTTTATTTTTCGCGTGTTTTCTAAATAAATAATTGTAAATACTTTTCTCATACATAACTCATTCGCTTGAAGCATGTACTTGTACAATTGAAAGTTGCCAATGCACGCACGAACGGGCTAAAATTTTAATAGCCAATTTTCTTGTATTGAATGCACATGAACAATACATGAATTACAGTTTAATTACTGTGCCTAATTTTCATCACAACATAAACGAATCGAAAAATGAAGATAAAGCTTCAGCTCAAGCTGCTCGGGGTGCAAGAAGCGTACGGAGTCTGACTGCGGTTTGCAAAAGTCATAAAGTGCCACAGAGGCATTGCCTCAAAGGTATTTAATGAGATTGTTTGATGCGATTGGCTTAGCGGAAAATTGATTTTACAACTTCCGGTAATCATGGTGGATTCCGATCAGTAAATGATCGTTAAGTCATTGCGTCATGTTTCAAAGTTACAACTTATTCGAGTAAGGTGAAGCGCAGCGATTATACAATAGTGCTGGTTCACAAATTCGGGATTTTTTAACAGATTTACAATTTTACAACAAATAAGTGTGTAAAAGTTTTCTATATCACAAGATTAGAGTTCAAATAACTTTAAAGATTCAATTGCAGCATTTCTACAAGATTTTTTGTATGCAGCAATTTGAGTAAAACGAACGACAAGTAAAAAGAATTCAAAAGGTTTCAAAAATGAATTTCAAAATTAAGACATAATGACCAAATACTTCTCCTTTTTCCTATTCGTTTTTCTTACAAACTAGTTTTCCATTTTGCAGCTATGCATCTTTTGTCGGATAATTTTTTTAGCAAAATGGCAATAAACTTGAGCAAATCTTAATGATAGTTGTTTAAGTTTATTAGTCCAACCATCAAGAAAATTGTACTGCATATTCGAACAACTTAACCCTTTCGCTACAGGTTTTTACTGGGGAAAGTTAAAATTTTAATGTTTATTTTATACGTGTGGTTATATTAACAACATTCCATAAGAAATTTTTTATTTTTTTACGCGGACCCTGTATTTTAGAGTGTTTTTCTATGAGAGCAACCACATCGTTGTGGCTGTAATAATTACTTAAACATAAAACTTTTTACGCATGACGAAAATTTGAATATTTCTTCATTTACTTCAGCCAAAATTAAAATAAAAGTATTTAAATTGAAAGAGAACGTCAAATTAAAAAGTTATCTAAAGTTTTCTGCTTCTTCTTCCTTGACTATGTCAAGATATACCATTAAAACAACGTGTATACTTCTCTTCTTTAAGCTTTAATATTCAGTTTAATAATTTCGTATTTTTCTTAAAGCTTCAAACTATTCTTAGGATCAACAAAAACTGTGTTTTTGAAACCACAGAGTTTTCAGACGTCCATAAAGTAGCAATGTGCCATATTGCAACAAAATTGCGAAAGGGTTAATCATCTTAGAATCAATTTAAGAACATCTTTTGGTTGCTTGGACTCAAAACCGGGTATATGTTACTTGTGAAATAATAAAATTAGTTGCTTCGAATGTAAAAATTCATAAATCTTCTTTTTTTTTGTTTTAAACAAAATGTTAGCATTCACCCGAAAAAGCCAAAGAACATTAACACGAGACCCCAAGTAGGGTGATTGCCATGTCAAGTAAGTCAGCATTTTAAAATTGGTTTTTTGTCTGTTTGTTTGTTTGTATGTGCGGTGCTTATTTTTGCGATAAAAGTCGGGGAGATTAAATTGAACAAATTGACGTAAAGTACAGGGGACAATAATGCGAGAATGGCTGATAATAGTCTCCCGCGCAGTGGTTATTAGGCGTCGACGCCATAGCGATGGTCGAATGCTCGCAATAAGAAAATTAATAATCGAGCTCAACTCGACTTGTGTTCTACAAATTTGCCACTATGTACTACATAAATATATCTATAATTTTTATATATTTGTATATAAACATTTTGCTACCTACAACCAATAAGTTTTTCTTCACTCATTATAGCTTTAAGAAAAGTTTCAAATATTACTATAGCTGAAAGATTTAGTACGATTTAGAGTATTAACAATGCTTGTAAATATTGCATAATATTTCGACAGTAATTTGGCTAGTTTTCTCTACATTCTCAACAACAAATCGCAACGTCGCTAACGAATCCATTACAAGTATTATTGATTTTTCGCCATCACCATCGATCGTCAGAGTGGACTCGAAAGGCGTGAAAGAAATCATTTCAGCTCTTGTACGGCTTCCAAAGAGGCTTGCTTTGTGTCGTGGCCAGACGACTAATGGCCATTGCGTTCAGTGGTGGTGGGTGTTGTTCGGATTTGTTTTGTTTTGTTGTTTTGTTTTATTTTGTTTGCTTCAGCCGATTGTTGTTACTTTCTATAAACAAACATACAAGTCAACGTTTGGGTGTGTTGGGTATTTACAAGTGTGAGTACATGTTTACAGATCATTACTCAAATACTTGTGTAGGCGTTCGGCGATACGAACAAAACCCAGACCGAACGAGCCGATCCTATGTCGAATTGATCGTGTCAAATGCTTGGGGCAGGTTTTCAAAACAGCATCGCACACATACTTGAGATATATTTAGCCAATTGAACTGTTTTTGATATTTTAAATTACTCGTCAAGAAGCAGATCCAACGAATAGAAGCTTAGTTGCGCGGGCATTTAACCCTTTCAATATCACTTTTGGCCAGTGAAGATATTTCTTTATAATTGAACTAAATGTGCTGTAAATAAGTAAAAGAACATGTTTACATAATTTCAGATTTTTTTTTTATGCACAAAGAGCACGCTTACACTTCTGAACGTATACCAAGTATGAATTAGTTAGGTTATGCTAACCAAAACACGTGTTGTGAAGTACTGACTACAGACTACTGTTTAGTCCCATTCCAGCACTTTAAAAGCGAATACTTTTCGCACCAGTAATTTTTGAACATTATCTGGAACTTATATATCCCCGCAGTATTGAAAAGGTTAAGACTGTTTGTTGATAAGTAGACAAGGCTCGCAACATTGAATATCTTTATAGAAGCGTGATGATTGTCTGAAACTGGTTTTTTTGAAACAAATTTTTCGTTTTTAGGCGTTAGATCTTATTAAATATAATCTCATCTATGGTATACTCGAGTACTAGACATGCATTAATCTACGATTGCACTAATGATTGTCACCTATTCTCTTCTTCTTTACAGCATCACAATATGAACCCGGCGGTTACTCGTTGCAGGCACAAAATCGTAAAGATGCCAACGTGAACCAGAGGGACGGCATCATCAAATTCGAAAATGAAAGAATCAAAACGCTTCAGGAGGAACGTCTGCACATCCAGAAGAAGACCTTTACAAAATGGATGAATTCATTTTTGATAAAAGTATGTGGCAAACAATTTTGAAAATTTCTATACATCTATGGTTGGTTCAGCTGCGACCCTGATGCGGTTGTATGCTGGCACAACAACACCAACACACTTCAAAGACGCTGAAATTAATAATAAAACATTTTCACTTCTACCTTGCAGGCAAAAATGGAGGTCGAAGACCTGTTCACAGATCTAGCCGATGGCATCAAATTACTTAAACTGCTAGAGATCATATCGTCGGAGAAACTGGGAAAGCCAAATAACGGTCGAATGCGTGTTCACAAAATCGAAAATGTCAACAAGAGTCTGGCATTCTTGCACACCAAGGTAAGCCAGCGCTACGCACTAAGGTCTGTCTCCACTCGGCACACAATGCACAGATGTGTGCATCGGGGTGTTACGTGTCTGTAGCCAAGTGCAGAGAGTTGGCGGAGAGGCGCGCAACACCCGGCGCTGCGCGTGTGACAGTACAACATAAAGCCGGGCGGGGGCGTGTAGTCCGCGTGCAGCTGTCGCGATAAAATGCGAGGGCGCTGAGTTGGAGTTGCGCACGCGCAGCTGAATGCGTTTTCTGCGTGCCATGTTTGCCTAAACATGTGCACCTTTCCGCATACAACCCACCAAACATGCGTACATACATATGTATGTACATAAGTATGCAAGCAATGTGCCCCAATTCATGGGTCTTATTTCATTTTTGCTCATTTCTCCATCGAAATATTTGAAAGTTCACACCGAATTTAGTTTGGCAGCTGTGGCGGCAATGGCATGAAATGTACGGTGCGGTATGCGGGCGGATATGCATACCGCAGCACATACATACAAATGCACATTTCTACGATACACATACTGTATGTAATTACTGCAGTGCTGCGAAATGTGTACAATTTAACATTTAACAATTTCTTGCACATTTCATTCACTGTCGGCGCATGTTTGGACTTTCTAAAGTCGAACGTCTACACTGTCTGCCAACTGCAGTAATTTTAGTTAAATGTGAAAAATAGCCATAAACTCTTTCAACTTTCATTTTATTTACTTCTGTTTGGTATGTAATTTTGTTCGACTGTTACTCTGTCGTTTTGCCGCTTCCTCTTCGGTGGGTATTTTCTGTTTGTAAATACCGAATATGTTTAGCAAAAGAAATTGCCGTTTCGCATATGCGGCCCGCGACGCCGCTGCACAACTCATGCAATTTTTCTTCTCATTTGTTTTAGATTAGCCTAATGGGCGGAGAATGTGTGCGGCTTCACTACGCTTCACTTTTCTGCACTCGCAGCGGCACACAACGCGCCAGCGCCATCGCCAGCACTTTCCGCGCTGCAGCTGGCGTGCGACACAATTTTCCCATTTTCGCTGGCAGTTTGCGATTCGTTCGTTTGTTCCGTTTTCTCACTTTTCTTCAGCGGATTCATTTAATCTAATTAAGACAATGCTTGAAATCGCAATTAATTCACGTAACCCAATGACTGGTGTCGTAGGTGTGGGCGGGTGTGAAGCATTGCCGCAGTGTTGAAGATATACTGATAGAGAGGGTACGAGAGAGTAATAGACAGTAAGAAAGGCTGGGAATGCAGCAACAGTGAAAGTTTTCTTGCAACATGCAATTTTTACTTACATTCAACATTTCGATTGTGAAAAATGTGTTGCATACAAAACCTATGTGAAAAAGATTTTAAGTTGAAAAACGATATTAATAAAAGCTCTGTAACTGAGCGAGATTGTTGGAAAATTATAACTATTTGTACTTGTACTTGTATGAAGCAAAATTCACCACTAACTGAGATAGAATTGCCTCGGGATTATTACATGACTGTCCTGCACTTTAAACTTGTACGGAACCCCAAACTAGGCAGCAGTAGTCTGATGTTCAAAGCATTGCAAGCTTCAATCACTACCGAACACAGGGCAGGATAAAACTGTTCCTGCTATCTTCACTTAGAAGAAACAAGCACTAAAGATCTCACAAAGAATGAGACATGATGAATCTTAAGAAGATTTTTCTCGAAAAATATTTATTCATCAGCATCTTCAAAGTATCTTATCACCGATGGGAAAGCACACCACTATCTTCCAGGCGGAGTATACGCCATTGAAAGGTGTGCCCACTTCAATCTGGTGAAGAACTACCGGAACCGAAAGATTGCCATCCTTTCGGGCAGCCAAGCGGCTATCAAGGCTCTTAGATCCTATCAGATGTCCTCGAAACTGGTATTGGAGTGCCTTGAGAAGCTGAATGAACTTGGCCGTTACAACAAGGTCTGGATACTTTGGGTTCCGGGCCACACCGGCATTGAAGGGAACTAACGGGCTGACGAGCTGGCAAGAAGGGGGGCTTCCACACTCTTCGTCGGCCCGGAACCTTTTTGTGGGTTGGGAAAAGGAGCCTCCTCCATCTTACTGAGAAAGGACGAGATAACCAGAAGGAATCAATACTGTGAAAATTAACCAGGTCTAGAGCATTCGAAGCTGGTTATCGGATCCTATAATAGGAAACGATTCGAGGAATGTATGACTTTATCAAAAAATAATCTTAGGATTATCACGGGAATACTTACAGGGCATTGTAAATTGAACTATCATCTAACTAAACTAGGAATCCGTGAAAACGGGTATTGCAGGTTCTGCTTGCAGGAAAACGAGACTGCGATACATATACTAGGAAAATGCCCTGTACTCATGCATAAGAGAAAGAAGCACCTGGAGGATCATCTCATACCGGGTGCGGACTGGGTATCCAGAGGTTTAGGGAACATACTAAAATTCCTCTTGAATACTGGACTCACTGATAGTCTTTGAGATCCAAGAAGGGGGCACAATAGATCTACTAGGTCGCAGTGCATTATCCCCATCAATAATAATAATAATAATAATAATAATCTTCAAAGTAACGTCCTTCAGGTATCTTATATACACTTGTGTCAGAGCTTTTTCCAATCCTCGAATCACTTCTAATATGCGCTGTTTTGTATGTCCTTGAAGTCTTCCAGCGATGCGATCATTATCTCCTCAATCGTGGCAAACAATAAATTTTCGTCCTTTCATGCGTCTTTTCAGTTTTGGGTACAGTAAACAGTTGCCCCTGCAACTTTGATGAATATGTGGCTGAGGCATGATTACGATGCGGTTTTTGGCCAAAAAACTTTGGATTTAAAACCACCTTTACGTGTTACAGACTTCATAACTTCATGGAAGTGTAATGTTTTTGTGTCTGATTCCAGACGCAGTGATTTGAAGGGCCTTAAATTGTTTGCGGCGCTAGTCAACTTAGTAGAATCTTTTCAAATCTATTTTTTACTATTCACTGGATCTTTGCTGGTAACTGTTTTTTTTTTATCGAATACCAAACCCACAAATCAATGACAAAGTCATAAAGAAAGCATTCTATAAGAATAGTTCTTCAACTTAACTGTCATCTAAAATTTAGATTGGGCCAGTGAAAAGAGAAATCTTAAAACGTCTCATAAACGAAATGATGCATGAGGTAGTAAACATTCTAAGCTCTAAATGAACCTTACAAGCTAACTACACCAGTCACAATGCTCAGTTCTTCAGGTGTTCGATTTGCAATGTATTGGAGATGTTTTACTTGAAGTGCAGAGAAGACGTAGTAATTATTTTAACATGCCTAGACTAGCAACCATAAAGCCAATAGAACGTGTACCGATTTCGGTCGACCTTGGAATTGAATAAGATTATATATAAAAATGTTATCAATAGTAATATTTCACCAATTGAAGAAGACAACTTTTTCTGGTAATGACAGAATCTAAGGTGTTCTATTCGGCCTATGAATAACTACTTAATTTATCCCAAATACTGACTTTGACCATCAATCTAGTTAATTTAAACTTTTTAAGTCCCCTGCATATGCAAAGCTAGCTTCTTAAAATATATAACAAAATTTGTTTTGCTAGCAGTGAACGAGTTGAAGTTTCCCATAAAATGAGAATTCATTGTGATAAAATTTTATTGCAATTGCAATTGCATTGCATTGGCGTAATTCGTTTTGCAACGCAGTTAGGAATAGCGTAAATTACTGTACCTATATGCATTGTTATAAAATACATTATATATTTTCTCACGTCGCCAAGCTTTTGCTAAGCAAAGTTCCATGCTCTTTGCAGCAAAAAACAAATTTGAATGCTGTTTCTATTCAATATTAGTAAACCAGTAAAGTTTTAAGAAGTAGAAAGTTGTCTGCCAAGTTGAATAAATATACAAATTACTTACTTAACTGGCAAATCTAGGAATTATAAATATGGGTATAAAAGAAACCATAGTAGAAAAGGGAAACACGTAAAAAAACTTAAAACTTAACTTAACTCCCCTCTTATCTCTTGTCGGCAATGACAAAAACTTAACCATAACCTAACAAAATTAACAAACAATTTCTGTTTTCAAGCATATAGAAATGTATATTCTGAAATGGAATCACTCCTTTCAGTCTTTATGACAACGAAATTACACTGTACAGTAAAAACTGTTTCACCTTCATCATGGTAATGTATATTACAGGTTCGATTGGAGTCCATTGGTGCTGAGGACATTGTCGATGGCAATCCCAGATTGATCTTGGGTCTTATTTGGACAATCATCTTGCGATTTCAAATTCAAGAAATTGAAATTGATGTGGTAAGCATTAATACATAAAGCACTTTCCATATACAAAGGAATGTATTGTAATATTTCTCGTCTGGTAGGATGAAGAGAACGAATCGTCCGAAAAGCGTTCAGCGAAAGATGCCCTCCTGCTTTGGTGCCAGCGTAAGACTCACGGTTATCCCGGTGTCAACATCCAGGACTTCACATCTTCGTGGCGTTCCGGCTTGGGTTTCAATGCGCTTATTCACTCACATCGACCCGATTTGTTCGAATATAGCACCATTGTCAACTCGAAGAACTCCAACATTGACAACCTGAATCACGCCTTCGATGTGGCTGCTTCAGACCTGGGTATTCCAAGGTGAATAGCAATGCAATTAACTTTTACAATCACTGCTAAATGTTTATGAAATTTGCAGCTTGCTTGACGCCGAAGACGTTGACTCTGTGCGTCCCGACGAAAAATCGATCTTGACCTACGTGGCCTCGTATTACCACACATTCGCACGCATGAAGAACGAGCAGAAAAGTGGAAAGCGTATTGCCAATGTAAGTGCCCCCCACTCCCCGTAAATGCGTCTTCAGCTAATCGCTGAAATGTTGTCGTATGCTGTTGTCGTTGTGAATTTAAAGGCTTTTGTGCATAAGTGCAATGCTGTACACATTTTTATATGTGTGTAAAAAATCGTGCAAGCCCTGTACATGTTGGCGGGCAATTTAGTTTGCAAAATCCAATATGACCAGCACATATTTATAATAGTATTGTTTTACGCTCTACTTCGCCCTCTGGGCTTGTTGACTGCCACAGCACATGCAAAAATGCAATTGATTTTCGTTGATTTGCTTTGGCGGCGCCTCTACGGTGAAGATGTCAGAGAAAAAGCTGTTTTTATTTATTGCTTTGAAAATGAATTATGAGGCAGCTGCTAACGAAAAAGGCGAAAATTGCATTTGCTTATTATTTGTTTATGTTCCGTTGCACAGATTGTGGGACAACTTATGGATGCCGATCGTAAGAAAATCCATTACGAACGTTTGACTACGAATCTGCTCAGCTGGATTAGGCAGAAAACGCTGGAACTGCAGAAGCGCGACTTTCCGAATTCACTGGAAGGCATACAGAGAGAACTGCTGGCGTTCAAGGAGTATCGTACAATCGAGAAACCACCAAAGTGAGTTTTTAAATACACACCCAACCGATCTCAGTTTGGTATTAAATCTTTCGTTTTCCTACAGGTACAAGGAACGCAGCGAAATCGAAGCTCTCTACTTCACCATCAACACTCTGTTGAAGGCGCTTAACCAGCCACCGTACAGTCCACAAGAGGGCCAACTGGTCAACGATATTGAAAAGGCGTGGCAATTGCTTGAGTATGCCGAACACAATCGTGAAGTGGCCTTGCGCGAGGAGTTACTGCGTCAAGAGAAGTTGGAGCAGTTGAACTATAAGTTTGAAAAGAAGTCAGTATTGCGTGAGGGTTATTTGAAAGAAATGATTCAAGTGCTTTCTGATCCGCGCTACCTGCGGCAAGTGGATGCCACGCTGAAGAAACACGAAGCCATCTCTGCGGATATTCTGGCACGCGTGGAACGTTTCAATGATTTGACAGCCATGGCCAATGAGCTGGAACGCGAGAACTACCATGGCAAAGAGCGAGTAAAGAAACGCGAAACCGAGGTAATGGAAAAGTGGCGAAAACTGCTTGAACTGCTGGAGAATCAGCGCTTAAATTTGTCACAAATGAGCAATTTGATGCATTTGCTGCGCGAAATCGCCAGCACAACGGAAGCTGTAAAGGATCTGCAGATACAATTCGCTTCCGAAGACGTGGGTCCACATCTGCTTGGGGTGGAGGAACTGTTACAAGCACACTCGCTGCAAGAACTGCAAGTGAATACTTACGGAGAGACGTTGAAGCGATTTAATCGTCAAGCGCAGCCTTTCAAGACATCGGAACAGAAGGACGCAGCGTTGCTGGCACAGCGTTTGGGTGAACTGGAGGAAGCTTATGCAATGTAAGTTTGTACTGTGTACAACTGAACGCCGAGATTTACCATGCTTTTCTTTCCTTTACTTTATGTAGTCTCCTTAATCTTTGCGCCAAACGTCGCGCATGTCTGGAGGAAGCGCGAAATTTCCATCACTTCATGGAAGATTACGACAACGAAGAAAGCTGGCTGGTGGACAAGCAGCGCATCTGCAAAACAGGCATCACTGCCAAAGATTTACGAGCTGTTCTTTCACTGCAGCAGAAGCATAAAGCTTTGGAAGATGAAATTAAGGTGCGCAAGCCGAAATCAACACAGATGTCAGAAGCTGGAAAGAAGCTCATATCCGAGAAGCACCCACGTTCGTCGGAAATCAAGAGCCGCATAGACTCGCTCGCCGACCATTGGAAAGCTTTAGAGGACCTGGTGGAATTGCGACGTCGCCAACTGGAAGACGCCGCTGAAGCGTATCAATTCTACACGGACGCCAACGAAGCCGAATCGTGGCTCAACGAGAAAATGGCGCTTGTGAAGTCGAAGGACTATGGCAGCGATGAGCCATCGGCACAGGCATTATTGCAGAGACACCGCGATTTGCAAGGCGAACTGAATGCGTACTCCGGTGATATACTCAATTTAAATCAACAGGCTGACAAGCTAATCAAGGCCGGTATCTGCACGCTCGAGGTAGGATATTATGGCACAAGGTGGATAGTTTTTGCAACAACGTAACATGCCTTATTTTTGTGTTTCAGCTATCGGCCGCTGAGCCTGAGATGCCAGAAATCGAGCAGGAGGAATGGGTAAACGAAACACGTCTCGTGCCGAAAGAAGTGTGGGAAGACGAATGGGTCGAGAAGCTAGAGCACAAGAAAGTCACTGAGACGAAACTGCTGCCCCATGTGCGCGCCATGTTTCCCTTTGAGGGGCAGGGCATGAAGATGGATAAAGGCGAAGTGATGCTGCTCAAGTCCAAGACCAACGATGACTGGTGGTGTGTGCGAAAGGACAACGGCTTGGAGGGTTTTGTACCGGCGAATTATGTGCGTGAAATCGAAGCCCGCCCTGTGCCATGCATTGTGCCCAAAGCGGAGAAGGTGAAAACAATACAGAAGGTTAAGAAGACCATTCTAGTGCGACAGGTGGTGCCCGTGAAACGAATCAAGCCAGCCGCAGTGACACCCAAGCCACTTGTCAAGCGTCGCACTTCGACGAACAGTATTAACGACAATGCGGACAGTGTGGAAAAGCGACAGAAACGCATCAACAGTACGTATGACGAGCTGCAGGATATAGCACAGAAGCGGCATGCATTGCTTGAGGACTCCATACATTTGTTCGGCTTCTACCGCGAATGCGATGACTTTGAAAAGTGGATGAAAGAGAAGGAACGCATGATCAAGTCTGACGATGGCGACGGTGTGGAGAACGCAAAGCGCAAATTTGAAAAATTCCTTACCGATCTGTCGGCTGCGTCCAAACGCGTCGAAGAAATCGATGATGCCGTGGAAAACTTCCGTCGCCAGGGTCATTCGCAGTTGGATAAAATCATTGCACGTCAACGTCAAATTCATCAAATTTGGCAGCGGCTAAACAATGCCAAAGCTCAGCGTGAGAAAAGCTTGGAAGGTGCATCCAGCGTGGACCTTTTCAATCGCACGTGTGACGAGGCTAAGGTGTGGATGAACGAAAAAATGCTGCAGCTGGACACGGCCGTGATTAGCCCCGACCTCAAAACAGTGCAAGCGCTGCAGCGACGTCACCAAAACTTGGAACGCGAACTGGCACCCGTTGAGGAGAAAGTGAATAGGGTCAATTATCTAGGAAACTCGTAAGAGCTTTGAAAAGATTTTGTGTCAATTATATCTGATTGTAAACAAACTACTTGCAGTGTTAAGAAAGCCTACCCGGCTGAGCGTGACAATGTGACGGACCGTCAACAGGAAGTTCTCGATATGTGGAAACAAGTTCATGGCAAGGGCAGCGAACTGCGGGCACGCATTGAAAATGCAGTTGGGCAGCAGATTTTCAACAACAGGTGTGGAACGTGAGATAGTTGTAAAATGCGTATTAATAAAATGTGTTTCTTGCAGTGCGAAGACTTTGTTGGCATGGATCGATTCAGTGAAAGATCAGCTTAATGCCGATGAGCCGGCACGTGATGTTGAAACTGCAAATAACCTGCTGAAGAAACACAATGATCTGGGTGATGATATTAAAGCGCACGACAATGAATTCGCGGAAGTGATTGGTTTGGGCAAACAGTTGTCCGATGGTAAGCCAAACATGGAGGAGACTGTGAAGATTATAGAGCGTCTCAAGGCCGAACAAGATGCCATACACCGCGGCTGGGTGGAGAAGCAGAAATGGTTGCAGCAATGTGTCGAATTGCAAATTTTCAACAGAGAGGCCGATAAAATCGACGCCACTACAAAGAGTCATGAAGCCTTCTTGGAGTACAACAATTTGGGCGTAAGACAATGATTGGTTTTTCCAATGTGCACATATAAAAACATTAATAATTTATAGAACTCCCTGGATGAGGTTGAGGCTATACTGAAGCGCCACATTGACTTTGAGAAGAGTTTAATGGCTCAAGATAAAATCCTCAAGGGCTTCAACGACAATGCCGACAAGCTGATAGCAAATGATCATTACGATGCAAAATAGTAAGTCACGAAGTCACGTCTTTCAACGAACTGAGTTAATTAATATTGCTTTCCACTTTTCAGCATTAACGACAGACGCAATCAAGTGCTGGCTAAACGCAAAGCGGTAAAAGATCGCGCTTTCGAAAGAAAACGCTCGTTGCAAGCTTCAAAAGATTTCCACAAATTTGCAGCCGAAGCCGATGATCTGTCAGTGTGGCTCAATGATAAAACCAAAATTGCCGGTGACGAAAGTTATCGCGATCTGACCAACTTACCCAGAAAACTACAGAAGCACAAAGCATTCGAGCGCGAGCTGCGTGCCAACGAAGGCCAGTTGAGAAATATCAATAAAGATGGCGAAGCATTGGTTGCTGCCAAGAACCGTGTACCCGAAGTCGAGAGCCGCGTAGCGAACTTAAATAAGAAATGGAAAGACTTGTTGCTGCTGTCGGAGGATAAGGGCCGCAAGCTGGAACAAGCAGTTTCACAACGCGAACACAATCGTGCCATTGAAGATGCTCGGAAAAAGGTGGAAGAACTCGACGCCGCCCTTAAGAGCAAAGACGTGGGCACCGATCTGCGCAGCTGCAAAGACTTGATCAATAAACATCAATTACTTGAATCGGAAATTACCATTTGGGAGCAGAAGATCGAAGAGCTGGTTAGCACTGGCGAAGAAATGGCTCACGAGGGCCATTTCAACGCAGTCAACATCAAAGACGAAACGCGAGACATTCAAAATCGCTTCAAATTATTGCGTGATCCGATGCAAAAGCGACGTGAAGAACTGGAAGAGAGTTTGAACTACCACAAATTCGTATTTGAGTTGGACGCAGAGTTCCAATGGATAAACGATCACTTGCCAGCAGCCAAGTCGAAAGAGTTGGGCCAAAACTTGCACCAAGCGCAAACTTTGTCTAAAAAGCATAAGAAACTGGAGGCAGAAATCAAGGGTCACCAGCCCATGATCAGCAAGGCGCTGCAGTCAGGTCAGGCGCTCATTGCGCAGAATCATCCTAAGAAGGAGAACGTAAAGGCGCTTTGCTCGAAACTGCAGGACGCCTGGACCAATTTGGACAACAATTCCAACGATCGCAGCAAGAAGCTGGAGATGTCACTAAAGGCGCAGCAGTACTTGTCGGACGCCGGAGAGATTGAGTCGTGGTTGGGCGAGCGGAACAATGCATTGCGTTCAACAGAGTTTGGCCGCGATCGCGATTCCGCCGCTAAGTTATTAACCAAACACAAGACAATCGAACTGGAGCTGGACACGTACTCTGGTATTGTTACCGAAATGGGACACAATTGTGCCGCAATGGTAGCCGCCGGACATCCGGACAGTAAAATTCTTGCAGCGAAACAGCAGTTGATCGAGAAAATGTTGAAATCGTTGCACAAACTTGCATCACAGCGACAAATGCGCCTGATGGAAAGTCTTTATATGCACGAATATTTCCTGGAATCCGACGAAGTGGAACAGTGGATCAAAGAACAAGAACAGGCCGCTTCCTCCGAAGATTACGGTCAGGACTTTGAACATTTGCAGCTGCTGCAAAACAAATTTGATGACTTGAAGCATCGTGTCGAAGTGGGATCAGATCGCGTCAATCAGTGTGAGGTTTTGGCGAAGAAGCTGATCGATTCAGAGAGTCCATACGCAACGGACGTTGAGAAGCGCCAAGAACAATTAAGGTAATTTAAATTAGTTGGTGAAATGCTATTTTATTTAATTTCGTAAAATTCACTTTCGATTTCATAGATCATCTTGGGAAAATCTGTTGAAGCTACTCAACCAACGGGAACAGAAGTTGCATGCCGCTGGCGAAATACATCGTTTCCACCGCGATGTTGCAGAAGCGCTATTTCGCATACAGGACAAGAACGCTGCTCTATCTTCGGAGCTTGGCAAAGATCTGAACTCGGCTTTGGCCCTACTGCGCAAACACGAAGGCTTTGAGAACGATCTGGTTGCTCTGGAAGCTCAACTGCAGGTCTTGGTCGAGGACTCGGTGCGCCTGCAAGCCAAATATCCATCGAACGCGGCTGCTATAGCTCAGCAACAGGACAAAGTGGTTGCTGCCTGGAATGACCTGAAGGAGCGTTCCGGTGCACGTAGTGATCGTCTGGCTGCGAGCTCTGACTTGCAGTCATTCCTGACCGATGTGCGCGACATCATGTCTTGGTCATCCAATTTGCGTGCCACACTACAAGCCGAGGAGCATGTTAGCGATGCGGCGGGAGCTACGGCACTGAAAATTCAACACGACGCTATTTACGGCGAAATCGAAGCGCGCGAAGAAAAGTTCCGCTACCTGAACGAGTTAAGCGATTCCATGGTGCAGACTGGGCACTATGCAGCGGCTGAAGTGGAGGAGAAATGCGCAGCCATGTTGGATGAGCGACAGAAGCTGCACACTGCCTGGAACAAGAAGAAAATCATGCTTGAGCAAAAAATTGACTTGTTCTGTTTCCTGCGCGATGCCAAGCAAATTGACAATCTTTCCAGTTCGCAGCAAGCAGCACTGACCAGTTCGGACTTCGGGCAGACCGTCGAGGATGTGCAAAATCAAATAAAGAAACACGACGAATTTGAGCGTTTAATACAGACCCAGGAGGAGAAGGTTGCCCTGCTGCAGGAACATGGCCGCAAATTGATTGAACAGCGACATTACGACAGCGCCAACATTCAAACTATACTTCAGGGTGTGCTGGCTCGTAGACAGAAGGTCAAAGATCTGTGCGCTGTGCGGCGATATAAACTCGAGGACGCGCTGCTCTATGCACAGTTCGTGCGCGACTGTGCCGAGGCCGAATCTTGGATTAACGAAAAAAAGAAGAAGCTGGAAGCAGATGCTGCTAGCTATGCGGAGGTCTCCAACCTGGACGAAAAGATCAAGAAGCTGCAGAAACATCAAGCTTTCCAAGCCGAGGTGGCTGCCAATCAAGGCCGCATACAGGAAATTCAGGAAACTGGCTTGATTTTGCTGACCAAGCAGCATGAATCCTCTCCTGAGATCAAGCAAGCCATCGAACGCGTTGTAACTGCCTGGAGGAGCTTGCTTGAAGAACTGGATAATCGCGGACGTGGCTTGGAGGAAGCGCAAGATATATTGGAGTTCAATAGCCAGCTGGATAAGATCGCTGCGTGGATTCGCGATAAGGAAATGATGATTCAGGCCAGTGACACCGGCCGTGACTTGGAGCACTGCAGCGCGCTCATGCGCAAGTTGGACGATGTTGACTCGGATATGCGTGTAGACGATCAGAGAGTGAAGCACATCAACACATTGGCCGACAAGCTCATAACGCAAGGTGAAGTGCCGGCCGAGACAAAGAGCATCGACAAGCGACGACGTGACTTCAATAACAAGTGGCGTGAGTTGCAGGGCGCACTGAGTGCGTATCGTGCGCTGCTCGGTGGAGCACATGAAATTCACGTTTTCAATCGCGATGTCGACGACACGGCCGATCGTATTGCAGAAAAGGCATTGGCTATGAGTTCGGAGGACACTGGCCGGGACTTGGCCGCTGTGGAGACACTCATTCGGCGTGAAGACGCTTTGGAACGCGATATGTCGGCAGTGAAGCAAAAGATTGGCGAACACGAAAATGCTGCACAAGCATTGCAGAAAAAATACCCCGATCGCGCCAAGGACATAGAGAAGAAAATCGAAGAGCTGCGCTCATCTTGGAAAAACTTGCAAGACCTGTCTGTGAAACGACGCGTTGTGCTCAATGACGCCTACTTGGTGCACAAGTTTGCTTCCGACGTGAAGGAATTGGAATTGTGGGTCAACGACATGATCAAGAAGATGAATGCTGCACAGGCGCCGATGACCATAAATGACTGTGAAACTCAACTAGAGTTGCACCAAGAAAGAAAGGTGGAAATCGACGGTCGTGATAAGGCATTCCGCGACCTGAAAGCACACGGCGAAACGCTGACCAGCAAAGGAAAACCCGCCAGTGTGCAACAATACTTGACCATACTTGAAGACTTGCACGAGACATTGCACGATGCTTGGAATGAGCGGGCAAGAGACTTGACAGAAGCCCATCAGCTGCACCTGTTCAAGGCGCAAGTGGAGCAGGTGGAGATTTGGCTGGCCAACAAGGAAGCTTTCCTGAACAACGACGATCTGGGTGACTCCTACACCGCTGTGGATCGTCTGATCAAGAAGCACGATGCATTCGAGAAACTATTAGACTCCGACAACGTGAACGAACTGCAAAAGTTTGCTAACAGCATTTTGGAAGGCAATCCGAAGGATGGTGATGTCATAAGGGAAAAGTTGGCCTACGTGCTAAAGCGAAAGGAAAAATTGAATGCACTGGCCAGGGAACGCAAGCAAAAGCTGCTGCAATCACTGCAACTACAGGAGTTCCTGCGCAGCTTGTACGAGATCGATCGCTGGTTGGTACAGAAAATGCAGGTAGCTCTCGATGAAAACTACCGTGAACCCAACAACTTGCAGAGCAAAATCCAAAAGCACACAACATTCGACAGTGAGTTGCTAACGAATGCTTCCCGTGTCAGAGATGTAATTGCCGAGGGCGAGCGACTAATTAAGGGAGAACACTTTGCTATGGAGGAAATCACGCAGCAGCTCGAGATGCTCGAGAACGATTGGAATAAGCTGAAGAGCGCTTCAAAGGAAAAGAAGGACAAATTGAATCAGGCTTATGACGCGCTGGTATTCAACCGCAGCCTTGAAGAGTTCAACAACTGGATGGACGAGGTAGAATCGCATCTGTCAAGTGAGGATTACGGCAAAGACTTGGCCACCGTTAGCAACCTTATCAAGAAACACGAGCGTCTCGAGACCGATGTTGCGCACCACAACGATTTGGCCGACCAAATCAAGCAAACGGATGAGAAGTTCTTCCAAGCAGACCACTTCCTTAAAGACGACATACACGAACGTGCAATGGCCACAATTAAGCGTTATCACACTCTGCACGAGCCAATTGCCATACGTCGAGAGAATTTGGAGGACTCACTGAGTCTGCAGCAATTCTTGCGCGATGCCGAAGACGAGCTGCAGTGGTTGACGGAAAAAGAAGCTATCGCGGGCACACAGGATCTGGGCAGCAGCTTGATAGCAGTACAGGTTCTGCAGAAGAAACACCAAGGTTTGGAAGCGGAGATACTGTCGCAGGAGCCACTTATTAAAGCGCTGCTGCAACGCGGTCAGCAAATGATTCGCGACAATCACTTTGCAAGCGAGCAAGTGCAATACAAATGCGACTTGCTGCAGAAGAAACTTGTGAATTTGCGCGACTTGGCCAGTATTCGTCGCCTGCGTCTCCTGGACGCTGTGGAGAGTCAAATGTTCTACGTGGAAGCAAACGAGGCAGAAGCGTGGATGCGCGAGAAGCGTCCAATACTGGTGTCTAGCGATTACGGGCGCGACGAGGCCTCTGTGCAGTCTCATCAGAAGAAACAGGAAGTGCTGCAACGAGAACTGGTCTCCTTTAAAGCGTCCATTGAGAAGGTCAACAAACTGGCAACCAGCCTGGTGGAGAGAAATCACTTTGACAGCGCCAACATAACTGCCAAAAACACCGCAGTGACGAAACAGTACGAAGAACTCGTCCGATTGGCGAAAGATCGGGAAGTGCGTTTGGGCGAGTGCAAGAAATTGTTTGAGTACTTGCGAGAAACTGAAGACTTGCACGAGTGGATCGGTGATCAGATGACCGTAACGGCATCCGAAGATTACGGCGAAGACGTGGAACACGTCGAGCAACTGATTTTAGCATTTGAGTCATTTGTCTCGAATCTGACGGCTAATGAAGGGCGCGTAGAGGCATGCTTACAGAGGGGAGAAAGCCTCATCAAGGAGAACAATCCCTACCGCAGCTCGATCAAGACGAAGCGTGACGAAACGAAGCAGCTGTGGGACGAATTGAAGGACCTCGTGAATGCACGTCAGGACGCACTAGCCGGAGCCAAGCAGGTCCATGTCTACGACCGCGTAGCCGACGAAACCATTTCGTTGATTAATGAGAAGGAGGCTTCACTTATCTCTGAGGACTATGGTCAGGATTTGGAGAGCATACAGGCATTGAGCCGCAAACATTCGGTCTTCGAAACAGAGTTAGTAGCAATCAAAGAGCAAGTGGAGGCGGTATTAACGGAAGCCACCAAACTGGGCGAAATTTATCCCGACGCTAAGGAACACATCGAGGTG
This sequence comes from Melieria omissa, assembly GCA_963971225.1. NCBI lineage: Eukaryota > Metazoa > Arthropoda > Insecta > Diptera > Ulidiidae > Melieria > Melieria omissa. The sequence goes on along the minus strand of OZ020268.1, from coordinate 104,988,682 downwards.
AAGTGCGATGAGACAGTCGAAACGTGGACCGATCTGAAGGAGAAAACCAGCTCGCGCAAGGAGAAACTGCATCAAGCAGAGCAGCTGCAGTCATACTTTGACGAATATCGCGATTTGATTGCTTGGATAAATGAAATGCTGGCGAAGATCACGGCGCCGGACCTGGCAACAAGCGTAGCTGGCGCCGAGTCGTTGCTCGCGAGCGTCAAAGAGCATTATGCCGAAATTCATGCACGCGACGAAACGTTCACCAATTTCACCGCCAACGGCGAGAAGCTAATCAGAGCGAAACACTTTATGGCGCATGAAATCGAGGACAAAATTCAAGTACTGCAGCAACGACGTGATCTGCTGGAGAATACGTTGCAACAGCGCAAAGAGATTTACGAGCTGAACCTGGACACACAGATCTTCCTCAAGGATGCCGAGATACTCGAGAACTGGATAATAAGCCGCGAGCCACTGCTCAAGGATGCCAAGTTGGGCGACTCGATACCGCAGGTGGAGGATCTGCTGCGACGACACCAGGACTTTGAAAAAACGGTTGCGGCTCAAGAGGAAAAATTCCAGGCTATCAAACGAATAACACTACTCGAACAGCGCTTCCGCAAACAGGTCGAAAGTGAAAAGTTGGCCAAACTGAAGGAGAAAGAACGGCTAGAGAAAGAGCGTCTGGAGCTGCTGAAGCAGAAGGAGCTGCAGCGTCTTAACGACGAAAGAAGACGCGCCGAGAAGCAAGTGGAGAACCGCAATAACGCTGCCGCCCAAGAGAAGACGCCAATCTTCTCGTCGCCAATGGTGACAGTGACTGCCGGCAGCACACCTCAATCGCCGGCTGTGTCGGCGACATTGCCATTGCGCTCGCCCTACGACGAGGACCAGTATTCGCTGCAGAAGAGCAGCTCGAGCGGCATGTTTGGCGAACGTCTGCGTCGTGGATCCGACACCAATGTTAAGCGCGCAGAGAGCATGAAAGTACAACAGAAACAGCCAAAACGTACGCCCTCGTTCACCACCCGGCGTCGCGCGCAGTCATTCCGCAAGAATCAGAAGGGCGAAACCTTTGAGCTGCCGCCCGTAGAGATTCAAGGCATGCTGGAACGCAAGCATGGTCTGCAGTCCGGCGGCAAGAAGGCGCCGGTGCGCTCCTGGAAGCAATTCCACACGGTGCTCTGCGGTCAGCTGGTGTGCTTCTTCAAAGACGAAAACGACTTCCTGCAGCAGAAAACGGCCAATGCGCCAGTAAACATTCTGGGCGCGAAGTGCGAGCGCGCTGAGGACTACACAAAGAAAAAGTATGTGTTCAGATTGAAATTGCCCGACGGATCGGAATTCCTGTTCGAGGCGCCGACACTGGATATCATGAACGACTGGGTGCGGAAAATATCGTTCCACGCTAGTCTGCCCCCAAATCTACAGTTGCTGAGCTACGACGAATCCATGAAGGTAAGCAAGCGGGCACTTGGAATGACACCAATCTCAATAAAATTATTCTGCTTACAGCAACAATCGAGCAGCTTTCCAGACATAAAGGTGGTCAGTGGTCAAGTGGAGTCGCCCATCAGTTCGCGCACATCTTCGCCGGACTCACAGCGACGCACCATCTCCCGCAATGACTCAATCAACAGTGGCATGTCAGGAGGCTCTGCAACGCCGCAGATGAACTTTTTACAAAAGCAAATGCAGCAGCAGCAACAACAACAACAAAGCGTAAGTCCAGTGAATGTAGAACGATACGCTTCAACTTATCCGTATTGCGCACTCTTTCCACAGGCAAACTCCCCCTCATCACCCACGGGCTCTTATGGTTTTGAGCAGAAACCGCCAATTCCACCCAGAGGAGCACCGCCACCAGTGCCAAATCGTCAAAGTACCGAAAACTTAGCTGTGCTTAGGAACCGCAACAATTCCAGCGGCGGTACGAGCAAACAACAGAATTAATGATTGGAAAATATCAAAATAATGTGTTGTGTTTCATAATTTCAGATTTATCAGACCCCAGCTTTGGCGGCAGTATGTCGCGTCTTCAGTCCGCCACACTACCCGCCAGCATATCGGGCATTCAGAATGGCTCAAACGATGACAGTGTCGTCGTAATGAAACGCAACAGTGAGGCTAGACAGTCAGGTAGGTAATCGTTAGTCGCTGTCGGGTAGTCGCAAAGAATCTTTGTATATCGGACATCCATTCATTCAAAGACATATTGCAAAGCGGAAATCATTTGTGGTTCCCACCTGGACAGTTACCAACTCCCAAAAAATGCAATTTTGTAATAAGTCTGAGTGTGCACATATTTAGTATTGTATGTATGTACGAATTTTGCTTCATTTATTCGTTCGTCTTCGGTGAATTGCGAACTATGCAGAAAATCCTCCACCACTGCCAACAACAATGCCCCCCGTCGGTGGTGTGGCCCATCACCCGCAAATACAGCAGCGCATTAACGCGTTCAATGCCGCAGCAGCTTCACCTGCCCGCAGCCCCGACTTCCAGGACACCTACATCAGACAACAGCAGCAGCACTTGATGGCAATGTCGCCGCGTGGACACGCTGCGGCTGGCGGCCGCTCGGACAGCTCACGTAAATTTATCGAAGTCGAGTCGAGCGGCATCGGTGGCGTTGGCGTATCGTCGTCACCAGCTGGTGGCGTGACAGCAGCCAAACGCACAACTCACATCTCCACCAGTTCGAATTCGAGTGCGGCTAGTGCTAACAACAATAACAACAATAATGGTAAACATGCAACACACGCCAATCTTGTGACGGCCACAACCACCACAACGGCAACAACAGCGACCAGCAGTCGTACCGTTTGGCACTTCACCACCGACAATAACTCCATAAATAACCCAAGCTACATGGGCCTAAACAATAACGACGCAACCGGTTAGCAGACGCCCTCACATTCATCCGTTATTAAACCGATTTCCTTTCCATTAATTACTTATCTCTCGTTAATCTCGGCGTAATGTTTCGTTGCTTCGACACCCAGCTAGCAAGCAAGCAAGTCAGCCAGCCAAACTGCTCAGTCCCACTCACCGAGCAATCGTCTTTTTAAAATCGCTTTTCGAAGAAGAAAGACAATGCTTCTACTTCGTATCAATTTTTCCAAAATTCCATTAAAAAATTTCAGTATGATTGCTGACTTGTTTGCTGATTGGTTTTGGTAAATGGTTGTTCGGATGTTTAACACTAATATCTGGTAGAAATTTGAATATTTTCCTTTCTAAGCATGAATGTTTCTGCGCTGTATGTATGACTAATGCGATTTAATTAAGTGTGCCTATTATTCTTTACTGCATGCCTTTGCTTCGTTACTCTCAGGACCGTCGTTGAAATCGGCCAAACTGAGTCGATCCTATTTGCGCACCAGCCTGCAAAGTAATTACGGTGTTTAGTAGCAAACGTAACAGCTGTGAGATTTGATCCTTCTTTTTCAGTTATACCGAAATCATGTTCATTGTGGCTTATTATTTTCTTGCATGCCATGTACTATTGACTACTTTCCCAGCAACGCTCTGCTGTTCTTGTAAGAAAATTTTAACTGATTTTGTGTTGGTTCGCAGGTTGGGGTTCCAGTCGTTTCGAAGGCAACCGGCCAGTTTCACTACAGCCAGATTCGATAAACTTCTCGCGCGTATCGGCAGAGAGCTCCAGCGAAAGCGAAGCGCAGTCCATATCGTCCGTGTCCGGTGTGAAGGGCAGCAAGAGCAAGGAGGAGCGTCGCAGCGGCATGTTCAGGATATTCGGTCGCAAAGGCGGCGACAAAGAGAAGGAGAAAGAGAAGCGCCGTTCAAGTCAGACACCACAATAAGCGAAGTAAATGTGTAATGAAATCAAATCAAATCGAAACGATACAATGTTAATGCTTACCATTTGTATTGATGTTACGATCGCTATCGGCGAAACTTACCCGTGCACCCAACGTACCACGTACACAGCCCTCGAAGCCACACATTATCGCAGAGTAGTGCTGAGTTGAGCTCGCGAGCTGCACGGAGCGAGGGCAGAGCATTATTTATTTTACTACCTTATCTTCTATCAAACATATTAACGTTGTTATTTTATATATACAAACATATGCCTGCTTACATATTTTCTAACAATAAACTTTATTAAGTCAACAGTTTTTCTATCTTTAAACTCACACAAAAGTGTAGTCGATTTAAGTGCATATTTGCAAAGTTAAACGTAAAATCGTCAAAGTTTGTGTTGTACACTTCGTTCTTTGCTTCCCTTTAATATTAAACGTTTGTACCGCATGTGAAAGTTAAATATATTTGAATTAAGTCTTATTAAATGTCGGTTATTTATGTTTGCCTAAATATTACAAATTATATATTTGAAAATAAATTTATTGTAACGTGAACGAAGGTTTTGTATTGATTGCAGTTGATCAACGTTGGTTGATGGCATAGTTTTCGAACGAGGGAGCTACCTTCAAACAGAAATCTGACAGCTGGCAATTTATATAATGAAACTATATAATCAGAATTAAACTAATGCTGGTTGGGCATAGTTGATTATATTTCCAGTTCAAAATACACTCACAATAGGTGGGGAAACTAAATTAAAATTAATTTTGGTTGCCAATAATTGCAAAATATACGCTAAGTTCCACAGACAGTTGTTTTTAAATAGTGACACGTCTGAGTATACCTACATATGCCATGTTTTTAACATATTATAATTATATTTTTAGCACATGCTTTGGCTGCCCAAACCATTAGATGATCACACATGGAAACAACAAAATTATTGTATTTATTAAAAAAATTCGCCAATTAATTTATATATATTTGGTTGTTCCAAAATCTTCAAAAATGTCAAAACGAAGCTTCCCATTCGTTCATTAAGAATCTAAAAGATATCTTACTTAACTGCCAATAACAACCCGTTTTCCGGTTACGGTCTGCCATAAAAGCCTTCTCCAGGCGCCTCAGCTTTGCGTGGTCACACCAAGAGATGATAGGGCATCCTCAACTTGGTTCCTCCGGAGAAACGATTTCGCTCTTCGCCGTCGACTTCCAACCTCGTTTGCCACTCACCTAAAATTGTTTGTACCAACAATTTTTTACAGTTTTGTGTTGGTTTGTGTACGATAAACGTCGCCAGTAAAGGAGCGCAATTAACCAGCTCGGTTGGTTTCACTCGCCACCTGATCACATCGGCGGAATATCGTCGCGACGCTCGTTGTTAAGCAGAAATTTGGCGACTTGACACCTCCCGATTATTTTCTCTGGGGCTACGTCAAATACTTAGCTGGAGATCAACATTCGACTGACCGCTTGAAGCACTACCAGCGAAGCTGAGGAGGCCATTTGAATGATGTGCCCTTGCAAACATAATGGCACGAATATAGCTTCGAAAAAAATCATTTCTAAATTTTGTATTGTTCTTACGTGGTCTCTCTTTATCAAAACATCTTGATTCCTTACTTTTTTCACTGATTAGACTAAATAGTTGCTGAAGCAATAAACATCTGCACACGTTTAGCTGTACAGGTGTACGCTCCCTTTTAATAACCCCGTAAAAAAGTGGTCTTACAATCATTTGAAAATGTTCCTATATTTATCCTTTGAGGAAGAAAATAATTACAATAATCTGGTACACTTTTAACAATCAACAAATTTAGGCACAGCGTTACTAAGTAATAGTATCCCTTTCCCAGCGTACATTCACCCCGTCTTTCGCAGCATGTGTGCCACGGACAGTTTGTTTACTAGCTAGGGGTAAAGTCCCACGGAATGCAGACAATGCCGTCCGATAGCACCGAGTAGTAGTTGGTGATGTGCAGCGCAATGCCGCCAAAGTGTGTGGCATCGTACGCTAGCAACTTGTTTATGGTTTCTATCATCCTGCCCGGCGTCACCGAGTCGTCCTTAGTGAGTGCAGTCAGTTGTAGTTGTTTTGTGCACCTTTCGGTCAGCTCGAATTCTATTTCCTTTTGCTTATTGTAAGTTTCCATACGCTCTTTCGCGTCTTTCAGGTTCGTGGTTATAAAGTCGATAAGAAGAAAACCTGGGCATGTGGCCGGTGCAATAAGTTGCCCTGATGGGTTTACCATCAGCGGACCCGACTCTGACTCGATCACAATTTCATAGTTCTCTAGAGTGGCGGGCCAGGACTTTGGGAACTTGTTGGTCGTCAAGTAGTCTCCAAGAGTTGTCGTTACTTTCGTTAGGTGCGCGGCATATTCTCGTGCTTGCTGCTTGGGCATGAATTTTCTGCGCCCAATTTTAATGTTTCGCAGCACTTGCGATAGCGTGTTCTCGTACAGTGGGATTTTCTGCAAGAATTGGTCGTGCACCGGAATGTTTTTGATAAAGTCGAGCCAATTGCTCTGAACATCGGCGGTGTAAAGCATCACGTGGCCTTCCAAGCTGATGCCAGTGAAGGTGGCAAACACCAAAACGCGTCCCTTGAGTGCACCCATGTTGCTCTCGTGCAAGTCGGCCAAACGCTCCAACGACTTCAAGCAGCCGCGGTAGTGCCCGAAATTCCAACCACAGTCATAGCGTGCATCCTGCAGACCCAGTCGCTTCACCAACGTTTTCTGCAGCTTAAGCACCTCCTCCTTCAAGCCGGCAAGTTCATCCGCGCGCTGTTTCGCCAGCGATGCATTTGCTTTTATCCACTCGTCCAATGTATTTTTTCTCTCCTCTTTGGCCTAGAAAAAAGTTCCATTCAGAATCGATTTCTTAATTCATTCAAAATTTAACATACTTGATAGTAGTTTTGTTCGAAACCTTTGAACTCCGAACCATATTTGTAATCCTGACCGGCCCTAAAGTTAGACGCGCTGTGGAAATCGGTGTGAGCTCTTCCCGATGTAAAGGAGCTGGTGGTTGCAGGCGGTTTGATGCTCTTCACATAGTCCGTTGACAGGCTGCACAGGTTCAACAGCCGCTCGATAATCGCTCTCGGGTCGGTTGTCCGAGTGTCCAGAGTGATTTTTATCAACTTGAAGGTATTGCGCGATGAGGCACTAGTGTCGCGTATGTAGAACTGTAACGTCTTTGCCTCTTGCAGCACGTTGAACTTGCGCTCGTGCAGCAGTTCCATGTGCGCACTGAGCTGCTTCAAGGAGTCCTCGTTGACGTTGCGCTGTGTCGGATGTTGACCGAATAGATCTGGATGCACGGCGAAATAGAACGGACGCAATGCATTCGCCAATTCGGTGCTGATTCCCCGGCATATGAAATTATGCCATAGCTGCAACTGCGACTGGCCTCTGGTGCGGCAAGAGTTCAAACGCGCTAACATTACTACCACCAATCAACAGACGCAATTATATAAGCGACTAAACTAGTCGCTCTTGAACTAACTACGCGCCAATACACGACACCGCGTCACCTCCTAAAAATTGCATCGAAATTGGATTTATTTTGACTTGAATTTATGTTGACTACATACACTAAATACTTGAATTGATTTATTTTTGTTTTTTTATCGTATTTCCTAACAGATGTATCTGAGAATGACAAAATCAAATAACAAAAACAACAAGTGTACCAGCTGATAATCCTTGTTCTTCTTCTTAAATTATACGAGATCACAATTAACCATGTGAACACTTGATCACATACCTGAATTATACGGTGATTGGAAATGTTATGATTTTGAGCAATAAAGCTGTTAAACTCTGTACAATCTCATAATAATCAGTAACAGTTTTTATTCTGTGGTAAAGTTCTTGGGAAATATTAAATGTAATATATAATAAGCAGAATTTCAAATTTTCTGTTGCTATGTCAAACGCCAAAAAGAAATTGTGTGCAAGTGTTTCTGGTGTTTTTAACATCTTAACTGCCATGACTTAGATGGCAGCTCTATACAACTGGTCTGAAAATCTCAGAAAATGCGGTCAGCACCATACCAGTTTAACAATTAGTCTTAGCAATCATATAGCAATTTTAATTCCGAAATATTACTGATAGAAAAAGTTTTCAGCTTTTACACATTTATTTGGTATCCATAATCTTCATACCAAAAGTTAGCTCCTAGCAGTCAGATTTACGTTTATTTTACTCAACATTCCCACATGGAGAATCAAAACTTAAACATTCCGAATTTACTGCTTTTTTTTAGCAAATGAAACCGGAACCCTTATTTTCAGCTGTTCATTGCTCAATTTCGTTGGCGTCTTTTATTACTTTTTCTGATAAGCCAATAAAATATACTTCCAATCAGCTATATTAGTGCCCGCAATGCCGCATTTCGTTCAAGGTAATTAACATCACATAATATTCGTGCAGATTTGTTTACCATATTAGTTTCATCATTAGGAACATGTGAAGACTTGTGTCCAGTGCAGGAAGCAAAGCTGTGAGAGGCGCTAACATTTTTATTGCTCTAAATATTATTAGTTTCTAAATTTCAGCCGCATTAAGGAGAAGCTTTTACATTTCTATGAACTCGATCGTGGACAAAAAACCACGCCGGGGCGCTTGGTGAAAGCCTTTGCCAGGTCAGCGGCTGGGGTCAAAGCACCCAGAGCAAAAGATCTGCGAACGGAACGTTGCCTGCAGCGAACTGTTGAGTATTTGTTGAAAGAGTGAGTTCAATACATTGGCCATAAATAGAGCTACTCCGACTGTCTTCATTTTTAAGCATTATTCTCGACAAGCGAAAGCCATTTCATCTCACGTACGACTTCATTTTCGATCGATTGCGCGCCGTGCGACAGGAGATTGTCATGCAAAACTACAACGAACGTCAGACGGTGAAGTTGCTGGAGCCAATGATTATGTTCTTGGCCTACGCTCGTTACATGTATGTACGAAAAACAGCTGAACAAGAGGATTGATTCGATACAAGTTTGTTGTTGCAGCCTGTGTGAAGAGACAATTGACAATTTCGATCCGAAAATATGCGAACAACACCTGCAGGAGTGCTTGAAGCGGGTTCTCTGCTGCTATGACAACATATCCCATTGTGGAATGAAGCTCAGCGAGCAGAGTAATCGTGAATTTATTGAGGCCCTGTATCAGCTTTTCAATTTGGGCTCATCCGAAGCGCTGAATCGTGCTCTAACGCTGCCAGCGGAAATAAGGTTCAGGCATACAAAGCGTTAAAGTGCTTTTGGCTAGAATAATTTGTATGTTTTTTGTTGCAGAAAGGAGTCTAACTTATTCAAATTGGCGTTTGCGATTGCTATAAATTACTATCGCGGCAATTTGTATCGCGTTCTCGAGGGATTACAAAATCTGCCGCACATTTTGAGCGCTGTAGCATCGTTGAAATTGCAGACGATACGGCGGTATAAAACATGTTATTAGACTAAAACATATTTAAATTAGCAATTTTATATCTCAGAAAACTGTACATGACTTTTGCACATGCGTACAGCAGTAAGCAGCTGGCGGTGCCAATAAATTTTCTCCGTCGGCTCAGTATTTATGAGCACACCAATGATCTCTTGGGCGATTGTAAATATTACAACATCAAAACTGGAGAGGATCGGAAGTATGTACACTTTCTCAAGACAGACTTCAAGGCATATGCGGCAGTGCTTAAGTCCAAACGAGAACAGTTCGTTGAAGAAAAACTTGAGAAAATATACTTGCCAGAAGTGCTGCTTTTAAAAAGACTTAAATGAACTTTTAAGGTATATTTCTACATAAAATTTTTTAAGATGAAGTTTAAATTGTACATGTATATATAGAGAATTTAAAGGATATGTAATGAATGTATGTACTGAAATGGAAGTCTATTGAAAATGTACACATTTGTCACATTTAAGATAAGAAGAATTGATGAACTTGAATTATTGAGATGCACTGTAATAATTGAAACTATTTAATTTCGTTTACATTGAAAGTAAAACAAGTCAAAAAAATAAATAAAATGTGAATAACTGAAAAATTGAGCGATCTTGAGTAAAATTCGGGTTTGAGAGGGTGGGTTACTGTAGAGTAAGTTCGGGTAATGTGATATATTATTTCGCTATGGGTTACTGTATATTGCCGTTATTTTTCTGTGCTTATACAAAAATTGCAATAGTAAACCGTTGGAAATGGAGACTTGTTTTAGGGTTATTGTGTGTCACCTTCTGTCAAAAACCCAGGCTTATCTTTATAGCTACAAGTCAGCCCAGAAGCTTTGCCAATTTGTCACCGCAAGTTTCTGGGTAAACAGTGGGCGCACAGGCAACAAATGTCTTGCTGGGTCCACTTATTGTACATGTTTCTCGCGAAACCAAATATGTACTAACAAGCAAGTAACTATATGAAATAAGCATGACGAATCAATGTTTTTCCCACAGGCAATCAAATCAAGATATATTTAATTGTAATACTTATGTTGCATATATTTGAAAAAAATAACGTATTATTTGCGGTTTAAAAATAATGCAGCTTCAGTTACAATGTGCAAATAAGTAATTTTTATAATTACAAAAAACCAATACTTTGTTCATTCTACTTAGGATGCATTTCTCATTCCCAGTTTGCGTTAATCTCGATAGGTATGAAAGTTGTTACAAGTTCTCATATTGTACAGAAAATGATTGGAATAATCGACGACGGAGGGAATTTTGGTTCGTCACAAGGCCGGCGAGCGATTTGATCGTGTTCAGTCCGCTTTTGCATTAACTGCTACAACACATTACGTTGTTTATTGCATTTTCATTAGAAGTGGTAATAAACTTATGTGTGTATGTAAGAAGTATTCAGCATCAGTTTAAACTAAGGCTATTCGTTTTGCTTAGACCTATGAACTTCCAATGCTATGTAGCCGTAACCGCATGACGCACCCGGACAGGTTATATGACTTTGCTGCTTTGGGGCTCCATGATGCTGGAGATTGGGGTAATGCCTAGCAGGCTTCCCGTAAACGACAGCAACACCGAGTAGTTGAAGTACCAAAACAAGCAGAAGAGTACGAGGAATAGCACGTCTGTTAGAGAAACCAGAACCACAAGCAAAACATTTTCGTTAGTCCAAACATTTTATCATCCGAAGTCAACAACTCACGGATAGTGACGCGTTCCCACTTCTCCACCATGTACAGCTCCGTGACCATGAGGTACCGGAACCACCAGTAGTTGCAGAAATCAATTAAGTTTTGCAGCATTTTTGCACTTTTCGACTTTACGGCTTTTCGAATAATAAAACACTGTGCGCAACTGAATCCAACCACTGACGATAACGATGGGTATATGACAAATGCACACCAAATCGGGAGTAGAGGGTAATTCCACTTCCACTGTTCAGGGTTGTAGCGTTGACGTATGGAGTGAAAGAAATGGCAAGTTTTTAAATGAATTGAAAATATATTGTTAATAACACAGGCAGATTCATTGATTAATTTATTAATTTATTTTATTAATTTTAAGTAATTATTTGGATTGCTTTAATTCAGTCTCAGTAAAATTAATTATATCTGCCAATTGACTATAGGCGAACTGTACAGTGGCCAATAAAAGATTTGGTAGAAAATTATTATTTATTTATTTTATTTCATATTAATGTATGTAATTATATAAAGAGTATATTTTATAAAAGCGTATATTTTATAAAATTATTTTGCAAACAGCGAGTGAGTTTATATTTACGAGTTAGTGCCACACTAGTGGTGCGCAGCCTGCAACACTGAAAATGGTAACTCACTCCAACAACAACAACAACGACAGCGGCAGAATCAACTGTCAAATTTCTTAGTAATCAACCAGACCTGCCGAACGATTTTCCCTGCTGCTGTGCGTGCATCTGTTACCAAAACATCAAAAACAATGGCCAGCGAACAAGTCAAGGAAGCTAAACTGAACGAGAAGATCATCGCCGAGTTCCAACAGCTTAGAAATGAACAGAGAAATCTAGTTAACAACCTCAACACGCTGGAAATGGATCTGAAGGAACACAAGTGAGTGCACATAACCTCAATCGCAATGAGTCAAGCAGGATAAAATTGGAGCTTTTGTTTTCCGCAGAACTGTGATAGAAACACTAAAGACCGTGGATCCGGATCGGAAATGCTTTCGGCTGATAGGTGGTGTACTCGCGGAGCGAACGGTAAAGGAAGTGCTACCACAATTAGTCGACAACAAAGACTTCATCGAGAAGACCATCACCCGAGTTACCGAAGACCTGACCGCGAAAGGCCAACAGATCAACAAATTCAAAGAGGAGCACAACATCAAGATTCGCGGCGAACAAATGGCAAACGAAGCGCAAAAGTCTGCAGAGGAAGAGAAAAAATCGGAAAACCGGAACGTGTTGGTTTCCAACTAAAACGTATGCGCATTGACAGTGGAGAGCGGGCTCGGTTACGGATGCACAGCTGCTGCGGTTTGCGAGATAGTGGAGCGTAGCGTAGCTTTTCTCTTACTAATTAATACTACAGTAAAATTGATTCAGTGCGTTGAGTCGGTTTTGTTGAACCATAAGAATACGCAATAACAACCCACTTTGCTTCCACAGAGGAGGACGAGCTGTGAAGAGAAAAACTAACGTGAATAAGTTAAATGAGCATGGCGATCATTTGATGCCAGTTTTAAAACTTCAACTGCACTACACTGTAATTAGGTTTAAAACCCTCAGTCCTCTTGTAATCCGTTTCCACTCATATAAAGCAAGGCAAATAAAAACCACTTAAGAATTATTAAAAAAAATTTAACCAAACATGGCTTGTTTACTCAAATATGTTTTAATAATGTGTATATTCTTCACTCCATCACTTTGGATAACGATATAATTATTAAAAATGTAACAATGAAATTAATGAAATACTGTATACAAAGTTTGTATTGCACACTTGCTACTTTGTCTAGACTCTAGTTTCGGAGAGGTTCGTTTACATGTTTTAGAGCCAGTGAAATGCATTAACTGTGTAGTACACCTAACACCAAAGTATTACATATGTATGCATATAAAATCTCAGTACTTATCAACGAAATAAAATTTAACAATTAGTAATAATAACAATTCAATGAAAATATTTCCAAAGAGTTACTACTAAATTTTTTCTAAAAATTTAACTTTTGTAGATCACTTCATGCTAAGATTTAGTATGTTCGAATAAATGTGGCATTAGGTCCTATTGTCCATGCATTACATGCGCTTGAAATGCCGCTTTCCCCCTGATTTGCCCCACAGCCGTATATCTTGGATGGTTATGTCGTGTGATACTGCTTTACACATATCGTAGACGGTAAGCGCAGCCACTGCGACCGCAGTCAGCGCTTCCATTTCCACTCCCGTCTGTCCGCAACACCGCACACGTGCCACCAGCTTGACACAGTGCTGCTCCAGATCCAGTCGAGCCTCCACCTTGACCGAAGTCAGCGCTATGCTGTGACAAAGTGGTATAAGTTCGGGCGTCTTCTTAGCTGCCATTATGCCGGCGATTTGTGCCACAGTCAGCACTTCGCCTTTGGCGATGCTGTTCGCGTGTATGAGCTGTGCTATAGTCGGTCCCACTACGACAGTGGCACGTGCCTCCGCCTCACGATTCGTGCTGCCCTTGGAGGTGACGTCAACCATCGTTGCCCTGCCCCTCTCGTCGATGTGTGTGAGTTGATTGCCGTCTGTACAGTAGTTGCGTAGCTGCATTGCGTGACTTCGATGAGTCGATTGCATGCCAAGTGGTGTTCCCATGATGATAGTATTGCCTAGTAATGGTTGTAGGTTGTTGATGATCCACTGATGTTGTTTATTATCTGTGCAGTTTCTTTGTTGATGTTTGTGGTTGTCGATGTGATCTGAAATGAATCCGCTTTTGAATGGCCTCGAGCAATCTTTAATAAAGCGCCGATTGTGGTGGTTAATTTTAGTTTCAACAAACCTCTGTTCATTAGGCCAGAACGCAGTGATGAATGCTGAATGCATAAAACTATCCACCTATTAGTATCATTGGACGATTTTCCATGTGCGACAAATTGAGCATGCCTAAAAATAATCGAAAAGCAGCATGTTGCATTTCAGATGGCAGTTGTATGCTTTGGCGTAATCTTCCAATGATAGCTTAGACGCGCCAAAGCTGCGCACCGAGCCGCTTATTTACCTGCGTGCTGCTTCTTCTTTCTCTGCACAGCGGCACCAATTAAGGACACCAGGTCGTCCTTTGAGCAATTGCCGCGTATGGCGTCGCGCAGCGAAAACTCCTTGTTGCCGAAGAGACAAACTTTGATGTTGCCATCGGCAGTCAGGCGCAAACGGTTGCAGGTGCCGCAAAAGTGTTCCGTCATCGATGTGATGAAACCCACCTGGCCCACGTAGCCCGGCACCGCGTAGGCCTTCGACGTGTCATTCGCGCCGTTCGGCAGCGCTCGAAAATCTGGCCAAGTCTTGCGTATCGTCTCCAGCGTCTCCCTAAATAGACAAAACATTGATATGCATTCACAATTGAAGCAAGAGACGTAATCCAATCTAGTTACTTGAATGATATGAGACGATCCGTTTGCCATTTATTGCCCGTAAACGGCATATACTCGATAAAGCGAACATCCACCTTGCGATCCTTGGTGAAGGCCACAAAGTCGCAAATTTCGTCGTTGTTAAAATCGCGCATGAGTACACAGTTCACCTTAGGCCGATAGCCCAACTGAATGGCCAAGTCGATACCGGCAATCACGCGCTCCCAGCCTTTGCGACGAGTGATCTCCTCGAAACGTTTGGGCCGCAGCGTGTCCAGACTGATATTGACCGAGTCCAAACCAGCACGTTGCATCGGCACCAGCAAGCGTGTCAACACCAAACCGTTGGTGGTGATGCCAACATTCTCCAACTTGGGAATCTCCCTGATTTTCCCTGAATGTGTGTAGATTGTATTTGAAACTGACTGCAAATATGATGAATTGCGGTGGGGCTCTCACCAATAATATCAACAATATCTCTGCGAATAGTTGGCTCGCCACCGGTCAGGCGAATTTTGCGCACACCCTGTTCGACGAAAATTCGTGCCAGATAATAAATTTCATCGGTGGTTAGCAGGTTTGGCTTGGGTTGCAGCGTCACGCCCTCCGCCGGCATACAGTACTGACCTGCAATAAAAACAACAACACTTGAACTTACGTGATCGTTATATTCAAAGGATACCAACAACCTTCTTAATAACTTATTAAGCATATTTTTTTAATAATAACATCGATAAACAAGTAGTTAAATAATACTGATTGATAAATTTCATTTTTCAACATGTTGACGTTCTGGCAGTTGATTCCAAAAGATTCCACTAACGTACAGAGAGCCATATTTTAATTTTTTAAACAAATAGTAAATTTTTACTAGCAATTGCTTTTTTTCTCTTGAGCTCACTATCCTCGATTTAATGATATGCACATGGAATTTATATAGAATATCTTATAAAAGCGTATTAAACTGAATATATACGAAGGTGTTTCAATGACTTCGTACAGTATCCAGTTGCTTTTAGAATTTAGAAGAATTTAATTAATTTAGATTGACTGATTGATGCACACTCTTGAATCAGCCAAACTCCTAGACTGAACGAATAATCTGCACATTTAAGCATTACGGTCCAATATTCGAAAGCCGTATACTTAAATCATGCGGCTTTCACAAACACGCACTAAGCATTTATTTTTATTTTACCAATTGAATTGGCGTATACTCTAAAATATACTGTGTATGAGCATTAACAACGTTGGACCAATAGATATTTGTGCACGTCTGTGCATTTTGCTGAAATCTAAGGGAGTAATAAACTTGATATGGAAAACCGGATCGGTGCACGTAATTCAGTATGTGGAAATGCGCATAAGCACGCATGTAAGAGAGAGCACTTGTGTTTATTGACTTGTTTACTCCGGTGGCCATTTTTTGAATCAATATGTAGTATATATCTACTAAGTATAAACAATCAAATAACATTTTAATTGGCTGGTCAAAAATGTCATACATAGGTCAGTCTATTGAGTTAACAATGATAGCAGACAGAGTTAAGGAATCGCGAAGGTAATATTTCGTTAAAAACATCAGTGACAACTTGACGAACTGCAGTGAATGTTTTATTCTTAACTTCGAAGTCCTCTTAAGTGCTTTAAAAAGGGGCTAACGTCTACATTATACATACATATGAGGCCAAGTTTTAGATTATATTATATGCAGGTTTTAGATGACGGGACAGTGTGGAGAAGGTGCTAAATCCTTTCTATTCTCTCGTAGATGCTCTGAAAAAGCTTGTTCTCATTGCCTTTGCGGTATGCCAACTTCTAAGTTCTTGTTACACGCCTGCACAAGCATTTGTACGTTACTAAACAACACAACTCTTAACGTTATTCACTCCTTTGGTATCCAAAAACTGTGATATGACTTCAAATACAACATAAATCATCAATAAACAATTTGAACCTCTTCTATAATCTGTAACCATGCTTTGCAATCGACATACACAACAAAATGAGAAATAATACATGTGCAAATTTATGCATAAAAGGTTCTATTAACATGTTTCTTGATGCGACATTAGTTAGCTGTGTCAATTTCCGCTGATCGACAATTGATCTTATAATAAACAAATTTATTATGGAACAGCACAATTGTACACCTACGTATGTATGTATATGTAAGTAAGCATGTGTCAAGCATGTATCATTGTCAAGTCATTCTCTTTAGGCTTGCGTTTGCTATCTTATCTTTTAACTGTACAACTGATTTGAAAACTCCCCATAATCAGTTAATTTTGATTATTTGAACAAACCGACAGAGCTCAATAGCTGCATTTCTTCGGCCGCAACTTGTACTTACATCGTAGATTGCAGCGTTCCGTTAGTGAGATCCGCAGATACGTATGATGCCTGCCGAATTTGTCAGTCAGAGGTGAGGGGGTTATCGTATTCAATTTTGGCTAAATGGTTCAAGCACAGCTATCATCATCACGATTTCTTCATTTCATTACAACTTGCAATCATTTTAATTACCGTTTCGAGCGCCTCTTCGGTTGGCGCTGATTGCAAATCGGGCGTTTGCAATGCTGGTTTAGCGGTCGCCGTGTACTTGGACTGCCAACAAGTGGTACCTTTGTCGAATGTTGTTGCTGCATTTAAGTATCTTGCAAACAAATTCCGCCGCAACAGAGCACTCATGCTGAACTAACTAATTGCCGCAATCGATGCAGTCACAGTGGCCAAGCGATTTAATTGTAGCCGTTTAGTTGATTCGCTGTTTGGCAACAAAATCCCAAAACGTTGGTGCTAACCTAACCTTAAAAGCTGCCGAATTATACTGATGCAGCAGATGTTCGCAAAAACAAAAATTCCTGATAACAAACGAAATACGCTTCGCCTTGGCGGTGTTTGCGCGTTAACAACGTAGTTTGGAGAGAGGCCCCCACTGAAGACTGAACGGATGGATTGTGCCGGCGATTCACTGTGCCATTAGCGGCCTGGCTCGTGCAGCTCGTATGTCGGCAGGTGCCGAGCATATTAAGAGAGCAGTGCGAATGTAAGTACATAGTAGACAGTGTTGGACAATACTGGAACATGCTCACCATTGCGTCTTTTCTATTTGCCCAAAGTATTTGAATCGATACTGAACTATTTGAAGAAGTCTTTATGAGAAGTCTTTATACATCAAATGTTGTGATATTACTAATTTCATTTTAATAATGTAATGTTTAATAAAAAAGAATAATAAGAGAAAAAATACCATGAAAAATAGCGTCAAAAATGTTGGCCAACATTTTCAATTAGCCAACTTTAATTCTCCTTTGCCAGTTTTTAAGGCGAGCATCAGTTGCTAGATTCTCTCATTAACCCGTCGAATGGCATTTCGCATTCTTGTATGCATGTACAACAATGACAAATCGAATCCGCCTAAAGAGTCGTTAGAGAAGCTTTTACAGGCTCTGAGACGAAAGAGAAAACTAAGCGAATACTATAATTAAATGACTAATAAAAAACAATTTCAGGAATTAAGTAAATTTCAAAGTGAGAGTAAATCGCAGAATGTGAGCTACAGTAAAGCGAAAAATCTTCAAATTTCATATTCACTAATAGTGATCGATATGCACACCAAACTAAATTAAACATTTCGCAGTGTTATTAAAAAAATCCACACCGTTCCAAATTTGGTCTTACTTCAAAAGAAATTTCTGTTCAAAAAGCACACTGTTTCGGCACTTTGGAAATCAATGTTTAATATTTCGAAATGTTATTCAAGCATGGTTCGGTACCGTAGGGAAATGATACCGTGATATTGATTTTTGTCACTTTTTTGAAAGCAAACGAGTGAAAGAGTAAAAATAACATCTAATCTAAAAAGAAAACATTCGATGGCGCATCTTATACTTATTTATTCAATACAATTCATGTCTTGGTTTTTGTTTAAGTGAGGAAGTAAATTTGTTGTGTTTTTTGCCCAAAGTAATCGTCGTCTATAGTTGAAAAATTGTTCTTCCACAAATCTGTTCCTTCTCGATTGGTGTTTGAATACATATTGACCCGAAGAATATCTGCTTGATTTTAAATGAAAGTTAATCTAAAAATCCTCAAGTGAACTAATTGAACCAGCTGCTGCAAAGAAACTGCTTGAAAGTTTGCGCTAGAGTTTGACACTACATACCAATATTGAACTACTAACTAAATTACGCAAACAAAATTAAAAACAAAGATTATTAATACAGGCATCATTAGTACAAATTCTGTAGCATAGTACCACACTGAATTTTTAACAACAAACAGTTGTAATAGTTGTTCTTTCTTTGCCGAGTTTCGTTCACCCTTCACACTTGAACTTCAATTCAAAAAGTTTTATTGAAATATTTTTGGTTTTGTTCTCATTTTATTATTATTGCAATTCCTTCAAAAAATTCAAAAGCAATTTACCGAAAACCGAAGCTTAGTAAACAAAATAAAAATAATAATTTCGTAAAGTATGGCTCAGAACGACGAAAATGACCTCAACACTGAATTTGAGTGCCTTTTGCAAGAGCTGGAATGTATATTTCAATTTCTGAACTTTCGCGAAAAGTCCATCGCCACCGAATGGATAAAGAAGCTGAAAAAGTCCAATTCATCGGTTGATGAACAGAAGCTACGACTCGACTTCATCGAGTACTTTGTCAACTGCTGGCGTTGCGGGGTCTTCAACACGGAACCCTTCAATAAAGTGCCGCAACCCAATGTGCCACTAATGAAGCTGCGCTACATGCTGGTACACGCACCGATATACTCGTAGTGCAGGCCATCGAAGTTACGATCTTTTACGTGTCTTACAGCCGCCCGATCACAAGATACGCAGTGTGGACGGGACATCGGACGAACAGCGACAGATGTACGTCGAGGAAATGTTCGAGAGTATGACCGATAAAGGCTTGTTTCTGGAGGACCAGCCCGTGCCCAGAGATGGCACATTTTTCCTTGTCGTCATAAATCAAAAATGAGAGGCGCGAGTTCGTTCAGTGAAATTATTTCATTATTCGTTGTGGCCCAAAAGCGATCAAAAGAACAAAATTCCACGTCTGCCGAGCATAAGTAAAATTTCATTGGTACAAGTGTACATACTTATATTTTCTGTATTCTACATGAGTTAATTATTTGTCTATACATATGTGAACAACCATTGGTGGTATTAAAAATTCATGAGCATTCTTAATTAAGGGAGCATTCGTAATGAAGTGAAAATACTTCTCTCCAAAACCATATTTTAACGATATAAAAACCTCGTATGGAACTTAAACAGTAGCGCGCCGAGGATTGTGTACTTGTGAGCCCAATTGAAACCATAGTTGCCGCTACAATTTTTAACCCCAAACCTTTGCTTTTGTATGATGGATTCGAATGATGTGATTGTTGTTCGACATCAAGAACAGTCAATTTTTAAGACAGTATTTTAATAATGGGTTTCTGCAAATTTATGTAATTCAGTGTTTAATAAATGTTATAAATTGCACAAAAAAAAATGTTTGCTATAAATTGTACAAATAGGCACAAAACCATTGTACGGTTTCCTTGCTACTAACAATAGTCAGCGGCACCTTAGGTTTCAGTAGTTCGATTCAAGGCTTGTTGCATTTACGGTTTATTCCATTTACAGTGTGTTAAAATATTGTTGAAATGACTTTCTAACACGAAAGGTGTTTAATTCTATTAGAACTCTATACAAGTATATATTCCCATTAAAATCCTTATTCCCATTAAAATCCAATACTTCAATCGTTGCGTCAACGCAGCAGCCGTAATGTCTTACTTCAGCAGCGAGTGCTCGAGCAATTGAGTTTCTTTATCAAGTAACTGATTATTATTTAGTACTAATTAATATTTAGATTTGTATTAACTGATAATATCCATACAAAAAAAACATCAACCAAATGCACATCAAAATAAAAATTCGAATCCTTTTTGGCGTTCCCTGTGCTAATTGCTGTAGTTTTTCAGCTCTAACACTAACATGTGAAATGTTATCAAGCCGGAAGCAAATTCTTAAATACACAATAAAAAATCAAAATCGTAAAAACTTCAGATAAAAAATACTCAAAAAATTAGTTAAAAATATTTTTTACAAATCATAAAAATCAAATCCCAGGTATTTAGTGTAGCCATTTTGAGGTTAAGGTTAGTTTAGGATAAGCATGAATCTAACTAAATATTTCAAAGTCTTAAAGGAAGCTTAAACTGAGTACTGTAACATTTTTTTATAGTAAAAATGGAGATTTAAGGAATCTTACGTATATAAATTTAAGGAATCAAAAATAATGTTCAAGGTAATTAAACCATTAGATCTTGAAATGTCAATATTTGACTATTATGTAAATAAACATATAATATAATACAATATTTTTAATTTTTGAAAGAAATTAATTTCTGAAAAATTATGTATGATAAATATTATAAAAGTTAAATGTTTAAACATCCTTTTGGTTATAAGTAATCTTTCACACGTTAATTTAACAAGATGAAATACAGCCATTCTGAAGTTAAAATCAATCTGTCATAAAAAGCACAAATATACATTTCTGTTTCTCGTCACCGTTCAGTGGTTTCTGCTTCAAGAACTGGAATTTTATCGTCCATATAACCGAGATCTATGGATTGTATTGAACATGAGTAGAACTGATGATTTTACGAAATATTTCTTTAGCATTTCAAGCATGGCTTAGCTCTTCTGCGACACAATGCTAGCCTCGGCGTCATGGAATAGCAGGGGCAGAATGAGCGTTTCGAGAAGTTTTAGTTTTATGGGGCCAACAAGGGTTCTCTACTATACGTTTAGCAGTAAAACTGAGTCTTCATTTCTTTCCCAGGCTGAGATTATTTTGGCTGTTGACGGCTGGACCAGGTTAAATGAATACCTTGTTCTCAAATGTTTAGTTTTTCGTTATAATACGAGGCTTTTTAGTTGTAATTTTAACCATTCACCATGAAAGCCGCATGTGTGGACTCCATCCGGTTCCTAAAACTTCTTGCCCAATGTATGGTCTGGCATTCATCAACTTTACATTCATTCACATTAAATATACTAAAACTAACGCATATTCAACAATAAATTGGACTTCACTACCATATCCTCTCCACGATTCGAGAATATGAAATTTTCCGAGTGTACGAAATAAACTTATACATTAGAGATTGTGTTCGTACTGGATATTTTTTTGTTTTATTTTTATTTTTTTGTATACAGCACCATCCATGCAAGCGGCGCACTGTTTATCCCGACATCTTCTACGATATTTAGCGCAACATCCATCAGTGTTTTGTTTCGGCTTCTGCGGTTCAGTTGAGCTCTGCGGTACTGCTGCCAACAGTATTTTCGATCGACATCTGTTCTGATCGCCATAGATAATGAATACACGACGGTGGAACATTAAAAAGATTTCAGTGGCGGCTTGTGTCTGCTTAGTGCTGTATTTGGCTTTTACCAGTGGTTTTCATAAATACGAAATTGATGCCATTGTCAGCAACGCTAGACCAGAAGATGTTTGGGAGTATGTTGCGGACTTTAGCAAGATGCGTTTGTTGAATCCAACAATGTAAGTATGAATGCGGCTGCACGTGTGTCACATATGTACATATATTGTGCATTATTTACTTATGCATACCGACTTATATATACGACGCTACACGCATACATACATATAGTACGAGTAAATGGGTGTATGTATGATTTTGGATACATTTCCATTCACACGTTCCGTTGAGCAGTAGCTCATATATGTACATATTTGTGTATGTATGGTATGTCTGCATGTAGCTGGATTGTTTATCTGAAATTCGCACTTCCCGCAGTTTGGATTTCAAAATTATCGCCGACAGCGGACACACACACGACTGGCACTACAGTGTTCTATACAAAGAGCGGCTATCACATTGGCCCTACTGGCTGAATACCGCAAGCGCCGATTACGTTGTCATCAAGAGTATGCCGGGCGTAGTGCCGGCAGTATTTACCATTGAGTCCAAGCATCGAACCTGTTTCCTCCGCGGCTTTTACTGCTGTAAGTTTTGCAAAATATTTCTCCCAGTGAGCACTCGGGCTTGATTGGCTTCTCATTTCGATTTTGCAGTGCATGCGAACAGTGAATTCAAATTCAGCGCCCGCGGAAAGGACACCTACTGTGCGGAGAAAATTCAATACCAGTGTCCGCCGTTTCTGAGCCACGCCTGTCGCCGTGAGCTGGAATACCAACGCAAGGCTGTAATGCATAACCTGACTACGATATTCAGCAAGAAGCAAAAGGCATACTAACTCATATTCAACTATTCATTTATTCACTTGCATTTCAAATAGTTGCGTTTCACAATTTAATTAGATAATATGTAAACAACTCGACTGTTTGAGCAACGGCAAACATTTTAAAATTACTTGTTAATAAGACCGGCAGGTTTTACGAATCTTGTATTTATAAATTTGCCATGTAATAAATTATTTCATTGTTAAAAACTTTTTTGGCTTAAACATTTGCTAGTTTTTTCACCACATCCGTCGTGAAGTGCTGCTTTAAAATTCTCTAATCTACAAATCAAAAACATGCATATTTACATATATTTAAGTATGTAAGAATGCCTGTCTTGGGGCCAGCCTCAATTTTTGAAGGACAACTCCAAACGCCTTCGCCTCGTTGCTGTCGATCGACGAAAGAGCTTTTTCTCCAATTGGATTGTAGTCGCTGTGACGGCTTCTGCTCCAACCGCTTCATTTGTAGCAGCATTCTTGGAGAACCATTTGGTCAGTTTTGTTGTTTGTGTTGATCGCGATTTCGGTGATTTGCGCACACCTTGTGTGCCGGAGAGCTGTATCTTCTTGCTTGGTGTGCAGTTGGCGTTAGCTGATTCTTCTACCTCTGCGTTGGTCGGCTGTGTCATGCCAATTAGATAGTTGGTAATCTTATTGTGCTGTGTATTTTGAGTGCTTCTGGTAGGCTGAACCGGTGAGATCTCACCATTCGAGTTGACGCGCATCACACTGCCGAAGGTGTCGTTGTTGGTGATCTCAAAGAGATCATCTTCGATGATCTGCAGACTCATGTCATCATTACGGCAACTGTGTTTGGGTGATTTTTGGGTGCTCATTGCGCCGTTCGGCAGGGACGATATTATTGGCGTCTTGTTCCTAGTCAACCTTTTTGATGACGCTGTGGCAGCTGCCGGCGCTGTCCGTGTCGGGATTGACGTTTCCACTGATGATCCAGTTTTCTTATCGGCCGGCTCGAACATCTTTTCCAGTAGGTCTAAGCACGAACGTTTTCGCGGCAACCCTGCAATTTGCTTCATTGAGTTTGCGGCATGTTGTTGCTGCAATTGCTTTACCTCCGAGCCGAATATTTTAAATCCTTCGAAGGTAGTTGACTTACTCGTATTTTGGGTGCATGGTGGATCCAAGTCGGTGCTGGCACTGAATATGTCGGGAGATTTATGCGGGCCTTGCTGTTGCTGCTGCTTTGCCAGCAATTCCCCGAACGAAGGGACCGTTTTGATTTTCAGAGCCGGTGGTGCAGGTGTCGATTTCTTCTGTTTCAGCGCTCTTGTGCGTCGACTTTGTGTCGAATGCGAAGAAAGGGACCCCTCATCCGCTGAACTTGACAACACTATCACATTTTGGGACTTGTGGCCCGACGATGGCACAAACAAAACATCCGATTCAGTCAAGCAGTTTTGTGTAGCGAGAAAGTTTTTAAATTGTGTACTGCGTGCAGAGCGCTGCGTTGGCGGAACTAGAAACCCATTGCGCTTCCCGTTATCGACGTTGCTATCTGGCAACAGCTTCTGCCCACATGGAATATCTTCGCACTCAGGTGATGAAAGAATGCACATCTGACTTAGTTTGGGTGCTCGATTATTACCAGCAGCATCTTTGTTATTCGGTGGGTTGCTGATTACTTCATCTTCCTTATGCTTACGCACTTTTGTTGGTACTTCCACTTTCTCCATTCCAATGATTTTATTTTCTTTACTTGCGTCAGCATTGTCCACTCTCGATTTTGATAATTTTTTCCTCCGTTTTCTGTCGGTCTCGAGTCTGTAATTGCACTTTACATATTTATTTTTCAAAATATCTGACGACCGTGTCATTCTTTGCATGCTGCGGGTACTTCTAACTTGGGACATGCCGGCTACATTTGTATTTTTATGCTGTGTTTTGTGCTTTCGTGGTGCTTTGTTATTGATGGCTGGTATCTTTGGCATTTCTTTTTGACTACCGCCAGTAGCGCTGTTCAGACGATCCGGTTGTCCGCCGATTTCGTTTTCCGTTGCGCTTTGGTTCGTCTTACTACTATGTTCAGATCGCAAACGTTTTTTGTATTCTACCACAGTCTGGGTTTCACTTCCTTTTTCCGTGTTGCATTTATGCGAAATTGATTTGTTTTTAATATCAAAGCTTCTCGCTTTGGGCGGCTTAGTTTTGAAGCTCTTGCCACTGCATTCTGTCTTCGCCGAACGCGTCGTTCGCCTTCCAATAGCAACTTCCGGTTCAGCGCACTTTTGTGTGCTTTTTACTTTTGCACTCTCTTGCGTACTCTTTGAACTATCATGTTTTGATGGCTTAGCTTTCGCAGTGTTCGTTGACTGATCTGTGCCTTCGAGCCTTTTATCGTGCTTTCCTTGAGATCTTAGTATACGGGTTTTCGAAGTCTCTGCCTCAGTTTTTTCCTGTCTATCAATATGTCTTTCTCTGCTTTTTGTAGTGCCATACACTTCAACGCACTCACTCGACAGGTCTATAAACTCATAAACATCATTTCGTTCGTCTTTTAATGCATTATTTTTCTCCTTCACAGTGTCTGCAACATTTTTTTCATTTTCAGCTATACTTCTCCTGTTTTTCTCAACGTCGCCCTCTTTTTCATCAATTACCTCGCACAAGTTTTCAGTATCATCGGAATCAGAGTCAGAGTCCAAAAGCAATGGCGACATTATCACAGGTTCGTCTGAATTGTCATGTAGCTCCGCCTGTGTCTGTTGAAATGGTGGCGCATTATACTGCGATACCTCCTTGTTTAATGCAAGTGCCTGCTGAAAGAGTTCTTCGGTTGCCGTGTCAGAAGGCGCATTGGTGCCGTCCGTATGCTCAACTGATCTTTGCGAATTAACGTTCGACTCACTCGCAGTGCGCCACAGGTCCAAGTTGATTTTATAACGATCTGGGTCCACCAGGGGCAGTTGTTCTTTAACCTGATGACGATATCGCCTCAAGCGAAAATCTCTGCAAAGTAAAAAGTATGCAAAAATGTGAAAATCATTGCAATCACTTAAGTTCTGTACGAATAGTAAACCTACTTGCAATAGTCAATAAGCATTTCGCGTTTCAGGAAGTACTCCTCCAAGTCGGCCTTTTTACTTGACAGATCCTTGCAATCGGGAAGTTTGTATTTCTCTTCGAAAGCCTTAAATGACTCGTATTGACTTTCCAAGCGTCCACCCAAACGCAGCACATTGAACATCAGCTTAACGTCAGACTTCAAATAAGATAAAGCAGATTAAAAACTGGAGAATTCAGTAGTTCTTTCTGCTTACCGTAATGTCGACACTTGAAAGAACCAAGTTTACTTTGCGTTCATAGTTGTGAAGCAACATTGATGTACAGAAATTATTGCTCAACATTTGGCCCCGATTGTCGATGATAATATGGTCAAAATTGAATTTACTCAGATCATCAAGAGTACGCAGGGTAGCCCACTTGGCAATGGTGATATTGCTGCGAACATTAGCTGCATCTGAGAGATAAAGAGCGGCTATAGCATAATACATAATAACAATCAATTGCCGATAACCAAGCCTCGTTAATCACGTTGCAATATTGTTTTAGTTTGTTTCCCTTTACTGATAATCGGTAAATATGTAACTTGATAAAGTTCTACTAAACAGTAATGTTTTACATATTACAGCATTTACATACATACATATGCATGTAGTCGAACATAAATTTTTTTGGTATACAGCTTTAAATTACCTTTTGCAAAATGCATAAAAAAAATTATTATTATTTACTATTATTATTAATTTTATTATTATAATGTGTTAAGTAAATACTATATCATATTCTAGAAACATTTGTTCAAAATCTTTTTTATTGACTATAATTATTTTTAGAATACAAGACAGACAAATAAGAGTTTGAATTTATTTGTAAATGTTTGACGAGGGTCAAAGAGACAGGCCATCTTTAAACATCATTAGGATTTCCTCTCACACCAGTGGCGGATTCAGGGAGAGGGGTTGAAACCCCCCGAAATTTTAGGATCCACTTTAAAACTACATACAAATTAAAAGGCATTTTTTGCATTTATGAATATTACAGAATTTCTTTTTGAAACCCCCCTGAAATTTTTTCATGAATCCGCCCTGTCTCACACCCACCCATTATCTTTCTAAAATTTGCCATCAAAATGTAATTTCAGCTGCGCATATGTTGCATGACCTACATTTACAAGATTTACCTTGGCCAACGTCCATAACCGACACCGACAAATTGGTCAGCACGCTGAAGTGGAACTGCCACCCAGTAACCAACTCGTCGTCGTTCTGTACGACAATTAGGCTTTTCTTGTTTTTGGCAAATGCATCCAGAAAAACTGCAGTCACAAGACACTTGCCCAGGCCGCTCTCATCATTCAAAACACAGAACTCTCGATTGACAAGGTGTGTGTAAAGAAAGCGCACTGCATCGACTTGAAACTGTTTCAAGTACTGGCAAATGTGGCCTGGCACTCGGATCCGTTCGGAGAGTACCAGCGGCTCGGACGTGCGTTCCGCCACAAAGTGATACATTGCCGCAGCTCCACGGCTCTGGTGTCGCACCACGCTGTTAGTCACCGTGCGCGTTGATGTAGTGCAACGACAAATAGATAGCAAAGAGGACGTACAGCAACTTGATGTAGAAGAAAATCACAAACATGGAGAAGGAGCCGATGAGCAGCGTCGAGGGAGTATCAAAGTATTCCTGGTTAATTCTGGCGCTCGCGAAAAATTGCATGTGTCCTGTTGTGCTTTTCTCGGATGTCTGACTGAAGTGGTTTTGTAGTTGCTATTGCCGCCTTATTGGGTGAGCGCTGCGGTCAATGCACTCTGCACCAACGCATTCGAAAGCAATTGGTT
This sequence comes from Melieria omissa, assembly GCA_963971225.1. Taxonomy (NCBI): domain Eukaryota; kingdom Metazoa; phylum Arthropoda; class Insecta; order Diptera; family Ulidiidae; genus Melieria; species Melieria omissa. Next base: position 104,961,188 of record OZ020268.1, on the reverse strand, counting down.
CTGAATGAGGCACGAACGTTCCGTCAAAACTTCACACAATAATTTACAGCAAAAACCGAATTTTCAATTTGGATTTGTTTTGATTTCAGATCAAGCAAATATGCACGCACCGACCACATTCAATTCACTTTGGCGAACGTAAAGCAATGTGAAAATGGCGCTTGTGACGTGGAACTAACGAAAGTAACCGGGTTGCAATGTTATGTCGGCTCTTGTTGAATTTGGCTAATGCAAATTGTTTTTTTATGTTCGATAAATCTTTATATAAATGCATTTTAACCCTTTCCGACATGAAAATAAACCCGTTATGTTTGAATTGTATAGGCTGAAGTCCAATATATTGGACATTGTAACTGAAAGGGTTAAAATTAAATCGGCTGGATATGAATCCCTTTCAAAACGGTCTTGACTTGTCGTTCTGCTTCGACCTAATATCTGTCTATGTATAGAGCAAATAGCTACATTTTTGTCGGACCTTTCAACTAAAGAGTTATTTACACTTAACCAATGTTTCTGAAACTATTATAAAACCTGGAAATGGAATCTGCATTAAGCAACAAACTCTTTCACGCCTTCACCGCTTATCGCATTACAAAATAAACTTACCACAAACACATATCGTAAGTAACTGCGAATGGCGAAACGATCCCGATGAATTGTGCGGATCTGGCAGCGTCAAATTCTATTTAGTTCCCAAAACAGCTGTTGTGCTGTAGTGCAGCATTTCAACAATGCATTGTGCACTTTTTATTTTGAGAGCTGCAGTGCCGGACAAAAGTTTACCTTGCCAAGAATTTGAAGACAATGGAGCAATTGGGCGTGGACCTTGTCCTTATGAAGATAATGAAAGAGAAGAAGACAATTGCGGGTTTCTTTGATGCGATCTTTGGATTCCTGTGTCGAAAGTATATATTCGACTTGGTTTCTGTCGACTTGGTGTGACTTTTTTGAAATTGTATATTTGCAGCACCGACTTTTATGTAGGCACAAAAGATTTATCCGAAAAATATGAATCTACGACGGAAGCACGTAAGCATAGTGTTTTAGCCGCCATGCAAAATTACGAGTCGGCTTACAAACTACAACTTTACAGTGCGGAAGACAACGACGGCGATGGTAATCGTGCACCGCCAGCTATAGAGGAAATAGAAGTGGAAACTGAATCTCCGCTTGAAATAAACCAAAGTAGCTCTGTGCAATCTGTGAGGTCAGCGGTTGAGGAGCCAATTACACACTTAAGAGTCGCAGATACAAAGTATCGGCTTCCCGTGATGGAACGAGCAAAACTGATTCCTGAACTACCGGATGCATTGAGAAGGCATAGTAGCAACTCAACATCAGTTGAAAATGTAGAAAATTTTCACAGTCATAAGGACGTGCAACAATTACAACCAGACCAGTCAAATAATGTGGTACACAATAGCCCTGTGCTCCGTAGAATCCTGCCAAAAACAGCGAGTGGTGTTGGCGACAAGTTCACTTCTTCTTTATCGACAATAAAACAACCGCATCGTGTTTACAAGTGCCCGGATTGCTCTGAAGTGTTTCCGTCGTTTCGTCAGCTTAAAAGGCACGAACCTTTTCACATGCCATCTAATGTTGAAGGTATAAGCATATGCGGCTACTGCTGTTGTTTATATGCCAATGCAGAAACTCTGGAGAAACATATGAATGACTGTCATGCGGGCGGCAAGAAACATTTGTGTGTGCCCTGCCAAAAGTACTACAACAGCAGAGGTCATCTACTGAAGCATGTGTTGTCCAGTGTGCATAATGCTAGTGCCTTGCTCTACTACTGCAGCTTGTGCCCGCGATCGAGTTCTGCTGCCGAATTTCCTTCACGCCTCGCACTTCAGCAACACTTTCAGGAAATGCATTTACTAATGCCATCCACCCAGGAGGAAGACGACGTCGAAATTGAAATGAACGAAGAGTTTTTGGACGAGTTCTTGCTGAACAACACAAATGAGAATTCATTCCATTTCTCCGAATGCTGGGATGCGCTCGATTTGCATTTGCCGGACATGCTGCACCTTCAAACCACTGGCAGCAACAGCACCAGCGACCAGCCAGCTGCATCAGCTTTTAAATGTCCAAAATGCCTTGAGGGCTGTGCAAGCCAGAAAACGTTGCTGCAACATATGGCTCACAAGCACGCACTGCGAGTACTGATCTGCAGCCAGTGCGAGGCCAGTTTCCACGACTATGCGCAGTTAATGCGCCACAAGGCGAGGCACCGTGTTCGCGTTACAACTAACGCATCTGCTTCAGCGACCAAAGATCAACGAATATGCGACATTTGCAATAAAAGTTTTGGCAGCAAGGCTGCGCTCAACTACCACATTAAGACACACTCACGTAGTTCTGTGCGACCGCACGAGTGTCCGTATTGTGGCAAGTGCTTTCGCATGGAGAAAAACTTCAAGCAGCATTTGCGCATTGTGCACACACAGCTTAAGAGGCACACTTGTGAGTTGTGCGACAAGCAGTTTGCTACCTTGGATCACCTTAAGAAGCACGTGCTTAGCCAGCACCAAAACGAGAGAAAGCACGACTGTCACGTGTGCTCAAAACGCTTTACGCAGCTGTGCCATCTAAAGCAACATCTCGCCATACACACAATCGGAAAGACGTTAAGATGCAGTTTCTGCGAAGCGGCATTCTGGCGAAAAATCGACTTAGAGCGACATGCACTAACTAAGCACGTGTAGGAGCGTCAAAATATAAAAAAAAATTTCTACATCAAATCAATGAGTGATTCCTTCAAACTGGGAAAACTGAGGTGGGAAGCAATAATCATGCACCATGTACTTTGAACAACAACATAGATAGTAGAGATAGACTATGTCCTTAATTCATTTTTATAAGAGTAAACTTAAATTTTTTAGCCAATCTACTTAAAATTGGAATTAAAGAATACTTTGTATTAATCAAACATTCACCCCACTTAATATTTCACACTATACTTTTTACAGTAACTGCAGGGACGGTCTTTCTTTATCGGTCTTTTGATATGCATCTCATTATGAGTCGTATTAGTAGTCACTAATTTAATTTATTTGCACTTAATTTCTTAATTTCTAAAAACCTCCAAGTCTACTATGTTGCATAATTAGCGCAAAAATATTTCCAATGCGGCACACAATCGTGTAGCGCCATCAATCAGTTTCGATGTGTTATGGAAAGCAATCGATATGCGAAAACAATCAACTGCCACATTCTGCAGTGCAAATCTCGAGCCGGGAATAAAACTTATTTTCTCCTCCTTTAAACAGAATTGAAGAAAGTCAGCGGCATTCGCCTGCGTCGGCAGACGTATCCAAATGAAGTAGCCGCCGCGCGGCGGTGACCATTTGCAGCTCTTTGGCAGTTTCCGCTCCAAGACTTCGCAAGTTGCCAGCATGCGTTCTTTGTAGGCCCTGTACATCATATCAATGTGTCGCTGTGCCAATCCTAATTCGAAAAGGCTCGCCATCACACCAGAAGTGTAGTTGTTAAAACAGCCACCGCTATTCAAAATCCCGCTGTTAATTAAACCATTAAATCATAAATGTGGCGGCAATAACACAAAAATTCCATATCGAACTTACGATCTCTCCAGTATGGGCTTCAAACGGGCGGGTACCTCCAGCCAACCCAAACGTATACCAGGCCCAACAATTTTCGAAAAGCTCCCATTGGAGATGACATTGCGGCAGCCGTCATCATAGGCAAACAGACGTTTCGGTGGCTGCGGATCCACGTACGACAAAATGTTGTAGACGTCATCACAGAGAATAAGGATGTCGTATTTGGCCGCCAGCTCCACCAGTCTCCTGCAAACATCTAATCGAATTCTCATTATAGTCAGCCGTAAGTGAAAGTAATTACAATAAAAAATAAAATTGCTAGGAAAACAATCGACTGAAACCAAGCAGTTTAGCAAAGGTAAGTGAGGCACCTTTAACTTTACGATACAAAATGTTGTTTGACTATTTAGCATAGCAGTTTTGGCGCTGCTCATAGAATTTAGAAACCCCTTCTTAATGGATGTTCGTTTTCTAAAATGAAACTACAGTTAAAATTGCATGTTCATAGCTTCAGTAGTTTGCCCTTTCCAATGATGAATCAGTCAAGATACAAATTATTCGTACCTATGTGGGTAGGGTGGATTACTTATTTGAATTTTTTCGTATTTTCGTCTTTTTGGAAGTATTAACAGTTTTTTTTTTTACAAAAACCAACACTCACAAGATGCTTTATACATAAATAGATTTTCTATAATATTAATTAGCAAAAAGCTGAGTGGATTCTTTCAAAGAAATCTGAGAATAGCGTACATTTAGGTTTCTCTTCATGACTTTTTATGATAATGACTACGACGTCAGCGAATGAGGCTACACTTGTGTATTCTATCCATAACTGCTGAATCATATTGAACTTCTCCCTATGTTAGTTGTCACAAAATGTTCAGCTTCTTTTATTTCTGTGCCGAAATATGTTTTAGGCAACTGCATTAATGAAAGTGGATTTTGGTTTTTTATTTTTGTTACTTTTCTTTGATCTTTCAATAAACCGGTTTAGCTACAAGTGGCGGTAAGCACTTCACTTTTCCATTCTTTGGTTGGTGCAAAGACCATTGGTGAAATCCAACTGCTATTAACTTACCATCAGAGAAGAGGATTCCTGTGGGATTGTGATATGTTGGTATGGCGTAGTACATGGCCCAGAATTCCTTTGTTTTGCTGGCAAAGCGTTTCTGCTGTAGCGCTCGCTCAAACTCGCACAAGTCCACACCATCGTCGGTCAGGCGAACTGCAATCAAATCATACAATGTCAATTCGTCAATCGTCTACCTTGCAGCCATTCATACTTGGAACGATCGTTAGAGTTGTGAATTGCTTGATGGCATCCAGTGCAATCATATAGGTTACCTCGTCTACGAAAATAATGCCATTCAAATCAACCAGCGTGGATAGGACAAAGTGTAGACCTTGCGTTGCACCTGTGGTCATGATGAGGTCCGCGCTTTCAACCAATCAGACGCAGACAAAACGAATCAGTGTAGGAATTGCAACTCGTTAAGTTTGTTAAGGGTTCAGTACATACCTCTTCATCGTGCTACCGTATGCTTGGCTGAAGTACTTTGCAATGGCTGCGCGCGCCTCCACCGGACCGCTCGTCGGCCCATATTGAAACAAATATGACGAATTTGACTTTTCGTAGCGCTGTTGTTGTTCACGTGCGTACAACTTTATTGCAAATGAGAACATTGCTTGAAATCACTCACCAGTCGGTGTGCTGTCGCCTGTTGAAATATTTCACAGCAGTTCTCCAGCAGATCCGCCCCGGGCGCTCCCACACCTAAATTGAGCACATTCGTGTCGTAGACGTTCCAATCGCTGCCGTCAAACAAATGCTTCAACAAGCGATCTTCATTTTCGAGCGACATTTTCGCAAAATACAGAGCACGTAATGTGAATGCGTTGCCAGTGGAAAGTCAACTGAGGCCAACAATAAGTGCATCAAGTGCCCTACAGTCTTGCGTGCCCGTAAGAGCAGCATAAAACAGCAGATTGTAATCGTTGTGTTGTGTAGGGCGATAACTTTCCTTAACGGACTTTCAAGTTGATTTCCAAATGAGTTATTGAAAAGTCGAATATGAACCATATGTTCATATATTCACGGATTGAATAATTAATATGCATACATAAGTGTTTTGAAATTTGCACACGAAATCGCAAATAAAAGCAAGTAAACTTCCCAGCTAAATTTAAAGTAGCGCTAATATTGGCGTCACTATCACTGACAACCCGACCAAAATTATCGCATCTCAGAGCAACAAAAATAATTTGTGTGTGAGTAGGATAAGCTATAGTGTTATCAAATGTATAGCTGGAAAACTGCGCGATCATTAGCATCAACACATGTCAAGTTTGTTTGGAGGGTTAAGTACCGTTCCAGATGAGGGCAATTAAAAAATTGAGTGATTTCATACTGCAATCGATGTACATACACACTTTTCGTTCGCTGAAAACTTTAAAATAATGTTAAAATCTTGTGGATATCCGCATTGAGCACAAACTAAAAACACTAAATGAACAGAGAGTTCGCCTTGTGATAGAGTCATTATTGGTAGAGAAAAGGAAAGGAACTTTATTCTGTGGAGATATGGGTTATGGTTCGATAGTTAGTTAGTTAGTTTGAATTTCACCCTAAAACTAACTACTTAAGGTGAAAAATAAATAAAAACCACTGTTTTAAGACAGCCGCCCTTGTGTATTTAGTTGCGCAAGAGATAGCCGCTTGTAGAGTACTTTAAACAGTACTGATTCCGCCATACTAAACCATTGCTTGTTCCGTGTAATCATTTTTTGAGCACCATAAACACCGTTACGCATACGTGTACATATCTAGGTATGAGTGAATACATACGGAGTAGATAAAGCATTTTTGAACTCTAACCAAAGCATGATTACAATTGTGCGGTTTGTGGTTTGACTAAACAATTGAATGCATGGGTAAGTTGTAAGTATTGTCGGGTCTGGAGTGCATTGAGAGTGTGTTGAAAATAATGTAATATACAATTAATAAGAACCGCACGATCTCTGTTGGATTGTAATTTTTTTGCTTATATAAAACAACCAAAAATCGCTTCCTTATAAAAGCCCTTATCTCTCTTTCAAATCTTTATTTAATCATCATTAATGAACTTTTTGACTACAACATTCCAGAAAGATCTATTCGACGGTGCGAGCTTGTTAATATTTACCTAAACAACAGCAACAATGCTAGAAATGCTGCAACTATAAGATTTCCAACTGAACTCTGCATCCTCACAAATTCTTGGGCATTGACATTGTTTTGTCTAAGAATATATTTTGCAGTTACTTTCAAATCATAAGTTTCAGCACAAGTATACCTTTAAATTGCTAAATCTTATGCTATGCTTGGTTTCATCCGCCGTTTCAGTTCGGACTTTACTGATCCATATACACTTAAACTACTTTATATTTCTCTGGTTCGCTCAAAATTAGAATATGCGGTCTTTATTTGGAGGCCCTTCTATGAATGCCACATAAAACGTTTAGAACGCATTCAAAAGGCTTTCCTTCGGTTTGCTCTTCGTTCCCTACATTTTGAAAATCCCACTCCCTCTTATAGCTCACGATGCATGCTCATTGATTTGCGCTCTTTAGATAGCAGAAGGTCTTTCCTCTGTATAATGTTTATTTTTGATCTAATTCGTGGCGCTATTGACGCATCGTGCCTACTGCAACGTATAAACTTCCTAGCTCCGATTAGAACTCTACGAAGTCAAGATCTGTTTCTAATTCCACGTTGCAAAACAAATTACTCTTTTAATGCCCCAATTGTGCGAGCTTTGTCTGAGGCTAACTTACTCTCAAATTCTTTAGATTTTTCAGTTCCTAAAAATGTATTCAAGAATTTGTTAGAAAGACTTATAGTATAAGTAGTATAAGTATAGTATAAGTGTCAGTTAGTCTGTATGAATTGTTAATTAATTCTAGGCTATTTTTAAATAAAGAATAAAGAATAAATAAATACACTTTTGAATCCTTTTAAAAATATAATAATAAATAAGCGCACTTGGCAATCCTGCTAGTCGCCCACGGCTATTTCCACATCAATTCTGTGGTCAAAAGCAATAACCGCTTAAGTCGACTTAAGAAGCAATTGAGTTATGGATGCCACCGTGTTCCCTTGACTGGGCTCTAAGTTTGTGTGAAATAGGGGAGTTTGTAACTTTAAAATAAAAAAAGTTATTAATAAAATTGCTCGTGATTGCTCGAAACAGCCATTTTCGAATTAGGCGATTATTGCTTTTGACCACAGAATTCATGGCCGATCTTTCAATGGTTTCGACAGCAAATGAAACACTAAAAATATAATATTTGGATTGTTCTCAAAGAAGAATATAATGTTAATACTTCTTTAAAGGCGTATAAATATATTTGACTAAAGCAGCAAGCAGACTGTCAAGGTAAGCTTAAGGTATACATTAATGTGTTAGAATCGTGGGCGAACACTTTGATTTAATAAAAACAAGGTTTAACTTGTTTGATTTTAAACTGTTGTTGCATTTAGTTGTCTACTGTTTATTAATCCAGTTTATTATAGTAATTGCAATAGTCAAGTATCACAATAAGTAAAAGAGCTGGAGCTGCTAGCTGCTGGAGCTTACGGCTGTTTAGTTATATCACGCGACATCTGATAGTGGGTTAAGAAAGAATGGTGGTACTACTGTGAGCGGCTCGCAAAGCGAAGAAGAAGAATGTAAAGGTAAAGAATTTTGTTTTTGTTTGGGAATTGGATGTTCAGCGCAGCACAGTCCATGTAAATATAAAGCCTGGGAATTACCTTGCTTCTTGTTGTTTATATCCTTATAGATATAATTCGGGCTGCTTTGTTTAACCAGCGTAATGGAGAGCAAGGAAACTACAGAAGCATCGTCACAGGATGCGCATAACGCACTACTGGACTCCCCTATTCGCGGTCCAACATTGTCTACCAGTACGTCCAGCTTTGAAGCACTCGATCCGCATGATCCAAATTTGAGTAGATTGGCAACAAAAATGTTCCACAAAACGGAGGAATATATAACGAATGAGTTAAATGTGCCGCTTGAGGATTATCGACTGCTAGAAGAGATGAACAAAGCTACCATTGCCAAGTATTCAGACATGCGTCAAATAGCAGAGAATTTAAGTGTTTCAACAAACGATTTAAGCACAAAATTTCAGCAGTTGGTATGAAAACTATTTCAATTATTAGAGATGCGGTCGAACATAGATTTTGGATTATAATAAACTTTCAGGTGCCGCTGATGAAACAGATAGACGAAATCTCTGACACTGTGGATAAACTGGAAGCCGCTGCTTACAAACTGGACGCCTACAGTATCGCTCTGGAAAATCGGGTGAAGGCCGTACTGCAACGCAAAGCCGCAATACAATAAATAATGCAATTGTTTAAAAATTTATGCATACAACATTTATTTAAAGAACAAGGATCTGCATGCGCTACCCCAGTATCAGTTTTATAAGTATCGCTATAATGTTTAGAAAGATGAGTGGTACTGGAAAACAGAGATCATATATTAGCAATCATATCTTGGCAAATCCTTGCAAACTCACTTTTGGCAACTGTTCGAATGGACCGTATCAAGTTGAGGAATTGCGCCTTTGCAGTGGGTTGGCCAAAGTCTTGCGCATGGACGTCCTGCCGGTTAGATCCCCATCCAACTGCAGACATTAGACAGTAATAAGCAAATGCAAAATATGACTAATGAAATTTATCCTACTCTTGGCTAAGAAACGCTCCTCATGCAGTACACACACCGCATTCAGACACAATAAAGATGCTTCGACAAGTGTCCACAAAGTAAACATTTTTGCTGGATGACCGCTTTCGCTGACGATGACTGCTTTAGTAAAAGTCACACGTTGCCAGATGTTTTAAGCCGACGTGCTGCAACTGTCATCTTATCCAACAGTCACAGCGCTGGTTAATTATGGTCAAAAAAATTTATTTATAGATTGAAATCATACAATAACGTATTCATACTCCAACAAATAAAACATATAAATAATACTCTAACCAACGGCCTTGACTGATTTTCTATAGTGCGCCAACGACACGTTTTCTTTAATTGAGTTTTCACTTTTGCAACGTACACATTAATGAGGAATAATATAAGCTACTATATGTTGACGGTAGTGTCGTTGATATTTTCGTTGATAAATATCACTAAATCAACATTCATTTATGTTTGCAAAATGTGTCAATATTTAAGAGTAGATCGACTTAATAATAGGTATCCGACAACGAGTGGCAGCTCGATAAAAATATCCAGGGTATTTATTTGTGCTGGCAACTGTAAGTGGATTTCTACAACTACCTGCGCAAAAGAGAGAGAAGCACAGTGCGTACATTGGAAAAGAATCCGTTAAAGTCAAGCGAAAGAAAAAGCCACATATATGTGTGCATACATTCGCGCTGAAACACCGTTCATCACACGGACGCAACGGATTATTATTACATACACATTCTTTCAACGCGTTTCGCTGCGGATCCGCAGCGGCGAAAATTTATTAAAAATAACAGTAATTGCAGTGTGTAATTTGCAAAAAAATATCGCAAAAAGTTGTACCGAGTGTCCGGGACTGTTTAAAGTGTAATAAGCATTCGCATTGCCTAAGATAGACGCTTAAAGAGTCATAAAAAGTTTTGATTTCTGGAAGGTTACAGCCACATCTATCAGTAGATTGGTGGAAAAACAAAAAAGTTGAATTTCGTGTTCTCTATCATATAATGGCGGCAGTTCAGTGTTTATTTGTGCTTGGGTGTTCCTGAAGAAAGAATTTTGGAATTATACTATGCACGACCTATAAACGACTGCTGTACATGAATCTGGAAACCCAAAGCGCTCACTCGCTCGTAAAGACCGTAAGCAAACAATTAAAAAAGAATTTATTGGCCGACTATATTTGGTAAAGATGTTACAGTGGGACGGAAGATTGGATTGACTGTGTATACCATCCTGCGATGCCGACATGCCTAAGAAACGCAAACAGCGTAGGGGTTCAAGTTCACCATTAGCTGTACCTTCAAGCCTTAACGACATACAGGGCAAAACCATAACAACCCAACAGGGAGGAGGTTCAAATTCACAAATATCTGCATCATCACGATCTGGTGAGGATTCCACTAGTTCGGAGCCTTGCCCCGCTTACAGACTTGACAGTAGCTATAGAAGAACGAATGCACTGCTACGATCTCCTAATGATCTAGTACGCATTACGACCGAAATTTGTTTCACAAGCGGTGACAGTGCATCCTCAAATTCGTCGACTGCGTTTCCTTCGACTCAAGTTTTTTCTATTGATAATTCTGCAAGTGCATTAGATGTAGCTGGTGCAGGTTGTAACAGAACTAGCACTAGCACAGCTATCAGTCATAGTGAAGATGGCACGGGGTTTTACAACTGGCGGACTAGTGGTTCTAAACCAGTTGTTGAAATTATCAGAGCTAGTACTAGAACCGGGGTCAGACATCATGTTTTCCAACTTGGGGAAAGGTGCTTCTGAAGGCTGAATCTACTGTGACGGCTAGCACCAGGATCAGGATCAGTCGTAGAGAATATGGCAATGTTTGTTGAAATAGTTAAAAGGAGAGTGAGAACACTGCCCCTATTGGAAGTGGGGGTACTAATAATGCTGTAGTTACAAAAAGTGTGACTACTGATGCTAGTCTGGGAGTGAGCCAATGGCGCACACAGGATTTAATTTTGAGAGAGGGGTTTGCGTACAATTTTAACAATCGCCAAGTGCCATACAGCACTGAGCTAGAATCTTTCAATGATAATGCCGCTGTACTAGATTCAAATTTTGCTTAAATTAGCAACTGGTCTATCGGCAATCCTTCATTTTTTGCACAGATTATTTGAAACATAGTTTATAATGACACATGAAGATGTTCTTATTCACGAAGAAAACTTAGGAACCCAGGTAATTTTAACTGTTCCAGTTGTAAGTGATCCTGGCAGTTTCTTGGTTTTAGACGTTTTCAAGGCGCACTTTGCATGAAAGTGGTGGTAAGAACCAATTGTAGTAGTGCGAAAAATTTGCAACTGCTCAAAGTGGTCTCGGAGTTGACGACGTCAATTCTTTACCTTTAGAACCTAGTTCTTCATTTGTATCTTCTGAATCGGGCAGTAGCACTTCTTCAATGAAAGATAAAGACGAAGATAATTTTGCTATCTCAGGCTCAGTATCACACGACACGGTTTCCAATGAAGAAGGTAGCGGTGACAGTGATGGATGTGATGATAATAATGCATTAAGAATAGAACCAGCTCCTGTGATTCCTGCTTCTGTCCAATCTTAAGTCTTGGCACGCCGGCGACGATGTTAGTGGCGAGACTTCAGATACAGCTGTCCCCTTGGCAATCATCAGTCCACAATTATCGATTTTTGTTTGTATTTTTAATGTTATGAACCAGGAGCGAATGGTTCCTAACAACACTAATAGCGACGAGATGGACTATGATGTTTCGATAATTGCTAACCCGATTCCTGTTATTTTATTTGAAAATCCAGCACCGACCACTAGTTCGGCTATAACTGGTCCCTCGGTAATCACCAGTGAGATGGTTTTGACTTCAGAGGCCGATACATGTGCCTCTATTTCAAGCATTAGTCGCGACGTGAACTTAACTAACTCAACTGGAAATGTGGCGAACCAAGAATCAACCATAACAACAGTGGACACCACCAGATCTGCTCCTGTTCAAAGTCCGATTGGCTGCCAAGGAATGGAGTGCGATATTTCTTTCAGCTTAGATCCGGTTCCTTCTGCTGCTTCTGCATTTCAACCTTCTCAGCCGATGACTAGTTCTTTGGCCATAGAAGAAACAAGCGATGTTAATGCTGGCACATCAGAGTCAGCTATAACTATCCCTTCGGCAAGCACCACTCAAACTGCTCTAGGTTCTAGCTCCGATTCACTTGCCTCTATTTCGAGTATTGAACGCGATTTGAACTTGTGTACACTTAATGCTGCTGGCAGTACTGAAACTGAGTGCGACGTTTCTTTAAATTTGGATTCGGTTCCTGTGGCGGATACTCCATACCAACTTCTAAAGTCATGTACTATCACCAGCGCAGCACAAAAAAAACATGATTCCTCAGATTCAACTATAGTTGATCCTTCGGCAAATACCACTCAGGTTGATTTAACCTCAGACGCCGATACATATGCTTCTGTTTCAAGTATTACCAGCGACAAAAAATCGAATTTTAAAGGTGAGGTCTCTTCCCACACCGCTAGCAGTGGAAGTCGTGAAATTGCTTTGGATATGGCTTCGGAACCTTTTGCTGGCACCTCATCCCAATCTTCAAAGTCGGTTCCTAATACTTGCGCAGCAGAATATGCAAAAAATAATGAAAGCAGTCAAGGACGCGATAGCAGCCAAACAGAGTGGAAACTCGGCAACAACAACGATTCGTTTGTGGTATTGGAACCTGCCTTATATAACCAGATCTTGCTGTGCCGAAAGCGATTCCAAGAGTACGTAGATGAACAGATTGCTGCATCAAATCGTGATGCTGCTAATCAATCCAGGATTGGCAAGATCCAATATTTTATGAGTCAAGAGCGAAAAAAGAAAGGCCCTTTTGTAATACTTCGATACAACTTCCTGTATCGGCGAAAGGAGAGAGCCCTTCTTAATAGTCCCATTACCCGCTACGTGGACAATAGTGATAGTAGTGAGAATAGTAGTGGAACTAAAAGCACCGATGTTAAAAGTGTACATGAAAAGCCACAGGACACTGTCATTACCCATGAAAATAACGATGCGAACAGAGGGTTTTATGGTGCAGGCACTCGAGCCAGTACCAGTACAGGCAGTAGCCAAGAAAGAAACCTGGATTCCCAACCATATAGATGCAGTCACAATAGTGCCGATGGTGAAAGTGCGCACGAACGGCCCTCAAGAACACGAAGCACCCAGAATTGTCCCAATATAAGATGTAGTTCGACCATGGGGATACCCGAAAGCTACTTTCAGAGCAGAAATTCGACTTCAGCAGATCGTGCAAGCACCAGTACAGGCATTAGCCATGAATGCGATGCATCGACCAGAAGATCTTATGATGAATATGTTAGAAGGAATACTACCAGCGTGCACGAACATAATACGAGAACAGAACTCATGCATAACTACCACAATCCATATGGAATACGTGACTGGTTCGTTGAAGGCAGATTATGTGGTTCAGCTGATCGACCAAGCACCAGTACAGGCATATGTCATGAAAGGAATCCGTATGCGCAAGAGTTTGGAAGCGTACCGGTGCTGCGCCCGAGAACAGGGCTTATTGCGAACTATCCCAACCTATATTGTGGTGCGCCTCCATCTGGACATATTCCGAATTATCCCAACCCATATTATGGGCATAGAGTACCTGATTGGTTTATACAGAGCAGATTTCCTGGTTCAGCTGATCCGGCATCGAATAGAATCATATCCGAGCTGCCAGGACATGTCGAGAATTATTCCAATCCATATTATGGTGCTCATCCATATAGAGTACCCGATTGGTTCATACAGGGCACATTTCCGAGTCCAGGATGCATGCACAATTATCCTAATGCATATGAGATACCTCATTGGTTCATAGAGAGCAGATATCCCGCTGTAGCTGATTCAGCTAGCATCGAAAGTAGTTTATCGACTAGGAAACCTTATGACAGAGTTGATCGATCTAGCACCTGCACAGACATTAGTCATGAAAGGAACGCACCAACCAGAAGATCTTGTGATGCAGATGTTCGAGATGGTGCCAGCACAAGCATTAGTCATGAAAGGACCACACCAACTAGAAGATCAAGTGATGCAGATGTACGAGGCGGCTCCAGCACAGGCATTAGCCGTGGAAGTAATGTTGCCGCTACTGCAACCGGTCGAGATACGGGCTCTAGTGAAGCCAAAAGCGACATTGTTGTTATCAACAAAGATGATGATAATGATGATGACGTAATGATTATCGAGGAGAAATCTCACACGAGCATTTGGTGGCAAAGGGAGATTATTGATTTGTGTAAGGAGGAAGAAGAAACAGAAGTAGAAAAAGAAGCAGAAGAAGGTACAAAAGCAGAAGGAGCAGGAGAAAATGAAGGACAGGAAGAAGTAGATGTTATCATATATGAATATGAAGACGATTGCGAAATTTGGTCTATTCAGCCCACACGACATGTCGATGATGATTTTGAATGGCAAGAAATTGGTAAGTAAATTTCCGAGATCTCACGATTCCACTTTACAGGTTTTACGCGCAATGTTGCTAGCAGCCGCCAAAACTGAAGAATTGAATAATTTAGTCCAAAAAAAATTCAAAAATATTTGATTTGTTATTTTTAAATAATTTCACACAAAATTTTTGCAAACCTCTTTAGTGATTACATTTGTGAAGTGAAATCTTTTTACAGAGAAATTTGCAGTTAAAAGATTTCGCACTATCTTTTTTTCTGTTATTATTCAAGTGATTCATAAATCAAGATATCTGTAGGAAATAAGTTTTTGAGCCAGCAAACTATATATTTATCCACTTCAGTAACAGAAATGATAATTTCTCAGTTTGAAAATTGAAAATGTATGCGTATCTATATACGGCGGCTCGGACTTTGTTGTTGTTTCGATGTTGTGTTAAAGCATATATGTTGGCATTCTGAAGTATTGATTAATTTCTTTCTAGATAATGAAATATTCTATGTTGGCTTTGAGCATATGGTGCGCACACATCTCTCTGAGAGACTTTTATGGTTTGATGACAGTATCGATATGGCGCCAGCTCTACGCGACAGATTGTTTGGTCGTCATAATGATTCGAACACACATCTTCAAGAATTCTTCGAAAAACTACTGAACTATGTTATGGAACGCCGTGGTTTGAGCACAGTAGAGTGGAGATATTTCTTTAAGCGTTGCTTTGATTGGCTAAAAGTTATCAAAATATGCTATAATTTTCCTGTAAGTATGTTCAAATTTATACCCGGTGTCAGTTAATTAAATGAACTATTGTTTTGCATTCCAGTTAAAATATAACAAAATTATTGCATACTGGTTTGCCAGGTTCCTAGTGCAATATGCTGTCCATAAAGTTCTATGCTCCGATGATAATTTCATAATTGGGGAGGCAGTTATTTCACAAATGCATTCGCTTCTCAATGACGATTTCCGTGCTGTGGGGCTCACATTGCTGCACATGGAAATGTACCGAGATCTCGCGATTCCACTTTACAGGTTTTATACGCAATGTTGCTATCGTATATGCTTGTTTACTTTTGCTAAACGAATGCAAATTTTCAGATCCATCGTAAACGAATTCTTCATGCACCATTTAAGTGAATGGGACGTAGAATTGTATGTGATCGTTGTTTTATGCATTGTGAAGTGGGCATCATTTCAACGACCCTCGCGAGTAATGGCAGATATTAACCGTCCCGAATTCTTGAATTTGCCTTCTCATGTTCCTCCAAGCTCCTTACGAGATGCTGAGTATGGGCCTGTGTTTGGTTTACCTAATCTGTCAATGTTTCGAACAAGGTAAGTGCAAAAGTATTTTGTTTTTAATAAATAATAAACCGGATAAATTATTTAGCTAGGAAAATATGTATGTGTAAGATATGTGTGGTATTGAAATTAATAGGTGTGTAAGAAATATAAAATCATTGCAATTAAATTTTCTTTTTGTAATGAAACGTAATTTTAGGAACATAATTTGGGCAAATAGAAGGAAGATTGCGTTATTTAGCAAATCTAATTCTAAAAAAAATAACGGGAAACTCGTTTTCTCTTTCGGTGGTTGTCCTCTCAGCTGGAAATGGCAAACCTCTGAGAGTAAAAATTGCCTATGAAAAAGCTCCCAACCTGCCGTTCGGAACCGGCATAAAACTAGGTCCCTTCCACCCGCGTACAAATTCACACGCACAACACGGGTGGTTGCGGGAAGCTAGGCCTTAGTCTCGCGTAAGCGGGCTGTCGTGCCAATCAATTATTATTAATTATTAATTCTAAACAGTATTCCCGCCCTTAAAAATTGCACCAAGTATCAACTACTGTCCCGCCCTCATACACGCAAGAAAGCGGGTACTGGGAAGGGAACTGGTACCGACAAAAGATCTGTCTGAATTTGAGGCAATATGCAAAGCTTTTATTTTTTTGTTTCGAGCAATTCAAAATCTTTTTGTTTTTGCTTGTATTCCATACTATAAATGGAACATATAAAAGAGCATATTTTGAGGCCCTTAATTTTTTATGGAAAAAGTATGAAAAGTGATGAAAATGACTATGGTACATTTTTGCTATTATTTCGATGCGAATTTGTATTTCTCCAAATAATTTGGCTGTGTTATATTTCTTGAAGTGTCGGCTTTCATTAAACACCTAACTCGTTAATTGATTTACAAAAAATGCGGATGTGTTCGACCATCAAAGAAAACGCCTTGAAATTCCATATTTTCCGACTTTGAGGTCCGCGGAATTTTAAAACTTATAAAAATAAATTGCATCGGAAAATCATGTGAATCTGTTTTTTGGTTTAGAAATTACGATCAAAAGGAAAAACTGAAATAATGACACGTACCTATATCTCCCAAACTAAAGCCACTAGAAAAAATCTGATAGATTCGAAATCAGCGCACCCAAATTAGTAAGAAACAGTAGAAAAACTCTATGCAACAGAAAAAAGTGCTTTTTGTTGTCCTGTGCTACAAATTGTCCTGATCTGAAATATAAAAATATTAATAACTTTTGAGAAGAAGCAGGTAGGATTTCAATTCAAACGGATTTGATCCTATAATCATCAACATATACAACCCAGATTGCAGTTTTTGTCGACATTTTTGTGCTACCTATCGATGCTTCCTGCTTACCGTGAGCCTTTTACCTGTTTTAAATTTTAGAGGCGGCCAGACCTATTGAAGTACTCTGATAAACATAGTGAATAGAACTGAAACGAGAGTTAATGTATAAAGTGTGCAGAACTGTTAGCACTCAAAATTTATTTATTTATTTATTTTTAAGTAACACAATTATGTTATCGCTTATTATTTTCACATTCTATTTAAATTGATATTTTATTTGCAGAACTCTCCTTGAGCATCAACTTTATGTTCCTGAAGCCCTTCGGACTTTTTTCCAAATATATTTGGAAACTGTGGGACAGGAAAATCCAGGGGATGACAGCTTGAAAGCACCTAGACGTGACAGCGATCGAATCGTAAGTTCAAAGTGTTTGTATATGTGTATGACACTGAAAACACATACATATGTTTATAAGTGTGAAGGATAGTTTGTGTTTTGTGATTGCCGTATACCATAATGTGTGTTTTATTACAGCATAAAGACACGATCAACTTGATATTTGTGTTTGTGTTTGTAGGAATATATTGTATTACCGTAAACGTTCAAAAAAGTGCTGTGATCGTAGTATGATTTGCATATTGATATAATTTCTTTAAACCACAACACATTTGACTTATTTCGATAGATCTAGAATATTATAAATTCGAATGATAAAAAACTGCGATGCAAAACAAGTGGACTTGGAACTAAATATGAAAATATTGACAACGATTTTTGTATTTCTAAGAAAAGAAAATGTTATATATATTGACAATTGTGATAAACGCCTGAGTAACTATCGCCATAAACCAAATATCCAATTTTAAATAAAAACTAGAAAGAACACTACAATAAGTTTGAACAAGGAACCTAAAATTAAAATTTCCAAAACATGCATCACGTAACGATTTAAATAACGGTCTGCAATCAACATTTTTCCTGGAATATGCTTCAAGACAAAACATCAATCAACACCCCAAAAACGAGTCTACAATCAACTCGAGCCTGCAATCAACAGTATTTAAAAAACATCATTCCCGTAACACAAGGACTTCAATCAACATATTTAATTCCTGCATCTGCAATCAACATTAACTCCAATTCTACAATCAACATTAACTACAAGTCTGCAATCAACATTATTATACTGCAATCAACATTAGCTACGAGTCTACAATCAACATGAATTATAAGTCTGCCATCAACATTAACCATGAGTCTACAATCAACATTAATCATAAGTCTACATCAATCTAAATTTAATCCACAAACATTGTCAGTCAACACAAGGGTATTTTTTGTTAACGCCGAGTTAACTACATGTTTCTAATTTACACAGGGGCCTAATACACTCACCTTCATTCTAGTTGAATAATTTTTTGCCGAAAAACATGCAGATTTCAGCCTACTATATAAACTACTACAGACAGGGGGCACAATAGATCAACTTTGGTCTCACTGCACTTTGTCCCTTTAAAATCTATCTATCTAACTACTACAGACGACTCTGATCTATAAATACATGTTCATATGGGGCAAGGCGAATTCATATAGGGTGAATTATATTTAAACGGTATGCTATAAGCTTAGGCATAAACTTTGTTTTTTCTTAAAATTCTCATGGATTTTAAGATCATTGTGAATGAGTATAACAAGTGAAAATTTTATTCTAATATTAATATATGCAGCAATTTAATGAATTTCTTTTATATACAGAATGAACAGATAAGTCCAGTTGACTGTGGAGCTGAAAAGGAAAAGGAGTTGGAACGGTCACGTAAACGCAGACAAAACCTTGAAAAGTTTCCATACGAGACGATGCCATCGACTCAATCAACATCAACGCATTTAACACGTGAAAGTGATACAAAACGAGCTAAGATAAGTACTGCATCATGTAACAATAGACAACAGAAAAGTGTAGTATGTAAGAAAAATAGTGATAGTAATTTACGTAAAAAGTCTAATGGAGAAAACTCTATGGATATTATTGACGTTGATTCAATTCAAGATAATATTGAAACCTCACAAGCTCATAAACCAAAGAAAGATTCTGGTAAATCGCACACAGCACACAAAGTGGGTAATTTGAGAAAATGCAGTTTAGGAAGCGGAAACCTAAATGACAATATTTTTTCCGCATCGAACGATATATCTGTCATATGTAATAATATTAACATATCTAAAAATAACAAAAATAGAACGCTCGAATCCTTGTATAGACGTAGCAGAACAGCATCGGACAACGATATTTATCTGGAGTCCTTGTATGAAATGCTTGACACATATGCACCAAGTAATAAAGAAAGAAATAAAACTTCAGGCTCCTCGAATTCATCAAATAACAAAGATCAAAATTCGAAAAGTAACAATAGGACTTTGACCTCTCTTTACGGAGTGAAATTAGTTGATAATGTACAAACTTCCGGGGGGCAGCAAGTTCTTAACACATTGCGTAGATCTAATTCTGGGGAATGCAATTCTGACAGTAAGAAAAATGAAAGCGGACAAGTTATTAATGAAGCTAGTGGGCCTTTGTCAGAAGTGCGGAGTAATACTCTTGCGCCACATGGTGGAGTAAAGTTAAATTCCAAAAGGTCGCTCGATTTCTTACGTAGGGCGCGCAAATCGAATCTTAGAGAAAATTCGATTTTTCAAACTAATAATACTACTCTGAGACACTTGTATGGGCGGGAATTCTTGAGCGGTATTAGACAATCAAAAACTCAAAATTCTCAGAAACGAAGTTATCGAGAAATCTGCACGGTTGTGTTGGAGTCGTCATCCGATGAAGAAAGTGCAGTTGAAGAGCAACCACCTTCGCCCAAAAAATTGCCGAATATACCGGCAGCAGCAAGTGCAATGTCGGCAAAATCTACAGTAAACTCGGATTGTCAAAAGAAAGTGCTATCGATTCCAGAGCAATGTCGTTCTATAATTGAAAGTATGGCTACAAAACCGACACGCAAGGAGAAACATTGCATTCAAGGAGAAGTCTCGAGTACAACATCCCATGATAATGTCGACCACATAACGCCCACCCCGGGCTCTGAATTCTTAGAAGTGCATAGTACTGACGCTTACCAAAACGCAAGAGTGGTTGGCACAGTAAATGTCGTGGAGCAACCGAATTCCTCCTTTCAATCTGTTAGTGAAACTCTTGCGCCGGGGCGAGTTCTGCTCGGTATCGACTACAGCGATGATGACGACGAGGACGACGGCATGAACAACGGTGACTTTCTATCTAGTGGCTATTGGAAGGTAATAGAAGAGGCTACGTCGTCGACAGAAATCACTCACAAGATACAGTCGTCGGAAGTAGTAGTGCTTTCTACAGTAGTAAAATCGGCTGCCCGGCCGTCTACTGCTGACTCTGTAGTGCGTGCGATAACCTCATTTCCTGAAAATATTGCAACATGCTCCAATTTAATGACAAATACAAATGTTGAACAGTCGAACTCGCCTTCTAGTCCAACAAAAAAGGAAACAAAAAGCAATAAACCAGTCGTACCAGTGGAGGGTGCTAAAATTTCATCTGACAATTGTGAATCTCCTAGCGATGTAGTACAGTGTAAATCCCCAAGTGAACCCAGTTGCAGCAATCTTTGCAAATTACGAACGCAATTGAGAGAAGATGATTCGAAAAAAGAAATTGGTACGAGCGCCCTTAAAGAGTTGTCCAACAACGTGATCGTGTCTAAAGAAGGTGAAATAGCAAACGAAAATGTTAATCCATCTTTAACCATACAAAGAGAATGCTCAACAGTTGCATCACATACGGAAGGTGGTATTACTCAAAAAAATTCAGAAAGTGCTCACAATGCGACAACGAACAGAGCTAATGATGATGCAGCTGAGGGCGGAACTTTTAGAAGTGGTGAAGAGCTAGGAAAGAGGAATAGTGCAATGAGTCAAAGTTGCGGTCCGGTTGATGCAGAAAGTGATGAAACAGCCGAGATTGAGAAAATGTTAGCGGACATAGACGAAAATTTAAGAAAAGCGAGTGAGATTGACATAAAGCATAAGACTGATGTAAAATCAGTGGATATGAGCATTGGATCTCACAGTTTTGATGACGGGTCAACGAACGAGATTGGAAATTTTGTAATTGCCGATTTTAGTTCGGTTGGCGATAAAATCAATCATTTCTCCAGTGAACAGGCAGACGATTCTGCTAGCTGTAAAATTGCTGAGAACGTGGAAACACTCAATGATACTGTGGACAATGCCGATGACACAATTTGTGAGAACGAGTTAAAACAGACAACCATAGAAACCCCATCCAGCGAAAAAGAGCCAGAACCATCCAGTCATCGCAACCATAGTGAAGAAGTTACTGAAAACTCCATTAATGCGTCGGAATGCTCAGACCTAAGCATTACAAAAACTTCAAGTTCTCCTAGTCTATCGGCACCAGCTCCAGAGGAATCTGGTGTGAAATCGATTACATTAGCAAACAAACATTTCGAACTTGAAGCTGCTAGCTCGAATATCAATGAAAGTCGGACATGCCTAGAGAAATCAAAGGTTGCAATATTAAGTGTAGAAGATTTATTCAGCAAATGTGAATTAAATAAAGTTACTGATGCAGATATATCGACGGAAATTAAAATCGAAAAGAATGTTGAAGAGGAAAGCTTGAAAATTGTAGACAAATTTGTAGGAGAAACTGCTGTGGCACTAGATAATGCGACTAATGTTGTAGGCATTTTGAAAGTTCAAGAAGAAGTATCTATGGGCAGTGCAGAAGCTATAATTGAACCTAACATCGAATTCGAAAAATCAGACAATTTTACTTCCAGTAATGAAAAAACTCAGCAAAACAATTATCTTGATGGAACTTCAAAAATGGCTTCCGATCACTGTGAAATAGATCAACAAAGAATGCATGTTGATGACACCATTTTAAATACAGGGAACACTGATAGTAAACATGACATATTAGCATCAGCTTCCGATGAAACTCCAGTAGAGTCGGAAGATACGTTGCTCTTGCAGTCAGGCAGTCTGAATATCACACAGGTTAAAGAGATACCTGATGAACATTCAATTGAAGACAATGGAATCGGTAACACTGGTCTAATTATAGAAGAAACGGACTTACATGAAGACGTCGAAGACTCGGACACTTTGACTTCTGATAATAATAATGTTGGAAATGAAAGTCCATCGAACGCTATCGAGAATGTAGTACAGAAAGAAGCTAATTTGGAATCTCCTAAAAGCGTTAGTAATTCAACTATGTCTCAAACAGATAAGATTGAGGAATTTGTAAAGGATATCACCTTAAACTCCGAAAAAACCGATAGTCAACATAATATTTCACAACCAGATTTTAGTGAGATTTCCATAGATTCAAGAGCGAACGATTTGTCAGATATGCCAACGAGCACACAGGGAAAGGAGTTATCAGGTAAACATAATAGTAAACAAGATGTAGACAATAACAGTGATTTAAGGAAAAGCGGTCCCGCATTAAAGTCTCAAGAAATCGAGGACGAAGGTGCGGAAGGAAATGAAAGTCCTATAGATGAACCTATTAAAAGCATAGGTAGTTCTACATTTTCCAATCAATCGCAAATAGATAAAACTGAGAAATTTGTCGAGGGCATCACTTTAAATTCCAATAACACCGAATCAGATACCAACGAGCCGAGTGTGTTGCCAGAAACATTAGCTTTGCAATCACATATTTCAAATTTCACACAGGAAAAGGAGCTGTCAACTAAACCTTGCAATAAAGAAGATTTGGGCAATAACAATGATCGACAATCAGAAAATGATTTAGATGAGACCAGTGTTACAAAGAGTCAATGTGAAATTAACCCAGAAGAAAGCGGGGAGATAGAATTGTTGGCTCCTCTTCACAAAAATAAAGGGGAAGAAAATGCAAGTCACTTGACTGTAATCGAGAATATGGTACAACCATTAGCTAACTTGGAATCCCCTGCAATCCCCAGTAGTTCTACATGTTTCAGTCATTCTCAAACACAAGATAATAAACCTGTCGAGGATATCACTTTAAATTCAGAAAACACCGATAGTCAACCTCACATTTCGCAACCATATTCCAGTGAGATGTCAATAGAGTCAGAAGCGCACGTTCTGTCTGATATTCCGAATAGCATAGAAGAAAAGGAATTGCCAGCTGAACATTGCAGTAAAGAAAATATGGACAATACCAGTAATCCGTTGTCAGAAAAAGTAAAACATAAATTCACTTCTGAAAAAAGTTCTCCAGAAATTTGGGATCAAGAAGGTTTGGCGTCTGATTACAAAGAAGTTGGGGTAGAAAATGGAAGTATTACAAAAGACCTCGAGGATACAATACAGGCATTAGCTAATTTGGAACTTACTACAGGCAAAAGTATTTCTACATTTTCCAATCACTCACAAACAGAAAAGGATGAAAAATATGTAGGGGGTATCTCTTCCATCTCTTTCTCCAAAGAGGTCTCTATAGATTCAGGAGAGATCGTTAAGACAGATACGTTGCCCTTGCAACCAGACATTCCTAATGTCACGCAGGATAAGGAGGTTTTAGATGAGCAGTGCAGTGTAGTGGATAATAACAGTGACTTGTTATCAGAAAGTAATATACTTGAAAACAGCCTGGAAAAGATAGAATGTAAAGAAATCGAGGTCGAAGGTGTTTTGGCTTCAGCGGAAGCAAATGAAATCAAGAATACAGTAAATCGATTAGCTGATACATTTTCCATTCAATCTCAAACAGCTGAAAAGGTAGAAATTTTGAGCGATAGTACTTTAAATACAGAGATCGCCGATAACACACAGCTTATTTCAAATTTAAATACCAACGACCTACAAACAGATTTGAGATCAGAAACTTCCATACCAAATAAACATTGTAGTCAAAAAGACGAGACAATTTCTAGTGATCGACATGAGGTATGTGAAAGTGGTACTGAAGAAGATATAAGTGAAACAGGCTCTGAGCAACTCAAAGACGAAGGTGTTTTGGCTACCGAAGATGAAAAAGTTGGACTCTCTAAAACAGATAATACTGCAAAACTTGAAGATGATGCTACTTTTAATATACAAAACTCCGATAGTCAAAATAATAGTTCACAACCAGATTCCCATGAAATAGGCTCAGGACATTCGGGAGTTACTTCGTTGTTGCAATCAGACATTCCTAATGTAACAGAGGAACCGAAGATACTAACTGAACATTGCCTTAAAGACGTGAACAGTAAGAGTGATCGATTGTCAGAAAATGATAAACATGAAAGCGATGTGGAAAAGGAGTTATGTGAACAAAGCTCAGCGGAAATTGAGGATGGACCTTTGACTGCTAAAGATAACCGAATTGAAAAAGACAATAACAGTACTTTGAATGAGACACGGATTTCAATTTCGGATGATTTGGAATCACCTGTAAGAGTAACCGATTCTAATTCATGCAATACCTGTCCAGATGATAAATGTGTGGTAAAACCCGATAGTAAACAGAATCTATCAGAATCAGATTCTAACGAAATTGCAACACATTCGAAAGATACGCTGCTCTCACAACCAGACATTTCCTCTATCTCACAGGATGCGGAAATATGTAGTACTAGCCCCGAAGACATTGATCATGAAACTGTAACTGCTGCTTATAATAAATGTGAAAAAGCTGATAAAAGTCTTTTAAAGAAAGCGGATAAGTCAGAGCAGCAATTAGCTGATGTGTCCCCGTCTGTAAATGAAAGCAGTTCCAAACCCTCTATAACGGATAAAGTTGAGAAACATGTACAAGATACCGCTATAAATTCTGAAAACACCGATAGTACTCAACACATTTCTCAACCGGATTCGGATGACGTTTCAACCGATTCGAAAGCGCACGCAATACCAGCTGCGTTGTCCCCGCAGGCGGACATCCCGATTGTCGGAGACCACAAGCTTTCTGATGACAATGGCGTGGTAGAGCACAAGCTTTCTGATGATAACTCTAGGGAAGAAATCGTGACCAATAACGATGAAGTATTGCAAGAAAGTAGTCCAATTAAATCAGTAGGCTCTGGTAACGACGAAGTTGGAAATGAAGATCTTCTGGATAAACCACAATTTACAAAAACACAACCCATTGATGAGACGTGCGTCGTAAAAAAAAGTGATTCCACATCTTCTAACAACGCAGAACTTCAAATAAATGACGCTTTGTTAGAGCGGAAGGACCTAATTTTGACGGATGACAGTCGGGAATGCATTGTTGCGCAAAAAGATGAACCCATTAGTAGTTGCAGCAATAGTACAAAAGACCAATCTAATCATATTCGAGATAATGAATGCGTTTCGCACAAAGTGTTATCAGTAGAAGACGTTGAGAAGCGCACGCCGTGGAAAATGCGCATTAAACGTCGTATAAGTCAGTGTTCCGATATAAATAAGGAGTTTAATATCGAAAGTGACGAAGAAGTGAAAAACGATGCGCCTGAAACCACAATATTGAATGCAAGCGCAGACGAAACCGTCCACGAACTAGCGTTCGATATTGCTAAGCTGGATATAAGCAAAAGTAAGAAAGTACTTGGATCGGACGCTACAAACGAAAGTGACGTTGCTTCCACTTCCTGGTTTAAAAAATCAAAACCCTCTTTCAGCGTAGACGATTCAGACACACCGAATATTGTAAGAGATGATTCGTCACAATCCTTGCAAACCGTAAATATGTCGAACGTGGATAAACCAACAAGCAGTAAAACAAGCACATGTACAGACTTGTGTGAAGGACAAAACACATCTTCGGAACAAACAAATAAAGAGGTCAATGAGGGAGACTCCCTGAATATGCCATGCAATTACAACTCGGAAGAAATTCTCGTTGTCACAACATTGATTAATATGCGCAACAAATATGCCAATACTTCTCAAGTGTCTGCGAAGAGCTCAGCTGATCCAATAACGGAAGCGAAAGATGTCGATGGGGAGCTTGAGTCGAAAACCGAGGAGCTGGTACCAACAAAGATTGTAGAACCAGTCGTGCCGAAATCGATGCTGAAAAACGGAAATCGTGCTGATAGCACTAAGAAACAGGTTAGATTTGATGAAGATAATTTGCATGAATTAAAAATTGACAAACGGAATGAAGTGAAAAGCGCATCCAAATTTTGTAATAAATTGAAAACATTTCGGTCTGCGGAAGGTGCACTGCTCAAGGGTGGAAACAGAATCATAAAGAAAAAGTTGAGTGAAATTAATGCGAAATTCTTCTCAGAACTGAATCTCCCCAGCGGTACCGAGAGCAAAGAAAAGTTTGCATGTGAAGTTAAACGACGAAGTCTTAGAAATAAAAGCCATCACATTGAACGAAACTTGCCAACAGATAAGGAGGCACCGAAATGTAATGAGAATTCAGAAAAACATCCTCTGCACTCTGTTGGCTTGGCACCTAGAACAGCCAAAAGCACAGACCATCGGACAAATGCACAGAATCCGACCGACGCAACGGTTATTGATAGTGAGACCGCCACTAACAATACTAAAGTAACCAAGGAAGTGGCGATTGACGTCACTAATGTAGAATGCACAAGTTCTGATGTCGATAAAACCGAACATGACCCGTCTAAATGTGTGAGGAAGATAGATATCGGCGGCGCCAAGGTCAAAATTAAAATCAAAAAACCTGAACCCAAACGTGCACTCAAGCGCGATCGGCAGACAACTGCTCTTGTGGCATCATGTAATAATATAAAGCAACAACAACAACAACAAATGAAAAAAGCAGTAGTTATGGTGAAAAGGTTAAAATTAGATGAAACAATTTCGGCGACTAGTAATAAAAGCAACAGTGCAGCGATTAAACCGTGCGAAATAGAAATAAAAACAGAGCCAGCCGAAGAAGAAGGCCAATTGCCTGCCCCAGCCCCAACCTCTGCCTCTGTCCCATGCGAAAGTGCAGATGTCAAGCAAGAAATAGAAAACCCAGCATACTGTGAGCCGCTTGTGAATAGTTGTCAATACTATTACAACAGTAATAACTTGAGGCACAGCAAAGAGATAATCCTTAAGCCGACCGATGTTATTTTAACCGAGGACATTATAAATGAGCAGGCAAAGGCTCTATGTTATGTGGAAAGTCAGAGAGCAAAGGTGCGGCGACCTGCGTTCGTTAGAGAGACTCAAAGTTCGGATAGTTGCAATATTAAATCGAATGTAGTTAAGCAAGTAGACGCGGCACAAGATCACTCTGATTCAACAATTACTGAGCGACCAGAAAGCGAGAAGCCACCAACTACGGTATCGCATGAATTGGCATTGAAAGCGACAACACCAACTTCGACTGATGAGCCGAAAGAAAACATTGCTGCAAAAGAACCAGAGACAAACAGTGAGGACATTTATTCGGATGCTGATGATATTACAAACACAATAACAAAAGGAGTTATAGCTGATCTGAAGAAAAAAAACATTGCTGCAAAAGAACCGGAGACAAACAGTGAGGACATTGATTCGGTTGCTGATGATATTACAAACACAATAACAAAAGGAGTTATAGCTGATCTGAAGAAAAAAAACATTGCTGTAAAAGAACCAGAGACAAACAGTGAGGACATTGATTCGGTTGCTGATGATATTACAAACAAAATAACAAAAGGAGTTATAGCTGATCTGAAGAAAAAAAACATTGCTGCAAAAGAACCGGAGACAAACAGTGAGGACATTGATTCGGTTGCTGATGATATTACAAACACAATAACAAAAGGAGTTATAGCTGATCTGAAGATGTTATCACCAGAAAATATTTTCGTGCAAAGCCCTCCAAATACAGAGTCCATTAAAAATCAAGAAAAGCCTGCGGATTGTGGTAAACAACAAAAATGTGTCGAAGAGCGCACAACAGCTCAGCTTTTGGATTCGTCCATTGAAATGGTTTTAGGCAACTCGGGCTTTGCAAAACTTGATGCGAGTTGCACGAAACCACAACCGGAAGGGACTGTCGCGGTAAACGCTGATTCCAAATTAAATACTTCTGACACCGAAGGAGAGAAAAAAACATCTCCATTAAAGTGCCGGCTAGATATCTTGACTGCGGAAAAAATCAATAACTCAATAGAGAAAATTTTAGAGCACAAATCGAATTTTGGCAAAAATATTGAAAGTGAACGGTGTGCAGAGACTTCGCTGTGCTCTAACTTGGGAATACAAGGTGGGGACAGCGAGAGGGATGCGTCATTTATGTGCTCAAAACTCGATGAGGATATTTCAAAAAAAGCGGTCAAAAAGTCACTGAACGATGTGAAAGTAATTTCGGCCAACGTCCCCGAAGCACTGTTTGCCGACGATGAAAGTGAGAACAGTAACAGTGACGAAGGGAAGGATGTTGACAAGTTTTTCGCGCCGATCTTATGTTTGGAGCCAATAAATGAACTGCCGAATAAAAGTTGTGCCGATAAAGATGCAGAGACTGAGAGTTTACACGAAAATGGCAATCGCAAAAATTTAGGTACTCCTACCTTTACAATCGAAACGGAAGTAAGAGACACGACGCCGCAATGCGACAAAGTGTTAGATAGTTTGTCTTCAGAAGAGAAAATGAATGAAACGCCTAAAGATAGCGCAGTGCCAAAGTCAGATGCGGAGGAACTCAATGCCAATCTCGAAGTCACCGAATCGTCCTTCTCTCTGCCCGCAATTGCTGACATCAGCGCAATCGACATACCTAACGATCTTAGCATCGCCAACGACTACCCAGATCTGTTGGATGCAATGCTGTTCGAGCAAGTGCGGCAGTCGATGGACTGCATGATATCTGGTACGAATTCAGCCAAGAAATGGTCCCAAGACAGTTTTACCCCATCAAATGGTCCCAGTCACAGTCAGGCTGAGGTCAGTAGTAGGATAGAAAATAGCACAGACATTGCCGTCGGTGTAGCAGAAAACTGTGCTGATACCAGTGAAACAAAGGAAATTACGCTGAATGAGGACGCTTTAGGCATTGGGCAAGATAGTTTTCTTGGCACTCTAAGTCCCCTAGACGAGGTAGAAGTTTCCACTACGACAGGCTTTGATTTGGTCGGCAGTTTTACTATGGAAGATTTTCTAGCAGACGGCAGTGGAGATTTCTTTGCCTTCTCAGAGTTGGATAAGACTCAAAGTAGAAGCAATTCATTTTCATCTGATGCCGCTGTGGGCACGCCATCACCTTCCGCTGATGTTGCGGGCGTTGATGGCGATGAACGTATTATGGAAATTTCTCAAGCGGTGGCGTGTGATCATAGCTACAACAAATACTTCACGACTGTCGAACAGCCAGAGAATCGCAAATTGCCCGTTGTGAAAT
Source organism: Melieria omissa (assembly GCA_963971225.1). Lineage (NCBI taxonomy): Eukaryota > Metazoa > Arthropoda > Insecta > Diptera > Ulidiidae > Melieria > Melieria omissa. The sequence goes on along the minus strand of OZ020268.1, from coordinate 104,931,489 downwards.
CACCACCTGTAACCCCGCCTAAAATTCGTTCGCCTAAAAAACCCGCTGCTGAGTCCAAAATATTTACGAAATCAAAATGTCGTCCGAAACCGTTTTGGAAAGTGAGAAAAAATGATAGCATGGAGACCTCAACTCCGAAGAAAAATGACGAGAAAACTTTCGACGAAGTACAAATTGGTACACTCAACACATGTAGTTCTTCAGGAGAAGAAAAAAAGGATGCAGTGTCAAAAGATGGTGTGAAAGGTGATCTGTTCTATAATATGCCTGTGCTTGAAACAAACTCGCCACTTACAGATGCCAAAGCCAAAGTAGAGGTTACTGCTAACCAGTTAATCGCTGCCAAGAATACAGACAGCGCTGATGCTGTGAAGCCTGCAACAGAAGACAGTATTGGCGATAGAATATTGGAAGTAAGCAATGTGACTGAAACTGGAGTTGTATCAATGCCTACTCCACATATTAGTATCGGCGATAGAATATTGAAAATAAGCAATGTGACTAAAACTGGAGTTGTATCAATGCCTACTCCACATATCAGTGTCGGCGATAGAATATTGGAAAAAAGCAATGTGACTGAAACTGGAGTTGTATCAATGCCTACTCCACATATCAGTGTCGGCGATAGAATATTGGAAAAAAGCAATGTGACTGAAACTGGAGTTGTATCAATGCCTACTCCACATATCAGTGTCGGCGATAGAATATTGGAAAAAAGCAATGTGACTGAAACTGGAGTTGTATCAATGCCTACTCCACATATCAGTGTCGGCGATAGAATATTGGAAAAAAGCAATGTGACTGAAACTGGAGTTGTATCAATGCCTACTCCACATATCAGTGTCGCCGAGAGAATATTGGAAAAAAGCAATGTGACTGAAACTGGAGTTGTATCAATGCCCACTCCACATATCAGTATCGGCGATAGGATATTGGAAATAAGCAATGTGACTGAAACTGGAGTTGTATCAATGCCTACTCCACATATCAGTGTCGGCGATAGAATATTGGAAAAAAGCAATGTGAGTGAAACTGAAGATGTATCAATGCCTACTCCACATATCAGTATCCCTGTGAGCGATGTTTCCAAATGCAACTTGACAGAAGACATCAAATGCAAAAGGCAAAATGTGAGTCCGGTAGAGGAATGTGTTAGAAAAGGACCTGCTATTGAAATAACGGAAGTAATAACCATCCCACCACCTATTATAACACAACCAATCATACGCATTCAGAGCCAAACCAATCGCCTGGAAAGAATAGATCCCGAACCCATAATCGTACAACAAAACTACCTAGACACCGCTTCGGAATCTGAGAATGAACTCATAGATATTCAGCGTGCATGTGACACAAGTGAAACCTTTAGGGACACTACGAGGGGCTCGACTCCAACTCTGGACGAACGAATGAAAGACGACGAGGAAGAACTCGGTCCAGGAAGCCCATCTATTGAAAATGAAAACTTGAGCAATGGTTTGCTCAAAATTTGTCCGAAACGGCCATTGACACCTCTGGCTGATGCTCCGCCGCCAAAAAAGCATTGCTCTGAGGACGAAGTGAAGGCACCGAGCTCAAACAGTATTTTTGATGTGTTGCAACAAGAGGAATCGCTGCAAAAGAAGTTCATTACAACGGAAACTGATGCGTCGGAAACTGTTGCGCCAAACTGTAATGAAACGGTAACAAGCAGTCAGTTACAGTGCTCTAAAAAAAATCAAGATGAAACGTCACACAACACCGGTTCTATAAAAAGAGACAACCTAAAAAAGAACAGCCCAAGTATTCGCCTAAGCACGGAGACTGTGATTGGTAACGCACCGGTGCGCTGCGACAAATTGGGAGAAAATTCTAAACCATGCCATAAACCAATACGGCAAAGTGTACCGAGCAGTGTAGAGTCAACGAGAGCTGTCGACACCAGCGTAGCAGAAACTGCCAACCTTGGCAATAAAATCGATACAAATTTCTCAGCACAAGCTCTTCCAAAAACTTCGCCGACAATTGCGAAAGTAAAATGTGTAGAAACGCTTGGAAATACAAAAGCGAAAGTAAGCTCTCTAAATACCCCATCCACCAGCAGTACTGATGCGGGTACCTTTACACCTCCTAGTACCAGCACCGATCAAAGTTCCCAAATAATTCAATGCAAATCAAATGTTGTCGTTCTGCAGTCGTCACCCGCCCAAAGTTACAAAACCAAACAAACTACTGAAGTTGCAGCTGAAACAAAGTTAAATGACAACGTAAAGAGTAGAAGTAGCTGCGAAGTGAGCTCTCAAAAAAATCAAGATGAAACGTCACACAACACCGGTTCTATAAAAAGAGACAACCCAAAAAAGAACAGCCCAAGTATTCGCCTAAGCACAGAGACTGTGATTGGTAACGCACCCGTGCGCTGCGACAAATTGGGAGAAAATTCAAAACGATGCCACCAACCAATACGGCAAAGTGTACCGAGCAGTGTAGAGTCAACGAGAGCTGTCGACACCAGCGTCACCAGCTCGAAGACAGAGTCGCTTGCTCAGCATTCGAGCAGAACTTCATTGAAACCTCCTTTGGGTAAAGACTTGAAATCTCTCGGGCATACTTTGGGAAAGCCCAGTCCACAAGCAAAGTCGGTACTGGGTGTTACTGAGACGCCGTTAATAAAAAAGGAATCCTTTACGCCATCACCACTCTGCTCACCCATTTCGCCATCAGTTAGACATAATGTGGCTAGAACGTCGCCTGCATCTGCATTGAGTGGTAAAAATCGTGTCCATCCATATCAAAAGTTTACGAGTACTCCAACAAACTACAAAAATAAATACCTATATCAACGGGATACAGTGCCATCAACAGCAGATAGTAGCCACACACGTATATCGACTCAAAGTAGCCACACACATATATCGACTCAAAGTAGCCACACACATATATCGACTCAAAGTAGCCACAAACATATATCGACTCAAAGTAGCCACACACATATATCGACTCAAAGTAGCCACAAACATATATCGACTCAAAGTAGCCACAAACATATATCGACTCAAAGAACAGACACAGCTAAAGCAATGAAAACTGCGCCCCCAGTCAACGCCAAACCAGCAGCAGGTCCCAATATATCTTCCATTAAGCTATCAGCGTCTGATAACGCTATGATAGCATCAAAGCTGGAGTCATACCGCGGCACATTGCCTGAAGCTAAAACCTATAAGGAACACCGCGAAAATCAACGGTTAATTAAACTTCAAGAAGAAAAATTGAAGTTGGAATTTTTGGAAAGAGAAAAACGCCGACAAGCGCATATCCTGTTGGCAGAGGCACAACGTATGAAACGAAAATCCCATGCAGAATCACATGAAGATCATTACAAGAAATTCTCAGGTCCGTCAGTTAGTACACCGGCGACCAATCGTTATGCAAACCAACATTTTCAACAAAATCAGCGCTATAAGCAGCGAGAAAAATACGTAAACAAATTTAGTGAGATCGAAAAACAGGTAAAGACAGTAGGCAGTGAAAAGTTTAACGCGACAAAAGGCGCTCAGCGGAATTATGTCGGATCTGTAGTATCGGCACCACTGACAACATCAACCGCTTGGGAGCCGAAATCGGCAAGCGTTGATGAAATTATTGAGCACTTGACAAAGCTACGAAAATCATAAGTAACCACAGCTTTGAACACACCGTGGGAGAAGTTCTCCTCAACAGGTGCATTGCAATGACCATAAATGATGGGCCATTCGATTCAGTTCAGTTGATTTTCAGTATTTGAATATGACTTAATTTTTGTTTTTTAGGCGCGCAAGTTAACGCGTTGAATACGACAAACAGGATGCATTACGGACGTAGATGTTTTAAGTAGAACGTTAGAGAATATTCATAAGTTTATGCATAAAGTTAAACACGTATCCATATTCGTCTTCATTATCTACACAGGATTATTGTTGTTTCAACCATAAGTTTCATAAGTAAGCCGTCCAAGTATGTGCAAGTTTGTCATTACGATTATCCAGTAATCGATAATTGGGTTTATACTTTTGCTTTTTTGCTTTACAATGCAGGCATATAAATCGTTGTCATTCAATGTCTCACTTCTAATATGAAATGAATGAATATTAGGCAGATTTAAGTAAAAAATATATATTTTTAATATCCAAAAATTAATCACTTCTAAGTTAGGGAAAAATCGTATAAGCTAGAATAATATGTCTGATACGTATTAATTTTCCTGAAAAGCCTCTTCAATTGGTATAAACCAATTACTTGTATGCATTGAAAACATTGGAGCAACTTGAATCATAGTTCAAGGAGGCTTTCTGCCTACGCCCACCGTAAGTTCTCACGCCAATTCTTTGCACATCGTTCCTTAGTGTGGAAAAACTTCCGGGTAGAAATTATTAAAGCATCACATGGTTTGCTTTTGTTATAAAAAGATAAAAAGCAGATTTTTAGTTAGTTTTAATTCCCCTTTTGTTTAGGTTTTTATTGGTTTTTTGCAAAAGTTTTAATAAGATTCTTTTAACCTGCATTAAGGCGACGATATGTGTAAATATTTGTACATATGTAAGTATTTCAAGCATGTTATAATCATAGGAACCGATATCGAGGATTAACATTTACTAAGTATACTTTTATTGCATAACTATTTTGGCCTATGCAAGTAAGATCGCGCCAAGATATTCACGTTCATTTGTCTAAAATAAGCTCGAAGAAATCAAATGCATTATGGAGATTTTAAAATTTTAAATCATTTTATCAATATCTATATATACAATAGTCTATATATTATATTAGATACTATATTAAGTAGCTTGAACAAACGTTAGTGCGTAAGAGACAAAAGTTATGTAAATATTTATCGCTAGAATCTTATATAAGTTATTTTACCTCCGCTGTAGATACTATTGATAAGAGTGATGTTCCAATCAAGCAACAGTTTTACACTTTAAGGATACATATATATTACCCTATGTAACACAAGTTATCTTTGGCCTGATTTGACACCAAAATAAAGTCAAATATAGTTTATATAGGTATTCAGATTTTGCAAATTTGCTGATATTTTCAAAAACATTCGACATTGATCCATGTCGGTGTAATAGTTATAAAACATTTCATCATAATCATCATGTCATCTGATATTTAAAATATATTATTGAATAATTTTGTACGTTTACATACGTTCAATAGTTTTTTATGCGGTTTTGCATTGTTTTTTTTCGTTGGTTGCAATAAAAAACTTTGGAGTCCTTATACACTTCTGATTTCTAAAGAAATTATGGAAACTATTAGTTTTTAATTTTTGTATTTCCGCGAAATGCTTTAACACTAGATTTACGGATGTTGATTATATACCTATTTTTACTGAAGTGAGCCAATTTGACTCATACAAGAAAATTGAAGTTTTTGCAAAAAAATAGTTCCAAATCAATTTAAATTAAATGTTTATTATCAAAAAATTCATGGAAAACATTTTTTACATATAAACTCTGTTTTTGAAACACATTTTCCGCAAACATTTCTATTACATTTAGTACAAAGGTTTCTACATCTATTTCTTTTGCATGATTGTTGAACTTGACAATTCTTCCGTGCGTCAGTAGCATGAGTTTCTGTCATTGTAATGGAAGTGTTCACGACTTCTTCTCTATATTGACTTCTTAGCTCTTCAGCCAATTGGAAAATAAAATCTTTTCGTGAAAAATTTACTTGAGTCGTCTCTTTATACAGAATATAAGCATTGATAGGTGCTACATCTAAAATGTTGTAGAAAACTTGTAGGGGCCATCCGTGTGAACTTGCTTTAACGCTATATTTTCGGGCCATTTGGTCAAGTACATCAACGCCATACTTGGTGCTATTACAATAGGTAACTGTTTCTGGAACAAGGTTTTTATTTTTTTCAATTGTTATATTTTTATGTTTTGTACTCAGTAGTAAGACTTTTTTATTAGGCTTGTTTTTATAAATGGCCAGGGTACAATTCTCAGATCTATACAGTTTTCTGGAAAAGTGTGTCATTTTATCTTTCTTGGCTTTCGCAATTTTAGGTAATACTTTTCAGTTTGCACGTATAGTGCCAACCAAGGTAGTTTTCTTTGCAAGTAACTTTTTTGCAAGTGAAATGCTAGTAAAGAAATTATCTGTGGTAATATTTCGTCCACAGCCTAAATATGGCTCTGCAAGCTTAGTTACTACAAATTCGCTCAAGGGAATGTTCGATCCTCGGGTTTCATCCTTGCCCAAGTATGGAAAACCGTTTACAAGATATTTGTTTCTAACATCGGATGCCAGCCAAAATTTGATTTATCCGGCTTATTCGGCATGTACTGCGTAAATGGGCATCTAGCTTTAGTAGAGAATAATTGCTCATCGATCGTTATGTTTGTGTCAGGTTTGTAACAAGTCTGACTATTCTCTACAAATTTTCGCTATATTTTTGAAATCAAGGCAAATTTGTCTATCTTCAGTCTTTCACTGCCTTCATTTTTTTTATCAAAACGTATAAACCGAAGTATGTCTATAAATTTATCTCTACACATTGTCTGGGCGAAAAAAGCCGGACCCACTTCGCTGACCACAAACACTTCCTATTTTTGCCTCATAAGCTCCTCTAGCAAATAAAATTGCTACGAAGGCCCACAATTGTAATAAAATAAATATAAATTGTAATACCTTTTACAAGTAAATTACAAAATTACCTTTGTGGATCAAACTTTTCTGGCAAAATATTAATTTTATAGAATTATAAATTATATATAACTTCACTGCACTGCTCACACGCGATGTATGCGATTAACTGTTAAACCATTCTATGAGTCAAGTTGGCTCACAACCGTGAAAATAGGTATACCACATTCGACAATTCGAAATGAAGGGGTCTGCGGGGAAGAGGAATGAACGTTTACATATATTTCATTACTTAACTAAAAACCAATGTATGTTTACATTGCATTGCATTTACATTGTTTACATTACATTATTACAGTTATATATATACAGTTGCGGTCAAAATAATAGTAGTACGCATACAACGAAAAGAAAATTAAGAAAAAATAATCTGCTTTTTTTTACAAATATTTATTTTGTATTTTTTTTAACAAGTTATATGTGTTAACAATGCAAACATAAAAGAAAACTTAAGAATTAAACTCAGTTTGGTTTGATTTAAATTAAATGCGTCAAAAGCTCCAAAATATGGACGGTCAAAAAAATAGTAGTTCGCTTTACTTTCATAAAAATTAAGCAACAATTGTGTTTCATTTTAAAAGATTTTGTGGTTAAATAGTAATAACGTAATGTTTCTTCAAATTAATATTTAGTTGCGTGACTGTTGTTTGGCTATTACTGCAGCACAGAGCCGATGCATTGAAATAACCAAATTTTCATATCTTTCTCTAGGGGCGTGGTCTACTGCTTCTCAAAGTTGATTATTATTTAAAAGATTATTGTGAGCAACTGCTCTCTTCACGTCACACCACAAATTTTTAATTATATTGAAGTCTGGTGATTGTGCGAGCCATTCCATAACCCTAATCCTGCTTTTGCGAAGCTCCTTTCGTGCGACCTTTCTTGTATGCTTTAGGTTATAATCCTGTTGGAAGACCCAAAGCATTGGCGTTTCTTCACTGACATACGGTAGCACGATTTCCTGCAAAATTCGTACACATACACATCGATCCATCGTTTTTTTGATCAAATAAATAGCGCCACTCCATAAAACGTAGGACATGCATTTATTTATTCAGCATGTCTTACGTTTTATGGAGGTGGCGCTATTTATTTGATCAAAAAAACGATGGATCGATGTGTATGTGTACGAATCTTGCAGGAAATCGTGCTACCGTATGTCCAATAAATAGCGCCACCTCCATAAAACGTAAGACGCATTTATTTATTGAGCATGTCTTACGTTTTATGGAGGTGGCGCTATTTATTTGATCAAGAAAACGATGGATCGATGTGTATGTGTACGAATTTTGCAGGAAATCGTGCTACCGTATGTCAGTGAAGAAACGCCAATGCTTTGGGTCTTCCAACAGGATTATAACCTAAAGCATACAAGAAAGGTCGCACGAAAGGAGCTTCGCAAAAGCAGGATTAGGGTTATGGAATGGCTCGCACAATCACCAGACTTCAATATAATTAAAAATTTGTGGTGTGACGTGAAGAGAGCAGTTGCTCACAATAATCTTTTAAATAATAATCAACTTTGAGAAGCAGTAGACCACGCCCCTAGAGAAAGATATGAAAATTTGGTTATTTCAATGCATCGGCTCTGTGCTGCAGTAATAGCCAAACAACAGTCACGCAACTAAATATTAATTTGAAGAAACATTACGTTATTACTATTTAACCACAAAATCTTTTAAAATGAAACACAATTGTTGCTTAATTTTTATGAAAGTAAAGCGAACTACTATTTTTTTGACCGTCCATATTTTGGAGCTTTTGACGCATTTAATTTAAATCAAACCAAACTGAGTTTAATTCTTAAGTTTTCTTTTATGATTGCATTGTTAACACATATAACTTGTTAAAAAAAATACAAAATAAATATTTGTAAAAAAAGCAGATTATTTTTTCTTAATTTTCTTTTCGTTGTATGCGTACTACTATTATTTTGACCGCAGCTGTATATAGTGATCAAATTTGTAATGAGTCAAATTGGCTCGGTCCGTAAATCTAGTGTTAAAATATTTTTGTCCGAAAAAAAGTTATCAAAATATTTTCGCAAATCATTTCAAAACATTTATCTTTTACACTTCATCGACTCATTTCTTACAGTAGCAGTAAGTAAAATTTGAATCTGAATATTTAAATATTTATTAATAACACAGCGCAACAAAAAAACACTTTTTTCTGTTGCATGGAGTTTTTCTACTGTTTCTTACTAATTTGGGTGCGCTGATTCCGAATCTACCCTCCGATTTTTTCTAGCAGCTCTAGTTTGTGAGATATAGGTACCCTGTCATTTTTTCAGTTTTTCCTCTACTTTTTGAGGCTCCTAATTTTTTAAGGAAAAAGTATGAAAAGAGATGTAAATCGCGATGGTACATTTTTGTTATTATTTCGATGCGAATGTGTATTCCGCCAAATAATTTGGCTGTGTTGTATTGCTTGATGTTTCTTCTTAAGATATTCATATACTTCGTAACTTGATTTATGAAACATCTGTACAATTTTTGCCATCAGAAAAAACGCCTTGAAATTCAATATATTCTTACTTTGAAACCTTATTACCACGCCCATTTAGAACGCATAAAATTTATTAATGTCAGGAAAGATGGCGAGAAATGTTGTAAGTGCAACGATATAAAAATCATGTCGATGGGATTATTGGTTCAGAAATAACAGTCGAAAACGAGAAAAAAGCCGAGGAAAATTCGAAAAAGTGACACGCCCATTTTTTGCAAAAACTAGAGCTGTTACATAAAAACGGAGTATGGTTTTGAAAACAGCGTGGAAAAACGATTCAGATTCATGTAAAAAACTCCATGCAACAGACATGCTGTTGTGCAGTGTAATTAATTTAAAGATTTTAAGAAATCTATTGAAACTGAGTACGTACTTTTCTACAATATTTGACTTGCACTTTCATATCTTGTAGATTTGAATTTTTGTTTTATGAAAGAAGTTATTCAAAATTAATACATAAAAATGCATGCTTTCACTTTATGGAACTACGAATTAATTGAAAACGCTTCAATAATAGACCAATAATGTGAACCTTATTTATGCAAAGATTAAATACTTAGTCGAAATGTAATTATAGAATCTAGTTTTAAGTTACATTTGTACATTTAGAAATAAGCGCAGATATTTATCATACGTACATATTTATGCGATCTAGAATTTGTGTATTTACTTGAAGAATTAAAATAAACTTTTACATGTTCAAAAATGGTAAAATCGTTGCTGTTTATATTTCTATATGTGTTGGAGGGAAACGGAAAGTTTTCAGAATTTATGCACGGCACCAGTTCCTGAAATATGAAAATTTCAGATGGAAATAGTTTTGTTGTGCTAAAAACAAAATTTCGAATGTCCACGATGTTAAAGAGGAAATTGGCTTCGAAGACGTGTGAACAGTCACTTATTCTTTGGCAGTTAAGTGGCAATTAAGATGCTGGAATATTTAGTACTTACAAGGTCAATTTGATAAGTCAGTGACTTTTTGAATAAAATCAATTTTTTCGGCACAAAAAGTTTTATTTTCAACGTAGTTTCCTTTTAGCTCGATACATTTATTCCGTCGTTTTTGCAATTGTTTGATCTCTTCCAAATAAAAGTTTTTGTCAAGGTCCTCAAAATAGGCAAATGTTTCAGTGATGACCTTTTCATTCGAGCCAAATTACCGCCGAGTCATCCTTCATGTTTGGGAACAGAAAATAGTCGCACGGAGCTAAATCTGGAGAATATGCTGGATGCGGTAGTAGTTCGCAGCCAATTTTATGGATTTTTACCATAGAAATTATCCAAAAACTCTGCATAATATGTGTCAATCGTTTTACCCTCTTGAAGGTAATCCATGTAAATGACACCGCATGCATCCCAAAAAACGGTAGCCATAACCTTGTTGGCCGACAGACCCTCCTTGGCCTTCTTTGGTGCACGTTCACCCGGAGAAGCCCACTGCTTTGATTGTTCCTTGATCTCTGGTGTGCAGTGATGCATTCATGTTTCATCTACGGTTACGAAGTAGATGAAACATTCCTTTGCGGTCACGCGTTTGCGCTTATAGTCGAGTGTGAGCAATCGCGACACCCATCTCGCGGATGGCCTTTTCATGTCGAAATGTTTATGGAAAAAGGCCTTGTACCCGGTCAGTTAAGATGCCTACAGTTTCAGCCACTTCACGCACTGTCACTCTCCGTTCGTTCAATATCATTCCATGGACTTTATTAACCATTACTTTATCTAACCATTACTTTATCTAACCATTTCTGGCGTGACAACCTCTTTTGGGAGACTTGAACGTTCTTAAACGTTATTCGGTAAACCAATTCCTAACCATTGAAATTTATGGTGCAGACTCCCCATATGGTTTTTTACTTCATTCACAAAGTTGTCTGCTTTCAATGGCTGTCAAACACAAAGCAAAGTAAATCCTTTGCACAAAGTAAATGACGCATTATGCTTAAAATTTGAATGTAACCAACTAAGAGATGGTAGTTGACAGTAGCCGGGTTGCATTTAAACTTACTACGCGGGAAATTAAGAGAGTCACTGACTTCTCAAACTGCCCTCGTACTTTTTTATCGTGCAGTAAAAAAAGATAACCGCCGTGGCTCAGTTGGTTAGTGCGTTGGACCGCGAGTCGAAGGCAGCGCCCAGGTTCAAATACTGCCTGTAATAACACCTAAAAAAACTAACGGCAAAACTCGTTTTCTTTTGTCCTCTGTCCTCTCAGCTGGAAATGGCAAACCTCTGAGAGTAAAAATTGCTTATGAAAGAGCGAACCTGCCGTTCGGAATCGGCATAAAACTGTAGGTACCTTCCACCCGCGTACAAATTCACACGCACAACACGGGTGGTTGCGGGAAGCTAGGCCTTAGTATCGCGTAAGCGGGCTGTCGTGCCAATCAATTGTTATTATTATTATGAAATTATTAGTATAAAAAGATAACCTGTTTGTTACGACACAATAAAAGCAGTGACCACCGAATTATTATTTCTGTTGTTCGGATAAAAGCAAAAATGTGTAACAATGAATTTTTTTCCCCAAAAGATGTAAAAAATATTTCGATATTGTCATAAATGAGGTACAATTGAAATTTTACGATTGAAATTTGAAACTGCAGCCCTCGCAATTACTACATTTTAGCTTAGAGCTTTCTAGTCTTCTCTGGTCTGGTTTTCTCTGGTCCTTTTTATTTCTTTGAAGTCGAACGTAGCAAACTTCAAATATTCGGAACCCCTCATCTGTGCACAAACATTAATTGCAATAAACATAACTTCAGAAACTACACTAAATGTAAACTAAAGTAACTAAATACTTAAAATAGACTTCAATAAAATATTTACCAGAGACTAATTGTCTCTGATGACCAGTGTTGTGACTAATATATTAAAGTAGTGTAACTAATTACGTAGTATATTACTTTTGCTTTAAAAATGTAGTGTAACTAGTTACTTTTCCCCATAAGTAATCACCTTCAGTAATATTATTACTTTTTTTCAAGTTACTTATTACAATATTACTTTTTAGTCAACAAAGTTCAAATTTGTATGTAAAAGAGCAGCACTGATAACTGATTAAGATCTATTACAATTAAACAACGCTGCACTTGTTCATACTGGACATAGCTCGCGTCTTTCATTTCCAACTGAGTTTGGTAGTGGAGAAACAATTAACATTTGCAAGCAAATTCAAGCGGTTTTAACAAAAAAGGTAGCGAAATTAAACCTGTAATTCAAAATGAAATAAACATTTAACCTGATTGTTTTTTTTTGCAGAATGACTATTTTTAATAGCTGGAAATTCCGCAAATATTTCGATTTGTTGACGAAAAATAATATATTACTTTTTGTGATACATTACTTGACATTTCCAGTAATAAGTAATGTAACGATATTACTTTCAGATGTCAGTAATGTGTAATAAGTAATATGTTACTGTCAAAAGTAATAAGTCCCAACACTGCTGATGACTAGTTAGGTTAACTAACCATACCCAGACTGGTTGCAGAAAGCAGGGCTTTGCGCAGCCTGTTTTTTAAATACGTACCTATTGATATTTTAAGCAAAACGAATGGAAAGTAACCGTTAAGTAATAAGAGGAAAAAAATTTAAATTATGAGAAATCAATCAAGTTGGTCTCCGGAAATCTAACAGTTTGAAGAAGACTTGTGATTCTTTTCCTCTGATATTCGAGAAGTTGAACACTTTCCAGCATAGAACAGCACAAGTTGGAACTAAATGCTGCAAAACAATTCCCATTTACGAAGCTGTGTTGAGTGAGGAAATGTCATTGATTTGAATCGTGCGCTACTTTTCATAGATTCGGAGTGCAGCCCTGTGCAGTAATATCTGGCGACGAGTGTGTTGGCAACTCTGTAGATAGCCAGACTTATTTTGGTCGAGTTATTTTTGTTTACATCCAATTTCGGGAAGCAAGAGTTTGGAATTGCGGTTGCAGTGAATTTTACGTTTAATTGGTGTACAACTCAACAGGGAATGGCTTCCTTTAAGCAACTCATCGTCTTTCTGGCCTCCCTGGCCACGTTTGTCTACACATTCTACGTGGTTGGTGCTTTCATGATGTTTATGTCACGACCCAAGAATATACCCAAAATATCGGTTTGGATATTCAATTTGCTGGACAACAAATCACGCTTGGAGACCGCCTTTGGGCCGATTGTGTTCGACACGCTGTACGTGGTCGGCTTCATTTTCCAGCACAGTTTTATGAAATCGGCACTGGTGAAGGCGGTGCTTGAGAAGTTACACCTGGCCGCAGCCGAGCGCACCATTTACGCATTGACGTCATCGCTATGTTTGCATGTAAGTACGCATAGAATGACGCAAGCGTTGCGTTGATCTTCGTTGCTAATTCACCTTTGCGTTTAGTATCTGCTGCGGCACTGGATCGCGGCGCAGTCCATAGTGCTCTGGCAGGTGGATGTCGGCAGCAGCAACGTACTATGGTGGACGTTTGCATTGGTGCACGCCTTTGCCTGGATGGTGATCTACGGCGGCAGCATAGTAATGGATCTGCCTGAAATACTGGGCGTGAAACAGGTAGGTCTCCGCCTCAATTAATGAATGTAGCTGAGCTAATGATCTTTATGCTTCAAGGCGTACTACGACATGAAGGACTATGCTTCGCCAATTGCCTACAAGTCCTTCCGACTACGCAATCTGTACACGCACGTACGCCATCCGTCCTTCGTCGGCTTGAGTGTCATTCTCTGGGCAACGAATCTTATGACGTTGGATCGTTTGCTATTGTCCATCTTGCTCACTGCCTACATGTACTTTGCTTGGTCCACCGATCGCAGCGATGTCGCCTATCAGAAGAGCCAATTTCGGCGCAAAGTGGAGGAGCTAAAGTCGCAGTAGAGTGCAACCAAGATTTGGTGCACGAGAGCAAAAGAATTTCGAGTCTAATAACACTCGCCACATCATAACTTAGGCTAAGATTAATCCTAAAATCCGAGAATCTGCACACCACTTTCTTGTTACTAGTTTCAACTTGACAAGTTATTATGGAACCCTTACAAATTTTCCACATTTTGCGTACGGAAATATTTTATTGCAAAGAATTTGATCAAATACATCGCCCATACTTCACCCTAAGTTTTGCGCGCATACATTTTTTAATTAACATCTCGACTGCAACGTGAACTTTTTGGGTAAAATATTGCACAAATCTTTGAAACGCGGAGAAATTTGTGCTTCAGAGTTTACATGCTTAAATATTTGCTTTACTGTTGATCATAAGTTAAGAGGCTTAATAAAATTTACATGATTTCTAATGTATTGAAACGGAGCACGAAGCAAAAAGTTAATAAAGCTCCAAATGGGGCAATGAGTTACCTGCAGAACTTCAGCTTTTCCATTTGCTTACCACTGTTTAGTGGAAATTTTGCAAATAACAATTCTGTGGCCGTAAGGAATAACAGCCAAAGTCGAGTTAACAAAATTGAGTTATTACCACCATTGCATTCGTGGTATTCAAATGTACTACTACACAAAATTCTATGGCTTTTGCTCATACAATGAATGTTTTACGCCCAAAAATCTAAAATTTATCTAGTTCAATCTAAAGCAAATTCAAAAATTAAAAGTGCTCTCCTGAAAACTTCATAAAATCGACTTGGGCTGTTATTCCTTACGGCCACAGAATTGTACTCCTTTTACTCCTTTCAGCAGTATCCTAATACTTTCTCGCATGGTATTAATTTGCTCATACAATAATGAAATGAAATAGCTAACTAAATTCCACTACAGATGGATCGAATGGCTGACCCTTAAATGGCGATCCATCAGCGTCCCACGCTTTGCTTAACCGTTCAAGAGCTGCACAATCGCTGGTGGAGGATTTCAGTTCGTTTTGAGCATCTTGCATTTGCTGCTCTACGCGCAGTTTATGTATGGCTGCTTGTGATGACTCGGGCAGCTCGTCAATATAACGTTCGCAGTCTATTTTCTGCATATCGATTGGCACTTCATCTTCAAAGAGATTTGACCACCATTCCTCCTTCAGTTTATCTGCACATTGGATAAGTCGTAGCATGAGAAGGTAATGAAAAAACCAAAGAAACCTTTAAGAAGTCTTACCCAGACTAATCAGCAACTTCCCCTCCGTTACCGTCCAGACGGTGTCATTGTGCTTAAATCTCTGTAAATGACCACACAGTACAACGTTTTCGGGATTTAGCTTACTGCGCACACAAATTTTATGTGGTTGAATTTCGACGTAGAGTAACTTGGCACTCTGCAGTTCTGGCGGCAGCTTTACATGCAACTCCACTTCGCTCAGTGTCTGCGACCAGCAGTAGTTGTCGAAGCAGGCGCCGTTTTTGTAATCGTTCGTTGCAAAACAACTCTTTTGCTCGCCAGCGCTGGATGCTGTGGGCACTGGCTCAACAGCTGGTTGCTCTGGCTCCATGGCTGGTAGCTGTGGCTCAACGGCTGGTTGTTCTGGCTCACCAGTTGGTTGCTGTGGCTCAATCAACGTGTCGCTCAGTTCATCTAGTTTGATAGTTTCTACTTCAACTTCTTCACCAGCTGGCGGAACGTCACTTATCTCGCTGCCGGTGTCTGCGGCAGTCAGCCGACTTTGCGTACATTCGGGGTCATAGCGATGCAAGGCGCCCACCACAATGCGCTCGCGTACGCCTCTTGCAAAGCCTACCTTGTAAGCAGCTTCATCCTGGATGTAATAGAAGTCGGTGCTGAAAAAGAGTGCATTAATGTTAATGTTGTGGATGGTGCTTGACAGGGGAGATGAACTACTTGCGTCGCAGAAACCCAAATACCGCATCGAAAAATCCGGTAATATTCTTGCGATCCTGCAAAACTTCCATCAATATAATGTCCGCACGATTGTAGGCCATTCTTTTGATGCGTATGCAGAGTCTAGACTCTGGCGTGTGGCTGCCGGGTGGTGTGGGCAACGTGAATTTTGTTTATATTTTGCAATCTGTTTTACTTGGGCCGAAACATGGTTGGTTTTTTTTGTGTGCTGACTAAACACAGCTCGCTTTTACGCGTTGGTGTATTCAAGTCATGCAGAATTTTGCAAATTCTTTTCGAAGTTTTTTGTTTTTAGATTGGTATTGGAATATATTTTTCTATTAACACACTTGACAGCCTACACTTGAATTTTTGACATGATGTGTTTGTGTTTTTCAAACTACATATTGAACTGCAGTATTCAAACCCTTGTGTGAAGTTAAAAAATGTACCACAAAGGTTCGTGGATAATTTTGTCATTAAAAAATTTTGTATATAACTTTAAATGGGTAAAGGGTTAAATGTTGAGGCAACAAATCTTCAATAGACAGTTAAACCCTCAAGAAGGTACGGAGTCGTTAGCGCGGCAAAAGTCCTCTTTATTAAGCGGTCGAATTGGTGTCCTATAGTGCTAACTGCTTTTTTTTTATAAGGCTTGTTGATAAATAATTATTTTTTACTTGTAAAATAAAGAATATGTATTTGTATTGAATAGTTTCTCGTTCTTATTTGACAGGATTAACGTCTTTCGCAGTTTTTTCAAAACTTGTTAAAAGTGTCTTGTTCTTATTTGACAGAATTAACTTCGTCTTTCGCAGTTTTTCAAAGAGAAAATTATGGAAAACATATTAAAAAAATAATAATAATAATTCGGTTCCAGCGAAAAATGGCAGAACGTATTTAAGTGAAACGGATGAGCAATATTTGGATTAATAAAATCTTATCTGAATAAATAAGATTATTAAAAATCGCCAAATAGGTTTTCCCCCACCCAATATACACTAGTCAGAATAAGTTTGCGTACAGGCAAGTCAAAAATATTTTATGATTAATTTTGACCTCAAAAATGGGTTCTCTGTTTATAAAAACTTATCCACATTATTTATATATGCCTTAACTACACTTTTTGTTCTGTTTTAGATGAATTAAAATAATAATTTTCCATGTATTCGTATTTATGGACAATATACTCACAAAACGGTGCAGAATAAGTTTGCGTACAAAACTAATAACGGGAACTTCCGGTTATGCTCTTTATTTTTTTTGGAAAATTTGTATTCCATTGAACAGTAAACGGACTTGTAAGTTATTTGGAACCGTATATGTGCTTGAAATTTTATAGAAAGCAATAGAATTCAACAAAAAAATATTAAAAATGGATAAAGAATAATCTTACAAAAACTTTTCAAAATTGACAAAAAATTTCATGAAATTAGGGAAACTTTTGGGAGAGCACATTCGTCATTTCAAAAAGCCATCTTAAATCTAAAAAAAAAAAAACAGAAAATCTTGTTTGGTTACTACGATCCGACCATTTTCTTAAGTTACCCGAGCAAGAGGATTCGATTGTTTGCGATCAGTGCATCACAATCTAAGGCTAGTTGCATCCAATATCTTCAGAAATGTACAGAAATATTTTATAAACCCCATTAGCAGTGACTTTATAAGAAAAGTTCTGAAAAAAACATACTTCCCCTACATAACAGCATGTAAGAAGCCCATATTTAGTTTACTTACAAGGAGCACAGAATTGCTTTCGTAAAAGAGTCCATCAAGGAGTCTAAAAAACCGGATTTCCGGAACGAAATGTTGTTATCTATAGAAAGTGGGACCTTTCATTATTATTTGATAATGATTTGGCATATTTGGAATTAAAAAGCATCAACTAATTTGAACAGGATCCTGTTAATAACAAAAATCTGAAATTAACAGTGAAGCATAGCATATGTGGAGATATGGTATGGGGCTGCATGTCAGGAAAAGGAGTGAGCAGGCTGTGTTGTTTTATTCAGAAATGTTTCCGGGGGGTTATTTACATATTCTAAAAGCTTATGTAAGCCAAGGTTTCAAAACTTTGGATCAGATTCCAACATATCTTTTCAACCTTAGCGCGCAATGGATACGATGCGAAGCTATGTTTGCTATTAATTGGCTCAACAAAGTTGCAAAAGTCCCTCCCTAGTCACCTACCGTGCACCTAATTGAGTATATAAGGGGTTCAGTTAAACCATGAGCCCAACAACACTCCATCTTCTAAGATATAGTTAACCAATACAACAATTCAAGGATATAACAAAATAACGGCTGAAAAAACACCGAATTTAAAAAAATTTGCGCCAAAACTTCTGCAGGGAGTTCAAGCGAGAAAAGAAAATTCACAAAGTGATTAATTTTTGGACAAAACTTAGTTTCAATTGAATTTTAACTACATAATCTCATCTTGTACGCAAACTTTTTCTGAGGTGAATTCATAACATATTTTGTTTTTGGCCCTCCTTTTACAGTTTGGTCAAGTTTTTGTTATTATTATCTTAATGGAATAAAAGAACTAAGTTTACGCAAAAAATAAAAAATATTTTGTTTTTGAAAAATTACTTAAAGTGATTTATTTTTCATATGAAAAAACTACGTACCCCTTGTACGCAAACTTATTCTGACTAGTGTACATATTATCTCTTGTTATCGTATCATGATCTTCGATTGTGTTCGAACGAGAATTGCGAAATGTTAAGAATTTCCATCTTCTGACTGTCGTTCAGCTGAATGTAACTTTGCCATGATGATTTGCGAGTGAAATCAGATTTCATCAGATCAATTAAGATGTAGTACGAGGAAGTAATGATTTGACTCTCCTTTTTGGGAACGGGGAATGAAAATTTGTTGAATCTGGACAGATGTAGAAAAATGTTAAGAAATGCATCCAATCGGGTTTGTGTGCTTTGGAGGAAGTTTTGACATTTCTAATATTAAAGCAATATTTGCGCCGATATTTACTGGTAGCTCAGACTATTCATTTTCCAGGGCATTTTGTTGAGTTTTGTCTTGTTGATCTACATTGTAAGAATTTTTATTCATTGGCTCCAGTGGCGCATACAGGGGGATTTTGGGGGGTTAAACCCCCCGAAATATTTTTAAGTTCGAACAGAAATTTAATTTAAAACCGTCGCATATATATTCAATCATCAACAACACTACTCGACACAAAAAATGCATCTAAAAAAAGTGTTTTCTAGACTAACTTTGGGCCGCTGAACACGAAACTGTAGATCAACAAAATTTTGTAAGAAGCGTTTTCAAATCTTCGAAACACCAGTTTTTACCCGGTCGTTTCAGTTATGAGTCCGACTAACACAAGATGTCCGTCGGTCAGAAGATACCTTACGGACACCTTAGCTTTTCCAGAGACATACAGATTGTCCAAATCAGATGAGATTTGGAGAAATTACTGACGATGAAAGTTGTAAAAAAGTGCATTTTTCGACCATTTTCAAAAATCATAAATTTCTTAATGTTTTTTTATAGATAAAAATTTTAAGCCTACCATCAATGGAATCGAAAGAAAAATGACAAAGTAATGATGCACTGAGTGAAAACACCAACTTTACATTTCTGACCCAAAGTGATTTTTAAAGGATTTTAAAATTTTAAGGACATACACATTTAAAATATTTTTTTTTTTAATATTTGCGGTTGTGCAATAACAAAGATATGGGTATCAAATAAAAGAGAAAAATTGTCTCCTTTTAAATAAATTGTATATTTTTAACTTTCACGAAACATACATGTTTTGGATCTCAGTCTGTAGATTCATACATCTTCATTTTATTCTATTTCAAAGTTCTTAAAAAAGTTACAAAACCCCCTCCCCCCGAAACAAAATCCTGCGTGCGCCACTGATTGGTTCGTACAATGTGTTAAACGAAGCGGAGTAGTAATGAATTAGTATTCCAGAGTCTATATCAACAAATATCAAACAAGTATTTTCATTTAATTTTAATTTTTTGGTTTGATGTGATTGTGATTTAATAATTTTAAATCGTTTTCAAATGAAAATGACTCTTCAAAACAATACAAAAATCTCATGAAATTAAAAAAAAATAAACGTTTATTCCATTTATTATTATTAATCTATTCAAATGCACTCAAGCTTTATTGTTCTATGTTTTCGTATAGTAACTATTCCAGAGTCTTTCAACAATTATTTTATTTAATTTAATAAATTTATATTTTGTGGTTTGATGTGGATGTGATTTAATAATTTGTAATCCTTTTCAAACGAAAATGTCTCTTCTGAACAATAATGAATCTCATTAAATAAAAAAAATAACGTTTATTCAAATGCGGCACTTTCGTAAAAATTGCATTCAAGCACTTTATTTTTCTATAGTTTTTGTACATTAGAGAATATAGCGAATATTTTTGATAATTTCAAACTCCATACATACGTGTAGACTTATTCGAGTTGCTTGGAGCAATATTTCGAATATATGCAACATTTCAAGGTGATAGACTACGTTACTAGTCAACATAAAATGGCATTATGTACTTTATCTTACATGCTATACAATGTAACTAGTTGTTGTGTACTTAAATAATATAGTCGTACAATACAACAGGTAAACCCTCTTAGGCACATCACCGTCTGTCACATAATTTATAATTTGCATGTAATGACGATTTTTTGCTAACCTAGGCACGCTTATGAAGGTCATGTATGTATGTATATGTATGTATATATGGTGTACCTTAAAGTCTACGTACTGATATTGGATTGCAATTGCGGGCACTTGTGTCCTGGCGACAAGTTCAATTATTGCTAGAACAGGAGTTTTTAAATATCACAATTTTAAATAAATAGGCAAAATACAATAAATATCAAATTTAAAAGTTGTGCCCATGCGTCACACGCGCGCAGAATGTGTAACAAATACGAACTGCTGTTCGGCTCAGCTTAGCTGGACTCGACTCAACTCGACTCGACTCTACTTGGCTTGTCTTGGGTGTTCTCTTATTTATGTTAGTGTCTAATACTTTCCATTGGAAGTGGAATGTGTACAGTGGTAGCGTTGACTTGGTGGCGTTTCGTTATTGACATTGCTGCAATCAGTGGGTGAACGTGGCTATGATCTCCGATAGTGAGGTGTACGTTCCGATGACCAGGCCGAGCACGCCGACAATGATTAGTGTGAAATTGCTGAACAGTAGCCACACCTTGGCCACGCCCTCGGTGTTATACCAATGGGTGCAGATTTGTATCAAAGCCGGAAACGCCAGACCCAGGGCCGATAGGCAGAGTGCGCCGAACAGTGAGATGAATAGCTCCAGATTGGGTATGGCAACAGCCAGAAGGACTGTAACGAAAACAATGACAATAAAAGTACTCAGGAACTCGTTTAATCTGTCACTTACATGTCACCAGCACCAAACCGGTGCGCACTGCGTATTCCCAGAAGAGTTTCTTGCGCTGAGGTCCCAACTTCTGGGCAACATAGTCATTCCATGTGATGTCAATGGCCACATAACACGCCAAGCCGTGTGTAATGAAGATGGCAAATGCCAGCATGCCTTTGACGCACTGCGCCAAACTGCAACGATACAACACACACACATATATGTAAGTTTATGCAAATACAAATTTATGATTTCACACTTACATGTCCTTGGACGGCAGATTCAGTGTAATGGAGCCCTCAACTTGCGCACCATAGTTGAGGTAACCGAAGAGACCCATGCCGACATAGAGGAAAACAATTAACACCATTGCCACATTTAGCACACCGCAATTGCCGCCGAATTTCTTTGGTGTTTTCATTTCGTTCTCCAGTGGCAAAATGACGCCGATCGCTTCCAGCGCGAACAGAACAGTGCCAAAGAAGAGCGGAAAGTCGGCCGCTGTGCCGACGGCAACTTTCTCGTTGGTGGTGAACGGTTCGCGGAATATATAGTAACAGATAATGCCAAAGGACACCATTGTTATGGCGTTAGCAATTGTGGAGAACGGCGCCAAATATTTCAGATTGCGCACCTGCAGGGAAAGAAAGGGAATTGTAGTGTTTGATATACCTTAAGAAATCAGCACAAAAGTTGAGACATATAATTCGAATACCTTTTTTTCGTGGGTCATAAGATCTAACTAATTATTTTGAGGGACCTTAAAAACTTGCTGGGACGTATTATCCCAGTAGTCCCGAAAGGGTCAAAGTCTTTTTTCAAAAATTTTAAAAATTGATGCTTTATCTCAGCTAAAATTAATGTTTGTTAATGACAAACTAATTCAAACAATTCACTAGAAAAAAGATGTATCTCTGAAAAATAACAGAACCGGATCCCAAGAGACCTAAGAGCTTATTTCACATTCAACATACAATTTTGGAGCTTCTTGGACCTGAAGATATTAAGTCAAATATACGATTCACTGAAATAATTTTACAATTTGTAATGAATCATTTAGTCATATATTCAGTTGCGCACAAGGGATTTGATTTGGAGGTTTCGTTCATAACTTTTGAGCTCAATACACCCACAAAATTTTGTCATCCCCAAATTTTTTTACAACCGTATAATTGTTTTGTTTGAACCGCTAAGTCCTCTTGTGTGCATCACTGTCTCTTTTAATATCACCAGTAAAGTCTATTACAACTTACCCAGTTTATCAAAATTAACGGCAGCAGTATGACGACCATGCAAAGGCGCACATCCACGGGCTCGTCCACATAATAGTCGACTATCGACTTGATGTTCGACGAGACGAACACCACATAGACACAGCACGTGCCCAGCTGGTATATGAGCAGGAACGTGTTCACAATGTGTCCAATGTAGGGAGCGCACTTCTTGAAGAATGTGGGACCCTCAGTCAGAGCGTTTTCCGCAACGCAGGGATAATTCATACTAGGCACCTGCAATAGACGACATGCCATGCCATTAATATTCAACCACACAAAATACACACAACTGAACTATTTAAACACAGATTCATGGCGGGATTCATGAAGTCTGGCGCTTTCAGAAAGTGCACTATCGTACTTTTTTGCGACGACACAGCTCATACTCGGCCTTGACCAGCTGATGTATGCAGTAGGTGCAAATGAAGCCGATGACAACGGTGCCCACGGTGCCCGTGACATAGCCGGCATTGCGGAAGGCATTCGGCATGGCCAGAATGCCGGTGCCGAGTGAACCCTTCAGCAGGTGAAAGAGTGTTTCGGAATTGCTGTGAATGAAGAATTAGCACAAAATTAACAATGTTACAACAGCAACGGCTGCATGCTGGCATCACTTACGTGGTGGGATGCTCGACCTCGCGATGCTCGTACGGGTTATAGTCGTAGCCCGAGTCCATAGTTGATTTGCCGCCCTTTTCCGCCAACTCCAAGGAGTATTTATTCGACGATTTGTCATTGATAGCACTGTCGCTGACGAATGCCGCATTCGAATGCCCATTTTTACTCATCGTAGACGCCGATCTGTTGCCGCTCAGCTGAGCCGGTTGTTGCCGTGCGAGGAAGCTGTGCTTGTGTGCTAAAAATAAAAAGATAATCAAACTATATAGTAATTGAAGTGAACAAATTAAGCCATTCGCACAATTAACTATTCAAACACTAAAAATACACGTTACGTATGCACACATGTAGTTAGATTTGTACATAGTTATGTGTGGGGATGTGTCTATAGTAGGTTTATGTGTACACAGTAAGAAAATTTATTGCACACAATAGTGGCATTGCTCATAATAGATGAAATATATCTGTGGCCGTAAGGAATAACAGCCAAACTCGAAAATTGCTGTTTCGAGCAATCTCGTTTTAATGTTTTAGCGCGCAGTGTGTTCGTTATGGGAATGCGAATATATTTTTATTAATAACTTTTTTTATTTTAAAGTTACAATAAACTTTAAACTGTGCTCCCCGATTTTACACAAACGTGGAGCACAGTCAAGAGAACGTGGTGGCATCCATAACTCAATTTCTTCTTAAGTCGACCGGTCGACCTTAAGCGGTTATTGCTTTTGGCCACAGATATATGTATGTATGAATATAATTAATTATCACTTTCTTTGTTGTCAATCTCTGCTTTGATGCCGTTGTTCGAGTTTCACATTATCGTATTTACGTGATCCACTCTTGATCACCTGTTATCATACATTTTGTTACCATAAAATTGAAAATTTACTCGATTTCGTTACGTTTTAACAGCAAACCGAAGATGAAAATTTGGTCTATTAATTTTTTATATGTAATTTTATTAATTTTTTTATATATGTTAATGGCTTAAAACTGTTTTATAGTCGATCTTCAGTTCCTTAGAAATGTCGTGATTGTTCACATAACGGTCTTCTTAAGCCTTATCCATAATTTCAATGATTTTTTCGGTCGACCAAAGCGAGAATCATCTTATATTTAAAAATTTTTAGAACGAAAGAAATTGATTGGTTAACCCATATAAGCCCAGCGATTTTTTGTTGTCAATATTCGAATGAAACAGTTTTTTTTAAGGTGAAATGGGGTTGGACAATTCAAATTTGGGGTCAAAACAATTTTCCGATTTTTGGTTTTCGAGATATTTGGTGTTTAATAAGTCGAACACCTAACTATAAATATATATTGTGGCTACAATATTGGTTTTATGGCAGAAGTGTAAATATATTTTCGAGAGTTTGATACATTTTTAACTGCATAGTTACTTTTTTAAATATCATTGCTTTTTTAACGTTTTTCAGTGCTTTTGAAATCATGTCAAAAATTACCTTTTGTTTGGGGAATTCATACAACTGGGAAGAGGTTCGAGAAATGAATATATTTATCCCATATTCTACAAAATATCCCATGTTAACTTTCGTTATTATTTATTACAAATCAGACCATCATATTATGCAAAACTTTCGCCTTTAAAGTTTAAAAAAAGAGCCCAAAAAAATGTATGGAAAATGCTAAAATTTACTGTTCGATTAATCGAACATTGGGCCGATACGGGTTAATCACCATAAGCAACAACAAACATTTTATTCACCTGTTCTGAAATTGAATTCATCTTTATTTGCAATAACTTTTAACACAACGTAAAACTCACAACTTTAAAATTAAATGAACAGAAAAGATACCGAATCGTTTTTCCCAACCCAATGTATTTTTGTGACCCCGAATCTTACTCTGTGTCTCGATATTACTTTTTGGTATTTAAATCATGAAACACTTCAGAAGTGTGCCACACCTCTTTGTTAGAGTTGTAGAACTAGTTTACTTTGAACAATTTTAGCTTAAAACAGGTTAAATAGATTTTGTATCTATATTTTTTAATTACAGAAAAATTTTTAAATATTTATGGAAAAATACAAAATTATCACTTTTTGATTTCATTTAACCATTGTTAAAGAAACAGGGTTTTGATAAAACGCGCCCAATTCGTAGACTTCAATTAGAACACAAACTTTCCCTGATATCGCTGCAAATTATTGGAAATTACTAGTGTCCGACCGAAACCACTTTTTTGGGCCGAAACCGAAACCGAGTTTCGATTTTTTTTTTTAATATTCGGCCGAAACCGACACTTTCTGGTTGAAATAAAAATCACCACATCAGGCATCAAAATCACAATTTTTCAACAAACGAAATTTACTTTAAGTAAATAAAGAACAAACATAACATAAAATAAATAAATACTTATTAATAAAAACAATCAATTCATTTTTTAAAAACATAAACATAAAAAAATTAAATCAAAATAATCCAAAAAGTTTCAGTTTCGGTTTCGGTCATTTTTTGGCCGAAGCTGAAACCGAAACCACTTATTTGAGCCGAAACCGAAACCGAATATTCGGTCGGACACTAGAAATTACTTTGAGGATAATAGCAAAATTTTTGTGATGTGCTTTGAATTCACTTCTAAAAATATTAGTTTGTTGTTGCCTACTTAAATTAAACCCATAAATCAATCGTAGCTTTTGCTATAAAATGGCAAAAAGGTGAAGTTGCTGTCAGGCAACTTGTGGGTCAAAAGGCTTAATGAAATTTTGGTCTTCTATAGTGTTTGTATATTTGCATATTTCATCTGTAAGTCCATGATTTTGAATATTTCTAATAAAATGAATTTTTAGAGCATTGTTTTAAGAAACGGTTTATGAGATTTTTTGAAAAAAAAAAAATGTACGTCAAACAATTAATTACTGCATTTAGTTGAAAGGATTGGGTTTTCAGTTGAAAAGAGAGATTGAGTTGAAAAGATTGGCGACACTTCTTTTAATTGCAATGAGATATAATAACAAATTTATTATTTAGTATTTATTTGATTTATTATTTATTTTTTTATTTTATGAGCATATTATAGGTTTTTTAGATTTATGTAAGTTCTTATATACAACTTTGAAATGTAGTTGAAACGTTGAACTCAAATTTATTTACAAATTTTTGCTCATGTTGTGCATGAAGACAACGCACTGTGCGTCGAGTCAATTGATGAAGCGCCAACGTCCACAGTTTCAGAGTCAAGTGAGATTTACCTACTGCCCTGCTGCCCCACAAGGCAGTGCACTACGTACATGCATATGTATGTACATATGTATTTACGAGTATTTCTGATTTCTGTTGATATGTGTGCGTGTAGATGCGACAGCATAAAATGAGATTGCTTAATTCTTGGCACACGCGCCGACTACGTCGCCGACGTACCTCGCGCAGGAAGAGACTTCTGTAAAGATCTGTAACAAATGAACTTAAAATAGCTGCGCGCAGCAGACGTTTGGGCGGGCAGACGGGCGGCCAAATGGCTGGTACGAGTGGTGCAGTTTATAAGTGTTGCTGGCATGTTGGTATTTCTAAATTAAGACGACAATGTCAAGTTCAGTTCTTTACCTCAAGACATGTCTACAAAATATTCGCTGACGCGTATGAATGATGGCTTGTCGGCGTGTCGCGTCGTGTGTTGGCGTGCAGGTATTTTTCATACAAATGTGTGTCGATCAGTCAGTGGGTTTGTTTGTCTGTGCGTATGAAACAAAAACGTACTTGAACCCCTTTGAAGACGGGTGCACAATTAAAGAAACGTGTTTGAATTACGAAAACGACCCATTTCCGAGCCGCGTCCGTGACACTTTGCGCTGATTTGAACAAATTATTATTGCAGGCATTGCATACTTAAATGAGCTTCATTGTTGTGCGCGGGAATGCGCTAAATGTTGCTCTAAATAACAAAAGCAACAATAACAACATTAGTGTAACAAAAAGAAACAACCACAACAACACACAAACAAACACAAAATAAAAAAATGTAATTTATCCAAAAAAACCTCGTCAAATTTGTTTTACATTCGACTCTTCAAATCAGAGCTTTTCTTTATGTTTCAAAAATTTTCCACTGCACTTTGGCCATCGACGTATGTACATTCAGACATACATACATACAAACAAACAATGTTACACTCGCTACATTCGAACCTGGTCGCAAATGAAAGTTTCCCACAAATACAAAATACACCAATATCGCTGCTTGATTTGAGTGCTACTATATATTTACATATATATGTAGGTTTGTATGTGCATATGTATGTCTGCTTGTCAGCGACGGCATGCAGAAATGCAAATTAATTGAGGAATGGAAAATGTGTAGGAAATTTTTTGGCACCAATACTCGATCGTTTAAAAGGGCATCTTGAAATCTGCATTTTCGGACAGACGGCTAATTTCAACACTTGAATAAGTATTTCTTTTGTATAGAAAGTTGTGCTGCTTATGGAAAATTTTACAATCGTGGTGATTTTTGATGGCGCATTCAAATGGCATTACGAAAAACGAGATCCATATACTATGTACGGATTCTTTTCATATTATCATCGTCGTCATGGTTAGTATAAAATTAAGTTGAACCTTGACCAGCCTTTTCGTTATTTTGCATGAGATCAGTTAGATTTTACTTCTACAAAGTTTAAATTTGTTATTGTTTTATATCCTGCGTTGCAGTGCTCAAGTGTAAACACTTTGACCAGAAGTTTGTAATGAATTTCTTGGCTAAGTAACACATGTACACTCAATCCACACAAGACCCAAGTTTGTATTCTCAAGTCACGGTACATCTCTGATTATGGGTTTTCTGAGAATTCCAAAATCGACAGCTTTTGATGTTCTGGGCATGTCCAATCTTTGTTAAACCGATCATATTTCTGACGTGATGAAAAAAGCAGCCAAGTACCTCGCTTTTCAAAACGGCGATCCATCAGATCTGCACATAATTTACACCACCAATATTCGACTAAAAATAGAGTTTAACTCTCAGAGCTTCAAAAATCTCATTTGCCGCTTTTCTGTTATGTTCACCGTATGAAAAAGCTTGTTGGGGGTACAGTTGAATATATTGATTGACTTCTTTATTGATACTTGTATGGTAACCAGCAACACGCTAGAACCCTCAACTAAGCATTGGAACATCACCTATGAAATAGTTTGCCAACGGAAATGTTCCCCAAGTTCAAGTCTTGTGGCCATAAATTCTTTCTTAAACTATTTTCTCCTAACCTTTGTATGCTTTCAGTACCAACGCAACGCTTCGCATCCTCTGCTCTGATTAAAAAATATTTTATATATAAATTGCCACGATATTTGCCACACACATTGCTAGTACTTACTCCAACCACAGCTGCCACAATTAACTAACTTGCCATTGAAATTGATAACATTTCGTTTGCTTGGTAACGTGGTAACATTGCTTGGATTTTGATAAGTTTTTCCTTTAGTTTGAAACTCTTTAAACAAGTTGAAATTTAAAGGTATGTACATGATTGATACTCGTCGCATAATGTAACAGCAACGCATGCAACCTCTTTTGGCCAAATTACAACGGTCAGCATGATTGAATGCTCTGGGAAGTCTTTGGCTCTCCCCTCATTACTATCAATACGTAACCCATAACCAATAATTTTTTTAAAATAAAAATCAGTTTTAATATTCTGCAAACTGAACTTTCAACTTAACTATCATTCTTATCTATGCAAATTGATATTTAATTTTTCTAGGCGCACAGTATGGAAAAGTCGGTCGCAACCGCATAAAACGAGTACTACCAGTTTTAAGTTTTTATTTTCGTATAAGAAATTCGTTATGCTGCTGTAAACATGGTCAATAGAGATTCTGTTGTCTACCAATCGTTGAGGCACTGAAATGCAGAGTTCTTGTTTATTGAAAAATTGCGCATTTAGTTTAAGATATGTAGGCATTATACATTCAAATGATATGGTTACATTAATTTCATGCAAACACGTTTTACATTCGATGTGAGTTACGAGCAGTTAACATAAAATTAATTAATTTTATTTTATGTAGTTAAAAGTTTGAGGAAGTTAATTATGCAGTATGTGTTATAAGTTTATGGATTCATCAGTTGAATGTGCGTCAATGCCAAATTATGGAAGAGCATAACATTTTAAAGCCAACATGGGCATTAAGAACGTTTAACGCGGTTTGAAAATATAATAACTTAAAACGGTTGTCTTAAGCTGTCACAGACTAAAGATTATATAATAGAATTATATATAGTCATTCTAAGATTATCATTTTTGAACAGACACGGTCTATGAACCAAAGACAATATAAATAAATAATAAATTCCATTATCTTTGATTGAGCCCTCAACTTTTAGCATCATTTGTTAAAACAAAACTGTTTCTTTGCTGTTTAAATCCACCGGTAATGATGGTCTTTTAATTTAGGATCATAGTGACTTACACTTTGACCACAAAGAAGACTGTTGCGACAAGATAAGAGTACCTCTTCTCCATGTAAGTAGCTATCAGTGACTACGAATTCCTGGATGAGCGCAATCAGCACTTCCCTTTCTGCAAAATGAACGGAGTACCTTTTCAAAGCACCGATAGGTGCAACGTTGCAATATTCATTGACAGTCCGGCAGCAATAAAGGCTCTACAATCTATCACGGTTCAGTCAAGGCTGGTCGAGAAGTGTAAGATGGCGCTGAGCGCGCTAAGTCCTTGTGCTGATATCATCCTTATCTGGGTTCCTGGCTATAGGAACATTGAAGGGAATGAAAGGGTGGACGAATTGGCGCTCTCAGGTGCCTCGCTTGACGCATCGCAGGGTGTCCCGGTTCCGACGCCTTTTGGAAGTTGTCAAGAGGGGCTGCTATCTGTACTGTATCAGTCTTGCCAATCGGGGCTGGAAGTCGCTGACTTCTTGTTGTACCTCGCAGGCGATGTGGCCTACAATGAGCGGAGATCCCGCGATCTTATACACAGATCTCTTATACACTTGATCACTTCCTCTGTCACTGTCCAGCTTTGGCAAGGGCAAGATTTAAGTCTCTGGGGAACCACTTCCTTACTTGCTCGACCGATTGCTCGACAGTAAGTCTGGGGAACCTTCTTGGATACCTAAATTCTACCGGGTGGATTTAGTTATACTACTAACCAGGTTTAGTTTCGGTGAGCATGTGGTATCAAAACGGCGTCTATGCGCTAATTGTGACTTGCAGGGGGACAACTGTGAGTCAGCCACTTCAACCAACCAACCATCTTAGGAAATCTTTAAAGTTTACAGATTTTTGGTTATAAAAATTATGGAAAAAGAGAAACCAAAACTTCCAGCCGAAAAAATCCATATGGTCGTTCTACATCACTGGTCCTTTAAAAATGACTTCAAAATTTTAAAGGGGTTAAAAAATAAAAAAGATATGAAATATACTTAACCTCGTTAGAATATGCCGATATGTATATTAAATGAAAGAGGAAAGGCTCAAGAATTTAAATAAAATTTACTTTTTATTTATTTGTAAAAAAGGGATATGAAAAACGTGCTTTGAAAACTTTAATCCTTTATATCCTTGAAAATTTATATAGAATTTTCTTCAAAAGTAAGTATGTTAAAACCCAAAATCTCCTTGATCACGTGTCAAAATTTAAAAGTGCTCTTCATCTGCAGCACTGGCAAAGTTATGATCCGATTGGGTGGTGTCACGTTGTGCAAGTTTGTGAGCTGCACACTAAAGTTGCGTTTGATACCGTTCTCTCGTTGCCTCTGATATCTCACGAAGTACTCAAAATCAGCAGACGTAAATCAGATCCAAAAAGCACTTTAAAATGACTGAATATTATCATCGTGCAGTTGAGATTAAAATTAAAGAATGTGTAATTCACGTAATTCAATTTTTATTGAATTTAGCCTTAAGAATCCATTTGAAACAAAAGGCTTAATAGGTGTAAATGTATGTATCATAATTATTACAAGGACAGTAGGTATTCTCACTTATAATTCTCTACTTACATACCTACGTATATATTTGTATGTCTGTGTTAATGTTGGCATGAATGAATGAGTAACAAAATGTCAGATCGGTGGCTGATATTGAAGTGTACGCGCGCACCTTTGCTATGAATTGCAAATTGTTCTTAGTGGACTTGCAGCTACTGACATACATGCTACAAACAAACATACATACATTTAAATTGTTAACATTTTTTTTCGATTTGTGTACAACGCCACAAATTGATTTATAGATGAAGGTTAGCTCAGAACACTGAACTCTTATCGAGTGAGTGTGAGATTGCGTTTGTATACATACAGACGCGGCATGCAGGTATGTAGGTAAATATGTATGTGGTGTGTGTTTCAACTGATTGCTGTGTGTGCGCGTATTTGGGCTTTCAGCTGACCAAATGCATTCAGTGCGGCGGTGTGTGACATGGAAAATCACGTGCTGCAAATGGGACTGGCGAACCGTGTAAGTGTCTGTCTGTTTGGCCGTCGGCCTGTCGGTCTGTCAGTGGGACATTTGTAAGCCCATAAATTTGTTTTCCAAGCCATCACAACACAGGACAGTCTGGCCACCGCGCAATGTTATGACAGCTAGACGATTGTTGTTCGTACGTTACATAAATGCGATGAACAGCAACAACGAAATACTGTTATTGAGAACCGGTTATAGATAGTTAGTCGAATGGAATAGAATTGCAGAGAATCGAATGGAATTAAGATGAAATGCATTGAATTGAAATGAACTGAACTGAAGTCGGACGGTGCAAGCGCGCTCGAAAGAAGTTCCACTCTGCTGACAAGCGGCGGCATTTGTAATCGAAACACAGCATTTACATTCATACATATGAATGCAGTTGTTGTGCTCCTCCCGATGATGTAGCTGCGCTGTGTTGTGGGAAAGTTAAATTGTTATTGTAACTCATTGAGAAAAACGCTGCACATGCGCATATCCGACTAGTCGGCGGGGGTCGGCAGCGCTCGGCAGCATTGGGAAGTAATTCGCAGCGATGATGTGATATGATTAAACGCCGAGTGGACACTTCAGGGTTGGGCGACAAGTGTCATCGAATAATAAACACCAAATGACTCACATAACATTTTTTTACTTGTGGCAGATCATAAAATTAATAACAACAATATACATCAACACTCCCACTATGCAAATCGTCGCTTATGATTTGTTTTTAATAATTTGTTTTATTTTTTTGCCTCTGGCAAACATGCACTTTAACTACTAATTGAAATTAGGTGTAGCTTGCAAAAAAAGAAAAAATGAAAACATTCAAAGCAGCACGAGATGAATAAAAAATGAAAACAAATAACAACATTCAAAGACGAAGACAAAAATATTTGAAAACAAAAGCTGAAAACCAGTTGAAATTTTGCA
Organism: Melieria omissa; assembly: GCA_963971225.1. Taxonomy (NCBI): domain Eukaryota; kingdom Metazoa; phylum Arthropoda; class Insecta; order Diptera; family Ulidiidae; genus Melieria; species Melieria omissa. Next base: position 104,898,897 of record OZ020268.1, on the reverse strand, counting down.
TATGTATAACAACATAAATAAATATTTATAAATACATATATATAAAAATAGTCGCATGCCAATAAATTTATGTGATTTCATTATCATGATGCCAATATTTGTTGTTGGCATTTTGAAAAATAGTTTCTTTGCCCACACACACGTTTTCACTAATGAAAACACTCTAAAAAAACGTCGAAAAGCAGTTAAGTATTTTGTCTCTTTTAAAGACATAATTTGGGCATAAATTTGAAGAGGTTACCCTGCGCATGAAACTGAGTTAACTCTTTCAAGTGCAACATGACGTGATGAGTTCATTGCTGCGAGTGTTCCGGCTTCGAAAATGAAAACTTATGAGAATGTAGCTTTTAGACGCTAGAAACCAAGATTTAAATTATTTATATATAATTTTTAACTTTTAAGTGAAAATGCAAACTTTTTCTTTGAAATATTTTAATTTATAGCTTTCAGCTACTTGAAACCAAAATTTTAATTCATATATTTAATTGTTTAACTTTCAAGTGAAAATGTATGAAAATGAAAAATTGTTCTTCGAAACATATAAAATTGTAAAATCAAAATGAATATTTTAAAAATGTTTTAATTCGACCATGTTTTAACCATCGAGGGTTTCAAATTCTTCGTAGTCAAATATTCAAATAGAACATTTGACTCAGAAGTTCAATATTCAGTATGGTAGCTTCAATATGGCATCATATGTGTTAGTTTTGTTTGGTGCCATTTTGAAATTCTGATCGCACACCTTGCGTCAAGAATCAGCTGTATTTGCAGATAACTTAGTCAGGTTCTGAAATGAACAGCTGGCTACAAAAACTGTATATTGAAACAAAACAAAGGTTCCATCAATTAAGTAACGTACGAGGATCAATGGAAATATTTGGCTGCTTATGGACATTTAATAGTTATTTCATTCATTTCAGTTTAACATATTTTTCATACTAATTTTCCTTGAAAGTTGAGTATGTATCTTCAATTAGTGATTTTCTTTTTAAGTGTAGGTAATCAACACTGCATTTAGTTTGCAACACTGCATTTAGTTAGTTGGACGTTAGTTAGACGTGTCAATTTCACTGCGCTTTTGCTACATTAAGCTCCGATGATAAAATTTAGTAATTATGATTTTAAATTTAACAAATCAATTGAGCTCCGAACACGGTTTTCTTGATTGGCTCAAGTTTTCGAAATAATTGTTACACAAATGTTTTAATAAAAACCTCAATAAAATTGAGTAGTTTGTCAGTAATTTAATTAGTTTAATTTAGCACAAATTATACGCAAAGAAACCCAGATGAAAACGCAAAAAAAAACAAAATTTAAAAGACATTTCAAATACAGTGCACTCGCGAAAACGTGAACTAATAAAAACCAAGGCTGTTCACGTTTACGAGATTGTTCAATTTTACGATTGTTGAAAAATACGTATTTTTTTGTGTGAAACTACTTATAAAAAATATACTTGAATTAACTGGAGAGAATTTTGGAGAGTTGAAATTTTTTTTTCGGAATCGGTTAGTTCAATGCCTTGAAAACATCGTCCTAAGAGGATTTTTCAAAATTCGAACGCGTTCTCTCATAATGCGAGAACAAAGCAAGCGCTCCGCCTACCGCTCGGCCCTGTTTCCAAACTTCAACCGCGTCTCCTGAAAAGTTGCACTTTTTGAAATGGCAACCCTCGTAACTCGGAAAGTTTATGTCCGATTGACTTGAAATTTGGCACACACCTTTATATACTCTTTTTACGTAATCTGTTCTAAAGCAAATTGTCAAGCTCGCGAAAAAACCCCTCTGGCATCACATCTATGTCCAAAAACGAGCGTGTTTTTTTCACTTTGTCGGCATTTTCGCGATATTCATTTTTTTGCATATTTTGTTAGGGGGATTCATAGCTCTATCTATTCTTAACAGAACGTACTTTGATTTTTTGATTTCAGATAAAAATTGCAGACTTTACGTTGGTCCTGGACTCTAAGTTTTATAACAAAAAGTTAAAAAGGGACGAGTATATCTACATTTAAGGTTGTGGGCGATGAAATGTTTGCGAAAAAGATACACAACAGGGTGTTCACGTTTTAGAGCCTTCAAGCATTGTTCAAGTTTTAGAGTATTCAATAGGAAAAAAAAGTGTTCACGTAATCGAGTGTTCACGTTTTCGCGAGTGCACTGTATTGGAAAAAACAATATTTGCTTAAAATTGAAACATTTTTGTTGGTTGGGAAAAATACCCTATAAAGGATTTTAAAGATTTGCTCATATGTGCTGCACCACGAGGCTTTAATAAGTGTTGAAATTTAATTTTTCGTAATTTCTTGTAATGTAGTTTGTGTTAAATTTCTTATTTACAGTAAATTAATAGTCGAAGATTTCTAACTATTAGTTTTTTAATAAAAGATACGACACACGCAAAATAATAAGAACAAGATTCAGGTTTCGTTGCATTGAAAAACGATAAGAAGTGTACATAGGTCTAAAATTTAAAATATTTATCTTTTATTTTCTTGTTATTTTAAAAATTTCAAAGTTCAGATATTTGTTTCTTATATATGTTTTTTTTAAGTATTTTTTTATTTTTTAAAATAAATAAAATAAAATATGTAAAAAAACGAAGAATTTTATTAGCATTTTTCAGAGTGTAGCGAAAAGTCATCTAACCGCTATTGGCTTTTACGTTTCATTGAAAATGTTATGCGATTTTTTTGTTAATATTCAATAGAAACATAGAAGCATTTATTATTGAATACATAATGAAGAGCAACTTGGCAAATGACTATAAATAGCAAATGTTTAAAACGAACACAAGATTGCACTTCGTACTGGGTTAACTAAAATTTGGTAACCAGGAAAGAAACGAATGAAATGAGTGAGACAAATATTGGGCAAATTTAGGCAAAATTTAGGATCTTCGACTCTTGACACTGGATGGAACTAGGTTTTGAAATTTATTATTTATATATTTTACTTAAATTACAAATGTCCCCTAAGTTTTGATTTATTTTTATGTTTATATTTGATTGATTTTATATTTAATTAAAAAAGAAATTAAAACAATATATTCGAATAGGCAATAAGCAGACGCAGATAACAAGGAAGCTAATGTGATCATTGGTGGATGGTTGGAGGTAGGCGAGCACACCAAATTCTTAGATATATTTAATTCTTGCGTACGCAATAACGTAAATCCATTTTAAGAATAAAAATATGAGAATTAATTCGTTTAGTTTTATTTAAATTCTTTAACGAAACGAGAGTCACTGGCCTGTCTTGGCCAAACTCCCTGCAGAATGACAGAGGTCGGTTTTAAACGGTAAGCAACCGGCACAGATTGATCGATATAAGAATTTAAATTCCTCTGAAAATAGATTTTAATTCATATCTTTGAATGTGGTTAACGGAAATGCAATTATAGAGCTTTTACAGGAATCGTCGTTTAATTGTTGTGATAAACTTGTGTGCCATTGTTTTTGAATCCAACCTATAGCAGAGGCTATGAGTTTAAAACTGACTGATGTCAATTTATGCGTGTAATATTCAGATATATAGTCTCAAATAAAATAAAGGCATGTTGTGTCATGTTCTGTTTGCTATTAAAAGAGCTGAAAAAAACTTGAATTTCCTTAAAGCCAGTTAAACAATTGTTCAGTCTTAATAGTTGTGGAATAAATGCTTTGCAATTAAAGCATCTCGCACTACGCGATTACAATGATTCATACGAGGAAACGCGCGCGAAATTAATGGACCGAGTACGCTTTGTGTTTGTTTTTTCGTGTGAATTCAATAGTTTGCAACGGTGAACAAATTATTTGTTTACTTCTAAGTTCACAAGTCTCAGAGACAGTGAATTTAAAAGATTTGTAATGCAAAGTTTTAAAGATTTATACTTTGCGCATTTCTATTTAAAAAGTATCAGTAAAAGAGAAAAATTGGGGAATATCATTTGTTATATTTTAGATAAAAATTAATTAAATTAACACATCTTTAAGCTCATAAAGTTTAAACAATAAACGTGAGTATAACTAACATAAAAAATTAAGAAATAGAAATTTCAGTTATTATGCAAAGTTATGTTAATTTTATCTTACAAAAGTTTCCACGGCTGAGAGATTCTGGTAAGTTGCGCTTTGCAGGCTAAACGTCATAGTTTTCTGAAAGTGTTGTTGTAATGTGTAATATCTGGTTATTAGATTTAGAAATTCCGTTAATCTCACGATTAGCTGTGTCAGTCACCTTGCATATTAAATGTAACAAATGCGAATGTCAGACGATATGGAATATTCCTTTGTTTATTTGTGATAATGATTGAGTAGTTTGTGTTTAATTTAAGGTAAGTAAAAATAAGCGCTGAATATGTTAAAAACGAAAATAAAACCAATGCAAGAAAACAAGAAATTGTTTGTAGGCAAAAATTAAGAATATATATTTGGTTATGCATTTTTAACGAATTTGGCTTCAAAGAAAACGTCTTCAAATGTGCCTCACAAGTTTAAAACTATGGTCTGTTCTTATTGTTTGTCTACATTGAGTTTTGAAAATTGAAGAACTGCATTATCTTTTTGATAAAAGTGGGGTTAGAGAATTTAAAAGTCTTTGTAAAGATGTTTGTAAAAGCAAAACTAAATCCGTTTGACCTAATTGAGGCAACACATTTGAAATTTCTTGAGTAAACCTCTCTGGAAAACTAAATGCCAAAACTTTTAGTGAAAATAGTAATTGGGAATATATATTTCAAGACTCCCAGGGCCTTTGGCGGCAAAAATTGAAAATTTGTTAAGGTGTAATTTAGTAATTTTTACCAAGGCTCATCAGTCTTGAAAGTTTAATTTATCTAGTAAAAATATTTATTTACTCGTTTGTTACAAAAATTTTGGCTTAGAAATATGTTTTCATATGGTATTTGCCACAAAAGTTGTGTACATAACGTCTCCTAAAATGAAAACCTATGTGCGCCACTGGCTCAGGGGTTTCCAACGAGAAAATTTGCGCCATTTTAAAACTATCAACATACAAACAACTGTCATGGCGCTATCACTAGGAAGTTTATATATAAGTACGTATATTGATTGATAAAAAATAGTGTAAATTTAGTATAAAAAATGGTAAAAAAAAATATCGCCGAGAAAATTCATGAATCACTCAAAACCAATATTAAAAATATGTTTGGTGAAATACGTTGGCATCGGCGAGTAGAAGAAGTGAATTGGCTGTGGACAATTGTCACAAAAACCTTCTCGAGATGAAAAAGAACCAACTCGATATAATGTTTAACTAATAGAAAGAAGACACATAATACTGAGAAGAACAAATGAATGGAAAGCGACCCAGTAGCTGTTTTGTTCCAACCAACAACAGGATATGCTTTTTAACGAAGGTGGAAATCTTCATAGAACTGGTAGTTCCATATCAATCAATTTACCGGATTCTTAACAACTAAAACCACCCCTTGTTCGGTGATTTACCGAATCGAACTACGTGTTGGGTGTTTTTGACGGTGTAAGCTGATAAGAATTCCATATGTTGATGGACACAGTTTCATTGGCATCTGTGAAAATTTTCATCTCCTGCGAACACAAATTGAGGAATAGAAATATTTTGCATTCTACAATAAGAAATAAGGCCAAAAAGAAAGAAATACAGTCGTGGTGGGTATAGTGAACACCTCGATATAGTGAACACCTCGATATAGTGAACACCCGAATTTCGACATGAAGCCTCTAAATATTGAACAAAATTTTGAAAGCACTTTCAAGCAAGTTTTTGAACAAAAATATTAACCTCGATATAGTGACCAACCTCAACACTGTGAACAAGCCTTGCAATCATTAGTTCACTATATCCAGACACGACTGTATAGCCAAACATTCAGAGATTGTAAAAATTATCTCTTTTGAAAATTAAAAACTATCTGATTTAATATCGGAAAATCTTTTCTAGACATTGCAATATATCAAAACGTGCATCAAGTTAGTTAGATTAATTGTATGTAGAAGTGAAACTGTAAAACTTTAAAAACAGGGTAAACAATAAAGCACGTTGTGATAAAAATGCATTGGAACTATATTAATTAATCATTTAACTAAATAGTAACAATGTTTAGAAATAAAGGTATTTATGATTTTTATTTTAAATTATGGATTGTTTTTTAATTATGAAGTTTTTGATTTTCATTAAAAACAGCTTCAAATAAAAGCTGCCAGTCAATTAACTGAATCGATCGATCTGTAAATTTGTCAGGGCAAAAACTGCCATTAAGGCATCTTGTAGTAAATTTAATTTAATGTTCAAATCAAATTTATTCAATAAATTAATCGTATAAAAGCGAATACTTTAATGCTTAAAACATAAAGTTAAATATATATTAAATATTCATTTTTTTAAATTATGCACTTAATGATTTTCATTCAAAACAGCTAAACTTTGAATACACTTTTGGCAAACTAAGGTTGAGAGACCTGCCTTCGTTTACAACTGCCAGACACTTTTGTTCAAATTAGTCGTTTGCCAACAACTTCACAAGCATTGAGACTGTTTGAGGTTTTGTTTTTGTGCTTTTGTTTAACATTTTTAATCAGCAAATTCACACTGTTCGTATAAGCAGTGTTTCAATTAAAAATGGTTTTTTTTTCGTTTGCGCAACGCTACGCTTAACCCTTTTCCAAGATATGTACATATGTATGTATCTAGCTTTTAGATACACCGATCAGATCTTTCCAATCTACATCTATAACAAACATACATACACACATACAAATCAGTGGTTCAACCCCTGTCCGGCAGCGACTTAGTGCCGGCATTGCGCCGCGCGATTTACTGGCGTCAAATGTAATTACGAAAATGACATGACACATAACGTACAATGTATATACTCCACACACAACTATGCATACAAACATACGTGGACACATTCACACATATTGCGTTCATGAGCGCGCAGTTTCCGTTTCCGTTAACTTGTTTGTTGTGCAAAAATTAACTTTGTCACAGTTTGATTTCGCGCAGCAATCACATACAAATATACACTCATACGTATTAAATGTATATATGTGCGTGGGATAAAGTTTTCATATACGAACCAGTAGAGCAGCGCGTTGCAGTGCTTAGCGGACGTTTGTCTTCAGTCGCTTTAACTGTTTCTGCCCTTTGGCCACAATTTCGCACTGGTCTCGACTTGTCACCAACTCTATCCGGTAGTATCCAAATAATTGTAGTTGCCGCAAAATCGTTGTATATCAGGTTTCGCCTCGGGCAGCAATCACACAGTTTTCAAGCGCGCTTTGCTCGAGTTGCAGCGTTCTTCAATTATCGAAAAGTTTTTGCAAGCGTTGCGCTTTTGGCGCCCAAACACGGCAAACAATTAACGCTTAAAAGGCGCAATTCGATGGCAACAATTGCCTACTTTTTCGTTTTGAATTCACTTTGGTTTTTGTGAATGGATTTTTGTTTGAAATTTTTTGTTGCTTGTTTTCAGATGTTTTCTTTTTGATTCTCTTTTGGTTATTGAGATTTGGTAACAAGCGCGGAACACGAATTCTTCACAACTTGGTTTTTCATTTGGTACCTAATGCTGCTTTTGTTTTGTTGTTGTTGTAAGTTTTTCGTATATTATTTAAATTGCTTGTGTTTTGCGAATAAGTCGACCGACCGCACTGTGATCTCAATCTCGAGCTCAATTCGGAAATTATACGTCGGCGCGAGTGAGTGTGTTGTGTTTGTGTTGGCGTCCGACTTTGGATCTGAATCTGAAACTGTGTATCTCAATTTAATGTGATCGTGTTGGCCGCTCGTTAACGACTAAATCCACTGGCGTTGGGCCTCCAAGTTTTAAGCAACGAAGTGAAACTGCAACAAAGAACCAGAGCCAGTGCGCGTTGTTCGTGGTTGCGGAGACGGCGCGCGATCGTCATAGGTGTAGGAATGGTAGGTGCGAAAGCGACGCTGTGCTGGTGTTGGTTCGCCCCGCGCACACACACATACATACACACAAACACGCGCTAAAGCATACGAAATTACCTACAAACGTAAGTTAGTAAAAAAAATAAATTTATTTATGCACTTGACTGTGTGTGTGTGTGTGTGGCTGCGTTAAAAAATGTGAAAATGTTGCGCTTCCGATAGAAGTGAATGAATTGAATTGGATTGGATTGGACAAAGATGCGAGCAAATGTTGTGGGGATGGCGTTGTGTTGTCTGATTTGACCGCTGTAGCTTTGTTTTACTTTGATTTTATTGTTGTTGTAAAGTCTAGTTGTGAGCATCGTTGTACGAGAAATGCGCGAGCAGAATGAAATTCGCATAGGGTAAATGGACGTTTGCCGTGGCTCGATGGTTTGTGCATTAGATTATGGGTTTGTGTTTCAACTTAATCAACAACAATTAAAAAAATATTATCTTTTTTGCAGTAAGCAATAATAAAGTTTTGAGAACAAGAAGCCTATGACGAAGTCGCAAATAAATCCATGGAAATCGGTTAAGAACATCACAGGATTTTTCCATTCAACCCTTTCACTACAGGTTTTTAATGGGGTTTTTCTGTGTGGTTACATCAAAAACATCCCATACTAAGTTTTTTAATTTTTGTTATCGAATATTTTGTTTAAGAATATTTTCATATGACAGCAACCATATCTTTGTGACTGAAATAATTATTAAAACAAAATTATAATTATTAAAATTTTTGAAGCATAATACAAAATTGAATATTTATTCGTTTACTTCTGCTAAATTTATTTAAATATGTATCTGAATTGGAGTGAAAAGTGAAATTAAAAGTTTCTCTAATTTGTTTCCGCTTCTTTTTTCTTTACTGTACAAAGATATAACATTAAAAAAAGTCTATACGAATATTTTTTAAACTTAAATATTCAGTTTATTAATTTCGTATTTTTCCTAAAACTTCAAACTATTCTAAGGACCAACAAAAAAATGTATTCTTGAAACCACAGAGAGTTCAGACGTCCACAAAGTAGCATGTTGCCATATGGCAACAAAGTAGCGAAAGGGTTAAAGGTAAAATATGCAATGAATGGTTGCGCGTAGCTTCACCATATTTTGAATAGAGTTGTAGTGCTAATAATATATGGACCATTTATTTGACTTATCCTTTTTTTTGGTAATTCTTAAGTTCCATTAAGATAAGCCGAAACCCTTTGTTTTGCGAGGTTGAATGAGAAAACATATGAGCCGAAAATTCGAAAGCAGAAACCCTTTAATTTGTGAGGTTGAAAGAGAAAATGTATAAGTAAAAAATTGGGAAACCAGAGTGGGAGTGAGTGGTAGTGAGTGAGTAGTCTTCGTTCAGGGTTTCGATTTCGATTTGCATGTCGAGTTAGGTAGACACTCGTCGAGTTTAATTGTTATCCTCATCGTAGGTGAGAATCATAAGAAACGCACAAGTGCGCTCTTGACAGATAATGGCAAAACCTCCAAGTGTGATAGAAAAATTGAAACCCTCGCGTCGTTCAGATTTTAAGACATGTTTAGAAAAAAGTTAAAAAGAAGTATGGAATTTTGGTATCAATTGCAACATATGATTAGATATTCATACATATCATACCATTTTATCATGAAAACCCTCAAAATGAGAAGCTTCCAGTGTTTCGAAATCGTGCACTAAAACATATTTAATATCTGTGCATGTTTCTACACATATATCTATATGTATGGGTAGGTCCATACATGCACATAAAGTTGCACGATTTCGTTTAGTTCAAAGTAAGTCCGTCAAATTGCCGCACTAAACGCCGTAAATATACCGAATGAGTCAGATGTTTATTAGATATCCAGCATTTAGCATACACAGAGCTCAATGAGGCTCTAACTGACTCGCCTAGATTGAATGATTTAATTTTGAATTAGATCGTTAGTGCTGTTGGTAAGAATATTGTTACATAAATAGATTTTTTATTTACAGATTGCTTAGCACGTTTAGCAAAAGGTTTTGCTACAAATTCGCTTAATTTGTTTCATAGAATACCGTCTAAAGTAATGAATAACACGTAGAAATTCGCAAACAAATAAGAATGTCTGATGCTGAGAAAAATATTTACTGAATAATAACTAGTCTGCTATGTATTTTTATTGTATTGAAATTAGTCTAATTTTGTTTTGATTGTTATGTTCAGACATACTCATTAAAAAACCTTATTATTCATTTGCAAAGAGATTTGTTTTTGTATTTTTAATTAATACATTGATTTTAAAACGCATTACAGAAAAATGCTTTGAAATATTTGGGTTTCAGTTGTTGAATAAATCGTTTCAATAAATTAAAAAAGTCTAAAAAATTTTTGGTTTCTGTTGTGCTGCCTTTGTTTTTGCACTAACCGAGTGCCGAGAATGACAGTATTCACTTTAACAACATTAATTGCACGATTTGTATGCAAACTTTACAGCGCAACGTGAGAAAACAGCGCGAGAGACACAACAATCGGAGAACATGTTGGCTGCAAGTTTGCCAAAATATATGGCATCCATTAGAAAAACAAAAATACACATAAATATTGTAAATCAAATGTGTTTGCGCAACATAAGACGTCATAAGCTGATGCCACACAATTATTCAGAACACAAGCAAACCCTTATCTAGTCGAGAAATAGAGAAATACAGAGAGAGAATTTTGTTGTGAACAGGCAATGCCAACTACAACAACAACAACATGTGCGCAAACAGACAGACAAACTATCAAAATATGTTGTGGCAACATCAAAATCCCACCGTTGTCGGTGTTTGGACAAGTTTAACACTGCAGCGCATAAGTTTATTGTTTATGGGTAGAATGTGGTTTACATGTGGTTTTGCTATTTACATGTATGTAGCTATGAAATTCAAGTTAGTTTTAAATCTAGTTTTAAATTTTGAAAAAATCGTTTTTTTTCTTATTTCATATTTTTATAGTATAACTTTCATAAAAAAAGTATACGAACGGATTTTGTTGAATTCGAAAACGTCTCTGAGATACAGAGCCTCAAATCCGTCTCGTTCACTACGCGGTAACACGGTTTTAAAACTTTAAACGCGTTTTTCTCGAAAACACATTTCTTGACCATTGCGCCATGATTCCGTCAAAACTAATTGATCGATTCACTTGATTCTTGTTTTGCTGTATTCAAAACGTTTTGCACCACGGGTTAACCTACGGACATTGCACTTCATTGACTAACCGATTTTTTGGGGGAGTTTTTAGAGCAAAAAAAAGGGCGAATCTCGAAAAAACACGTTAAAACGATACCGCGGGTCCAATTTTGATCAGATCGGGTTCATTATAGGTCATCCTTTAATTGGAGTAATGCTTTTTAAGAGCCAATTTTTGGATTACATTTCAGACGAACAGGGACAAAGTTAGGATGGCGCAAACGCACCCTTAAAAAAAAAACATGGCCGGTAATCAGCTGGCGGACCCCAACACCGTTCGCGGTAGCACGTGGAAACAATTTTTTTTTATAATTAAATATATATAGAATAAATATACGAAGAATTATCTCATTATCATTTGCAGTTTTGAAAAAAAATCCCAAAAAAAGCTTAAAAAAACACCGTTTGTACTAGAGGACCCCCTTTATATTAAAAATATACTCAAGGGACATCAATCCGTATTGTTAAAAAAAAACGTATGCTCCAACTGGATTTGAATAAAAATGCAAAATATGTTTTCATAGGTTGCATATAGCTTTTTTGATTCATAACCTTTAATAGGATTATATAGTATGATTCTTGTGGTTCAAACTAGGGATGCTCAGCCATTAGCTCAATTGGCTCACAAAAACATTACCATGGCTCAATTACAACAACTTGCGGTGGCTCTTTATTTGCTATAGTTCAGTGTTCATAAAATTGTTTTTGTTTACAGCACATTACAAATTAATAGGCGCATTAATCTGTGATTAAACTTTTGACATTCTGAGAAATAAATGTTGTTGTGATCTTTATTAGGATTTTTCTAGTTTGTTGATGGAATAATTTTCTTGGGCGCCACTGGATTGAGTGATCACTCAAAATTTATATCATTAGATGTGAAATTATTCCATTTTGTTTAACACAGCAATGCCCAATAGAGTCAAAATTCTGGAGTTTATTATTTTATTGCATGGCTTTATGAAGGAAAATCTTCCATGACTTAAAGCCAAATTAAGTAAAAAGCAGAATATTTTATTAAGACAAATTTTAACCCCACTTTGTAATGGTATTCAAAAGAGCATTTAAGAAAAGTTCATTGCCCGAACAATTTTTTTTTCAAAAAATTACAAATACTGATTAAAAAAGTAAATGCACGAAATTTATTAGAAAAATTTTAAAATATGGCAATTCTAGTTCCTTAAGAGGAGAACTTCGGTTTAGAAAAACAAATTACTGAGTATTAGTTTTGTATTGCTTAACCTTTTCGCTATTTTGTTGCCATATGGCAACATGCTACTTTGCGGACGTCTGAATCCTTAATGGTTTCATGTTTACATTTATTTGTTCATGTGTAGAATGATCTGAAGTTTGAGAAATAATATAGAATTAATAAACTGAATATTTAAGTTTAAAGAAGAGAAATATACAAGTTACATAGTACATATAGTATACATAGTAAGGGAAGAAGAAGCACAAAAAATAAGTGAATTTTTTTTGGGACTTTTTACTTCAATTCAGATAAATTTTTTTCATTTAGTTGAAGTAAATAAAGAAATATTCGATTGTTAGTTATGCGTAAAAAATTTTTATTTTTATGTGAATATTAGAGTCACAAAGATATAGTTGCTGTCATATGGCAACACTCTAAAAAACTGGGTTAGGTAATAAAAATAAAAACAATTTTTATGGAATGGTGTTAATATTATCACAAAGAAGCCTAAATCGATAAAACTCAGACTTTAACTTTCTCTAGTAAAAACTTTTAGCGAAAGGGTTAACACATTCTCTAACGTTTGTAGAATAAAAACTATAACAGAGTAGTTTTTTTATGTAGGACAGTCGACACTTAATCTGAAATACAGACCATTTTACAAAATCCATTGGACATTCTTAGGACTATACATTTTTTAAATAATATTATTATCTTCTATTTTAATGTAAACTTACAAAAAGAAAAAGAAAGAGATAAAAGAGAGTAAACATTTATTTTTGGACAATTTTTTGTGACAAGTTCTCGTCACCAAGTTTTGAAGAGATTCCCATAGGCGTTTCAAAAAGTGCCTCTCAATTGTCAATTGACCCGTTTTGAAACCATCATACTTAACCGATTTTAATTATTTTTTCAGTGAAAAAAATACAAAACCAATGAATGACCACCGAAATCCATTTACCGTCAAAGGGCTCAAATTTAGTTTCAAAAACCATGTCTCTGGACATGCGCACACGACTGGAACCAAACCAATGTATCTACAAATCAACTTGAAAATATCCAAAATATCTATTTGAATGATACAGACTCCAAAAATATTTTGTTTGCCTTTTTTTTAAATATTTTTCTTTATTTCGAAGATAAATAAATATGTTTTTAATTTTATGTTTAAATGTTTCTATCTAATCACAAAGAATTTATGGGCAGAGCATATCAATTAAAAATCGGTTTGTGTTTTTAGAAAGAACCTTTATGCTATTTAGAAACTGAAACGATGTTTCCATAATGTTTTTTTATAAAAAAACATACTTTATGATCTAAGTATTAGATTACTGCTGAGAATGTGCTACAAAATCCGGAAATAATTACGTTTTTATATATCAAAATAAACACAAAAATTATAACAAAAAATATTTTCTGTATACACTGAAACATGGACATACTTTTAGGCCTTATGGCGGTATTTTTAATGAGAATGTCTGCATTACATGAATCGAAACGTCAAAGCAATAAATTGTCGAAATTCGGACAAAACTATTGATAAACTGTTTACTTAAAGTAATAAATAAATAAATAGAATTGAACCATAATAACGTTTTTGTCACAAACGCTCTGCTTTGTTTTCCAAACCCCCACGACATTACTATCAAGTTTTCTTTGTTATAAAATTACACCGAGAATTTGCAATCATTTTCCCGACTTCAATGCTTTGGCAACTGTGCTTCCATCTGCGGTGTCGTATGGTTAAATCTTGTGTTGCTATTGTTTGGTTTCGTTCACTGACTAATCAACATGAATAATTTTCACCGTACCGCACAAACGGTACATTTTCAAAATTTAATTGAAATTACCAAAGTGCTCTTTTATCACGGCTATCCGCGATATCAGTTTCGTTTGTGACGAAATGTCTTCTTGTGGCGTTGCATTGTTGTTGGCGGCGGCCAGCTGAATGCTTTGAATTTTTCGAAAAAGTCCACGAAAAAGCAGAAACCTGTAATTTTACGTGTATTAAGGCCTTGCCTGGTCGATTGGCAGCCGATCCGTCGGTCGACTGCAGCTCCGGCGAATGCACAATTATCCGTCGCGGCGGCGCACTGCGGAATTCGCTGCATAATCAGTTTTTGGGCTGTTTCACCGTGTACGCGACTGCACCCGTTACCACCGTGAACATCTCGGGGCGTACACACGAAAAAAAACATGCACGCACCACAGTTCGCAGTTGTCTATTACAGTTGGGGTACTCACCGCCTGCGCAGGGCAGCACTTTCCCACGACAATTACAAGCGTGTGTCAAGTGGTCTCTACGGTCGATTCTTCGTGGAGGTCTATTTTGTTCGGTTGTGTTTTGCTTGGTTTCGAACCAGAGCAACTCCGAATGGACTCCAAGACATATACTCGAGTTTGTCTGGCAGCCAGAAGCGATTTATTACTTAGAGTGTAGCGAGTGACTATAACTTCGCATGTAAGAAGAGAAGAATTTATGGGTTTCTTCAAATTACGGGATATGGCCGTGCAGAAGCAGAAATGAAAGAGCAACGTGAAGAAATTCATTAATATGGAAGCGTTTGACTTGTGTCAAGTTGATACGAATCTTTGGCAAAAAGGAAAGTTTTCAACATCTACACTTGATTGTATTTACCTATACACCTATATATGTACATCTGTATAAGTTGTATGTTTACGAGTAAGTACCCACCAAGCAAAATGTGAGAAATAGGCAACAATCGTCAGTGGCAACAAATTGGCGACTCGACGATTTATTGCCGCAGTGACAAATTAGCAACATGTCATGAAAACACGTTGTTTTTCAGGACTTTGAAATATCGAATTGATATATTTTGTATTTCAGGGAGATTGATCGCATTTAAAGAATTTGTATTCATTCGTCGACGGTTCAGTGATCAACAGCATTGATTCAAGCCCAAAACAATGAGAGCAACATTGAATATTTGTATGCAAATGAAATTCCATCCCAACCAAAACTGACTGACATTTTGTAAATTGATAATTTCCCAAACAATATGATGTATTTAGATATGAAAAAGAATCGTCCAGGCGATAAGAAAACGACACGTCACGGCGATAAGAAAACGACTCGTCACGGCGAGTTGCTTTCGGCGGACGTTTTAGAACGACTGGTGATACGAAATCGATACGCTGGCGATATTACCGGCGATCAATTTGTTGCCGGGGGCGACTCGTTTTCTTATTG
Source organism: Melieria omissa (assembly GCA_963971225.1). Classification (NCBI taxonomy): domain Eukaryota; kingdom Metazoa; phylum Arthropoda; class Insecta; order Diptera; family Ulidiidae; genus Melieria; species Melieria omissa. Next base: position 104,883,372 of record OZ020268.1, on the reverse strand, counting down.
CCGGCAACAAAAAATGTCTGGTGGGTACTCGTATAAGGTACAATAAATCGTAGGTAGTGTGTACACAACAAAAAATCGTATGGAAGACACACAGACCACACTGGTCCGTGTGTGGGCTGGTTTTCATTTGAGAGGATTGCACAGTGCTTCGAAATCTAAATTGGATGATTCTTAGTTCAATAAGCGAATAACGATGGTGCAATTTAAAACATATTCTTGGCAGCTAGGACTCTAACCTTAGCTATAATATTTTATATTGTAGACTAAATAAATAAATAAAAAAAAATTATTCTATCCAATAGGATCTACTGTGTACTTCGTTTCGCTTGTAATGGATGAAGGGAAGAATACAAAATTAATTGGAATATGGAATTTAATGTATCTCTTGTTTCTCCGTTTCGAAAAGGTGAAGTTTAATGAATCTATTCGGCTTCCAAGTACAGCAAACGAACAAGGAATATGACTGGAAAACTGGAGCGCTGGATATCGCTACTGTTCTACGGTCTGGCTGCAATAAAAGCATCGCTCTTGGCTGCCTTGGTTTTTTTTAGAAATTAGTTTAGCAATGCCATATTAAATTAGCTTGTTTTCTTACGCAGCTGACTTACGTATCGATTCAATGAAATTTTTATCTGAGTGCTTTGAGCATTTACAAATTTCGATTTTTACCAAAGAGCAAAAAAAATTGCTGTTAATAAAGCACTTAATTGTTGGAAATAATGTTTTGGAAAGAAAAGTAACACGTTTTTGGGCAGAAAAAAGTTTCTTACGAAGCTGACTTATTAGTTCAAAGAATCCTTGATCTGTGTGCTTTGAATACGTAAGGATATATATTTAAGCGCGACTTTTGTTATTGTTGAAATTAAGGTGTTGGAAAGGTGATCCATCCACAATCTTTCTCTCATACATCTCTGATGTTCACAATTGCTTTTCTGATTCAATAAAAGGCGCAATCTCTAAGAAATTCTTTAGACAATTAAATCGCAGCTTAGTAGATCGTTCTGGACAACATATAATAAAGATATCTGCATAGAACTTATAAAGAGCAATCACTGTGATATGGTAAGGTTCACTGCATCACCGCTGGTTAAAGAAATAAAGAATTGATAGACCCCTCAAGAGATCCAGCTGAGAAGGAAGGTTAGGTTAGGTTGCGGTGGATGCCTCTATAAGAGACACACTCGGAGGCCCGAAAAGCCCATTGTGATACCACATGTTTCAACTGTTTGAAATGTGTATGCTACACTGTCTTTCCAACATATGTTACAGCACACATTTCAAGCGGATGGGGAAAGGTAGGGAGGTGACCTACGGTTTAACGCCGAATCCGAACGGCGATTGGCGGTTTTTCGTTCACACTTGGAGGTTTTGCCATTGCCTGCCAAGAGCGCACTTGTGCGATTCTTGTAATTCTCATTTTCTTCATGTGGAAAGCGATAGAAGTAGAGTTTTTCACCAGCCCGAGCCAGGAATCGAACTAGGGGGCTTTGGTATGAGAAGCTAGCGCGCTACTCGCTGGACTATCGAGGCCGGCCTTCCGGCTGAGAAGGAAACCTTTCGCCAATTCTTCTATGTTTGTTTGGTTTTATTGAAAAGAAGATGGAAATATTAGCAAAGGTTTTTGCCAATTTTAAGGTAAGTTCACTTCACGCCTTCATTAATCAGGTAAAAAGTTCTATTGCTTCGTCAGGAACATAAGAAACGTGCATCTAACTGAATTCACTCATTAGAGGTGGTTTCTCGTCCAACACTCAAATAACAGTGAGGCTTTAATTACATTTATTATAAAACTTTCAGCTTAAATGGTGCCAAAAGTATTTGTCAACATTGAGTTATGGATCGATTTATGTATGTTTGACAGAAATGTTAGGAAATTCAGCTTTGAATATGATCCCTGGATGATTAACCCATTAAGCCCTGAGCGTTGCGTTTGCGCAACGTTTGGGAATTTCGCTACATTAAGTAATTCATAAAGATATAAGACTTGAAAATGGGTAGAATTGGATTCGAATTGATCGTTTTAGATTCTGCCATACTCAAATTTCAAAATTTTTTAAATATTCATATCTTTTTTTCGATCCAAAGTCAAAGGTTTTTTTTGGGGAATTTTTGAAATTCAATTAAAAATACTTATTCTTCAAACCTATCAAAATCCCTTTGTGGGCTGCATTTTGTAATGCTAAACTATTTAAAAATAAGTTTAAAAAAATTTTTTTTTTTTTTAATTTTATGTTTTGTATGTGACTAAGGCCCAAATTGCGTTTGCGCAACGTACCCTCCTGGTTCAGGGGGTGGGGGTATGAATTATTTGCTTCATTTTTTTTCTTGATTAGGTCAATTACTAAGATTGTGTAAAATTTTATGGAAATCGCACAAGCCCTTCTGGGGTCAGGTTTTAATGGGTTAAAGACACAAGCTGTAGCATTTTTCATTGGTAGTTAACAATTCGATTTTTTGACATCTTTATAATAGAGAATTTATTTATTGTAGCGAGACCTAACCGAGTTCTTAAAGCATGTTTTTGAAATGAAATGCGGAAAGAAATACGGTAGATTTTATAGAAATATGAGAACAAAAATTACGTTTTATTGTTTAATAAATAAAAATAAACAAAATTACAAATTAACTGACGTCTTTTAATGACGATTACTGCCTCTATGCAAGAGTCCTCAAAGGACTTTCTTCTCGCTGGCTTAGTCTACAACTTAGACAAGGCATAAAGTGCTTTACAGACCACTGCGTTAAGTGCTGGAAAGTTAGGTCTTTAGTTCATCATTGGACTATTCTCACTTTTTTATGCACTTAATACATTACAAGTAAGGAACTACAGTATTAAATTCTTGTATTTTACTTACTTTATGAAAGAATTTGATCCATGAAGCCATGAAGCGCTCTCCTTCTCCTATGCAGAGTCGAATTAAAAGAATTGTTTCTTTTTTTGAATTCACTCACCACCGCAAACGTATCATTCAAAGCTTTGTTCGACGAATCTTTTTCAGTCAGGTTTTCCATGGCGTTGTAAAACCCAATTACGTTAGTTGGCCAGTCGATCAGAATTGCTATGTTTGACACATAAAGAGTCAATGACGTGTGTTTGGTCATTACTCATGCACTGTCCCAATGTATTTGGCATCGGCATATGTTTAGTAATCAGAGCAGATTCCAGTGGATCGTATCATTTCAATTAGCGTCATGAATTTGAATTTAAATCGTTTGCCGGAATATCGGGTCTTACACTGCAAATAACCCAGCCTCGTATGGAATAATTCATTTGGTGCGCTGTCAATTGAATTGGTCAATAAATCTGCCTGAAACGAACGTTAACGTCTTCAGTGACGTTTGTTTGCGCCGAACGTGATTATTGATCGAACGCCCACCTTCGCAAAGAGATACAACTTGGATCAGATACAATAGGATCTTATAAAAGTATCAGGTACGTTCTAATCGATTTGTTGTTGCGCCGACACAAAATGGATTATGACGATTGATGACGAATGTCAATGTTGGCCTGATCAAAATATTGACGCTGCCGGAATGATGACTGAAGTGCAGCTGAAAATAAAAAATGGCTAATTGTAAAAATTATTTGAATTTTATTATTCGATTACATGCACATCTGATGGCAAATTTGAATTAATTGTCGAATACATTTCAAATGTACAAGTCTGTAGCATTAAATTTTGATCCAATTGATGATCCGAATAATTTCGCTTGTAATGAAGTCATTAATATTACAAGTGCAATCATTTACTATAAGATCGCATTACGTTCGAGTGAAGATGTTCGCGTTCTATTATCACAGTTTGAAAAATAAAATGTATAACAGTCCAACGTCGATTATTCCTATTTGAAGTATGTATTGTGAGTCATAAAAGTCAAAGTAAAGTCCAAAAATCCAAAAGTAGTCTTAAAAGTCCAGATGATACTGATATGTTATTCCTTCACTCAGGCACCAGCATAGCTGTCAAATGGATCCAAGCGCATCGGGTTCTGATCTTCAATGCATAAAGAACGTTTCAAATTTGTTATCCCATTTTGTCATTTAAATAAGAAACTTAATGTTTCAGTATAAAAAAGACAAATTAGTAATATTTTGGCTGCAAGTTAAAACTGAAATAATAAAAATGAAGTCTTTCTTGGTAAGTGTGCTTTTTAATAACATAATTTGTACATAATCATTCATATAATTTTTTTTGGATATATTAGCTAATGAATCAATGAAAGAATAGTTGTATCTTGCAATAAAGTCCAAAAGTAGTCCCTAGTACTCCCGTTTAAAAATACTTTAACATGATTTTATGTAACCGTTGCCTTCATTAAACGGGAAGAAGTGCCTAAAAGCTGGCAAATAGGCTGTTATAATCAGCTAAGGTTCGCTTCAAAGAGCGTGTACGGAAAAGCCCTTCGTTCCATACATTACTAGCAGGACAACTCGATGATGTGAAAAGAATCGAACCTATCGGTTCGATTCTTTCTTTCTGCCTCGGAATCGCAATCCAACGCCCAAAGCAGTGGGGCTATGTAATCGTTTTTGTCCATTGTTAGCCATCTAAGCTGGACTTACTATTTGTCCTTTGGAACGTTTTGTTCCTTCAGTTAAAATTGAGCAGTTTCGATAATTTTATTTCTGTTATCTTTGTTAGGTCTCTGCGGAACCTAGCAGAGCAGATTCACGAACATATTATTCTAGATTGCGATGCGGTGCGTCTTTGCAGGATGTGTTACCTGGGCCAGTCTTCTGGCTGGCAGAAGAGAACATTAATCACCCAAATTCCCGTGAGTTACTAAGCTTCATTAAGTCGGTGGGTCTAGGGGATGTTGTCTAACACCTTGTAGGGAGCACGAAAGATCACTTCTGGTCTCAATGCAACAAACTCCATTAAATTGTACTCTATTCTATTCTACGTCTGTGAGGAAGCATGGCCCCAAATACTTGATTCGTTTTGACTGTAGCTTTGAACGTGGCATAGATAGTGATGAATCCATTCTACCTATTCGTCATTGTGACAAATTCTGCAGAGTATAAGTGGGTATAGGTCTTCGTTGAGGCGTTACTGCTATAGTACAGTGAACTCTTGTAAGTACCCTTCGTAGATTTGTTCAAACCTTAAAGGACCTGTCAGATAAGTCAAAATATTCTGTGCAACATTTAGATTTGCTGACAAGTTAGGTCTCATTGTTCCATTGTGTTCAAAAGGAAGTTATGTTATACTTTGAAAAACCAGGTTGGTTGCATGAAGATGTTACAAAAAAGTCAGTTGAAATAAGGTAATGAAATTTTGGCATTTTGTAAGCTTAAATTGGAAACTCCTGCAAGAAACTGTAGCAGTTGGCAGCGTTGCCATCGAATGCTGCAATAAAGTAAATTACTCGAATAAAGTTAATTGCGAATATTGCAAATGTTCGACACTATAATCAGGAAGTGTTCTAATTGACTGGCCGTCATTTTTTGTTGTTGTAAACACCGAATGTGCGAAAAATGTAAAAAATATAACATGTAAATAGAAAAATTATTCGGTTCGTTGATTATTCAATTGTTGGACACAACAACATCACAATTGCAACTATTACAAGCACTAAATGAATCAAACGAAGAAATTAGCAAGTGGACAAATTAACAGAGGAAATTCTGATTATTAAAAAAAACGCTCGTTAAACAGCTTTTGGTGGTGTAATTTGTCAAATTTGTACAAATTTGGCCCATCCTGATCAGTGATTACACTTTCTTGCGGTTCGCACTAAACGCAACTCAGGTCGCGTCACATGGCGCGCACACGTAGCGCGTCCGCCATATCGCTGACGCTAATGACAAATGAAGCGATGATGTGTGAATGTTATCCGTATTATGAAAATAAAACGTTTGCTGACTTAATTGAAAGATTGCCCATTTCATTCTCAGTGAGAAGAATTTTGCGTAAATGTTCGCCTTGTGCGGTTGTTTACTGGCAGCGCCTGACAGGGCGGTACAGCGCACCGCTTAGGAACGGGCATAGATATTTTCAGTTGAATACAATCAGATGAATGAATAGCATCAACTCAATAAAATTTTATAATTTCAGAAAAATTCAACAATTTTTTTAAATTTAGTTTAGACTGTTAACCTCCATTAGGTATTTGTCTTTAAAGAAAATTTAATAACTTTAACACTTATAACTTTTATGCCATTTTCTTGTGGATTTCAATTTCAGTACTTAAGCTTTTCTTTTCTTTAGCGACTAAGTCCTAGCTACGTTCCTGGATTAGGCGAAACATAAATGGGACATGAACATAGAACGTACGGACGGATGGACCCATTGAGTGACAGTTGAAAGTATGGAACAACAGATGGAAAAACAGGCGAGAAGATGGGACAGATGCACATTTATATGGTATGCAGAAGTCAGACTAAAGAACAGAAAGATTTATGAATGGATATATGGCTGGTCGGACACACTGACTGGAATAGGTGTGGTTAAGAAGGGAAACGGTTAAGCTATACGGAACCAACTGGAACACTTTTTTGGCCGGGACTTACTCTAAGGACAGAAGTTGTTTCATTGAGTTATATTAGTACATCATCTTTCCTACTAAATTTTTTTCTACTGATTTAACTAAATGTTATTTATTTCGTTAAGTTTATTATACGATGACTGGGGACTTGAATTCTATGTCCGTCTATTTTCTATTTCTCTTTGTCAGGAGGATGAAAGATTAACAGACATGACGAAATCGATGTCATATAAGAAACATGTCTAATGAGTGTTTTAGAACGTTGGCCGTGATGTTCTTCAGAATGTCGGAACAAGTCTTTTGGGTGGATTTTACTTCTTCAAAACGCTTTCCTCATCACTTACTTTACCAGAAAATGCATTTTGTTTTGAAAGGATTAAAATCACTCAATGCCAAAACAGGCGTCTAATAACTCTTCAATAACCAAATGTTAAGTTAAAATTAAAAAAATTAATGATGAATTCAATTCTAAGAATTTTAATAAAGATTTTGGCTCATCTTTATTGAATTTAAGCACAGTTTCGATGGAATCTGCGGCAATTGCAGACTTTAGTTGGCCAATGTGTTGGTAATCATTTATGTCCTCACGTCCGATTTTATATCGCCTATATAACTCATTAATTCTCCATAAACTTAATTCATCAATTGAAATGTTGCGGTAAACATTTTAACCAAACATTTCAAACAAAACTTAATATTGTTTCTTTGTTCGATGCTTACTTACTGTTGTACTGATGACACGAACATCACTTCAGACGCAAAAACTCGGCTTCCAGTTAACTAAATATGATAAAAATTTTACTAAAAATTTGGAAACAAATATATATTTCCAAAAGCAAGAAAGGTGCAAAGAAAATATGAGCATCGTTTCTTCCGTCTCACGCCTCGGCAGCTTCGACAAAAGTCATTGGCCGAGCGGCCCAGGTATAATGTTTTAGCGCCGCAACAACAACAAAAACCATTCTGGGTATTCGCCCCTTTTGAAGTTTAGCAGACAATCGTTGTGCTTACAGTCTAGTTCTGGCCAGAATAGACTTGTCTTTGGGCCATCTTGCTTGTCTCTGTGATCAGCCATGCGATGTTGGCGGTCTTTGTCACTGCTTGCTCTATTGCCAACTTGCATTTACTCACTGGATATCTCTGAATATCCAAACCGGAAAAATTCTGAGGACAGCTTGTTGGTTGCGCAATTCTTAGTGGGTCGGGAGGAACAAATATGAAACCATATTCAATTATTTCTTAACGAAATAGCTCACAAACCTTTAGCATATTTAAAAGACATCTCTGACTATTTCTGTAACCAAGTCCTTACACATATATGTAAGTGCATATGTACCTCTTCTAAAAGTACGTATGTAAGTAGGCAAATTATGGCAGCACCACCTTTACGCACATTGCTGTCATTTCTCACATAATTTTTGTGTGACAATATTTTTGTTGTTCAAGGCAATGCTAATCCATGTGCACATTTTATTCAATTTGATACAATTGCAAATTTTCATAACAATTTAGCTCACTTTCGAGCATACTTAGAATAAGTGGATCAAATTTAGAACTCTGCACGTAGGCACTCAAATACATAGCACTATATATACACATATATACACACAAGCATGTGTATGGATGTATGTCAAATTGTATTGTAGAATTTTTGGTGTTATTGCGCTTTTTCAAGGGCTCGATTTCCGTTTTTATTTGTTGCGCAAATGTTTTTGTCATTGAAGTTTTAGTTGCAATGGTCTGTGATGTCCCAAAAATTTTTCAGTATTAACTAGTTGAATGTCATAAAATCATTAGCATAGTTATAAAGTTGTAACATCTAACATTTTTGACTGTGAAAAAATTCTTTCAGATTTCGAAATGACTTCAATCAAAGTGCCGACTACTTACATATATCCAATGTATATAAAAAATGCTTGGCATTGTTGACACTGTCTCGTTCTTGGGAAAATGTTGAGCCAACATCGAACCGCTTACAGCCAACGACAAAATCTGTCAGTTATTTCTCTATATCGACTACTGGCGAAATAACAATACGCAGGTCATAATTTATACGCGAAGCAATGCAAATAATGTAAAATTAGTGGGTGTCAACAATTTCTGGCAATGAGCACGTCTCGCATGTCGTGTGGAATTCAACGCCAGGTTATAAATATTTTTACAAAGTGCAAACATATGCGCGGAATAGTTGAAAACGACTCTGAAATGCTGGATTTAAATTGTAGATAAATCAGATTTTTTAAATGATGTCTGCTACAAAGTTGACAATCGGACGTTCAAGGTTAAAACAGTTGAGTGTTGTATTCACTTTTTTCCTTTGTGGAGGTTTTTATAGCTAAAAAAAACTACAGGAAACTGGCAGCATTTCAATTTCAATTCTTTTTTTTTGGTATATGTACATATATGACGATCTGTTAGTGATCGATTTAGGAATAAGGTGTTATAACCATTTATTTATTTATTTGGGATTCTAGAATTATTTCTATTAATCCATTAAATTTAGACTAATTTCACGGCAAAGCCACTAATTTTAAGTCGTTTAAGTTCTAAGAACGAAATTCAAGTATGTGGTAGTGACATATTAGTCCTTAAGACATTTAAAAAACCAAAAACACTATTGGAAATTTCCAAGGATATTCAAGGATAAAGACATTTTCAGATAAAGACACTTTCAGTACCTCTTCGCCCTTTTGCACCAAAACATTAAATTTTCTAGGATTCTGAGGACTCTTCTATTTCATTTGATACCCATATTGTTATTCTACTTTGCGCTCAATTTTTGAAATGGTTTTTTGAAATCATCATGTCCTTGAAATTTTAAAGTCCTTTTAAAAAAATCCTGACGTCAAAGAGAAAAACTAAAAACGCAGTTTTACTACATTTGGCCCTTAGATTCGCGAGTATATCTATTTTTTTATGTGCAAAATTATAAACGAAAAAATTATATTATAAACCTGTAAAATTATAAACAAAACAGTGTTATCCCAGTAGTCCCGAAAGGGTTAAAACAACAACAAACCCTCTCTGTCACACATGGCTTCAATAACACGAATACGTTTTGCCGTAAACTTATGGCCCGAACACATTCAAGACGGCAGCGGCACGGCGACACAACTTCAAGATGGCGATGACTACAAAACAAGCGACAGCAACGTCATCACAATCATATTTTTGAGCTCCTAAACACAAATTTTAAAACAAATGGCAATGTGTAATAAATTGTAAAACTATTAAATTTTAACTGAAATCGTAACAAATGTGTAATTGTGGTTCAAAGCACACCGAAAAAGTTAGAAAAATTCCATTAAAAATATGTGTTTTTGATGCAGTAATATTAATATCAGTAATATTAATTGCTTTGGGCTTGTTGCCTAAGAAATCAAGACTAATTCTATGTTTGGCAATAGCGAGAATTGTGTTCGATGTTCGTGTCGTGTAGCCGTGTTGTAATCGTTTCCATACGAATGTTCTGATTGTATATTTTAACAGATGCAGTTGTGTCGCTGTCGTCGTCTATGTGCTCGAGAAAATACGTACAACCGTTCAGATCAATGAAGAAACGTTCTATTACGATCCACCCAGCTTTGTAGGAAATGTGAGATATGAAACAATCTCGCATTTCTTTTCATAGATGTTTTTTCTAAGCCTCTTTTCCAGTAAACCATGTATCCAGTATCTTTTACAGATTGCCATAGACTCGACAGCTCTAATCGAGTACTAAGAGGGATACTCTATTTAGAGATGGCAATACTGAAAAGTCCACACAATCACAGACAAAATTCGAAAAAATTTTTTATCTCATAATGAAATAAATAAATAATGCTAAACGCTAACTAGTGCAGGTGATAAAAAAATGCATTACCGTTGAAGTATTACATGTGTAATGATAAGTGCGATTAGTTGAATGGCATGAAAAGTTGTTGTTGCAATAGCAACTTGTTTCACGTACTTGACCCAAATTTGGCTATGATGTTCAACTTTCAGCTTGTGGCCTCTGCTCGACTTCAAGTAAGCTTATAAACCCATATATCATCAGCACTAAATAAGGCCAATGGAATTCAAAGTTCTGTAAGTTTCTGCAAAGATAGCTGAAGAAATTTAATTGGTGAAAACGTCTGAACACTTTAGTCAACTGATAAGAATTCCAAACTCTCTTTGAAACGTGGTTGTAGGATAACTTCGGGTATTGTGGTAAACTTATTTGTTTTTGTCTATATCGAAGTGAAATTCTGCTTAAATTGGATGAAATTTGTCCAAACAAACCAACTGATGAACTTTTCAGAGATATTCTTGAAAGCCTTTAACAACTCAAAATCAGCTGGCTGGCAGTATCCTACTTTGTTTCTATGGGCTTGAATTTATTCGATTGATTTGTAAGAAATTATGATTTTTTAACCTAAAGTTATTCTTATTTTATTAATTCTTAAAGTCACAATTACATTTCTCATACTTTAGTGTTCCATTTGTGATTTTTTTTGCCTTTTACCGGCCTATTTAGGATTGGAAGATAGTCACATTACCCTCCACGACCTATGCCACATTACTCGAACTTGACTTCTTTTGAAATAATTATGAACAAATAAATAAATGTCTATTAAAGCAATTATTCGTAAATACTAAATTTTGAACAACAGTTATTGATTTTAATTCAAGAATTGAAATGTATTCTTTTTGTGCCTTAAAAACAACACTAAAAACTCGGTCGAATGTCAAAACGGGGTTTTCACCCTTTCGATCCAAAGTTGCCTACGAGCAACTTCGCCTATTTGTCATCTTATAACAAAAGCTACGCTTGATTTATGGGTTTAATTTAAGTAGGCACCAACAAATTAATATTTTTAGAATTTAATTCAAAGAATATTACAAACAAGTCTACGAATTGGGCGCGTTTGATCAAAACCCTGATTCTTTAATAATGGTTGAATAAAATCAAAAAGTAATTTTGTATTTTTCCATAAACATTAAATAATTTTTCTGTAACTAAAAATATTGATACTTACCTAATTTATTTAACCCGTTTTAAGCTAAAGTTGTTCAAAAGTAAACTAGCTCTAGAACTCTAACAAAGAGGCATGGTGAATTCAAATGTCGTGTGCACACTTCTTAGGGAAGTGTTTCATTATTTAAATATCCAAAAGTAGTGTCGAGAGACAGGGTAAAGTTCGGGACACATTTTACTGTGGTTTTGTTGTCTGAACGCCTGTAGTTTCTGAGAAAAAGTGCTATACCCCATTACCCGACCATACCACAATCCGAAGCTCTACTCTAACCCACATCAGATTTAACCAGTTTTAATGGCTTTAATCGTCGAGTTATCGGAACATTTCAGAGCCAATTCAGAGTCCAGTTTTGAATGTTCCGTGTATTTAATTACTACCTGCTTGTCCACCACAGAAGGATTGACCTACTATTATTAGAATTAGAAACCTAAATGTCAATAAGATAATCCAGAGCATTTTTTGTTCCTTGTTCCCTCCTCTCGGGAGCATAAGGGCCTCCAAAAGACAGCCTTGTGTTGGTTACATTAATTAGTTGTGTTGTTCTGCCAGGGTAGGTGATTGGCCTGCCGCAGGTAGTCCTAAGTGATGGTGCCATCTAACGCCGCTCAGGAACGTCGCCACCACACGTAGCGCCATCTGTTGTGAGGAGGTTACAGCAGAATGGTTGGGGACCTCGCCAGGTCAATTTGGTGCGCTGTTTTCGCAGTTGTCCGCTTCTCCTTGCAGATGTCGCTCGTGCGCCGTGTCTAACTGTTTCTTGTTTGCTTTTATCAGCCGCACAGTACTATTGCGTGGAAGTGTGGAATAGGAATAATTGGGTTGGGAATCAATAAACTTGGATATGTTGCAGGGTTTTTAGGAAAGTTTAGAGAACACGAAAAATCGGAAAAATTGGTTGGAAAAGTGCGATGACCGTGCACACGGTGGGAGTTGAACCCACGACTTTTAGGATGACAGTCTAGAGCACTCACGCTAGTCTATCGAGGCTGCGAGCTCCAGAGCATAAGTCAGACGAAATTTACCATCACATATCCTTCTACATGCAGAATCGAAGTTAGATTTAGTTATTTGAAAAAGACTTCAGCTTTCACGAAATGATACCCTTAGCGAAGGCCCAGTTCTAATAGTGACCCTGGATCCACTTACATAGACCACATTTCTTAATATTAAGTCTTCGATATTCATTTTCTTATTCAAAGAAAAAGTTGAGTTCTCACGCAGAAGAAGACTGTTGGAGCAATTAATCTGGGATACTGTTCATAAAAACTCAGTCTAGATTCTAGACAAACACTAAATACGTCAACCTTCAAAATCCGCTAAGAAGCACCAAGCAGAACAACAACAATATTTATTTATTGTTGCTTTTTTTAATTTGTTTATACTGTGCAGACAAGCATGAAGCAAAAAATGAATGTTGCGACTGCTGCTTTGGAAACCGAATGTTATCGCAATGATAAAAATGTAAAATCTTTATGGAATTCTTCAACCACCGACCAAGTACCACAACCACCAGTAGCAGACGCGCTGCAAACAATTCGGTGTGTCAACGCTGCGACGATGCGTGGACATTCCTCGGCGGTGGCGCTGCGACGCGTCTAATCTGAGCACAATTTCATCACGGAATCTTGGCTATAAAAGATATAACTGACATTCGATTCTTATCAACGTAAGTGCACATTACAGAATGGGCTTATCGTTGCCTGACTTTGAAGCTTTAACGCGTTCGAGCTTCACTTGCACCAGTTCTGCTAATTGCTTCAATTACGTTCAACGCTTTTATTGTTCAATGACACAAGTAAATTGTTTATTTTGGGATTTAATAATTGACTAAAATCATCAAAATGTGCAGTGGAACGCGTCACTGTCGTTTAGATTAAACGTTTTGCTTGGTTGTTGTAGATGTTATTTGTTGTTTTTGTTGTAGTGGTTGTATTTTCAGTATTTTGCAGTTTTTAACTGCAGCATTGTGAGTTGTTAGCAATTGTGAGTGCTTTACAAAAACAATACAAGCAAATTCAAACGAGTCGAGTGAGATGTTGAGTGGCGACGAAGCGAGTGAAGTGTGGTCGCATGAAGATTGAGTGGATTAGTGTGAAGTGCGCATTGTTGCTCAACCGGCCCAACTGGCGAAGTGGAGTGCGAGTGCGAGTACGAGTGGCTGCCGCTACTGTCGGTGCGCCACTCACAGGTGTTTTGAGTTCAAGTGCTTTTGTTTTGACTTAATTTTCAATGTTGAGCACCGAGTTGTGATGCGTTAAAAACAATATCTAAGAATAAAAGTTATTCTGCTCTTGTTGTGCAAACAATAAACACACCGACTAAGCGCTGAAATCGCGTCCAGAGCATTGTTAAATTATTTGAATTCGTTAAAGTGGTCGCACGGCTAAACATTGAAACGCTGAAACATACTTTTGGCCAAAATGACGGTTATTGCGGCAGCGCCGGGAACTGCTGGCGCTCCAGCGAACAACGTAAGTGGACTCGTTTGAATCTATTGATAAGTGATAAATGTTGAGTGTTGAATTCAAAACTATTCGAATTAATTTATGTGTGAAAAACAAAGTTATCCAAAAATGATGGCAAACAAATATTAACTGTCAATTGTGATTTGAGTGGCAAACAGCAGCTGAGCAAATGTGAACACAAATATGAGCGCGATTCATAGTCGAAATAACATAGAAAATACAAAACATTGGCCTCTGTTTATCTCGTTGCTGTTGCTGCTTCCGCACCACAAATGGCACTAATCCATCTATGTTCGTCGTTCACGTGACACGAAAATGCCGGTGGAATTGCGCTGATTGCAAGAAACTGTAATTTTCTTTGCAAAAACACATGTCGAACAGATATTTTGCGCAAAACGAAACATTTAATCAAATGCATAAAAATGCCATTCTCTGTTTTTGGCGCGCCAGCGCCATACGTATTCAATTCGATTCGATTCGTTCGTGACAAGAGACCATTTGGCGCCAACTTTTTGCAACCTCAAATGACACATGTTGCACAAGGTTTAACTAACGAGCGTTTAAGTTTGGCTGTGTGAAGGTGCTTGGTACAACTTCTTACGAGATTCAGGGTGCTTGAAAGTATTGAAAAACTTATAATTGCAAAGCGTTCAAATTGTTCCATAACAGATTGAAGAATATGGGCTAATGCTCGTTCTTCTTCTTGAAAATTTGAACACAAATGCTTTTGTAGTTACATGAAATATTTGTTAAATGAATTGCTTCTCTTAACATCTGTCTGTGATTGAACAACACCTACAAGATTGCCAGACAAACACGGTCAACACTAAACAGAAGGCAACTGGACCGATTCTTAACCTAGTCTAATATAACTTAAACTAAGCAAACCTAAAGTGTTTGACACAATTTTGTATTAATTTAAAATCCATAAATTGTTGTTGTTATGGTTACGAGATCCATAATTTGTTTGGGATATGAATCAAACAAAAGTTTATAAGGCTTTGGTGGTCACTCTAATTACTTCTCAATAATTTTTTCCAGCACTAAGCAGCCCCAACAATATTCAATAATATTTAGATTTGGTGATCGCCTTGACCATTGCAAAGTATTCACTTTGGCCGCAAATTTTCTGCTTGAAAGTCATCGGTTGGTCAACAACATTGCGTTCCGTTGGTTACATTCATTATCAATTGGCTCACTTTAATTGAGGCTTTTCATTTTGCTTGATACAAATTTGATTTCGGTTTTACCATGATATGCTATTCGACCCAAATCATGACGTTTTAGATAAAACATTTTCTTCTCTCAAGTCATCAGGGCCATCAAAGTTAAACTACTTTTCATTAGCATAGCATTTTTTGTAATTTTTCTTTCAAGTCATGTTTTGAATTTGCCCAGATTCCTATTTAGTTCTCTTGGGAGATTTGGTCAACGACGTCTTTTTCATAATATTTTGACGTTTAACTACATCAGATTTTTTTAAAAGTATCAGCAAATTACGAATTTTTGAGCAGTACTGTTTGAGCAGCCATTTGATGCGCCCAGTCAGTCTCGAATTGGATGTTATATCTAAAATAGCGCGTTTTTTTTCTTTTAGTTATAACGCAAGGAAGTCCTTTACTTTATTTCGCATCATTTAGTAAATTTACTATCACTTGCTTACATCTAAGTAGTTTTTGTTTGTGTTTTCTCAAGTAAAAATAAACCAACACAAACAGCTGATATTCATTAGACTTGGTGTCTAAAAAAAAGAAAAAAGAGCACACTTTTCAATCTATCGTCAGTCAATTTGCTTCGGGACCCAATGCGAATCGACTGGAACTATAGTAAAAACATGATAATAGTGTCACAACAAGGCTTAATGCTTTGTGTTGGTTACGTTAATTGGTTATTCGGTTTTGCCAGAGAACGTAAGTAATTAGCTCATCGCTAGCTGTCATATACAAAGTTGCCGCTATTGATCTTTTCGGACCAAAATTGGTCAGATTTTTTAACTTTGGTCCGCTGGTCGGCTTAAACGCATTTCGGTCCGTTTTGTGATGTGAATATCTTTTTATTACTACAAAAAATGTATTAAAAAATAAAAAATTGTAATTTAAAAATGACTTCAAAGATAACGCAAATTTTTAATTTAATTTAATTAATTAATATAATTTAATTATCAAGGAAAAAGTATGAAAATTGATGAAAATCACGATGGCACATTTATCCTAATATTTCGATAAGAATGGGAACCACGCCAAATAATTTGGCTGTGTTGTATTATTTGATGTTTCCGCTTTCATTTAACACCCAATTCGTTAGTTGATTTACTAAAAATGTGCATGTTTTTCATCACGAAATAAAACGCCATGAAATTTCATATTTTCCGACTTTAAGGTCTAATTACCGCAGAATCGTAAAACTTATAAAAATAAATTACATTGGAAAAGAAGTCGTGAGGTGTTGTTAATGCCACAAAGTGAAAATCATGTCAACCGGTTTATTGGTTTAGAAGTTACAATCCCAAACATGAAAAAAGTCAGGAAAAATACGAAAAAGTGACACGCCCATTTTTTGCGAAAACGGAAACTAAGTTTTAAAAACGGTTTGCGGATTCAAATTCAGCGGTCCCTAATTACCCTAGAACTGATGTCAAACCCAGAAAAGCCAACCAAAAG
The DNA here is from genome assembly GCA_963971225.1 of Melieria omissa. Lineage (NCBI taxonomy): Eukaryota > Metazoa > Arthropoda > Insecta > Diptera > Ulidiidae > Melieria > Melieria omissa. Next base: position 104,866,758 of record OZ020268.1, on the reverse strand, counting down.
TCGAAATTTGTTGCCCTGTGTAATTTAATGGTTGATTGAGGTTGGATTTTGTCGGAAAAAATTTTCAAGTGGCAACACTGGTCATAGAAGATGCATGCTTTCAATTAGTGTTTCATGGCTGCTTCTTCTTTTGAAACGCCATTTACGCATTCAGCAACTGAAAAGTGGAGGAGAATGCCATTGATGGTAAGGAACCTCACTAAGGGTGGTTGATGCACAGAATAACGTGATTTGCTCGATTCAACTTGCTGGGAAACTGCATAAGGCTTTTCTAACAGCTGCGCTGCATGCAGGTTGAGGATGTGACTGAACTGCAAAGTGTTGGGTTAGATACTAATTAGAAAGAGAACAACATTGAAAAAAGAATTGAAAGTTGCAAGGATCATGATGAGCTGGCAAGGCATATTTCCCGTGAGGTTCAAATCCATAATTACTGGACTACCATTAGATCACTGAGGCTGTCATTGGTACATATTATAATAATATATAATATTGTATTCATCAATCAAGACCATCGTTTACTAATTTTAATTGATATCTTAATCTCTAACTAATTTGTAATCTGCCACTTTACTGCGGCATTGAAATTCAAATCCAAGTGCAAAGTGGGGTTTGTCCCTAATTGAATAATTTCTATAACGATTTGTTTATTGTAGCTTACAACGTAGTTTCCATTTTTAGCAAAAAGACACAAAAAGACCACAACTTGCTTATCGCCATGAAATCGAGGTTTATAGCCATTTGTATGATTATAAATAGAGTTGGTTTTGAATTTCCAATGTAAAATCGTAAATTTATTTACTACAATAATTTTGTCTTTTTTGCACTGATTCTGTATTGTTGGTTTTGTTGCTGCTGACGTCAATTGTCTTCAGCAACTGGGCATAAATTGATGACAGTTTTATACTTTTTATAGCATCGCAAAAGATTATCATTGACACAAAATTAATGAGTATTGTAATGTTGTAATACTATTGGAAAAATATTGGATATATGCGCCAATAGAAAACAGTTTTTGCATTTTGATTATAAATTTTACTTTGGTCCAGTGCTTAGTTTTTTAATTTAAAACTCTCTGCCATTCCAACTTTTATTATTGATTTAGCAGTAATAATATTGCTTACAGTTGTGTTTAAATTTGTTTTAATTAATTTTTTCCACGTAGACTTCAATGTGGCATCCATTTAAGTAGCTTCAACTGCCCAGGTGTACTTATTGTAGAGGAACCATTTGGCCTATTGACGCTTCAAAGCACTGCCAATTTAATAGTTACACATTTTTGCCACTAAAGCAACAACTGTTATATGCTTAATTATTTTCAATATATTTCTGTATGTTTACTATGATAACAAAAAAAATCAGCACAAAATGCAAAACTGTTACTTAAGTTTTTGAAAAGGTATTCCCTGTAAACCTGGTAACAGGTTATATAGATTAGGTTACGGTGGCTGCCTCTGACTACTGGAAGTATTCAGTAGTTGGTTCGCTTTATACAAAGTTTCCTACGCAATTCCTAAGAATAAAAATAGCAACCATTCTTCAAATAAACAACACTCCGAAAAAAAGTAAAACGTAATATCTATCTGTCGGGTTTCTACTTGTTTCATGGCCAGACAGTTCTGGCTCAACTTCAATTTCAGGTCTACCAGAGTACTTAACTCGACGATATCTGTATTAACATAGTTGCGTCAGTCTTAAAAAATCAATGTCAACAATTAAGCTTTTATGCCAAGCGACCATGTCTTGAGGCTTTGAATAGTCACCAGTTGGTCCTTTGCAGAAAAACTCTTAAGTGCTTAGTGCTTAAAATGCTTAGGTGATTAATTTTTAAACCTGCTTAAACCTGTTCTTTATGACAATATCTACAAATCAAACAATGATGGTGCATCTGTGTTGGTCAAAGAAAACAAAAAATTTGCAACTGCAATAAAACGAATTGGGTCAACTAAGATTCTACACAGATGTTGCAGGAAGCATATTTTTCGTAACTTTTGGTCTCACTGGCTGCTGGATGTGTGTTTATCGGTTATTTCTTACCTTTCTTACAGCCACTTTACTTAAACCCCCTTCAGATTATAGAAATTCGAAGAAAGTAGAAGAACACAGTCATCGGAAGTTATTGCAGCTTTGCTATTCCTTCTTGACTAACAAGTGTGAGCCCCACCATTGGGTAATCTTGGCAGCTTTCAATCAGGCGGTCTTTCTCACCAAATTTACAAAAAAATCGGCATATCGTTTATTTAGCTGATTCGTCGGTCTTGTAAAGTGTACGTTATCAAGTACCTCGAGTTCTAGTAGCTAGATTAGAATTGTAAAAACTTGTACATTGTTATCAACTCATAGCCAACCTAAAACAACTTTTATTGGTGATGCCTTCGCCTTCAATGCGTTGCACCGTTCGAGTGAGAGTAGGTTTAGCTGGTCGAGCCCCCTATCAGGAAGGGTACGATGTTTTTTCCCAAACAGTCCAAAGAAAGACGATGCCAAGATATAATAAACTAATGGATAGTTTCAAAATTATAGTTCGGACGTTTCACTGTAATATGGGCCACAGTTTGCAGCGTTCAACTCTATGTGAACCCCGCTTATAGGTAGTTTTCCAAATCCACTGCATCAGATTCCGAATTCTTAGCTATTTTATATTATTTCAGGATATTAGCTTATCTCAGGAGTTCGGCGCTGGGTTGTGCATAATGTGTTGCATTAGCGTTAATTAAAAAATATAAATAAAATAGTAATAGCACTTTTTGATTTATATGGAGATCTTTGTTTATTTGAAGCTACATATTAAAGTATTAGAACTATGAGCCCGTTTGATATTAGGTTTTGATTTAATTTTGGTTTTTAATGTGAATCGGTCCTTAATTTCTCTTTTAAATCGTTGTACAATTGTTTTTTTAGTTCAAAGATTGAATATTTAAAAAGATTTGAACTGAGAATTGAGACTACTGATAGACCATTTTCATTTGAAAGTCAATCAGTTAAAAATGCATGTTTAAAAATGTAAATTCTTGATTGAAGAACTAAATTTAACAATAACGAATCGTTTGCAGCATTTCAATGTTTTCAGAAATTCATTTGATTGAATGACATATGCAACTTTTTTGTTGCTTAAGGGGGTCTTCTACCTTGTGGCCTCGTTTTTGATACTGTTTTTTGACAATAGATTGTAGGGGAACCAATAATGCAATCAAGGTTCGGTTTTTTGCATTGAATTCGTTTATTTCTATACTTCCAACATTAATTTTTCTGAAATTTTACTGTCTCTAGTTTGACCGTGATTTGACCTTGAAATGTCCCTTACGAAAAATTTATACTAAAACGGTTGTCACGATTCAGCCCATGAAAGTCGTCTGAAACAAAAAAACCAAAATGATTTAGTTTCTTTATGACTTTGGCTATCGTTTGACACGAGGTTTTTGAAAAATTCCAAAATTTCACGAAACAGGCAACAAACAAACAAAAATGTCTACGTTTTCAAGGTCAAGAATAGCTGTAAAAATCGTTAAAATGAGAAAAATCTAAAAAGCTCGTGTCAAACGATAGCCACATGTTTTCCGCAAATTTTGATATATCACTTTAGTTAATTGATCAATTAGTTCTCGAGATATCTTGCCAACCAGTTGCAAAAACACAACTTTTGGGAAATTGCATTTAAAGTGGCGATGAGCGCTGCGATAACAGCATGCGGAGCTATATTCGATGACTCTAAAAACCCCGAAATAATAAGATTTCGGTTATACCCTTTGAATATTATATTTCTAGTACCTTCTAGGCCACAAAAATGCAAAAAAAATAAAATCGATTTTTTTGAACCAACAAGGTAGAAGACCCCCTTAAACTTGAATCACTTTTGAACATTGAGCCATAAGTGTGTCGCGCTAAATGTTACCGTTTTTGTTTTGTTTTTCATAGCAAAATTCCATATTAAATGAAGTGAGTAAAAATCGATTGTAGCGAGTTAAATTTTACAATCCAGTAGTAAATTAAGAGCTGATTAACTGCTACTTAAATTAGTTTCTTGATAAAACGTTTGAATGTTTTGCCGAATAAGCATTGATAAAATTTGTTGTTACTGAGCTAATAATTACTGAGCAAATAAAGAATGATAGGGGAGAGAGTGGAAACGGCTAAATGCAAAGTTCGTGTTGTAATAGGCACTTAAAAAAATGCGAATTAGTTGCTGAAATGACATAAATTGTTCATATTTCCATATACGAGTACTGTAAAGCACATTTGTTGGTAGGCAAATTCATGAATTAAGTTGACTTATGATTGTTAACTGGTAATTAGTTACTTAAAGGTTTACGAGGTAAGTATATGGATTGGTAGTTAGTACTCTAGTTCCATCTCGGAACGAAAAAGCAGGGCGGGGTGCTCAGAAATATTTATACTTAGTCAACTTTGGTGACAACACTAAGCTAACTAACTAACGAAGCGGCTGGTAGAAACGTTTCACTGAGTATTGATTATTTTTTCAAACTGCTAAACGAATTTAGTGTTTAATGTCGTGAAAGTTTTAGTCATTGAAACTAATCTGAAGTGAATCAAACAGGCCAAAATCTTGGAGCGAAAAATTATCGTAGTCCCTGACAGCCAAGCGATTTTTAGGGCCCTGGAACCTCATGATCTGACACCAAAAAAAAGTTAGTCTGCTTTTACAAACGGCAATTATTGCCGAACTTAGTTGAACCGAACGAAGGTTGGCGTGTGTAGAAACAGAACAAAAATTACTTGATCAGCTGGCAGAACATGCACCTTATATCTTCATGCCGAAGTAAACTTCAGTTCTCCAATTCTCCAGCCCACAATTTCCCCAACTCCAGTCGACTATTCTTTGTTAGCACCATTCGATTATGGAATTTGTTGCACATACATATTAAAACAATTGTCAATAGACGCCACTTTAAGCATTATATTTTCAAACACTTTTCTTAACTCTGTGCTTCTCTACATTTTTGCACTCTTTTTTCCTTTTATTTCTTCTCTTTTATATATTAAGATTCAACTGAATTTTAATATATGGTTAATAATTAATTGTTGGTAATCCATTGATATTTGTTGAGCTAACCGATTGTTAATTAATAAGTTATTATTTATTAAACTAATCAATTGTCATTTAATAAGTTATCCTTGTTATCAACTTGTGGCATGCAAAATAATTAATTCTTAAATGCCGATGTTTCATAAATAAATAAATGGAAGACAGTCGAACTCTTCAGACAAAACACAACCAAGAAGTTGTCCTCAGAAGTTGATATTCCTTGATGTTCCTTTTATCAACTCTCTAGTGGACCCAAGTATTAAGGTTGCCAGATCAGGAAACTTCCTCCTAGATTTAGGAGATTTTTGACCTTTTAGGAGAATTTTTAGAAAGAATAATTTTTTAAGAAAAAGTTTAGGAAATTTTGATGATGATACATTTGACATCATTAGTGGCACTGAAGCCTTCAATATTGAACGCTAAAGTCTCTAATTGAAATGATTTAAATTTAATGCTTCAAAGTGTAAAATTATGCAATGAATGAAGGAAGTTTACAAAAGCGAATTTCATACCGATCTAATTTTTTATATGTTTTGTTTGTGTTTAGTTGTTTTTAAGTTGAAGCTGACAAAATAAAAAGGCTGCAAAAAAACGAAATTTATGTTATTTTTTTTATTATTTTATATTTTAGTTAACTTTTTATTTTAATTTCTAAATTTCTTAGTTTATGACAAACATTTTAATAAAATTTTAGGATATTTTTCAAATGCTTGATAGAAAAAGTTAGATTTTTTTAAGATTAAGGAGAAAGTTTATTTCAATTTCTAAATTCCTTAGTTTATGACAAAAATTAAAAAAAGAATATAGGAGATTTTATAAATGTTTGATAAAAAATTTCAGCATTTTTTAAGATTAAGGAGAAAGTCATTTCAGGTATCTGGCAACACTGCTAAGTGTTCTCCTGCTTGAGAGCTGCCACTTTAATCTTAAGAATTCCACTGAGTACCTGCAGGTTGGTGTTAGAAGTAGTAGTAAGTGATGACAAAAGCCGCCAGCATTGTCAGAGATAGACAACACAGTAAAATACATAAATCTGTCCAAAACTGGACTGAAAGCGCGCCAAAAGGGAATTGGGGTTGGTGCTGTTATTATCAGAAACCGCATACAGGAATTGAACCCAGAGCCTCAGACATGATAAGTTTCCGACGTTTTAGTTGCAGTTAACCGTTGTTTTCAGTTAAGTGAACTGCGGTAAAATGAAATTTCATTCATTTAATAATACTTTGGATAATACAAATTACCTTCTAATTCCTAAATTTTCTAAAAAAATTCTAAAAATTGCTTAAGACGTGTACACATGTCATTTGAGGTCGCCTCGCCTCTTTGTTAGTATTCTACAGCTAGTTTACTTTTGAACAATTTTAGCTTTAAACGGGTTAAATAAATTTTGTATTAATATTTTTTGGTACAGAAAAAGTATTTAATATTTTTTGAAAAATACAAAATTATCACTTTTGATTTTATTTCACAATTATTTAAAAAACAGGGTTTCAATCAAACGCCTAATAACTTTCTTCCTAACTTTCACTGATATCACTGCAAATTATTGGAAATTATTTTGGCCATAACAGTAAAAGTTGTGTAATTTTTAAAAAAATTTTAATTGTTGTTGCCTACTTAAATTAAACCCATAAATCAATCGTAGCTTTTGCTATAAGATGACAAAGAGGTGAAGTTGCTCTCAGGCAACTTTGGGGTCGAAAGGGTTGAGCGAATGTTTTAGTTTCCAGTTAAGCGGTTTTGACTGTACAAGGAAATGGGATCATAAACATCTGAGAAAGGAAAATTTCTTTTTTTGAATTAATTTTAGTAACAAATCCTTTGAGAATAAAACTTTGAATTGCCTTGAAAATCACGAATTGAAACTGCATCGTGTTTGTTTGAAATAAGTGCGCATCATATGTCATATTTATGTTTAATTGAGGAAATGATGCAATTCAAAATGTGTTCAAAAGTGTTGTTTTCAAAATTTGCATACCAGCCATACAAAGATTCATAAATGAAATGTGCTTATGAAGCATTATTCATGGCCGATGATATAATATCTGAATTTAATAGATCACAACTGACTTTTAACCTGTGCTTGTTGTTGGTGTGTAATGTGTGTAACATTTCTGGACGTTCAATATTCATTTCATTGTTTCGACATTACTCATTCCGATCTCAACTGACACACACACACACACTTGCAGTAAAAGTTAATTATCGATATGCATTGTTCTATCTGTCACTTGAATTGTCACCGTACGAGTATTTCGTTGGCATTTGATGGCCCATTGTAAGTGGGAAATTTTGTTGGAGTTTTAATTAAATTAGGAACTTTTTGACCGATAAGCAAATGCGTAGTAGCGATTTTTTCGTCGCAGCTGCGATTTACGCTCTGCGGGCGATCTTTGGAATTGGCTGCGACAGCGTGACGTGTGAATTAATTAAAATGACACAATTCACCATTTCCGATATTGATTAGAGCAGTTCGAGGCAACTATCCAAGGCAGAGGCGCGTCTTTTGAAGTTTGAACCTTTGAGCTGTGCGCCAGCTGCAATTAAATGCAAAATTCAAATGGCTACGGATTTGTTGAACTTATCTGCTGGCAGATAATAGTGTCTATATAAATAAAATATCATATCTGCTCCTGAACTTAGTATCTTCTATCGAGTGGTTTGACCCAGCGGCCAAGTGTTCCTGCTTAGTTGAGTTATTCGAGTAGATTTAGTGTCAGTTGGGCGCTCAACGCCAAAAGTGCAATCGATTCGACATCTAAATTTGACAGACGAGCAATTAAAGTGATTTAGCTGACAGTAGTTGTTGGCCACTAGAAGTTGCAGCGTTGTTTATTGCAAAAAAAATAAGTCAGTTTCAAGTGCAAAATGAGTGAGGCGCCCCAGGAGGTGAGTGCAAAGTAAACGTTATTGGTTTGAGTAATCCGTGCATTAAACTTGAAACCAAACAACCCACATAGAAACTGGTTCCATTGATTCGTTGGCCACAACAACCAGCCAAGTCAAGGCTCGTCTGACTTGAGCCACAACTCGAGTTCACTCAGAAATGTTTCAAATACTGCAAGTGTAGACAAATACAGAAAAACCAAACAAAATAAAACAAAACAAAATTTGTTAAGAGTGCTGAATGGAATTTTTGTTGTTGGCCATAATGTTGGTAGTAGTCTGAAATATTTGTTGTTGTTTTTTTTTGCTATGCTATGCTGTGTAGTTTTATTCTTTTTGGGTTGTCAAATGAAGTTTGAGTCATGGCAGTGACTTTCAAACTCGCATCGTTGGCAAAGCACTACAACAACAATTAAAATAAAAATAGCTAACTACAATAAACGTGCTTTATGTATGTAATGATGTCATCCCGTGGTGCGGCAGCATAAAGTTCTTTATAAAGTTTATTTTTTTTTATAAAGTTTTTTATTGTCATTATTTGCTTTTTGCAATTTGGCAGTGTTGCTTTGGTTAATTACAAAACTCACATTCAATAATTAGTTTACTAAATGTGGAGTAATTATTTGTTGAAATATTTGCACTCATTGACTGAAATAGTTTTTGTGGCTTTTAACTGAAAATTTGTCATCACAATTGCGTAGCGTAAAGATTCAAAGTGTTATCTGAGTTTTTCAAATTGGCGCTCATTCATAGATGGATGTATTTTCTTCATTTAATTTGTTACTTTTCAGTAAATTTTTTTTAATTTCATATTATTTAATAAAAGCTTGAGTTTTCTTTAATCTGAGATATATTTATTTATATAACTTTCTTGTGTTTAACTTTCTTAGTGACTTCTTGTGTTTAACTTTCTTAGTGGATAGAGACCATTTCAATGACAGTTCAAGTGTCACTAATCTAAAAGAGAAGTTTCTCTACTTGTTAGTTAAACTATCGTAATATGTAAATCACTGAGGTCTTTTGTGGTCCTTATGTTCTGGACATATTCATAGAATGTGCTCCTGCCTGGGATGCAGTGGCGCTCACAGGAAATCATTTGGTGGGGAAGAGGTTTTGTACAACTTTTAAGCCGAATACGTTTCGAAACCATACTGCGTACCACCAGTTTTTGTTTTTGGGGAAGAGGGTTTGAGCCCCCCCTAAATCGCCTCTATGTGCGCCACAGCTGGGATGATCGCATCTATATTTGATGGTTTAAAAGAAACAGAAACGACCGACGTATTTCAAACCATCTAATCCTCATTTGATCTTCTTCTTCTTCTTGACTGGCACGACAACCCGATTACGAGACTAAGGCCTTGCTAACCGCAACCAACCGTGTTGTGCGTGCGAATTTTTTCAAAGTTGGCAGGGACCTACAGTTTTATGCCGATTCCGAACGGCGAGTTGGGAGCTTCTTCATAGGCAATTTTACTCTCAGAGGTTTGCCATTTAATGCTGAGAGGACAGCCGCCAAAAGAAAAATTGTTATTTTTCTTTTTTTTTGGTGTTAACGCAACGGAGTATTGAACTCGCGGAGTCTTGACTCGCGGCCCAACGCACTAGCCAGCTAAACTACGGCGGCTGCCTCATTTGATCTACAAAAAATAAATCTGCCCAAAAACTAAATTAAAATTAATTAAAATAATGAAACAAATAATAAAGAAATAAATAAAAATAAAAATAATATTAATTAATTAAATTTAATTAAAATGAAATATTTAATTGGTAATTATAAGCAGAAGTCAAAGTCACAATAAAAGTAAAAAAAAGAGAAGTATTGTCAATTTTTCCAACAAACAAATGTTATTTCTTTTAACTGATTCAATACAGTGTTGCCAGATACATGAAAAGATTTTCTCCTAAACCTTAAAAAAAAGCTGAAATTGTCTCCCAAATATTTTGAAAGTCTTGTACAAGTGTTTCTTTTATAATTTTTGTCATTATAAACTAAGGAATTGAACTTTTCATAAAAACTTAAAATATAATTTTCGATTTTTATTGCACTAAATTATACACTTTGAAGCATTAAATTTAATTAAATTAAATTGGACATTTTAGCTTTCAATATTCAATTACCAATTATTACCATCAAAATGTCCTAAACAATTCTTGCTCTTAAAATTTTCCGAAAAGGTCAAGAATCTCTTAAATCTAGGAGGAAATCTCCTAAATTGGCAACACTGATTCAATACAATATTCATGCAGAGATCCCAGTGACCAGTGGCGGATTCAGGGAGGTGTTTTGGGGGTTGCAACCCCCCCCCGAAATATTAGGATCGACATTAAAACTACATACAAATTAAAAGACAATTTATGCATATCAAAGAATTACTTTTTGAAACCCCCCGAAATATTTTTCTGAATCCGCCCCTGCCAGTGACCTATGTTTATAAAAGTAGTTACTAATACTTATTGATTTAACTGGCTTGGCCGGTTTACATCCCATCGCAAAAGTTCTCTCAGTTAGTCAGAAGATGGGGCCACCTTTACTTGGTCCCTTCATCGGAGACACGGCCTCCCTCTTTGTCGTCAACCTCCAACTACCGCTTTGAACACCTTTTCCACCGGAGCTTCATCGTCCATACGGGAGACATGTGTAACTCATGTAAACTCGGTTACTTAAAATTGCTTGGAACTTATTTTTATTTATCTGACTCAATAATTACTTACCTACATCTGAATAAAAAAACTAATGAGTATTGTCACAAAAATCAAAAATCCCTTTTAATGTATAAACAAGGAGCATACAATATATGTACATTATTTTATACTCCCACACAGCTCGCCCTGTTAAGTCAGCCGCGCATGCGCACTTCGCACATTACGGCGTCGTGGCGCGGCTTTCGCCTTCGCCGCGCTAACGAGCACACCTGACATTAATTCGCAATTATCATTTATTTGTGCATGTTTTGTAGGCTAATCGTAAATGCAAATTCAAGTCGACGCCTTGCGGTGAACTCATCTGTCATCGCAACGTCACTGCGGTTGTCGGAATTACCGGAACCAAGTCGTGTGCCGATTTCTAATTAATTGCTTTCGTAATGTTTTTCAAGAGTTTTGACTTTTGTTTACGCTTTCGAGCGGATTACGTTCAATCGGCTGTGCATAATTCAAGGAGGTTGGCCAAATATTATTGATAGGTTTTTTTTATTTCATTTTTTTGTACTTTGAACTGAGGCAAAGCGACGTTTAAACGTATGCAAAATATTTTAATCGATCATAGCCGCTAAATGCATCCGTTACGCTAAATTGATTTAAAATTTCATGGTTTTTTGGCACTGCGGCCGAAGTCAAATTGAAACTTTGAGCACGTTTTTGCGACTGTCATTGCAGTCAGCAGAGCCGCCCGTGCTTGTGCAAATTTCAAGTGCAGTTTAGTAATTCAACTGGAATTGCATTTAAAAGCCATTAAACGCAATGCCAACAGTGTAAGACGTGTGCAATTTAGATATCAGCGGCGGCACGCCGAGTGGGCGTTTACGCGCTGCAGCCGTCGCCAAGGTTGTGTGCACTACTGGCCGTCGGTCATGCGATGCGGTAATAATAGCAGCAGCCTAAATTTTAAGATTCTAATTGTTATAGTTGCGATTGCTGTCATATAACTGGGAAGCGCACTGTGAAATTGGCGCTAATGAGCGAATAATTTGCACGTTGAGACAGCAATGTTGTTGCGTCTTTTTAGATGAATATCGCTTGAGGAAGTTGAAAAACTTGAAGCGAGATTCAAGTAGACTGTACAGTAGGCATTTAAGTACTTAAGTGCTCAATTTTCAGATTAAGACAAGTTGCATTTCCTCCTTTTGTGAGGTTTAGTGAGAAAATGCTTAATAACACTGCACAACATCATTTTGTCGCCTCAGAAAACAAATGTCGTATGTCCCACTAGGCTTAATGGAACATGCGACATTCGTTTTCTGAGGCGACGATTTTTGCAACAGAGTAGCGACCGCATATTTCTGAAAGAGGACGTCGATCATTTTTGCTGAACAAAGTAATAGTCCAGCACGTCTAAGTTTTTTATAATTTGCACATAAAGGTTAAATGGGGTCTCTGTAGACTTTTACACTGAAAGTACGAAAACTTGAAGAGCTAGAACTTTCCAGGTAGAGCTGTCTAGGACAAAGTTGTTTGCATTAAAATGTGAATATATTTTGTATGCACATGAATCCCTCTCCCCCTTTCCTTACTCCCCTTTTCATGTTTTACATAAATCATAATTTTCATACTTTTTTCATAAAATGCTTGTATTGAGTAAAATATTGTAAAAAATACTATACACCTAATTCTGTTTTTACACGGTTTTGATTTAACACGGTAAGAAAATTACAAAAATTTAAATTTTTCGTGCTAAATAGAATAAAATCGTGTACAAAAATTAAACATTTTTTTATTTTCAAACCGTGTTAAATCAAAACCGTGTAAAAACAGACCGTGTAAAAACAGAATTAGGTGTATTGCCTTTGGGAAAACATTCCTCAGTAAAAATTAGGGGGGTCTTCAAACAACAAAACATTGTCAAAACCTCCCCCAAAAAAATAAAAACCCTTAAACACAAAACCTTAAATTAATACTTTTTTCATAAATTGCTTGCTTTGCTTGAGAAATTCAGAAAAATTTTGATTTAAAAAAAAAAAAGTTTGTATTGGAAAATAGTTCAGGTGGTCTCCAAACAATGAAATCCTAAGAAATCTTCTCTTAAGGGGGTAGTCAGGTAGAATCGACCATGTAAGTAATTTTTTTTTTCATACAAATTTTTATTCCACATTAAAAATGTTGTTATATGTTATTATACATACGAGGGCGGGCCAATAAGTCCGTGACTTTTTGAATAAAACACAGGTTTTTAGATAAAAAGTTATTTTATTTTTCAACGTAGTCTCCTTTGAGATCTATACACTTAGCCCAATGTTTCTCCAGTTTTTTTATCCCTTCCGAAAAATATGATTTGTCGAGGTCTTCAAAATAGGCATTTGTTTGTGAGATGACTTCGTCATTGGAGGCAAATCTCTTTCCGCCGAGCCATTTCTTCAAGTTTGGGATCAAGATATAGTCACTTGGGGCTAGATCGGGTGAATAGGCGGGATGAGGGAGCAATTCGTAGCCCAATTCATGGATTTTTGCCATGGAAACTGCACATGTGTGCACCCGTGCACACGAAATTTACTTTTTTTTTCCATTTTCTTCTCAGTCAACGCGGTAGTCTGTATTAACGGCTGTCAAAAACAAACTAAATGTCGTAGCTTGTTCAATTTTTGACAAGAGTCAACTGACAGATGACTGTTGACATTGACATTTCAATTAAGAGGCGGGAAATTCAAAAAGTCACGGACTTATTGACCCGCCCTCGTAGTTTTGAGTACTGAACCAACTTTTAAATAAATTATCGTTCATATCCGGGGGAGTTATGGGCGACCGGAAGACGCCATTTTAAAATCTGGCTGACACGATTTCTCCATTTTGGATGATTTGAAACATACCAAACAAATTTCGTTTTGAAGTACAAATGAATGGCTCTCGGTTGACCTATAACTGTAAAAAATATTAATAAATAAACATTTAGTGCAATTGTAAAGTTTTTTGCTCTTTTTTTGCTTGTTTTTTGTTAATAATTGTTTTGTCATAACGTTGTTACATAGAAATGGACAATAATGATCGTAGTTCACGCGATAGACAAACCTTTTCTGAAAATGTAAAAATCGTAAAAGCCGTAATCGTGTCAGCCAGCTTAAAAAATACTGTTTTGAGAAAAACGTGTTAAAGATTTTGCTAAAATTATCAATACTTACTTTTGCACTCATTTTCAATCGCTTTCGGATACTATCCGAGGTAAAGGAAGGTTTCTACATGATTTCTAAGGGTTTAAATAGACCAAAACTGCAAAGAAAAAATGTTCGATTTTTTGAAAAAATCTACCTGACTACCCCAATAATCAAATAAACAATTTTTATGACAACTTCAGTACTTAAGTGCACAATTTAAAGATTAAGATGACTTTTACCTCTTCCTTTTTTTAGATGTTTAGTAAGAAAATGCTTAGTAATTGAAAAGCTGCAGTGAGGGCGAGTGAAGCTGTTTTGTTTTGTTTGTTTGTTTAACTACAACTGCTCCTAAAGGAATATAAGGTAGTACTGACCCTTACCCTTCCGATGACCAACAAGATCCATAGGGACCTATGGCGTTTTTAATGGCGTTGGTTTTCGCCGATCTGTCTATAGTAAACATATATACCTTGTGACCGAAAACTTTCCGGAAATTTTAAATAAAACGCAAAATTCTTAATCTTCATCAATATTTATTTTATCTCCTTCAAAATATGCTCCATTAGAAGCGATACACATATGCCAACTTTTCTTCCAATCATCAAAACATTTTTTATAGGCGCTTTCCGGTATGGCTTTGAGTTCCCTCTGCGAATTCTGTTTTACGTCTTCTATGGATTCAAAACGCGTTCCTCTGAGTGGTAATTTGAGTTTGGGAAACAGAAAAAAGTCACACGGCGCAAGATCAGGTGAATACGGTGGCTGTTCGATGGTATTTATTGAATGTTTGGCCTTAAAATCGTTGATAATGTTGGCTCGGTGCGAGGGAGCATTATCGTCATGAAAAATCCATGAATTATCCTTCCACAATTGAGGCCGTTTACGGCGGATATTTTCACGCAAACGTCTTTTGTTTTGTCCTTCAGGGACGAATTCATGATGCACCACACCACGAATATCGAAGAAAACAATCAGCATTACCTTGATTTTCGAGCGACTTTGGCGTGGTTTTTTCTGTTTCGGCTCGTCTTTTCCTCTCTATTCCGATGATTGTTGGCTTGTTTGCATGTCGTACTCGTAGACCCATGTCTCGTCACCAGTTATGATGCGTTCCATGAAAGTTGGATCGGAATTGGCACGATCAAGCACGTCCAAAGAGACCTGTTCACGGTACTCATTTTGAAGAAAATTCTCAACAAAATCGCAACGCACTACTGAGGTGAACTGGTTTCAACAGCTGCCGTAAACAAACTGTCTGACAGATCGCGCTCATTTTTGGCATAGTAATTAAGGACAGTGCTACCAACCTACAGAAACTTAAAATATCGAAAAATATATAGCGCGCGAATTTTAAATGAGAATTTCCGGAAACTTTTCGGTCACAATGTATTTTCTTTTTCAAAACACTCTTAGCCTGTAAAACCAGGCTAGGGAGCTGTGGGAGCTGCTATACTAAACAAACGATTTTTATAAAATAAGCTACAATGTTTCCAAGTTTTTTCAATAATAGTCAAATGTAAGACCAACTCCCACTATTTTTTTATCGCAAAATTTTTTCATTTTAAATTTTAATTTATTTAAAATAAAATACATTAAGTGCAGTAAATACTGCATTAAGTCTTTTAATTGCACAACAATCAGAATTAAATTTCATAGTAAAAAACTTAAATCTATGCTTAAACTTTTGCCGAAAATATTTAGCCAAATCTGCCAACACTCTGCTTGGTTTACTTACCAACTTCCCAAATATCCATTGTGGAGCTGTGCTGTCCCACTGACCAAAATTTATTGCGATGATAATAAAAACGAAACGTACGAAACGAGTTGATAATCAAAATGTCACATTTTGTTAGTGAATTAGTAAATTAGTGTTCAAGCGTTTGGTTGTCATTTACTGACAGATACTCTGGTTTATTGACAGAACTTTGGTTGATTAATTTAACCAATTTTCCCATTAGTTTAGTTCTTTCTTAAGTTTTTTCAGTTAATCAACGCTAAAAAGATATCGGCCAATTGAGTGTAATGACGTGGTGACACTTTGAAAGTTTTTAAATTTATGATGAAACTTGTTTCATGCAACGATTAATTTGGCTGAAAAACACTCGAAATCTATTCAAGTGGTGTTAGAAGAGCCAACGATTAGAATGTGGTGAATGAACTTTCTTGCTGCTTATACAACAATTTACTGAATAACGGCACTGGTTAGAAATTTTGTTAAATGACGGGTGAGAGATGATTGACGGATTCACCCATTCACTGTAAGATATTTTGAATTAGTTTTTACCTGAATCATAGTGTAAGAAAATGTACTCAAACCTGTTGCCAACCTCCATGCTACAATTAAAGTCTTTTAACCTGAAAAATGCATTGAAAACCAAGTGGTCCACGGAACTTTTTAGTGTCTGAAAACAGAGATAATTAATTAAGAAAAACTTTTCTGCGTGTGTGCTGCTTGGGTTTCAAAAAAATAAAAGTCATAAAATCTGCTAATCAACGCTTTATTAATTCAAAAAATTCATAATATAACAATTGAATTGGTAATTGAATACTTAAACACGGAAGTCTCTATCAGATTTCAACCGACACGTTTTTATTCTCATGAAACCGCTTCCAGCTATTCGCAGTAAAACACGCAATTTTATGAATGAATTTAATGATCGTTGCGAGCTTTTTCCCACAGCAAGCTAAACCATTGCTAGTAAAGCACCACTGCTGGTTGCTGTATCGGCTAATCACTTGGCAACATGTTGCTTGAAAGTTCGATCTGAATACAAATGTTGCTGATCCGCTTATACTTTGCTGCTACGCATCGCTTGCACACATTTAGTGGCGGTGGTTTTTGTTTGAGACAGCTGCGCTTCATTGAGGAACTGCGTGGCGACAATAAAAATAAACAAATTTTTAAAATCAATAATTGTAATGTAATGGCGCGAATATCGGGTCAGTTTGAACAGGGAATGTGCAGGTATTGCGTATTATTTACCGTAAATTAACTGCCATTCTTAGTTATTTAAATCAATTTGTGCTGCGCACAAGCGCGTTGATTGCGTGAATCGCTGAATTTTCATAAATTGATCGATTAAATTGAGTAGGTTTTCAAAATAATTGTCATTGAACTGTGCTGATCTTATCAATTGACGCGTTGTGCGTATTCATATTTCAAAAATTTTAACTGCTTCATCAAAGTTCAGTGCAATTTTTTGTATGATTGCAAAAATGTGATTTATGAATTTCAGAAAAAACGAAATATTTCAAAGTGAATTTTAAATCTTTGGACCAAAGGACCACACAGGACATGGTGATGTTTGCTCAGCGCGGCGCTTAAAATGTTTGACGAAAATCATTGCCCACCTTCAACTGCCGCACTGAACATTTTGGAGAGATTTGACCGAACCAGTGTATCCGCTAATGGTTGATTCTCTGTGATGAGTCCATGTCTCTGGACTCATCACAGAGTTCACAGAGGGTCTCATAGAGTTCGTTGTTCAGCGAAGGTTCGGAACAGGGCCCATGATGTTGCAAAATATTTTCCTCTCGAACAACCTAATGATCGGCTTTCACGTTTTCCCACAGTGATTGTTTTTTATTTTAATAAAAACAGACCATGAAAGAATTCAATTTAATTTTGTGAGAAAAACAATTTTTTTTGGTTAAAAAATATTGATAAAATAAATCAACCAATAGTAATTTTAAATACTTGTTGTATGACAATTTGAACACTGATTGATTTTTGTTTTTAATTGTCTAAAATGTACTGATTCAGTGTTGCCAGATACTTGAAATAACTTTTTTCTATACCTTAAAAATTGCTGAAATTTTCTGCCTAAAATTTAAAAAATCTCCTCAAATTTGTTTTCTTATTTAACACGCATCCGTCGTTAACAAAAAGTTACGAAAGAGTCGTTTGTCAAATCATTAAAAACAAACAAAACAAAAGGGTGGGGAAGTTTATTTTTGTTTGTGTTTTGGCAGTGAGCCAAAATCTCATTCGATTTCGTGAAAAAATAAAGGCGCAATGACAGTTTGAATTCGGAAATTGTGTCAAATTGACACAAACGACGGATGCGTGTTAAATTGAACTTTAATTTAATTTAACTTTAATTTTAATTAAACTTTGAAAAAAATGTATATATTTTTTTAGTTATTGCTGCCTTTTTATTTATTCAACATTAGCTTAACAATAACAACAAACTGAACATAAAACATGAAATTCGTTTTTGTAAACTTCCTTCATTCATTGCTTAACCCATTCGAGACCGATTGCAATGCATTTCCGAGGCTATAAGACAGCCTGCACACTGTCTGTGTGTCTGTGTGTGCAATAACAGTAATGTGCAATTATCAGTGAATAAGGGATAAATTATACACTTTAAGTACAAAATATAATTAAAATAAATTAGTAAATAAATAATAATTCAGCTTCCAGCATTTGCCACTAATGGTATAAAATGTATCACCATCAAAATCTCCTAAACCTTCTCCTAAACATTTCTTCCTCCCAAAAATTCTCTTAAAAGACAAAGACTATCCTAAATCTAGGAGGAAATTTCCTGATCTGGCAACACTGGATCATTGTTTTCTACCTCAAAACAGGACAACTGCCTCAAGTTGATCCTTCTGATTGTCATAATTTTTTAACACTGGTGACACTGGTGTGAAAGAAAGATACTTCCTGTCTTATGATCCCTTAGAGAGTCACAATAGATTTGATAGGTTGCAATGTATAAGTAACATTCTCTTATAAATCTAAGTATGGGAGTCAAATATGGGTTGAGATGATATGCAAAAAAAAACAGACTCAAACGGCTTCTTGATTTCAAACTTAGTGAACGCGATCCAAATCAATATTAATACAACTATTTCTTTAGTTTTACCCCAAAATACAAATATAAAGGGGCGTCCATGAGTTAAGATTTGTACATTTAAAATCATAAAGAAGTGGGCTCCAACCTTAGAGAAAGAACTTCAATTGAGAACTTCGTTGAGCCCGGCGCCGAATTTGCTGTGTTTTCCGTTCAGTCGGCAGCCGGCGAGTGACACAATGTTGTAGAGTATCGAGTATCTTCTTTTTGTTTAGAATGTTTCAATAAATTTCATTAAAACTATAGTACATTATTAGACGTATTTTTCCTTTTAAACATGGAAAACATGGTTGCTGGACAACTAAACATAAAATTTACTCAAAGCGCTTGAAATTTAATAATTGGACACTTTTTTTTTCCTTTTTTTAAAAGAAAGGTTAACATTTCTACAGGGAAAATATGGTTTTGGGCAAATATATATACAATTTAATCAAAGTGCTTTAAATGGAAAAATAATATGACACATATTTCACATTATTTGCAAAAATCAAAATCTAATAGAGTTAATAATGGGTTAAAATTTTTGTTGGGTAATATGATATGATGAAACAATTCACTTTAGATTTTATTAAGGTATTTAAAAAAAAAAATAATTTGACATTCATTTTATGAAAACTAAAATTTGATGGTCAACAATTGGTTAAGAGTTCGTGTGAAGAAATATGACCACATCGACCAATTGATGCCAAATTATGTGAAAATGTTCTAAATAAAAAATAATTTGGCATTTATTTTAACTTTTTTACAATAAAAATTGTATAGGTCAACAATGGGTTAAGACTTTTACGATAAGAAACATGTTTCATGAGCCAAAAGACATCAAATTTAGTCAAATCGTGGTCTATACTACAAAGTTGATCTATAAGATAAGTAGATATAGATAATTCTTTAATGGTTTAAGTATTATTTCAAGTAAATTGTTGAAATTTGTGCGGGCAAAACCGCACCCAACAATCAAGTAGATGCACACATATACCAGCAAGCAAACATTTCAATTTCACTAAAAATAATTCAAAATTTTACGGTTTACGCGAAAAGTGAACTATTCGCGTTATGACAGAAGCGCAAAATTCTGTATTTTGTTTTTTTTTTTATTGCGACAACCGATCGTATTGCGTCGCACATAAATAAAATGCTGGCGTCGCGTAAATTGACTTCAAATCTTGCAACAACATTGCGAAACTTTCAGCACGCCAGCAAAAAACAAACGAAATTGGAATGCACAGTTGTGGGGAATGGCGTAGCGTTTGGCACTTTTTCATTTTGATTTTTTTCGCATTCGACTTTTCGACTCTCAATTGGAAGTAATTGAGCCAGACTTCGTTCTATATGCGCTCAATATGGTTGCGAAGAAGATGCGCGTCGCTTGTTGTTGCTTTCGAAAGGCGTAGACTTTTGTGAAGTTTGGCGTCACAGCAGTTTTATGCACGCATCGATTAATTTTGTTGTTGTATTTGTCACGTGCGTGATTTTTGCTCAAATACGTTTGTGGTTTTGGGCATTTGGTGTTTAATTGAAATAAATTGTGCAATAAAAAAAAAATAAACAGACAACCAACAATAATAATCACCAACAATGACAATGACAGTGGGTTAGGTGCGCTTCGGCTGTTGTGTGCCACTATCTCGCACCATTAATTATCATCGGCGCTGTGCGTGTGTGTGTTTGTGTGTTTACATATGTACATACAAATTTACAGAGAGCACAAACAAGCCGAATAAACAAAAATTAAAGGAAAATTTCGTGAATGAACAGTCACCGGCGTGGAATGATTCAGTTGGGCATTTCGCACAAAAACATTGTTAGATCTTTGCTATCTGAAGATAAAAATAAACGGCCATATGCCTCTGCGTAGAATTCCACAACGCACGAAGACGGAAGAAAAGGCCAGACGGTTGACTTACGGTTAACACATGCCGCGTCATGGCATCATAGAAGTGCGGGGGCCGTTACTAGAACTAGATGCACTGATTGTACTAAGTTAATGTTTGGTGTCTGGGAGAAATCAAATTGATTACGAATACAATTTATTGCTCGCACTCGGCGCGTCATACGCATAGTTCGGCGTGTGACTGATAGATAGTGACGTGGAAATTTCTGCGTGGAGAGTTTATCAAGGTTAGGGTGTCTACTGGAAATGTTATTTTTTGTGCATAGATATGAACCGAGAAAAAATATATCAAGTTTATGTTAACAACAATTGTTCATGTAACAAAGTTACCAATTGTTTATATAAATATTGTGCGACTAAATTTCCAAGTGTGCTTTTAAAATTGTTGTTTTTTTTGCTTCTTCATGCACACCAACAATTTCACATTAGACATTAAGATGATCAATTTGTTATTTTCCTTAAAATTGGGACAACGACGGTCACTTCGTTTATGCAACTACTGCAGCGTCTTTTAACCCCTTCGACCCCGAATTTTACCCTGTCTCTCGATATTACTTTTTGGTATTTAAATCATGAAACTATGCCTAAAAAGTGTGCACACGATGTTTGAAGTCGCCACGCCTCTTTGTTAGAGTTAAAGTTCTTGTTTACTTTGAACAATTTTAGCTTAAAACTGGTTAAATAAATTTTGTATCAATATTTTTTAATTATAGAAAAAATCTTTAATATTTATGGAAAAATACAAAATTATCACTTTTTGATTAAACAAAATTTGGATCCTCAAAATATGCTCTTTTATATGTTCCATTTATAGTTTGGAATACAAGCAAAAAACAATAAGATTTTGAATTGCCCCAAACAAAAAAAAAATTTAAAACTTTGCATATTTTGAGGCCCCTAATTTTTTAAGGAAAAAGTATGAAAAGTGATGAAAATGGCTATGGTACATTTTTGCTATTATTTCGATGCGAATGTGTATTCCGCCAAAAAATCTGGGTGTGTTGTATTGCTCGATGTGTCGGCTTTCATAATACACCGAACTCGTTAATTGTTTTACAAAAAATGTGTATGTTTTTGACCATCAAAGATAATGCCTTAAAATTCCATATTTTTCGAATTTGAGGTCCAATTTCCGCGGCCTTTTAAAACTTATAAAGATAAGTTGCATCGGAAAAGAAGCCGCTGTGCACTGTTGTTAATGCGATAAGATGAAAATCATGTTAATCGGTTTTTTGGTTTAGAAATTACGATCAAAAATATGGAAAAAGTAGAGGAAAACTGAAAAAATTACACGGTACCTATATCTCACTAACTAGAGCTGCTCGCAAAAATCTGAGGATAGATAGATTCGAAATCAGTGCACCCAAATTAGTAACAAACAGTAGAAAAACGCCATGCAACAGAAAAAAAGTGTTTCACAAAAGTGTGACTTCATTAGAACACAAACTTTCCCTGATATCGCTGCAAATTATTGGAAATTATTTTATTTTAATTTAATTATTTTACTGTTATAAATTTTTATAATTTACTTTGAATTCACTTCAAAAACTTAAGTTGTTGTTGCCTACTTAAATTAAACCCATAAATTCATCGAAGCTTTTGCTATAAGATGACAAATAGGTGAAGTTGTTCTCAGGCAACTTTGGAGTCGAAAGGGTTAAGCAGAAGTGATATTCAGAGACGTAAATAAAAAATGAAGGGCTCGGCAAAATAAGCTGCAAAACCCTGCCTTCTAAGATTCTCTTGCTATAAAGTATTATAAAAAATATTACAAACAACAATACAACTCGTGCCTGAGTTCGATAAATGGGGAGTTTTTGGCAAAAATATTTCTGGGTTTCCTAAACAATTTAATTTTTTATACAAATGTTTTTCATTGGATTTAATTTCTTTGCGAAGTTGGTCTGCAAATTTTTCGACGTAGCAATTTTATTTTTCTACATATTCTTTTTGCAAGTCTAGAAACTTCTCACAGCGATGATGCTATCTCTTTAACCCGCCCGCTTTTTCCTTCCTTAATCTTGATTCAATATGTGACAAACACGTTTCTTTTAATATATTCGTAGCCTCTGGTATCTTTCTCATTTTACTTCGACAATAATCTAGCACCATTTGTTGAACTGGGGCAATCTCATTGTCAGTGGTTGCAGTTTTTGAACGTACCGAACATTCATTGTCTCTGAACCAGATACGATCACGTTTAAACTGAGCTGTCCAAAATTTCACAGTGGTGAATGAATGTGCAAAGTCTCTGTACACAGCGTTCAACTCATATTTGATTTGAGTAGTCTTATTGCCTTTCAAAAACAAATATTTAATGAATATATAATAATTAACTTTTTCATTTTCACACAAACATTTACATTGATTGACTGAAACCATTGTCAAACAACAACTGCGCACACAAAATGATTGGAGTTGAAATTGGTGAGTAACTTTCAAAAGAGGCACAAATAGATGATATACCCTTTGTTGAAATGTTGACTAGAAAACCTTATGCACAGAAAAAACCCCTGACTCTCTTTCTCTATCTCTCATGGCTTGTCATGGCTATACTACGTGCCTCCAAATGGTTATTAAACAACAACCTGTGCAAAGTATATATTGACATCTATTCATATAGTCAGACGTCAATTTATTTATTTATTTATTTAGCCAATGAACCAATTTCCTTGCTGACTATAGGAAATATTTATAAATACAAAACACAACTTACTCAAACAATTTAACAACAAACCCTTCGGAAGTGACACATCAAAATCGATAATATTCTTTAACTCCGACAGGGAACCTAGATAGAGGTGCATTTCTAGCATAATTCGTCCTAGGAACATCTAAATAAAATCACCCACTGCAGACTCCGTTTAGGCACAGTAACCGATTGCTGCCTAATGGGTTAAAATTTACCAATGCAAATTGACTTTTAAAAAAAATCACAGAAAAGTTCGTGGTAGAGATATCTCAATATCATTGATAGGGATGGTTGGGGCAAAGATGAAACTACCTTAGTCTAGTGGAGGTCACCCTGAAATTCCGCCATCTATCTAGAGTTACCAGACTCCAAAAATTGTGAATTTTCCGTAGGTGGAAAATGTGGCGAAACGTATCAGGTGTACAACTTTGCTTCCGCCGTTTTTTTTCCAAAATTAAAAGCTTTATTGCGAAAAAGTGCTTACAGATGTATTATTCAAAGTATTGTCCGTCGCTAGCGACAACTTTCTCCCATCTTTCCGGCAATTTTCGGATCCCGGCTCGAAAAAAGGAGTCCTCTTTTGACGCTATCCATGAAGCAATCCATTTTTCCAATTCTTCGAAGGATTGAAAATGTTGATCTGCCAGGCCGTGTGCCATCGAACGGAATAGGTGGAAGTCAGAAGGGGCGACATCTGGGGAATACGGCGGGTGGGGCAAGACTTCCCATTTCAGCGTTTCCAGGTACTTTTTGACCACTTTTGCGACGTGAGGCCGAGCATTGTCGTGTTGGAGGATGACTTTGTCATGTCGCTCTTCCATTTTTAAAACGTTGAAACCACTCCCGACACGTTCTTTCACTCAGAGCAGCATCACCGTAAGTTTCTGAGAGCATTCGATGCGCTTCAGCTGCATTTTTTTTTCGAATTGTAACAGAAAAGTAAAACTTCCCGCAAATGGCGAGAATTGGGCACATAAACGGACATTTTCGAGCGTGAATAATACGAAAACAAGAACAACTGTCACTGAAACGGCGATGACAATTCGTTAGGCACTGTCCACACTCACTTTAAAGGCATTACCATCTATGTATTTCAACCAGCCTCAGCCGGTACAGCCACCTATCGGAAAACGGCGGAAGCAAAGTTGTACACCTGATAGTTGCACAAGAACTTCACAAAACCACAAAACTAACTCACATGTAAACAATACATCTTTTGTTCACGTGTTTAGCTGATCACTTTAAAAAGTATGGGAAAAAGCTACCATTGCTGCATAATGGGTACAAAATACCCAATGAATATATCAGCAACGTGCAGAGATAGAAAGCTGAAAAATTGTTTCTGATCATTTTGGGTCAATTCCAGGTCGTGTATGAAATTTTATTAAAATTGTATGGTCGGAACTGGTACCCGGCTTTAATGGATTAAAAGCTATTCTTGCTAAAAGATTCGAGCAATTAATTAATTAATTCCTTGCTGATGTATCTGAAGGGTGATTTTTTTTCTATTTTGTTTTTCAAAGTCGAAGTTTTGACAGTCTCCCTCTTGTCATTTGTGACACATATTAAAAATAATTTCAAGACGAAAACCATATATGTACCTGAACAACGCTTAAAAATTATTTTGTTTTATTATCAAATTTCATTCATATGACAAATGCTTTTCGTGACTTTGAGCATTTTATGATCATTAGTGTTGATCTACTGGGCACGTAGATCGTGCGTTTTAACGCTACTCGAATATTTTTTGTAAAGTGACGTAAAGTCACTTGTCTGTACTGATAAACCAGAGCCAATGGGAGCCTTGAAAAAGTAACATTATAAATTTTGTTTTTGGTGATACACCAGTCACTAGGCTTGAAAAAGTGGTTGCAAAATAGACGTCTCTCAATTAGATCATTTACAATGTGATTACATCAGTCAATATTAACATACAAAAAGTTTTTAAAAAGAAATGTAGCCTTGACTGATGGACCTAAATATAGATTTCATACACTTTTTGAGGTACTGAGCCCTGATACCTTTGGACGTTCTTAACACAATATTTTTTACTAAACCACACTTACTACACTTTTACTACATACAATCTAGTTTGGGACTATCAACATTATATCAAGTCGCAGGACAACCCTTGTTGGGTAACGGGTCACACCGACATCACAGGCAACTATGGGACGTTCAACTAGAGACATTGGGAACGCAGATAAATGGGATTCACCCCATCAAACATTACTTCAAACAGTATTAAAATGAAAAAGCCAAAAGACTTTGGGTGAGAGAAAACACCTGCAAGATCGCCAGATAAACTTGGCCAAGCAAAATGCGACCTACATCAGGGGCGGATTCAGAAAAATATTTCGGGGGGGGTTTCAAAAAGTAATTCTGTAATATATATTTGTAAAATGCCTTTTAATTTGTATGTAGTTTTAAAATCGATCGTAATATTTCGGGGAGTTTCAACTCCCAAACCCCGTCTGAATCCGCCACTGATCTACATATATGTAGCTACTCAATATAGGATGGAACTTCATTAGTAAATAGGATTCTTCCTTAAAAGATAAAATAAAAAAAAAATAAAATAAAAAAATAAATAAATAAATAAATAAATAAATAAAAATAAATAAATAAAAATAACAAAATACAAATTAATAAATAAATATGTTGAAACACAAGAATTGCTATACAATAACTTCTGCGGTGATTGTCGTTCCAAATAAAAAATAAAACTGTCCTACACTTCCTATTTTAAGGACCACAAATTCTAGACTACCTGTTCCTTATTCTCCTTTTTTCATCATTCAAAACAGTCCAGCAATTGCAGCACAAAGACAGACTTGCAAACAAAGACTAAACTTTCTTATCTAAAGAGAAGAAGCAAAGAGACTGTGTCTCTCTACACCGTCAATGGAAGAGTTGAGTTGTTTCATTGTAAAAAATTTCACAATGAGCAATCTTTGTATTCAAGCTTCATAAGAAGGCAGCTACTCCAACCTAACCTAACCTAACTACACACCCAACGATACTTAATTTCAAATTCCAAGTATCACAACACCGAATGCGTTAAAATTAATCACCGCATCAGTCACATGGGGAATCACGTTGCTAAAATGTGCATTAATAATGATTTTTGTATACATTTTGAAATCAAGTTGTTTCTCAAAACTTCAATCACGTGTTCAGTTTATTATTTAAATGTGTGCCGAATGTTTCCAGATTTGTATATCCAACGCAGGTGTCTGTAAAATTTTAGTCATGACTGAAGTAAAATTTCGTGAAATTACTTTTATTTGCATTATTTTTTTCTAGTGAACAAATTTTTATCGCCGCTTCTCTTTTATTTTGCAGTGTACGTGTGAATTTGTTGTTATGCAGGTTTATTTTTTGTTTGCCTGGGTCTCTAACACACCCTACAACAAGAAAGTGAGGCTTAACTCATATATCAAAGAATTAAGTAAAATTAAGCATTTTGCTTATTAGTCACATGGAATATTTACACGGCTGACAGGTGCATTTAAAATATTTTTACAAAGAATTTTAAGAGTTAAAGTTTATCAAAGTTTTATTAGTCACACGAAGAATTGGTTTGCTAAAGCTTTTAGTATTTTTTTTTAAATAATATTTGGTTGAGTTGTAATGTTCGTTTGTAGATACAATTAAAACCAAGAAACATAAACAAGATTGATTCAATTCAAATTCAAATCGTCCCAGAGATTGAAAATTGAAGCAGGAACTTGTGAGTCTTGAGTGAGTGACTTAAAAATTCTCGATTCGATTCATAACTATAGTTTTTAGTAAGATTTGAAAATGTTGTGGTGAACCGAAATTCATGAAATAGGTAAAATTTTTTTTATTTTTTGTACGAGTGCCCAAAACTTGATATAAAGTTGTTCTGAGCATTCGAAAACTAGTTCCAGATTCTTTGAATTATGTAATAAAGCATGTTAAAGATGTAGGTAACAATACCTCTGACCTTTTTCATTATAGTTTTGCCAACTAATAATTGTTTTCGAACTAAGCTGATCTAGTTGTAATTTCAGTAAATTCCATATGAATCTGTTTTCCGATGCTTCAAGTCGTTGAGGCGCGAAAGCATTATTTATATTCAACTCTGGAATATAAATGATAGTTGATTCGACTAACAGCACAAACGTAGTGTAATACAGTAGTAAAATAATAAATAAGTTCTTTTCAATTTTTATTGGGAGATCTACAATAACAGCTTGTACAATTTTAGGTTGGAGTGGCATCAATCTGCTAAAAATTCGGTTAACTAAAAGAGCAACTCTTCTTTTGAAAAGATTCCAATACGAATTTCGCTATCTTTCTGACTCTATTCTACTCTAGCCGACACTAGTGGACTGTACTCGACTCTAGTCGACTGTACTCGACTCTAGTCGACTCTACTCGACTCTAGTCGACTCTACTCGACTCTAGTCGACTCTACTCGACTCTAGTCGACTCTACTTGACTCTACTCGACTCTAGTCGACTATATTCGACTCTACTGGACTCTATTCGACTCTACTCTACTCGGCTCTACTCGACTCCACTCGACTCTATTCGACTCTAGTCGAGTCTACTCGACTTTATTCGACTTTATTCGACTATTTTCGACTCTACTCGACTCTATTCGACTTTACTCTAGGCGACTCTACTCGACTCTAGTGGACTCTATTCGACTCTATTCAACTCTACTCGACTTTATTTGACTATTTTCGACTCTACTCGACTCTATCCGACTTTACTCTAGTCGGCTTTACTCGACTCTACTCGACTCTACTCGACTCTAGTCGACTCAACTACTCTACTTAAAGTAAAGGCTTGATTACACGTAACGAGTAGAGTGACGAGACATCAACTCGTTACTCGTGACTCGACTAAACAGTAAGGCGAGTTCTTGATTGAGTCAGTGACCGATGAAACTGGCGAGATAGTCACTAGAATCACATTTTGTTTGCTGTAGGCCGAGCACTACTTTACCGTTATATTTTTCTCTTTTTCGTAGCGATTCGCGGAATCGCTCGTCACATGCGGAATCGCTCGTAACATGCGGAATGCGTCACACACCACTTTTCGCTCAGTTGAGTTTAATTTCGCGAGTTGCTTAGTTCATTTTGTGCATTGTAAAAGGGAACTGACTCGCCACGTGTCAAAATACGTTTGAACAACTCGTCGCTTTTGCTCGCTATCCCAATTCTTTCGGCCTAGTACCATTTTAATGTCCCGTCACTCGACTCGTTACGTGTAATCAAGCCTTAAATATTTTACATCACACCAGTAAACATACTTATTCATTCACATACATTTTATACGTATATGTGTGTATGTATTTTTATGTAAAGCGAAAAACCGATGAAATAAGAATACAAATTTGCGATAACACTCTACGAGAAATTGGAATACTAAGCATTCAATGGTTGCAATTTGCGTACGAAAATGATCGAATTTCGACCACTATGCAATATTGCTTTATATAATTAGGTGCGCTTATAAATATAAAACTTGGTTTTTGGGGTGGAAAGGATTTGATTTTTAAGTGGTTTTGTTTCACTAATCCAAACAATAAATGTGATATCTGATAATTTCTAATTAGCTTGAGCCTTGATCAGTTTCAGAATTATTGTTTGTGTCTTACATGGATTTATTGCTTTATTTAATATAAATCGCGTCTCTCTGCTCTCTTTCCTTCTCTTGACTCTGGCCTCAGTCTTGTAGTGGTCCCAACAATTAATGACTACTGAACGTTATTTGTTTACAGGGACAAAGTGCAATCGAAATTGCTATGAATCACATTTGCATAGACAAAATTAATTCGAAAATCAGCCAAATGCCGGTTTTCTGGAGTAAATATTATGGAGTAAATATTATTGATTACACCGAGTTGTAAGTAGTTTACTAATAAAATAATATCAATTATACAGTCAGTAGTTGCATAACAACAATTTGAAGATTCTGTTCATTCATACATATAGTAAATACATATCTATATATGCGAACAAAGATCTCCCTGACTCAGAGGCATTCGGCCCAGGCCCCGCCTCGGCTATAAACATACATATCGTACATGCACAACAAAAGTGACACAACTCAAAATTTGTGATTTTTCAGGAAACGCAAAAAACTTTTTTTGAGCTAAATAAACATTGTTTTTTTAAATAACGAATAGACCGTTCAGTAGAAAATCCTTACAGATTATGCTTTTTGATAAGTTCCAAGAATTTTTTTTTTTATTTTACACTAGAAAATCCAAAATTTTGAGTTGTGACTGTTTTGATGATATTTTAATTCAATAATTACGGAACTATTTCAAGTTATGCCACTTTTTCTGAATTTAATAATTATAAATGAAAGTTAAAAACTTGAAAGAAAAATTTTGAAAATTCATAATTATTTTAAAAAATTAAATATAAAATTGCCAGAATTTTGCTTAAAATTCACTTTAACAAAAATGTATTTCGTCAAAAGTGACACAATTTGAGTTAGGACTCTTTTGCATTGAGCTGCAGCAATCAAATAGCATCAAACTTCTGACATGAATAGAGACCTAACTGTATTTTTGTAACAGTTAACAACGACAATATATACTGAGCTTTTGCTGATTGGTAGATTTATGCATTGTGCACAGTATTAACACATAAACCACAAAATGAAAAATTTTGAGTTGTGTCACTTTTGTAGTGCGTGTGCGATATGTATAGCGCATTAGTTGAAACCGCGCACGCCAGCGCGAAAAAATCGCTCACGCTGTAATTGAGGAACATTTGTTTAATTGTGTGTTGAGAGTTGTGTGTGCTTGGCGTTTATTGCAAACTTGGCTTAAAGCAAATACAAATAGCAGCGCTCAGTGCAAAACGAAATATTGCCTTATATGTGTATGAACTATGCGCGACTATGTGCGACTCGAACCTGCGGCTAGTTGAAGCCGCCACTGGTTCCTTTGTTTGCTGTTGTTGGGGTTGTATTGGCTTCCCGATGTACTATATATGTCTGTTCGTATGTATATATCTATTGTGGCAGCATGGCCTGTGGCATAGTGGTGCACCCCTCCGCGTACCAACACTTTTACAAATCACCGAGTATAACTACGGTTGTTGTAAACGGAACAACAACAACAACAGTAGCAGCATAGTGGTAGCAGTTAATTTGGCAGAGTGTGTGTGTAAGAGAAGGAGAACAGCACGATTGGTTGACTATTTGGAGGGGTAACGCGAATTAGACGAGCCGGCAAATTGTCCTTGGGACCGTCAAAACAACGCATTGACGCATGGACGAACCGACAGACAGACAAACAGACAGACGAACGCATTGGCAGTGTGCCGGCTCGTCGTCAGACAGCCCAGACAATCAGTCAGCGCCCAGACCATGGCACAAACGAACAAAACTCCCGAATGAAACGAACACAACGTACAATACCGAACGGCACAAACAAACAGAACGAAGCACTGCACGGTGCTTGTCTGTGTTGAACTTGCATCGCGCATCGGCTCTGGTGCCAGCTCTGGTTCCGTTCGATTATCGCAACAGCAATGTTGGCATTCTTGTTTCGTATGGCAAACAGTGCGGTTGTCTCTTTCCAGTAATCAGTCAACACAGTTTAACGAACTTTTGGCCAAATTGATTGACATTCAAATTTGAATTTAGTTGTGCTCTCTATTTTTACCACCGAGCCACAACAGCGAATACACTTCGTAGTCAATCAATAGTTTGTTTTTTCAATATTAATTAATATTTTTTCGCTAAAGTATTGGACATTTGTAAAAGTTTATAGTCAGTAAATATATAAAAAAATAAAATCGATTTTATTGTGTCGTTTCGCACGCGACACTTTGTGCAGTTAGTGCAGGCACCAACTCAACAAAAACAACAACAACAACAAGAAAACAGCTATAACCATTACTGTTACGGCAGCAGCGTTTGGAAGGTTCTGGAACAGTTGTAATAGCATTTGTAAGCAACCAGCAGCAGCGACAGCGTCAACCCACAGTTTTGAACGCGTTTCAAAAACAGCTCGATTAGCAGTTTTCGAGGCTTTGCGTCCCACACACCGCATCGAGGCGGGAGTGTAGAGTTATCGAGATACGAGAACGCCGTTTTTCGGGGAATTCTCAGAGCATCAGACATGAGCTTCCACAAGAGTGACTCACGCACGCCGCTGGCGCCAACGTCATACACCGTAAGTACGATGAACGATTAGTTGAAATGCTGAAACGCACAAGTTTGAAATGTGTTTGGGTAGGGGGGTGATGGGCGGTGTGTGTGTGTGTGTGTGTAATTATGACTGTGTGTGTCATTGTAAAATTGGCATAACTTGAACAAATTTCGCCGAAGGTCAACTGTTAGTGACATTTACTTCCGCGGTGATTGGCAGGTGCTGTCGTTGTTTGACCATAAGCAGTCGCCGCATCTGACGCACAGCCACTCGAACGTGACTCACACGCGCCGGCATAGTCGTCTAATTCGGCTAAAACAAGCTTTTCGTTATCATAGCAGCCAAGTTTAATGAACTTTTTTGTCGCAAGTAGCCGAGTGTAGCGAAAGCCTCACAGTCACAGCGACCGACAAAACCTACCACCCTATGGCCCACTTAGTTGGGCGGCTGTAAAACAACCCCTCGAGTTTACTGTTAGCAGTAAACTTTCCATCAACCGTTGTCGGCATGCACCGACTTCCTTAGCTTCCTAGTCGCGCCGCGTCTCCTATGCCAGAATTTAAGCTGCCCCTTCGTTTTCGATTATTATTTAGGTAAAGTTATAAGCATTGCGTGTTGTTGTGTTTGTTATTTCTTGGAATAAACCACTTTTTTGCATCGCTCCGCAATGCCTCATGCCCGATCTCGGATTTCTTATACAATCATCATATTTGTGCGGCGGCTATGTGCACGCGTGTGTTCGTTTGTTCACATTTCTTTTCAGCGTTCAAAACGAGTGGAATTTTCCACTGTGCGCACTCTGCATTCGGCCGTTGGGTTTTTATGCGCCGCCGCACCGCACCGCACGGCCGACTGTAGCGAGTGCGAACGAGACCGCTGCTGTCGGTCGCTGCCGTTTCGACGCGCCGGCATAACTCAAGTATTTATATCTCGCTTCTCGAAACTCTATATGCCGACTGTAAACTATCGGCGGCGTCTACCTACTCGCACAGTGTCAGCAATTTTCGACTGGCGCTGATGTTGCCGATGGCTTTTGGCTGTTGGCTGTGACGAGTGTGCCGATTGTTGGTAGAGCCGGTCGCTCCATGGTTGCTCGGGTGGTATTCTGAAGCCAGTACGTTCGGCATTTGCTGGATATATATGTCCAGACACTTTTGCTGTTGCATTCGTCATTTGCCGCACATTTCGTTGTGACTTTTGCACTTATGCTAATATTGCAATGTTGTATTCATACTTGTGGGCATTTTGACGCCCAGCGACTTGTGTGCCGGTTTGCAAATACTTGAGGCGCAAGTGGCATTGAAATTTGAACATTTGATTGCACGCAGTTCGCGTAGTGGCGATTGTTGCTGGTATTTGTGTGTGTATGCATGCAAATTTTGGTAAATTTCCATGCAGCGTGTGAGGAGGACGTGTGCCGCAGGTGTGGCCCATACGTAGGTAGCGCTCTTCGCTTCCGTTTCTGGTCCAACGTTAGCTGATGATGAAATTCGGTGTGACGAACAATCAGCAATTGTCGCGAATATCGCTGCTATACACTGGAAACTTATTGCTGTGATGAAATTGGCCACAATAATTGGCCAAGCAGGTCCATAAAGTTCGGTTATGAGTTATGTAACCCTTCAGTTGGAGTATGGTGGGTTAAAATTTTATAGTTCATTGCCAACTTTTGATGACATTTGGTGTGACGAACCATGAGCAATTGTCACACCCAAAAACTATGACATGTCTATGGACCTTTTTAGAAAGTGGAGGCATGTATGTTGTTTTTCTGCACTAAAGATTTTAACTATAAAACACACTCAACAAAGAGATGTTTTTGGTTTTTATTCTTTAACCATTGAACTAACCATTCTGACGCTTCTATCACTCTCGAGTAGCAAAGGTCATCATTGCTTTAAAGCGTTAAAAGTTTAATTAATTCTTTTATCCAAATGAAAAGAAATGTTTTGGTTGGCATTCTTTAACCTTTCAACTCTCCATTCGATTCTTTCACTCTCGAGTAGCAAAGGTCATCATTGCTTTAAAGTGTTAATAGATTAATCAATTCTATTATCCCAATGAAAAGATTTTAAAGTTAATTTAATAACTTAATTTACTTACTTTTATTACTTTATTTTATTATTTATTTACTATTTTAGTATTATATATATTATATAATATATATACCAGGTATGCGCCTATGAAACCGGTAACGACATCTAGCGGTAAATAGCCGAATATTTATAAACTTCGGAACCGTACCAAATGTCATGTTTACTTCTTCTGTCATATGTCAACAATATTCAGTTCACAATTTGTCAAGTTTCATCCAACAACGCATTGTTTGACTCTCCGGAAAATGTCGGATTACGTGCCTACAAATTACGATTTGCGGACACAGTTAATTTTGTGTTACCATTTGAAGAAAAACGCTTCTGAATCGCATCGAATGCTTGTGGAAGCTTACGGCGAGCATGCTCTTGGTCGCACACAGTGTAACGAGTGGTTCAATAAATTTAAAAGTGGTGATTTTGATGTGAGAAACGAGGAGCGTGGCCGGCCACCAAAAAAGTTTGAAGACGCCGAATTGCAAGCATTGCTCGACACAATTGGGTGTTGACCGTCGGACCGTCGGAAAACGTAGTAATCATTTCCTCACAATAAACGTGTTTTTTTCAAAAATAATTACCGGTTTCATATGCGCATACCTGGTATAATATATATTATTATTATTTATTTACTTTACTTACTTAATTTAATAACAAAAACTAAAAGTTAAGTAAGAACCTAAAAACAAATAAATTTTTAACTAATTTTAACTATTAAATTTAACATTTCTATTACTCATTCATCGTCATTGCAACCAAAGTTTCTTTAAAACGCTCATTACAAATAACGAAGCGAATTGTTGTAGTGTTGTTTAGTTTTCAAATTCTTTAACTATTTCCTTATCAGTATTTAAAACAAATAAGTAAAAATAAATAATAGTAAGTAATAATGTACACTCATTCGAAATTGCAAGTGAATCGCAAGTGAATTTCCGCAAAGTTTTCCGTTATCAGAATAAACAAATAAAAAAAAATAAAAATTTTAGAACGCATTTTAAGAAAGTGAGTAATTTTATCTATAAATAGGAATAAAATTAAAAAAGAAGCAAAAGAAGAAGAAGAATTTAAGTAAGTTTTAACACAATAAATACAAAAATACAAAATTTTTGCTAATCGAATTTTTAATTAAAAGGAATTATGAAGATTTATAAAAATTACCGGAAATTTAAAAAATATATATGATTTAAAAAAATTTAAACAGATTTAAAAAATATAAAGTTAAAAATAGACACAAAATGAAAAACAAAAATAAAAACAAAAAAAAAAAAATAAAAAAAAAAAAAAAAAAAATAATAAAAAAAAATGAAAAACAAAATGAAAAAAATATAAAAATTCATACGCTTAAAAGCATTTTTAAAATTACTTATTAATTAAAAGACAAAATATAAAAAGGAAACAAAACAAAAGGTAACCAACAAAAAGCAAACAAAAAAGTTTTGAATTGAAAGAAAATTATTTGAATCTGAGACATAAATTAAAACAACTGTTTTGATGATATGAAAATTTAAAACTCTCAAAATGTAAAAATTTTTTAAGTTAAGTTAAGTTTTTTAAAATATTAATTTTATTTAATATGAAAAATATAAAAAATTTATAACAAAACCACAAAATATAAAAATAAAAGACAATAAAACAAACAAAAATAAATAAATAAAAAATTCTTTGTAAACAATTTAAAAACATAAAAATTAAAAAAAAGTTTCTTAAAAGTTAAAAGCAAAAAATGTCAAAAGTTTTCGTAAACGGTTTGTTTGAAAAAAAAAAAATAAAAAAATTAACAAACAATGCAAAATCTTTTTATAAAAAGTTCAACCCATAAAAATGAGAAAAATTTATTGATAAAAATATGTATGTGTATAAAAAACGTTATAATTTTCGTTTGTGTTTTATAAAAAAAATCAAAATATAAAAATTAAAAAAGTGATAAAAAATATATAATAAATCAAACATTTTCATAAAAGTCTCTTTTATATAAGAATTGTCCAAAACAACGTTTTGCCCAAAACAAAAGGTAAACAACAAAAACGACATAAAAGGTTTTAAATTGAAAAAAAAAATCATTCAAATCTGAGACATAAAATCAAACAACTGTTTTGATGATATGAAAATTTAAAACTCTTCAAAATTTAAAATTTTTTGAAAATATGAAAAAAAAAATATGAAAAATATATAACAAAACCACAAAGTATATAAATAAAAGACAATAAAACAAACAAAAATAAATAAATAAAAAATTCTTTGTAAACAATTTCAAAACATAAAATTATAAAAAAAATGTTTTTAACTGTTAAAAAATTTTCAAAATATGAAAATAAACGAAGTACTTGAATAAAAAAGTCAAAAGGTTTGTTTTGAATAATATAAAAAAATTTTAACAGAAAACGTAAAAACTTTTTATAAAAATCAAACCATAAAAATTAAAAAAAATATATTGATATGCACATAAAAAATGTTTTAAGGTTTAAACGGCTTTACTAAAAAAATTCAAAATCTAAAGATTAAAGAAAAAGAGAACAAATTTATTAAAAAATCAAAAAATTTTCGTAAAACTCTTTTTTATATAAAAATTGTTGAATATTAAAGAATAAAAAATTAAAAGAAAATATGTATACTAAAAATTTATAATTTTCGTTAGTTTTTTATAAAAAAAATCAAAATATAAAAATGAAAAAAGTGATAAAAACAAAAAAAAAACAAAATGTATTAAAGTCTCTTTTATATAAGAATTGTCCAATATTAAAAAAAAAATGAAAAGAAAATATACAAAAATTGTAAAACATTTCGTAAAAGTTGTTTTTTTTTAATTCAAAATATAAAAGTAAAAAACATAAAATTTTTTAGAGTTTTCGTAAAAGTTTTTCTTTTACTTTATAAAAACTCAAATTATGAGAATACGCAAAATTTAAAACAAATATCCAAAAATGTTAAAATTTTTATAAATAATCCAAGTATAAAAATAAAAAAAATATCTTACCTTTAAAATTTTTTCAGTTTTAAAACTAAATTGTATTTGTTTTCTGTTTAAATATTTGTTTTTTTTCTACATGCAAAATTGTAATCATAAAGTTACAAAAAAAATTTAATTTTTTAAGTTCAAATATTTGTTTTCTTCTTATTTTTATTTTTACTTTTTTTAATTTTAATTTTAATTTATTGTCCTAAAAAAATATCTGACCTTTAAAATTTTTTCAGTTTAAAAACTAAATTGTATTTGTTTTCTGTTTAAATATTTGTTTTTTTTTCTACATGCAAAATTGTAATTATAAAGTTACAAAAAAAAATTTTAATTTTTTAAGTTCAAATATTTGTTTTCTTCTTATTTTTACTTTTTTTAATTTAAATTTTAATTCTAGTTATTTTTATTTAATTATTATAAGTCTATTTTTTAAGTAATGTATTTAAATTTTTACAATTGTTGTTTTAATTTTGTTTACTTTTATGTATTTATTTTATTTGTATTTTTAATATTTTATAGTATTTAATTTATTTTTTCTTTTTGAATTTAAATATATTTGAATTTTTTTTCTATATTTACTAAAGTTTAACATAATTTTCATATTCCCTATATATTTTATACATTTTTTTTATCTAATGTTTGAATTAAAAATATTTTCTTGTTAATTAATTTTTCGCGGTGTTTACTTCCTTCTGCCAATAAACGCGCATATTTCGATAAATATTCATGCGTTTGCACACACTTGAAAGTTTTATCTAATCTGTAATTGCATTAGAAGGAAATAACTAAAACCCCTATGAAACATGCACAAGTCGATAAGCTTTATTTGAGTTGCATTTCAAGGTCTCGATTGGGCTGCAGTGGCGTTGGGACCGAAAACGACTACTAAGCATGGAATGCTTGAGCTTTTTGTTGGCTTTAGATTCAGAAACGTTTTTACACAAACTGCGTTGTTTCAAATTCGAAATTTACTGTAAATTTTCTGACAGTGCAAAACCGACATTATTTCGTTCTATTTGATTAATGCGGGAAATTTGCATTACAAATGTAAAATTATCGGGTCAAAGTCGCTGACGCTGAAGCGGCCGGGAAGTGTTTGTAAAAATATCAGTTGTGTAAATATTTTCTATATCTAACAATAATAACTTGAAGCGTGAATTTCATTTGTTAGAACGTTCGCAATATTTGGTATTTGATCAATTTATAGTGTAAGAATGATGGCTATTACGAACGCACACGCACACATACACACAAATTGATGAATGGCATGAATTGAAAAACCCAGTGAGGAATTTTTTCAAGTGTGTAATTTGCGCAACACGCACAAAATATGCTCGTTCACGTGGTGTCGGTCGCACTTCGTGAAGTGTGTTGCACCAGCACGTGGAAGCGGCAGCGTGTGATAATGCAACAAGTTGTGTGTGAATGTGAATCGTCGCATTACAACGGCTCTGATTTCGTACCCTTATCAGCGGGTGTTCGCACACTCAGTCGAGAGTATGCAGTGCATTATATAATCTGCTATCACTGACTGTCTGCCGGCAGATCTGCGTTCGTCGAGAAATGTGCACTGCCAAGTGCTACAAATAGGTAGGCGGTTTGTGTTGTCTGTTGGGCTATCCGAGTTGATTCTCGTTGCGAATTTCATCAGTCGAAGTATTTGTTAGTATTTTGTTACTCTTTCGCTGCACAATGTACTTACTAATTGATAGTCGAGTGTTGGTTGTTATTGAATTAATTGATTTTTGCACTCCCATTGACATTCACTACACTGTGATACAAGAATTAAGCGTCTATGCTTAAAGTGCCAAATATAAATAATAGAAAACTAAATTTTGTTTATTTATTATTTTTATGCATTATTTTTGCATGTAATTTAAAGCTTTATTTAGATTTTTATGAAATAATTCTTGTCTAATTATTTCTCATTTGAAGGGTTTTCATCGAGTTTAAAGTCAAAAGGCCTTTGTTCTTGTTTCTTCATGCAAACTGTACATGTTACCCGTTAGATTTTGATTTTCGAAAATGTGTAAAACACGTGTCGAATTATTTCATCACTAAAAGCACTTTCACCAAGTAAGAAGTAAAAAAAATTAAATCAGGTTTCTCCATACAAACTGTTAACCCATCAGAATTTTATTTTCGAAAAAAATTAATGAATGATTTCAAGTTGTTTCATCAAGTTTGAAGTCAATGTGCTTGTATTTGCATTTTTAAGATTTTTTTTAATTTGTATATTTTTTTTATATCTATTTGCTTATGTTTAAAGTGTTTTTAAATTAATTTTTTTATACTGTAAACATTTTTGTTTTGTTGGTTTAATTTTTCTTTATTTCTTTCTAAGTAAATTTAAATACATTTTGAATTGTTTATTTTTGTATTTTTACTAAAGATTAATACATTTTTAGTATTTCATATTCCATTCTTCATACAAACTATTAACCCATTGTTGACCCATTAGATGTTGATTTTCGCAAAAAATGCATGAATGATTTCAAGTGTTTTCACCAAGTTTGAAGTCAATAGTCCCATTAGATTATGTGTTTTCACAGTTACTCTAAACAAACTCTTAACCCGTCGTTGACTCCGTCAGATTTCGAATTCGAAAAAATGAAAAACCCGTATCGAGTTATTTCACATGTGAAGTGCTTTTATCAAGTTTGAAGTCAAAGGCCTAAACAGATCGATATAAATTGTTAACCCTTTGTTTACCCCTTTAAATATTTTTTTTTTAACTATTTTTTATCCATTTTTTTTAATTTTTTAAATTATTGACAAAAATAAAAAAACACTTGTTTAAGTATTTTTTATTTCAAGAGTTCGCATCATTTTTGATTTTCATAATTTTGAACCCATTGTTGACCCCTTTAAATTTTGATTTTCAAAAAATTGTAAAATACGTGTCGAATTATTTTTTATTTAGAATATTTTTACCAAGTTTGAAATCAATAGGTTTATTAAATCACGTTTCTTCTTAGAACACCTTAAACCCCGTTTTGCTCTTTCAAAACCCAGAATTTCAAGAAATCCCGTCTTAGCGGAAGTTTATTTTCTAAAGTGGACCTAGAGTTTAATTTTCCGGTTTGTAGCTTTAGCGGTTTGGGCTGGACGATGATGAATTAGTCCAGGCGCGGATTCAGACAAATATTTCGGGGGGGGAGTTTTAAAAAGTAATTCTTTAATATTTATAAAATGCCTCTTAATTTTTATGTAGTTTTATAGTCGATCCAAATATTTCGGGGGGAGCTTTCAACCCCCAAACCCCCCTCCTCCTGAATCCGCCACTAAATTAGTCGATCAGTCAAATATGCACCGTTTTGTTCGATTATTTGGTGCCATTTTTAAGGTAATTTATTTCGAAGATGAGAAATTGTATGACCCTCGTCCTTTAAGGCAACAAACTGGGTCAGTAGATTTTCACAAACATTACTTGAGACAAATTCTTCACCAGCAAAATCATTCACCATAGACAGGAACAGGTGATCAGGTAATCACTTTGTGCCAGGTCCGGACTATAAGGGGGATGCTAAGAAAGAAGTTCCCAACTAAACTCAGAGAGTTTCGTCGTTTCGTCTAAGCTTCGTCACTATCGATGTGTATGGCTTGGTGAGACACAATTCCTTTCCGATTGCTTCCCTCAGACGGTGTATTTGTTAGCTGTTACTGTATCAGATCCAAAAACACTATTCACGTTTTCAGCATATTCTCTCTTTGTTGGTGTTTATTCTTGATGCGCATTCAAACAAATCTGAGTCAAGCAATCACAAAACTGTCTAACTGTCTGTTTTTTTTTTATTACTTAAGTCTTTTATTTCCAAAGCGAGATCCAGATTACTAAAGTCATCTATTAGAAAAATTATGGATTTCATCTGGTACCTGGTTGGGAGTTAGTTTTCATGACAAAGTACCAAATACTCATATTTGCAGATATATTTCAGAATAGCTAATATCAGAATAGTTCATAGACTTGTTCATTGTTTAATTAGATAAACTTATTATTATGTTTTTATTAGGTAAACAGTAAAACCACAACGCTCTCTAGAACCACAATAGTGTTTTTTCCATTGAATAGCAACCATTGAATGCCTCGAATAGTTTTTATTTATTACAACCGCAAATTTTATAATTTCTTCCAGCAAAAACAAAGTTTTTATGGAAATGCCAAATACAAAAAATACAGAGAAAAACTTGAAACTAATAAAAGCCTCAATTAGAGGCAAAGTATTTGCGGAAAAAAGCAATTATTGGCATTAGATCGTGTTGGGAACGGCCTTGAATCCAGGTGAATACAGAGAAAAATTAAAGTTATGGGGCAGCTGTCACATAACCGGCCCACTTGGCCGCAATGACTGCTGTGCGCAGTGCATTTTTAGCAGCGCCGACACGTGTTAAATGTTAAACGTTTAACACACTCACACACACTCACATATCCACACTGGCATTCAGCACGCCCCGTCATGCGGCCAGCGCGCCACTCGAACGCAATCACAGCACAAATTCAATGTGTGGTCATATGGAAGAGTAGCTTAGGTCGAAAATTGAGAGTTGAAATTGAGATCCTGACCAATGCATTGTTGCTTTAAAAGACTTGAGTACATGATATACAAAATGTATTTTTTAAAATAAATGAAATGCATTTAAACGCCTTGATTTCTATAATGCTCCCAACGCAATAACTCAATTTTCTTTTATGTCCACATAAGCTACTCTGCCATATGACCACAGAAATAATTAGTCTCAGGCCAGTTGCCTCTTGCTATGGCTACGCTAGAATGCGCTACGCGCTTTCCAACTCCCCGCAACTGTTAAATGTGTTGGAGACTGTAAGTGAGCGCAATTTGGCGAGCGTTATTTTTAGTGCACATGTCATGTTTGCTGGCTGTAGGCGCTCCACGTCTAAAACGCTATCACTACAACAGTGAAATGAAATTGTGTAAAAATAAACACAAGTCACTTTACAAAAAACTAAAACTAAGACAACAACAACAACAATAAATACAAAGTAACAGTGTAACACGCTTCCGAATGAAAATTTATTGCGTCGTCGATTTTTGACATTTGCGGGAACCCATGATGCGGAAACGCCGCACGCGACTTGTGCGATCAACTCTCCGAACGCGGCAAACAATCACGAGCGTCAATGTGATTTTACGTTGTCCGTTCATCGGTTTGTTCGTTTGTTCGTACGACTGACGGTCTGTCTGTGGGCGCAGTATTGGCGCTGTTCTCACACACTGTCACTGATGTTGGCGGCAAGAACTCATTTTGATTGCATGCAGTAATGCAGCTGAGCGCTGTAATGCAGTCGGAATAGCGAAATGTGTACAGAATAGCAGCGCCAAATGATTGACTGCCGTTTGCTTCGGCCACTGTTTCGTTGCGGAACAAACTGAAATGGAAAGCAGTTGCTATTTGTTGTTGTTGTTGTTGCCGGCTTGTTACCGGTTCAGAGTGGGTATTGTTGGTGCGAAAGCTAAATCAAAACAAAAGCTTCACAAATGTTGCTGGCCAGCAGCGCCAAAGTACGGCAACATGTTGCCAACAATGTTGCGATACTTTAAGTTTAATGACCTCAGTGTGGCTGTGCGGGATATTTTCAATTTGATGTCAGTGGGAGTCAGTGGGAGTAGTGTGAGAAAATAAATAAATTTAAAGAAGAATAAAAACAATTCTTTATATCTTATAATGATGATATTATTTTAAAACAATCACTTGTCATCTAAATAAAATAGAAAATATATAAGAAATTAATACACCAAAATATGTATCAGAAAAAATTCATACATCTGAGATTTAAATTAAAATTAAAGGAAAACCAAATATTGCATTTGATTCCATAAATAAATACAAAGAAAAGTACATTTTCTATATAAATATCTAACGTAAAATTATATTAAAAAAAACCTTTTTAGTTACTAAAGTCTAAAAACACACTTGAGCAAAAATAACAAATATAAATGAGTAAAACAATTCAAAATTGACTTAAAGATATTTGTAACTCAAACATTCTTGGACGACATAAACGTTCAAAGTTTATGTGAAGATATTGAATTCAGTTAGGACTTTCAACATATAAATATTTCCAGTAAAGTAGGTTTTTTTAATGGAAAAATTAAAAAGGTCAGAACAGATCTGGTTGAAATATTGATATTGATTTTTTCAAGTTAG
Source organism: Melieria omissa (assembly GCA_963971225.1). Lineage (NCBI taxonomy): Eukaryota > Metazoa > Arthropoda > Insecta > Diptera > Ulidiidae > Melieria > Melieria omissa. The sequence goes on along the minus strand of OZ020268.1, from coordinate 104,824,220 downwards.
ACGTGCAGGTAATAACGTCATTGAATGATAGAGAGATACATGTGGCTGGTAGCCGAAAAAGTTTTGTTCCTTAAGCACTCAGGTATGGACAGGGAAAGGCCCCTCTCCTCGAAATTCTATATTCTATAGGTTTATATAGAATTCTATTTTGTCTGAATTCTATATTATGAATTTTTAAATGAAATTTTGTCTTGGCCTCCCCTAAATTTGTCCCTGCGTACGTCCATGCTCAGCCTAAGTAGCCCATTGTTAGACTCGGGAAACATGTAGGAGTCTACATTTCAGGTTTTTATTACTTAGGTAATTATACTTTTAGATATTTTAATCTTTCTGAGGACCAATGAAATGAATTTATGGTGAAAAAGTTAGTGTTTCATTGACAAATTCACTCTCAGAATCTTTCCTTTGTCTGCTGAAACGTATAGATTTTTATTCAATTTGTCTTTAGTTAAATCCTGATTCGAGCCCACAACCTGCTGATCCTAAGTTCAACGTCTAAATAACTGAATCATTGTAATAATCCAACAATTCAATCGTGTCTTCAACAATTCATCGTCTAACTAACAATTCAACTATCAGATAGTTCATCTACCTTTTCAACAATTCAAACATCTATCCAACAATTGAAGTACTGTATCCCATAATTCATCGTCAGTCCAAATATCCAACAATTCAAATGTCTATTTAACCATCTATCGAACATTTTAATTGTCTATCCAACAATTCAACTATCTATCCAACAATTCAATTGTCTATGAAACAATTCATCGTTTATCCAAGAATTCAATCGTCTCTTTAACAATTCAACTATCTATCCGACAGTGCATCTACCTATCCAACAATTCAATTGTCTGTTCAACAATTTAACCATCTTTTGAACAATTTAATCGTCTATCCCATAATTCGATATCTATCCAATAATTCAACCCTCTATCCAAGCAACTTGTCTTTTTTTAAATCAATAAAATGTTACTTGTTGTAAGGACTCTAATGGGCCACTGCCGGTCGTTAGGAAGTTTCATAAATAATTTGAATTTGTTGAGTTGATCCATTCATCCATCCATTCATCCATTCATTCATCTAAGCAGTATGACAAGTTGTTGGCCGAGTCAGTGACCGAGTCACTAGAATCACATTTTGTTGTTTGTTTGTTTACTGGGCAACGATTCACCGACTCGCTGCTAACTGTAATCACTGTAATAAAACTGACGCGACACGTTTGAACACCCACTCGCTTTTACTCACCCACACAACTCTGTGTGTCTAGTGACATCTTACTATCTCGCCACTCTACTCGTTACGTGTAATCAAGACATAAGTGCACTCGTATCAAATATATCAATTATTGTATTTTCCGCTCTCAATTTTCAAAATAACAAATGCTTAAAGTAAGCCAAGACGTTTGATTAACGACTGTCAGCCATTCACTCAGTCGGATTACTCGCGCTATTCTGCAGCTGTTAACGTTCGTTTAATGCTTTTGCCTAAAAATAAATTGTACAAAATATATATTTAAAATACAAAAGATACACAAACACAACGCAAAAGAGTTTTGTAAAAGAGACATTTTTGTTTTCACAAAATTTCCGTTGCCCAAACCATACAAACGAGCCGCTTTTCATATAAGCCAACATGGAAGAAATTTCATTCCATAGTATTTTCTATGTACATACCTACATATATGTTTAATTTTGTTTAAACAAAGTGTTTATTTGGTCATTAAGAGACACTCGTTGGTGGTTGGTTGGTGAGCGTCACAGCGACAACGACAGCGAAACCGAATGCAGCCGAGCGACCGCAAACCAAATGTCAGGGCCACTCATACGCCGCGTTGTGCCGTGCGATGGACTTTGCATGGCGCTGCGCACGTGGGCGTGGGAATCAATGTAAAGCTCGTATATTGTACATATTTTTGAGACAAATTTCGAAATTGTATATTTTCAACGCACATTTGACATTTGACAAAGGAAAATGTTATTTTGGTTATTTTGTCGCGGAAATGGTTATGCGTGTTAAACTAATAAAACTGCGCTGGCGGGGACAATTTGCTAATAAACTATATATAATTGAATTTTATGTAAATCACCTTCAACTACAATTGTTGTTGCTGTATTATGTCGATTAAGTATTTTATTAGTTGGGCTGGCAAAATGTTTTATTCACTTCAATTGCGACCATCTAACGAACGCAAATTTATGCGAGTGGGTGCGCGCCTACCTCAGTCGCTCTTAGTTATGGGCGACACTGGCGGAAGTCAGTTGCTCAGTGCGTTGCGCTCGAATGCGTTCCATTTGTTGTTGCTGAATGGAGGAACAAAATGCCAGCGGCCAGCCAGATAAATGTCTGATTGTTGAAATTGACGTGTTTCGCTGGCCTTTGACTTTGTTGAGATGTCGCTGAAAACGCCGCGCCCCCCACTCACACCGCGCCTTCTCTGCTCAGCGTTTCTCGTGGCATTCTATTGTGCATTCGCTTGGTTTCGGTCAATGTTGAGAATGTGCACAATTTGGCAATTCTCACTGATCACGGGGCTGCGACAGCTTGTCCACTCAGTGTACACGGCACCAGCGAACGCCATCCGTCCATCCGTAGAAGATGAACGCTTCTCTCTGATGCATTTGAATTCAACGTTTAGTTTGGCTGTGATTGTCGTGGTTCTTTGTGCCGTATGTTTGTATGTTTATACTTGTATGTACAGATGTATGTTAGTATGTGTAGTGTAAGAGTACATGGTTGACTTTGTGTTTGGCTAAATTGACATTTTTATGATGTGGTTGGCTGTTTGTGCGCGATTTTCGTGTTGAGGACAATTCGGATTGCAAAGTAATTGGTTTTGGTACGATTTTTATTTATATAAAACTGTCTTAGGAAGCGTCGATTTTGTAATTCTTTTACGCCATTAATCGAAAATTGATTCTAAACAACTTTTCTTAAAAAATTTCGTTTTATGATCCAAGCTTCTTTAAAATTAATGATTTTTGCCAGTTTGTTGGTTCTTGTTATAAGGTATTCTAAAAAAAATAAAATTAATAAATAAAAATAAATAAATAAAAAAAAATTTAAAAAATAAATAAATTAAAAAATAAATAAAAAAGTAAAGAAAATAGTAAAAAATAAATAAATAAAAATAAATAAATAAAAAAATAAAAAAAATAAAGTAACATAATAGTTTATTATTGCTAGTTATGCTGGTTTTTAGCCAACATCAAACATCCCTCAATTGGGAACTCGTTGAGTTAGGCCACTTAATTGGGCCTCGCTTCCTTTCACAAACGAAGAGGTGTTTCGTAGTCGCCCACCTTCTCCCTGATGTCTATACACTTCAGTTTTCATCCTTATGTATATACATATGCACGTTTTTATCTCAAATGCACCTCCTCCTACTCGTCCAGGCCAGACCAAGGCACACTAAGTGCCTTGTGGTCTCATCATACGAGTTTTCCAGATGTGGCCTACAAGTTTCATCTTCAACGTGTTTACTTAGTTTATTGTTGTTGTATATGTTAAAACAATGATTGAAGAATCACCGGAAAGACAGATAAGGCTTCAACCTTTTTTTGTCAGTTTACCTTTTGTCAGGGGCGGATTCAAAAAAATATTTTGGAGGGGTTTCAAAAAGTTATTCTTTAATATTCACAAATTGCCTTTTAATTTTAATTTGTATGTAGTTTTAAAGTCGATCCTAATATTTCGGTGGGATCCCCGAATCCACCACTGCTTTTTGTCATCATAATTTTGTTTTTAGGCTTCTTGAAACTGATATTTTAATTTCCTAAAAGTAATAATAAAAAAGCTTCATCAAGTTGAGCCTTTAGTTAAAGAAAAAGCAACCCTTTTATATTTTAAAAACCACCTCAAACAAACATTTCTCGTTCTCGCACTCAAAAGTAACCATTCGATGAGCTGCCGCACAACTCATCACAAGCGATTACTTGGTGCAAGTTTATTGCAGCTTAAGGTTTGCGTCAAACTGCTGGCGCGCCGCACCATTAGCAAAAAGCAAATTTGCTCACTTTAAGCTGGCTTGTGGCTGGCAACTGTGCGCCGCGCCTGTAAAACGACTGATCGCCGATGGGCGCCCTGCTCCTCCTCCTGCTCGCCTGCATGTCGTTATGGCGGCAAATGTGAACACAAAATTGATGCTCGCGAGCAAGGCGGCAACTGTTGGTGTGGCGGCCAGTGCGCTTGCACGTTCTCCGTTGCCAACAGTTGAGGTCAGATTTTCCGGACAGCAGGTTCTTGCAGCCGCAGCACGACGCCCAGCACACAAAACTAATTCGCCGCAAACGCATTTAAACAAATTTGATTAAATCAAATAAATTCTTACAAATAGACAAACACAATTTACAATTTCGCACCAATTGCAATTTGCTAAATTGTAACACTTGTCGGTGTGTTTGTTGTCGTCGGCGGTGGCTGCGCAGATTTCAGTTGTGGCCGTGTCCGGTGGTACGCACGCGGCATTGCTTGGCAGTTGCATTCTGGATAAAATCCGCAGCGCGTTTATGTCGCAGGGTTTTTCGCGTTCGGCGTCGAAGCACAGCATAAGCGTTCAAACTGAGCTCGTCCAAGCCGCCGATTGCGCCGCGACGATCGCAGCACGAGCTAAAAACGTTCACGGCTGGCGATTCGGATGCGACACGAAGACATAGCGCCGCTGCTGGGCCGCAATCGCGCGAAACGCGTCTATCGGCAGCTGCGCTCCATAGGCGCAGCCTGAGAATGTCCTTGAAGAACGGCGCCGGACCGCCGCCAGCGCCCTCCAGTGGCATGGGCGTGACGCACAGTGTGACGGTCAAGGATCACAAGGTGGTTGCTGTTGCTGCAAGTGCGACAGTGCAAGTGAGAGTGCAAGTTGCAGAGTTTGCGAGTTTGTAAATGTGCAAGAAACGTGTGTGGGAGGATTGAAGTGAAAAGACTTGAGAGTGAAACTTCTCCTATGTATTTATTTTTTAACGTTTTACTACATAGCCGCGAATTTGCATTTTAACATTTGTGTTTATGCGAGTGACTGACAAGATGCAACCCACAGACGTTAGTCAAGGTTGTTTGATTGTCATTGGCATGGCGGGATTTTTATGTGGCGGCTGCAGTTGACAGCTGCCAGACTAGTTAAAGGTTGCAATGACCAACAACTATGAAGACAACAACACTTAAAAATTTGTTTTTGTTATAGTGGTTTGAAGTTTAGTTTAGTGAAACAAGTTGAAACAAGTTGATGAATTAAGAATCCAAAAAAAAACTGAGAGCTTGTACGTTAGATAAAGAAGTTAAGTTAGAAGTAAAAGGTTTCGCGGGCATGGCTCAGTGGTTGGTATGTTGCACCGCGAGTCTGAGGTTCGAGGTCCAAGCTCCGAGCCATACATTTTTCTTTCGAAGGTTGGCCAAATGGCTCACGTGAAATGAAAAACGGTGCTAGAAATTAAAGTCGAACTTTATATTCGATCGTGGACAGATCACATTAGTCAACCCTTTCGCTACAGATTTTTACTGGGGAAAGTTAAATTTTTAAGTTTTACCTTTAATGCTCTTATGTGGTTATATAAGCAACATTCCATACGAAAATTTTCAATTTTTATACATTATTTTACTTTTATTTTAGAGTGTTTTTATATGAGAGCAACTACATCGTTGCGGCTGTAATAATTACTTAAACACAAACATTTTTACGCATAACGAAAATTTGAATATTTCTTCATGTACTTCAGCCAAAATTTGTTTAAACAAGGTGAAAATTTAAACAAAATTGAAAGAAAATGTCAAATTAAAAAGTTATAAAATTTGTTCTGCTTCTTCTTCCTGTACTATGTCAAGGTATACCATTAAAAAAACGTGTATACTTCTCTTCTTTAAACTTTTATTAATTTTGTATTTTTCCTAACACTTAAAACTATTCTAAGGACCAACAAAAAAATGTATTCTTTCAACCACAGAGGGTTCAGATGCCCACAAAGTAGCATGTTGCCATATGGCAACAGAATAGCGAAAGGGTTAAAGATAATCGATAAGATAAAAAGAAAGATAAGACAATAAAAAGATAATCATATACTTAAAATTCACTAAATGACAACCATATCTAAAAAATAATTAATTGATGCTGAAAGTTTCACAAATTTTCGGTTCCTACTTATTTCAATGTAAAAAACATTGTTTCACGCGACATACAAATTTAGTTAGATTAAAGAGTTTAAGTTACAATAAGCGAAATTACTCTAACGTTATTTCCTTCCATTCTTACTTCTTTAAAGTATTATCCTTCTTATCCTTCTATTTCCTTCCATTCTTACTTCTTCAAATTAGCAACCAGATGCATTAACAAGCTTGAATATTATTCCCCATAGACTTCTGATTAGGTTGAGATGAAAACATACAGCTGACCAAGAGAAAATCTCTATTTCCTTTAACTTCAAGGAGCCTTCTGTATCTTTCGGAACACAAAGTGCAGCTTTTCGTGATTTAAATTGAAAGAAAAAACCTTACAGAACCTTTTCTTCGAAATCTTAAAGGATACTTTTTAAACTCATTTTATGAGTCAAAATCAATTTAGGGCCTTTTTCTTATATCCAAAAATAGTTGGTTCCATGAACGATCCCTCTTGCAATCGAAAAAAGTCCAAAAAGATCTAAAATTTGTTCAAACCAAAGAAAATTTTATGGCAACTTTTGTACTTTCTTATTTTCATTTAACGAAATAAAAAAAAGTCTAAAAGCGTTAGTACTGATTTTGAAAAAAAAGTCGAAAATCCAAACAGGACTAAAATTTGTTCAGACCAAAGAATATTCGATGGCAATTTTTGTGATCTCCATACTTTCATTTAACGAAATCAAGAAGAGAAAGAAGAGATTCGTATTCTTATATTCTTCGTAAGAAGAATTTAGTATGCGCTGTTTCTGAAAGTCTAAAATGATCTAAAATTTGTTCAAACCAAAGAATATTTTAAAAAAGACTAGAAGAGTTAGTAATGTTTCCGAATTTCGTGTGCGCTGTTTCTGAAACCAATTTTTTCGATTAGTGAATGTTCGAATTTATGTCAAAAAGATGGCAACAGTTTCAAGCTTTTTTGCCTCATTGTGATCTGTTCTGTTCAGGGTCTACAGGAGAATCAATGCAATCATGTCTGTCCATTTTTCAAGAGATTCAAATAAGAACTCTTAAAAGAAGTGGTGTTTATTGCTCACTTTTGAATTGGATTCCCATTAAGGAGATTTTTTTTAAATTCTAAATAAGAACTGTTGAACAAATTTGCGTTTTTCACTCACAGAGTAAGGTTACCATATAAGAGATTTTTTGGAAAAAAAAAATGTTTATGGAATAATGAAAATGATTCCTTACGCATTAAAAACCATTTCAGCCCTATTTGCGTTTATTGAGGGAATTAATAAATATTATTAATTAAAATTAATTACTGAGCGAATTTTCTACGCCAAATTGAGTCAATCAGTCCGCTAGTTAGCCAGTCAGCATAATCGAGAAGTGAAAGACTGCATGAACGCGCAGCTAAAGTCTCGTGAAATGTTGCCAGTGTGTGCTACCTTCGCATTTCCGCAATCTGCGCGCGCTCGTGATTGTTATTTTCATTTTATTTTGATTTTATAGTATTTGTTTTTCGCATTTAGCCATGTTTACGCCTTCTACGTGCTGCCTCGTTTTGTGGCCAAGTTGTGATGCATTTTGGGCGTTGTAAATTTGCGCCGATGAACTTGAACACATAGACACATTGTCGCTTTAGAAAACAAATGTCGTATGTCTTACTAGACTCAATGGAACATACGACATTCGTTTTCTGAGGCGATAATATATATCTGTACTCATATGGAAGAGTAGCTTAAGTCGAAAATTGATGTTTAGAAACTCTGTGCACATAAGATGTTCTGACTAATGCATTGTTGTTTCTAAAAACTGGAGCTAAGCAGCAAGTTTTCAAACGAATCAAATCCATTTAAGCTCCGTGACTTCTATAAAGATCCCAACGCAATAACTCAATTTTCTCCCAAGTCGATTTAAGTTTCTCTTTCATATGATCAGAGATATATGTACTCACATATAGCACAGATATTTATGAAAATTCTATCATGTTGTTGGATCACTGCTAATGTGTTTTTGGCGCTGCTCATATTTTCCATTCATTTAAATTTTTGTTGCGTCCTATTGCCATTGTCTTCTTTGTTTTCCTCGCAAACGTATTAAATTAAACCATTTTCCTCACAATACAAAACCTATAAATACTTACGTAAATACATACATATACATATATATATTCACATATGATCAATTAATGACGTAGCCCAGCAGACCAATGAATGTTTATAATTTTCGCGTGTTTTGATTTTGACTTTTGATTTTAATTTTGCCATTTTTGTTGTTGCTATTTACATCAGGTGCCGTTTCGGTGGGTTTAGACAATGTGTGCTCGTGTTCTATATACATGTTTGTTGTTTCTCGATCAGTGGGCATGAGAGAGCGGATCGGGTGCGGAGTTGACCACCGTGAAAATTCCGCGTTCCCACATTCTAAACATTTGTAAACAAAAACATTTAACTTTATCATCATTATAGCGATCTCTTTTACTATATCTATAAATGAGTACATACATATATGTTTATTGCATATATGTACATGTGCCAGTGCGTTTGTGTTGGTATGCGTGCTTGCGTTTTTGTGGTCTGCAAAATTCGGGCGCCAATATGTGTGTGGGCGCCCGGTTTGGCAGAAAAATTGGGCACATTGCTGATGAAAACGTCTGCGTTGTGTTTTTTTTTAATTAATTTTTTGTTTAAGGAATGATTGGCGAAAAATCACTCGAAATGTTTCCCAGCCGTGTCCATGAGGCAGTGGCGTTTGCGTGATTGATTGATTTTTGCTTAAAAATTTGTTTGGGTGAAAAAAAATCACATGACGTATTTAAAGAAAATTTGTTGTCTTTGTGTAGATTTGCAAGTTTTAAGCCGTTTGCGCAGTCATGTGCGATGAGGAAAGAAAAGAGGTGTTCACTATATTTGTAGATTGACTTATAATTATAATTCAACAGTTAATTTTAGCATGAAAATCATAATTTAATTATTTAATTTCATAACTAATAATTTTAAACAATTTGCAAAAATATAATTTTTTAATTTTTAAAAAATATAAAGTTTGACTTAAGTGAAGTAAGGTTAGATTACATTAGTTGGGAGGCCACTTCGGCCTCGCGTAGATCCTGTTGAATTCTAACTGGTACCGACCAGTTAGGTAAAAGTTATCGGTGAGAATGTCAGTGTTCCGAGCGAAGTTCGGCATGATTTAATGTCAAGTTTAGGGATTCCATTTAACCCAGAGTAGAACGAGGCCCCTGAGTAAGTACGGCGAGGTCTTGAGATAGCCGCAACGAGGCAAAGAAAGTGCTCCAAGGTTTCCCTGATAACACTTTCTTTGCATTTCCTCCATTTTTTTTACTTAACTTGGCATCTTTTTCAATCATGTTATGTAGAATTGGCTCAATGATCACTGGACCACTTGTAGTCCTCACTCAAGGACATCTCATATAGAACTGTTCTTGTGAAAAAGAGTATTCTTTGAAATTATTTAGAGTTCTTTCACCGCGTTTGAAGACAATTGACCCATTAAATCATGTTTCTACATATAAATTCTAAACCCAATTTTGATTCTATTTGACGTATATTTACAAAAAACTGAAAGAACATGCTTTGAACTTTTGTCATTTGAAGCAATTTTAATGCTTTTGATTAGATGATGTTTCTACGCAAAATGTCTTAACCCATTATTGATCCTATTCGATGTATATTTCCAAGAAAATAAAAAAATGCATTGAACTTTTCTCATTTGAAGCAATCTGATGATAATTGGCTCATGTTTTTACGGATAAATTCTTAACCCATTTTTGATCCTATAAAAACGAAATTAACTTAGTTTCGTAAAAACTGAAAATCGTACTTTGAACATTTCTCATTTGAAGCAATTTTAACGCATTTGGTTAGATAATTTTTCTACACAAAAATTCTTAACCCACTTTTGATACTATTGGACGTATATTTCCAAAAAATTCAAAAAAAAATGCACTGTACTTTTCTAATTTGAAGCAATTTGATGGTAATTGGCCCATTAAATCATGTTTTTACGTATAACTTCTTAACCAATTTTTGGTCCTATTGGACGTAAATTTCTAAAAAACTGAAAAACATGTTTCTACATATAAAAATTCGTAACCCATTTTTGATCCTATAACAACTAAATTAAGCAGACTTCGAAAAACCAGAAAAAACATGCTTTGAACTTTTTTAATTTGAAGAAATTTTATCACTTTTGATAGCAATTTAACCATGATTCTACCTATAAATTCTTAACCCATTTTTGATCCCATTCGACTATTTTGAAAGGTTCTTAGTTATTTGGCCAGTTTCTTACATTTGGTGTTTTGTAAAACATGTTTCTACATTAAATCATGTTTTTACGTATAAATTCTTAACCCATATTTGGTTCTTTTGAACGTAGATTTCTAAAAAACTGAAAAACATGTTTCTACATATAAAAATTTTAACCCATTTTTGATCCCATTAAAACCAAATTAACTAAATTTCGTAAAAACTGAAAAAATGCTTTGAACTTTTCTCATTTGAAGAAATTTTATCACTTTTGATAGCATGATTTTACCTTTAAATTTTTAACCCATTTTTTAACACATTCGACTTTTTTTAAAGACTTTTAGTCAATTGGCCATTTTACATTTGATGTTTTGAAAAACATGTTTTTGACATTAAATAATGTTTCTACATATGAATTCTTAACCCATTTTTGATCCTATAAAAACTAACTTTACTCAATTTCGTTAAAAGTGAAAAACATGCTTTGAACTTTTCTCATTTGAAGCAATTTTATCACTTTTGATAGTAATTGGCCCATTAAACCATGATTCTATCTATAAATTCTTAACGCATTTTTGATGCCATTCAACTTTTTTGAAAGACTTTAAGTCATTTGGGCATTTTCTTATATTTGTTGTTATATATTTTGGTGTTTTATTTGAAACATTAAATAACAATGACTAACTCTTAAATAATGAAATCCAAGGGTTAATGAAAACGCTCTCTAACTAAATAATTCTTTCGAATTAAACGAACTTGCTATGTTCTCTTTAACAAAAGAGCGAAAATTCTGATTTCCTGCTGAAAGTTAAACAAAAATTAAAACTAAATATAATAAATTCTCAATCCTCATTGAACTCTTAAGCCCTTTCAGGGCCATGGTGGGCATGTAATGTATTTAAAAATGTGCATTTTCGCTTTCAACACATTGACTTTTCCTTCAACTGACACAAATTCGTTTCCATTGCACAGTCTCCCGAACGAGATGTGGCCAAATTTTTTGGCACACCGTCTGGCGAATTCATTGTATTTACTTGTTTTTTCGCCAATGTATACGAAAACGAGCCAAGCACGATTTTCTTAAATTGAGTATGTAAACGCGAGCGTGCAAGGAATTCTACGTGTCGATCGAGTGCTCAGCACTCACTCGCAGTCTCACGCTCACGTTCGCATCCATTCGCACGCACCATCGACGCGCAAAGATGAAATGCCCGACAGCGAACACCCAAACCGTTTTTATATTGTACCATATTTCGCACGATCTATACTATATATGTATATTTGTTATTGTATATAGACAGCAGTGCGCGTATGTCGCATACGCGTCTGCAATTGAAATGAAAAACTCATTTAATTTTCGAACTCTTTTCGTATCGTTTGCAGAAAATCCCAACAGTAGTGCCGGGCTATGGCAGCGATGCGCACAACGTTTCGAGGAGCAGCGCGAACAACACAAGTCAACCGAAGTATGTTTTTGTGAATAATATTTGCGAGCATTGCCATCGGGTTGGCTATCAATATAAATCGGTCTATCGTTGACTTTTCACTTTTCAAAAGACACGAAATACTCGAACGCAACAGGCACTTTTGGCACTTGTTGCCCGATCGTATCGTAACATAACTTATCGTAGCTTCGTTTAACGATATTCATATTACAGCTGAAATAACGCACTTTTAATAATATATTCAAAAAATTCGGCAATCACAGATATTATAAATATTTATAAAACAAATTTAATAAATCGTGGTAGTTATTGTGTGATTGTGGTAGTGGTTGTGGCGGTGGTGGTGGTAGTGTGGTAGTTGTAGTTTGCTAAAGTGAAAAGCCAAAGCCGAAAGCAATTAATCCAAGATGTATAAAAACATCAACAACAACAACTCATCAACTACAATGTTTGAAATGTACGCTTCTTCGGATAGATTCATACGGCCTGAATTGGCTGATGTGCCGGTGCAGCAGGCGGCAGGCTCAACATTGCCATTGGTGATATCGCGAAAGAAAGGCGACGACTCGGAAGATGTCAACTATAATCCATTCGAGCACCGGAAGGTGGAACATCCCACATCGTAAGTGGAAAATATTTTGTTAAAAAATTTATACATTTTTGGCATTACAACAAGTGGCTAACAATAGGAACTTTGGCTATGGTTGAGTTGAAAATTGAAATGAGCTGAGCTCAACCCTAATAGACAAAAAGATGCACATAGACCAAATTGGTTCGTTGTAGTATAACAGAACTTAAGTTAGATAAGGTTCGGAGAGTGTGTACGGGACTAAAGGACTTATCTATCTAAGGACTTTGATAACGTTCGGAGAGTGTGTGCGGGACTAAAGGACTTAGGCCTCCTTAAAATTCAAATCATACTGAACTATACTATAATGAGATACCCAGCCGTAAAAGTCAATTAGTTTGAGATATTGGCAAAGTTTTCTAAATAGAAGAAATCCATATGCCGCATAGATTCCTCTTCTCCTTTGAATGTTTAATTTTTGGACAAGTAATTTATTTGTCAACATTTGTATGAGTGCCAAAAGATCCTCATTAAGTAGTTTTTAGAGCATTCATAAACTGAAATATTTAAATATTTGAAACGATAATTAAGAAGAAACAAATAGGTTAACATTTGAAAAATATAAAAACTAATTTTCAAAAACATAATAACAAAATAAAATAAGTAATTTAAAATAACAAATAGAAAATAATATAGAATAACAAAGAAACTGCGCATTAATACTAAAAAATGGTTTCGGTAGACTGCCAACAACGCACATTCAATGTGTATGAAATAGTAAAATATTTGGTCTCAATGTCAAATTGTGAAAAATTGTGAAATTTTCTTCTCAATAATATATTTGCAGATTAGGTTAGTTAAGGTTAGGTTGAATGAGTTTAGGTTGGATGAGGTGAGCTCAAGCAAGATGAGGTTGGGTGAGGTTAGATTATGTTGAAACAGCTCACTTAAGCACAAAGAGTTCATCATTAAACCAGATTGGAATGACACAATGCTTCCTTGAACCCTTTCGCTATTTTGTTGCCATATAGCAACATGCAATTTTGTGGACGTCTGAACCCTCTATGGTTCCAGGTATACATTTTTTTATTGGGCCTTGGAATAGTTTGAAGTTTTAGGAAAAATACGAAATTTATAAACTGAATATTTAAGTTTAAAGAAGAGAAGTATATACGTTTTTTTAATGCTATATCATGTCGTAGTAAAAGAAGAAGAAGCAAAAAAATTAGATAACTTTTTAATTTGACGTTTTCTTTCAATTTAAATACTTTTTATACGGTTTTTTTAATGCTATATCATGACGTAGTAAAAGAAGAAGAAGCAGAAAATTTAGATAACTTTTTAATTTGACGTTTTCTTTAAATTTAGATACTTTGTTTTTTAATTTTGGCTGAAGTAAATTTCCGTTATGCGTAAAAAGTTTTATGTTTAAGTAGTTATTACAGCCACAACGAAATACAGGGTCTGAGTATAGAAATTAAAAAATTTCTTATGGAATGTTGCTATTGAAACCACATAAAAGCCTAAAACGTAAAATTTAAAATTTTAACTTTCCCCAATAAAAAATCTGTAGCGAAAGGGTTAAGGTGCCGTGAATTACAAGGATGGCATTATGAAACTTAACTTGCTTATGTCTCGAGTTGAAAGCTCAGTTAGGCTAGTAAAGAGACCTTCAAGACCTTAAGATTTTAGGGCTCTCTCTACTTCTTTTTCTGAATGACAAACACAACAAAAGTCTATACTAATTTTTCAGTGTATTCTTTAAACACATTAACCACTGTGCTGATAAAGTTTAGGTCGAGTCTATGTAAAGAGTCTATACGTAAAAAAGTTGTCAAGAAGAAACTGCAAATGAATATTTATGAAAAAAAAATTGGTAAATCATGTATTTTCTAAAAACCTGTAACTAGAGTTTATAAAGAAATAAGCTCATTGATTCCACCTGATTTTCTAATACTCCTGAGTTTTGATTCAGTATCTTTCATAAGACGCTGTTTATAATTTTCAGTGACATTACTTGATGCCTCTATCGATTCCATTTTGTTTTTGAGAACTTATTTAGTTTGTAGAAGTTTATTCAATATTTTTCAATTGTTTGAAGTGTGGAGCAATTTTATGAATTTGATTCCTTCTAAACAAACACATTTTGTTTGTACCATTTGAAGGTCAAGTTTTCACACTGATAGGCTGTCATTTATATTTTTCTAGACGTCATAAGATGTGTTTAGCTGTTTTTGTTTTGAATTTTATATATTTAGAAAGTTTTCATTCCATTTGGACGCAGTGTTTTACTCTTTTATAAAAATAATTGGAATAAAATGGAAATATGTGCAAATGTTTGCAGCTTGCAGTACCTTTCATAAGGCGCTGTTTATAATATTCGGTGACTAATTAATTAATTAAAAAATTAATCCATTTCTTTTTTCCCCATTTTTGTTTCTGATAACTTGTTTTGGTTTGAGAAGTTTATTCAATATTTTTCAATTGTTCAAAGTGAGGAGAAGTTTTAGGATTTTGATTCCTTCTGAACAAACACATTTTGTTTGTACCATTTGAAGGTCAAGTTTTCATACTGACAGGCAGTCATTTTTCTTTTTCCACTGACAGGCTGTCATTTTTCTTTTTCTAGAAGTCGTAAGATGTGTTTAGCTTTTTTTTTGTTAAATTTTATATATTTAGAGAGTTTTAATTCCATTTGGACTCAAAATTTTACTATTTTCTGAAGTTATGGGAAATTTTTAGGATTTGATTCTTTTGGAAAAAACTTGAACTACAGTCGTGTCTGGGTATAATGAACACCATATATAGTGAACACCCAAATTTTTACATGGAGTAGTCTAAATAGTGAAAAATCGAAAATCTCTAAATAGTGAAAAACATTTTTAAAGCAATTTCAAGCAAAAAGCAACCAAAAACACAAGAAGGAATCAAAAATAAAAGAGGGTATTCCCCTAATTTGTATTTTTGCTGTTGATTGTTATAAAATCAGCTGTTTCTTGACCTTAATGGTTATGTTTTTTGTCGAGTGCAAACCGATTGTGGTTGAATGTGAAATTTTCCTTGTTTTTAATTTAGTGATCTCTTGAGTTTATATACACAAAGTGTATTTTGAGCAAATAAGACGAGTTTTTGAATAAAACTGTTAACCCTGATATAGTGAACAACCTCAATATTTTGAAAAGGCCTTGCAATAATTTGTTCACTATATCCAGACACGACTGTATTTCTTTTTATATCATGCAAAGCCAAGATTTCATAGTGACAGGTTGTCAAATTTAGTCAAAATAATAAAGGACTTTTAAGAAAACGTACAATGTGTTTAGCTTTCTTCGTGTTACAATTTAACAACACAACAATTCTGTTAAATTTATTACTAATCTTGGTTTTTGACTATTCATTAAAAAGCTCGTATTATTCATGTATTCTATGAGTTCAGAAAGTACTGAAGGATTGCATTATTTAGCATAGATTTAAGGGCTGTTAGACAGGGTTGGAGTAACTTGGGCACATTGGAGTGGAATCGATCAAAGTCTTAAGTGTTGGCCAAAATTAATGAAGGAAGACTATCCTGTATTGCATTATTCTAGTTATTATTCTAAGATCTACGATCTATGCGTTTTTGTGGCATGAATAACTGTAGTTGTAGGTGTGAGCTATTTGGGAAACAGCCATCAGTCCGTTCAGTCTATTCAGCCTACAAAATGATGATTGAGTTGAGATATTTCTTTCATTATTGGCAAAATATTTGTTATTGAAATTAAACGAACTTAATTTTTGTTTTGCATAGCCCACTAAAATTTCAGGCAACACGTGTTGCATTATAATGGAATATTTTACTATTGCAAAATAATGTAAAACAGAAATAAGTGCAAAAATTTGCACACACCTAATACATGAACAGATGTCCAAGTGTATATTGTGTACAAGTGTAAACACATCTACTTACATATACAGAAAATGAGATAGAAAATTCGAAATCTTCACTTTCAATACTGCTGGCAGATAATTCAGATACTTATTTATATAGTATATCTAGCATACTTATATACATATCACTCACATCAACACGCGTTGAGCGAAAGTAAATCACTTCGTTACAGTTGAGGTGAAATCTTTTTCGCCAAACCGGAAATTAACTCAAGGCATAAGAGAAATAAAAAAAAAATAGACAAATACTAGAATCAAGTCAAGGTCCAAGAAAAACGACTTCATGTACATTCGATTATTGGATAATTGTTGATTCGCAATGAATAATTTCAATTAATGCGTTGATCTATAGCAACGATTTCATAAGCATTTTAATTGGTTTTTGTTTTTATTGGGAAAAACAAATTAAAAACTGTTTTTGAAATTATAAAAACAAAAACACATTGGCACGTACACATTTGATTGGCCTTCGAAAATAAGCAAAAAATATTAATAAAATGCAAAAACGTCATTAATTGGATGCGTCACAACTGGCCAATGGCTCTTTCACTTTCTTTTATTATTGTAGTTTGATGGCGATGGCAGCTGCGAATTGTCAGTTCTTTTACGCTAAAAGTTGGTCCATACGGTTTCAATTTGAAACTATAATTTATGGAGATTATAAAGTTGGCACAAGTCAGTTTTAGATGCTTGTAGCTTTGATTGATTTGATCCAAGTCAAGTCTATAGATGAAACGTGAATGAAAGGTGAATGATGGCCAAGGCTGACATCGGTGTTTGTTCAATTAGAGTATTGAACCAGAGGTCAGAGAAATAGGGGGTTCAAAACGTGACCCAAACAGTTTTTATTAAGCAAACAACACAAACTTTGTTTGTGAGAGAAACTCTGAAAGAAAATGAATATATATTTAAAAAATTCCTTCTTAAAAAATTGAGTTGTTTCATCTTAACAAAACACACACATCTACTTATGAAATCTCCAAAGCCAGCTCCTTAAAATGCGGCCGAATTAAAAGTTCTTCCCGCATGATGCATAGATCAATTAAAAAAAATATATAATATGTAAAGTTATTTTTGATCTGCTCATTCAGTCGCCTCCCTACAACGTGTACTAAATACAATCGAACCTACGTAAGACTTGTTTTCGCATTTTTTAAAAAAATTTATTTTCGGCCAAATTTTCCTCATGATCACACACGACCAATGAACGGAAATTTTTTACCAAAAACAAAAAAAAAAAGCGCTGACATATTTTGGCATGCAAACCTATGTATGTACGTCCTTGGTAATGAATTTTGCGGCTGCCAAAAATACAAACAGACACATACATAAAAACACACCTACACAATTGTCAAATACTGTTGTTGTATATAAGAGTAGTTGAGCTAAAAAGGCACCAGTCACCTTCTCGGCGACTGTTTGCGGTGTCGGCGCATTTTATTTTTAACCAAGTGGCGTCTCAAACCCGAACACTGTGCAGCCCAACCTCAGACACCGTTGACGCTTTCGCGTGTGCCGCTCGGGAGGGGG
Source organism: Melieria omissa (assembly GCA_963971225.1). Taxonomy (NCBI): domain Eukaryota; kingdom Metazoa; phylum Arthropoda; class Insecta; order Diptera; family Ulidiidae; genus Melieria; species Melieria omissa. The sequence continues at coordinate 104,806,392 of OZ020268.1, read as the reverse complement.
AGACGCCAACTTGTTGGGCGCTGGCGTTGATTTGATTAAAAAGCATTTCAAATTGCCAATTAAAGTGCAATGTGTCGGCAATGGGGCTGAGCGGGTACGATCGTCGAATTGCAAGCGGCAATTGACGCGATCGACGATCTGTGCGGCGCGCTGTTGGGCTTTCAACGGAAAATTTTGTAGAAATAATGTTTTTTTCGATTTGGGTACACTTGAGAACAACTTGAGAATTTTGATTACACTAGTTTACAGCGCTTTGCAACTTGAACGTTTGTTAGTTGTTTGCTGAGATTACTGAGTTTGAAAATTATATTGAAAATTTAGATTTGATGAGAAAATCGTTCAATATGTTTGAGGCAGTCAATATTTGCAGTTAATAGGGCTTGACGCGGTTTTGATCATTGCATGAAATGGTTGCTTGAACATTACAAGACCAACGACAGAAAAATAAAAAAATTTTCTTTTGCATTTTTTTTTTGAACTTATTTTATTTGAAACTTGTTTTTATTATTTCACTAAAATTTGTTATGTACTGTTTATTACTAGTTTTATTTTATTTTATTTTATTTTTTTATATATATTTTTTTTAATTTTATAATTTATTTTTAAGTATTTTTTTAATTTATTTTGTAGTATTTTATTTTATTTTATTTTTTATTTTATTTTATTTTATTTTATTTTATTTTATTTTATTTTATTTTATTTTATTTTATTTTATTTTATTTTATTTTATTTTATTTTATTTAAAAGTATTTTTTTGTAATTTATTTTAGTAGTATTTTATTCTATTTTATTTATTTATATTATTTATTTTTTTGTATTTTATAAAGAATTTTATTTAATTTATTTTGTAATTTTTTTTTAAGTATTTTTTTATTGATTTTGTAGTATTTTATTCTATTTCATCTATTTTATGTTATGCTGTTTTATTTTATTTTATTATATTTTTTTATTTTATTTTATTTTATTTTATTTTATTTTTTCCACGATTTATTGAACTCCTTAAGGGTTAAATATTACATATCGGTTGTATAACAACAAGATACATAAAACTATTTTATTTTATTTTATTTTATTTTATTTTACTTTATTTTACTTTATTTTACTTTATTTTATTTTAATTTATTTTATTTTATTTTATTTTATTTTATTTTATTTTATTTTATTTTATTTTATTTTATTTTATTTTATTTTATTATTAAATCGTTTGTATTTTATTTTATTTTTTTGGTTGAATTTGATTTGATTTGATGTTATTTTATTTTATTTCGTTTTTTATTTGATTTGATTTGATTTGATTTGATTTATTTTATTTTATTTTATTTTATTTTATTTTATTTTATTTTATGTTATTTAGTTTTTTTATTTCATTTTATAGAATTTTTTTAGATTGTATTTTTTAGCATTTTATTCTATTTTACATTTAAAGTTTCTTATTTGGCAAACTTGTCTTATGTGATTGTGTCCTTGTTAGGATCGAAAGAAAAACCAACAACAAAAATAGACTCCACTTATTTGGGTTCTTTTTGGCACCAAACAATTTGCAATGACCATTTAATCTGTCTTTCTTAAATTTGGCAAGTATCGGCCTCATTACTTTGGGCCGAATCGTCTAAATAGTTTACACAATTTTAATTTGTCGCCTGGTCCAACGTCCAAACACATGCTTCGAGTCACTTTTGCGCCAAAAATACTTATATGTAAACAAATTGTTACAAGTTTAACTAATGAATTTTTTTGTTGTGCTTTGCAGCGACATGGAGACATTCATGCACTTGCTCAAGGGCTCGCTGGGTTCGGGCATTCTGGCCATGCCCATGGCCTTCATGAACGCCGGCTTGTGGTTCGGCCTGGCCGCCACCTTTGCCGTGGGCACCCTGTGCACCTATTGCGTTCACATACTCGTCAAGTGCGCACACATTCTGTGTCGGCGACGCAAGATTCCCATGATGGGCTTTGCCGATGTGGCCGAGCAGGCGTTCCTGGACGGACCGCCCTCGTTGAATCGCTGGTCGCGATTCATACGCTTCATGGTGAACGTCTTCTTGGTCATCGATCTGATTGGCTGCTGCTGCATTTACCTCGTCTTTGTCGGCACAAATGTGAAGCAGGTGGTGGACTTTTACATGGAGAACGAAATGGGCATTCGGCCGTGGATTGCCATTGTCACGTGTCCGCTGCTCTTCATGTGCCTGGTGCGCAATCTCAAGTTCCTGACGCCGTTCTCGATGATTGCCAACGTGCTGATGTTTGTCGGCATTGTGATTACGTTCACCTACATCTTTACTGATCTGCCGACGCCCGCCGAGCGTGTGGGCGTGGCCGATGTAGTGCAATGGCCGCTGTTCTTCGGCACAGTGATCTTTGCTCTGGAGGGCATCGGCGTAGTGATGTCGCTGGAGAACGACATGAAGAACCCGTCGCACTTTATTGGCTGCCCGTCGGTGCTGAACTTCGGCATGGGCCTTGTCATTGCGCTGTACACGCTGGTGGGATTCTTTGGCTATCTGAAGTATGGCAACAGCACGGAGGGCAGCATCACGCTCAATCTGCCGGTGGAGGACAAGTAAGTGGCGGCGGCATTTGACCAGTGAACCAAAACTTGATGCTAACATTTTGAATGATTTTTTGCTTGCAGATTGGCACAGTCGGTGAAGCTAATGATTGCCGTTGCCATCTTTTTCACATTCACGCTGCAGTTCTATGTGCCGGTGAGCATCATCTGGAAGGGCATCGAGCACAAGATACCCGAGGAGCGAAAGAACATGAGCGAGTACGGACTGCGCATCGCCTTGGTGGTAAGTTCAACTATGATACACCTCAGTGTCGAGCAGCAAATTTAAATTCATCTGCTCGTTTACTTGCAGATTTTGTGCGGCGCAATTGCGGTGGCGCTGCCCAACCTGGGCCCCTTCATTTCGCTCATTGGCGCCGTGTGCCTGAGCACGCTGGGCATGATTGTGCCCTCGATCATCGAGCTGGCCGTGTACCACGAGGATCCGGGCTATGGCCGCTACAACTGGCGCCTGTGGAAGGACATCGGACTGATCTGCTTCGGCATAGTCGGCTTCTTCTTCGGCACCTACATCAGCATTCTGGAGTTCCATGCCGAGTTCAGTGGCGGCCATGTGGGCGACGGCCACGGCAACTGATTGTGTTGTCCCAATCCTGATCGTAGTGTGAATAGTTTCGCTAATAATTTAAATTAATTTTCGTAGTTCGTAAAGCAGCAAACTCGAAATCAGCCGCCAACGGGCCAACGGTGGCTCTTGAAATTCAACTGTCACTTGCGGCAAAGGCCTACGATTTTTTTTTACAAAAAGTAACATTTATTTTTGTAATTTTTTTAAGAAACCAAACCTACATCCTAAACATTTACAGCCGACTTAAGATGAACAAAAAATGTTAACCCTCAATAGAAACAAAAAACTAAACATAACAAAACCCAACCAAATCAAACCAAACAAAACAAATTAAAGTAAAACACACCAATTTATCGTAGTTATGTAAGATTTTATTTAGTTTGTATGCGAATGTTTTTACAAGGAACTGTTTTAAGTTGGTGGCGTTCCGATGTCGCCGCGCTTAACTCAAGTAGCCAACAAGTATTTTTTTTGTTTGTTTCCTAGTGGCGTAAACTCGCAGAAATCGATCGGTGACAAATCTGTGAAATTTTATTAAAAGCAAAGAATTTTTTCTTATACACAAGTAATGTTTAATGTATGTAATAACGTTTTGTGAAGTATTGTAGAGCTGGGCGCATGCGCGCCGAGCTAAAGTGGCTGTTAGTGCAAAGGCATTGCTTTAATGGAAAACTCCGTAATATTTAGTAACTCACAGTGATTTTTTCGTTGTAGTTACAGTTTTTAGTTTGTTCAAAGCAAATTGAGGAATTTGTTTGAATGTATTTTGCGGCGCTCACCACTGAGCTCATGACAAAAGCATAATTGAAATGTTCCTAAAATGATTTGTGTTATTTTTAATTAGCAAGCGAACATTGGCATTGGTCGCAATCCAACCATCCCATTCCCTCATACCCAGTCCCCCCGCACAGCCGCCAATCCGCTTGAGTTCTCCACACATCCCATGTTAGCAATTTTCATTTGTATTTTCAAAAGGATATTAATTTTTTTTTTAATTTTTGGCGCAATTTTTAAAAGCAAAAAGACCTCTTGTCACACGCAACAGTATCGAATCGCAGACAGGGACCTCACACACACACACACACATATCGGCAACTAAATAAGTATACGAGTTACTAAGAATCGTATAGTTTGTATAATTTGTAAACCAAGTTAACAGAACGTATTGACCGTGATACATTTTAGTGTATGGACTATCGTAAAGCTATGCTATGCTAATCTGTTTTTTATTCGACGCTACACTACTTTCCCCCACTAAGATTTGTAAAATGGGCCTAGACTTTCGTTCGCCCTGATATAATGATTTGTTGTTTTGTTTCTTGCCCCCCAAACTTTTGAGTTATACAAACAGACATTTTCGTTGAATTGTAAATAATTTTTTGATGTCCTTTTTTCTCTTATTAATTAAAATGTATGCTATATTTGAAAATACAATAAATTGAATCTAGCCATAAGATGTACAAAAATGTGTTTTAGTTGATGAAAAATATGAAGCAAAAACAAAAAGTCAATGGCAACAAGCAGTTGGCAGTGGAATTCGTGGCAGCATTTTTAGCTCTGACTACGCTGGCGAGATCGAAAGTCTTCAAAACTTTTTTGACTCGTGAGTTAATTTTTCCACGTTGATGTTAGTTTTCTTTTGAATAAATTCTGTAAAGATTACAAAGAAATCCTTTCATACTTTGCTGCCTCGTGAGTTAATTTTTCCACGTTGATGTTAGTTTTCTTTTGAATAAATTTTGTAAAGATTGCACTGAGCAACGGCTGGAATCAAAATTGTGTAAAGATGAAAAAAACTGAAGAACAAAGCTTCTTCATTCTTACCCACCTGACTGTCAAAATTGCTTTCAGATTTGAATTGAATTAAACACCTTGGACAATGTAAGAGAGAAGCTGTGTTGATGACTTAACAAAGCTTTCAATGCTGATTATGATAACTGCTTACTATTCCTAGAGTCAGTTGCGGATTCAGGGGGAGGCTTTGGATTTGTAAATATTATAATCGATTTTAAAACTACATAAAAGTTAAAGGGCATTTTTAGCCTTTTATAAATATTAAAGAATTACTTTTTGAAACCCCCACCCCCCGAAATATTTTTCTAAATCCGCCCCTGCCTAAAGCCAACTAAAAAACGATGAGACAAGCAGGAGGATTAGGAGACAAGGCCTTCTTCAATCATCACAAAGTCTATCAGCCACCTTCTCTGTCATTGCCCGGCTCTCTCTATACGAAGGTGGAAAGCCCTCGGCTCCACATTCTTCGATAACCTGGATGACCTCAGATCAGTCAATATTAGGGATGACCTCAGATCAGTCAATATTAGGGACTTGCTAGGTTTTATCCACAAAACAAATTGGCTTGTATAGGCACCTAACTTGTAGTAAGTCAGATCACTCACTCTTTGTGGTATCACAATGGGCCCTTTTCGTGGCCTAAGTGTGTCTTTCGGCAAGTCCCGTGCCTAGGCAGCCACTTTTACATAACCTAACCTATCATCACAAAGAAGAAAAGTACGAATTGGTAAGCAAGTCTCCCAACAGTCCAAGTCCAGATCAACTAAGATTTATACTGTGCAGATGGGTGTATCACGACCCGGGCACAGAGGTTTTCTGGTTTCCCTAGTGCTCCTGCAGTAGTAGCCGTTTGCCCAAAGCTTCTTTTTCCCCTTCGTAATCTATCCTATCTTCTAGAAACAGCATTCACGCAGTCATATAAATGTTTGTCCTGACTTACTGACTGATTGACTGACTGATTCATCATCGCCCAGCCCAAACCACTGAAACTACAAACAAGAAATCTGAACTGCAGGCACATTTGAAAGAATGAATCTTCGCTAACATGGGTTAAAGTGTTGTATGAAGAACTGTATTTTATTGGGCCTATTGTTTTCTAACTTGATCAAAATACTGCAAATCAAAAACCAATTCGATAGATATTTTAAAATTTTTCGAAAATCAAAATTTAACGGCGACAGCAATGGGTTAAGATTCGTATACGCGAAGACTACGAAAACAAACATGAACTTCATGGGTCTGGTGACTTCGAAATGGTAAAAACGTTAGAAATAAAAAAGAATTAAAGATGTTTTTGTATAGGGTGTTTTTTTAGAGGTTTGTTTTTCGAATAGAGATAAAACTGGCATTTTGTGGTCAAATCTGGCAACTCTAATGTCATTTATGTTCAGTTTGGTTTGCCATTTCATCATGAACAGGTTGACAAAAGAACAACGCTTGCAAATCGTGCAAATTTATTTCGAAAATAATGGTTCAGTTCGCGAAGTTTACCGCAAGCTCCGTCCATTTTATGGTCGACATAATCGTCCATCAGAGCAAAATCGGTCCATCCATCGGTTAACCATGGGTCGTTTTCGCACTACGTTTACTCTATGTGATAATACGCATCCGCAGAGGCGTCGAACAGTGCGCACCGAAGAAACAATTGCCGCTGTAGAGCAAAATGTTGAAGAGGACCCGAATGAATCGATTCGCCACCGTGCACAGCAACTGGAGCTTTGTCCATCAACTTTAAAAACTGGACCTGTAGAATTGGCTTTATTCGAGCCAGCCGCGGCGGCCACATGCCCGAAATCATATTTAAACATTAATGGCATAAAATTATCCTTCCAATAAAACCAAATTGATGGACATTAAAACGATTTTCTTGTGTTTTATTTCAATTCGAAGTTCTATACCTCTAAAAAAACACCCTATATTTTTGTAAAAATCAAAAATTTAAGAGGTAAACAAAGGGTTAAAAATGTGTATGGAGCAACAGGAAATTTGGTACATATAAACTTGGTATGTCATGTCACTTGTCATGTAAAAGAATTAATTTTTTCGAAAATCAATACCTGACTGCGCTGACTGCGACGGGTTTCTTTAGAGCAACTCTGAAAACACATGATTTAATGACCCTATTGATTTCAAACTTGGTGAAACCCGCTAAATCAAAACTTATTGAATACATGTTTTCAAAATAATAAAGGTGAAGGTTTTTAAAATAATTAAAAACATGTTTTTAATGTTTTTGACATGTTGTTTTTAATAAAACAGGGCAACAAATTTCGACTTTTGGTCGGCTTTTCTGGGTTTGACATCAGTTCTAGGGTGATAAGGGAGCGCTGATTTCGAATCCGCAAACCGTTTTTAAAACTTAGTTTCCGTTTTCGCAAAAAATGGGCGTTTCACTTTTTCGGATTTTCACTGACTTTTTTCACGTTGATCAGTGTAATTAAAAACTTGTTTGAAAAATATGTTTTTAATTTAATTATTAAAAACATGTTTTTAATTAGTTTGAAAATTAGTTTGTATGAAGAAACATGATTTTTGCGCTAAAATCTTGTAAGTTTATGTCGTATCATCATCATAAGACTAAATTTTTGCATTGTAAACTGGTGATGTTTGTTTTTTGAGAGCTGGCAACTTTGAAATTAGGGAAATTTTTAATTTCCATCACAGGGAAATTCGCAGTTCATTTTGTGAAATATGCCTAAAAGTATGCTACAATATTGAGGACAACGTTTGCTAGTCTAATGAACACGTCTTGCCTGAGAAAACATATGTCGCATGGCCCATTAAGCTCAATGAAACATAAGATATTGGTTTTCTGAGGAAATGAAGTGTATACATGTGTGATGTGATATGAATCCTTGTTGCTTTTGTTTTGATTTCAATAACACACCATTTTTGAACATAATTATTGAAAGTTGTTGTATAGCAACGGAAGCAGTAAATAGTAGAAAATATGAAACTAAATGGAAAACTCCGGAAAGCCCAACATACAAATACGCAAAGTGCGTAGAAAACATCTCGCAAAATCAGTGATGTATTGTTAGTCTCAATGCTGCTGGTTAGAATATTCACTAATGTAGGAAAAAACAGTGTATTTCGTTACTGTTATTGTTTTTTTGTTCTATTGCCCATAAATTTTAATAAGTTTGTATAAATAAAAAAATAATTATAAATTCACTTCTGAAAATAAATTCAAACTGATCAATTGCTTCACCTTCCCCTTCGGAGATTATTAAACATTCGTTTTTTTCAAATTATTATATTTAGCGAGTTTTGTTCAGTAAACGTTTGATAGTTAAACTTCTGTAAGTAGTTTACGATCATTAGACCAATCAGATTTTTAAGTAAAGAATAAAATTCTAAATAAGTTAAATTTAGAGAAATAAACAACCCTTTCGGTAATTGACCTGTCTACTTTGAATAATTTGAAGTTAAAGGAGTATTAAAAAAAATTAATGTTTATTTTCAAAAAGATAAGTATACATGTTTCGAGGAAAACAACACTTTTGAAAGATAGCATTTAATAGTGGTGCCACTGTCATCATTTGGTTCATTGAAAGAGTTATTGTGTGTGAAGTGACAGTTTGTGTCATTGGTACAAAAATTAAACTGACTGACGTTCAAACTGACGACTTAAACGTGTTTAATGTTCTTAAACAAGTTAAATGAGCAAAACCAGTTCGAAAACCTGTTTATGCACATGCAATTGTTGTTGGAAATTAAACGGGTTAAACCATTTAACAAGTTTTGAAACGAGTTTAGTGCAGGGTTGCATCCGAAAGCTTTCTATGAAAAAGCTTTTTTGTCAACTGAACACAGCGCAAGCACTAAACACACACCAGACAAAAAACATCCCTATAGATTCAGCTGTCATTTCATCAAAACAAAACCAAACCAACATTGAAAATTTGTAAATTTGTAAATTTTGATTTTGATTTCCTAAATAACCAATTTATTATCAGGTGTACAACTTTGCTTCCGCCGTTTTTTTTCCAGAATTAAAAGCTTTATTGCGAAAAAGTGCTTACAGATGTATTATTCAAAGTATTGTCCGTCGCTAGCGACAACTTTCTCCCATCTTTCCGGCAATTTTCGGATCCCGGCTCGTAAAAAGGAGTCCTCTTTTGACGCTATCCATGAAGCAATCCATTTTTCCAATTCTTCGAAGGATTGAAAATGTTGATCTGCCAGGCCGTGTGCCATCGAACGGAATAGGTGGAAGTCAGAAGGGGCGACATCTGGGGAATACGGCGGGTGGGGCAAGACTTCCCATTTCAGCGTTTCCAGGTACTTTTTGACCACTTTTGCGACGTGAGGCCGTGAGGTCCCTCAGTTTCAACTCGTACGGCACCCAGTTTCCTTCTTTCTGAATCATGCCCAGGGCCTTGAGACGTTTTGAAATGGCTTGCTGACTCACTCCCAACGATTCGGCAAGCTCTTCTTGGGTTTGGCACGAATCTTCATCAAGCAATGCTTCTAGTTGTTCATCTTTGAAGGTTTTTTCTCTTCCACCACCATGTTTGTCTTCGACATCGAAATCACCATTTTTAAAACGTTGAAACCACTCCCGACACGTTCTTTCACTCAGAGCAGCATCACCGTAAGTTTCTGAGAGCATTCGATGCGCTTCAGCTGCATTTTTTTTTTCGAATTGTAACAGAAAAGTAAAACTTCCCGCAAATGGCGAGAATTGGGCACATAAACGGACATTTTCGAGCGTGAATAATACGAAAACAAGAACAACTGTCACTGAAACGGCGATGACAATTCGTTAGGCACTGTCCACACTCACTTTAAAGGCATTACCATCTATGTATTTCAACCAGCCTCAGCCGGTACAGCCACCTATCGGAAAACGGCGGAAGCAAAGTTGTACACCTGATACATAAATAGTTGAACTGTTAAATTTTACATTCATTTTGCTAGTAAACTCGAATTTTTGAACTTTAACTTAACTTTAAACTCTTAGTTTTTCATTCTACCATTCATTCCACATGCTAGTGGAGCACGTCGCTGTGTTAAGTCCGAGGGGACTATTTTTTTTATAAAATAAATCGATTTTATAAAACATAGGTGTTGTTATTATTATAAAAAAGTTTTTGAGGCTCCAGATCAGAGGAGATAATTTTATCGAAAATTCGCTTTCATTGTTTGCTTGACCCTAATAAAAAAAAAATTAAATGTAAGCAGTCAGAGCAATATTTGCTCGCAAAGTTTCAATGCCCTAAAGCTCGAGCGGCTCAACCCTCGCTAACAACTTTGCATATTTGCTTAATTTATCGACGAAACTGCTGATTGATTTGTCTTAGATGGTAACGACCAAACACAACAACCGTAATACAGAAATGTTATTGTTCGACGGGCGTCTATTTACATATTTGGGCGAACTTGCTGAAAGTCTTTCTCACGGAAATTCTCGCGAAAAGCAGCCAGTAAGTGGCGCGCTGTTTGCTCAGGTGTTGCGCCACCAAAACGCACGTAATCGCCCACTCAAGTGGTGGCGGATGAAAAGACACTTGCGAAAGGAGCAAAAGTCGTGCGTCCAATTTGGATCGTGGGAAAATTACACCCACTGTAAACAGACGCCCGTTGCTCTTCGCCGTTCGCTCGTTGTTCGGTGCGCGAAATGTGGTGCGATGTACGCGAGTTGTTGTTGTTGTATTTGTGATAACGTCCAATCGAAGTGCCGTACACTGGGCGCCGAGCTCCATTAAGCGGGGATTTGTGCGCACACCTGAGATAAGCGCAATAAAACAGTGAGCGACGCACAAGACGACTCGAAGGAGGCAAAGAATGTGGCGCAGCCGGAATGTGTGACGTCATGAGGCGCTGCTGCTGCTGCTCAACATTGAAATATTGCACTGGCAGAAGAGGTGAGGTGAAGAGCTCAGTGGCCGCACAGCCGCGCACAGCGTGTGAAAAATTGTCCGCGAGGCGCGCAGCCAATCGAAAGAAATCGAATTGAATCGCATTGCGGCGACTGCAGTTGTCCGATAAAGAGCCGCTCGGCAAATAAACACAATTTTATTTGCTCACAACAGAAATTTCCAAACGCCCAACACACACACACACACACAGACAGCGACACATGTGCACGAATTAAAAATTATGGAAAAAACGCTTTTCATCGATTCGCATGTTGCGCAAACGAAGTAAATGAAATTATCGCGTCTGCCTGCGTTGCGAAGCGCAAATGTGCAATAAAAACGCGCAAAAGCCATAATCAAAATAATGACGATTCTTTCGCGTACATCAGGCGAAATTAAAATATTTACTTTGCGCTCGGGCCGCGATAATCAGATGCGTGCGCGCAGGCGCGTTCCCCTGCTGACCTTTTTGATTAACCTCTGCCACGGCGGGCAATTACTCGTCTCCCCGATGAATTGGCCCCGGCGGGCGTTGTGGCGGGTAGGTGAAAATTGCGCAAAAATTGTGAAAGGCGCCTTCAACAGTTGCGCCCAACCAACAGCCGAAAATACTTAGTTGAGAGTTGTGTGTTTGTTTTCGGTGCGTGTGCGTATATGTGTGTGTGTGTGTGTGCCCCAAGCACTGGCGCTGTGAATTCATAAATGGCTTTAAATGTTGTAGCAACTTGCGGCATTGCCAATTTGTAATTTGCAAATTGTATGCGCCAACGGTGGCAGCAGCGTTGCCAGAAAATCATTACTTTTAGAATACCATTGTACAAAATTTGATTTTATAAATTTATATAAATTATTTTTTTTAATTTATAATTTTTCTTATATTTATTCATTTATTTTGTTTTATTTTGTTTTTTATATTTAATTTAATTTAATTTTATTTTATTTTTTTATATTTTATTTAATTTCATTTCATTTCATTTCATTTCATTTCATTTCATTTCATTTCATTTCATTTCATTTCATTTCATTTCATTTCATTTCATTTCATTTCATTTTATTTTATTTTATTTTATTTTATTTTATTTTATTTTATTTTATTTTATTTTATTTTATTTTATTTTATTTTTGTTTATTTTATTTTATTTTATTTTATTTTATTTTATTTTATTTTATTTTATTTTATTTTATTTTATTTTATTTTATTTTATTTTATTTTATTTTATTTTATTTTATTTTATTTTATTTTATTTTATTTTATTTTATTTTATTTTATTTTATTTTATTTAATTTCATTTCATTTTATTTTATTTTATTTTATTTTATTTTATTTTATTTTATTTTATTTTTGTTTATTTTATTTTATTTTATTTTATTTTATTTTATTTTATTTTATTTTATTTTATTTTTTTATTTTTTGCATGCAATTTAAGGCTTTATTTAGTACTGCAGGATTCCGCAGCTTTGTTCCGAAGTTTAAAGTCAATGGGCCCCATAAGTCAAGTATCTTCATGCAACACTTAACCCCTTGTTTTGCTCTTTTAGGCCCCGAATTTAAGAAATCTCTTAGCAGAAGTTTTTTTCAAATTTCATGTTTGTAGCTTTAGTGATTTGGGCTTAGCGATGACGAATCAGTCAACCAATCACTCAGGGAAAACATTTATGTATATGTATACAGATTTGAGTTACATGGGCGGTGCCATGCCCATTTTATGCAATGTTCAACCCATTCTTCCAGTCAAAGGTGCGACACAGTTTCATTGATGTGCGACTTACAGTTTTAAAGTTACGCCCCTTCTCTAACACAGATACAATTTTATCAATAGAATGAAACATCTTTGGGACGACGGTATACAAAATTTCAATACTGTCAGACGTATAATTCTGAAGCTATTCCGTTTGGTTTGTATAACCGCCCCACTCCCTTACGCACCTAAACGATGGCCCTGTACCAAATTTCAATGCTGTCCCATCTATTATACCGAAAATTTCCATATTCAATTTTTAGGTTGTATGGAAGGTGCCACGCTTACCTATCTGGTCGTATTTGCACTATGTGGTTTACCATGATTCGGTCAAGATGAACACTCCACGTAAGAATCAGCGCAATCGGCCGTCTAATTGTTGAGTTTTAATGTCGTGTGACCAACAAACAAACATTTGTACAAGGAAACATATATTTATCTTTATATATATAGATACTAGTAGTTAGAATGATTCGATTCAGGTCAAATATGCATTGTTTTCTTTGAAAACATGTTGCCAATACCTTCCAATATTGCAAACAAAAAACTGGAACAGTTGATTTTCATAAGTTTCTCTTGAGACTTATTTTTCATCAGCAAAATCATTGACCATGGACAGGAACAGTTAGCAATCATTTGTTGTGATGTTCCGACTATTAGGTGGATACATGAGAACTTTCCAACCAAGTTCCTGAACCATCTGACGAGGCAGTATCGATGTGTGTGGCCTGGTGTTGACTTGATGAAACACAATTCTTCTCCTATTAGGCAAAACTGGTCGTCTTTGGGTGGTTGATTATTTTAGGGGGTTAAATTGTTGGCAGCACAGGTTCGAATTAAGAGTTTGGTTATAGGAGAGCAGTTCTCAGTAGGTTGATAGATAGAGAAAAATAGATGGCAAATCCTTTCTGAGCGTCAATTCTGGTTTAGTCATCGATTGTGTCGGTACACCGCCATTCGACCGTTTTTGCTTGACGTTGTCTTTTTCTTTTTTTATTTCCAGCCACCACCCGCTTTAGAAATGAGTCAACTAAGCGGCGATTCGCAGCTAGAAATTCGGTCCATGAGATTTTTTTCCCTTCACTCATGTGGCACCCATACATCGATATCCTTTTTGCATCCCACCTTATGAAAGTGTTTGAAAACGATTTCTTGTTCAATGTTTAGGTCCGAAAATGTGGTTCTCAGAAAAACGCGTTTAAAGTTGAAAGCGCGCTCCCACCGGGCGAGCTGCTCTATGTAATGGCCTGTAACTTTTGTAATTTTTCAGATTTTGATCTGAAACTTCTGGAGCACATTTTTGAAACATATATCTACACGATAAGGCACAAGGTGAGAACCTGCCTTAATACGTTCTCTGAAATAAAAAGTTCAATAACTTAGAGGTTTTAGTTTCAAAGCTTCAGTACTTTGTGTGCTTTACAAATTGTGAGTTCTATTAAAAAAAAAAAAAAGTATTTTTGATTAGCCATTTGTGTATACAACAAAGAGAAGAAATAAGAAGAAATACTAATACAGAAAAAATTCGAATGGATATAGATTTCGATAGGATTTTTTCTGATTGGCTTCAATTATTTCTGTTTTATTATAAAATATGAATTAAACATCCCAACCTAAACCTTCTATAACACTTTCAGCCAAACACCAAAATATACCGGAAACTTGGATTTGCGACTTTTGAATCCCGAAATCCCAGTGCATCAGAAATTGAACGCCTCGGCCATCACACAGCTATCGCTTGGCAACCTCCGCTGCCATCTACGACAGTGTCAGTTGCCTTGACCGTCGCTATGGCCAGCCGGCGTGCGGTTCTGCTAGATAGATGCACTTCGGCTCGCTTATTAGAATCTTAACGTCAGTGGACAATGCTCGAGCACCTGAATGCAATGTTTATAGCTTAAGTTGAAAAATTATTACCGATTTGCCAAAGCATGGGCAGCCGCTTGGGTTGAGTGGGGCGCGGCGCGGCGCGGCGCTGGTGTGCGGTTCGGTCCGGTCGGCGGCTATCTGCTGCCTGCTGTTTTCGTCGCTTGGTGCGGACGTTGAATTGAGTTTAGTTGTGCATGGCTTATTTATTCGATATCTTTACAGGAGGAAACAATTCGCTAATGTCGAATGCCTCTAATGTGATTTCAATAATTTTTGGCACTGAACACAGCACAGCTGAGCTGCAATTGCAATAACTCGTAGCAGGAAATATTGGACGGAAAGTACAAATTACTGAATTACTGCAAACAACAACGTGTTGTGAGATTACGGAGGAATACAAACTTCATTTACAGAAACTTTAAAACTAAGTAATCTGAACTTTTTTGTGTATAATTTTAGACAGGGTTGTTTTTTCCTTTTTGAACGTAAATTGTTGAAATTGATAACTGACCGCTCGAGAGCACACAGATTCCAGCTCGTTGTTCTTGCCAGCGTTCTTTTAACTCCCTCTCACTCTTCGCTCATCACCGCAAACAGTCACGTGCCAAAGTGCTACAATGCCGGCTCACAAATTGCCATTTCGCCTTAAAGGGCAACCAAATGCCACATTCGGCGCATTTGCACGCATTTTTGGCGACAACATTAAATGCTAAACTTTGCACTCGTCTGTCGTTGCTGCCCGCATTGGTCCAGTCCAGCAGGCAGCGATGCAATTAAGCTGAGCGCAAATTTATGCGTCCCCCACGCCGCATTTTGCTTGGCACTCGGGGGCGCATAAATTCCGCTGTACACCCACATGAGTGTCGCGTGCGACCTACCGACGCGCCGGCCGATCGGCGACCGGCATAAATCACGGCACCTCCAGCAATGCGAAATAATTTGTATAAAGACGTCTGCATGCACTGCAACGCACTCATCCATAATGCAACAAATCCGGCAACACTGGTTGCGTTGCCGTTGCGTTGGCCAATTGACGGCAGCGGCTGCTGCATTTTTTGTTGCTTTTTGTTGGTTGGTATTTTGCTTGTGTATTGCAGTGTAGTGCAGTGTACTAAATAAACATATCCACCGTAAGATTAACTCATATTGCAGCAAAATGATTTACTGCCAGCAACAGAGTTGCGGCATTTGAGTTGCTTCCAATCGCGAATGCGCGAAGCGAGACTGCATCGCCCGGCCACTGTTGTCAGAACACGAAGCGAGAGCGCAGTTGTCCACCTTCATAACTTTGCCAAAGTGGCAAGAAATTATGGCAAATATCGCCAACATTTACGGCGAATCATGATGGCAGCAGTCGCGACAGTGCACGCGGCTGCCTAATGAAAAACGCGCATGCTGTCAGCCGAAGGATTGGGCGGCGCAACGGCGACGAGTCGACGGACACCGAGAGCCAAACGAATGGGCTGAACGGACGCGACACTGTTCGCCTGCGCGCCAGCATGTGGGGAACTGCAGTAGGAGTTGCGCCCTGCAGGATGCAATTGTCTGCCTAAAAGCCACTCATTGTGAGTGCCTGAAGTGCGCGTCCGCTGCCGCATCGCATTCGAGTCGACGTAATGATTTATTGGCGGCGCGCTGCGTGGTGTGCTGCGTGCCGTGGCGTGCAGAAGCTCCATTTCCAGCACATAATGAGTTGGCATTTCGTGTTTGTCCATTTCTAGCCGCGACCGCGAATACTTGAAGATGTAATTTTTGCAATTTTTTTTACCGGAATTGATTTTTGTTCGTTGAAGTCGCGTATGAAAATTATACAATTTTCCATTTCTATGCAGAAAGTAAACTAAAAGGCGCTCCTGTAGACAATAACAACAACAAATGTGTGCTTTATTGATTAGAAGTAAGAAGAAGGAATTTTCAATTAACCCTTGAGCGCCTGAATTAGCGTTTTTTAAAGACATTTTTGAGCAAAAAAGTACAAAACGGAAAATTTGGCCGAAATGTTTTTGAAGAAAAATTGCCTAAATTTTCGAAATCTGCAATCGGAAATTAAAAAAAATGGTAATGTTTTCGATACAAAGATATTAAGGAAACATGTCAAAATGTTTCATTTCTGACATTTTCGAGTTACTTTATTTGGTACAAAAACGAACGAAACAAAAAAAAAGTACAAAAAGGAAAATTTGGCCAAAACTTTTTCAACGTAAAAGTGCCTAAATTTTCGAAATCTGCAATCAGAAATTTTGAAAAAAAAAATTACTAACAAATTTCTAAAAAAAATTTACTAATGTTTTCGATACAAAAATATTAAAAGAAACATGTTTGAAAAGTTCAAGTTTCCCAACCCAAAATCTCTTTGATCACGTGTCAACATTTTATTACTCCAACTTTATTGGTTCCAAAGTTATTTCAAAAAAGGCGGAAGCTGCAAAATTGTACAACGATTCTAATTTATTTTAGTATCAGTAAAATATACAGAATCAATGAAGCGAGAATAATGAAATTTTGACAATTGATCAAGGAGATTTTGGCTTGTGACATAGTTACTTTTCAAGAAAATTTTATATACATTTTCAAGGATATCAAGGATTAAAATTTGTATCTTGTAAATGTGTAATCTATATAATTTCTACATCATAAAATTTCAATTGCAGAACGCCGAAAACAAACTTTAAAAATTGTCTTTCAAGTACGAATGAGTTAGGTCAGGTGAGGTTAAGTTAGATTAAGTTAGATTTTGTAATGTGTGTTTAGTGCAAGCTACTCTTTCCACTTAGACGCCAAAAAAGACTCATTGAAAATCCGTTTCTGTGCATGGAAATTAATTTCTTAATGAAATCCATTAGTCTCTTTCCGGTGCAAGTCAGTTTGATCTTTTATTGAAGCGACCAATAGATCTAAAACCCCAAATTCTAATACATTTGTGCTCCATTGTTCATACTTAGTGTTGTAAAACATAGTTTATATTTTTCCTTCATTTCCACAGCATTAGCAAACTCAATTGAGCGTTGAATGATTTGCGCTGTGATGACCTCAACTAGTAGTAAGTTTCTTAACAAACAGAGTAGATAAATGGAATGAGAAAACCCAATTTAGGAGGAAGAGCCCTTGAATACTGATTTGAAATTCTTCCAAGTCATAAGTTAGGTTAGAGTGGCCTGTAGCCTTCTTCTGGAAAGGGAGGGTGGAAATTGCTTTCTTTCTCTTTCTCTGAACCATAACCATGACACTCGCGGTCATGTTGCGTTCCTAACCATTCCGCGTGCCGGCCTCGATAGCTCAGCGGGTAGGCTTCTCATAGGTTCGAATCCTAGCTCGGGCTGGTAAAACGCTCGTCTAATTCTATCCACTATCCACATGAAGCAGATGAGAATTACAAGAATCGCAGAAGTGCGCTCTTGGCAGGTAATGGTAAAACCTGAAAGGAAAATTACCAAAAAAACCATTGTTCGGATTCGGCGTTAAACTGTAGATCCCCTCTCTCCCTTTCCCCATCCGTTTGAGATGTGTGTTGTATCACATGATGGAAAAAACAGTGTTGCCTACAAATTTCAAACGGGTGGAATTTGTGGTATCACATAGGGTCATATAGGCTTAAGTGTGCCTCATACAGAGGCAGCCCCAACAAACCAACCAATCAACCAACAAGCCAAGCAGAGAGACCGTCGTTCTAGTGGCGTTATGGCTGAGGTGAAGCAGTTTATCGGTGGGCATCATACATATTAAGCGATGGCCAGGGTTGCCTGGCAATCCCAGCAGTGAGATCATCCAGAAAACCTCAGTAAAAAATTGATTAAGATGTAAGTTAGAAGATACGAACAAGATACGTAACAACAAAGAAAAATAGCGTTCAGCCGTTGGGAGGAACAATGCAGTCCTTATCCGTATTCAGACAGCCAGCTAAATTGCGCAATTAAGACATTTCCTTAATTTAGTTGTCAGTTGAACTTAATTTGTCATGCACAAATCTCAATTCACAGCCAATTCTAGTCAGCACTGAATTGACCATAAGTTAAGCTCAATTGGCCATGCAACTCTGTGTCGTTTTATTTATTGATAAACAAATTTATTCAACTTTGACGAAACCAAAATAAAAATAAGAATCTGACAGCAGCGAAAGACGTTTGTAACCATTTGTTTGAAATTTCATAAAAATATTTTGTGTATCAGTAGGGATGTTAAATAAATATTACTAAATGTTCAATAAATGTTTTTTTTATACATAAACACAAACAAACCTTTCTTCTGTCAAAACAAAAACATGTGCGATAACAGCTAAATGGCGATAACAGCTAAATTGAGGTGTGTGAACAGCAAAAGTGATAAACTCAATTCAGAACTAAATTGCCTCAATTTATTTGGACATCACTCGTCCGTTCAGAATTTGTATCTGTCTAATCAATATTAAATTTCGTAAGTTCTGAGTGTACAAGAAACATTTGTTTTTTAATGCAACATTAGGTATTTTTAAAATCATTGGCGATTTTAACAGTAATTTCAGTAATAATAACGCTACTCGACAACAAATGGGTCAGTGGGTCGACAAATGGGTCGCGTGCACTTCAAAACAAAAGTATTTTCTAGACTAACTTTTAGCGACGAAATACGAAACTGAAAATCCAAAAATTATTTTTAGGAGTGCTTTCGAAAAATCTTCAGTTATGAGCACATATCTCGTAAACGAATCATCCGACTAACACAAACTGTTCGTCGTTCATTATCTTCTGAACCTTAACCTTTCCAGCGATATACAAATTGTCCAAATCAGATGAGATTTGGGGAAGTTACTGATGGTGAAAGTTGTAAAAAGGTAAAAAGTTTTCGACCAATTAAAAAAATCATACACTTTCGAATGTTTTTTTTATAGTTTAAATATAGTTAAATATATATATAGTAAAATATATAGTTTTTGAGCAAATGTCAAGCCTAACATCCATAGAATTGAAAAAAAAAATGACAAAGTTGTGATGCACTGAGTGAAAACACCAACTTTACATTTATTACACTGTGCGAAAGAATTTGTTTTTTTCCGAGACACATCCAAATGTTGATAAAGACTTGAAACTAGATGTAATTTATAATATCCTGGCATAGTCAGTTTTTCATTTTCTAACTCAAAGTCGTTTTTAAAGGTCTTTAAAATTTTAAGGACACACACATTTCATATATATTTTTTTTAATATTTGCGGTAGTGCAATGATGAAGACTGGGTATCAAAGGAAAGAGGAAAATTGTATCCTTTTTACAAAATTTTCAATTTTAATCTTTCAGTACTTTGAAATCGAATAAAATTTAGTTGTATGAATTTGAGATCCAAAACATTTATGTTTTTCATACCTGACATATTTCGGTCCTGAAAAAGCTATGAAAAAACTTCCAACTACAACAGAAATTATAAAACTATGGGTTTGTAGATTCCTTTCGTCCGTTTACATATTTGTCCGCACAACCTGATTGCCTGCGAAAAACTGCAAGATAGGCTGAAGAGAAGAAGAAGAAGTCCAGAGTCTCGTAATCACGCTATCGCTTCAGTCTCTTCTGTATGACTGTTTCTGTAAATACATCTGCAATTTCGCATCAAGGAACTCAACTCTTGACCTTTTTCACACTAAAGTGAAGGCTATGAATAAATATAAATTGAGTTTGTTCGATGAAGCGACAACGTAATGACAATGTCTCGCCAAGGAAAAAATTCAGTTCCGGTGCGCATATTTTATTGGGATTCATTGATATTCAGCGATTGTGAGTTGGTGCCGCAAGTGATACGTTACAGAGATATCAGCGCGTTTAGAAAGTGCGCGGCATGTTGCCGGCGCTGCCGCTACACTCTGTCGCTGTTGTTGCATTTCACCTTGCAATGTTTGCTGTCGGCATGCTGAGCAATTGACCACAAAAAAAAAATCGGTTGACAAATCATCGATAAACGATCAGCTGCAAATTGCAAATCGCCAGATGACAAATGCGCGTGCGGCGCTGTAAATCTTTCTTTCAAGTGAATTTAATTTAATTAAAATGTGCGCAATTTTATGCGGCGAGAGAAAGAGGCAGCAACTAATGTGCGGCGACGCTGTTGAAGCAGCAGCTTCGGCCAATACGGGCCGCAGGTCAACTGGAGCCAGCGCCGCGGCCGACAAATTGCATGTGGGGTCCATGCGGCGTACGGCGCGTTTGCGCATTTGCCACACGTCCAACCAAAGCCTAAGCGGCCGGGACGGTGCGTTACAATTCAGCTCGAGTCATTTGTAAGCGCACGATTTAAAATTCTTGTCACTCGCCTTGTAATTGCAGTGTGTACATTTCTGTATTGACACAGATAACTCGGCCGTTGCGCACACTCAGGCTTTCAGATATAACAGAAGACCGCCGATGCCGTTGCCGTTGCCGATGCAATGTGCTCCAAGTAGTCGAATGAGGCAGAGGCCAGAGTGGGCAAGGGACAGTGGAGGGGATTGCAGTGAAAAGCGGCTATATTGATTTTAATTAATATTAATGAAATTTGTCGGCAAGAGACTGCGCTGCCTTATACGCCGAAGCGTGGCGCCCATGGTATCCATATCGCCAAACATCCATACATCCATCCATCCAGCCAGCCGCTGAGTCGGCCAGCCAGTCAGTCATAGATAAAATCAGTCAACTGTGTGCAGCATTAGCGGCTCTTTGGCCATAGAAGGCGCACAGCACAAGTGCGTCTCTTTGATTTAGCCATGGGAACAGTGCACGATGGAAGGGACACGCGCGGGCGTGGGGGACTTTTGTCGTATTGCAAAATTATTATAGAAATGGGAATTTTCTGTTGGCAATCAATTCCGTACGGCGAATGGAACACTTGAGTGTGTGTGGTTTCTTATCGCCGAAAATCATATTTAGGTGATTTATCGGCTTTGTCATCGGCGACGAGCGCGTTAATTACTGCAACACTCGTTGCATTCTGCGCTCCCCCTCCACCTCTCGTTTGCCCACTGCAGTCTCATAAAGTGTGCAGCTTGGCAATCAACGCACACAGCGTCCCAGCGGTTGGAGGCCGCGTTGCTGCATCGGAGCTGCGTTGTGCGCGCTTACAATTGTTTTTTTTTCTCTTAGCGCGAATTCTGCTGTAGTTGGTGGCTCATAAAGGCACTTAACGTCGGACCTACCGCATTGCTGCAAAGCTGCCAATGTCGTTGTTGTTGTTAGTGTTGCGGCTGAAATTGTGCTGCAGCATTCGTCGTAATGTTGGTTGGGGGTTTTGTTTGCGACCGTTGCGTATTAGGCGCGCTGACAAAAGTTGCGCAATCACTTTTAAGCGACTTTAAAACAACAACAAAAAAAAGCTACTAAATGTTTGATACGGGCGGCAAATTTGGTGGTGGTTCAAGCTGTTGACTTAGAAGTAGCAGCGTTGAGCAATTCAAAGACAGTTTGTCTATTTTGTTGATTTATGATAATAACAACAACAACAATAATGCTGCCTAGAACGAAACTAATTCTGTCTGGTAATAGTAGGGGAATAGGTCCGGTTGTGGGCACCTTTTTGTTTTTGGTTCATAACTTTTTACCAAGTTCTTCTTAATCGGACATATGGACATCTATGGAAAGCTAGAAACCTTAGCTAACAAGTAATGACAAAAGTAAATCGATTCCGTCAAATAGAAAATTTTTTTTTTAATTTTGTAAAGTAGTCATTTTTAACAAAAATTTTTTTTTGGTTCGGTTGTGGGCACCCTTGGAAAATCTGCTGGAAACGGGGAAATATTAAGAAAAACCAACACGAATATAGAAAAATATTAAGTTTTAATTATTTGAAGCACAATGCACGCATGTGAAGTAGCTGGTACGCATGTCGGCACACTTTAGATGGACGGGCATTTCAAAATGTAAGTGACCAAGTCATTCTCCTGGGCTGTCAAGAAGACCTAAAGTAAAATGAAATTCAACCTAATTAATCAACACTCTTCAAGTGCTGTGACGTGAAGAAGGTGGAAAACACCAGTTAACCTGATTCGATAACATCCACGAAAAGAAGAAAAAGAAGAAAACACCACCGTCGACAGCTTTGATGTCTCCGAAATTTTCTTCCACCTTCTTTTTGTAGCGTTGGAGATTTGTTTGGGAAATCGCATACGCTGCGGCAGTCGATTTTGTGGTTAGCTTATCTGCAGAACAATGTTAACACGCATCCGTCGTTAACAAAAAGTTACGAAAGAGTCGTTTGTCAAATCATCAAAAACAAACATCAAAAAATATCAATGCAAAGTAGTAGTTAAAAAGGAAAAGGGAGGGGACATGGCACAATAAACAAGGTAATAGCATCCCCGCAACACCAAAAACCACATGTATTTTGTTGGTAGGATCGTGTATCGCTACTGTCAAATTCAGCTGTCATTTTCCGACGAAAGAGGGAGAAACTGAAAACAGACAAAAGTGATTGTTGCCAGACGGTGCTGTATTTGAGTGAAAAAACGGGAAAAGTGCTCAGGTCAGTTGTTTTCAGTCAGGTATTTTCATTTCAACCGATGCGGCAACACCGCACCACTGCTGACACCGACGATTTTGACAGAAGCGATACACGATCAGCCGGTGGCTTGCTATAACCTTGTTAGTTGAACCATGGGAGGGGAAGTTTATTTTTGTTTGTGTTTTGCCAGTGAGCCAAAATCTCAGCCAAAATGACAGTTTGAATTCGGAAATTGTGTCAAATTGACACAAACGACGGATGCTCCGGAAAATATCGGAGGATTTTTGTTATTTACCCTCGGAAGATATAGCTAAAACAACCAAAAAATGCGTTAAAAGACCATTTTCGATGAAATAACTTACCAAACCTTACCAAATCACTAAAAGACGGGTGCCCACAACCGAACTAATTGCGGTGCCCACAACCGAATTTGGCAGCCATTTTGAAAAGTAGTGAAAAATTTGTTCGGGGTAAACATATTGGTTGTAATCAATATTGGATCACAAAGTATAATGAATTAACTAAATAAAAATGCATTTTAATCGCCTTCTCGATGGATACACTTCGATTTATGACACCATTTAAAATGTGTAAAAAAATGTGTGTCTTATTTTTTAAGCAAAGAAAGATATATATGGTCCCAGCACAAAGCAGGCGTGTCTGTTCGACTCAGTATTTGGCACAAAAAGATCGTGGTTCCATAATGAACAAATGGCCTTAGTCAAAACAACCCAGCCTGCTTTCTATCAAGAGATACGAAGGGGTGCCCACAACCGAATTATGCCCACAACCGAACCTTTTACCCTACTTAAATTTTTATGTATAAAAGTCTCTCTTCCCCTCATGCAACACTCGGCAAGCATTAACCCTTTTGACCGCAAAGTTGCCTGAGAGCAACTTTACCTATTTGTCATCTTATAGCAAAAGCTTCGATTGATTTATGGGTTCAATTTAAGTAGGCAGCAAAAAATTAATATTTTTGGAAAAACAAAAATAGACAAAAATTGTACTGTTATTCCCAAAATAATTTCCAATTACACTGCACAACAAAATCAAACTTTTTTTAAAAACAAGGTTCTGACCACGGGTTCTGGTAGAGGGGGCAAAAAACAAATTTCTGAGCTTTGATGTATTCAGAGACCTATAGTAGAATCTTATGGCGAATATTTTCGTGGTAAATTTTTTCCTTAAAAATCCTGTTTTACAGGACATTTTTGGCATTTTAGAAGAAAAGGGTCAAATTGACCCATAAAAATAGTAGCTACAGGGTTAAAATGCTTCACAAAAATGTTCTTCGTAGTATTTGTCATCAAATTGCTGAAAACATCATATACCTAAAATGTGATGTTACATGGTTTTCGTATGCCGATTCGCCATAAGAATGAGCAAAAAGGGGAAAACTTTGACCCCCCTAAAAAAAAATTCAGACGTAAACTTTCAAAACGCCGATACACGTATATTTTTTTTTTGCCCCCTCTACCAGAATCCGTTGTCAGAACGGACGGTGTTGTGCAGTGTAATTTGCAGCGATATCAAGGACAGTTTGTGTTCTAATTGAAGCCTACGAATTGGACGCGTTTGATCTAACCCCTGTTTCTTTAATAATGGTTAAATAAAATCAAAAAGTAATAATTTTGTATTTTTCTATAAATATTAGATAATTTTCCTGTTATTAAAAAATATTTATATAAAATCTATTTAACCCGTTTTGAGCTAAAATTGTTCAAAAGTAAACTAATTCTAGAACACACTTCTTAGGTGTTTCGTGATTTAAATTCCAAAAAATAATATCGAGACACAGGGTAAAATTCAGGGGTCGCAAGGGTTAAGGAAATGCTTCTCCTTGTTGTTCAAGTTTTCTGTGACAACAAATTTATCCATTTCAAGGACATGAAATGACATTTCCCGGTGTGTCGTTACATGCGTTCGAAATTAAAAGCATCAAATTGCAAACACTTGTTAATCGGCCACAGGCTGACAAGGACAGGTGACAGGCAGCAATCCGGGCGAATGTTGCCCGCGGCCACAAATAGACAACAACGCGACCCATTACCGAGTCGCAGGCGCAGTCGCAGTCGCAACTCAACACCATCACACGATCTTATCTAAAGTGAAAATTTATTCATGCGCCGTTGCTGCAATTCGCTACAACTGCAGTCTGGTCGACGCCTTCGAGCTGAGCTTTTTTCGCATTGTTGTTGTGTGCATGTGTGTGTGTGTGTGTGTGTGTGCAGTGGGGACCCAGTTCGCCTGCGTGTACGTCATGCACTCGCCTCCAACATTAGTGTCAGTCTGACACTTTTGCGCGGTTGCTGCTGCTGCCACCATCACTGGACCGCTGGAATATGTAACCAGCGTTGCCACAAGAAAAAACAATTTATAGCCAGGAACAAAAATAAAAATAACTAAAATGTAACAAAAATAACCAAAATGTTTATTCCATATAAATAAAAAAAAACGCATATATAAACTTCAAGATTTAAGGCGGTGGTGCCCAAAATCTTCTTATGGAAGAGCAAACACCAATACATGTAAAGTTGCCCAAAAAAATGCAAACAAAAAAATGGAATTCAGTATGTACACCGAAAAAAACATAATTTCATTTTCTGTTATGTTATTTAAAAAAAAAACAATTCGAATCTTCCTTCTTCCATGATCCTTCTAATAAGGATCATGGAAGAAGGAAGCACACGTTTTGAAGCAAATTCATTCGCTAGACAACAATAACACCTACGTTGAAGATAACTGTCGCCAATGCGTGCGGAGTGCTGTGTGAGTATACTACACCTTTTCAAGTTCGATTTCAGAAAGTGTAAAAACAATTTCAGAAAGCGTAAAAGCAATTCCAGAAACCGTAAAAGCAATTTCAGAAATCGTAAATTCAATTCCAGTTTTCTGAAAAAACTTTTACACTTTCTGAAATCGAACTTGAAAAGGTGTATAATGCTCAGCCTATGCCGAAGATCATTTACAAAAACAAATGAGGAATGAGATTCCTCAGCCTATGCTGAAGAGGATTAGCAAAAACAAATGAGCAACGAGAGCATAGGGCATGGGCACCTCTGATTTAAGGATTTAAACAATGCTGATTACTATTTTACGAGAAACAGCAGTGCCTATGAGTTGCCACTATCAATCAATGTCAATATTATTGCCACTCCAAATAACAGTATGCTATATTGAAGATACATTTGATACATTGATACATTTTGTATCAGTGTGCAATATTCTAAAAAATAACCAAATGGGATCAAAAATCACCAAATAACCAAAACCCATTTTCAAAAATAAAAATAACCATTTTTGGTTAAAAATAACCAAAACGCCAACGCTGTATGTAACCCCAGTGCAATAACAACAACAACAACAACAATGACTGCATGTTGGCAGTTGCACGATCTATGGTTCGGTTTGCCGCAGCAGCGCAACCGACTGCAGTTCCGCAGTCCAGCCATCCCATCTCGTGTCTAATTAAGATCTGCAAACAAAATGTCGTAAATTAAGCGAAGGTGAAAGGTTAGGGCCGGCCTCGGCTCCACCTGTTCGTCGTCGCGTCGGAGCGCAGCGCGAAAAACAATTGCGCAAAGTGCTGCCGACATGTGCGAGCAATTTGTGCGTTCGCGAGTGGGGTTCGCCTTGTTTGGGCACGGGGCGGCACGAGCGGAATTCGCGAAGTAGGTGCGAAATGCACTCGTGTTGCATTTGGGCGTTCAATAAGTTGCGTTCAACATGTTACGGAATTTACCGCATCGTGTCCCATTAGCAGCGGTAATTCCCTCATTAGGTGGTGGCGGAGCGACTGTTGATGCTGTTACTGCTGTTGCTGCTGTTCGATGTGTTGGTCTGGTTGTTGTTGTTGTTGCTGGTGTGGCTGGCTGATTCGTTGTGAGTGCGCAGTGGTCGGCTCATTGCGTTCTACATACAACGCGTCTGACTGCCACTTCTCCGCGACGCACGTTGCCCTGGAATTTATGCTGATATGGTAATAGATACACTGAAGTGTGCGTGTGTGTGTGTGTGTTTGCATGCCACATCGTGTTGCACGTACTGTTGCTGCCTCATTATCTGGCAACTGTAATGGCGGCAATGGCTGTTGGGTGCTGTCGACTCTCGGCTGCTGTTCGTTGCTCGGTGGCTCATGTCTGCTGTTTGTTGCTGTTGGCCGTTGTTGCCGTTTTGGCCATTGATGGACTGCAGATGGACAGCTCGGATTGCGTAATTTATTGTTTGCGTACGCTTGATGAAGTGGTGTCGGTGTGCACTATTGACGTGGCCATTGATGATCGGTGAAGGAGGCATTTTCCTCCGCTGGAATACAAACAACAACAACAAGCAAATAACTTGTCCATATCCTTGGCAGAGCGCTAAATAAATTGAAATGTGCATTTAATGGTGACCATAGTGGGTGGTGGGTGTTGAGCCAATGAACGCTGCGGCCTGCAGGCAGTGAACGCCTCGATGCGCATCGAGTGGTCGCGGCGCAAGATTGATGGCTGGCGTTTTTTTTGTATTTCGGCCCACAGCTGCATGCGTTCTAGCCAAAAGCAGCAGCCAAGACTTGGCGCACGTAAATTGTCAGCTGGGAATTGAATGTAGCATCCGTCGGCCCATAAACGCATCGCCGCATGCCGCGCACCCTAAATGGCAAATGATCGTTTAATTAGCTACGCAATCTACATACAAAGCCGACCACTTCGCCGCTTCGTCGCTCCAATGACCATTTTCATCATATTCACCAGTCCAATTACGCATGCGCAACTATGTGTAATACGCACGCGGCGCGGCGCGGCTCGCTGGGCGCGTGGCTCACCGTTGCTGCTCGATGGCTCGATTGCGACAAAACATCGGTAATTTATTGCGTTTACCAATAGACGACGTGCAGATTTCTGCGAAATTCTGCTTGGCTGCATTCGAATTGGCGGCAACAAACAAACAAACAACACGTGCTCAATGCTCATCGCTTGCATTGTTTGTTGTTTTTGTTGTGTTGCCAGTTCAAGAGGTTAAATGCTTGTTGTACGACTGCGCTAATCGATCGCTGACTCAACTGTCGCTCGACTATGCAACATAAAACAAATCACATTGAGCCCACTTCGTGCCGCTCATCTTGCCGCCACCTTCGATGGGCTGAATCTGGCATGAATCAATTGCGCAGATTTGACATCCTGCTGCGTCGCTTCGCCATTTCGTCGGCTGCACATCTGGCCTCATGCAAAATGCTGCCATCTCCAAGTGCGAGCGTCCAAGTTGCAGTTGCAGTTGTAGTTGTAGTTGCATTTGTAGTTGGTCGTGTCTGACAATGACACTGCTTCCATATTAGCGGCACACTCGGTTAGGCAGTTAGTCAAACAACCAACCAACCAGCCAAACGCAATTATGGCTCGGTCGCTTGTGCGCATGATTGATGGAGCTTTCAAATTGGCCATGACGAGAAATTGGGCAATCACTTAGGTTTATTGAATTTTGATTGCATCGCAACGTGGAGGATTGCCCAGACAAATGTTGGCAATGAGTTAGTTTGCTGCGGGGCGCAAATTCTATTCTTTCAGGTTGGCATTACATGTACACAGTCATCTGATCCTTTTGGACGAAAGCATGTTCGATTTTTTCCGATCATCTTCAACCTTTGTGCATCTGTCCTTTATGCTGCTAGAATCGAAACAAAACTGTCATAAAACAGGTTTACCTATAAAACCAATTTCGGTGACATTTCGAGTGTTGACACCGGGAGCTTATCACCCTTGATTCGAGTCTTAGGCTAAGGAAGCGCGAAATCGTGGTACATCATACAAGTGATCATACAAGTAAATAGGTGAGTCACAGTTTCATAGTATGAACTCAGCTTATTTCTATACTCGTATGGGGTTAATCTCTCGGAAGTTTGTACGAACTTTGAACCTGAAATGCTAAAACCTTTTCCGTGCTTATAAAAAGGCTCCAATGTTTCTTTCAGAGGATATATGTGATATGTATGACCTAAAATCAGTTCAAAGTTATTTTCTGACAACGTACAATTTCAGGATCTTGTAAGAAGAAACTAAGTACTGTGATCGCTATTGATAACAGTAATAATTGTGCAAAAACCGTATCAGTGGACGATCATAGTCGTATGGAAAAATTGGCAATGAACCGATCACGATCATGGTTGGGATGGTAGAGTTTTAAAATACACAACATAATATCAATAAAAATAACACCGTGCGACAAAAATCAAAAATTTCAAAACACACGATATACTCGCAAAACTAGGGATCAATTGTAGTGAAAATTAGTTTTTCTTTTTGACGTCAGGATTATTTAAAAGGACTTTGAAAATTAAAGGACATGTTTATTTCACAATGCGCAATGTAGAATAATAATATGGGCATCAAATGAAAGAGAAAATTCCTTGGGGTCTTAAAAAACTTGATGTTTTGGTGCAAAAGGACGAAGAGGTATTGAAAATGTTCTTTTAAAACTTTATCCTTGTATATCCCTCGAAATTTTCAATCTTTTTTTTTTTGAAAAATTATATCTTAAGGACTGTAATATGTACACTACCACATCTTAGAAATTCGTCCTTCTAACTTTATTAGTTTAAGATATAAAAAACTAAACATATTTCTCTATAAAACGAAGATATATTGTACCGTTCGACAAACATACATTCTAAGTAGACCCCGAGTAATTGTCCAAGAAGAAATCACCCAGGTGAATAAACCCTAACTTTTAGAGAGCACAGAGCAGATACTCTATGTACGAAGTATGTTTTCCGCTTTCTTCTCGTACATACAGCTTCTGCAGATACATATCAATAATACACGATTCCAATTTTTTTACGTGTGGATCTATTTGACAGTTACCCATCGGCCCACTCTTCAACTGGTTCCTATCTAGTGAGATAAGTTCTTTAAAATGATTGAAGTTAGGAGTCGGGCAGATTAGGTGCATTTAACATTTGTATATTTCTGTCCCATCTGCATTTAAATTATTTCTTAGCTTATTTGCCCATTGTTGAGCAAGTTTGTCTGCTTCACTTACTTCATTGGAATGTTCTATGTTCTTGAACTCTTCAAATATCTGTTTGGCTGCCTTGCTGAGAGACTTGCCACATCTAAAAATTGTTTTTAATGTCGTTAAAGCTGCATGCAGAATCCTGAGTGCGGATTAAAGATCTTTTTTATTAGAATATCACAAGGGGATTCATATCCGCTAACCCTAAGTTAGTCTGAATATACACGGATACGGTATACACGGAGCACTGAGCTCGGCTTGGAACACACTGCAGTAATGTGGCAACCGGAGCTTAAGACTGAAATTTAATTCTTCTATGTATGTGAATAACTACATACTCCACATAGTTCAGTACCTTAGATCCGATCGTATATATATTTATGGACGTCACCGCATGACAGGTGCTCACCTAGTTCTAAATTGGCCCTAGATATTTGTTGGAACTAACGCCAGTGGCGCACGTAAGAATAATTAAACCTCCTAAACATTTGTCTTTTCAAAAAAATTGTGAGGAACAAACATTGGCGCACACATGATTTCATTTAAAGGGCGTTTTGCGTACATCTTTTGATCCCAATTCTATTCGAAACCATATTTTGCAATAGCAATTTTTATATTTGGGGGTTTTGAACCATTAAATCCCCTACCCTTTCCATCTACTGGGGAGAAATATATGTAGTTTGAAATAGTGTTGAGTTCAAAATTTGTATACGAACCTCCTCTCCTGTGTGCGCCACTGACTAAAAATAATACATTATTTTTCCAATATGTCGTTCCTATGTTTAGGAACCGGGTTAGTGTGATTTAAACCTTTCGGGACGGAGTTTAATTTTGAAATCCAAAATACTCTCAGTAGAAATTTTCTCATGCCATGAATATTGGGGTTAGAAAATTATATTGGATGCTCACAAATTCCAAAATCATTCTTTATGTGAGAACACCGAAATCGAAAAAATATTTTGCGTGGCTCGTTGGTTGGTTGGTTCTAGTGGCTGCCTCTGTATGAGACACTCTTAGGCCCATTGACCCGTTGTGATACCACAAATTCCACCCGTTTGAAATGTGTATGCAACTTCAAACGGATGGGGAAAGGGAGGTAGGAGACCTACAGTTTAACGCCGAATCCGAACGGCGTTGGCAGGTTTTCTTTCACACTTGGAGGTTTTTTCATTGCCTGCCAAGAGCGCACTTGTGCGATTCTTGTAATTCTCATCTTCTTCATGTGGATAGCGAGAGAATTAGATGAGCGTCTAACCAGCTCGAGCCAGGAATCGAACCTTTGGTGGGGCTGCGTGGGTCGTCAGATTTGAATAAATGCCCCTCAAGCATTAAAAACGTGCTGGGACGTATTATCCCAGTAGTCCCGAAAGGGTTAAAGATACTCTTGTGTACTTTTGCAATACGAAAAACCGCGATGTAAACATGGCTACGTCTAGTTAACGTTTCAAGTCCGATTTCTAATACGATGCAGTTCATTTGAAATTGGAAATCATATATAAATTTTTTTTTGGAGAAGGGAAAAGCATTGGAAGCCGGTGTATGAGACTTTCACCCACTAAAAACACTCCTATCTCCTAAACTGCTGCCAGGGAACGTCCTGAGAGGAATAACTTCCTGTAGCAGTAGTGACTGCGTTCATCTGTGCTTTTAACACAGTTTTGTTACAAAAAATAACTGACAATGAAATTCTAGCACGAAATGACACAAGAAAACTCCTGAGTCTTTCATAATTTTCCCGTTACACCCAAAGCATTTTACTCAATCATCCAATATGTATGTGAAGCAGTCAATAGCCGAAACGTTTTGTGCAATTTTGCCGGAACTTGCCAACACCTTACGCGCCGACATTCGCAGCGGTTCGTGTGGGTATGTGCGAATTTTGGGGCCGGGTGAAAAGTTGGTTACTTGACGGTGCTTAGCCTCGCACTTATTTTTTGGCCTTCTTCGTACGAGCTCAACGCAAACCTGTTCGCATTCCCATAATAAATTTTACAGTTTTACGAGCGTTCCTCACTTTCCACACACACAATCGCGTACGTGTGTGTGTGTGTGTCAGTGTGCGTTACAAACGAGCAAACATTCTGAATACCTCATTTCGCGTTGTTCTTGGCCGCCTGTCGCGGGCTTTGTGGTGCGGGTGTGTGTCCGGCTGACTGCAGCGCATTCAGTCGCAAAAGGTATAAAAGCGAAAAAAAAGAGCAAAACTGCGCAACGGCAGCCAGACACTTGTTGCGCGCCCAGTTGCGAGTGGAGAAGGGGCCAGTTGCAACGAGGTTTGCGGCCAAACTTAAATATGTGTGGCAGTGCTTGTGATGGTCGCTGTCGCCGTCGCCGTCACCGTCGCTGCAGCTGATGAAGCATGTGGCATATGGGCGCTGGTGCGTGCATGTAATTTATTGCAGCGAAGTGACTTTTCAGCGGACTTTTAACTTATGAGCTGTGATTTCGATGGAAAACGGCAAACTGCTGCGTTGTGCCAATAAGACGGTGAGTGTCAGTGTTGGCGGACGAAAGTTTGTCTTGTGGGGCGGCGGAACGTGCGCAACTTCCCAATAGGACGCCACCAAGATTGTCGATTTAGTCGACGTGTGAACATTCACAATGCAGCTGAATTCGATTTAAGTAACTGCGAAAAAGTTGTATCAATTTGTTGGAAAAGTTTTGCGTTAGAAAGTATGAGGAAAATCATCTATAAAAACCCGATTTTCATAGATTTAAGTGTAAGTGAGTCTTGGTGGAAATCATCTACAGAACAGGTTGAAGAAAATTTTCATTGAGTTCAGTGAATTCAAAACGAAAGGATTAAGTCAATGCAGAACAATGCCATCTTTTAACCACTTTTTTGAAAAAATCCTCCATCAAATTTAATACAAAACATTCTATCACTTTTCTGTTGTTTTCTGCAAAGTGTTTTCAAGAAAATTCCTTCAAATTTTGATCACCATTAACTTGCCACTTTATTTCATTCCATTCCCCACTCGCATTTTTCGCCAACTTGAAGCCTTTCGGTCCGCGTCACCCGCAATTGTTGACGTTTAATTTTGTTCTGTTGTCCACCACAGTAGCAACAGTTGCTCTCTAGCCTCGCTAGTTCGCTGCTATTGTCGCAACGCTGCGGCGGCTAACACGCTGCCTCCAGCTGTCCAGCCAAGCCCGTTTGTGTTGTTGTTCCACCACTGCCGCATTGACAGGGCACTTTGACCATTAATGGCGGCAAGCTGTCAATATGACATATTTCAATTTCGGTTACTCCGCCAACGACTTTCAGGCATTTCCAAGTCGGCCTTCCTTCCAACTTTGCCGCCTAGAAATATTTTGATTGCCGAACATTGTCAGCATTTCTGAATTGTTTCGCGTTGTCGTTGTCGTTGCCGCCGTTCAAGCTATTGTTAGCAGGTATCTGCTACTGTTGCTGTTGTTGTTTTTGTTGGTGCGCTTGAACTGACCGCCTGGCGTAGGCCCTGTGTGTAGGGTGCACTTGATGCGCCCCGCCATGCCAATTGGAGTTGAAGTTGAGCACAGTTTGGCCATCGCTCTGGCGGTACTTGTCGTCGTACTTTGCGTCATTGTCATCGTGTGGCTTTCGTTGTTGTTGCTGCCGCTGTTGTTTTCGTTGGCGTATGGCCGTCGTCGCTGCTGCTAAATCGTTCGATTGCCAAGTGGTCGTCGGCAAAGATGAAAGTGCAGCGGGCGCATGCGTTCCCGCGCATCACTTCAGCAATTTTTGTCATTGCATCTCGTTTCGTTACGTCGTTTGGCGGCGGTTTTTATAATTGCATCTGCTGCTGCTGCGCCGTGCTGCTCAACTGAATTCATTTCGGTAGCTTTTCTTGTGAAGAAGCAGAAGCAGTCAACTGTCGCCCAGCGCTGAGCAATTTTAGATATTGGCCGATAGGAAGAATTCAATGAAATGCTTTTATGGTTTACCGCCAAAAGTTGCACAAAACAAAAACAAATGAAAATTGTCAAAGTTTGCTTTAAAGCAACATTGAACATACTTTACGATGTTTGGCTTAGGACAAGTTTTCTAAAAACTTGGGAATTTGTGTTTCCATGAATTAAATAAGCAATCAATGCGAAATTTCCAGAGAAACGTGTGGACGCTGAAGTGCCCACCAGTAACAGGCGGTTCACATTGAGACGAGTGTTGTCAAAAGTAGTAGAAATGGATTTTCGAATTGTATTGTTATTTGATAGTTAATACTCCAGAATAGAGATATGTATATGAAAAAAAGTTTTACAAAATATTAATAAAGTAAGAGGGTATCATTAAAGTTGAAGTTTTATAATAGAAAACAAAAAAAACATAGCGTAATAAGTTAGTTTCAGACTTTCCATTTAAAAATAGTCTGGAAGGCATAATTTAAGTAAATTTTTTTTTTAATATTAGTATCAAATTAAAGTGTGTACTTATTTCTGTCACGCAATGCCATAAATTGTTTACATCATCTACAATTGTAGTAACTGTTACTGGTTCAAAATTAGCTTATAAAGTGTACAAAGCAAAAGTAAACCACAAAGTTTCAAAGTGAAGAATTGAAAAGTCCCACAAAATGCCTCCCACTACACACTACAAGTGTCTAAAATGAAAATGTAAAAAGTTTAATTGCTACTATTTGCTATATTATTTTATTTTATTTACTTTTGTAGTGGCACCTAGGATCAAAATTCATGAAATTTACAATGTGTGGTGTGAAGCACCAAAGCTTAATTGTCAGAAAAAAATAAAGAAATTTGTTAATATTTTTAATTTTAATAGAAATAATAAAATTTAATGTTTGAATAACTTTTATTTATTTATTTTATTTTATTTTATTTTATATTATTTTATATTATTTTGTTTTATTTTATTTTATTTTATTTTATTTTATTTTATTTTATTTTATTTTATTTTATTTTATTTTATTTTATTTTATTTTATTTTATTTTATTTTATTTTATTTTACTTTATTTTATTTTACTTTATTTTATTTTATTTTATTTTATTTTATTTTATTTTATTTTATTTTATTTTATTTTATTTTATTTTATTTTATTTTATTTTATTTTATTTTATTTTATTTTATTTTATTTTATTTTATTTTATTTCATTTTATTTTATTTTATTTTATTTTATTTTATTTTATTTTATTTTATTTTATTTTATTTTATTTTATTTTATTTTATTTATTTAATGAAAAAATAAAATTATTAAATTATTAAATATTAAATAAATAATTGAATAACTAGAACATTTACGTAATATGAGTTTTTTTTCGTATGCTGAGTATATCTATACACAATGGGCGTGGCATGTCCAGCCCATTTTTGGATTAAATTTTTTCGCTCAGCTTATTAATTTATATTCAATATTTCGAAAATATCTTCTTATTTGTCACAGAAGAGAGATTTTAATAAAACTCTTATATGGGGAAAGGGCGTGTCCGACAACCGATTTTTTAAATTTTATTCTACAGATATATTTAAAAAAAAAATCATGTGCGCCAAATTTCATAGCTAGTAATGATTCGACCCACTGTGCGGTTCTTCTAGAGCAGTGATTTTCAGACTGTGGTACGGTACCTCAAGGGGTGGTAGGCGTTTGATTCACTTTGCACATGAAAATAATGAGATTGCTGGGAAGATACTTGATTCCAACCGATGATTTCGAGATTTAGTGAATTTAAGTTTATAGACGCTACAAGCTTAAAGCTTGGAGTTGAAGTCAAATATAATGGAGTCAATTGTAATCGAAAGCTTAAGCAAAACAGTGTTTCATCCACAGAATAATTATCTGTTAGTCCGTTAGTTCCTCGCTAACATTAATTCTTCCAGGCCTCTGCGTGTGCTTTATTTAGAATGAATTAACCCTGATTGTCACCTATGATTTATAGATTGAACGAGTTTATGCTTATACACATAACAACAAAGAAGGTTTTAAAGGCTCATTTACTATCAGGTGTACAACTTTGCTTCCGCCGTTTTTTCCAAAATTAAAAGCTTTATTGCGAAAAAGTGCTTACAGATGTATTATTCAAATTATTGTCCGTCGCTAGCGACAACTTTCTCCCATCTTTCCGGCAATTTTCGGATCCCGGCTCGAAAATGGAGTCCTCTTTTGACGCTATCCATGAAGCAATCCATTTTTCCAATTCTTCGAAGGATTGAAAATGTTGATCTGCCAGGCCGTGTGCCATCGAACGGAATAGGTGGAAGTCAGAAGGGGCGACATCTGGGGAATACGGCGGGTGGGGCAAAACTTCCCATTTCAGCGTTTCCAGGTACTTTTTGACCACTTTTGCGACGTGAGGCCGAGCATTGTCGTGTTGGAGGATGACTCACCATTTTCACTCACCACGAAATCACCATTTTTAAAACGTTGAAACCACTCCCGACACGTTCTTTCACTCAGAGCAGCATCACCGTAAGTTTCTGAGAGCATTCGATGCGCTTCAGCTGCATTTTTTTTCGAATTGTAACAGAAAAGTAAAACTTCCCGCAAATGGCGAGAATTGGGCACATAAACGGACATTTTCGAGCGTGAATAATACGAAAACAAGAACAACTGTCACTGAAACGGCGATGACAATTCGTTAGGCACTGTCCACACTCACTTTAAAGGCATTACCATCTATGTATTTCAACCAGCCTCAGCCGGTACAGCCACCTATCGGAAAACGGCGGAAGCAAAGTTGTACACCTGATAATTAGAGACTAATGTCATATTGAAGGCTGTTTTACTCATACGAGATAGTGACTTGTTTCACACTACAACTGACATCCTCGTGATGGTCAATTAGTGCCCAAAATGCTGAAGTCAGCTATGATAAAATTGATAGTTGGAGCGGAGAAGTTTGGCGCCTCGCTGCGAGACTAAATTATACAGAATTATAGAACAGCTGAGTCTGAACCCATTTGTACTTTAGGGATTCAAACCCCGCCCCACCAAACAAAAAATTCGTGGTACAAAATATGGTTTCGAATGATATTCGGCTCAAAAGTTGTACGTAAAACTCCCCTCAAAATGAGATCCTGTATCCTGCATACAACAATAACTGCTCTTGACTGGGCAATTAATGGAGGTAGAAAACTTGGCCAGGATTCGTATTTATTTGATGACCTTTAAATATAACTTTATGATCGTGTGAGAAGAATACGCAAGCACCGATCACTGTTAAGAACGTGTAAGGATCTATTGGTGCCCGATTGTGATGATGTCAGAAGAAACACTAAATCACTTCTATGATTTCTAAGGATATGGTTTTATTACTTGATGTTTCCGCTTTCTTGCTATACATAACTCGATACTTGATATACGAAAAATGTGCATGTCCAATTCCCGCGAAATTGTAAAACTTATAAAAATAAATTACATTGGAAAAGAAGCCGTGAGGTGTTGTATATCACACAAAGTGAAAATCATGTCAACTGGTTTGTTGATGTAGAAATTACAATCTCAAACGTGAAAAAAGTTTGGGAAAATTCGAAAAAGTGACACGTCCATTTCTGGCGAAAACGGAAACTAAGTTTCAAAAACGGTTTGCGGATTCGAAATCAGCGCTCCCTAATACCCTAGAAGTGATGTCAAACCCAGAAAAGCCGACCAAAAGTCGAAATTTGTTGCCCTGTGTAACCGATCACGATTGTGTAAGTAATTTGTTTAAGTTCAGGTTTATATAGGGAAGTTTAGGAAATAATTTTTTCTTGAGGGTGGGCAGGAAGGCTACAAGCCTTCTATGGCACTCAGTCCATTTTTGAACCATTGTACTATACCCATGGGGGAAAGGGATCACTCGTTTTGAAATGTGTATACAACACTGTTTTTCCCAACATATGTTACTGCACACACATTTCAAACGGATGGGGAAAGGGCGGGGGGAGGGACCTACAGTTTAACACCGAATCTGAACGGCGATTGGCAGTTTTTCTTTCACACTTGGAGGTTTTCCCATTGCCCGCCAAGAGCGCACTTGTGCGATTCTTGTAATTCTCATCAGCTTCATGTGGATAACGATAGAAGTGGATGAGCGTTTCACCAGCCCGAGCTAGGAATAAAACCCAGGGCCTCTGTATGAGAAGCTTCAATTTCAGCTTTAGAAAATATATTAAAATTCCTCTCGGATGCTGGACTCATAAGCAAACTGGGTAGGGTGCCCTCTTCAATAGATATTTTAGGTCGCAGTGACTATACCCGAATATAAAAATAATAATAAGAAACTGGCCTTTGCACTGCGGTGCACAAATTAACCGATCGCAGCAATGATTGGGATCGTAATACATATTTCATATATAATATAAAAATTTCTATTGTGATGATATGATCAAAAGATACAATATGAACTCTGTAATTGTATACAATTAAAGTAATTTCACCAAAATGCATTTTTTTCACCTTCAAAATAATTTGTTCTCACATTCTTATGTTCTCAAAGACTGCAACTGATTGCAGTCACTCATAAAATTGTGTTTACCTAAAGAAAGTGGAAGCTACAAGTAGTGTAGTTGTTTAAGAATTTGTCACTTGTCCCGCGGCACTGATAAACAACTTGTTTTCGTGGGACACGGCTCCGTGTCTCCGTGTTTGTTTGCTTTGCTTCGCTGTGTTGCGGATCTGTTGACCTGTCACACCTCGAAAATGATTAAATATTTTCACTTGCCACTTGCAGCACACAACGACCAAATGTCCTCATTTTATTTGCATTACGTAATCCATTTGCGGGAAAAGTCAACAAAATCGCCCACCGGCTACCAAACGCAACACACCGCACCACACAGTGTTTGCGCGCTTCTCGAGCGGACACTGCGACCGTTAAATAGTGTAAACACCAGACAGCGTTATCGAGTGCGTCCAGCCGATTGTTTGGTCATCCAATCAAGCCCAATCCCAATCCCAATCGATTCGATCGAATGCAATCTTTGCCAATCGGCATGGCGCAAATATTTTCTCAACGAACTTACACACATATCGATCAAGATAAAATTTTAATTCACTTAACTGCCGACCAGGCGGAAATTGGAAATTGAAAACTGCCGCTGAGTGCCAACATTGTTGTAAGCGCGCCTTAAAAGGAGGGGCCACCATATGCAAGGCAGCTGCGCGTGCGCGACTACGGGCAGCGCCCCATTGTGGAGCAGCCAAACGGCCGGCGACCACATAAATTCAGTTCATTTTCTGCCTTGTTGGCTTAATTGAGCTATCGCCTAATTAGTCGCAGAATCGCGCCTTATCCGTTAGCAAAACATTTTAATCTCGGCATGTGCGCTCCAGTACGCGTATCTGTGAGATACGCATCTGCCGGCGCACAGTGACGGCACCACTATTTACTGCTTTGAATGCGAAGTGGACCTCGTTGCTTTCAAGCAAGTTCGACATTTCAACGGCACTTTTACGAATGCCATTTGTATTTATTCTTAATTATGCGCAATTAATTCAACAGCTTTTGCATCGCGTACAATTTCACTGAACAGATTCAGGATTCGGGCCCCAGATCCTTGATGGATGCCCAGGTGCCAATAAGACAGCCCAATATGCCGAAAACTATGAGGAAAATGTCCTGTAGCAGGTAGACGTGCAGCGGCCCATAGCCCACGGTGTACTTGACGCACAGATCGAGCACGGCGGGAAAGGTCAGACCCAGATGGGACAGACAGAACGAGCCGACCAGTGAGAGAATGAGCGCAAAGTGCGGATCGTACATGGCGCTCAAAACTGTAAATTGAGAAGAAAGCATAACAAGTGCGTGCAATATAGAAACAGGTCCAAGTACCTGTTCCCAGCACAATGGCCGTTCGCATAATATATTCCAGTGTCAGGTGTTTGCCATCGCCAATGCAATTCGCGTAGGGTGGCCACAAGACGTTGATGGTGACGTGATTTTGCAAAGCGTAGGAGAGAAATATTGCCGTCGCAAACAAGACTTTGGCCACTTGAGGCCACCTTAGAAAACCCATGGAGTTAGTAGAATCGGTTATTAACGACTCATACTATATGTTGCATTGAACCACTTACAGCTCCTTCTGCGGTAGATTCAATGTGATGCTGTCTGCAATCTTGTCGCCATATTGCCAATAGCCGAAAAATGCAATCGATATATAAAGCAGAATTGCTAGACCTAGGCCCCAGTTTAAGATGCCGTTTAGTCCCAGATATGCCTCTGGGTGTTTCATCTGTGATTCAATGGAAATGATCTGATAGGAGGCAAATGGAATTACATTAATTTATTGATGGTATTGTTTAAGTTGCTGTACGATCAAATCGCTAGAGATTCAATCCGGAAAGACTCAATTCAGAAAGACAGAAACCAGACAAGATAAAACTCAATCAAGATAAAGTTCAGACCAAACAAAAGTTAATTTACAGCTCGAGTTCTAAACATTATTAATGTCTTAATTAATCCCAACTTATGGATACATAGTTTACAGTATTTTTGGGTATGTGATTTTGTTTTGGTTGTTGAATCCTTTCTATTCTCCACATAGACTAAGAAGCAGGTCCGTTGTGATACCCGGGCCGTTTCCCTAAGATTAGGTTACTTTATTAAATCATTTGGACAATGCTAAGGAGCTAAACACATCTATTCATTTATTTTACATCTATATTTTAATTCTCGCAAGACCTAATGTTGCCTTTTGTCCCGCAAACGAGTCTCCCCACGTCCCAACACATCCCTGGTTATGGGTGGTGCGAGTATTGCGGAACGGCAGCTTTTGATGTTCTGGGCATATCCATTAAGAACGATCTTCGTTGAAACGATCATATTTTTGAC
Organism: Melieria omissa; assembly: GCA_963971225.1. Lineage (NCBI taxonomy): Eukaryota > Metazoa > Arthropoda > Insecta > Diptera > Ulidiidae > Melieria > Melieria omissa. The sequence goes on along the minus strand of OZ020268.1, from coordinate 104,765,817 downwards.
GTGTCGAAGGAAGCAGCCAAGTTCGTCGGCTTCTTAAAGCGGTGCAAAAAATATTTCACTTCGTCCGATCTCCGCGTTATTTACACCACCTAAATCCGGGCCAAAATAGAGTTTAACTTGCACCTATGGGCATAGACCTCAAAAGCGCATTTGGAGCTCCTGGACAGGGTGTAAAACCATGCGATTAAACTTATAGGGAACAGTAGGTCATACAGCTCTATTGACTTCTTGGAACATTTCCGAAACGTGGCATTTGTGGTTTTATTTTACCGATACTTTTTCGTTAATTGCTCAGTGGAGATGAACAGCTTGCTACCATCACTCCGGGTACTCCCCCGGGCAACCCGTTTGAACACTGGCGCCCATGTATTCCACGTCGAAACGATGTTCCAGCGCACTACAGAGAAAGCTCGTTCCTGGCCCGTACAGCGAGATGTTGGAATGGTCTCCCTGCAGATATTATTCCCAGCACTTATGATCTTTATGGGTTCAAGGCAAGAGTCCATATATTTTTTTCACCCAACATCCTTTCTCCCAACCCATATATCCTTCCTGAACCAGCGCAACGCCTCGCATTTATAGGGGTATCCCCTGCGCGTTGGCTCGTTTCATAAAAAAAAATCTCCGCGAGGTTTGGTAGAAACGGTTGTCCTATAGTTTGAAGCCCTCCTTTTACTAAGAACTGGGTAGTGACAGAGGAGATGCTGTACCTTTCCTCCTTCATTGGTTGACACCTAGCCTGATGGCGTTTGGTCCGATAAGTCAGTGTTCAATGAGAGTCCTTTTGAGGATGGAGATCTCTGTCCTTTTAAGACTCAGGACAGCTGATGTACGCTTCCTATCATACGTGGGCCATGTGAGTCTCACTATTGCGCATGTGTTAAGGTTGTAAGAGCGCTCCTGAGCTGAGAGGATTGTGTAAGTTCTTTCGCGAAGTTTAAAGGTAACCAGTGTTATGCCTAACACTTCCTTATGAGAAGTGATAAGGGTGCTTGTGCCTTTCCTTGTCAGTTCATTCGCTTACGGTAACCGGTCACCTAAATGAGGTAAGTACTGTAGTGATGGTCCGTCTCGTTAAGAGATCGGCGGCACCTAATGAAAGATTTGGTGTTGTTTATGCCTGAGTCCAAAGCTTTAAAGCAGCTTGACTGTCGGAGATGATGTAAACTTGCTTCCTTTTGGCAGGGATAGGGTGTAGGTACATAAAGGCGGGTTGAATGGCGATCATATCTGTCTGATACATACTACAGTGGTCCAGATGCCGGGAGATATCAATCCCCAGATTCGGGGAATACACATAAGAAACTATCTAAAACTCTCGTATACGTAGTTAGTAAAATCTTGTCTGGACTTTGTCTCTTTGTATTATGGAGTCCTGAAATTTGATCCAATCACTCACCACGCCCACTGATTCAATGGCAAAGAGCACCGTTCCAAAGAATAGCGGATAATATTCAATGTCCACGAAGGCGTGTCGTTCCGATAGGGGCGGCAAGTCCGTCAATATATAATAAAATATTATAATGAAACCTATGTGAAATTGTTAACTTTATCAATTGATCAATTCGACTGAAATGTAGTTGTGGTAATTAACCGAAGAGTAGCAACACATTTGCCAGCATATTGAACGGCACCAAGTTCTTGAGTTCGCGTATCAGATACAGCATCACCAAAGGAATAATCAGCAAAACCATGTACAGGCGACTGTCGAGCGGAGTAAAGTAGTTATCGCCGACGGCCTTGAAGTTGTCGGCTATGAAGACCACATAGACACTGCTCACGCCGAAATGATAGAACGCCATAGTGAAGTTAACAACGATACTACAAACAGATCAGAAAGAACTAATGCAGTTCGTAGTGGTCGAAGAGGAATTCAACTGTGGAACAGACCGGTGGTTCGATTTACCTCACATAACCGTTTAGGCAGCGCAAACAAGGTGGCCCCTCACTCAGCGCAATGGCCATTGTCTCGGGATAGCTAAGCTGGGGCACATGTTTCCGTTTGCATAGGTCGTGCATGCCATGAAGCTATGAAAAAGTATAGAAGAAATGTTTACAATACCAGTTACAGGAGAACTTTGAACGTCAACAGCTATGCGCTACCAGCAGATGCAGACAGTAGACCGTTATGGCGCCTATAACGACAGTGCTGAGCACCCCGTTCAGCCAGCCGGAGTTGGCGAAAGCTTTCGGCATGGCCAGACAGCCAATGCCCACAGCACATTTGAGCAGACTTACGAAGGCCTCTGAATTGCTGCAAGACGCCAAACGAATAACACACGTTAAATGTTGTTGTGAGACTGGAGTTATGGCGATGGAGCGATACGTACGTTATTGGCTTATCGATTACGCGAAACAAGTAGGGATCATAGTCGTCGCTAGTGCTGAAAAGCGTTTAAATTTAAGTTGTGCACATTGCAATAATTTGCTGACAATAGAATTGAGAAATGTTTATATTTACGTGACTGTCATTGCTGTTTATGGAAAATTGAAACAATCAGTTTTAGAATAGGAAAATTTGATTTTTTGAATGAAATGAAGTTTGAGTTTCGATGAAAACTAGTGATGAGAATTTTGAAAAGGATTCGTTTACTATTTAATCTCCATTCAGAAAATATTTTTCTGTTATTGGGAAAGTCGACGTATGCAGATTGAGTTGAAATGTAAGAAGAATAGGTTACTAGGATCATGAAGAAAAGATCAAATCATAATTGAATGAGTTTTATGACACTTATGTATACAGGGTCAAAAGTGTAACTCTGCCATTTGAAAATGATCAAAAAATAATGTAAACAAATACGACATTTTTTGATGGTTTAATGGGTCGTAAGTAGTGTCCGACCGAAGGTGTATTTTTGGACAAAATCGAAGCAGAATATTCGGCATAATTTAAATATTCGGCCTCGATAGTCCAGCGGGTAGCGCCCTGGCTTTTCATACACGTACTTAGGCCCTAGGTTCGATTCCTAGCTTGGGCTGGTAAAACGCTCGTTTACTTCTATCGCTATCCACATGAAGCTGATGAGAATTAGAAGAGTTGCACAAGTGCGCTCTTGGTAGGCACTGCCAAAATTTTCAAGTATGAAAGGAAAATTGCCAAAAAAACCGCCGTTCGGATTCGGCGTTAAACTGTAGGTCCCCTCCCTCCCTTTCCCCATCCGGAATGCGTGCTGTATCACATGTTGAAAAAAACAGTGTTGCTTACACATTTCAAACGAGGCCTCGGGTGTGTCTCTTACAGAAGCATCCACTACAACCAACCAACTAAAATATTCGGCTGTAAGCCAAAGCTGAATACTAATAAAAAATCTTTTAGGAAAAAATTATAAAATTATTTCTTAATTAATTTCTTTGTTCCACTTAAGAAAGGATTTGATAATTTTAACAAAATTCATTCAATAAAAATTCTGTTAAGGAAAAAACTATAACAATATACCAACTAATTTAGTAAAAAAAAAAATAAAAAACAATCTCACAGTTCAGTTTCTAGCAAAATAAAAAACTTTACAATGCAACTGTCACAAATAGCTGTTTAAATATCAAAATATCGATGATATTGAGTATATTTGATATAAAACTTGCATTACAGGACGAACAGTGTTCAGCTATTTTGGCCGAAGCCGAAGCAAAATATTCAAAATTGACCGAATAAGGTAAATACCGAAACCGAAAACGAATATTCGGTCGGACACTAGTCGTAAAGTTATGCGCTTTTGGTCAAATTAAAAATTAGTTCAAAAACTGTAATTTTTCAATTTTGTTTCATATAAAATCGCTCTAAAAATGTTTTTGCAACATTCGAAAAAAATAATTTCGGCAGATTTGGGTTAAGAGAAAATTTCGTCGCTCTAATTGACCAACTAAGTAAATTGTGAATGAAAAGATCAAGGTCTGCCATGAGAACCAACTGTCTGTGAATTGAAATTGTCGATGAAAATCTGGGCAATATGTGGTCTCAAAAAAAATTTGGGTCACAATCCACACAACGCAATCTATTTTGGCTTTATTGCAAGAAAAATTCTCAGGAAGTGGGGTTGGATCTTACAAGTTATGCGTTTTGCCCTATTGGACTCTTTATTGTGAAGTTTTTGAGGGTTGTGGAAGAAAGAGATTATGAAACAAAAACATTTGTAAAGGGAACTGAAACTGATCAAAAAGTCACGGAAAATTATCTTATAGGAACTGAGTACTGCACTGAAAAGTTGATTTGACTACAACATATTTATAATAGAAATTGATGGAAATCTATATTGCAAGGGCGATATTTTATTTAATAATTTTTTTGGAATGACAAAAATTAACCCTATAATTTTTTTTTTGGGGTTACAGCTTGATTTCTTGCACCAATATTTTAATTTTTCGCTACACTTCTTCTATAACTTTTCAGCTCGAATTTGCACTCTAGTTGAGGTCATTTGTTATCATAGTTTCGGTTTCATTGCCTCAATGACTGCAAATTTAATGTCCACCAACGAAGTTGCTTACAAATTCTCACCTCGATTGGGAGGATGTTGTAAATGGGTCAACATTTTCTCCACAACTATTTCCATTTTCCATTTCGCGTTCAGCCCGCTGGGAGAAATTAATCGCCAACAACTATTGCCGACATTTATCCGAGTGGCCGACAGCAGCGGTTGTGAATGTCAACGAATGTTGCCGGGCATGAATGAACTGAAATCGTACGTCAATTGTCGTGTCAGATCGAAAATCAATCGGACAACTGCCATTTGTGGTCGGCAATTGTGCTGCTCTATTGTCGTCGATGTTTTGGCTGCAACTAATGTTGCATCTAAGTGCTGCTAATGTGACTGTTGTTGCGGCCGCAGTGGCGACATGTCGCATAATTAAACGCGACTATTTGCCAGGCATTTGGAAGTCACTACGTAAATTGCGATGAGTGTAATTTCCAAATGCAACATTTTTAGTGCGACAGTGCGGCGAATGTGATATGCGTTCATATGACAGGCCGCGTGCACCGTCGAACGAACAGACGGAGGGACGGACTAGCGACATGTAAGAGGCAGCGTGCAGCAGACAGCATGTGGCAAGTGCAGCATTCCGATATTTGCACTGCGCCGATTGGCTGGTCACTGGCGGCTGCTGGATGGCTGCTGACGCGGCTGGTGCTGGCGCTGATTGCCGGCCGCTGCAGCGTTGACATGTGCCGCACATACCGAAGCGCTTGTGGCATGGTGAGCATTCGTTGTTGGCAGCGCGAGACGCGCGCCGCACAGCGCTTTGCGCGCAATTAAAGTCAATGCGCGCATATCTTAGCGTTTGCGGTTGGAATTCGGCGCGTCGCAGCGGCACATGCGAAGTTTGTGACCCAGTTGGCAAATCTGAATGTTTGCCGCGAATCTAAGCCGCTAAGATGTCACCTGGCAGCGGTATGTTCATTCTAACCGGAAGTCTTGCAAAATGCAAATGACGCGGGCAGCCATTTCCATGCAAATTTCAAGTCACCAATGCAGACGCGGCACTGTTCCAACACCAGTCGTAGCGGCAGCGTCTTGGCGTGTCTGCCTGGGGCTGTGCAGCGCGCACATTGTGTGTGTGAGTGTGTGTCCAAATGACAGCATTATCACGTTGACCTCCCGCATAGCAAATGCACGCAATGAATTCCATTTGGTACGAAGCAATGTTGTGCTGTTCCAATTGCAGCGAATTCACTTCTGTCCAGTGTTGCACAGTGGAACAAAATACACTTGCGACTAAAACTAAGACACAAATTGTGGCTGAGATTGAAACTGAAACTAAAACTAAGACTAAAACTGGGACTAAGGCAAAGACAAAGACTATGACTATGACTATGACTATGACTATGACTATGACTATGACTATGACTATAACAATGACAATGACAATGACTATGACAATGACAATGACAATGACAATGACAATGACAATGACAATGACAATGACAATGACAATGACAATGACAATGACAATGACAATGACAATGACAATGACAATGACAATGACAATGACAATGACAATGACAATGACAATGACAATGACAATGACAATGACAATGACTATGACTATGACTATGACTATGACTATGACTATGACTATGACAATGACAATGACAATGACTATGACTATGACTATGACTATGACTATAGCTATGACTACGACCAGGACTAAAGAAAATGACAACACCTAGGAAGTTGTGTTTAAGAATGTTGTAGAATGTTCAATTTTTGTCGCAAGATTTGCACCTTGAATCCACAGTGCAGTGGTGCGTTGCGTTTCGATGCGCGTAACGCTGCTCGTACAAAGTGTCTCCGCCAAGTGTGTGTTTGAACTTTGGCAGCGTGTAGCGTTGGCAAATTTGCATTTACATATTGTATCAACAACATTTCCGCCACCGCAATGTTTATGCATAGCGCACAAGTAAAAACCAGCTACGACGGCGATCGGATTATGAGCGACGCGCGGGATGCAACGCGAGGCCAAGCGTTGCTTGTGGGGGCAATGCATTATAAATCGGACGGACGTTGGTTTTGTCACCTTTGATGTCAATTCTTGCATTGCGTTTCGATTGGAAATTTAAATTTGCATAAAATATGCGCAAGAATAATGGAAAATGCGACACAACACAAGCAATGAACGTGGACATTCGGCGGTTTGGATGTTGGTCGTGCGAGGGAGAAATGTTGGCGATAAGCAGGTTCAGTGCCAGCACATGAAACGGGGTCAAAAAGCGGTGAGTTGTTGTAAGTAGAATTGAAAATTTCACGCAAAGAAATTGCTGAAGTTTTATTTAACTGACCGGCCGAACTGTTGGTGCGGCACTGGCCGACACTGAGCTGCATAACTTCTCAGCGTTCCGAACAGGAAACGGGTGACGCCTACCAATCAGAGCGCAGAGTATTCGTTTTGCAGCACATACACTCCTCCGCTTCAATTAGCCCTACAGTCAAATTGTCGACCAGCGGCCACAGTACCGTGCAAATATATTGAGAAGAAATGGCCAAAAAAATGGCCAAATGTGGTTAAAGAAGATGAGTTTTCGAGTTCGAGTACCTATATGTTTATTTCGAAAATGTTTTCAGTGTGTTACAATTGAATTTGAATTGTCATCTAGAATCTGTTGTCAGTTTTTGAATTCAATTTTTCATTGTAAAATCTAGTTTATGTTCGTTACTTTTGAAATTTGATGTGTCTGCCCACTTCGAAACCCAACACTGAATTTAAATCTCTAATAGGTAACTTTGCATGTTTTCGAAAGTTTCAATATTTGTAATTTCGAATTCGAGTACTTACCATTTATGTTTATTTCGAAAATGTTTTCAGTGCGTTGCAATTGACTTCGAATTGTGTTCTAGAATCTGTTGTCAGTTTTTAAATTCAATTTTTTATAGTAAAATCTAGTTTAGGTTCGTTACTTTTGAAATTTTATGTATCTGCCCACTTCAATACCCAACACTGAATTTAAACCACTAATAGGTAACTTTGCATGTTTTCGAAATTTTCAATATTTGTAATTTCGAATTCGAGTACCTACCATTTATATTTTGAAAATGTTTTCAGTGCGTTGCAATTGACTTCGAATTGTGTTCTAGAATCTGTTGTCAGTGTTTAAATTCAATTATTATAGTAAAATCTAGTTTAGGTTCGTTACTTTTAATTTTATGTATCTGCCCACTTCGAAACCCAACACTAAATTTAAACCTTTAATAGGTAACTTTGCATGTTTTCGAAATTTTCAGTATATGTAATTTCGAATTCGAGTATGCACTATTTATGTTTATTTCGAAAAACGTTTTCAGTGCGTTGCAATTTAATTGAAATTATCATCTAGAATCTTTTGTCAGTTTTTGAATTAAATTTTTCAGTGTAGAAACCAGCTAAGGCTCTAGTTTTGAACATTTGTGAGTCTGCCCACTTCAATACCCAACACTGGCTTTAAACTTTTAATAGATAACTTAGCTTTTTTTTCGAAATTTTCAAAATTTGTAATTTCGAAATTAAAATATTTGTTCATTCATTCATGCTGTGTGCCACCACTGTAGCATTCTAAATCTGCAAGCCGCACGCGTTCCAGACGCCACTGTGGAGCGCGTGCTACAAAAAAATCAAGAAAAATCTACGCATAAATCGTTGAAATTAGTAAAAACTGTGGAAATCAAAACCAACTGGCGGTAGCGTGAGACAAGGTGTCTGTGCTTGTGTGTGTGTGTGTGCTGTAGTCCTTCAGAAACATCTTTTCTAATTATTTGGTTGTTTGGCGTAGCCACCAACTCCACCAGCATCACCAGCATCACCACCGCCGCCACCGTGGTCACCGTCACCGTCACCGTCAACGTCAGCGTCACCGCTGTGCGAGTGGTTGTGGCGCGCTTTAGATCATTGTCTGGCGGATGCGCCCCCAAAGCCCAGCGGGCAAACTGAATATTTTAGGAAGCTCGGCGGTTGCGCGCCGTGGCCGCAGTTGGCGCACATTAACTCGATGTCTCAGTGTGTCCAGCTGAGTCGACGCAACGGACGCGAGCGCACCGAACGTCGCTGTCTTGCCGCATTCTTGGTCAGATAATTTTCGAGCTTAAACGCCCACACAATCTTCGGTGTTATTAAAATGTTGTTATGTTGTTATTCAAGCGACGGCGGTATCGGCGGATTGTGGCATTTGTTGCGGCCCTTGTAGCCAATGTCTGTGCCGCGCGCTTTGTTGGGTTTAATTTCCAAGAAAGCTGCTGGCTAAATATCAATTTGAGGATTTTCGGAATCCATGGCCCATGGCCGAGGCGCAGCATTTGCATAAATGCCCAACTGAGCGCGAAAAAATGGGCCACTGACGCGCGTTGATTCGAAAGCCTCGGGTGGTTGTAATTAAGCGCATTTAATTTTGTCGGATTTGCTGTCAAGTTCTCAGTAAACACAGAGAAGCGATAAGACCAAAGAGATGTAGCGACAGTTTTGCAGATTAAAGAAATAGTAACAACAGTGATTGGAATTTGTGAGTTTTGCAGCGGAAATAGAAAATTATTGTAAAATAATTTAATGCGGCCGGTGCAGCCTCCACATATTGCACCGTTTACTATACAACATGTGCTTAACTCATAGCAGCAGCAACAGCAACAACAAGAAAAGCAACAATTGCAACTGACAAGACAACAGTGTGCGCCGTGTGCCCGAAACTGATTATTAACTTCATTACGGCTGCGATATCGCAGCGAATGCATCTCGAGCGCACTGCGCCGCCCGCCAAATGCAATTAGCTGCCGTATCTGCAGAAGCCGTTTGGCAGGCTGCGCTCCTCGCCTTGCAGGATATGCGCCGTGCAATTTTTTACTCAAAAATTTCTTATTCCGTTTTGTTTTTTCTTGATACACCCTGCACTTGGCAGTTAAGGTGTTCTATATACTAAATCCCCAAATTCTATTTATGGGTTGAAGATTGATATAGAAGTCCAGATAGAGATGTGGGGGGTAGGTTAGAAGGGGTGCACTTTGAATTATAACGTCGCCTTCGATAATCCAGTGGATAGTGCGCTGACTTCTCATACCAGGGGCTCTAGGTTTGATTCCCAGTTCGGGCTGGTGAAACCAGTGGCGGATTCTGGGTGGTTTTTGGGTCTAAAACCCCCCCGGAAATATGTATTAGGATCGACTTTTAAACTACATACAAATTAAAAGGCATTTTATGAATATTAAAGAATTACTTTTTGAAACCCCCCAAAATATTTTTCTGAATCCGCCCCAGGGTGAAACACCTGTCTACTTCTATCGCTTTCCACATAAATCAGATGAGAATTACAAGACTCGCACAAGTGCGCCGCTCTTGTTGCATAAACATTTCAAATACGTGGAATTTGTGGACCTGTGGAGGCCCATATAGAGGTCTAAGTGTATATCCTACAAAGGCAGCCACAACAACTTACAGTTTACCCAGATTTATAAAGATTGTTCTGGAACAAGGAACAAGAGTAGGCTCTCTATTTCTCCTCGAAGAAATCCAGTTGGAGCTGTTTATGAAGCTAAGTAGACTGAACACTGTTTTTTTTTTTCTGGGTCAACTAAGGCGTCGAAGACCAAGCCTTCAAGCCTTCGTTTCCGCTTAGAAAGCTTTCGATCTCCAGATCTTCGAGAATAGACTCGCGCTTTCAATGTCTTGTGAGAATTCCAACGGTGGTTCCTTTCTAATTTTTCTGGCGGCTCAGATTGAGATTAAGCCAAATCTATTTCGTCGTATTACCAATGTTACACTCCTACCTTATTCTATCAGACATTCTATCAGACAAATAGATGTCACATTGGTTATTAACTTATAAGTAGTGAGATTTATGAAGTGATTACTCTGCTTCATGTTACCTTGACAGCCCAACTCTTCTGTCCTGCAGTTCCACAGAATATACCTTTGTTCTGGTATTAAGCTCAGAGTATTTGTAGCTCAGTGGTAGTTTCATTCAGAGATCTGCTGAGACCTAAAATAATCGTAGACGTTATGTGGACTGAGGTCAGAGTCTTGGGAGGTGCTTGACATTTGGAATATCCACTGTTGCACTATCGCTTGTCAATACTTTGATATTTTTTAATTAATTAAAACCTTCAAGTTTGGCAGTTACTTCTGCCTGGCCTCACAATGGTCACCAGTCCACACCATACCTATTAAGCAATTTTAAGCCATGTAAATGCGAATGTGATTTCTTCTCCGGTGACTGATATACTTTCATTTGTTTTTGTTGGGAACAGCGTTGAGTAATTTTCCTGATAGTTTCGATGTTATGTAGTCAATCTACTGAGGGACATCATTAAAGTCTGTGAAGGCTGACAAGTGCCTTGTAAAATAAGATATCAGCTTGGAGGTGGCTCGTAGCCTTAATCATCAGATCAGATGTAGTATTATATCTAATAAAGCTATTTGAGTTGTCTTCAGAGACTTGACTGTTATGGAAAAAATCATAAAAAATCCACATGATCATCAGGAAAATCAATTTGACAATGCCCGTCCTTTTGTCTTTCTGTTACTTCACTTGTTTGTCCATTATTTGTCTGTCTGTGCTTCTGCTCATCTGTTTGACCGTCCATCAAATTGTTCGCCCATCAAATTATATGTCTAAATAAATCCGCGGAGCAGAGGAAATTAAGAACGGTTGGCTTTCGTCAAGTGTGGATATAAGGAAGAACAAAAATAATAAGGAAGAACAAAAAATATTGAACGATACAAATGGGGACCGAGACCGGAGACCTGAAATACGGGGAACATAAGTACGAAAGGAGAAGAAAGAGATGGGGGAGGGATTAGCATTGAGAACGACAGATCACTAAAGACCAATCGTCTATCTGCCCTGCTGCTCATCTGTTTGACCGTCTATCAGTTAGTCTATCCGTTGTTATGTCCATCTGTCCGTTAAGAGGTCCATTTGTGTGTCCTTTTGCTCCCCTGTCTGTGTGTCTGTTCCTTTACCAGTCCATCTATTTTTCCTTTTTTTCATCTGTCTATTAGTTTATCAGTCAGCCGCCGTGGCTCAGTTGGTTAGTGCGTTGGACCGCGAGTCGAAGGCAGCAACCCCCGGTTTAATACTGCCTGTAATAACACCTAAAAAAAATAACGGGAAAACTCGTTTTCTCTTTCAGTGGCTGTCCTCTCAGCTGGAAATGGCAAACCTCTGAGAGTAAAAATTGCTTATGAAAGAGCTCCCAACCTGCCGTTCGGAATCGGCATAAAGCTGTAGGTCCCTTCCACCCGCGTACAAATTCACACGCACAACACGGTTGGTTGCGGGAAGCTAGGCCTTAGTCTCGCGTAAGCGGGCTGTCGTGCCAGTCAATTATTAAAAATTGAAAAATTAGTTTATCTGTACATTTCCGCGTCTGCCTGTCCATTTCTCAACTGATTGGTTCGCAATGTAGTTCTGGAACGAGCAAGGATATCGACATAAAACTTGGTACAGATGTTGCTTCTATTCCAACTACGAACTGATACCCTTATGGGCAGGGTCCGCCTACTTCAAAGCAGGGTTGCCATATATGTGTATGGTAGGAAACATGAACATTTTTATATTAACTAAAATAATCTGCTAGTTTATGGTTATTTGCGACCGACAAAGGATGTGGCAAGTCCTCTTGACCCATTATGGACCATATTAACCTATTTTTTTTCAAAGTACATGGAATTTTTTGTTTAAAGTTTAATTAATAGATAATATTTACATTGATAGGGTGTCTGGGGGAAATTAAAATTGCCAGATATGAATCTGGCAGGCAGTCTTTAGTCATGGAACATTTACATGATACATGGAATTTTCATTTTAAATTTAATTTAGGAAAATAGAGGATAATGAAAAGAAGGTGTTTCTAAAAGTGGCTGCGATCCATTTTGTTTCACCCGATTTTTTCAAGGCGCAGCGTAGTACAGTTTGGTTAGTCATTCGTTACTACAAAGACGACGGCTCCAGACCCTTGGAGCAAGGTTCTCTGATGTAGCAGACGCACAGATTACCGATCTACACAATTTCTTCGCCAAGACCAAATGGTTCCCCAAAGATCCCGCCTGGATCTACAGGGATCCCAACAGATAGAGGAAGGCACCGGTTTCTCCGAAATTAAAGGGATTCAAAATGGACCCAACAGGGTCTCCGAGTGCTTGCCGCACACACCCCTTCCGTAACCTAACCTAACCTAATCATTCGTTGGCTACTCTGTAGATCATCTCTGGGTGCAGGGTATACAGCAGTCGTTTGCAACCGCCTTAAACACGCTTGTAGTTTTTTTGTTGCTTTGTTTTGTTTTTGCATTTTGCATTGCAGGAGTAAATTATTTTGCACAGCAGCCACTTAAAAAATTGAATAAAACTTTTACGCGGCCGTGTGTGCCTGCATTTCATTGAGGAATCGCGACGAGGGCCGCAATTTTCGTGCCTTAATCGGGGCCAATTTGGCCTGCGGCCGCACTTGTTGCACTCTTTTCTTTGTTCATTTTGTGCGATTTTGTTTGTGTTTTATTATTTTGTATTGTTGTGATTTGATGCGCTGCCACAGTGCAGTGCAGGCGTTGTTGATCCTGGCCAACAATAACAAAAACAACAACAACAAAAACGGCAGCAACAAAATTAACAGCAACAAAAAAAATCAACTGCCAATGTCCAGCACTGCCACAAAGTGCTCCAATTGCCTTTTGGCCAAAACGACAACAACAAGAACCAAAAGCAACTACACTAACAAAAGTGTAAAGAAAAAATCATAACTCCACTGCCTACTCCCACTTTTTTGCATCGTCATCAGTGGCCTCCGTCGGCCTCGGTCCAAAATTGTTGCAGCGTCCGCACGTAGCGGCATCCGCCTGCAACACGCACACACACACATGCCAACACATACGCGCAACGCGACCCGCGCCACATGCTTATTACGCTTAGGTGCATTGCTGCATAGTTGTTGTTCTTGTTGGTGGCGGTGGTGGTGATGTTGTTTGTGGCTTAGTTATTTGCTGCTGCAGCAATTATTGCACGAGCGCTCCCTGTTTTCAAGCGCGCAAGTCTCAGTTGCGCGGGAGATGTTGCTCGGTTGTTATGGTTGTTGCTGCTGCAATTTTGATTTACGATACGCCGTTGCAGAGGCGGTGCGTGTGGGGTGAGTAGCGAGGACCGAGGGGCGGCGCAGCAAGCGAAAAATGAAGGCTTCCACCTCCTCTTCCGGCTGCCAATTGCAGGTTTTTGCGGGAGTGCACTTCGTCTCTTCGTCCCTGGCGTCGTTGCTATCCGCATGTGCAGTGATTCATTGGTTGTCAGTGCGAAAGAATTCTTGAGCTGCCGTGAGAGAAAGAAAATTACATGAATTCAATTTAAAATTCTTAAACATTTTCCAGTACTTGTTTTCAAATTGACTGCGAAGCTAAAAAGATTTTGAACCCTTTCTGAAATAGTTGAATGTGTAAAGAATTCGTGATCATTTGCAGAAAATTTTGAATTCTATAGTATTAGTATTACGGTAATTAGATTATGTTAGGTAAGATTATGTAAGGTAGCCTGACAATTGTTCGGCTCGTAGACTGGGGGCCTACCGAAGAGTTTGGCATTCTCAGATCATTAAAAGTTCTGGCGCTTAGAATCGGAATTGAAATTAAACTTTTGTGAGCCGAAGTTAAGAATTGAATTAATCATTTAAGAGGACGAAGATTTGGAGAAGATTTCAAAAATAGAAAACATAAATCCATGTCCATTGGGTCCATTGTGATACCAAATGAAGGAAGCAATGTGTCAGTAGTGTAGACTATTGGAATCTATCTTTAATATTCTACATGAATGTATCCTGCAAGTCTCTTGAATTGAGTGATCTGAGGTCATAAACGTTGTCAAAAAATGGTGCGTCGAGAGTATTTTATCTCCACCTAGAGAAAGCAGCAGTAGTGACCGAGAAATTGACTTGCATGAACCACTTTCATCGTTGCATCACAATATTCCTGTTTCAAGCGGAATAAGAGACTGTTCGAATATTAATTTTTTTATTTTTTTATTTATTATTATTTATTTATTTTAATTATTTATTTATATATTTATTTATTTATTTTATTTCTTAATCTTCTTCACTGACTGTTTTGGCTGTTCGTCTACAAGATTCCATATAATATGTCCATAGTATACTGTAGATTAAAGATTCCAATGTAACCAAATGAAAATCTATAGTGCGACAACTCAAGTCTTAGTTCAGAGAACCAACTCAATTTAAAACTATTTGAAGCGTAAATTTCCGCTGTGTTTCTAAGTTGTGATTTGAACCCCTTACCCTCTGACTGGAGTTGGACATAATGGCCACTTTATGAATGTCGATCAAACATCGAAAATCCTCAATTAGAAGTTCAAGCTGGAAGCATTTGGCTAAGTTGGAATAACATTATAGGAATTGAAAATATAATCGGAACTTCGGAGCTCTGAAATGCGGTTAATATACTTGTACATCAATATAACAGACAAGGTGGGATTAGGATAGAATAGTTGGGATTATAAACGATATTGAGGCAGAACACCTAAACATGTTTCACTTAACACAATGTATCTTCTGTACAATACTGTATAGATAGAAAGATTGTATAGATAGATAGATTGTATAGATATAATATATCATTGTATCTACTGTAGACGACATATTTACTGTGCAGACAAATAAAATAGTTCGCTTATATTCGTATTGGTCGATTGGGGGTTTTAGTTGGTAAGCTCGAGTTCAAAAAGATGTTTCACCGCTTTGCTTTCTGGAACTGGGAAAATGCTTCACAGGATAAAAACTGCATTGTATCTGGACATAAAATGTGATTACTGGGTTTTAATCTACTCAGATATTTCTCTACAGGCACTTTTGTGTTTATTCTTCTGGCCCAAACTTAGATAAATGCTAGAACAGGGCATCTAGAGCCCAGACGATGCCATCGTTGAAACAAGTTAGAAAGTTAGAAACTTGTAACTTCATCAATTTTATAAAATTTTTGAAGTCAAAAGATTACCCGCTTTGGACGCGTTTTTCCTCGCAAATAACAACAGACAACTGTTTTCTTAGGGTGTATTCCATTTTTCATTTTGTATTTTTCCCCCTTCCGTCGTCATACACTGACTTCCGCATCGAATACTCGTTTCATTGGAGCTTAAATATTCCTACAAGTAGCTTGGTTAGTTAACGACAGGTGCTGGTTATTGATTGAACTAGTACTTAATAATTTGGCTAGAGTTGCCAACAGGTTTAAATTTTTATTTGAACATTTTTTTATATATTGTGAGATATAACATGTATCCATTACCATAGGATTTTGTAAGTTAAACTTATTTTTACTTAATAAACCATTATTTATCATTTCTTTTGAATTTGTTCAGAATGCCAATAGGTGTGCATGAGGGAACAGGGTTAATGTGCATACTTACATGTGGATTAAAGTACATGTTGAGTTATGAACCCTTAACAAACTGAACTATAAGTAAGGTAAGGTTGAAAAGTTTTCTTTCCATGATTTATTCAAGTAGAAAAAATGGAAGAAAATTACTAAAATTAACATTACTTGGAATTTGAGCAACTTTGAAGTGTTTCCTTTGATTTCGACTTTTATTGTACATCACTGTCTGGTAGACTTAGGTGTTATAATTAGTTAATTAGACATCTTGCATGCCTTATACCATTCTTTTATATTGATTTTTTGTTAAACAAAAATGTCATAATGCTTTTTAAAGATCTCTGATTAAAATGTATTCCATGAAAGTGGGATTATATCAAAATTAAAGCGATACAGCAAGTTCAAAGAAATGTTTCTGAAGTATATTCATATCTTTCAGAACAAAGCAAATGCTTTAAAATGCTTACTAGATAAAATTGAAGGAAAAGACTCGTTTAAGATTTTGTGGTCACAAGCAATATCCTTTAAGCTAACTTATGTAAGTTACAACTTTTCTAATATTTTCATTCAAAGAAAAAAATCGAAAGTTGTAAAAAAAAGATAGTACATCTTTAATGTCTTTTGGGTATTGCTGGAACGTTTTTTACCACTTGTTAGCCGATGTTTAGAATACAACTGAATCTCCAGAAGTCTTTTCTAACAGTTTCGGCTAATTGTTGCATGTAATTTTGTTGACAATATCCCTTTATTGGAAATTTTTGGTTGACAAAATCGTTAGGTTGGTTTTGGTTTTTTAAATATAATTAATTAAATTTCAATTTAAAATTAAAATTTGTTTCGGTCACAATTCAGTAGTCACTTAGGGCAAAATGTAGGACAAACTGTTTGTCCATTCATTTGGTAAAGTTTGATTTTTTTTTATTAATTTATTAATTATTATTATTTAGTAATAATTGCTTGAATTACTTTTGGTCATAATTCAATAATCAATTAAATTTTAAAATTGTATGAAATTAATTTGATCAATAATTTTTGTAATTGTAAACTGGACTGGAATTGAACTGATTTAACTAAATAAATACGCTACTAATTAAACTATTCGATAGATCCCGCTTGTGTTTGGGCTGCACAGTGCTGCCAAATTAGCGAAGAATTGATAAGTGTGAATCTTAGAAATTTTAAGTTCTCTGTAGTTTCCTCACACGATTTAATGAAAAATAATATTTATTCACTTTTAACTTTTATGAATCTCACAGCATTCAGTTTAACCCATTCGAGACGACGATTTTTTTCGAACACGGTCCCCAGGAGCGAAATTTTATTTTTATTTGTATCGTACACAGTAAAACCAATGCCAAATTTGTTTTCCTGTATTTTACAGATTTCACTACTTCCAGAAAAATATTATTTCGACGACTAGTTTACTCAGAATAACTGACAATTGCACATTACTGTCTTATAGCTTCGGAAATCCATCCACACACGGTGTGCAATCGGTCTCGAATGGGTTAAAATATCTTAAAAACAACAACAGCAATAAAGGAGCAACGAAAGTCCAAGCTTACAGCAAGGCTTGAACAATACAAACATGGTGTAGCGATTTGTTAAATGCTGCAGCGGTAGGCGTATATATATATGTATGTGCCTGTGTATGTATGTATGTCGCATGTAAATTGGCAGTGCCGCGCGCCGAGCGGCCACACTTGGCAGCGACATGTTGTGGCCGCATGTAAATTGTCAAACTTTTTAAGAATCAATTGAAGCTGAAGGCGCGCAGCGAATTTTAATGCGTTGGTGGTTGGTCGCCGCTGGTCGACGCGCATCCGTTCGACCTTGCGAGGCGGCAACGGCGCGCAATGTTTGTGGCCATTGTTGTTGTTGGCGGTAAGTGGAGACCAGTGTGTGTGTGTGTGTGTTTCTGAAGTTTGGCAGAATTGACGTGCAACATGGTTTTGTGGGCGTGCAACATGAGCACAACCAGCGCTGCCTTATCGGCAAACGGCTTGTTCGGCTGCAACAACAATGCCATAGTTCGAAGCAATTGTTGGAGGTGCGCTGGCAAATGAATTTAAAATAAAAATTTAAAAAAAAATTCCTTATGAAAAAAATTGAAATGATTTTGAATATGTTGGCACTGCTTGGCAACACTGTAGCGCGACAGTGTGCGACAATTGGCCACATTTCGCACGTAAGTACGATCGAGTATCAGCGACGAGTTGTCACCGGCAACATATTATCACACTTCAACGTCAATATGCAAATTGTGGGCAAACGCACACACATACACACACACACAGAGACACACAACAGTCTGTGAATCGGTTGGCGCTGGCAGTATTGATGGCCTGCGCTGCGCATGCGCATGTCCATGTGCGCTCATCACTTTGCGGTGCGCAGATAAATTCTGTAAGTGTGTGTGTGACAACGACAAACAGATAAAAAAGATGCTACAGCTGGGGTATGGCAAATGCGAAATGCGATATTTCACACGATTTATGGTTACAACGTTGTAAACAACGCACGCATACGCGCGCTTGTACGTACAACAACAATAACAACAACAACAGCAAACGAGCACTGGTGCTGCTGTTGCTACCTTGACGGCAGCGCTTTATTCTGCTGTTGTTGTTGTTGTTACTGCTGCTGCTGTCGGCTGTTGTCGTTGGCAACATTTGGATTGACGACGACAACGACGATGACGGCGGCCATTGCGCTGATGGCAATCGCAAGATCGCCACTAACGCAAGGCAACAGCAACAACAACAGGAACAACAAACACAGCAGCAGCGGCTCCCACAGGTGGCGTACGCAGCCGATTGCCTCCTACGAGCATTTACGGTGTGCCGCCCGTTGGCAAACGTTCGGCCCAGCGGTCTGTCTGCTCCCGAAGACGGACTGGCCGCGCCGCCAAAAATGTTGGTACGCATGTCGCGCTAGCGACCGCTCACTCGCCACCGCCATCACCACAACTGCCCTGAGCTCCAACTACACACACACACGCGCCTGTTTCTGCATATGTGTTTGAGTTTGTGTGTGTGTGTGTGTATGTTGGCTTAGAGGTAATTCCCTGGCGATAACTAATGAGACCACACACGTTGCTTGTGTTTCATTGCTGTCGACTGCTGTTGCTGCTGCTGCTGTTCATGTTGCTAATGTTGCTATATGCTTACTGCTACATATTATTGTTGTTGTTGTTTTAGTTATTGTGGTTTTGTGCTGCTGCTGTTGTTGCCGCCGCTGTCATGTTGACATTGCCATCTCGGCGTTTCCGCGCAGTGTGGTTGCCGCTTTAACGCTGCTTACATTTTTTGTCGAGATTTTTGTTTTTGTTATTTTGTTTTGTCCCGAGCTTCAGCCTCTTCTTCGTACTCCCCCTTCATTGCAAGTGCTGCTTGCTGACTGGTGCACATTAGCAGCCGCTGCTCCCATTTTCAGCTGCCGCTTTCGTATAATTTTTGCATAATTGCCGCGCTCGATTCTTTGCCTCCCTCGCCCCTGTCACCCTTGCAATTCTTTCTTGACGTTTTCCAAATAGTTTTTACAAGTTTTTTTCTCTCGCCATCGTCGTTCAGTCCAAATTCTAAGCTAAACAGCACTTAGTGTTGCTGTTGTTGTACTATGGCCGCAACAACAGTTGTCAATTTAGCAATTTGAGCTGAGGCCTCCGCGCATTTGAGTCGCACGTGCCGCGCGTCTAATGACAGCAGCCGCTGTCGCTGCAGCAGTAACACGAATCGCGTCCGCGTCAGCAGCGGTGATTGTGCGCCGCTTTTTTTCCGCTCGACTATTTATTCTCGTCGCTGCGACAAGTTAATGAAACTGAATGAATCGTTTGTGGTTGTCGCTGACATGTATGTGTGTGTCTGTGTGTGTGTGTGCTTTCTATATTCGGCTCAACTTGACGCTCATTAGCGAGTGTAACATACTTTCCTAGAGATGTCAAAGCATTCCAGTGCCGTGTCGGAATTGCGTTTAAATGGCTGCATTTCATTGTTCGTCGAGTGTTGTTTTTTTATTTTTATTTTTTTGGAGTTGGTGGCAAAAACTTGCCTTACCATTTAAGTGGATTTTCTTCAAAGTTGTTGCATGAAAATAAGCGAATATATGCAACAAATCATGCCAATAGTTTGCAATCCTTTGTTATATCCTGTCAGAGACAAAAAATCGAGGTGACCAATGAGTTTTTATTTTGAAGTCCTTGCAGTCCTTGTTCCAGAGTTAAGCACCAAATTTAATAGTTCTGATCTCTTCAACATCACTTAATAGTTTTGAAGGGCCTCAACCATACTTATTGCGTGTAATGAAAAATAGCTCAAACGCTTTTAGGTCCATGTTTAGAAGCGTTGGCTGGTTGCAATGCCGAAGCTTCGATATCCATTGATTGAAAGAATGAACCCAGTTGATACAACAAGGTGGCGTGCTTACTCTAGTAGGTTGTTTTTGTATTTACGTATACGTATGAAGGTTGTGTGCATATTGTTACGAAAATCCAAGTTCTCTGAGTTCGTTTGGATTGTGTTTGCAAATAAAACAACTTCAATTATTTAGCGCAAACCGCAGTCAGAAACTAACAATCACTTTATTTACAGATTCACACTTGTTCTACTTTACACTTCTACTATTGCATGTTTCCCCCTTTGTGTGCTCAACACAGACTCGACCCCTTGCGCTGCACACTGCTGCTTTTATACTAGTTTTCTTATTGCGCCCAAGTTTCTTTCACATTCCAGTTGTACTTTCCATCTCGATTGTTCTAGCAGAGCTCATTACCTTTCGCGAACCTTCTTTGCCATATTATAGCAAGTTTGGCGTACTCCAAAGTGCATGCCTAAAAGTATGCTTGGAGAAGCATTCATGCACATTTCAAGTGCAACCATGGTCCCAACTATATTAAAAGTCGAGAATAATGATTTATTTAGCGTATTCGACCTTCTTCTCCACAAGGCTCTACATTGCCAAAGGAAGTCATGAGCAGATTCTTGATCGTTTCGGGTTTTGCTTAAGTCGCATGAGCACAAAAAAAGTCATTGAGATTTCTCTCTCGCTTAGGTCTCCATAGCTGTGACCCCAGGATATCCATTTTGGCTCATTTTGACTCACATAAATCATTCTGACTCACATAAATAAATTCTATAAACTCAATAAATTCCAGTTAGGACTCACTCCCTTCCCCTCAATGTATGTGTCCATCTAAAATCAACTCGATGCTCGCTCGTGTACTGAAGTATTCCTTGAGTTTGGTCTTCTCAATAAAAAAATATTCTGCAAAGATGACCGAGTAAGCCTGCGCTCCCAATCTTCCTATATCTCTCTTCTTGTCTTTCTTATATGATTAAATCTTTAGCGATCTACTCTTGGTTTTACTGAATAAGAAATTTAACCCAGAACAGTCTTGTAGTCAACGTCATGGGCTCATTTGGTGTTCTCAATGTTGTTGTACATCAAACTGTAGTAGATCAAGACAACTTCGACAAGGTAGATCTGTAAGGATCTCTCTGTATTTCTGTACAACTTTTAGCAATAAAACTACGATAGGCTACCCGATATCATTGCTATTACTGGAGGAGATGTCTACCAGTGGCTTTATGAACTCTTTTTTGATTTCACCTAAGATAAGTTTGATATACTTACATATTTGTATACCGGACTAATACGTTCAATGTAAGCTTTTCGAAGGAAATTTCTGTTTCTATACTATATTCCATTTTTAAAACCTTCAGAGTAGTTTACAGTGTCTTTTTTAGATGTTCCTCCGTTGAACTTACTTGGGTAACTTCTTTTCGATAACCTAAGGAATTTAGCTAAAGGAATTTATTAATATAATATGTTGTTGGGAGTATCCATGGACCCAGGCATTTAGACATTGCTGTCCATTGTACCTCAGCTATTGCTTCCCCCTTGACTAGCAAGTGCCCAGGTTCAGCACTACTTGAAGTAGATCTGGCCCATCCCACCATTGGATGATTCTGATCGAAAACCTCTGTATCTCCGGTTCGTCGAGTTCCAGTAGATTATACTCTACTAAAGTCATCTTGTCACACCACATGTTCATGGAACGTCCAAAAGCTGTGCCTTCACAAATTTAGTGAACAGCAGTCTCATCGTTTTCTAGACACATATTACAAATGTCAGAGGTACGTCCCCAATTTGGTTGATGTACCTACTTGTTAAGTGGAATAAATCTCGTGATGAACCAATAGGACTATTCACAGTTTAGTTAGCTTAGATTAGATTCGATTTGGGATTCGGACAACACCTGTCCGAGATACTGCGTCCAAGTACTTAGTGAACTATTGTGTCATAGTTAGTTAGTTTTGTCAGAAGTTTAAATTGGTTTAATAAGTAATTAGATCTAAGCCCTCGCTCTTGGATCTCCACAGCCTAAGTGAGCTTTCCTCAGAGTAACCAGTTCTGCAAGTAGGAGTGGGACCTACCTCACTTATTCTCTTTCAGACGAGAAGTTATATGGATTCGATACCTTTTCCGCAGGACACAGTCGGAACTTTGTAGTTTATGGCTGCATTGTTATAGCAGACTGACGTGATCGTAAGTTCTGTCTTTCTAGGACCACATGTCTCTTAACATAGTTGCACTTATTTTTGTGTTAGTCACGATGAAAAGGCTAATTGCATTTCGAGGCAAAACATAAATACATACAGAGCCTGTATAGAATAACATCTAATTAATTATTTTGTTCTGGAGTTAATTTTATTCTTCATCTGTTCACTGTTTGTAGAACATTCCTATAAACCAATTTATTTTCACTTTTACACACGTACACTAAATTGCTTACATTTTGCAATACTTTTCTGTTATTTAATAAAGTTTGTTTTTTTTCAATACCCAACTCCACTGTGCTGCCGAGACACGAACACTCGTCAATGCGCCACAGTGCGTTATCGTCACGTGCCATTTAGCGACTGTTAATTGAGCGATTGTACGACTCGAACCGCTATCAAGAACAACAACAACAACTACAACATTAGCAGCAGAAACAGAAGTTGCAATACTTCCAAAGACAGCGACATGGCGACTGGCCGTGAGTGGCGTTTGGCACTCGAGGCCCAAAATTGGCTATAATCGTCTGCACGCTGTGCTATTTTAGCACCGTTTCGGTTTTTTGTTGCATCGCATCATCTTTGCGATATTAATTTTTCATTGAATTGTATGTCACTGGAGACTGACAATGTCGCTTGTTGGTACACAATTTGCCGGACAGTGCGTTGCGGCGAATAAAGTCATTGGCACATGTTTGCAACGAAACGAAAGACTTAAGCAACAAACGCGAAGGCCAATCAGCATCAATGTTGCAGTTGGCGCGGCTGTTTGTTTGACACTCTGATTTGAATTGCAGTCAATTGGTGTTTTATTGGGCATTTCGGGCGATTTCCAATTGCAATGCAATTCACCAATTGACATTTCAATGCAACACTGCGGACATTGCTGCTGATCGTTGCTAAGCATCACTGGCGTGTGCCGCGCGCGAATTGTTGTTTACGTATGTGCACAGCTGATGAGGCGTAGAGTCGGCCGATCTCAGTTTCACACCCTGCCACATTAAGAAATCAAATGCTGCACGTTCGCTGACACGCAGTTGGACATTTGAATGGTGCGTGGCGCGTGAGCTGAGTCTCAGGCGGCGAATGAAGTGGTTTTCGAGTGCCGATTTGCATGAGAATTCAGCCAAATGGCAAAATGTGCTATTCGATTTTTGCAGTGTTGCGTGGCAGAACACATCGTAAAGTTGTCAGCTGATTGCTTTTGAACGCATTGCGCCTGTCATCTGTTGCCTGTTGTCCATTGTTTCGGAGTTTGGTGTTTTGTTGGCGGCTGTGGTTTTTGGTTTTATGTGCGACAGAAAACATTTGTCGATGTGCGATTACGTCAATGCGACATTTGGGAATTGATGAAAATCTTTCGTTCTACGAAATTGTATGAAGCAGAATTTTTTTTACTAAGCAGAATTTTAAATACTCAAAAGGAGGTGTTTGTATAAAAGTAAACAGAAATTTGTTTGTTCAGTTAATAATTGGTTTCGTTTGCTATAAAACGTTAGTTAAAATGTAGAAAAATTAATACTTGTTTTTATTTCAATTGTCTTATCTGGTTTTATGAAAAAGTGGTTACTTTATTGCGTTCAAGAATTTTACTTTTTTCTATTTCTTAGTCGTATTCGTTCCTCTGCCTTTGGCGAGTGGCTTAACAGTTTTTTGTTGGGTATATAAACTTTATAATAAATTTTCAAAATTTGTAAAATCATATTTACGCAATTTTTCATCATTCAATCAGACATAGTTACTTTATTGAAATGGTTACTTTTTTGCATTCAAGCACTTAACGTATCCCTTGTTCCCTAGTCGTATTCGTTCCTCTGTCTTTGGCGAGTGGGTTTAAATTTTTTTTTAACTTTTTAATAAATTTTTAAAAACGAAAAAAAAATTATTGGATCTCAAATTTACTCATTTTTCATCTTTCAATCAGACATGGTTACTTTATTGAATGAAGTAATTCATTCTATTCAAAAATTTGTCTTATCTTCTATTCCCCAGTCGCATTCGTTCCTCTGTGTTTGGTTAGTGGGTTACAACTTTTTAGACTACTTTAACTTTTTAATGAAAAACAAACAACAAAAATCATTGGGTCTCATATTTACGCATTTTTCATCTATCAAAAGAACATGGTTACTTTACTGAAGTGGTTACTTAATTGCTTTCAAGCATTTTACTTATCGCGAGTGGGTTAGGTTTTTGCTGTAGCGTACAGAATAAATTGTTCCTTTCTACATAAAATAAATTTAAAGAAAACATAATAAATTCTCCTTTCTAATAAATGTTAAAAAAAAATCGGAGATCTTTAGATTTATAAAACTTTCAACTTCCAATCAGACATTTATATATCTTCTTAGCCCATCCTACGCATATGACGAGATTTGATCACAAACAAACAAACAAACAAACTACATCATTGCATCGGTTGTCAGTACTCGAGAAGACTTTCAAAGAAATCACACATTCTTTTGCCAGCCATTCTTGCGGCCCCTAAATGGTTCTGCCACATTATTTGAAATGTTCCTTACAACCAAATAAATTAATTGCTTTTCGAAATGCCATAACGTATTGATGGGACATTGCTGTCATTGTTTGGTAGCAACAGAATAGAGCGCAGCGCTTCGAGCAACTGCGGGTGCACAAATTGCTCCCCTAATCGTGAGCAGCGGCACCCACACTTACACACACACATACACACACACGCATCTCATATCATGTTCGACAAATCTCATAAACCGAAGCAGCGAAGCGGGGCGAAAGAAGCTGCTTTGTGCACGCACAAGTAGCAGCAACGCACCCGGCTGGCTGCGTTGGAACGCGCGCAATTTTCGATACAAAAACAGAGCCAAAAAAACAGCTGACACGACAAGCTGAACGCACGTCTTTGAACATCATTGCACAAATAGGATTTTGGCCTCAGGTGCTAAGGAATGAACGATCCGCAGGAGTGCAGGGGTGTCGAATGCATTTCGCTGCGAACGCGCTGTCGCAGGCAGCACGTGTCGTAGGTGCACGCAGCGTCGAGGGAATCCTGTGAAGTTGGCGCCCTTTTTTAACACAAAATGAGAAGCAAAAAATATGAAATGAAAGAATCGAAGAGTGCTGCAAGCGAGACAGTGGGTGTGCGCCAGTTCGATTATGCCATATTTTCGTATCTGATTACGGTTTGTTTGCTCAACTCAAGCTGCTGCTTTTTGCTTTCCGTCGCACGTGAGTTTTTATTGCTGGCCGTAATTGCGTTACTCAACACCTTGGCGCGCTCGAGGAATGCCCGAAAAGGATTGACATCCGGCCGCCGCTTGGATTTCGTCACATTTAATCGCTGCGGATGTGTGCGAAAAAGGCGGCTGCCCATTCAAATGGAAATTTTCATAATACGGCAGCAAATTATGATTAACTGGAAAGTGCCGAAACGCACACGACACACATGAACGCCATCACTCGGATGTGTCAATTTGTTGGCATTTTTTGTGGAAGGAAGAAGTTTTTTTGGCAACTGTCGCATGGCTTCTACAGGGCGAATGTGTAACTGAAGCTTTTAGGATGTTTTTTTTTTATAGGAATATTAATTTTTATTGACTGCGCTTTAGGTTAATTTTTATGTTGATGTGATTTAATAAATTTGAGTAGTGCAGGTGTTTTTGCTCGATGCTCAGATTTTATGATTTTTTTAAGTATGTTGGAATGTTGACACATTTCAGGGATTAACAGTATTTTTTTTTTATATGAAAACATAACAGGATGAAAGATAATTTTTAAAATTCCTTTCTTCTAAAAATGTAAGCAAAGTCAAAGCTTTTAGCTTACGTTGTTCTGAGAGATCACAACTTTTATTTATATATACAATATAAATAATATACAATTACAATAAAAATACAATATATACAATTTTACTTAAATGTTGCTTCGTTTTGTTCACTATTGGCAGTGATAAGCAGATCATGTTACAACATGAGTTTTAATTTACTATCACCGTCCTAGTTGTGATTTTTTCCCCAACTGACCTCTTTTTAATTTGTGAATTTGTATTTTTCAATATAAATATTTGTGATTTTTTTTAATTTTTGCTTTATCTTAATATTCTGATTGTTAAAATAATTAACAATATTTTTTATAAAAATATCAGAATCATCATTGTAGGTTAGGTCTTTTTGGGAGAGATACGTGTAAAAATAGTCGTTTAAAAAACATTTTGTACACCAAATATGAAAATCCTGATTGTCTGTTAGGTCTCCTTGGGTATACGTGTAAACATAGTCGTTTTAACAATAGTTTTTAGAACAAATATCAAAAACCTTATGGTGGGTAAGGTCTTTTTGGGAGGAATACTTGCTCAGATAGTCGTTTTAACGATATTTGTTAGACTAAATCTCAGAGTCCTGGTTTTGTGTTAGGTCTCCTTGGAAGGGATGATTGTAAAGATAGACGTTTTAACCATATTTTATATTATATTTTATATTTTTTAGACTAAATCTTAGTGACCTAATTGTAGGTTAGGCCTCCTTGGAAGGAGTACTTGTAAAGATAGTCGTTTTAACAGTGTTTGTTAGACCAAATCTCAGAATCCTGATTGTGGATTATGTCGCCTTGGAAGGGATACGTGTAAAATTAGTCGTTTTAACAACATTTTTTAGATAAAATCTCAGAATCTTCATTGTAAGTTAGGTCTTTTGGCGGCAAACTTGTAAAGATAGTCGGTCTAAGAAAAATGTTTTAGTCCAAATCTGATTGATTGATTAAATCTTCTTCAAAGCGAAACCTGTTGAGAAAGTCGCACTTGTATTTAGAAGCCATTATGGTACTTTCATTATGCATTATAAGGTCGTAGAAGTATGGGTCTACATGATCCGAAGGTTAATTTCCAGATACATTTGACTCTTTGACTTGTGTTAAGAGTCCATTTGGACGAAAAGAATTGGACTGCAATCGATTCAGTATAGAATTGATCGCTTTAGTAGATCGTATTAAAATTATTATTCAAAACGCTATTTGGATCACTTTGAAAGTTCAATTTTTCAAAACACAGTTTGAATTAGTTTGGAATAGAATCAGTAAGGAACTGCTCAGATCAATTCAGATTCAATTTTGTATCATAAGTTGATTTATTATATAAAAATCAGTTTAAGAATTTTAATTTTACTAGAAATTGATCCATTGATTTCTAATTCATCAAGGCAAGATGATAATTTTTTAACTCGGCAAATGGATGAGAATAATTTGAAATTTAGATTTGTAATTAAAGAGGAATTGATTTTTTGAATAATAAAGTTCAATTCAAACTTTTGGTTTGTTTTAGAAATCGAATGTCGAAGGCAAAGATGATTGAAAGATCAAGTTAAGAATGTCCTTCCTCTTCTTCTTGTCTGGCACGACAGCCCGATTACGAGACTAAGGCCTAGCTCCCTGCAATCATCCATGTTGTGCGAGCGAATGTTTTAACAAGGTTGGAAGGGACCTACAGTTTTATGACGATTCCGAATGGCGAGTTGGGAGCTTTTACATAGGCAATTTTACTCTCAGACGTTTGCCATTTCCTGCTGAGAGGACAGCTGTCGAAAGAAAAATTGTTGTTTTTCTTTCTTTTCGGTGTTAACGCAATGGAGTATTGAACTCGCGGTGTCTTGACTCGCGGCCCAACGCACTAGCCAGCTGAGCTATCACGGCTGCTAGGAATGTCCTATCATCTCTTATTGTGAAATTGAGAAACTGTGCACAACGCAGAGGCGCCTGGAGAGAGCTTTTGCCTGTTAAGTAAGTAAGAGGGTGATTAAATATGGAATAACATAGGCGATTGGTTCAGATTAATTTGAAATTTCAATTTGTTCTTAATGAAGAATCGATTTAGTGGATAATGATTCAATTCAATTTGCAGTTCAATTCGTACTTTTTATTTGTAATACTTAGATATGGATCCAGTGGCAAATGATTCAAATGAGTTTGAATTTTTTACAAAAAGCAATTGATTAAATGTGGAATAAAAATGATGAATAATTCAGATTAATTCGAAATTTTTATTTGTAATTTATATGAATTGATTTAGTGGATAATAAGTGATTCAATTCAATTTGCAGTTCAATGTTTATTTCTTGTTTGTATTATAAATCGAATTTAAAGAATGATTCAGAAGAAGAAGAATTATAATTAAAAAATGGCAATTGATTAAATATGGAATAACAATGGTGAATAATTGAGATTAATTTCAAATTTCGGTTTTGAATTTATAGGAATCGAATTAATGGATAATAATTCAGTTTGTATTTCTTGTTTGTATTATAAAGCAAATATAACGAATGATTCAAATTAATGTAAATTGTAAAAATAGTAATTGATTAAATATGGATTAAAAACAGTGAATAATTCAGGTTTAGCAGTTGAATTTGAATTTTTTGTGATGATTTTTACAATTAGCAATTGAAAAAATATGAAACAACAACAGTGAATCATTCAGATTAATTTTAAATTGGGATATGTTGCAATTGAGTTTGCAGTTCAATTCGGAATAACAACAGTTAAATATAATTAATAATTTTTTTTTGTTTCACAAATCGTTTCGGTGGATAATGATTTCAAATGTTCTTTAGCAATAGGAATCGATTAACTATGGAATATGGAATGGAATGGAATAACATAGATTAACTGAACATTGATTTGCAACATATATTTTAGCTTTTGTGTTGAGTATTTTTTTATTATGTTCATTATGGATGCAGGATGCTATCGACGCTTTGGCTACTTCTCGATTTCTTTCTCAGGCACAAATACACTCATTCAAATAATACAGATTTATTGGATTGCAAAATGACGTAAGTGAAAATATTGAAATGCCCATAAGGCGAGATTGAACACACGGGGACACAAAGCACTCCAGCTGCTGCAGCGAATTCTCATACGTTGCATGTCCCGTGCCTTCAAGATCGCCCTCACACAATTTACAATGTTTTGTTCGTGGCGACCATGGAGGCAATAAATGACAGTTGAGCAGCCAACAAAGCGTGTGTTGCCAAATGTTGCCTGAGAACTAAAGTGAAAAGGAAAAACATAGTACAAAGGAAATGGAAAAGCAGCGAGCGAGGCGGCCGCGAGGGAGAGAGCGAAATCAAGATCCGACAATGAACGGAAGAACAGCAGAGGAAGAACGAACAGCGGCGACAGCAGCTGCCAACGGACGATGGTGACTTCTGGTGCAGCGCAGGAAGGTAAAGGACCTCAGACAAAAAGGTGTGACCCGCTGGCAGCTACTGTGGCTGCCTGTTGTCGAGACTGACTGCGCCGCTGCCGGCCTTCAAGCAAAGCGGGGACCGTAATCTTGCGGTTGCACGCGGCGACACACAAACACGCAGCCGGCCGGCGACGACCGTCGAGGCGAACGTGTCAAAAGGAGTGCAGCATGTGGCCGCAGAGTCGCCGTCAATGTTGCTGCGTGAAATAATTGCACACTAATTGCATTGTTTTGCCGCAATTAAAGGCACTCGACGCGCTAATCTGCGTTGCGTGCTGGCAGCGCTGCGCTGCGGCAACAAGTGCGCCGCTGCAACATATGGAGGTCAGACGGTGTGGCGTGCGTGCAGCCTCTACAAATATAGATTAAGGTTCCGGTTCGGCATTCGGCATTCGAATGCCAATGCCAGCCGATTGACGAAAAAGCATGCGCCGTTATAAACGGTATCCCGTTAACTTATTCGACTCGCTGCCACCGAAAATTGTATCATTCGAATGTACCGTTGCAGCGCTTTTTGCACCCACTTTTGGCGCTTCTCGCGAAGCTGTGCCGAGTCCTCGAACGCTGTGCGGAATCTAATGAAACGTTGATGCGTTTCGCGCAAATGCCCCCGGGCACGCCCACTTAAATTGCGCGCCATGCTGCAAAGTATTCATTATCATCAAGCGATGAGGCAAACGCAATTAAATTTGCATTTGTACAAATGGCGCTGGCGGTGGCGGCGACGACGCGCAAAGGGCGCAAGCAGACAGAACGGCAAAGGCAGCGAAAAAAATGCGTAGGAAACATTTATCACTGCGCGCAGCCGCAACGACAAACACAAAAAAAACACAAAACGAGAAACGCGCCAGCAACGACGGCTCGGCTCGCAGTCGACCGTCGCAGCAGCCACAATGCCACAATGCAACAATAAAATAAATCCTTATAATTTTAAATGTTTGGCAATAAATATTTATGCGCAACTATTAGCCGCGCAACGAACGCAGCGACGCAGACAGCAGTGCGGGCAGCAGTGCAGCAGCGCGCCTAATGATAGGGTTGCCAGCACAATGGCCTAAACGAAAATGCTTAAAATTAATGACATAACTACACACGGCGTAAGTTAAGCGGCCGATCGCTTCGGATGGCCGGCACAATGGACCGCAGCAGCAGCAGCGACATTCGGCCAGTCGACGCGCACGCGTGTTGGTCAAACAATCAAATAAAATGCGTAAACTCAAAAATTGCACAAACTCAAATAAAACAAAACGAGAAATAGTGAGAAATTATGTGCAAGCGTGGTCGAATGTAATAATACGCTACGCTGTGTGGTGAAGTTTTTATTCACAAAGCTGGCATTCAATTGGGAAGGGGAAGTCTTCGTAAAGAGTACACTTTAGTACACATACGGTCTTTTAGTTTCAAAATCTTCTAGGAACTTTGAAACTGAGTAAATTCAGCTAACTTCTCTAACGTAAGTCAAGCTCAATGAATTAATTAGCTGTTCTTGAGTTATAGTTTCGATTTTGAGGTGAAAATACTCCAACTTCGGTTATGAGGTTTTATAAAGAGATAAGTGAAGTACCCAGGATCAAAAATCTTGCCTGTTCTTGAGGTACAGCTTCGTTCTTCAGTTACAATTTAATGCATCCTTTGAATAAAACTCAGTTAATCTGATAACTCTCCTTCTCTTGCATTATTCAGGATCCATATATTCATATATTCATATATATTCACATATTATTCTTGTCACTTTGAGATTAAAATTGTTTTTTTATGAAAAAGATAAAGATGTTCTTGAGTTACAGCTTCGTTCTTCAGTTGAAATTTACTGCAATCCTTGAACAAAACTCAGTTAATCTGAGGACTCTCCTTCTCTTACATTAGCCAGGATCAATATGATCATTGTCAGTTTGAGATTACAATTTAATATTAGGAATCAGTTTGGTAATGTTCAAATCAACATTGACATATATTTGATCTCAAGATTTGTACTGGGAGTCGTTTCACAAGAAAATGAATAAATTTTCAGAGTAAAATTCAGATCATTATAAGATTTCGTTTAGTTTTTCAATCGATTCGAGTCGATTGAGTAAATTAATATTCAAAAAACGTTTTCAATCAGTGTGAGTTTTAAGACGGTATTAGGAATAGATTAAGTAAATTAATATACAAATCATTTTTGAATCATTTCAAATTTTTATTAGAATTTGATTCGCTAGAGGTTCATTACCAATCAATGCGATCATTCGATCGATTCGATCAATTTACAGAAAACAATGATAAGTATTTCGGTTTTTACTAAAAGACCATAAGAATCTTGAAGAGTTGTAATATGTTTCATCTTTATCTCCCTTTTTATAAAGGGACAGCGCACAGAGTTAGAAGTTTCAGTACGAATCATTACGTTGGTTTTAAAAGGATGTAACATGCATTCGTTGTCCCAGTGCTAGATGATCGATAACTCTGGAGAATAACTTGGCGAATATATTTGCGATTTAAAAATTACTTCTAACTATTGTTAATGATTTTGTAAATATTTGTAACTACAGTTTTAATCCAAAGTACCTTTAAGAGACCCTGGTACATGTTCTAAATAAAATAAATAAATATAAATAATTAAAAATAATAAAATTACTTAAGTATAAAATAAAATAAAATTACCTCTTTTATGATAAGAACCACAAGGATTCCAATATGAATATGTTATCTCTCAGATATTCAGCGTTAAGAGTTCCGGACCGTGTCTTCCTTTCGGTTCGACAACCCCAACATATGTAAGTCGTTGTTTGACGTTGTCCTGTTAAACCAAGGAAATTAAAAGATCTGTACTTATTTATTACAGAAGTTTCAAAGCTCATCAGAAGACGATTGAACTCATTCAGAATCTTGCAAAAACGTTTTTTAGAAACAGTACATTCAGCTCTGTCTGAGTCGTTTGTAAGAATAAATAGAAGTAAATGTAATACTCACACAACGTTACTGTTTCACTTTAATGTTCCCTGTATATTTTTTGAGCGATCATCCTTGCATCCTTAAATCACAAGCGGTATAAAAGAGTTTAACAGCACCTGCGCGCCATCTAATTCGATTCTTGTCAACTGCTTTAAACACATTCGAGCTTAACCAAAGTTGGGCAGCCGCGAGATCGATCTTTCTTCTGCAGTACTCGTTAGCCAGCTGCACGACCTATTATCTTTTTTCCAAGAGGCGCTGGTCAACCTTACGATTTCAATAACCTTTCTTCAGGGCTCGTATGGATATTGTAAATCAAATCCACTTTGTATTATCTATAATCTTAGAATCTTCGGACTCTAGAGAGTTTTAGTTCTGAGAGCTTACTTAAGTTCTGGAAGAATGGTATCCCTCGATTAGATAGCCTTGTGGACGGTAGGACTGGTTAGCTGCACAAAAATTGCAGGATTACTTCTTTCTCATTCACTTTTCTGCAGCTTCTACAATGGTTGTTGAACATTAAATTGAATCGTGAAGCATGATTCACCATCAATAAATGGCTTTTGCAAACTGCTATAAACCTTAATACTTCGAAATGAGATCTGCCAAAAATGAATTAAGGTTTTTGTTGATCTCAGGAAGACCAAATCAGTATTGATACCTTGCAATGAAGTTCTCATAAAATATGTTCACATTTTCCGTTTCAAGGTCTCTAGAGGAACATGTTCGCAGTTCAGATATTTAGAGGAGTTTTTCTCATTGCTCCAGACATCTCTATGCCCAGAGGCACTGGTAAGGATTAAGCAAAAGGTGGAGGGTCAGACTCTTCATCTCTCTTTTGAACCTTTCATTTCTACCTTAGGAATTAGAAATCTAATTGTTACATTTTTGCCTTGCCTTGCCTTTTTATCTTGAGCCAAGCTTTATTTCATGATGATATTCTGTCTAAAGATTTGATGTTTCATTCTCAGATCTGTATGGATCCGGAACAGCTCGAGACAATGATAAGGATTTTGCAATAGGTAGAGAGTTAAAGCATGCACACTGTTCCTCTCTTCTTTGCATAGAGTATAGTACCTTTCATTTCCTTGGGAATCAGAATGCTACATTCCAATTTTCTTAAATCAGTCCTTATTTGAGATGATATCTTTTATAAAGATTCGATGTTTCATTCTCAGGTCGGTGAGATCAGGATCATAACTCGAGACCCAAAGACTACTCTGCTTAAGAAGTTAGAACCATAAGCCTCAATCTGGATGTCAGAGTACGTAGGGGATAGGTTGGTGGCTTATGGGTCCATACGTGAATTCTTGTATATGCCCTGAACTTAATGATTGGAGAGTGTTTAAAAAGGTTCTCGCTTCCTTCTATCGCACAACAGTTCATGAACAACTCCACAAGGAGAAAGAAGGAAGTTGAAGGAGAGTGAATGTAAGACTGAACCTTCTTGTGACTGTGATGTAGCGTGCAAAAATTGCTCGCAGTTTCAGTCGCTGCTAACGTCGCTGCAAATTCAATGCTGGCTGCAGGCCGCATCGCTCGCTACAGGATGTAGTGGCCGTCGTTGTTGCGGGCGAGTTTTCGGTGTCTGAATGTGGCGGAAAATTTATGTCTCTGTGATTTGCGTGTCAGCCACAGCCTGAGAAGCTGAGCGCATACACATTGCGCTCTTGTACGTGTGTGTGTGTTTGTGTTTGTGTGCGTGTGTGTACTTTTATTATAGCTTTTTAAATGCAGCGAATTATGATGACGGTAATTTTGCCATGGATGCGCGCAATTTTCTCCTTACCGCGGGGTGTGTTTCAATTAAAAGTGAATCTTAAACATTCCAACGTATCCGTACCCACACACACACATACAAAGATATACTTTTATATTGTACATTTGTATATTTATTTTTGTATATGTAATTATGCATATTATTTATTTGGGCCTTTGCTGAGCTACAATTTGGACCTTGACATGCGCAATCAGCGCAGTTGGCAACAGCAAATGGCGTCCTGTGCCGCGCTATGATGTTACTACAACATCATTGCGCGCAGCTGCGTTGTCCTTTATGATAAATTTGATGTTTTGTTAAGATTTTTTATGGGCTACTGCTCATATACGTTTTATTGTTGTGAAGCTTTCAGGTTGAGCTGCCCAGAAGGGAACACACTGAAGCTATTAAAAGTGAAACCATTCAAATGGCTGTCAGCTGTGGGCCGTGCGACCCGACTCATCCCATTTCTAACTGTCCAAGTTGTTGATCGATGCGCACATATTCGCCGCGCATTGCTGTAAGTGCCAGCTGGGGTGGCGCTGTACACCCTGCTTTGGTTTCCCTCGCAGCCGGGCGTACAGGATCGCAGCTAATGCGCATTTCTTAAAGACGCACAAAGGGTGGATTTTGCGGGCGCTCAGGCGTAGAAGCGCGCATGCTCAAATCAAACCAGTTTCGCTTCCTCGTTCCACGCACACGCTGTTCTTTTGAGAGCAGAAACTGCCGTTGCCATGGGGCCGCCATGGGTGGAAGGACAATGCGCACGCAAGAAGACTGCAGCCCGGGGCGGATTTGTGTGCGCAATTACGCCGCAGAAAAGTAAATCGCAAAAAAACCCCACTTCGGCCATAGAAACTATGTAGTTTGCCTTGAAATTGCACAAAACACCAAATGGTACACATTCCGGCGTTGTCATTGTATGAAAGTAATTACATATCTTTTTTTATATAAATACTACACTCCCTGCCAACCCTTCTGAGGACGACGATGACGACGACGAAGTGGTCCTGAGCAATGTTATTGAACTTTATGTGAGACGCGTAGCTGGCGGCATTGAAATGGCTGCTCGCAAAAATGGCTGCTTTTCAATTTGGAAATTTTTCGTAAATAACTACAAACATAAATATTATATAAATAAAGAAATGGTGTACAATGTTTGAACTACAAATGACACATGGGAATTAAATTTAAAAAAAAAAACTGTTTTGCGATAAAAAAGTAACATCCAAGAAGCTTTTCTGCCTAAGCTTTAACGGAAAGCATTAAAATGTGACAGCAAAAAATAAACCGGATCCTAATGAATCAATAAATGGAGCACGGAAGTACAAAATCGTGAGAGCAGTGACCGTGAGAGCGTCAAGGCACAACTAACCCAAAGCGATGTTAATGGATAGCCAGAAAAATGAAAGTACTTTTGTTAAAGGCTTGATTACACATAACGAGTAGAGTGACGAGACATCCAAATGGTACTAGGCAGGCGCGGATCCAGAAAAATATTTCGGGGGGGGGGGTTTAAAAAGTAATTCTTTAATTTTTATAAAATGCCTTTTAATTTGTATGTAGTTTTATAGTCGATCCAAATATTTCGGGGGGGTTTCGACCCCCAAACCCCTCCCCTGGATCCGCCACTGGCAATAGGCCGAGAGAATTGGGATGGCGAGCAAAAGCGACGAGTTGTTAAAACGTATTTTGACACGTAGCGAGTCAGTTCGGTTTTACAATGCACAAAATGAACTAAGCAACTCGCGCAATTAAACTCAACCGAGCGAAAAGTGGTGTTTGACGCATTCCGCATGTGACGAGCGATTCAGTGAATCGCTGCGAAAAGAAGAAAAATTGTATAACGGTAAAGTAGTACACGGCCTAGTAAACAAAATGTGATTCGAGTGACTCTCTCGCCACTTAACTCGGTCACTGACTCGGTCATCAACTCGCCTTACTGTTTAGACAAAACGAGTACTCGTTCGAGTTGCTGTCTCGTCACTCTACTCGTTACGTGTAATCAAGCCTTAAGAGTCATTCAAAAGTTCATATTGGTGTGAAAATAGAGTTTATTTATTTCATTTTCTGATTTGATGTACTTTTAAAAGGACTTAAAAATTTTACATTTAAAAAAATTTAAGAAAAAATCTACATTTAAATATTGCGCTGCTACAATAATAAAGATATGGCTATCAACTGAAAGAGGATAACTGTAGTCCGAAGCTGTAACTGGTTCTTTCGGTACCACAATAATAAAGATATGGCTATCAGATGAAAGAGTATAACTGTAGTCCGAAGCTGTAACTGGTTCTTTCGATACCACAATGAACCGCTTTGACCTACGTAAGCTCCATTTGGAATACCTACCCACCAGCCTAGGGAAGGAACTTAGCAGCGGTGGATTCAGAAAAATATTTCGGGGGTTTTAAAAAAAAATTCAGAAAAATATTTCGACGGGGGTTTAAAAACAAATCCAGAAAAATATTTCGTGGGTATCAAAAAGTAATTCTTTAATATTCATAAAATGCATTTTAATTTGTATGTAGTTTTAAAGCCGATCCTAATATTTGGAGGAGGTTTAACGCCCAAACAGCCCCCCTGAATCCGCCACTGGAACTTAGGGATTCGGCGCCCCAATTTCTTTCTATTACCTTGATCGAGGGCGAATTTTATTGGAGACTAACAATAATTAATTTTAATTTAACTAAGTCGCATGTAAACTTTGTCAACTGACAAAGGATATAGACACATAAATCCACACAAATTTAGATAAATTTATTATACACAAATATTTCAAAAGTTATATTATTCACCGAAAAACAAAAACTCATAGATTATTCATCTATGATATATAAAAAAAATATTTAATTTGTTCATTCTTTTCCAGTTTGTAAGCATAACTTTAAAATTCTGAATTACTAATTAATGTGCATTCCTATCAAAATGAATGTAAAAAATTCTTATAATTTCTCATCTGATCTGACAATTCACATTGTTACCAAATATCTTGACGAACTTATAATGCCAAACAGGTTCATTCAAACTCCATAATCAAACGATTAGCATTGCAAGTTCGTGCATCAAGTCTTTTGTTTCAATCAGGTTTCCCATCAACCGTTCCGAAATTCAAATCTAGCTAATTTGCTCAAAAATTCCAGCATCTCTTGGGCACTTCTCATAATTTCCACACAGAACCAGCTGACTCAAATGCCCTTTCGAATGATAGCTTTGAGGCCAATGCAGTTCCACCGGTTGGCCCCAAAGGTATCGCATTCGTCTGATTGTCATTCTAATTTCTTTCAAGCAGAATGTTTTAACGCAATTTATTTGGACATTCACCAATCACTGCCACTCACTCACGCCCGCATATTGAGTTTCACTTTTACCGGCTGCCACTGCGATATATTTATGCAGCACAACAAAAAATCAAAAACAAAACAATAACAAAATGAAACGTTTAACAGCGCCAAAGAAAGAAGAAATTCCCAAGAATAGCCAACGGGCCATTGCCTTGCTACGCATCTGCATTGAAAATCAATTTAACTGGGCCAGCGATAAATTTATTCACCGAACTCGGACGAAAAAAAAATGTAGCAGCCGAAGGCGATGCGCACAATTCAATATAAAATTAAACTATTAAAATATTTGGGCAGTGGTTCGGCGTGAATGAGCGAATGGGCATACGACCATAAGCGATTAACATACAATTTCCAGCATCGTAAAAGCCACTCGACGGCCAACACCAACACCGGCAGCAGCCGCAGCGGGCCCACCGCCACCGCTGCCAATTCACCTGCGCGCGCGCATGCGCCGCGGTGTGCGTAAAAGTGTGGGAAAGAAAAGTTGCGCGCAAACGGTGAAAATTCAAATGAGCCACACAATCGTAAATAAAAGATATTATAGCCAATCTGGCAATAAAATCAGCTAATCTCGAAATGCTACGCATGCGGACCATCGCGCCGACGCTGCGGTTGTGACTTGAACTTCTATTCCTAGTGCGCTGAATGATGTTGTTGCTGATGAGGCTGGCGTTGTTGCCGCTGATGAGGTTGCGCCATCTCCGGCACTGCCCGCAATACTGGCGTACACACTTTGTGTGAGCCAACAACAGAGCAACAAAGAAGAGGAAGCAGCAGCGGCACAGTGGTTTTTGCCCATTGCACTACATCTTTTGTGCGGTTTAAACTGCTCGCCTTCCGAAAATAACAAAAACCAAAACAGAAAAAAAACATAAGTAAAAACACAACAATAACTACGCTGGCAGATAGAACAGGAGGCGAAACGCGGCGGCAAGTTGGGAAAAAAACATTAGAGCAGCGCTTTCAAAGTGCCAGTGTCAGTGTTAGTGCCGTGCGGCGGCGGCGGTCAGCGACCAACTTAATCGTCGCGTTGAATGGACAACTTTTACTACTTCCTCAAGGAGGGCAAAAACAACAACAACAACGACAACAATAAAAAGCACACAATCAGTTAAGCTGCATTTGAAGTTAATTTTGATTTCATGGACCATTCTTTCTGCTCCCACTGGGTGTGTATGTTTGTGTGTGTGATGACTTCGTATCCATTTGATGGAAATCAATTTTGAAATTTGTTATTTCTGCTGCTCTTGCAGCGTTTATTGCTCGGCGTTTTAACTGCCTTGTAGAGGTTGTTATTGTTGTTGTTGTTGCGGTTCACTTGCTGTTCCTGGCCTACCAGCCTGTCTGCCTGCCTGCACGTTGTTGTAGTTCATTGATGGATTTCTTGCCAACTTTGTTGGCAACTATCGCTGCACCCCGCACCCCACTGCCATAAAAAAAGGGAGGCGAGACGCAGATCGAGGTGTGTCGAACGCTGCTGCCGGTGCCTCTGTTATTCGAACGATGCGGTAGTGGAGTAAGTGGCCATATCGTAAATCTGCTCACCTCAACGAACTGCTAGAACGAACTGGTCTCATTGATTGCGCGAGTTGATTGCCGCGATGGAACCGCAAAGGAACGTTGGTGCACTTGTACGCGTAGCCGCTGAGACTACAAAGCCAACAAGAACAACAACAACAA
Organism: Melieria omissa; assembly: GCA_963971225.1. NCBI lineage: Eukaryota > Metazoa > Arthropoda > Insecta > Diptera > Ulidiidae > Melieria > Melieria omissa. The sequence goes on along the minus strand of OZ020268.1, from coordinate 104,726,515 downwards.
CCAGCAGTAGCAATAACCACACAACTGACCACCAACCAACGCCGACACAAGTCCGGAAATAACTATTTTTTCTCTTTCGCCCAAAAACACTGAAAAAAGTTCTTATTTTTCAATAGAAATTAGATTTGATCCATGCCGCAATATGCTAAGCTATGATATGCCATGCAATGCAATGCTATGCTATGCTATGCTATGCTATGCTATGCTATGCTATGCTATCCCATGCTATGCTATGCTATGCTATGCTATACTACGCTATGCTATGCTATGCTATGCTATGCTATGCTATGTTATGCTATGCTATGCTATGCTATGCTATGCTATGCTATGCTATGCTATGCTATGCTATGCTATGCTATGCTATGCTATGATATACTATGCTATACTATGCTATGCTATGCTATGCTATGCTATGCTATGCTATCTCGTGGTAAAATCGAACTGACACATTAACTGAAGCCTTAATATTACAAAAATCGTCTGACATTCGATCAATAGTTTCGAAAATTTTTAACAAATATTGAATATTTTTGCTATGAAGCGAAAGTGTCGCGTAGAAGTTTCCATAACATTCGCAAAAATTCACTGTTTTATCTGAATTATGGCCATAATTGTGGTGTTGGCTCGAAAGATCCATGTATGTGAACCTTCACCTCTCATAATTTCTAACGTCTAGATTATCAGTTCTTACGTTCTTCAGTTGTCTTTGAAAATATTTCCGCATCATTTTCTATGGTTCTTCGTTGAATTGTGACCAGACCAAGATAAACACGATCGTGTTTGACCCTTTATCACAGATATTTACGAAAGATAACGCGTGACAAAGTCGTTAAGAGAGAAGATTATAATAACAACAGATCAGTTTCGGTTGTCTTGGGGATCGCGAATGAAACGTTTTGTGGTCCACTTCACCCATTCCCCCTGATTGTAGTGGGTAAGAAACCTGGGAAATACTGATCTACCAGTTTCTAGGAAGATTTTGACCTTCTGAGCCTTCAAAAAAATGTATCAGGCGACGCTATATGTCCCTAAGTACGCTTTCTGACACGAGAGTAGACGGTGACAGTCAACGGCCAACAATATCGAGCAATGACAAATGTCTTTTTTAGGTTGAATTGTACCGAGTAGACCTGAACATGGCCTTTTTTTCTAGAAGGAGCAATATGATTCGGTCGCCGAGATTGACCCATTTAATGTCCTTAGACTGTTTGGCTGAGACTGAGTTAAATTGCGGCAATTGAGTTAGGAGCTTCTTGACCCCCCGCTGGTATTATTTCATTTAATCCTTTCCAAATTCCCCTTCAATGAATGAATTAGGAGAAAAAGGAAACGAATATCATCTATTCAATGCGTGCTTTACTGAATCTCAGGTAAATTGCAGAATCAAAAGGAAGATTGCAATGGGTCAATAGGAGAGGAGAGGGATATATATCGTTCAAAGCATGGCTTGGATTGAGCTGAGATTCTGTGCATACGATCTAAAGGTCTAATGTCCTAAGACTGTTAGGCTGTGAGAATTACTCTCACTATAAACAGAGAATTGTAGCAACAAGAGTAGAAATGATCCAATTGGGAGAGGAGCAGAAAATAAAGTTGCTGAGATCCAGCGGAAAACTCTTTTTTATATAACATAAGGAAACATTGTAGATTTTTGATTAACTACTCAAGTTTTCAAGACCAACAGATTTGTACTCAAAACAATCGTCGATTTGTGTACTTCCAATTGAAATTTGCCTTTTCCTCTGTTTAGTTGCATTGTCCATATTAATTTTTTTCACTGCACATTATGCGATATTAACCCATTTTATGAGCCACCAGCACACATTCGCCTTTTCTCCGATAAATGAAGGCATTTAGATATTGGCGTAAAAAAATGCCAAACAACAACAACAAAATCTCGATACCATTAACAATCGAGTGTGGCGCGAATGGGAGTGCAACCGGCATGCGCCCCATGTGGGGGCACAGAAGGCACAACCGAAAGGGAGTTCATAATTAATTTTTATACGTGGGAAATCGCAAACAACCCACCGACAGCTTGTAACCGTAAATCTCGTAAAAAAAAATTAAGAAAAAAAGTAGAACCACTCGGTGATGGAGTACGCGGTGGTGAGCGACGACAGCGACCACATAAACGAAAGATAAGCAATGAAAATCGACAACAACAACAGCAACAAATCCAGGTAGTAGCGACAGAAACATTTCTCTGCGGAAATTATTTATTATTCGCTTTTATGCTTTCTGCGGAAGCTGTGTCATGTCCAGCGTCGGACTCGATGTGTGCCAATCAAAAGCGGCGGCCGTGACGTGACGTGCCTTGTGTCGCTGCGAATGGGTGTGTGTGTGTGTGTTAGCGTGGCTGTGGCGCATATTGCGGCACTAATTGCCAGCACGTCGCAGGTAGGTTTACTTAATTTAATTTAGTTTCCTATTTGCCGCCGCTTGCTGGCGTTGCTGCTGCTGTTGTGTATTCAACAGAAATCGGCATTGGAATCAATTTCAACAGAGCCGCGCCACATAAAAGTGTCATTAAACTTTGGCAGTTACGAAATGGTCGAAATCATTCATTGTTTCGACTGGAGTACACAGATTTTCATTAAGATTTTACCAAGTTTGCGGTTACTACTCCTTGGCTTTTACGTTTGTGTGAGTGTGTACGGTTTTTATGAATGAAATGTTGGACAGTAAACAAATCAGTTGTTGTTTCAAATCAAAATATCTGTGGCCGTAAGCAATAACAGCCAAAGTCGAGTTAGGACAAAATTGAGTTATTACCACCATTGCATTCGTCGTATTCAAATGTACGACTACACAAAATTCTATGGCTTTTGCTCATAAAATGAATGTTTTACGCCCAAAAATCTAAAATTTATCTAGTGTAATCTAAGGCAAATTCAAATATTAAAAGTGCTCTCCTGAACATTCCATAAAATCGACTTTGGCTGTTATTCCTTACGGCCACAGATATATTCTTTGAATGTTAATTCTATGGAAACTTCATTGTTTTGATTAGCGCTAAACAATACAATGAATCATGATAATTGCTTTAATAAGTATTTGCATCTACGCAAATTCAATTTTTTTGTATAAAAAGGAATTACGTCAGACTGTTTACAAGCTGATCAGAAGAGCGACAAATGAGTTAGTTGTATTAGTTTACAACTAACAAATTATTCTTATTCTTTCATATGAGCTGAAAGGTCACAAAGTGAACAAAGGGAACACCTTAATAAGCCCCAAATTTTTATCAGCAGTGCTCTGACCTCTTCAGGGATTATTAAATATAAATTTATTCGTTTAAAAAGAGTCCAGTTTATTTAAAAAAATATGAAAAATTCAGAAGTTTTCAGGTACGGAGCGACATACACTCACTCAATGCATTCAAATAGTAAACTATTCACAAGAAAAATTATGAAAGTATTGCGGCGACGATATTTCACAATGAATGTTTTATCACTCCAACTCATATTTAACTTGTAACCATATCACGTAAACGTAAACGTACGTAAACCAGAAAAATTTGCATCTTGTGCCCAGTGTTGTGGCACATCGCTGTTTAATTGGCACCCACGTAAAAAAAATGGGTTTAGGTGAGGTTAGGTTAGAATATTGTGGCTGCCTCCGTCAGACACACTCAGAGGCCTATTGTGTGGACCATATTCCATCCGTTTTGAAACGTGTATGCAAAATTGTTTTTTCCAATATGTTCGGATGGGTGAAGGGGGCAGTGGGAGGGGGATGAGACCTACAGTTTAACGCCTGCCAAGGCCGCAATTGAGCGATTCTTGTAATTCGACGAGTTCAACAGTTCCAGCTAAGATTTGAACCTAAGGCCTCTAGAGAAGGGGTCTATAAGTCACCAGCGCGTGAGAAGCCAGCGCGCTACCCGCTGAACTATTGAGGCCGCCAAGGATTTGTTTGCTTTCTAATGACTTTTCTTCAAACTGTATGGACGAGGAAGAAGAAGAAAAGGTATTTGTACCGCTTTGTCTAGAAAAGCCAAACACACACCTGGGTAACTTCTGCTTTGACAATATAAATAGAACATTAAACCAAAAGGACTTTGTAGAGTCTACTATTCTACACAAGAAGCGAATTCAAGATTGATTGGTCCTTTATAACCAAAATGGGCTCAGCCTTGGACAGCCAATTCTATCTACCTAACAATTCCAATCTCGGACGAAGGACTATACTACAGGCTGCTATAGGCCTCATACTATAGCTATAGGCCTCAACTATGCATGCAAAAACCCTAAAACATGTCATCAAAACGTTACAGTTCGTAAGAAGAACCGAATAGTTTAAAAATATGCATAGTCTTGCAATACTATCATCAGAGTTTATACTATCAACTGAAGTAAAAACATCACCACTTTTCATAAAATTATTGTGTTTTTCATCTGTTAATATTACACCTCTCTTTCAAAGACCTCATATCAATTTTTATGCAAAGAACTTAAAGTATCTGAATAGGTCAGTGGAAGATTAGAAGTGTGTATGTAAAAAAAAACATCACTTCATTTACAGGAAAATTTTTACTGCAACTTATCACCTAAAACTGTTACCTACTATTAGACTTATGATCAATATAGCTTTATTTGATTGTAAGTTGTTGTTGTTGGCGTTTTTTTGCAACAACATGACATCAGTATTTTTAACACTGGTTCTCAGATCATGGGTTGGTGGTTGGAATCTTTTCGAAAGAAATGAATCTGATTTGATTTTTGACTCATGCACTGGGTTATTCTTTTCACTGTCAGGTGCAGTGTTCCCAGATCAGGAGATTTCTTCCAAAATTTAGGAGATTCTTGACCTTTAGGAGAATTTTTTGGAGGAAGAATTGTTTAGGAGAAAGATTAGGAGATTCATATTATGTGTTAGTCGATATTTCGGATCCTTAGTGGATTTTTGGATAACGAAGTATGATGTATTGATAACACTCGCAACAAAACATATTTTGCCATCTATTTTAATAGTCAAAGCATCCGATTGTTCTTGTTCGTTGTGTCGTTCTCACTTATTTCTATTACAAAGAAATCCTGCCAAAAATGGCACTTTTCATTTAATTCATTTGTTGTATATTTTGTATTTGTTAAGTTTTTGTTGTTAAGCTGAAGAGGAAGAAAAATAGCTGAAAAAATTATATGTGTACTTATATTTTAATTTTTTATTAGAAGTTTAATTCCTTTAAAAAATAAAATTGAGAAGATTTTTTATCTTTTGGGAGGAAATGTCAATATTTTTTTAAGATTTGGGAGAAAGTCATTTCAGGCATCAATAACAACACTGGTCAGGTGTCTAATAGGGCTTAGATACAAACCGCCTAAAATTTATTCTCCTAGGAATATGTAAATTTTTGTACATCTTATTTTTCTTAAAACCTAAGAAATGGGAAAATTCGCGTAAACTGGACTTTTGAACTTTTTACGCGGGTGGAAGTGGTCATATATTTTTTGATGAAGTTTGAATCTTTGATTTCTGTATTGGGAGGGATATGTTTTGGTACTTCAGGCGAAAAAGATTTGATTGTTTCATGCAATAAATCACCTAATACGACATGTCCCCGTATGTCAGGCAAATATGCTTGGACGGACGCATGCAATGGATCATCTTCCTGACTGTCAGGTGTCTAATACGTTTAAGATCCAACCCTTCTGAATTTGGTATCATAGAATGAAAATTTTTGCAAATTTTTGTAGATCTTATCTTTCTTGTACTCAACGAATGGGAAAATGCGCGTGAAGTAAAGAAATATGAACTTTTAAATTTTTCATACTCATGAATGCTGGAAAATATTACTGGATGTCCAAAATGAGTTTCAAAATAAACAGAAGTTTTAAAATTTATGTTTTTTCCTGCTGGTAGCACCGCACATACACTATGTAGAAAAAATCGAGTTTTGAAACTCAGCAAAATTACTTGCATAATGAATATTATTAAAAGAAATGTTTTTTTTTCTTAAAACCGTTTATATTTGATAAAAATGAAAGCATATCAAAACAACAACTAAAATATCAACTTCATTGCGTTAGAAATATACAGTGTTTTCGCTTAAAACGAACGCGTTTAAAACGATTTTCCGCCTAAAGCGAAACAATTTTAAAAGTACGCGCTTTATGTTTTCGCTTATTACGGACCCCTTTTAAAGCGAACTTCCGGTTGAAACGAACCATTTTGCCCGGTCCCTCGAAGTTCGCTCTAAGCGAAAAGTACTGTACATCTTTACTCTATTTCCAGTAAAATTTTCATGATATTTGGTTCACTGGGAGTGAAGTTATTAGCTCTGACTGACAGTATGTGTCATTGGTACCAAAAATAAGTATGGAACAAAGAGCCAACATTAAGTTTTGCTTAAAAAACAAATTCATATTTAATCTATTAACAAATCTGTCAATTTGATTGCAATCACGATTTGACTAAAGCAGCAAATTTGCTTTTATCTTTCAAACTCCAAATTCAATTAACATGTAACAGTTTATTTATTTGTTTTATTCATTTAGAATAAGATACATTAGAGTTTACAACAAAACCAAAAAAACACAAAACAAAAAAAAAATCGTATCTGGATAAAGTTTAGTTTAATTGGAAATGTTGCAAAATTGAAAATCAGCGAGGGCATTTAATGTGTCGATTGCGTGAAAACGGAAAATTTTCCTTGAGCTGTGGAAACTGCCACAACCTCCGCACACAGTAACAGCAGTGTGAGTGGTTGCCACCTTCTAGTTTTCGTTAAGCATTGAATGCGAATGCGATTGTGAATGCGGTGCGTGGTGCGAGCGGCCTGAGTCATGCGGCATTGCGAACGGCATTTGCTCTGCCTGCAATAACCTTTTACGATTATTGCCAATTGATGTGGTTGATAGTGTTGTTGTTAGTGCAATTACAGATGCAAATCAATGCATGAAATGGAATTGTGGGTTTTGTATTTATTCACTTTGCATTTTGATAAAATGTTTTCGCAATTAAGACATTTGCATGGACCATTTTTGGCGCTTGTCACTTGACACATCGCCCCACTTAAGTCAACTAAGCTCGCACACATGTCGTCGATTGAATGTGTTTGACAGGCAAGGCTACTGTTTAGATTTCGGCCCACATGCGCCGCTACAATCTCCCCTAAATGTGATGATTTATGGGAAATGATGCGCGCGACGTAAAGGGTTTGCAATATTAATTGTCAAGCGATTATAGATTTTTTTGCCACTTTAAGTTTCAAGCGAAATTTGTAAACGAGGAGGGAAACGTGATCAAAGCGGATAGGAGTGTGATTTGCTGCCTCGTTAGACAGCGACATCAATCAGACTTTGCTAGAGCGGGAGGGGTGAATTCGAAAGGGGTCGCAACGGGACAAATAAACTGCTGCACTTTAAAGTGTCAGAATGTGACTAAGTTTTGGGATGATTAAGTTTGTTAAACAATGGAAACTAACCTCTCAAATTACTCTGGAATGTATTCATAAAATCCGGCTTAGGAATGCCAGTAAAAATAGGGTTCTGAGGACCCAAACCTGAGATGGGATGAGGCAATTCGATAGTCAAAAGTGGGGACGACAATTGTATAAAACACCGTGCGACAAAAATGAAAACATATCAAAACACACGAAACGATATACTCGCAAAACTAGGGGCCAAATGTAGTAAAACTGCGTTTTTAGCTTTTCTCTCTGACGTTAGGATTTTTTTTAAAAAGACTTTGAAATTTTAAGGACAAATTTATTTAAAAAAATACAAAAATTATTTCAAAGATTGAACGCATTGCAGAATAACATTATGGATATCAAATGAAAGAGACAAATCCTTAGAATCTTAGAAAATTTCATGTTTTGAATTTCGATCTTCTTTCGTCCTTTACGGCCTTTTTTCAAAACTTGAGATACTCATCCGTAAAGATGATGACGATGGATCATAAGACATAAAAAGGTTTCACAATAACGCGAGTCGTTAATGATGGCCAACTTTCGAAGAGCTAAACGTCATCAGGATATCGAAAAAGGACTCAAAAAATGGTCTGCTTCGCTCATTCTACCGAAAGGATAACTTTGTGATGATAGTAAGGGTTCGTCAGTGTTTCTTAAAAGATTTCCATATCTTAAGTAAAAATATTTTTTGCATATCCCTAATGAAATCAGCATAATATTTTTTATTTCAAAATAAAATGTCAACAAATTCGTACCACTGCCAATCTTTTTCGAACCAGTTGTACCAACTGCAGCGAGGCAAACGCTCGCTAAGGCAAAAAATATTTTGTTTTGAAGCAATGGGGTGCAGAAGCAACGCTTCAGAATGCATTCTACATCGGTTTGAGGTAATCGGGCGTAAGGCTGTTTGTAGACGCGCACAGTGGATGCAATCTCTGCAGCGTTAAATGTCTTCCAAGATGTTAGAGGTTCGACCACGCCGCCCGGCTGCGCTCAGGTAAACAGCCCACCGCCACCACTGCGTCTGTCTGCCTGTGCGGCAATGCACTGTCAAACCCTGCGCAACGCCCGAGACTCGCGCTGAGAAAGTTTTCCTTGTCGCCGCCAGCCGTCGAGTGTGCAAATGCGTATGGACCTTCATCAGCGCGACGATTGTCCTGCGTGCTATTTGCGCAGCCGCAACAGCAGCAACGCTATGTATTCAGCCGCTTCCCGCCAAAAGTTCGGGGGTTGCTGTTTTCGTTGCTGTGCAGCCCGAAGTGGGGTGAGTGCGTCGTGCGTTGCGTCGGAAGAGGGTGATTTGTGCAGTGATTTGCGTTTTTTCGTTTCGTTTCGTTTGCTTTTCTCTCCTTTCATGTCGCTTCCATTATTTGCTGGCTCGCAGTTTTCGCTGAAAGCGTCTTTCGCGACCGTGGGAAGATTTCCTCGAGACGACCCGCACCGTAGGGCGGCACAACGACCGATCAACAATTGAATGCAACGGAATTTCGCTCGCATTGCGGACCTCTCCCCCGGCACTGTTTGGTTTTGGCGGACATCTGCGCATTTTGCCGTTGACTGGTCGAGTTGGTAGCATTGGGGTGTTGGAGGGTGTGTGAGTTAAGTACGATTTGTGCACCTTTGTGCTTTTTTCGATGGCACATTGTGCGCCGCGGTCTTCGTGTATGATTTGGGAAAATGTTTTTGTTGTAGCTACTGTTTGGTTATGGTTTGGTGGATTAAACATTTTTGGCACATCTGTCGTGGGTAGAACGAATTCTGAGCGAATTGAAATGCTATGATTTGTTATAGAACATCATGTTGTAAATTATGTTTATTGTATTTTAATTATGTTATATTTTCATGGATTCCACTACATGATTTTCTTAAAAATCTTGGAAAAAAACCTGTATAAACTGTAGGAGCTATTCTGAAAAATTTCAGCTTCGTAACTGAAATTTATATAAAACACTAGCAGAGCCCCCGGCTTTGCACGCAAGTTTAAAGTTCTCTAAAGCCTTTGTTGACGGCGTCAGATTTTTATGAAAATAATTGTCTAACTACATCTCATTTGAATTTGATGTTTCTCCATACACATTCTTAACCCATTGTTGACCTCGTCAAATTTCAACAAAATCGTATCACTGCCAATCTTTTTCATGGAGGCAGAGCGCTGTAGTGGACTGTTTTTGAACCTAGTTTTGGTCAGATTTTGAGTTTTGAAAAAATGAAAAACACGTTTTAAATGATTTCTCATTTCAAGTGTTTCCACCAATTTGGAAGTAACTAAGCCCATCGGTTCATGTTTGTTTTTGTAGTCTTCCCGTCGCATTTCGAAAAATTCCGTCTCAGCGGAGGTAATTTTTTTTTAAGTGTATGTAAGTTAAGTGTAGTGTTTGATGATGAATGAGTCAATCAGTCAGGACAAACAGTTATATATACCTTGTGACCGAAAAGTTTCCGGAAATTTTAAATAAAAAGCAAAATTCTTAATCTTCATCAATATTTATTTTATCTCCTTCAAAATATGCTCCATTAGAAGCGATACACATATGCCAACTTTTCTTCCAATCATCAAAACATTTTTTATAGGCGCTTTCCGGTATGGCTTTGAGTTCCCTCTGCGAATTCTGTTTTACGTCTTCTATGCATTCAAAACGCGTTCCTCTGAGTGGTAATTTGAGTTTGGGAAACAGGAAAAAGTCACACGGTGCAAGATCCGGTGAATACGGTGGCTGTTTGGCCTTAAAATCGTTGATAATGTTGGCTCGGTGCGAGGGAGCATTATCGTCATGAAAAATCCATGAATTATCCTTCCACAATTGAGGCCGTTTACGGCGGATATTTTCACGCAAACGTCTTAAAACAGTCAAATAATAGTCTTTACCGACTGTTTGTCCTTCAGGGACGAATTCATGATGCACCACACCACGAATATCGAAGAAAACAATCAGCATTACCTCGATTTTCGAGCGACTTTGGCGTGGTTTTTTCGGTTTCGGCTCGTCTTTTCCTCTCCATTCCGATGATTGTTGGCTTGTTTGCATGTCGTACTCGTAGACCCATGTCTCGTCACCAGTTATGATGCGTTCCATGAAAGTTGGATCGGAATTGGCACGATCAAGCACGTCCAAAGAGACCTGTTCACGGTACTCATTTTGAAGAAAATTCTCAACAAAATCGCAACGCACTACTGAGGTGAACTGGTTTCAACAGCTGCCGTAAACAAACTGTTTGACAGATCGCGCTCATTTTTGGCATAGTAATTAAGGACAGTGCTACCAACCTACAGAAACTTAAAATATCGAAAAATGTACAGCGCGCGAATTTTAAATGAGAATTTCCAGAAACTTTTCGGTCACAATGTATAACAAAAAGAACTAAGAAAGTAAAATAAATGAAAAACATAATATTTGAAATCGAAAAAAATAAATAAAATAAATAATAATTTAATAAATAAAATATCAAAAACAAAATAAATACAAAACATAAAGATTTAAGAAATTAATTCAAAAAATAAATGCTAAATTAATTCAAAAATCTAAGCAAATAAAGTAAGAAATAAAATAATATAACAAAAAGAACTAAGAAAGTAAAATAAATAAAAAATTTTTTTTAAAATTGAAAAAATAAATAAAATAAATTATAATTTAATAAATAAACTAGTAAAAACAGAAAAATAAAAAAAATTAAAAGATTAAAGAAATTAGTTCAAAAAAAATAAATAAAAAAACTAATTGTTTTAAAAATTTCAAAATTTTTAAAATAGAAAAATTAAAAGGGAAATAACCAAATGTAACGGAATTAATTAATCAATTCATAACACATGTTCCTAATAAATTAAATTTTAAACATTTGTGAATTTGTTATTGTGTTGTACTTTGTTGGTAATTATTGTATTAGGATTTATTGTTTTAATATTAATGTGTACATTCAAATTTTCGTTTGTAATTTTTCTTCTTAAACTTTATTTTCAAAGCCAAGTTTCGTATGTTATTTGTTAATTTTTAGTTTAGATTTAATACTCAGATAAACAATCTTGTATTTCATATATTTTATTGTATAACATGTAACTAAACCATGTTAAGGTTGCGCTAATTGCGTCAAGGTTGCGCGTTTGTTGCGACAAGTGAGTCCCTGAAAATGTTCTTACATAATTTATTCAGTCAACTGCTTCGTGCTTTGTATTTTTTTTTAATCAAAACGGAAACTGGTACAGCCCAAAGCAAATTTTGTTACATTTGATATAAAAAATATAAAAAAAAAAAATCAAAATTAAATTCATGCCTCAAAACAATAAGTAAGATTGTGCTAATTGTAAGAGTTCAAGCAAGTTGAACGATTTTTTTCTTTTTTAATTTTGTATTTTTTTTTAATACATTTTCAAACCTTCTAATTTCCTAAAACCTGTCTCGCTGCATCACATGTGTTTTCAATAAAAAAAAATACTCAAAAACTATGCGTCAAAATCTTTCCTAATTGTGCCAAAGAATTAACAACTCCGATTCAAGTCGGGTCCAATGCACAGTTCGCTAAATGCCAACAACAAATGCCAGGCCAATCGGCATTCAACAGTTTGATTCGTATAGCTGACAGTGTTGTTGTTGTCTGTAGGAGCTGTGAATTGGTTGCCACCTCCGCTCGACAGTCGCCGCCAACTGATTGCGGCAGCGAACACAGCCAACAAGCACATCGAAAAGCCCCCACCAGCAACAAGAACGGAACAGTAGGGGCAGTAAACGAAGTCAGCAAGCAACAACAAATACAATTACAAATACACATGCATACTGCCAAACCCGCATGCCTACACCATTTTTCAATTTTTGTTGCTGCCGTCGCTTTTCGCTCGTTCGCGTTCATTTGCTTTTGCCATAGCGAGATTGTTGTTGCTGCGATTGGGGGCTCGCGTTGTTGTTGCTGTTGCGAACACGCTCAGGCAACAGCCACAGCAACAACAACGACTAATGCAGCAACAACAACGCCAATTGAAATTTTGTACGAATCGCGTATTCGCGTGTTTTCGTTTCGTTTATTTTTCCCTGCCCACAATTTACCAATACAGGCCGAGCGCGTGTGAAAGCACCGAACACACACACAGGCATGCAAACACAGATAGGCACGCACACCGCTGCAACTGCTTGAGTCGGCGCGCGTATCTATGTGAGTTGGTGCGCGAGCGACGGCGCTGTGTTTTCATTCATCTCGCGCCCGAGCCGACTCGCACGTGCTTTGGTAAACATTCCCATGCACGCGCACCGACACCACCACGCAACGGGCCAACACACAGCCGTCGCTGCCGCAGTGGCAGAAGAGCGCCGAGCCGGCAGCATAGCCCGAAACGCTCTCTGGCGCTCTGGTTTGCTAATGTGTGAGTGAGTTGGACGTATCTGCGGCGCTGTTGCTTTTTATCCAGATAAGTTTTTATTCATGGCTTTCCCAGTGCGGATAATTTTCCATGCAAAACATTCTGAGTTATGCGACAGGCGGAAAATCATTTGGTCAACTGACGAGTGCAGCTGGACAGCGCTTTGAGTGCAGCTGGACAATTAACGAGGTTCAGAAGATTGTCAGTTGATTTGCTCTGGAAGAATTTAAATAATATTGTGTAATATTTCTAACTAAGATAATTGCAAACTGGGGTTTAACAAAGCCAATGGCTCAGCTTAACATTAAGTAGGACCTTTTTTTCGATTTAGCGATCAGTGAACCAGTGGTGAGAAAGTAAAGGCAGTGATTCAAAAGACTATCTGAAAATTTGGACTCTACATATACGAATGGTTAATTGGCTTTGGTATCAGCAATAAATTTCCTATTCGGCATACATTCGATATTTGCCAAAAATGTCCAACTAAATATTTGCCGGATACTTTTTAAGGTTTCAAAGATTCTAAAAACAACCAAAAATAGGAGATGGTATGTAAAGTTTTCTTTGTTATGGAGAGCCAAGCCAACGAGGCCTCTTCAGAACTTGTTAAGGATATCTTATAAACTCTATAGACTTACACGGGATCTCAGTGACATAAGTGTCATGGAGGCATCAAACAAGCTGGTTGTCTTGCCAAATTAGGAGCTATGAGCCCCAAACATTTCTGTGGACTGCACAGAGGACACAAAAAAGGGCTAAGGAAGCGGGTAGATCACAATTTGACGAGCAATGGACCAATAGTAGGGGCTACCTTGCTTCTTTACTGGATACCTGACAGGTCTCTGCTCACTCGGGTATCATCCCAAAAAAACAATAAATTTATCTTTTCTATATCTGCAGGAAATGCAATCGAGAACCAGAAAGTTTCATATATGATTGGCTGGCACTCAAAAGATTTCTCCAATAAGAGACCGCAACCTTAACACGTTCGCGGACTTGAATGCTATAGCAGTCATTTTCATAGTGATGCAAAATGACGTGAATGCTATAGCATTCAAAGTTAAAAGCCAATTTTTTGTAATTACATTTTAAACTTAAATTTTTATGTGTAATCAAATTTCAGATAGTTCTACAAGTTTTCACAAAAATTGACATATTTTTGCAGCTTACTGAAATTTTTACTGTCCGCGAACATGTTAAAAGATCTGGAAGTTAGATCGCAGAGAGTGCTTAAACTATGACAAAGCCTAAAATTAGAGAACCGCAACCTTAAAAGATTTGAAAGTTAGATCCCAGAGAGTGCTAACAATAAGACAAACCCTGAAATTAGATGATTTTTTACTACTTATAGCATATTGAAAAGTGAGTAAAACCTTGAAAGAAAACCGAAAAATTTGTACTACCTTATTTTTTAACTTTATTTATATGTTGGATAGCAAATGTTTCGCTTGGGACCAAAAATCCAAGACTCACGTTACATCGGTTCTCCTTCATCCCACAAAAATCGGTTCTATTGTCTTCAAGACGTTGACAAACCCTACCAACTTGAACATAGCGAACAACTATCTTGAGATACGAATTGTTTGTTCTGTGCGTGCGCATAAAATGCTATTAACACTGGAATGCCCGAACTGGTTAAATTTACCCTATTGAGGTCATTAATTATTGTTTGCTGAAAGAAACTCTTCCTTGACTTACGTTATTTTTCAAAACCAATTTAAACACAAAAAATGAAAATATTTTTTAAAAAGTTGTGTATACATACATACTTCTATTTTGAAACATAAAAGCGAGACGTCATAAGCTCCAACTTATCTGAGTTTCGGGACCCTGCGGTGTTTTAGGTAACGAAACTGCCGATGAACTGGCTAACTGTTGTGCATGTCCTGCCTTCTCTAGAACGAGATTGCGCACGCTGGGTTCAGATGTTATGAGAATGGACGAAGTTCATTCTCTCGCCCTGTGTGATCTCCTGAGATTAATTAATGAGTCCGGGAAATTTGCACAGGAGAACCCATAACTCTCTGTCCCTTTCCACCCACTTTCTCTTTTTCTTTTCCCATTCCCATCTCCTCTATCAACCTTTTCCTGAGCCTTAAGTACAATGGGCTATAGAGCCTGAGTGCTTGAGGTAATGACCTTCCTTAGGTTATTTCCTCGGCTCCCCTTCACATCCATCCATATAAGCTAGATAGCGTTACAAAGATAAGATTTCGTACTAAAAAAATTTGTCAGACAGTTTTGTGATGCCTTGACTCAGTTTTGCCTAAGTGTCAAAATTGGACACCAATAAAGAGAGACTATGCTATATTTTACAGTATTTCTTAGATGAAAGCGAAAACTCAAGCCAGGAGGGTGAAAATGTGAATAGGGTTTACGGTCTAATACTGTATTAGCAATTTCAATTGGTTTCATCAACTTTTTTTCGGCAATTTAATGAAAAATATGCATCACGGTCTGAAAGCCCAATTGTCTAAAGTTTCTGCAAAATTAAGGAAATTAAAGAGTTTGAGCGTTATGTAAGCACTGATTTGATTGCCCAGATGCTAAACATCGTAAAAAGAACCATTTGGAACCACTTCTATAAGACTGGATATAAAAATAAGTTCGATATTTTGCGCCCAAATGAGATGACGTAAAAAACCTCATGGACTGAATTTCCAGCTGCAAATCGCAGCTGAGTTGCAATTAAATTGAAGTGGATGGATGGTGACTCTGGTGATGAAAAATTGATGATGATGATACAATAATAACAAATAAAAACGGTTGTGGTCCAATCATGCTGAGCCGATGCAAACGATGACCAAGTCAGTGAATAATAGTCAGAAAAATTTTGCAGTGTATTTTATTTGATTGGCAAGGAATCATCTAATATGACTTCGGATCTGCATTGCCAACAATTGGATCATCCGAAGCAATCAATAGCCCAGAAGCTGTCCCTGTTAGCAAATAGGAGAGGAATTTTGTTCTATTGGGACAACTCCCGGCCACGCACCTCAACTGTGACTCGCCAGAAGATTCGAGAGCTTAGTTGGGAGGTTCTTATGGATCTATCCTATTCTTTTCCAACAAGAGGTGTTATTTTGGTATTCAAAGAAAAATGCAATTTTTTAAGATAAATGATCGGATGTTTATTTCATAATAAAGAGGAAGGTATGTCGTTAATAATGAAAAACAACATCAGCCAAATGGCCACCACCACCACGCTTACAGGACCATATCCTTTTCATGAAATTTTCCATAACCAAATCGCAAAGTGGCTGCCCTATGTCCTCGATAGCCTCACGAATTCTATCTTTGAGGTCTTGAATCGACACTGCGCTGTTGGCGTACACCTTAACTTTCACGTGGTCCCAAAGGAAGAAGTTGCAAGGTGTTAAATCACAAGATCTCGGTGGCCAATGGTGATTACCTCTTCCAGAGATAATACCCAGAGGACCCAATCAGCAAAGACACGACATTGTTGCTGATCGGTCGGCTTGAGTTCTTGTTTTAACTGAACTTTATAAGTCTTAAGACCCAAGTCTTTATGCAAAATACGGTGTAATGACGTTTTTGGAATGCCCAATTCCAAACAAACCTGGGTTTTCTTCAACACTTTGGGCTACAGCAGCAATATTCTCAGTTGTTCTTGAGCGACGTGCATGGCTTTTATTCTTCACATCACTAACTTGTCCCAACAGCTCGATTTTTTCCACCAATTTCTGTATTGCGGTCCGACAAGGTGCTTCACGACGACCCAAAAATGCTTTAGTTTTGCGAACTGTGACTGCAAGGTTTTCACCATTTTTGTAGTGAATTTTAATATTTTCAATGCATTGTTGAAGCGTGTATCGTTCCATTTTTAGTAATGGCGTAGTTTCTACTTGTCAAATGTTAAAGAATAAAAGCTTCAAAAGTGACAGCTACCGAAATACCGGGTGATTCAAAATAACACCTATTGTTGGAAACCCCTATATGTAGTCCGGATGTAGCACCAAG
Organism: Melieria omissa; assembly: GCA_963971225.1. NCBI lineage: Eukaryota > Metazoa > Arthropoda > Insecta > Diptera > Ulidiidae > Melieria > Melieria omissa. Next base: position 104,709,773 of record OZ020268.1, on the reverse strand, counting down.
TGATTGCGAACTGTTCGTGGCTATATTGAATGATTGCTCTGGTAAAAAAGTTGCCTCCAGAGAATTTGTGAAACTCGACTTTCCCAGTCTTTTGCCAATAGAAATGAAGATTTTTATAACAGAGCCATAACGGACTTAGCCGCAACAAGTTATTGTACAAAACGATGCATATTTGATCTAAACTGCATCATTCCAGCTATGCTCAGAAAAGCGTTCAATTTCAAAATAATGATTTTATTTTGACTGTAATTTATACATTTAATTATTTTCGGTACTGCTTTAACCGTTTCGTAACTGATGCCCCACATCATGTTCATTTAACCTTACAACCCGACTCGAAATGTAGATAAAGGCTCTCTAACGCCCTGCAAAAGTCGTAGCGTAATGGTTAAGGATGTAAAGATTGCTAATCACAGCTATGGGGCAAGAATTTGTGACCACTTGACTTGTGCCCCTGAAGATTATAAATGCTGCGCGAATTTACACAAGTGTGGTTGTATAAATTTCGCACTTTGGAATCACACTGGAAATTTGTGTAGTTAGTTTTTTTTATTGCTTTGTTTTATTTTTCTAACGCTTGTAGAGTAAAAAAAGCTAAAAACAGACAATTTTTGTCCGGTTGCAATTTATGAACAACAACATTTGATTTTGATTTATGTAAATGAATTTTGCAGAATTGAATTAATTCAAAATGTTGAATTAACTCAACATTAATTCACGCCTTGACGCACGAATGGCTAAACGCAGCACTCGTAGCGCAGACTGATGTACGGACGGACAGTGCAAAACAAAGACCGAACGCAAATGAGTGGAAGTAGGAGGCGCATACCGTCGGCGATATCGAAATGTTTGTGCGGCGCTCGAGTCTCATTGGCATATCTTGCAATTAGAAGAGGCCCACGCAGCAGCAAAAACAACAACAACACAAATAATCGCGGTGGCAGCAACAACAATTCAACATTTGTACTATCTGTATGTATGTTGATGCGAATACGGACAGAGCACGAAGAAATGAAGAAACGTTGCCAAGGCGGCAGCGCAGAGGTGGCGGCGACAGCGACAGCGACAAAGCCCACAGCGACTCGAAAATAGTGCAGCGAACAGCAACAGCAGCAGCATTGTTGCAAATGACAAATTCCGCTGCAGTTGGACGCTTTGCACGTGTTTACGTGCGCCTGCAGTGAAACAAAAACAATAACAACAACAACAACAACTGGACTGAGCACTGCCAATGTAACGAGTGGGCGGAGAGAAGACAGCTGGGGGCGCGCGGCGCAGCTCTACCACGTTTTTATCCGCGTCCATGCGAGTATCTGTGTGTGGGCACTTAACACGCACACAGACGCACAGAGCAATGCGCTCAGAGAGCGAGAGCGATAGCGCACTGAAGAAGAGTGGCGGCCGCAGAGTTTGTTTGCGTATTCAGACATGTGCGGGAGTGTGCAGTTGTGTTGGTGCATATGCCAATCAGTATCTGTGCGTGTGTCTGTTGGCGTATCAGTATCTATGTGTGTGTGTTTGTGTGTTTGTGTGCGGCATGTGGGCATATTCTATTTAGAAAGGCAGCGCACGGAGCGCCACCGACCGCAACAGCTGCCCGCTCCGGCAGCGCCAGTATCGGTTCAGCGTCAGAACCGTACGCGTCATACATAGGTGTCGCCTGTCGTTTGTGTTGCGTTTTTGCTTCATTCATTCATTCATTGAGGAGCGCTCGCTTGTTCGTTCCGTACTGCACTCGTTTCGTTAGGTGCCTTCGCACGCTGTGCGTTGTCGTTGTCGTCGTCGTCTGTGGCGCAGTCCTTCTTCAGTCCTGTTCGATTGGCGGGCGCGCTTGTCGTCCGTTTCGTTCGCCTCCGCGTGCTGTGCGTGCGTGCGTGTGTGTGTGCGCGCGCGAGTAAACGCCGTTCGCCGCCGCCCGCTCGGCAAGCAGACCACGAAGAAGCGGCCAGTTGCCAGTTGCAGCCGCAAAGGATCCCCGACCCGGTCGACAACGAGCCGTTGCCGTTGCTGTTGCTGTTGCTGCCGCTCTGGCTGTCGAGCGCCAAGAATTGCTGCCAGCGTCGTTGTTGGTGTTGGTGCTGATGGTGGTGGTGGTGGTTATTGCTGCGCCGCCCTGTTGTTGTTGCCGCCGTGGTGGCTGCTCGAAGGAGGAAAATCTTTTCGGTAACAACATTGCGTTGCAGTGAACAGTCTGTGCGGGCTGCTTATTTGTTATTTGCACGTTGACGGTGTCGGTGGTGTGTTCGGTGATGTCGTCCGGTGCGTGCGTGCAACAACACTGATTTGCAACACACACTGAATGTGTGCCAGCAACTTCGCGTAACGCCTCGCAATTATTTATTAGCCGCAACAACATTCGACTTGGCATTAAACAAAACAAAAATCTAAAAACACACAACAACAACAATAAATGTGAAAATATTCGTAGATTCTCGAGTGTGATTCTTTAAGAGTTATTGGCCAATCGAGCGATAAGATATTCGAAAGGAAGGCCGCAACAAACGGCCGCTGGATACGCAACGCCGAACAGTTGCAGCGGCAAAAAGCCAACGGAAAATCAACGCGATCGTTTAAAGCAAATAATGGCCGCTTGCCACGACCGCCAAAGTGTCGCAACAGAATTGAATTTGGAGGAAAAGTGAAAGAGTGCAAAAAGTGGATTTGAATTATAGAAAAGTTTTACATTGTGCAACATTTTTTATGAAGCAACGCGCTCAAAGCCACAAACAAACGACACAAGGTTTTACGTAATACAACAACAACAATTAAATTACACTTTTCTCCTACAAAGTTTAACGCTTAATCAACGCTCAACGCTCAAAACTCAGCAACGCTCCACAATCAAAACGCCAATTTTTCTACAAGTTTTTCTTCGATTTCTAGCAGTTGAAAAAATTTTTAAGCAAATCTACACACATAAATCTAAAGTCGCTTTTGGCCTCAAGCATCTAACGGAAATCAATCAATAACAAAAGCAACAACAAAAACAAGAACGCCAGCAACTCAAACTCAAACACTTAAAAAACTCAACGCTCAAACGCTTTACTTTAAAAATTAAAAAATACTATATACAACAATAACAACTACAAAAACAGCAAGCGCTGTTTACTAACAACATTACTAAAGTACTTTTTCCTCAAGTCAAATAACACATTTTAATGAAATAACTACAATTCAACAACAACAAATTGCAAGCAAACGAAAAAAGTACCTTTTACAAAGCTCAAATTGTAAACGTAATTTTAACACAAAACCAACAACGCCAGCAAGCAAAAACAATAAAACCAAAAATCCTAAATTGCCTAAACATATATACATAAATATATATATCTATATATATATACTAATGCGATAAACAATTCAATCTACGCTACCACACTTATCTACTTTCTAATTTCTATAAAATCGACTACTCTAACCTCAGAGACTAAAACAAAAATAAATACTAAGAAAAAATACAAAAATCTAGCAAAACGTTTTTACTCAAATCTTGCCAATCGAAGTGAAAAATTTTAACAATATCCATTTTAGTTTCTTTTTTATAAAATCGCTAGCCACAAATATTAAACAAAAAAGTGCATAAGCAGCAATTCAAGTGTCTTAAAAGTCGTAAAGAAAAGTGTACGGAGGAGTGAAAAAACGTTCCCGAAAGTCCGAGCGGCTCTCACTACTACAACAAAAACCACTACTATTTAAAGAAAACGGTGAAAAAAACATGCTTGCCAATTTTTTTTAACAAATGTTACTAAAATATTAACTCAAAACTAATCTATGCGCAAAGCAATATTTTACAATATTTGCAACAACAACGAGATATTAAATAAAAAACACAAAATTAGCAAACAACAACGAGATATAAAATTAAAAAAAAATCATAAAATAAATAAGCAAAAAACAGAAAAGTTAAGAAAGACAAAAAGTTCTTTGAAAGCACAACGAGAGCACAACTCAACAATATTTGTGATATTTTAAATAGTTGTAATGAAATAAACGTAGTCCTAACTCAATCGTTAACAACACACACGTCGAACAACACACAAACAGTTCAGTGTCAGTGCAGTGTGAACAACAGCAAATCCAACAAAAGTGTCCAGAAGTGTTCGACGCACACAAAAAACGGTGCTCAACGTAGTTTTTAAAAAACCACACAAGCCAGCAAATTTACGGATTACTTCAGCATTGCAACGGATTCATCAAACAAAGGTGAGTGCCATTTCGATCATAAATTCATATCGAACTTGTTGCTGGCAAAATATAAGTTTTAGGTTAGAATAGATTCGGAAAAGTCTCATGGCTCATGGAAATTGACGTCTAGTGGATGCCAAGTCACAAACCTCGAAGCTGGGGTTGCTGTCAGTTGTCAAAGTCAATTTATTGTCATTGTTAAATCATCTCATCTCCCAGTTGAACGTGCGGCGGTTCAATATAAAAATATGTTTTTTTTCTTAAGTCTATGGGAGATCCCAAATATTTGGGCCACTTTCATTGTAGTCCTGTGCATTGACATAGAGAGTTTCGAAACGATTCCAACTCTTTTCAAACGATACATCTATAAGTATTGTCGCTGTTGAACCATCTGATCTCCCAGTAGAGATCTAAATTATTTTATTTGTATTAGAATTCTTAGTTCTCTAGGGAAATGTGCGGTATTTCTGAACGTCGACGTTCAATACGAAAGTATTGAAATGATTCCAACTCTTCTCCAAAGGGACAACGTTTGCAACGAGTATTGTAGCTTTTGAATCATCTGATCTCCCATTTATTGCTGTCAATTATTTCGGTTATCGCTATTAGGATTTTAACCCTTTCCGACATGAATATAAACCCGTTCTGTATGAATTGTATCGGCTGTAGTCCAATATATTGGACATTGTGTGTGAAAGGGTTAGGAATGTTTGTGTTATTTTTGAACGTTTACATAGAAAGTGTTGAATTGATGTCAATTCCGGTTCCTTGTTCAGAATTCGCAGATTTTTTAAGTATTATCCTTACTGAACAATCCCCCACTGATCTTTCAGTTGAAATTGAGCAGTTACAGTTACAGTAACAGTTAGTTATGTCTGTTGTCGCTGTTGGGACTTTAAGAAAGTTTGTGTTATTCCTGAACGTTCATATAGAAAGTGTTGAATCGATTCCAACTCTGCTTCATCCTAAAGACTTTTGCAGCGATTAGCAGTTCGCAGACGCAATTGAACGCGACATTTGTTTGCCGACGCTAAAACGTTGTCCAGTGTCGTTGTGAAGTGGAGTGCGCAGGCGCAGCTTCTCATTTAGGTGAACACAAAATGACACAGAGATGCTATGTTGTTCGCTTCATGCTAATTAAATACCAAATTTTTATTTAATTCAAATTTCAAGAACTATGCAAATATCGTTTTACAGAACAATTCACAATTTTTATAATAATTTTTAGAAATATAATTTTCAAATATTTCAATGTTTCAATATCAATGTGCCTGACTATATTTTCCAGGATTATACTCAAGCCTTATTGCATTGGTTACAAATATCGATATTGTTTTAAAATTGTTTAACTCATAGTATACGAAAGTTTTTACTATTCTAACTAAAAGCGACAGCGTTTTGATTGAAATTTCTTCAGAAAAACAAACAAAAAAAATCGGTAAACTTTAAGTTATATAAATATTGTGCTAAGGAGAAATTCCAAAACAAATGGACAAAACTTCCAAATATTTACTTTTATTAAAAAGATTGCTGTAGGCATCATAACTAAATCTCACGCGTGTTGTGGTTGAATCTGAATCTACAAGAGTATCTCAGTATTTTGCAATTTAAAAAAGCAAAACTTTGCATACCCACAGAGCATTTTCACAGGACACTGTGTCAACGAACTTTACGTATTGTGCGAGAACGAGAAAGGATATAATACGCCACGCTATAGAAGTTTGATCATTTGATTGATTCTGGGATTGGAAGACATTGCACCATATTCATCTAAAGCTTACGATGACAGACCATATCCCTCGGACCTTAGAGTCCTCTGAGTGTACTAGCCGAGCAATAGCCAAACTGTCTTTTCTATGCTAGTTTACTGCAGCTAGTTTTGATTTGTAACTAAAAGGAATTTTTGAGCGAAAAAATATGAAAATATGAGGATTTTTAGCGAATGTAGAAGGTAGAAGGTTCATGTTGGATGTAACATCGCCACTGGAACCAACCAACCAACCAACCAGAAGGTAGGAAATTTGAGAACAGCTTGCAATAGTAGCTAAAGTTTTTTTGCTGTCCAACTTTTTCTATTTTCTCAAAATACACATTATTTGTTCAGATACACAGTAACACACCAATAGTTTTTTCATACTGAATTTTCGATTTAGAAATTAAATGTTTGCATACAAATGTTGAATTTAATGAAATTTTAACTTTATTACTGCTGTTGTTGTACGCCAATTCAATTTTTCTTTAACCCTTATTCTCATACCCAAACTTACTAACGTCGTTTGGCACCCGGGGTACCCGGGTACCCATTTCATGAAATTTTTAAGTTTTCAATATTTTGTTAATTAAAAAAACAAAATTTTTTAAATATATGATTTGTTCGCTTTTCACCTAAATAACGAGGATCCGGAAGGTAAACAAAAAATTTTCATTATTTGTCAGTTTTTTTCACGAAAATACATCGCAGTGGGCACCCGGGTACCCGGGTATGAGAATAAGGGTTAATGTCCCTGTGAAATCATTTTACGAAATAGGGTTAAAAATTATGTAAAGAATATGTTTTGTTAGATTTAGTTTGGCTTTAAAAAATTGCAAATTTCACGGAAGATTTGCATTCAGAAAGCACTTAAAATATGTAAAAACCTCAATGCGATTGCATTGACTTTCTTCCTTTCTTCGGGATTCCAGCTCTTAGCAATCAATCTTAACTTTATGTTTAATATTCATTAAAAATGTTACCTCGAGTAATTTTTTAATTAACTTAACTGTATTATAAAAGTGATGTGATTTATGAACAAAAGTTGCAAGAAAAACACAAATGGTTGTGGGAAGCTTGTATTCCTTGTTGGTGATAGAACATTCAATGAGGCTAAAGGGTCAAAGCAGCTGTGAGGTGTTGAGGTGAGGCGGTCATTTTATTCATGTCATTTCATTATGAAGAGACTTACACTCCTCCAAATGATTCAAATTATTTTGAAAATCGGTCAAACATATGAGCTCTTGTTAACTAAAATCCGCAAGCTCCAATTAAATGTAAAACATTACCTTTGCCTTCAATTTATTTAATTTCAATATATTTTCTTTTATTTTGAATTTCAATATTTTCTTTTTGATTCGAAATGCTACTAGAGACTTGCAGTTTTTTAAAGCAGAATCAAGAACCAACGAAATGAGACTTCTTACATTTAATTAATTGTAGAAAATAAACCGAATTAAATAATATTTTGATTATTCGGAAAGTTGTCTGAAAACTTTCCGACCTTACAAGGATACGGTACATTTTTTGTTAAAATTTGTTTAAAGGTTTTTTATTTAGTCTTGTAATCTACAGACTTTTCTCAGCGATGCTCCTATCTCTTGAAGCCGTCCAAACAGAACGATGGAAAGTTTTTATTTGAACATAATTTTTGAAATCTTACTTCTGACCAATCTGCCTTCTTTAATTTGAACCACTTTTATGCAATTTACGTGTAGAAAATAAACCTATTTAAAAATTGTGATACGGAAAGTCGTCTGAAAAGTGTTCGACCTTACAAAGATATGAGAAATTGTTGTTCAATTTTTGTTTCAGTTTCAGTTTTTTTTAAGTATTGCAAATCTACAGACTTTTGCCAGTGATGCTATTATCTCTTTCGTCCAAACAGCACGTTGGAAAGTGTTTGTTTAAACACAATTTTTGAAATCTTAATTCAATATGTGAGCAACACATCCTGTTGACTTATTCAAAGCCTCTACTCTCTATCTGCTTTTAGTTCTACGGTTATCTAGTAACATTGTCCGATCGTTCATTGTCCCCCAAGTTGGTACGGCCTCAGCTGCTCAAAATTTAACGGTGATAGTTTAGGTGTAAAACGCCAACTTCTCATCATTCAAATATTTAATTTTTTTACGTTTCTAAAAGCACTTACAGTTAAAATTGCTAAAATTTGATAAATAACTCTCAAAAAGGTACCAACAGATTCCCACATTTTGTTGATGGTTTCTTGATGTTGAGTTCGGAAACTTTTCAGACTACGTTTGATCGATTTCAAATCCATCTGCTAACTGTTTTCTTGTTTAAGCCAGAAGATGAATATGTAAAAAGTTGTAAATAGTTTTGTTTTTCATTGTCTATGGTAGGAAAATGTCATCAGTGAATAGATCCAATCTTGGGTTCGTTATTGCCTTCAAAGTCTAAGAACATTAGCTTCTCTCTCCACAAAGCCAAACAGATACAGAAGGAATGAAATTATTGTTTTCTTCGCATTCAGGTTTCCAGAGTATTGTTTTTTTTTTCGCAGCAGCGCAAAATATTTATTTTTGATTAAAAAGCTGCCAACACAAAATTCAAATCAATATTTTGTTCAAGACATTTAAATATTCACAGTCACATCGAAGTTAAAAACAACAAATGAAAGAATTTTTGCCAACAAAAATTACAGACGTGTTGTTGTTGTGCATTATTTATTTCCCATTTCGCAATTCGAAATGACTGAGTTTGACTTTGTCTGAGTTTTTTTTTTTCTTTTTTGTTGCCATACAGCCAGTACTCCACATAAACGAGTAGCCACAGCTTGAGGCCGAAGGCGAAGCAAAGTGGCGGCAAGGGGTTCAAAAAGTAATTTAAAACGGTTATTTTCAAGCCGAAACGCGCTGGAAATTCGAGGCGCGTTTTGAATTTCGCGAATACAAAATGCGGCGGCGATTTTCATTGTTGCCCGCGTATCAAACACGATGCACACTATTTTGCATACAATAACAATAACAACAACAGAGTCCATAATAATTTCAAAATTGCACAATTAGTTGTTGTTGTTGTTGTCATTGCTGCATTCAACGCGCAGCGATCGATAGCCACTTCAGCATTTGTGTCTAATTACAACAAACGTGTAGTGCGCTGAGTTTTGTTGCTGTTGTTATTGTTATTGTTGTTGCGCTGCTTCTTAGTTCTGCGGCTTTAGTCTTTTTCGGGTTGACAGGAGCGGATTTAGAATAATATTTTTGGAGGGGGTTAAGAAAAGTAATTCTTGAACATTGTAAGTTTCCGTATATAAAAAATTAGTGTCGGTGTGAAGAGTTATATTCATTAATGTTTATGTATATGTATGTACATATTTACTATTTACTATGAATTTTAATTTGTATTTAGTTTTAAAGTCGGCCCTAATATTTCGGGGAGAGGGGCGCAACTCTCAAAATCCCCCTGAATCCGCCACTGTGCATTAAGAATGACGATGAGTTAAATTTATTGAATAAGCATTTTGTTGTTTTTATTTTGGTATTCATTTTTATTTGGTTTTCGAAAATGTTTGTTATCAGCGAAAAATGTGCGCCCGAATTGATATCAACCATAAATACAGAACAGCAACAACAACAACACTGAGGCAGAGACGACGACAGCGACGGCAGCACAGCGACAGCGAATATACTTTCAAGTGCCAATGCACGGCGAGCAACCGGCGGCGGCGGCGACGACGAAAGGGTAATAAATCAATAATCATCATTGAAAAATTATCAACAATTTATTTCAATTTGCCCACAATTCGCCGTTCATTGCGCTTAATTTTATTTGATTTTTCCATTTGTGCGAAAATCGCGCGTTCGCTTCACACACTCCTACAACAAATGGCGGGCGAAATTGACTGCCGCTGCTGCTGCGTTGATTCTATTATGTTTTGTTGTTGTTGCAATTGTCATTGTAGCTGTTGTTTTGATTGGCGTTGTCGTTGGCTTGCTGCTACGTTTACTGTTGCTGTTGCGGATGGTGTTGGTGCTGATGGCGGTGGCGGTGGCAATGTTGTTGTTGACAGCGTTCCGTATGGAAATCAACAATCGCCATCGACGTCGCTAGGCGTTCGATGCGGCTGTGGCGGCGGCAATGCGGGCGCGATCGTATGTTTCCGAGTTGATTGTCAAGTTTGACGTCAATCACCGCAATGACACCGCGCTGCGGCGCACTGAACGAAATTGACGCACAATAAATTTAAAATTCACCAACCAATCAACCAACCGGCCAGCCGGCTACCCAACAACACCAACTGCCGAAGCAACAGCAACAGCAACAGCAGCGGCAGCGTCGGCAATAAACGCTGAATCGGCAGCGGGCGCGTTCGTAAACGCGTCCACTGTGCCCGCCGCCGCTGACCATTTCGATTGGGTATTTTTGCGCCTAGAATTGCGTTTTTTGTTTTTGCAAATAATATTTGTTGTTGCTGGCGAATTTTCTAATTGAATTCGGTGCGTTGTCTAGTAGTCGTAAACATGTGGTCGAGATAGTCGGCGCGCTTGGCGGCCCTGCGCCGACGACTGGCATTCGATGTCAAATGTTTTGCTTGAACTTTCACATTTCACGCTGAAATTTGTTGCATATTTTCGATGAATGAATGCGTGCAGCGTGATTTCCCGTCGAGTGAGCAGCGCGAATTTGTTGCAGCGCGCTTGCAATATTTTAATTATGAGCTCATTACCTGCGCTGCGCCAAATGCATATTTAGCTCGAATTGAATGCGACAATTGCAATGTGCAAAAAACAAAAACAAATTTTTAAAGTAAACGATTTGAGAATTGTTTCCTTTTAGTTGCTGGACTTAAATTTATACTCACTTTTCGGAGAGTGATTTCAGGACTTTGATTTTCAACGAGTTGACTCAAAATTCGCACATAATCGCAGATTTAGTTTAGAGCACTGACGGCTACTAACACATTCAAGCATTTTGGCACTGCGTGCGTAGATAACACCGAACAAAATTGGGAATTCTATTACCAAGTTTTGATGTAATAATTAAAAAAAATAATAATAATCTTTCTCACATTTTAAGTGTTACAAGACTTCAAAATGTGTGTGTGATAAGTATTTAACTTTTTGATAATTTTTTATAAATTTTTATTTTTTTTTTAATTTCAAAACTAGCAAATTGATGTTTAATTTCGCTAGTTATTTAATTACACAAATATTCTTTTATCTTTTTATTTAAATATTTTTCTTTAAATATTTAAGAGCTTTTTTATTTTTTTACATGCTTACACATACATACAAAAACATACACACACTCATACATACTCAAATATATGTAAACTGTTAAACAAAAATGTAAATAAATAATATTATCTACTACAATCCTCGACTATCCTTCATTGTTGCACCATTGTCTGACCAGACCGTCGGGGTTCAACTAAGGGATACAACTACAATTTGCAGGATTCTGGACTGGTTTTTGTAAAAAAAATTGTATATTATTGGTTTTTGTTTTTAGAAATGATCAGTTGAGGATATCATGAAATATGCGATCGATAGCTTAACTACAACATTACTAACAGAACCAAAGAATCCAAAGTTGAATATGGTCTGGCCAGAACCGGGTGCCCACAGAAGGTTTAACCTTTTCGGGACGGAGTTTAATTTTGAAAACCAAAATACTCTTGGTAGAAACTATCTCATGCTATGAAATCTGGCGATGGAAATTTATGTTGCATAGTCCCAAATTCTGAAATCATTCTTTATCCGGACACATATAGTTCGAATAAATATTTTGCGTTGGCAATCAGATCTGAATAAATGTTTTGAAGGGCATTAAAAACTTGGTGGGACATATTATCCCAGTAGTCCCGAAAGGGTTAAGTGTGCAAAAACACGACCAAACAAGCGTAGTGCATGAAATCTAAAATTACACTAATGCCCCGAACACATTTACAACAGCAGCGACACGACCACATCTATTAAAAATGAAATCAGAACGCTTCTATGCAGATCAGAATTGCCGCTTTTGGTCTTTTCGGACCAAAATTGGTCAAATTTTTTTACTTTGGTTTGCTGGTCCGCTTAAACGAATTTCGGTTTACTTAAAAAAATGTATTTTAGAAGAGATTTTAAAGATATCGCAAATTTGTAATTTGGTCGGTGGGGTCGGATTTGGTCAGAAATCTGTCCGTTATTTCTCTATTAATTTCTTTGTTCCACTTAGGTTAGGTTAGGTAGGGAAGGGTGTGTTTGGCCCAAAGGCCGCACTTCCACTCGGAGGCCAAAATGGCCTATTGTGAATCCCTTCTTGGAAAGTTCTGGAGCTGACCAATGGCTCTCAGTCCGGGGCAAACCAATTCGACCTCTTGATGAAGGAGAGTAGATCCGAAATTCAAACTATTGCCGCGCAAGGCAAGTCTGCCAAGAAGGCACAGGTAGTGTTGGATCGTTTCCACGTCTTCTTCATCTCCATAGCTTCTGCAGACATCACTGGACGAGAGGCACCATTTGACAAGCATGGATCCAATGGTGTAGTGTTCAGGTTCAGGCCTAATAGAGGTTTGACTCAGGGACAGTACAAATCGTGTCTTCCTCACGAAAAGGGAAGGCCATATTGCCCGGTAGGTACTGCAATCAGTTCTGCTCTGCCATGAGGACTCGATGTAAGTTTTGCTCAACTTGTCAATATGCAAATACAGGGCAGATATCGGAGGGAGCACAGAGTTATCCACTTCGGTGAGAGGCAGGGCGACCCCCTTTCTTGCCATCTCATCCGCTGCTTCGTTTCCTGCCACTCCAGAGTGGCCCGGAATTGTTCCACTTAAGAATTCATAAAATAATATTAATATATATTTTAGTAAAAACAAAACAAAAAACAATCTTAGAGTTCTGTTTCTAACAAAACCCAAAAAATGTAATAATCCAAGAATGAATAGAGATAATTTTTATTGATCGCGATCTTGAGTCCGAGATATTGATAAAACCTGATAATTAACAAAATACTTCGAAACAGAGCAAATTTACGTACATTACAGGGCGAAAACATTTGACAAAAGTATTCGGATATTCTAGGCCGTATACCGAAGCCGAAGACGAATATTCGGTCGAACATTAGTAGGTAGGATGTGAATCTCTCTAAGAAGGACTGAGAATCAAGCGCTCCACTCTTCAAAGGCGTATTTACATAGATTAACAAAGACTATTCGAAAGTACTTAATAAAGTAAAGTTGTGGTGTCACTTCGAAGAATTAAATTTAAAACTATATTATTCGCTTCCTGGACCACTGTAGCGTGTTCTAGCCACATGTGGTCGCTATATTTGAAACTTTAAATTGGTTTTAGAAGAACAGAATATTCGCAAATGATGTATTTATTCATTCTTATGTCATTCGCGCTGAAGGCCATTGATTCAGTTTTCTCTACATCTCAGACTACTCAGCTGCAGCAGATTTCTCAATGATTTCGCTAACAAGCTTCGAATACATCTGTGTTCATTGCAGCCGCCGTAGCTCAGCTGGCTAGTGTGTTGGGCCGCGAATCAAATGCGATGCTCGAACCCAGGTTCAAGACTCCGTTGCTGCTAACACCGAAAAAAAAAAGAAAAACAAAAATTTTTCTTTTGGCGGCTGCCCTCTCAGCAGGAAATGGCAAACCTCTGAGAGTAAAATTGCTTATGAAAAAGCTCCCAACTCGCCGTTCGGAAACGGCATAAAACTGTAGGTCCCTTCCAACTTTGAAAAAATTCGCACGCACAACACGGTTGGTTGCGGGTAGCAAGGCCTTAGTCTCGTAATCGGGCTGTCGTGCCAGACAAGAAGAAGAAGAAGAAGCCTTACCAGAACACCTGGACATTTTGAGTTGGCAGACCTCTACTAACCTGATCAATCAGGATGTTGCCAACATCTGTATTAAACAATCGTCATAGCTCTTTGGTGAAGTCCTTGGCTCACTCGCTCACAAGTCAGAGGCTTCTGAGATTGAATGCTAATTAAAAAAAAAATTCAATATATCTTTACAAAATAATATACAAGCCAACATATTTTATATGGACGCATCAAAATGGTAAAATGTAAATTGATTTGGCATAAATTTTGCCGTAAATGACTTCGCAGAATGACCAACGATGCGCGATTATGGCAGAAGAATTTCAAAGAGACTGCATTATAGGGAAATGCAGCGCGTTTTAATTGCCGACGAACATTGACAAATCTGGAGTGAGCTGTTTTGGCCAGCGGCGACTGTCACCCCGCCTGCTGGGCGGCATGCAGCGCGCTGTCACCGCCGATGCATTGCAAATGTGCGAACTAATAACAGAAAATTATAGAAAATATGCCAATTCCATTTCGAAATACTTTGCTCATAAGAATGACAAATTTGTATGTATGTGCAGACAGACGCACGTCGCACAACGCAGCGACTGGTGTTCTGGCGCGCTCGGCTGCCATTCCTTCTGTCTGGCGTCTTGGTGCCCATTGGCTGCGTCTGTGCGGCGAACGCAATTAAATTGTATGTCATTCATTAGTAATTTATACCTTTTTAAGCCGCGACGCACTGACGTGCAGTGCGCTCCTCATTTGTCAGCGCGCTCCGTCGATGATGCTGCGGCTGTTCTACGCCTGCCAGGTCTGCGCCGACCGGCCGGACGGCCGTGCTGCCTGTTTAATGCTCGCTAAGTAGTTGCAGCCACAGCCAGGTGAACGCTGACACTGACGATAAGGCGCGCATGCGTTGCAATTAATTAATTTGCCATAAGTTTGGCCACTTTACAGCGCAACGCAAGGGAACTGCGAGGAGGAGCAGTTTACTCATACAGCGGGGAGAGGGGCCAAAGCACTGTCGAGAGACAACACCGACGAAAATTTAGTTGTAAATGAATTGAATATCGGCGCAGGCAATCTGCCGGTCTAATGTTGCGGTCGCTCAGCTGGTCGCGTCTAGACGACAGTCAGCGAAAAGTTATTTACTAGCGAAAAAATTATAGCAGCATTGTAGCAAGTGGCAAGTCGCTTGTGACGGCATTAGTGTTGGTGGCAGAGGCGGCTGAGGCTGCGGCTGCGGCTGCGGCAACGTAGCCAACATTTGCCACATTACAATTCATAGACTCGATTGATGCGATCTTTGGTGCATTTTGTTTTTGCTGTTATTGTTATACCGAGTTGCTGCTTTTGCTTTTGTTGTTGTTGTTGTTGCTATTGCAATTGTTGGTATTGCTTTTATTGATTTCGCTGATAAATGCAACTTGCCATAAAAATACACCAAATATGGTCATTAAACTGTTGCACATTTCTCAATATGTCGCGCGCCTACAAGTGATTTTCATTGTTGTTGTTTTTGTTGTTGTTGCTATTGTCGTTGCCGGCTGGGCGTGTGTTTGTTGCTGTCCTTACTTATACGCTCACCGCCTAAAATGACTGCCAACTTGAGTGACGGACAGCAAGCAGGCGGACGAACGGACAAACAGACAGACAGACAAACTGACGGACAGACCGATGGATAGTAGACGGACAACAGCATTGGCGCGCACGCACGCACCGACAGACAGCGTAGTGCGCGCAACGAACGCACACAGAGTGTGTCTGCCTGCCGCCCCAAAGCCACAGCAAACGCACACACACACGCACACAAAAAGAGAACAACAACAAAAACACACAAACAAACCTGACATGATCGATGTTGCTAACATTCAACAATTTCTAAGCCGCCAATGGCGCTGAATGGCCAAGTGGACGGACAAACAGGCGGCCAGTTAGACACTGGGACAGACACGCTGTTAGGCAGATTGCGCGACAGATAGCCAGACGCGCACGCGTGTTCATCGCCAACCGAAGCAGGGAGCGCGGGGGAGGGAAATCAGCTATAGCGACAAACTCCATTTCGCACTCTGGATGTGCGGTGAGTTTGGTAATGTGGAGCTCGCGTCAGCCTCATTGTCGATCGCTGAGCAGCGATCCGCGTTTACCGATGATCGCTGATCGTTGCTCGTCAACTGTTGGTGTTTGGTGCGTCCGCTGTTGTGTTGCATTATTGTCTGTCTGTTTGTTTACTTGCACCAAAGTGATGATCGTGCGTTCAGCGTTGTGTTTGAATCGTCCATACCCGATGTGCATTTTAAAATCGAGTTGGCGACAGCGGCGAACGCAGCACAGCGAGAATAAGAGCCCGAATCAAGAACGATGGGTACTGGTGTATTTTAATCTTCTAGTTTCCAAGGAGATTTATAGACATTCTCAACTGAATAGAGCTAGAAATTGCAGCGTTTTTTGTTTTTAGATGCATTTTTCCATAGCAATACCTATACTCATCCGCAACCCGATACCCATACCGGTACCGATACCCATACTGATACCCACAACGATACCCATACCGTTACCCATACCGATACCGATATTGATACCCATACCGATACCGATATTCATACCCATACCGATACCCATGCTGATGCCCATAACGATACCCATACCGATACCGATACCCATACCAATACCGATACCCATTCCGATACCCACACCGATATCCATACCGATACCGATACTGATACCGATACCCATACCGATATCCATACCGATACCGATACTGATACCGATACCCATACCGATACCGATGTCGATACCGATACCCATACCCATACCGATACCGATACCGATACTCATACCGATACCGATACCCACACCGATAAAGATACCGATGCCCATACTGATACCCATACCGATACCGATCCCATACCGATACCCATACCGATACCGATACCCATACAGATACCGATACCGATACCCATACAGATACCGATACCGATACCGATGCCCATACCGATACCCATACCAATACCCATACCAATACCGAGACCGATGCCCATATCGATACCCATATCGATACCGATACCCATACCGATACCCATACCGATACCCATACCAATACCGATACCGATGCCCATACCGATACCCATATCGATACCCATATCGATACCGATACCCATATCGATACCCATACCAATACCGGTACCCATACCGATACCCATACCGATACCGATACTCATACCGATACCCATACCGATACCCATACCAATACCGATACCGATGCCCATACCGATACCGATACTCATACCGATACTGATACCCATAACCATACCGATACCCATATCGATACCCAAAATTTGTTACTGGCTATAGTTTATTTTCAATTTTAAATAAGAAAAAATCCAACTTGCTCAACACTTTAATTTTACACAGTTTCTTATACAGTTTTTTCGCATTGACAACATTTAATATTGACCCAGGATTTTCCGCCATTCTTCTGCATCGTGCAACTTGCTTGTGTCAGCCGACAGACGGCCCCATAAATCCATTGCCACGCACAATTTAACCATTCTACATTAAACACTTACCGTCCGACACGCTCACGCACACCAACACACGCACAAACACCATCCCGCACAGCTCATCACACACACACATACACCCGTGCAGCATATGCACAACGACATGTCCTTGCAGTCCATCGGCCAACGACTGTCATTGGGAAGACACTCGACACTCGGCTCCCTCACTCATGCGCTGCATTCTCGCCCACTTTCCCAGCTCCACTTCTCTTCGCTGGGTAAACAGTGGTGCACGCATAATTAACGTTTATTAAATTTGCTGCAATTGCCGCCGCTCAACGCAGCCACGTGAAACTTTAACCACAGTTTCGGTTTCAAGTCCGCGCTCGCCGTGGCCATTGGCTGACTGCCACCCTTTCATTTAATGCCATAAACGCTGTGAATTGCATCCGCTCGTCGCGCTCGTTGTCCCTTTCGGAAGTTGTGGAAATGTCGAATTGTATTGTATAAATGTTTATAAATGTACATGTGTATGTGTTTGTGTGTGCATTAAAATTTATAAAATGGGTTAAAGCGGCGGCGGCAGGGCAACGGTTAATTTATTTGTGACCGCGGCAATGAGCGAACGCACTTACGCTGTCGTTCACCGAGTGCAAAGTGTAGCCACATATTTACTTCTGTATGTGTACGATGTACTATAGACATGTGTACATATATAAGTGAGTGTGTATGAATGTGTAAAAGTAACTGCGTGTGCATAAAATTAAGTCACACACACATTTAAACACTCATACATTCAGTGGCAATTTGTTTCAAAGGGTCGAACGACTGCATTCAAATTAATACAAAGTAACAATACAATAACAACAAAATGAACAGGGAAAATGTGGAAGCAATGTTTAGCACAATTAAGTATTAAAGTTCCCCGTCAATACTCGTAACTAGTCCCCATTGCAATGCTTTTTATTTTACTTTCAAGCAAATACTCAATTAATAAAATCCTCTAAAAGATTTCAAAGGCCAAAAGTAATAAAAGTTAATGCAGCTTATGGCTTCATATACTGCAGCTCCAAATAAATACAACAGCGTCCTCAACTCCTATCTTAAGCCTTTTCTGCTAAGGCTCTTCTCCTTTAAAGTATTGGAAATTTGAAAATACATCGAAAATACATCTACTTCCTTGAAGTAGATACAAAAATCAGAGACTGATTACTATAGAAGGCATTGATACCTTCTCCATACCAGAGTATTTGATATGGAAATTAGAGAGAATGAATGAGAGAAAATGTGAGAAATGTGCAGGGAGAAAAATTTTCAAGCCAATCAATCGCAATGACGGGCTCTTCTGATCTACCAAGAAAGTTATGTATGGTATGGGCTGAAGGATTTATAGTGCAGGTATTGTCTGTCATTCACATTAACCCTTTTATATTTCCTACTCCTGTTAGAACTTCTGCGGCAGCGTCTGACGTATGATTGTTGAGCCATTAGAAAGTTTGTGATATTTGATTCTAGAGCTATCATTATCCGAACGATTCAAACTGTATTTCTGTTGATTCCCAGAATACCTGACTTCCTTCTTGGGTTCAAGATTCTAAAATTTTGATCCTAGAATGATCATTTTCCGGACGATTATAGTTCAAACTGTCTTTCTGTTGATTCCTAGAATACTTGACTTCCTCCTTGAGTTCAAGATTCTAGAACTTTGATTCTAGAAATATCATTCTCCTAACAATTATAGTTCAAACTGTCTTTCTGTTGATTCCTAGAATACTTGACCTCCTCCTTGGGTTCAAGATTCTAGAACTTCGATTCTAGAACTATCATTCTGCGAACAACTATAGTTCCAACTATCTTTCTGTTGAGTCCTAGGCTACTTGACTTCCTCATTGGGTTTAAGATTCTAGAACTTTGATCCTAGAATTATCATTCTCCGAACAATTATAGTTCAAACTGTCTTTCTGTTGAATCCTAGAAATCTTGACTTCCTCCTTGGGTTCAAGATTCTAGAACTTTGATCCTAGAACTATCATTATCCAAACAATTATAGTTCAAACTGTCTTTCTGTTGAATCCTACAATACTTGACCTCCTCCTTGGGTTCAAGATTCTTGAACTTCGATTCTAGAACTATCATTCTGCGAACAACTATAGTTCCAACTATCTTTCTGTTGAGTCCAAGACTACTTGACTTCCTCCTTGGGTTCAAGATTCTAGAACTTTGATTCTAGAATTATCATTCTCCGAACAATTATAGTTCAAACTGTCTTTCTGTTGAATCCTAGAAATCTTGACTTCCTCCTTGGGTTCAAGATTCTTGAACTTTGATCCTAGAACTATCATTATCCGAACAATTATAGTTCAAACTGTCTTTCTGTTGAATCCTACAATACTTGACTTCCTCCTTGGGTTCAAGATTCTAGAACTTTGATTCTAGAACCATCATTCTCCGAACAATTATAGTTCAAACTGTCTTTCTGTTGAATCCTAGAATATTTGACTTCCTCCTTGAGTTCAAGATTCTAGAACTTTGATCCTAGAACCATCATTCTCCGAACAATTATAGTCCAAACTGTGTTTCCGTGGAATCCTAGAATACTTGACTTCCTCCTTGGGTTCAAGATTCTAGAACTTTGATCCTTGAACTATAATTCTTCGAAAAATTATTGTTCAAACTGTCTTTCTTTTGAATCTTAGAATACTTGACTTCCTCCTTGGTTTCAAGATTCTAGAAATTTGATTCTAAAATGATCATTTTCTAATGGAGAATGCTGTGTTGCTTTTTAGTTGAATCCCAGAAGGCTTCTTGTGGCTCCTTGCACTCAAGGTTGTCCTTGGCGAATTGGAGGTGTGGAAAACCATCACAAATTGCTCAGTTATCTTTTCTAGTGTAACTTTTCATATGTAATGCCATGTAAATCTTCACCACCACATTCCTCAACATTATCTCTGAGTCTCAAAATTTACACTTTTCAATTAATAATAATTTGATTTTTGGAATGTAACACCGCCGACTCATCTGAAGTTCTTTGTTGAAGAATTTCCTTGGAATTTGGCGTTTGGAATTTATCACCAGTTGCCACTAAATCACCTTAATTAATGCCATGAAGCGCAAGAACCCGATTTGATCTGCATTTAATGTTCAACTCACGCGCCGGCCGACTGCGCATCGCGTCCATTAACTATGGGCACGAGTGCAGGTGTTGTTGCGCATGCGTGCGCTACGCCGCTGACTGCACTCATGCAGCCTCGGAATGGTGTTTGACGCAAATCATCAAAATCGAATCGATTTTCAAAGCTTACTTTGTGGCATTTGGCGGCTATTTGTTTGCTTATTGGTTAGTCGAAGGCGAAACAAAACACGGATCAGCCTAATCGTCATGTGTGTGATAAAAGTCATTTGAATTTATTTTCTTTGAAGGTGCTAATTCTATTGTTAAATGCAAGAGAAAACGACCGCAGAGAACGACGAGCCAACCACAAAAGAACAGCCGCCACATTTGACCAAACAACAACAACAAATCACACTGACTGAGATGTGTGCGCATCACTGCGTTGTTGTTGTTGTTGTTGTCATATGTGTACATATACATACATCGGCGATATGACGACAAGAATGGCCCGCAAAGGGGTTGAGGGGCCCAAAAGTTGTATGTAGCAACAGCGAAAAGTCGATTCGGTTGCGGTTGCGGCAACTTTTTTCAGCGCAGTTCGCGCTGAGTGGCTGTTGGACTGATCACACCCCTTCAATTAGCGGCGAACGGCAAATTTAATTCAATTAAAATTGTATCAGCAACAAAAACAACAACAACAACAATAGCAGCATTAGCAATAGACGAAAACAAAGTGCCACACATACAAGAACAACAAGTTGCAAATTGAACGTGAACGGCCATTTTGAAATAAGACAACCAATGACTTTCGTCAAGATGATTAGTTAGTAGGGTTTTGCCGCTTTTTATAGAGTTGCCATATAGTCAATAACCTAAAGAAGGGAAAATGTGTTTTGGTTTTATTCAAAGTGTCCTTGATTGTGTGTCTAAATGAGTTCCTGTCTGATATATTTAGTTTGAAAGTAGTGACCCTTTCAGTGTTGAGCTTCAGTATACCTACAGTTTTTTCGATTTTTACCAGAGTAAATGTTTCAAACATACCTTGTGACCGAAAAGTTTCCGGAAATTTTAAATAAAACGCAAAATTCTTAATCTTCATCAATATTTATTTTATCTCCTTCAAAATATGCTCCATTAGAAGCGATACACATACGCCAACGTTTCTTCCAATCATCAAAACATTTTTTATAGGCTTTCCGGTATGGCTTTGACTTCCCTCTGCGAATTCTGTTTTAAGTCTTCTATGGATTCAAAACGCGTTCCTCTGAGTGGTAATTTGAGTTTGGGAAACAGGAAAAAGTCACACGGTGCAAGATCAGGTGAATACGGTGGCTGTTCGATGGTATTTATTGAATGTTTGGCCTTAAAATCGTTGATAATGTTGGCTCGGTGTGAGGGAGCATTATCATCATGAAAAATCCATGAATTATCCTTCCACAATTGAGGCCGTTTACGGCGGATATTTTCACGCAAACGTCTTAAAACAGTCAAATAATAGTCTTTACCGACTGTTTGTCCTTCAGGGACGAATTCATGATGCACCACACCACGAATATCGAAGAAAACAATCAGCATTACCTTGATTTTCGAGCGACTTTGACGTGGTTTTTTCGGTTTCGGCTCGTCTTTTCCTCTCCATTCCGATGATTGTTGGCTTGTTTGCATGTCGTACTCGTAGACCCATGTCTCGTCACCAGTTATGATGCGTTCCAAGAAAGTTGGATCGGAATTGGCACGATCAAGCACGTCCAAATAGACCTGTTCACGGTACTCATTTTGAAGGAAATTCTCAACAAAATCGCAACGCACTACTGAGGTGAACTGGTTTCAACAGCTGCCGTAAACAAACTGTCTGACAGATCGCGCTCATTTTTGGCATAGTAATTAAGGACAGTGCTACCAACCTACAGAAACTTAAAATATCGAAAAATATACAGCGCGCGAATTTTAAATGAGAATTTCCGGAAACTTTTCGGTCACAATGTGTATTTTCAAACATTTTTAAAGTAAATCAAAATTTGTAATTTTAAATGGAGTGACGCTGAAAATTTACTGATGAGGAAAATTTATTTTTAATAGGGTTTTTGTTAACATTGCTTAAAAGTTTATTATTTTCAAATATTTTTCTTTTATTGAGTGTATTTTTTAACGGCTAACAGATGAATACGTTTTTTTTAAGTTGTAAAACAAATCATTTTAGAAAAATTCCTTTTTTATATTTCTTAATTTTTGAAAAATTGTTTTCATATTTAAACTAAAAAAAATTAAAAATTAACAATTAAATTTTTTATTTAAAATCTCTTTTTTTAATTTGTTGATTTTACTTTTTTCAGAAGTTTTCCTTTTATTGAGAAAATATTTGAAAAGAGGATTTACGAAAAACTATTCAAAGTAAGAAAAAAAATATTTCAAAAAACTTAAGTTTTTTTATAAATATTTTTCAAACTATTTCATAAAAATTTTTTATTTTACAATAAAAAAAAAATAAAAATGTATGTTTTTTGTACATTTAAAATAGTTTCAAATATTGAAAGGGTGACTGAATTATAGAATTTGAAAATTTGAAAATTAGAATTAAAGATATTTTTTCATAAAAATATATGGTTTTTGTACACTAACAAAAGTTTCAAATATTAAAAGAGTGACTGCTGAAAAAGTTTTTGTACAGCAAATTTTAGAAAATTAGAATTTTTAGAAATTGTATTCAAACTTTGTAATTGAATTAAGTAAAATATAAATAAAATAGTTTAGTAAGTTTTTGTTAAAATTTTTTTTATAACAAAATTTTTTACTTCTAATGATGTTTGTTAAGAAATGAAGTTTTTTAAAGCAAACTTTAGAAGAGTGCTAAGAAAACTGTCTGAAAATCATAATTTAAAAACATAAAAAACAGATTTTTTTTAAGCAAATTTTTAATAAATTTATTTTTTGTTTACATTTTTTAATATTTTGTTTAGTTTAGTTGTGAAATGTTTATCTTTTCAACAGTCATAATGTTAAAACATGCTAAGCATTATGATTTTTTGAAAAGCTAACTGAAAGTCGCAAAATAAAAATTTCAGAAAAATAAGCTCTTGGTTTAAATTGTTTTTGTTTTGTAATATTTTTTAACGTTTTCTTTAGTATTATAAAAAAAATTACAAAATTCTTGTAAAATTCCTCAAAAATACTTTTGTTTAATTAAAAATAAATATTTTTTTAATAATCAACACTAAGATTGAAAAACCATTATAAAGTAAAACATTTATTTAAGGTTAATGATTGATTTGAAATATTCTAAAATATTAATAAAAATATTTTGATTCAAATTATTCGCTCTGAACAGGCTTAAAGTTTCTACAAAATGTCGGTACTATGTAAAAGTTATTTGTTAACTATTGCATGCGATTTATAATTCTCTAACCTCTCGTCCTACTTATTTATTTTTTCTAGAATAAATGCCCATCTTTCCTCATTCGTTATGCTCTCAAGCCAAATGTTTATCTGTTAACTTTTTGAAGTTATTTTGAGCTTTTTGTATTTTCACAACGCCGAAGAATGTGTTCTACAAAGTCACGTGGTCACTTTTTTGGTACCCGATTAAATTGCAAACTTTTTGCTAAACCGCAACCCAGCAACACTAAACACTTTTGTATTAAACTTTGACATTGGTGCTTTTTTTATAGAAATTTTGTGCTTAGACATTTTTGCATTTGTTGTTTTATAAATTTTTGAAAATCACGCATCAACCGCTACCGTCGCATACATACGATTACATTCGGTGGAGGAAATATAAATTTTAAATGCCTCAAATTTATTTTAATTACTTGTTTTTGTGCGAGTGTGAAGTGAAATGTCGGCCGAGCCGTAATGACCGCAATCGCATTAGGTTCCCATGATGGCTGGACGACAGTGCGAGCGACAGTGGAATACTTGTGTGTTATCAGAGAACGGCGACAGCCGAGCCCGAGCACTTTGCTACGTCAAATGAAATTATCACTGGTCTTTTTTATTATTTAGTCATAAATATTAAAGTGGGGGTACACAGTATTTGTTTTGAAAAAAATAAAAGTGGGCTGGAAATGAAAAATGACCAAATGAGATTGAAGTACACGGTGAAAAAAATGTTGATGTTCGAATGTGATTCAAAGCAAGTGAGAAGAAAAAAATCAGAACGCGAGTGTTATGGAAGTATAGGAGACTTGAGGTTGCATCGCATGATTGCGATAGGGAACCAATTCCCTAATATTTGTTCAATATTGATTTTCGGAAACCTAAAGTTCGGTCAATGCAGTTTGTTCAGTCCAATACGGAACTCTAAAGAGTCAGTGGGCGATATTTGAATTATCAATTTTTTTTCTTAGAAACCCCTTAACCACACTTTACAAAACTTTTCAGTTTTCATGTCGACACGCACTCTGTCGCTGCCGTCTGCGACTTATCTTGAATTGCTTGAAAAGTGCCGGTGATAGCACGTCATAAAATCGCTCGTAGCCAACACAAGTGCCGTGTGCGGGTGTCGGCGTGACCGCTTTGTCGCCGCTGACCATCGATATGCCGCCCACACCGACACCAACGGCGCCATCGCCATCGCCACAATCAACTGCGTCGCTCCGCCAAAATCAGACGCGGCAGCCGTGCAAGGTTGCGTACTATTCCACTGTGCTTATCGCTAAGCGCAACCGCCACCACAGCAACAACAACAACAACAATAACAGCAAGAACACCATCATTGAGAGAATTTAATTTTGAATTCACTATATGGACTCACACTATTTTTAAAGTATAGTTGGCGGGCGTTGTTGTTGCTTTCTCGTTTTCATTGAACTTTATCAGTGTCCAATAATTTTTTATTGCGCGACGATTAGAAGCGCGTCCGAGCATTTACGTCACAATATTCAAGCAATTAAGCGCAACCCAAACGAAAACAACAAGAATGAATGTTGAATGTTGATTGTGAATTTGGAGCAAATGCAAAGAAGTGAAAAGAAGAAATGAACAAGAAAATAAATAATTATAATTATTTATTAAAAAGAATACAACAGACAGACGCGCACAGAATGAGGAACAATTATTTTACTGGTTTTTTCTTGTTCTATGGATTTCTACTTTAATTTATTTGTTGGTTTAATCTCGAACGTGTATGTGTGCTGATAGCAGCAATGAAATGTAATTCGGTTGGGGGGTGTGTGTTGCTGACATGAATGAGATGAAGTTGCGTTGGACGATTGATGACTGTAGTATGTGTTGCATGTTTCGAATGGATTTTTAAACTGCAATGCAATGAATGTGTGCTATGGTCGAGTGATGGTGGCGCTTGACGTGCGCATAATGAATCAAAAAAGTCAGAGGAGATTGTCTGCACCTGTGGTGCACACAGGGAGGTGGATTTTGGGTATTGAACCCCCATCCAAACACAGAAATTGCTGGTAAATATGGTATTCAAGTAGATTTTGGGCTTTAACATACCTACTTACTTTTCAAGAAAATAAAAAAAAATTTCAAGGATATAAAGGATCAAAATTTTCAAAGGACCTTTTTCATATCCTTTTTTACAAACAGATAAAAAAATAAATTTAATTTAAATTCTTGAGCCTTTCCCCTTTCATTTGATATACATATTGCCATATTCTAACGAGGTTAACCCTTTACACGGTACAGTTGCATATATGCAACCAATCATAAAATTGCCTGTAATTTCGTAAGTAATTATCAAAACTACTCTTTTTCGCTATTTTACAAATATGCAACGTTACTTTTTTGAAATACTGGCATTAATAGTGGTAAAAAGTAGCTAAATCTTACTTGACAGCACGTTTTTGCAAAAAGTTGCACGCATTTATTTTAGTAAAACAAAAGTGATTAAAAATTATTAATAAAAAACACACAAACACTTTGCGAAAAATGCGGAGCAGGACTATGCTACAACAAACGCATTAATTGCTTTAACCCTTTCCGACATGAAAATAACAGCCCGCTGTATGAATTGTATGGGCTGTAGTCCAATATATTGGACATTGTGACTGAAAGGGTTAACAATTTTAATTTTAAATTAAACATATTAAAATAAAACAAAACAAGTTTTAATGCTTTGTTGCAGATGTGCAACCAAATGTTTTTTACAAAAAATCCTTACAAAATTAAAGTACAGTCGTGTTTGAATATAGTGAACTAATTATTGCAAGGCCTGTTCACAGTATTGAGATTGTTCACTATATCAAGGTTAACATTATAATTTAAAAATTCCTTATATTTGCTCAAAATACACTTGAGACCATAAATTTTGAATTTTGTTTTGTAGAAAACCCAAAAGTTGACAACGTCACAAATCCGACCGTATGGGGGCGCCCTCTGGTGGTGACTTTCTGAACCTTAATTAATTTTGTATTTTTTGTACTCAAAAATGTTGGCGAACGCTCAATAAATCATTGAAATCAGTTCAGTAGTTTCCGAGATACGATACTTTCTTGCTTACTTAACTACTACAATTGCAAGTGGGGAGCCAATGGCATAGAAAATGGCCAGTTTTGTATGGCAGCCCCCTTAAGACTTGAAGTTAGCGGGTAGGTATGTTTGGAAGAAACATTCGGAAGAGAAAATAAATGGCTGTCGACCATACATTTGATACATCTGGGTGCAACGTGGGAGCAATGGGAGCCCATTTTATAAAAACGACCATTTTGTATGGGAGACCCATTAAGGGTTGAAGATAGTGGGTGAGTGTGTTTGAAAGAAATGTTCAGTAAAGAAAACTAGATTGGTTGGTCATAGATGTTAACCCTCTAAGAGCAATTTCTGACCAGCTGTGGAGCAATTTGTCAAACTTCCCAGCTTTTTTGTGAATTTTGACCACGATGCGACGTCATTTAGCCCCACCATAGGCCCAACATTTGTTGGCTCATTTTATGCGGACCCAGCCGCATTAAATGAGAGGTTGCGGAGCATTGAGAAAACATCCTTAAGAATCTCCATACAACACTAAATGCAGTCTAGTGTTCACTATACCCAGACACGACTGTATATTAAAAAATAAAAAACTACGTGTTTTTAAATTTAGGTTTATATCTAAAAAACAAAATTTGATGGCAAAATTCGCTGTTGACGTGTAAAGGGTTAAGTATTATTTATATTTTTTTTTGGTTTTTATACCCTTCAAAATTTTGAAGGACAAAGGATGTGGAAATGAAAAACTGAGTACACAGTATTACTATTTGGGTCTGTAGTTTCACGCCAATATGGATTTTTCCGGTGTGAAAAACTGTTTAATTTTTGTTGCACGGTGTTATCCTTATTATCATCGTTTCGGTTGTCTTTATTGCTTATAATTTTCTTCTATGGATATCACATAAATAGCAATAAAAGTTAATAAGTGTCTAACCAGCTCGAACTAGGAATCGAACCAAGTACCTCTGGTTGCCACCCGCTGTACTATAGAATCCAGTTTGCATTAGCTGCTGTTCAACGTTTTTCGCTATTACCAACTTCAACAATCCAACTGCAACAATCAGCCATGCAACAGGTTTTTTTCTTCTTCGTTTACATACTTTGCAACCTTCCCCGCCCCACCTTCGGCATTTGCAATTCATTCAATTCCCATTCGAATGCGTCGATAATGCGCCAAAATAATGCAGTAGTCAAATTTAACGCGGCGACAGTGCGGCTGCTGCTTGATTTTCATTCGCATATTGAATAATGCTGCAACGGCATCGTCTCACTCGTCCATTCTCGGCCAACGCACATTTTTCGAAAGGCGGTTTTTCGCATTTGCCGGGTGTTCTTTATTTTTGTTTATTTTTTTTGTGCACTTGCGCCACTTGAACAGCACATCACGCAGATAAGAAAATGGAAAACCAAAAAAAGCAACGCTGACAAATACGCACAGCCGCCGCACAGACGTTATGCAGCACTTTTGAGCACAGCAAACTCATGAAAACAACAACAACAAGATCGTCGTTTGGCTTATACGCCACATTATAGTTTAAAATTGGCTTTTTATGGCGCAGACGATGGCCAGCCGACCGACCGACCGACCCAAACGGGCTGCCGAGTGAGATGTCCATATGGACAACAGCAGCGCCAACAACAACAACAATGGCAAACGCACCAAAAACCACAGAAAAGAGTAAAAATCGCACATCGAAATGCTTATCAAGCGTTGCGCAGGCGCAAAGACTTATTTGTACGCGCGCAAACGCAAATTGCAAGCGGCTCGCGTTCGGCGTATTTGTTGGCCGTGTTGCGGCCGGCCGGGTCGGGCGGTCCACTTGATATTGGCTAATTTAGAACATTTATTTACGAGCGTTCGCAGGCAACACGCCAGCCGACCGACGCACCGTCGTTGTGCATTTATCAAAACGGCAGCTCGGGGCGGCCGGTGGCAGTCGCGGTTGCAGTGATGGCAGCAGCAACATCTGATTAGCATTTGATTTAGGCAAATTTGAATGCGTTGCAATTGCCGAGCAATTTGTTGTGCGCCGCATGCTGCACGCGCGTTCATGCCACTTCAGATTCAGATGCCCATTTTGTTATTGTTGTTGGCATTTTGCATTTTGCTTGTGTTGATTTGCAGCAGCTCTCCTTCAGTTGTCGTTGAAAATTTAATCAATCACATTTGTGGCGATTTGATGTTTGGCGCATTTTGACATTGTCGACGTGATTAATTTTTTGCAAAACTGTCTGCGTTATCGTCAACAGCGACTGTTAATAAATAAATACAAAACGCATTTTTTCTGCTATGTCAAACTGCGTGTGAGTCAAGTCGTTTGACGAAGCTGCAGTTGTGACAATTTAAGATTGTGGCACATCGGAAAAGATTTCTTTTACTTATGAAAGGAGTTTGTTTTAAAGTCAAAGCCAATGAAAAAAGAGAGAAATTTATATTGGAAAAAAAATAATAATTTTGTTTGTACTAAGGATTGCAATCCTGGGATCCCGAAATCACGGGATCCCGGGATCCTGGACAGTTTTAGTCACGAAAAATCCCTTGTTCACAAATTCCAATCCCAATTAATATTTTTACAAACCTTTCATACAAATTCTTTTGTTAATTTATAAAATTGTTTTTTTTTTATAGTCTGTAAGGTCACATCCCGTTAGATTGTTTAGTAAAAAAAATGAAATCAATAAAATTTTCGAAACATTTTTAAACAAAATTTTTTGTTATTTAACCCTTACCGACATGAAAATAAAGCGGGCTGTATAAATTGTATGGGCTGTAGTCCAATATATTGGACACTGTTACTGAAAGGGTTAATACAATAAATTGCATACTGCTTGTGACATTTGAATGAGTTTTAATGCAATAATAGCTTTGTTTGTATACGAAAACTTTGCAAAAATTTGTACAAACTAGCTTTTTTTTTTGATATTTTTCAGTTAAATTTTCCAGGAGTTAAAATCAGGAAAGTCTTATGCTCCGAAAACTGATTCCATCCAAATAAGTATACAACCAGAAATTTCATAAAACTTGCAAGTTCAATTCTTTTTTACACCAGTGTGACTTGTTAGATTAACAATACACAAACAAACAGCTGATATAAAAATTACATTTGAGATTTGAAACTATACGAAAACTTAAATTACACTGGGTGTGTCACTTTTTTGGATTTTCCCTGACTTTTTTCATGTTTGGGATTGTAACTTCTAAACCAATAAACCGGTTGACATGATTTTCACTTTGTGGCATTTACAACACCTCACGGCTTCTTTTCCAATGTAATTTATTTTTATAAGTTTTAAAATTCCGCGGTAATTGGACTTCAAAGTCGGCAAATATGGAATTTCAAGGCGTTTTCTTGGATGGTCAAAAACATGCACATTTTTCTTACATCTATTAATGAATTAGTTGTTAAATGAAAGCGGAAACATCAAATAATACAACACAGCCAAATTATTTGGCGTGGTTCCCATTCTTATCGAAATAGAAGTAAAAATGTGCCATCGTGATTTTCATCACTTTTCATACTTCTCCTTTTATACACTTAGCCCAACGTTTCTCCAGTTTTTTTATCCCTTCCGAAAAATATGATTTGTCGAGGTCTTCAAATAGGCATTTGTTTATGAGATGACTTCGTCATTGGAGGCAAATCTCTTTCCGCCGAGCCATTTCTTCAAGTTTGGGAACAAGAAATAGTCACTTGGGGCTAGATCGGGTGAATAGGCGGGATGAGGAAGCAATTCGTGGCCCAATTCATGGATTTTTGCCATGGAAACTGCACATGTGTGCACCCGTGCACACGAAATTCACTTTTTTCCATTTTCTTCTCAGTCAACGCGGTTGTCTGATATTAACGGCTGTCAAAAACAAACTAAATGTCGCAGCTTGTTCAATTTTTGACAAGAGTCAACTGACAGATGGCTGTTGACGGGAGCAGTGTTGCCATTTCAATTAAGAGGCGGAAAATTCAAAAATTCACGGACTTATTGACCCGCTCTCGTATGTATTGGATATTTATTTCCTTAAAATAATAGATTTACTCAATCTCGAAAAAATTCCGGGATCCCGGGATTGCGATTTTCAGTCTCGAAAATCCCGGGAATGCAATCTTTAGTGTGTATCCCACTTCTAAACACTTCTGTCTGCGATGATTTTGAAGGAATGAAAATGTGAATTGGGATGTTTATCACTAGAAAGACCGCAAGTTTCCCATACCTACAAAGACTAAATGTTATATCCGCTCATGTTATATCTCAAAAATTACACATCGGATTTGGCTAATTTTATTTGTAGAATCCTAATTGTAGAACTAGTTATAGAACCCGATAAAAAATAAAAGTCATCAAAGCAAAAATTTATAGAAATACTAAACAAAATACAGATGTTTAAAAATAAAAAATCAGACAGTTTTCTGGGTCGTCCAGGAGACACTTTCAAATCATTGCGGGAAGTTTGATGACTAATACATAATAGTCATCAAAGCAAAAATTTATAGAAATACTAAACAAAATACAGATGTTTAAAAATAAAAAATCGTCAAAATGACCGCAATGGTCTTTCTGGGTTAAGAAAACTTCATTAAATTACTTAAAACCTTTGGAATTCTAACAATAGTTTGAGAAACTCAACTCAGTAGTACAACTAAAGTTTTTAATTATTTCGAAATGTTTGTTTGGAAGGTACACATAGATCGCTGGATCATAGAAAAACACCAGTCACATTGCCGTATTGTAATCTCAAAAATAAAAACTTAAAACCTAAAGAAATATTTCATCTCTTTGTGCAATTTGGTCGAGTGCTGGCGAAAGAAAACTTGAAATTCAAGAATTTGGTAAAACTTGGTAAAGAAATTAAAAGAAAATCCTTCGACAAGCTACCCAATTGAGCTCACAGAAATCAACTTCAAAAGCTTGAAAAATTGCATTACTTTCTGTGCTTGATTCCAATGAACACGTAACCCAATTGAGATCTCAGAAATCAACTCCAAAAGCTTGAAACATTTCATTACTTTCTGTGGTTAATTCTAAAGAACATTAACAATTAAACATACCTACAGAGTCCTGAAATGTTTAAAAATATTTGTTATCCATTTGAGTCATAGAAGAGTGGAAAGAAGGAAATATGTAACCAATTTAAATCTGAAAGGTTATCACCAAAGACCGAATACGCTACACTACCAGCTTCGGTTGAATGAAAGCTTTAGTAAGTGTCTGTTCAGATGAGTGCTTGTTGCAGTGATCCGTCGATCTCATCTCGAATCCCAATCTTTCCTTCTCCCTTTGTACTCATGTTCCCCCTATTTTCTGCTGCCCGGTTTCGGCCGTTTCTATCGTTTAACGTTTATTATAATCCTTGTTACTTGTTATTGTTACGTCAAGGAATAATCGACCCCAAACCGAATCACACTGCTTTTATTCATCCGCCTCGAACCGAAACAGTGTCAACCCTATGAAACTCTGCCTTATAATTTTATTTTATGTTTTATCACACAAATAATCTAATTGGTCTAATTGGTAATCACAAGTTGATTTCGAAGGACTGAACTGAACTGACTTTCATAAATTTTGTTGTTTAGATTTATCGAAAATTAAATGGATAGAATCACTAAAACTCAATTAGGATCTTGAAAATTTACTCCAAATGCCCGAAATTCCACTTGTTGCTATCAGTTTGGGTGCTAGACGAACCACTTAGATTCAGTGATATCAATCATCATTGAATCACATTGATCAGTTTCACCTATCAAAACCGTTTCCAAAACTAATTGAATAGAAATATAATTGAATAGAAACAAAACTGGTTAGTAGTTCTTGTTTTTGTTCGTCTGAACGAATAATGTCATCAATCACTGAGCGGCTCAACTTAATAATGTCAATAATTAGAAGAAATCTTTAAAGATTTGTAAGAACTGGCAAAGCAAAGAATTCGAAATGAAACCTGATTAATCTGAAAGCGCGCCAAGTGTGCGTGTCGACTGACGGTTATATATAATCTAACGTTATTAATTCTTTTTGGCACACAACACACACAAACACACACAGCAAGCAAGTTTAAATAAAAAAATTAAAAAAATAAATAAAAAAAAATTCCGATAAAATAAAATCCAATAAACGGTTTATAGCTCCATTCCTAGATTTGAACACACTTTTAGCTATTCAGAAACATTTCTGCGCCTTTTCGCTGTTTGGCCTTTTTGTATGACTGTCACATATGTGTGTCTGTATGTGTGTTTGTGTGTGTGAAATCTCTTCATATGTATTTTTGTGTGAGCAACACGCACCTGTTCAATTGTTGACAGCACAATATGCAACAACAGCCACCTTCAAACCAGTAACGACAGCAGCAGCATCACCAACAACAACAACAACAATAGAAGATCATCCTCTATACAAAACTCAAGTAAAGGGTTTTTCAAAAGGAGCGCTACAAAAGTAGACCGATAGGGACAGCAAACGACGCCATATTTTTTTCCGCTCTTTTGACATTTCTCTTCAGTAAGGTTTGCCATTTCATCATGGAAAGATATACGGTCCAACAACGAGTCGAAATTATTAAAATTTACTACCGAAATTCGGAGTCAGTGGCCTCAACTTTAAGAGCGCTACGTCCAATTTATGGTCGTCATAATTGTCCTGCCAGATCAACAATTGAGCGTCTAGTGGAAAAATTTCAATCCACAGGCACAGTACAAAATGTTCCCGTGCCAGTGAGACAAAGAAGTGCCCGTAGTGTCGAGAATATTGCTGCCGCTGAGGCTTCAGTTCAAGAAAGCCCAAATGTGTCTCTCGTCTCTCCCGTTCAATGATAACCGAATATTTTTGGCCCGAATTGGATGATATGGACTTGGACAATATGTGGTTTCAACAGGACGGCGCCACAAGCCACACAGCGCATCGCACAATCGATTTATTGAAAACCAAGTTTGGTGAACGTGTTATCTCACGACATGGTCCAGTCAATTGGCCGCCTCGGTCGTGCGATT
This sequence comes from Melieria omissa, assembly GCA_963971225.1. Taxonomy (NCBI): domain Eukaryota; kingdom Metazoa; phylum Arthropoda; class Insecta; order Diptera; family Ulidiidae; genus Melieria; species Melieria omissa. Next base: position 104,676,055 of record OZ020268.1, on the reverse strand, counting down.
TGACGCCGTTGGACTATTTCCTGTGGGGCTACGTCAAGTCTAAGGTCTATGCCAACAAGCCAGCGACGATTGATGAACTTCGTACGAATATCGAACGTGAAATTGCGGCAGTATCGGCCGATTTATGCTTAAAAACCGTCGAAAATTGGGTTCAGCGTCTGGACTTCTGCAAGCGTGCCCGTGGTGGCCATGCAAGAGAAATCGAGTTCCATACATAATGGCATCGAATGTACTTTCACAGGAATAAAGAATTTCATTGATATCCAAAACCGTTTTTGTTTTATTTAAAAAAACTTTTGTAGCGCTCTTATTGAAAAACCCTTTACAATGCGAATGTGTTGAGTGGCCAGCTTGCCGACTGATTGTTGCGGCCGCTGGTCGTGTCGTATTGTGCCGCTGCCAATTTGCATATTCATTCGGTTCGTGGTGGCGAAGCGAAGTGAGACGAGGTGGCGCTGGGTGTTGGCAACGCAGCTGAGCGAGAATTGCGGTTGAGAAAGCAGCGCAGCATCGACGTCGACGTCAGCGTTCGCATTGGCATCAGCGCTGTTTTTGAGCTCATAAATTACAATATCTGTAAATTTGTTAGCCTATTAAAATTCCAATGCTCCAAGCCAAAACATATGTTAATTTTTTTTGTTGTTGTTATCCCTTTTGTACGAATTAAAATATCAACGAAACGAAAAAATGAAATGAACCACTAACAACTGAACAATTGAGTCGAGACGTGCTGACCGAAAAGAGCCACAGCGACAAGACCGACAAAAACAATAAAGTCAGTGACGGCATTCGTGTCGGGTGGGTGGCGTGACAGGTGCGGAAACTCATTGGATATCAAGCAAGGAAAATATTTTTTTTGGTAGCTTTTGACTGCTTTTTTCTTTAGAAATGCATTTCTTCTTCTTTATTATTGGTGGGTGTAGAGGAGAGTGAAGTCAAGCAACATAAAAACCGTTTGTATATTCCTAACAAATTTATGATTAGTTAGCTTGTCTATTGTTGTGTATGGCAATGCGCTGCCGCAGCTGCGATTCGAGATCGCTTTGTATGGAATATTTGATCGATCGAAAGTGCGGTATTCGAAAAGCGCAGTTGGCTAATTTGAAGCTTAGGCTTAGCGGCTGCACATTCACATTCACATTGGTGTTGTTGTAATTTGTGACAGTTGTTTGTGTTGCTGCTTGTCATTGTTGTTGATATGGGGCTATTGCTGAGAGCAGTGTTTAGTGTTGAAAAGGCATTCAATGCGTTGTTGGTTTGTTGGAATGTTGCCGCTGCTGCTTCTTCTGTTACTTCTTGCCATATACAGTTTGTCAAGTAAATGTTTACAAACTTAAAAAGGGTAAAAAAATTATTTTGAAAATCTTATAAATATAACAGAAATTGCAATATTTTGAATTTTTTTTAAGATATAGATCAATAGTATCGTAGAATAATAGTATTCGCGTATCAAATAGACATTGATACGCGAAAACAGTGTAAAAAATCAAAAAAGGAATGAACTGTCAAAAAATTCGTCTTCTTTCAAAACCAAGATTGCATTGAAAATTTGGCGCCGTATAGTTCCGAACAGTTTCATGAGATACATCAGTTCCGCATTCTATTTTTGTATATCCAAAGCCATTTCACTTATTGAGATACGGGGGTTTTCATGAACTTTTCGCATGATTTTGCTTTCTTCTCTGTCAGACAGTTTTCTGGGTCGTCCAGGAGATACTTTCAAATCAATTTGCCCTTCAATACGCGAATCAAATAGACATTACTTTAATAATATATGAAAGTGAAATATTCAATTCATCTATATTTTTCAAATAATTTCAAAATATTGCTATTTCTGTTATATTATAAGCTTTTCAAAATATTTTTCTACCTTCTTTAAATTTGCAAACATTTACTTGACAAACTGTATATGTATATATATATATAAAATTTTTTCCAATATTTTTTTCGCGTTGCTGCTAACAATGTTTACATTGTTGCGTTGGTTCCACTCATTTTTGTTGTTTGTCAATATTGATAATAAATAACAGAATAATAACACACAAGCAAAGCAACAACAACAACAACAACAACAACAACAGCAAAAACTGCGCGCAGTCGCAGCTCGAAAGTCAAAGCAAAAATAAAAACAAAAACAAAACGCAAAGAAAAAGCAACGTTCAAGCTGCCATTGACGACCAAATGCAAAGAGCAGCGGCAGCGGCGGCGGTGGCGTATTAGTTTGGCTTTTTTTTTGAACATCTTTGCTGCTGATTTTTGTTGTTGTTGTTTTTCTTAGTGTCATTTTAGGCTCGGAATCTTTGGCGGCTTAAATAAATATATAAGAAAAGTAGAAAATCCTACAGACCGACTGCGTTGGCCGCCCTTTAGTTGCTGCGCATCTTCAGGCTGTCGCGTTGCTCTGCTGCCGTCGTGCAGCATGCAACATGCAGCACTGTGATCACTGCATCAGTCGCTTTGTTTTTCAACTGTGATATTCAGCTCTTTTGACAAGTTGCCGCCGCCGCTGCCAATGCGTTCAAAGTGTCAACTCTAATTGCGAGGCGTCAATTCTCATATTTACCTTTGCCGCTTTTGAGTGCTCAGCGCGTTTTGAATATTGGCGCTGTTTTTTGCGTCGCCCCTCTCTCCCCTCTCTCCCCCTTCCCCTATAACAACGAAACATTCTTGGTGGCGTCGGCCGTCTTGGTTGTTGCATCTGCCGCTCTCACTTAAAGCATTGACGCAGCACACATAGAAGAAATGTGCTTTTGCGCTCAAGCCACAATACAGCCCCGCCCTCTGCCAACCACGCAGGCTTTTAAGGTCTCGCTGACCACTCAGCCGACTTCCACCTACGAGCCAGCACATGCCGCTCATTGCCGCCCAGAGTGAAAATCGACGAGGCGCGCACTTCAAACTACAACTTCAACTTCAACTTGAGCTCAACTGGCGGCCGCCACTTGCTGGCTGCGTTATTGCGACCATCTTTCCTGCTGTTTGTTGTGGTTTTTGTTGTTGTTATTGTTCATTCAAATATTGAATTTGACTTTGCTCAATAAATACCAATAAAATTTCGGTTAATTTTTAAGTTAATACGTTTGTTAGTCCGCACCGCGCCGCGCAGCCACTCGAGCTTGGCTGCAGTTGCTCGTCTGCGTTTGCGTCTGCTCGTCGTCGCTTTGTGCGCTGACACTTGTGTGCGCGCGCGCGCGTTTTTCGATTTGCACTGCTCCGCCGCACCCCCCTTTGCCGTTCATAATGCAATTCGACCGCCGCTTCTTGTTGCTGTGTGTGTCTTTGCTTCTCTAATGGATTTGTTAACAAGAAAATATTTATGCGGTAACTTTTGTTGTTGTTGTAGTTTTCGATGTTTGTGATGTGCTTTTTTTTGTTTTTGTTTTCATTTCTGTTATTTTTTTGTTTTGTTTTGTTTTTTACTTGGTACTTTGTGTATTTTGTGGCATCGAAAACAAATACGAAATTACATAAATTAAGTGAATTTAGTGCTTGTTTAATATGCACTTTTTTCTTGTTGGTTTTGATTTTTGTTTATTGTTGCTGCATCGAGGGCATGTTGTGGGTTCAGTGTTTACGCTGAAGTTTTTGGAATTCCAAACTTTGTTAGCTTTTGAGAGAAAATCAGTCAATGCAATGGAATCGATATGGATAGATGTGTGAAAATAATAAAATTTGGGCAGCTGTGGAAAACTATTGTAAAAAGACTGATAATCTAGAAAAGTCCAAAGTTTGCCTCTATGTGTTAATTGTTGGTATTGTGACCTTAAGCTCTATTAAATTACCGTTCACACCAAAACTTTCCACTTGAACTATTTTTTTAATGGAAAACATTTTTTTTTAATATTCAACATTTTTCTCAACATCTCAAGCAGAATTAGCAATTTATGAAAAGATTATTTAATGAAGGTTTCGTGTTTAAGGCTTTTATTTTTTGGGGGAAGTTTTGAGAATGTTTTGGTGTTTGAAGACCCCCCCTCTATTTTTTAAAGGGGAATATTTTTCCAAAAGACCATATTGCATTTTTTTCAATGTTTTACTCAATACAAGCTTTTTATGAATAATTTTTCCAAAAAACATAAAAAGGGGGATAATAAAGGGGGAGGCGGGGTCCATATGTAAACAAAAAATATTCACACTTTTAATGCAAACAACTTTGTCTTAGACATCAAAGTTTTAGCTCTTCAAGTTTTTTTACTTTCCGTGTAAAAGTCTATAGGGACCCCTTTAACCTTTATGTGCAAATTACAAAAAACTCAGACGTGCTGGAAAAAATGATCGGTACAACGTCCTCTTTCAGATATATATGGTCGTTACTCTGTTGCAGAAATGCTGTTGTACAGTGTTATTATTATTAACAGAACCTTGTGGGCTATTCAAGTGCTTCCTTGTTTCCTTCAGTCATGTTTAATTTTTGTATGAAGTTGTCTTCCCCAGCTGAAGTTAGCTTTTAATATGTAATGCTTCAGTGCCATTCACGAAATTACAGATTTTGCCTTTGAAAACTATTCCACTTACAAAATATTGTCCCCACTCTAGCAAATGTCCTCACTAAAAATGTCATTTGAGATGTAGAATCAATTAATGTTACCACGTTACATAAAAATATTCAGCAAATTTCAGAAAACACCCGAAACATGCACCGACAGAAAATGAAAATATCCTAAACTCTCTACCAAACAATTCTTTCTCAAAAATGTCTTCTATGAAGACAAGATTCTAACAAATCTTGAAGGAATTTTCCTAATCTAACACTAAACTATATTCCATACAAGTTTCCTTGTGGATGTGTGTGTCAAAAATTACATAAAACACCAGAAACATGCACCGATAGAAAATGAAAAATCTTCTAAACTTTCTACCAAACAATTCTTCCTCAGAAAATTCCTTCAAAAATTAGATAACACACTCGAAACATGCACCGATAGAAAATGAAAAATCTTCTAAATTTTCTACCAAACAATTCTTCCTCAGAAAATTCCTTCAAAAGTTACATAAAACACCCGAAACATGCATCGACAGAAAATTAAAAATATTCTAAACTTTCTACCAAACAATTCTTCCTCAGAAAATTCCTTCTATGAAAAAGAGATTCCACCAAGTCTTGAGGGAATTCCCTAATCTAATAACACTGAACTATATTCCATACAAGTTTCCTTCATTCAAAATCTTTTGAATCTAAGGTTCCATTTTTTTTTAATGTTTACTGTCAAAGCTGCTTATTGATTGATTAGGAATCTTAGCTCGAAGAAGACTTTATATTCTTGGCTTCCCTTTTCTAAATATTAGACTAAGCGATCCGACAGGTATTTGGCTATTTGTGCTTGATGACTAAACTCTGCTTTATCTTCTCTGATATTCGTGGTTGTTTAGTTCGTAGCAACAATTCCAATTGTGATATCAAAATGAATCATTTACAGTCAATGTGAGTTGCCTTAACCTAATCTAAAATTTGATATTTTTCTTTCTTTTTTTACCCAAATTCACTGCCTCCTTTCTTACTCCTTTATCTAATATTCTTTCAGCTTTCTGCAAACTGTTTTATAAATATTTTTGCAGCCACTGTTATGCTGCGACCTGCTGTCGTGCTAAATGTGTTCGCTAACAAATCGCTTTGGCGTTGAAACAAATGACACTGAAACGCAAAAGAACTGCAACACGCCAAACGAATCGACTGACAAAAGTGTACAAATAAAGCGATTCGCATAAAGCAACACTGAATGACAATCGCACCGAAAATGGCTTCCAAGTGAATACCAAAATCACGAGACGGTGTCCCTCGAAGGCAGACAGGCGATTGTGACTATGGCCACAGCAAAAATAACTCCAATATCAACAGCAACAACAACACCATCAATGGACACAGGAAAAGGGAAGCCTGTTGAGTGGCCAAACTTATTTCCGATGTCAGTTTATAAAAGTCAATTGAAAAAGTAAAGAAAGAAAAAAACAACAACAAAAAAACAACAACAAACAAAAGCGCCTTAAATTCCAGTCGGTCGATTGTTGTTGGTTGGTTGCGCTGTTGCGTTTTTTTAGAATGTTGTTGTTGCGGTAGTTGTTGTTGGCGTTGTCCTGTTTATTTGCTGCTGCAACTTGGCCGAGCATTTGTTGTGCGGTTTTTGTGTGGGGCTCGAGCTCGGAGCTGTTGCATGACATTTAAGAATGCGCTGCTCGCTGCTTGCTGCCTGTTGGCCACCGCTTGTTGCAAGTTGTGCTAACGTTTCGCTTCTTGAACGGCATTCGAGTTGATTTGGTTTCATGGTCAAATATTTAAAAAACATCTGATTGTGTTGATGTGGTTAAAAGGCTGGAACTGACATTTCATTTTTAAAATTAACTTTTTGTAAATAAAAATTAAAAGAAAAATAAATTTTTCAATTATTATAGAATATAGATTTTTAAATAACGATTATTTAAAATAATTTAAATATAAAAAAGAAATATAATATATAATATAAAAAATAAGAAATATAATAAAAATAAAAAAATATAAAAAAATATATGATAAATAAAAATTAAAATAAAATTTAAAGTAATATAAAATTGAAATTCAAAATTCACTCAAATTAAAATCAAATGATGTGCTAAACTTCCACTCCTACAAAAAAAAAACAATATAAAAAAATATATGATAATTAAACAAAATATATGATAAATAAATATTAAAATAAAATTCAAATTAATATAAAAATTTTAACTAAAATTAAAATTAAATGTTAAAAGTAAATAAAAAAATTAAAAAAATATATGATAAATAAATATTAAAATAAAATTCAAAGTAATATAAAATTTTAACTAAAATTAAAATTAAATGATGTGCTAAACTTCCACTCCAACAAAAAAAAATATAAAAAAAATATATGATAATTAAACAAACAAATATGATAAATAAATATTAAAATAAACTTCAAATTAATATAAAAATTTTAACTAAAATTAAAATGATATGCTAAATTTCCACTCCCACTTGCAAAAAGGTGTGCAAAAAAGTTATTAAAAAAAAATTTATCTTCAAAAACAAAAAAAAAAGTTAAAAGGATCAGCATTGAAACAGAAGAATGGAAAAATCAAATCAAAATCCGGTCGTGGCATGACGACGTGTGGAATGAAGTAAATTGATACTTTGAAAGCTGTGCACGGTTCCCACGTTCCCAGTGCGGCGTCGGAGTTGTTGTACGCTGCGGATGGTTGCGGTTGCTGGTGATATGCGCTGGCGACACAAAACAGCCAACCAACAAAAAACAAAAACAATTTCAAACAACAAAAACCAAAAAATAAACCAACGAAGGGAAGCGACAACAACCGCTGAACTTGTTGCAAGACGAACGAGCAGCAGCGGCGCTGGTCAACGCCAAAGGACACTCCTTGTCATTGGCAGCAATAACAACAATAAAAGCAGACTAACAACTCGCAGGGAATGCAATGCGTCGAAAGAGTGAAGGCGCGCGAACTCCCACAACTTTGCGTGCGTGCAAATTTCTTCAGCCAGCAATTGGAGGCCGATCGAGCACGTAGCGCACCGTACTTATTACTCATTACACGGTTAGGGTAAGTGGACGCCTGGTGCTGCACGCAATTTCCGCATTTAGTGAAAACGAATTTGGCAATTTGCATTTTGTTGTTGCCAAGCACACGGCCGGTTACTCGCTTTCGAGTGAAATCCAGAAAACTCTACAGTTGAGATGTGTGGAAAGTAATGAGTTGTGATTTGGATTCTAGCTGACGACTGTGAAAATGGACTATTCATTCTCAGTCGTAAGAAGGATAATCTAATATTCTTGCAGAAAGCTTTTAAATCAGGCTTAGTATACTTTTAAACGGGAGTCTACAGCAGGTTTCAACAGCATTGCTCGAAATGAGTTAAGTCATAAAAGGTTCGGTGCCATTGAGAGACGTTTTATATACGTGGTTCCAGTGGTCTACCCCAAAAAAAATGCCATCTAAGTCGACCTAGATGACAGATCAAACTTGACAACATTCTTCTAAAATGCTGACAACGATTAGAAATTATAAAGGACATTCTCTATTTTGAATACAATTTACCAGTAGCCACGCTTGTCTACTTTTACCACTATCTACATGAATCAGGTGAGAATCAGAAAAGTTGCACAAGTGCGCTTTCGATGGCAATGGCAAAACTGCCATTCGGATTCCCCCTTCCTTCAGCCGTTTGAAATGTGTGTTGAAACAAATGTTGGCGGAATTTGTGATATCACAACGGGCCCATATAGAACTCTAAGATCTACTACCAGCAGCCACGGCAGTTCTCACAATGGAGATATAGAGAAAGTAAAGAAAATAACAAAGAAGAAGTAATCTTTTCTGCTTTTCAGCTTAAGGCTCCCCCTCCTTCAATGTCTAGAATTACCTCAAATCAGTCTACATTGGAGTTCACCGAGGTTCACCTACAAATGACGCTGAGTAGGCTGGCCAAAGGCTTACAGACATTTCTTAGCCTTCCTTTGTACTGCGACCTTCATCTGTGGCCTAAGAGTGTCTTTCGACAATGTCGAAATGACTTTATTCACTTTAAGCTAACCTAACTTTGTTTTCCTATTTGAATTACTGAATCTCTTTAGTGTTTTTGATACTAAAGTATTAAATTGAGTCTTAGAAATGATCGTCAATATAGTCAAAAAGTCTTTGAATGAGTTATTGGAACATTCGGCAAGGATAACGTGACTATCAGTTTACTGGGACGATATCATACATTATCCAGACTAGTTGATCAGAATGTTCACTCACAAAATTAAAAATACAAATTTGTCTACGCATTCCCCGTATTGGTTTTTTAAGTCAATCAAACTGCATAAAGTCGCAGGGTGCTAAAGTAATTAAATTCAGTGGTAGTGTTCAAAAAATTCATTATCGAAGTTTTTTTCTAGTTTCTCCCTGCAATCAATCCCAACATCTAACTATTTCTATTGAACCGCGGTCTGCTATAAAGCTTAAACTGAAGTCGAGCGATTTTTTGGAAACCCTAAAAACGAGCAAGAAGTGCAACAAATGCTCTTTCATCTTCTCTGAAACTGGTCGCAACTTAATTAGAAACTGAAAAAAAAACAATGTGCCGGTTTCTACATCGGTAGCCAGTATCGGTAGTCTAAGGTCATTTGTAGGCCTTGACAATGTCGCATATTATTAAGCTTTCAATATTTCGAAACATGATTGGGACCAGATTGGATTGTGTCGATACGTGTAAACATATTTGAAAAATTTAACAATTCCATTTTTACTTAACCCATTCTACACGACGATTTTTTTCGAACACGGTCGACAGGAGCGAAATTTTATTTTTCTTTGTATTGTACACAGTAAAACCAATGCCAAATTTTTTTTCCTGTACTTTAGAGATTTCGTTAGTTCCAGCAAAATCTTATTTCGACAACTAGTTTACTTAGAATAACTGATAATTGCTCATTACTGCCTAATAGCCTCGGAAATCCATTGCACACACGGTCTGCAATTGGTCTCGAATGTGTTAAGACCCAATATGCCTTAAGTTCTCTGAAGCAGTCCATGTGTCCAACAATTTCGCTGTTGACACTTTTCACCTTGAAAATGTTCCATTCTGCATCTGCATTCTCATCCATTCTTCATTCACTCGAAGGCCTCCTCCACAAACATATCGTACGGTTTTTGTTTTTATCCATGGATCGATCGTGTCGCATTGCAACGCATTGCTGTCGGATCGGCGGTGTTTATTTGCTTATTAATCCAGTTCATAAAATCTCGTTATGGTCGCATCAATTCATGCGACTATAACGTGAGATAAAAGTCAGTGCTAATGGTACCCGGCGATATTTGAGAAGCGATCGTATCGATAAGTCATAATTCAAAAAAAGCCCGAACTAAGCGACAAAAACAAAACAAACTCGAAGAGCGAAAAATACCAAACAAAATGAAACGAAAATCACAGATGCCGAAAACGAGTCGAGTGGGTGGCAGTGGAACGAGATGGGGGTAGGGGAAGCGGTCCGAAAAATGCAGCACACATTAAACTGAAGGCACATATTTTAAACAAATTTAAATAAAAATCGAAAAACTTAAACAAAAACCAAATCAAAATGAAATAAAAAATGCCGAAATGGCAACAACAAAACGACTGAAACAATTTCAATATATCAGAACAGATTGCGGCAAAGTGGCGAGCAGGTTGCGTGTGAGTGTGTTTGGTTGTTTATGTGTGTGTGTGTGTGTGCGGCGCACGCGGCCGTTGGGGGCAGTAGACAGCGACAGACAAACGAAGAAATTTCATGGAGTGCGATTGTGCGGCGTTGAGCTGCGCAGAAACACCTGTCAAACCGGCCGGCTGGCCCGTCGATCGGTCGCTGGTCCAGGCGCACGGACAGTTGGTTCGGCCAGACTCTGCGACTGACCGTCATGACGTCGGTACATGCGGCGGCCGCATCGAGTTCGAGCAGTTAGTCGCCTGCCTGGCAGCTTTGGCCAAGTCAACAGCATTAAGACAGCAACAAGTGAACGAACAGCATCGAACGGCTTTAACATTGGTAACAGCATCAACATCAACATTGCCAACAAAAACAATAACAACAACAACGAGAGTAACAGCAACAGCATCTTCAATGCCGCCGACGCCGCCAACAACAAGCGACAACAACGAAAAACTACAACAACAACAACGACCATATCAACATGAAAGCCACAAGAAAAGCAAAAAAAAAACACGCATACGTTCGCCACTTTGCGCGCCGCTGAATGACATACGTAAAGAGCACAGTCCGAGCATACGAGTGGAGCGATAAAACACAACAACAATAACAATAACCCAGAGAGACATACATACCTGCATGGGGCTGAGCAACAACAAGTCGACAACAACCTGCAAGCTGGGATGAGGTTTTCGCTTTTGCTGTTGGTTTTTCGTTTTTGTTGTTGTCGTTTGTTTTTTGTTTTAATGCCGCGCAACATAAAAAATGCAGCGTGGCGCGACCGCAACTCATGATTTGGCTGAAATCAGGTGAAATTCTATTAAGAATTTTGTGATAGACGCCAAAGCTGCAACGATGACACGTTGTGCGTTACATTCGAAGCGTTGTTGTTGTTGTGGCTACTAATCCGTTGCAGGAAGAACGCATCGGACGCGCTAAATTACAGCCGACAATAATTATTTTATAATATTTGGCTTTTGTTGTTGCTAGAGCTATTGTTGTTGTTGCTAATTGTAACTAATTGCTGAGCGCTGATTGGTATCGGCCAGCATCGATGACTGACAACTGCGGCCAACGGTGACGCAACAATGTATGCAACGCAATGCAACTACGCCGGAAGTTTTTCATTGCTCCCACTTTGCTGCTTCTTTGCCGCTGCTTTGGTGGCAATTTGCTGGCATTAGGGTGCAACATATTTTTTTCAATTGAAATTTGTTGTGAATGCTTTGCGTGATGATGCGGCCAATTGAGTGTGGAATACGTCACTGATTGCATTGTTGTTGTAAAAGAACATAGGGGAATAGTTTTGTCGACTTAGAGCTGAATGAGTTTTGGTTTTGTAAAGGTGCCATTTCTATTATTTCTTTATAGTATTTCTTTAATTTTGTTGCTTATTATTTCATATTTTTTGGCCTGCAATGAAATGCTGAGTGCGAACTATATTCTCTGATCTGATCTCTGATTTGTAACGCTCCGAAGTAAGTGTGATCAATTTGGATTGGGATCATCGAGATCTCGTCTTTCCGTCCATCTGCCCATCTTTCCATCCCTCCATCCGACTATCTGTACGTGCATTCGTCCATCTATTTGTATCTTCATCAGCTCGTTGATCCATCCCTTCCAACACTTCGCCTAGGCGTCCATCTATCTGTCTATACGTGTATCTGATCTTTTGACCCGCCTCTTTGTTCGTACGTCCATATGCTCATGGATCCATCTATCCGACCTTCCTTCTAAACATTCGTCTGTGAGTCCACCTATATTTCCCTTTCCTCATCTATCAACAAGTCGGCTTACGTTATAGTTCTTGAACAGATAAAACATGAGCATGAAATTTGGAACAGAGCCCTCTAGTCATTTACCAAAAGCTTAACCCATATAAGCCCAGAGATATTTTTTGTTCAATTCGAATGAAACAGTTTTTTTTAAGGTGAAATGGGGTCGGACAATTCAAACTTGGGGTTCAAAAAATTTTGTTGGGTTTTGCACCTTCCCACTCTTTGTAGCTTTTCGTTCAAAATCATTGTGACTTGTTTATTTTTGCACATAAAATTCTAATTTACTTAATTACTTAATTATCAACACATATTTCATTGGAATTTGCAACTTGCAATTCAATTTACCGAAAAATTATTACCGCAATTTTCAAATTGCACAAAAAGAAATTAAACGAAAAACAATTTTTTTCGAATACCAACAACTGAGTGAGTGAGCTATGAAAAAACCAAAGAAAAATGAAATATTTCATAATCGTCGGCAATTAAACTTGTTAGCAACAGCACACAACAACGCCGACCACAGCCAAAAGTAGCGCAAATTATTGAAATTATAGCAAATACTCCTTGACCTCTCACACGCCGCCACATACTCTGTCGACATACGAACACAAATACAAACATATTGCATCATACAACCAGAGAACGAGGTAGGAGAGGTAAGAGAATCATGGCGGGCAGTGGCAGTGGCGTTGCAAGTGGAAATTGCAGCTGAAAAAGGAATTGTGTTGAAGTTGACTTGAGGTGTTGTGAAGGCTCTTTTAACTTGTTCACAGAGAGCGAAGTCTTAATATGCAAAATATAAATGCAAGTGTCTCTGAGAGCCAGTTTTAGACAGGAGCCAACTCGCTCAACGTTATAACTTCAATATTAATAAATTCATAGCAGACATTGTTCAGAAAGAAGTTGTATAGATAATAAAGAGCTGCAATTGTCCATTTGAAAGCTGTTTCAAGACACTCTCTCTCTTTGCACGGCACTGCACTGCACTGGCTCAGTGCAAACAGATCGAATCAGAGCTGCCAGCGAAGGGAAGCAAAAAAGAAGTGTGGCATGACATATGAGAGCTGAGTCTTTGTTGCTTTATAACATTAGTGTGTGCGAACACACTAAAGGCAATTCACAGTAAAGGCAATGAAATTTACTGCAATGACACTGAATGCAGTAAGTTATACCAAAAAGTATGGAAAAATATTCTTTGGTTATACCAAAGAATATACATATATAGAAGGCGCATCTGAGCTCAAATTTCAAATTTTTGTTTGCGAGCTTCATAGAGCGGGGGGAAACCACAAAAGGGAAAGAGTGGTGCCAGCAGGAGCGCAAGCGCTTCAGTTTACGCTCAACAAACACACATGAAGTGAAAGTACCGCTTCTCCTGTGTACTTTGAGGCGTTGATGGTTGTTTTGGTCACTCAATAATTTTTTGTGCAAATTTCTCACAGCGACACCAGCCAGCGCAATGATCGTCGTTTCAACTACGGCGTAGTTACTACGCTATTGTTTTTTGTTGTTGTAGTTTTTGTGTGTATGCTTTTTTTGTATTGACGATTGCTTTTGCTACATAGCTCGAGAAACATGTAAACAGCTCTTCTTTTGTTGTTTTTCTATTGTTTATGTTTTGCATCGTTTGGAACTTCCTCTTTTTAATTTACTATCACAGCATTCATCAGGAAATCTGAAGGAGCAAATAGGTAGCAAAAGTCTGTAACCGATTATTTTCTTTGGTTATACTAATAGAACAATTAGTGCTTTGTTCTCATTGTAATAATAACGCATACGAATTTACAAATAAAATATTTTAAAATTTCAACAAAATTTAAATTATTGAAATATTTATATATTATTATTATTATATATTTCCCAAATATACTTTCCCAAATACATTCCACACATTACTCCGACCTTTCTTTCCACTAAGGACATATTGCCCGATCAAAATTTTATTTTTCATAATGGCGTTGGTTAGCTGATTGCTAGATGCTACATCACTTGCATTTTCGACTGCTGACACAGTGTCATTTGACTAAAAATTACAATAATAATAACATATACATTAATATTATATAAATTATTTATTAAAATATGTTATATTAACTGACATCATCAATCTCCATTTTAATTAATTTTTTATCACACTAAAATGTTTTTCGAACTGTCTCACTTAATTACGCGTGCCAAACTGTCCTTCAATGAATCATTGCATTCAGTGGACATGTAGCATTTCGGCCCGTTACGCACTGTCAACGATTCATTAGCATTGCTGGCAGTGTGTATACCAGAGAGAAAAATGTCCGTGCCTTGCAGAGACAAGCAAATGAGTGTTGACAGCTCTTGCGGTTTCCGTTTTGTTGTCATTTTCATACTGCTCTCTTACCACAGTGAATGCTAGCAATCAGTGCACACTGTACCGAATCACACTGTGTGTAGGGAGAAATGAATCATCCATCGCAGCTCTTTAATAGATAAGATCGTTCTTGTCTTCTAAATCAATAGTAGATCATAAGAGATCAAAAGGATGACATAAGCCCGCTTTATTTAATTTAATTTAATTTTATTTTATTTTATTTTATTTTATTTTATTTTATTTATTTATTTTTTTAAATCATTTTTTTACATATTTTTTATTTATTTATTTATTTCTATTTTTTATTTATTTATTGCTATTTCTACTTCCGCTTCTATTTCTAATTCCACTTCTACTTCTACTTCCATTTCTACTTCTACTTCTACTTCTCCTCCTACTCTTATTTTTATTTCTACTTCCACTTCAACTTCAACTTCTACTTTTTCTACTTCTGCTTTTCCTGCTTCAATTTCTTCTACTTCTACTTTTACTTCTACTTTTCTTACTTCAACTTCTTCTTCTTCTACTTTTCCTACTTCAACGTCTTCTACTTCTACTTCTAATTCTTCATCTACTTCCGCTTGTACTTCTACTTCTAGATCTTCTTCTACTCCTGCTACTATTCTCTTTACTCTTTTTTTACTTCCAGTCCTACTTCTACTTCTATTTCTACTTCCATTTCTACTTTTACTAATTTAACATCCACTTCTACTTCCACTCCTACTCTTATTTCTTCTTATACTCTCATTTCTACTTCTACTTCTACTCTTACTTCTAATTCTTCTGCTATTTTGACTTCTACTTCACCTTCACTTTCTAGTTCTACTTCCACTCCTACTCCTACTTCTACTTTTTCTATTTCTACTTCTACTATACCCTCCACTTCTACTTCTACTTCTACTTCTACTTCTACTTCTACTTCTACTTCTACTTCTACTTCTACTTGATCTTCTTATTCTATTTGCACCTCCTACTTCTACTTCTATTTCTATTTTTACTTCTACTTCTACTTCTACTTCTACTTCTACTTCTACTTCTACTTCTACTTCTACTTCTACTTCTACTTCTACTTCTACTTCTACTTCTACTTTTACTTCTCCTTCTACTTCTACTTCTAGTTCCACTTCCACTTCCACTTCTACTTCTACTTCTACTTCTGCTTCTGCTTTTACTTCTACTACTGCTTCTTCTTCTACTTCTCCTTCTACTTGCACTTCTACTTTTACGTCCACTTCTACTTTTACTTTATTTCTACTTCCTCTACTTCTACTCTTACTTCTCTATCCATTTCTCCTTTTCTTTCTACTACTTCTACTTCTAGTTTATCTTCCACTTTTTCTGCTACTTCTACTTCTAGTTCTTCTTTTACTCCTACTACTAACTCTTATTTTACATCTACTTCAACTTCACCTTCCACTTCTACTTCTACTTCCACTCCTACTCTTTCTTCTTCTACTTCCACTTCCACTTCTACTTCTAGTTCTACTGCTACTTCTACTACCTCTACTCTTACTTCTACTTCTACTACTTCTACTGTTTTTTTTGCTATTTTTACTTCTATTTCACCTTCACTTTCCACTTCTAATTTCACTCCTATTTCTTCTGCTATTTTTACTTCTACTTCTACTTCCACTTCTACTTCTACTTCTACTTCTACTTCTACTTCTACTTCTACTTCTACTTCTACTTCTACTTCTACTTCTACTTCTACTTCTACTTCTACTTCTACTTCTACTTCTACTTCTACTTCTACTTCTACTTCTACTTCTACTTCTACTTCTACTTCTACTTCTACTTCTACTTCTACTTCTACTTCTACTTCTACTTCTTCTTCTTCTTCTTCTTCTACTCCTACTTTTACTTCTACTTTTAAATTTACTTCTACTTTTACTTTACCTCTACTTCTACTACTTCTACTACTTCTACTACTTCTACTCTTACTTCTCTATCTATTTCTACTTCTCTTTCTACTACTTCTACTTCTAGTTCATCTTCCACTTTTTCTGCTACTTCTACTTCTAGTTCTTCTTCTACTCCTACTACTATCTCTTATTTTACTTCTACTTCTACTTCCATTTCTACTTCCACTTCTACTTCCACTTCCACTTCAACTCTTTCTTCTTGTACTCCCACTTCTACTTCTTCTCCTATTCTACTACCTCTACTCTTACTCTTACAACTACTACTTCTTCTTCTTTTGCTATTGTTACTTCTATTTCATCTTCACTTTCCACTTCTACTTCCACTTCTACTTCCAATCCTATTTCTTTTGCTACTTTTACTTCTACTTCTACTTCACCTTCATCTTCCATTTTTATTTCCATCTCATCTTTTATTTCTACTTCTTCACCCACTTCCACTCCCCACTCCCCCCTACACACTCACTCGTACCTATTTATTAGCAAACTTGATAGTTTATTGATTTTTAAGTACTAAACTTCTTATTGAAAAACGTACACGTCCGCACTCCGTAAGTCGGCAGTAAACAGGACAATGAACAATGAAAGGGCTGTGCCAGTCACAACTTGAAAATGTGTAATAAAAATCAATTAAGAAATAATTAAACACATGCAGAGCTCGTGTGCGAAATATTCGTGCGCCACATTTATTCGGGCATTGCGAAAACGAACTTTTCTAAACAAACAACAAATTCGTCATGCAATAATTTCTTTTTTAACTTTTTCATTGTTGCTTCTGTTTTTGTTTTTAATCTTTTTTGGTGCACACTCAACTAAACGTTTTTTTATTTCTTTTCATTGCAGGTGAGCGTGTTGCCCGCTGGGGACGTCTTCATTGGCACATGGGACGTCGCCGTTCGCTTAATCGGCCAAGACATCTACAAATAATTTTACACTCGGCACACTGGCAGCAATCAATGCGACTTCCTTAATCGCTGGAAATAATCCTGAAAATCAACATTTTCCATGCACAGTTATTGTGTGGCAGCGCACCGACCCGCGCATCGCTTCACGCCCGCCCACAGCAACGGCGCAGACTTGCTGAGTTGTTTTTGTAGTTTTGGTTGCTATTTAGCGGCAAAACGCAGAAACGCAACAAGAAACAATAACAAAAGCAAGAACGTTGGCATGCCGAACACTCGCAGCTGGCACCAGGCTAACCACTTAGTCCTCGAGTTGTGTAGCCAGCCCCCCACCGCTGCCAGTGCGCCGTCCTTGTGCCGCATGTTGTACGAGTACGCCAGCGCTTGACGTCACAGCGTGCTGGCGCGACAAGCGCCAATTGTTTATGCTTGTAAAATTTCTATTTCCATGTCGCGCACTCGAACAGGTGAGGACGGCGTCGGCGGCCCAACTCGTGTGTGGATGTTCTTTTCGTTGTTGTTGTGGTTGTAGTTGCCGTTGCTGCTGCGACTGCAATGCGTGCGCGCACGTACGTACACAATCGCGCCACAACCGCAGGAAAGCGAGTCAATTGCATTAACACACACACAAACATATCACACACACACACACAGCACACAGTTAGAGCGCCGCCGCCACTTGCAACGTCTCGGGCGAAATGTTTTCATGCCATTAAACACGATTTAAGGAACATTTTGCGCACGGCACAAAACTTCATGCCAATTCGCGAAAGAAACGGAAATTACGGGTGTCGTTGGCGGCTTATAAAGTCGACTTAACTAGATGTGGTTAGCGGGCGGTGCGGTGCGGTGCGGGACGCGAGACACAAGTCAAGAGTGGAAAAGTTGCCAAGTACCTGCGCAACTTTCTGTTGCTGCTAACGTCGTTGTTGTTGCGTTTTTGTGGCTGACAAGTGGCAGGAAAAAGTTGGCAGCGGGTGATTGAAGCAGTGAGGGGCGTGGCGCACGGCATTGCGGCAAATGCACAAAATGCAAATGCGTACAGTGCGGGTGTTGCGTGTCGCTGACTGCGAGTATGTTTGCATATGTGTGTGTGTGTGAGTGTGTTTGTGCACGATTCTCATGCGGCGCTTTTAAATTATAAGTAAGCAATGGAAAACGTATGGCACTGCTTGATTTTATATTCAATTCGTTGCCGCAATTGGAGTTGGGGGGGGGGGGTGTGGCATTTGCCGCAGTTGTTACCTCATTGTGACACTCAAACTGCGGCGCACACGTTCGCTCGCTCATCGAGCGTGAGTTTGTCGCCAGCGCAACGATGTGCTGCCGGTTGCAAGCTGGCAGGAGTTCGAAGGATATTTGCCGCTTTGGTGCGCTGCGATGGTGTAACGTATTATTTCGACTTACAAATGTTTTGTGCTGAATTAGTTTACATAATTTTATAACACAGTTAGGATTGACTGTTGTTGTTGTTGCGTATATTGTTTGCATTTGCAATAACTTTGATATGAAACTTTTCAAATAAGCTTTGCCTATGTGCGACTGTATTTATGTTTAATTGTTCGTTGGCAATGCTTGAATAGTATTAGAGACATTTTAGTGCAATTTTTTTTACAAGTAGTAAATTTGTGTTATTCAATTGAAAATGTTGCTTAAAATATTTTTTTTTATTTAAATTAGTTAAAATAACTTTGATACGGGAGACTTTAACGCGTACAAGGAGACGTTTCTAGTATGAAGCAATAAAAAATATTTAGCTGTTAATCAAAAAGGAAATCAATCTGACATCAGTCCTTTTCTGTCTATTTTTACATCTGTTCGTCTGTTTTTTTCGTTTCGTCTATTCGTTTGTCTGCCTGTCTTTTTGTCTAACAGGTCATATGCTGTCTCCCTATTAGTTTGTTTGTGTGTCTAGCTATCTATCTGTCAGTATGTCTGTCTGTCTGTCTGTTTCTTTAGTTTGTCTATACATTCGTTTTGTTTATCCATACATCTGTTAGTCTGTTTCACCGTCTAGCTTTGTGTCTTTTTAATTTTGTCAGTTTTCTTTTTCATATATCTGACCATCACTTTTATTTGCTTTTCTGTTTTCCTGTTGGTTTATTTGTTAATTTATTAGTCTGTCAGTTTGCGTCTTTACCTCTTTACCTTGTTTGCCTGTCAGTTGTTTGTTTACTTACTACGTTGTTTGTCTGTCTATATCAGTGGCGCACATAAAGGGGTTTTTAGGGTTTACCCCCCTACAAACACAAAAAATGTTGTTACAAAATGTTGTTTCGCTCGATAATTAGCTCAAAAGTTGTACGCAAGCCCACTCCCCCCAAATGAAATCCTGTGAGCGCCACTGGTCTCTATGTCTTTTTTATCATCTATCTTCTTCTGCAGCTGCCTAAATGTTTTATTTTTGGCCGCCAGTCTATCTGCTCGTCTATCCGCTAAGCTGGTTTGGTCATTTGCTGTTTTTGTATGTCTTTGTCTGCATATCCGTTTCTTTATGGTTTTGTTTTTTAAATCAGTGAATCTTTTCTCATTCTGAGTAAAAATATTATACAATTAAAAAAAATATTAATAATTATAAAAATAAAATAAATTAAAAAAACCCCAAAAAAATACAACAAATTAATAAAAAAATATGTAAAATATTATATTATTTATTATTTATTATTATTTATTTATTATATTATTTATTATTATATTAATTTTGTTCATAGCTTTTACTGCACATATATCAATTATTATTTATTATTTATTCATTTACGTATCAATTGAGCTATGGTTTTATCGATTTATTTGTCGATTGATAGAGAAATTTAGCGATTATTTTATTTAATTTCTATTGCAAATCGATTTATCGATTAATTTTTTAATTCAAGTGCATTTAGGTTTCTTTGATTTTTTATTTGATTTAATTTTTTCATTTTACTTATTGCTTAACTATTGGTTACTTATATATCTATTGGTTAATCGATTTATTTATCAACTCCTATTCATCTTTTGATGGATTTATTTGCAGATTTTTTTTTTATTGGTTTTTTGATTAAATGATTCGATTATAGATTTCATGACCAATTTTAGCGATTTGTTTATTAATTTGTTGTGAGCATCGATTAAGTTACTGTTTTATTTTTACCGGTTTATGGATTTATTTTTTCAATTATTAATTTACTAATAAATTAATCGATTTATTTACCTGGGTTGTAGTATAAATCTAGTATTTAGTATAAAATTCAATCGATTTATACTAAAACCAAGATAAAAAAATCGATTAATCGGTTTAGGATCGATTAATACAAATTTTAGTAATAAATCGATTACTTTTTTTTGTATCGATTAAGCGATTTATTTACCTTTTTTTAAGTATAAGTCAAGTATTAAGTATATTTATATATAAACCAATTAATGTATAGATCGAGTATAAAATTTAATCGATTTATACTAAAACCAAGGTAATTAAATCGATGAAAGTTGCTTGTTTATTTATGTGTTGATTTATTTATTAGTTTGCCGATTTATCTAAGCGATAAAATTTCAGTTTGTTGATCCATCGATTTTCATCATCAATCAATCATTTTCAATATCAATCAATCATATATCATATCAAGCAATCAATATATTTTTATCGATTTTTTAAAAAGTATCAAATTATTTCCTTATCTTTTTTTCAAATGCATTTTTTTACTTAGTGTGTTGTTGATCTGTCTACAGATTTTTATCGATTTCAAATTTCATCAATAAATCAATATATTTGTTATCGATTTATTAAAAAGTATCGAATAATTTCCTTATGTCTCATCAAATATGTTTATTTATTAGATTACATTTATTTATTAGTTTGTCGATTTATCGAAACGTCAAAATCGCAGTTTGTTGATCTATCTATCGATTTTTTATCGATTTCAATATCATCGATAAATCAATATATTTGTATCGATTTATTAATAAGTATCAAATTATTTCCTTATGTTCTTTTCAAATGCATTTATGTACTCGCTTTATTTATTTATCGTTTTTTTAACGGTTAATCAATTCATCAATCGGCTTTATTTGTCAGTATATCTTTAAGTTTATTGATTTAATTGCATATTTTTTAAATAATTTTGCAATTTTGTTGCCTTGATTCCCTTGAATCTTTTTTTAGAGTTATTTATTTGTTAGTTTATACATTTAGTTATCGGTTTATATATTGAGTATCTGTTGATTAATCTGTATGTATATCTTTTAACTTATAGATTTTTTTATTTTATCGTTGGAGATGATTCATCAGTTTACTTATAAAAATTAAAACTTACTAATGAGCTCTGTTAGTTAACACAGTTAATATTTTCAATAAGAATTACAATTTAATTATATAATTCATCAATCGAAGAAAAACCTTGTTAAAATCAACTCTGCTTACTTCACTGACTTAAAATTATTATTCTTAGTTTTGCATGAATCATACTTAATTCTGATTTATTTAATTCTCGTAAAAACTTCTCAGCTCAACGCCAATTTCGTTGTATAAGCAAGCAATAGCCATAAAAATTGATCTATTCAGAATGATAATTTTGGCTATCAACATATGTCTGTGTGTGTGCATACTTATTTATCAGTTAGTTGATTACAGTCGCGCCTCCTTCTGCTGATTAGCTGATTATTAATTTCGCTGCTGCTATTGAGCCCACTAATTGCTGGGGCAAAGTGTGCGGGTGGTTGACGTTAATAAGCCGCACGTGTATATTTTGAATATTGTTAATATTCATAAATAACCAAATCTGCATGTGCTGAGCAATACGAGAAAATTGGCAAAGGAATAAAGTCCAAGGTACAGCGGCTGCCGATTGGCGGCACCCACCGGCTCGCTAGTGTTGCTGTCGCTGCCTTACTGCTGTTCGCCGCTATTAACATAAATTATTTGCATTTTAATTAATTTAACAGCTTCGCTGGCAGAACCATACACCAGCACCACACAGTCAGTCAGCGCGCAGTCAACAACATTAACTAACAGCCAGCCGTCAGGCAGCAAATGCACAACACTGCTTTTGAAAAGCTTCCGAAATTAACACTTTAGCACTAATTAAACTTAACCAGATTCAGCAATAAATATTTATGTATGCCACACCACACTCTATGGCAGCAGCTGCGCCAAGTCGTTGACGCAGTGGTGGGAGCAAGCGCAGCACTAGAACGCTCACACTTTCCAAGCGCCGAGTGTCGACAGCGGCCAATGTTTGGGTGCGCAAGTGTGCGTGGAAGTGTGTTGATGCTAATAACACCCATTGTTGGTTTAACGCACAGCAATTGGCCCATGATCGGGTGCGGGGCCCAAGCGAATAGCAAATTCAATAGCAAAAAGTGGCAAGCAAAAAAAGGGTAAAGTGTTGAGGAAAACACTGCTTGCTTGCGCCGGAAACGTGCACCATAACGCAAGCATGGGCGCTGCTGCAGCTGTGTGGCGAGTTGTTGTTGTTATTGTTGTGCGAGATGCGCCAAATGCAGACTGCAGCAGCAAATAACACCCGGTGCGAGAGGAAGCCTCTACGAAAGCGCCAACGAACCGGGAGGGAGGAGTTTGGACAGACATTGACCGCTACTGACAGGCGAACGGAAGGGGCGAGGGGTTCGGTGTAGTGGGCTGGAAGCCAGCGCTGTAATTACCGCAATGCTACAGTTTAAGGCTTCCTTTTTGCTGAAAGCTGCTTATCGGTTTTGTTGTCTTAGTTGTTGCTGGTGCGGGCTTCATAGCCACTTATGTTGCTGTTATTGTTCCTGTTGTTTTTGTTGTTATTGCATTAAATCGCACATTGCAAAGCCAGTCAGCCAGCCAGTAACTTAGCCATAGCACTCCATGCTGTACCGTATCCTTTTAGCTAATTAGTGTTAAACAGAATTATTACAACAACAACGGCAGGTTATTGTAATAACGCTGCGACTGACGATGACGACGACCACGACGATGATGATGATGATGGCGACAGACAGCAAACAGCAGCGTCGTTTCATACTGGCTGTCGCTGTGAGTTGTAGTATTGAAAGCAAGTTCGTTGCTTGAGTCTTTTGTTTTTATTTTCGCATCTCTGCTGTGTGTGTTAAAATGTGAAAAATGTGATTAAGGAGAGGGGAGAAATAACAAAACAAAAATGAAGAAGGAATAAAAAGTGGAAATAATGCAGTCAATGTCGGCTGCTTGTTGGTTGCTGACTGTTGGCTGCTTGTTGCTTGCTTTTGACCGTTGCGTCGGCTGGTAGTGGGTTGCAGCTGCACCTGCGCGCTTTTTCTCTAAGCAATTGCCGATAATTACTTAAGCGCAGGTTCCCTTGGCTGTCGCACACACACACACACACACACATACACATAGCCATTTGCAATTATGATTACGGCTGCAAGGAGCAATATTGCTGGCTGCTACTGTTTTGCTGACTATGCTAGCTGTCTGTTGTTGTCTGTCTGTTGGCGTTGGTGTTCTTCGTTCAAATAGCCGTTGATGCGCAGCTCAGTCAACTTTAAACATCCACTGCAACCGTCAACCGTCTGGCCGCAGCACCATCAGCGCATGTGGCATGCCACATCCTTTCCTTTCGGTCAGTTGCCTGACTGATTGCGCTTGCAATTTTGCATCTTCACTATACGGCAGATTGCTGCTTGCACCGCGGCAGTGGGTGGGTGGGTGAGGTTACGCCTCGGTGCTGTGGCAAATGTGGTAGCCACGTCACTGTCTAGTTGTCTAAATGTCTTGATGAAAAAATCGTTGCTGCGGGCGCTGGTTGCAAGGAAGACTGCTGCAACTGATGATGATGGTGATGTGCAGTTTTGCGCTTTCGTTTCGTTGCATACTGATGGGCGCGTTGGCGCATTATCGTACAATGTAAGAGTTTGGCAAGAAACACTAATGAAACGCTGCTGCTGTGACCAATAATTAAACGTGTTTTCTGCGCGCCTTCAGCCTTCCTGTCTGGCGTTTTTGCATTAGCGTTGTGTTCATTTCTATTTGGTCGTTTGCGATTTTCTCTTATTTTCTTGCCACTCAAAGTTGCACAAATAGTGCTGCCAGCAATGCGATGCAATGTGCGATAAGCAGCTATGTGTTGCCGTCGATCATTATCGCTGGCGATAAGAGTGGATTGTGCACAAGTGCTGTTGACTGCCGAATTTGTTGCGGCGCTGTTAATGAGCAAAATTTTTAATGATTTATTGTAGTAAAAGTGGCAGACGCATTTGTTGCAACACACTTATGTTGATGTTGTGTTTTGTGAATGTCGCCTTTGTTTTGTTTTTGTTTGGCCAAAACTCATGGAGTCCTCAACACAAATAGATTATTTGCTCTTTTCACTTTCAATTCAATTTTCACATTCGGTTTCAAATTTGCTTCAACGCGTCAAATACGGCTGCGCCGCTTGTTTACATGCAGTCGACATGCAATGCGCATTTGTTATAAATTAAATTTTGTGTATGTTGCCGTGTGCGGCGCGTGTTGCAATTAAAAAATTTACGCTCTGCCATAACTTGTGTTAAATGAGCTTGTTAATTATGAGGCGCATGCGCATGCGGCTGCGCATGAAAACGCCAAGTCGAGTCGCAGCGGTTTTCGCACACCGCGCAGCGCTTCAATTAATTTGGCGCGCAGCGCTGATGTTAATGATAATGACGCTCGTGCAGCGGTGTTGGCGTACAACAAAATTTGCTGCAAAAAGGCGCGAACAAAATGAATGCACCATTAAGTCTGCCGCAGCCAAGGCGAGCGAAAGGAAAGCCCGCTGCCAGTGCAGCGTGTGAGGAAAATGAATGTGACTAATGCTAAGCAAAATGCTGGCGCCGCAATATGGTTGAAGCCATTCAATTTGAATAAAGTCGAGAAATATTTGAAAGGAATGGATTATTTTACATAGTTTTTAATAAAAAAATTATCGGTTTTAAACGATTTTATATTTGGAAATATTGCTTCAAAATTATAAATTAAAATTTCGGAATTTGTCAGAGCCTAAGAAATTTTGTAATAGCGTCTCTGAGCCGTCGGCGGAATAGTTTTCAAATGAAATGCGCGGTAGGGTTTCGGTTTGCGTGGTGTTTATTAGCAAGGTAAAAACACGAATGAACAAAGTGAAAAAGACATTGGACGAGACAGACGGCCGAAGCCGGTGGATTGGGAAAGTGGGACATAAATACATAGGGGACTGGAAGGGAGAGGATTGGATCATTGCAGGATCCACAGATCACTGGAACGAACACATTTGAACATGGCGGCCCGCGTTGCCTCTGGCAACATTAATGCCGGAGCTGCTCACTGAGCCGGCCCAATGCCTCCAGAGCTTGCTCGATGAGGGCGCGGGCTCCGACGCGCGGCTCGGGGGTTCCGTCGGTGGAGGCCTCGTCCTCGCTGAAGGCGATCAGCTGCCGTTGGTCTGCTGCCTCGGCTGCGGAACGGCTGGTTCGTGGTTGGGGCTGTCGGCGGTGGCGTGTAAGCCGATCAGCAAGGGTGGAGCGCTGCACAGAGCGCTGAGCTGGAGCGGGTTGCTGTCGCGGACGTTGCGGCTGCTTGCCGCCCTTCGTTGCGGCCCTGGCCGCTGCTGCTGCGGCTGTCCTTTTACTGAAGTGCAGCATAGTGTGGTGCGCTCGGCCGCACTTGCTGCAGCGAGCGGTGGAGTTGCACCGGTTGGTGGGGTGGGACCGCGCCAGGCAGTTAGTGCAGTAGCCCTGGGCGCGGGCCACCTGCTGTCGCTGCTGCGGTGCCATCGCCAGGAAGGCCCGGCAATATCGTATGCCGTGGAGGTGGTGGCACAGCCGGCATTGCTGGGCGACCTGCTGCTTCCTAGTTGCCCTGCAAAACATAAGAAGAGTGTATCACTAATATATAATAATAGTGAGTGGGTAGAGAATGAGAAGATGTGTATGAGAAAGCAGGGCATGGAGCCGAATGAGTTTAAGACGCTATTAAGGGGCATAGCTTGACTACTGGTCTTGTCAAGATACCAGAGTCAGTGCGGATATCCACGACACGGACATGATTGTCGGGACCGCGATGAATCTTATGAATGCGGCCGAGCCGCCATTCATTGGGGGGAAGCAGGTCGTCCTTAATGACGACCATTTCATTCTCTTCCACTTCCCTTTGCGGATGCTTCCACTTATAGCGTTTGTGGAGATCCTTGAGATATTCGTCCTTCCATCGTCGGGCGAATTGATGATGGAGGACTTTGAGTTTTTCCCATCGATTAATCAGGGATAGCTCGGAGCACTCGGGTTCGGGGGGGGGCGGCGAGAGGAGCGCCTCGGAGAAAGTGACCAGGGGTCAGAGACACTAGATCGCTAGGGTCCTGCGATTGAGGAGAGAGTGGACGTGAATTAAGCGTCCCTTCAATTCGAGTCAGAAGAGTCGTAAACTCTTCGTATGTGAATCTATGAGAGCCGGCTACCTTTTTAAGGTGGGTCTTGAAGCTTTTGACCGCCGACTCCCATAGTCCTCCCATGTGAGGAGCATGTGGGGGAATGAATTGCCACTCGACGCCCTGAGGACCGTATCGGTCGAGAATATCTTGGGCGATTTCTCTCGAGAATTTGGCAAAGTCTCTGGCCATGGCACGTTGAGCACCGACGAACGTTTTGCCGTTGTCGGTCATGAGTTTGAGAGGTAGCCCTCGTCGACCAGTAAATCGGGCGAATGCTGCGCGGAACGCTTCGGTCGTAAGATCCGAACAAAGTTCCAAGTGAACGGCTTTCGTGGAGAAGCACACGAACACTGCAACATAACCTTTGAGGTAGGTTGAGCTACGGAGCATGGAAGCTTTAATCTGGAATGGACCAGCAAAGTCGATTCCCGTTGTGGCGAATGGGATGGTGAGTGTGCATCGTTCGGGAGGGAGTGCTGCCATAATCTGTGTTCGCAGCCTTTGTTTATGGATGACACACGTTTTGCATTGAAAAATGCACTTTTTTATTTGCGGCTTTAGGCGTGGAATATAATATTCCTGCCGAACCATACGGAGCATGAGTCGTTGGTCCGCATGCAGTAATAGCTTGTGAAGGAAGCGAAGAAGCAAACTGCAGTAGCGGGACTCTGGAGGGAGAATGATGGGGTGTCGTTCATTATACGACAATGCCGCATTGGCGAGTCTGCCATTAACTCGCATCACCTTCTGTTTGTCTAAGAAGGGATTGAGTACCAAGAGAGAACTTTTCTTGGATATGGGAAGCGAATGAGAGAGCGCTTGTCGTTCCTGGGGATAATAGGAACTTTGCGCGAGAGTTATAAGGCGATTCTTAACAAATGCCAACTCTGCTTGGGATAACTGTGTTCCGTGTATGGGATGTTGCTGGCGACGGGAGGAGATGCCGTTATGAATGAAGCGGAACATGTACGCGATTACTCGCAGGGCTCGAGAGAAGCTGGAGAACCGATCGAGGATGCCGGTCTGCTCTTCGAGAAGGTGGTGGCAATCAACTGCTCGTTGTTCCGGGACTGGAACTTTGCGAGAGTGACCTTTGGGCCAAGCATCGGAAGCTTGCTGCAACCATTTGGGGCCATTCCACCACAGAGAGTGATCTTTGAGATCTTGCGGCTTGCATCCGCGCGTTCCTAAGTCCGCGGGATTTTCAGCGCTTGGGACATGTCGCCAGGGAGCGTTGTGCACATTTTGACGTATTTCAGTCGTGCGGTTGGCAACATAAGTTTTCCATGTGCAAGGTGGTTTTTCCAACCAAGCAAGGACAATTTCCGAATCGGTCCATAAATGGATTTCCGATTGATCGAACCCGAGGTGAGAGCGGAGGGATTTGATGAGCTGGGAGAGTAAAACTGCTCCGCAAAGCTCTAAGCGAGGTAGGCTTATTGTTTGGAGAGGTGCAACTCTTGTTTTCGCAACAAGGAGATGTGACGCGAGGTGGTCACCATTCGTGCTAATACGTATGTATAGAGCTGCACAGTATGCCTTTTCGGAGGCATCGCAAAATCCATGGATCTGAACATTTCGATTGGGGGCATAGTTAACCCACCGGGGAATTTCGATAAGTTCTATGGCAGGCAAATTCTCAATGAATTGCTGCCATTTAATAAGTGATCCTGGCTTTATGCACTCGTCCCACTCAGTACCTTCAAGCCAAAGCTCTTGCAGAAGCTTTTTGGCAAGAATCATTATAGGCGAAAGCCATCCTGCGGGATCGAAAAGTTTGGCAACAGACGAAAGAATTTGCCGTTTCGTGAATGAGTGTGCAGGAGTAGTGGGAGAGATAGAGTATGAAAATGAGTCCGATAAGGCATTCCATCGGATGCCAAGAGTCTTAGTGGAACTCGTTGTATCGAACTTGAGGAATTCCGAGTCGAAAAGGTCGTCTTCGGGAATTTCCTCTAAGAGTTTTGCGTGATTAGCCGTTATCTTTTTAAGAGGGAATCCCCCGGAGTTGAGGGTGGCTATCACTTGAGAGAGAGCTTCCTTAGTGGTTGGAAGATCATGACCTCCGGAAAGAATGTCGTCGACATACGTTTCCTCTAGAAGTATTTTTGCCGCTAACGGGCTGGATGGCTGAGAGTCGTGGGCCAATTGATGGAGCGTTCTGATGGCCAAATATGGCGCACAGTTAACCCCAAATGTCACCGTTTTCAATCTGAAGTCTTGAATAGGAGATTCCGGGGATTTGCGAAAGAGTATTCGCTGGAATTCCTGGTGATCATTATGGACCCGAATTTGCCTATACATCTTCTGGACATCGCCATTGAAGACAAAGCGGTAAAGGCGCCATCGGAGAATGAGTGATGTGAGGTCATTTTGAAGAGTGGGGCCAGTATGCAGAACGTCATTAAGTGACTGACCAGAACTTGAGGACCTTGAGGCATTGAAGACTACTCGGACTTTGGTAGTCTTCTTTTCGGGGCGGATGACTGCGTGATGAGGCAGATAGTACGAAAAGTACTTGCCATTTTGGATTATCTCACGGGGATTTGTGAGTTCCATATGGTCAAGGGTGAGATATTCCTCTAAGACGTCATCGTAGATGGTCTTGAGGTTTCCCTTTCGGGAGAGATTTCGCTCCATGCTAACATATTGCTGGAGGGCGTTTGGGCGGGAATTGCCTAACGCTATGGTGTATGGAAATTCTGCCTTAAATGGGAGTTTAACAGTATATCTACCGTCCGATCCACGGGTTGTGGTCTTCTGGTACAACTCTTCGCAATAAGTGTCATCCGAGGAGACAGGTGTCGGGAGTTTGACTTCTTCCTGCTCCCAGAATTGCCTAAGTTGTGAACTAAGTTCCTCATTGGAGACTTCTGCCACGTATGTCGAATAAGCTGACACCGTGTGGGGTACTGGCCCGCTGAGTATCCAACCGAAAATGGTGTTTTGGGCTAATAGGCTGCCACAGACATTTCGGCGGATACCTTCAAGTAAGATCTGGGGAATCAGATCACTGCCAATTACTAGATCTATCTGCGCTGACTCGAATGGATTTGGGTCCGCGAGATTTAGCGTGGCAAATTCTTGCCAATTGGGATGGCTAATTGTGAATGGGGGTAGCAATTTCGTCAATTGGGGAAGAACTATTGCTTGCACCTTGAGGGTCGTGCTGGAGTTTGGAACTGCCAACGTCAAAAAGCAAATGTGATTAGCATTTTGCACAATTTTACCGCCCATGCCTGAAATTTCGAAGTGAGATCTTTCAATTGGCAATTTAAGGCGTTTTTGCACCTTCGAGGAAATGAAGGTGCGTTGCGAGCCTTGGTCGATCAACGCTCTAACCTTGAACAATTCTCCTAAGTGTGCAATAGACACCAGTGCCGTAGGCAGAAGGGATTGGGTGCCATTATTTGAATGAAGGGCTTGTACTTGAGGCGTACTTTGCCTTGAAGATGGGCCGGGTTGCGCATCTGAAGTGGGGGCATGAGTTGTGGAGTTATTGTTCGGTTGGTGATGAGCTGTTGCGACCTGAGACATGGTCGTCTGAGACCTATTGAGAGGCTGCGGGGCTTGGGATTTGTTGTTGGGAAAGTGAAGCAGGGAATGATGCTTCCTTTGGCAGTAAACACACGTAAAACTGCTTGTGCAATCCTTTATGGTATGCGTTGTGGCAAGACAGTTTTCGCATAAGTTGTGCTCTTTGACGTATTTCAATCGGCTCTGGGGGGTGAGCTTCTTGAAACTCTGACATGTTCGAATGGGGTGGTTGGCGTTGCAAAGTTTGCACGCGAAGTCTTTTTTCACTTCAGTGTGGAAGTGCTGAGATTTATTTTGAGGCCGATTTTGGGGAGTATGAAAATTGGAGGGTTGTGGTTTTGGCTTAGCGGGGCGAATGCTATTGAGCCGTTCCACCACCTCGTACCTGCAGGTCAGGAACTCGTCCATCTGCGACCAAAGAGGCAGGTCCTTACGAGATGTAAGGGATTGTTCCCAGAGAGCCAATGTCTCTTCGGGTAATTTGGTGCAACATATGTACACAAGCAGCGGATCCCAATTGTCAGTGTCCACGGCCTGGGACCTAAGTACTGACAGACAATTATTTATTGTACTTTGAATCCGCTGCAGCGCTTCGCTATTTTCGGTAGTAGCCGGAGTGATATTTAATAATGATCGTATTTGGTTGTCAACTAAAATGCGCCTGTTTTCGTAACGGGATTTCAGGGCTTCCCATGCGAGTCCGAAGTTTTCATCGCTTAAGGCAAATTGCTTCACAATTGCACCGGCTTTGCCTTGCGTCTTGTATCGGAGGTGATACAATTTCTGGGCTGGAGTGAGCTTGGGGTGGTTTATGTATACTGCCGTAAACATATCCCGGAAGGACGGCCACTGCTCATAGCCCCCGAAAAATGTTTCGGTATCGCAAGGTGGAACTTGTAAACAAATATTCGGAGTATTTGTTGGTTCTGAGGATCGAACCTGTTCCGTATGCGCAGCGTGCTGAGTGGGTGGAGGCTGGAGCATCTCAATGATGTCCGACATTTGAGCCATGCACAACTCATATTGGTCAATGCAGGCTTCGTTCTTCTGCCGAGCCGACTCCTTGAAACGATCGGGCTGGCTACTGTCTTCCGCAATGGAGACTGCCTCATATGCTTGCATAAGCCTAGTCCATTGGACTTCCAAATTCTTTTGACGAATTTGGACGAGGGACTTTGTTTGTTCCTCAATGGGGGTCGCAGAAAACTTTGTGCATAATTGCACGAGCTGATCGGACTCGAAAATAAATTTGGCAACGCTAGGATCGGTTGCTTTGAGAATGGGGGACTTGGAGCGCGTTTTTGGCGGCTCACGAGCGACAGTGTCTGTCAAAAACAAGTCAGTTGACACCTTAGGGGGTTGTTTGGAGGCGGTTGACTCCATCGCGTCTGATTGTTTTTTGGGCGAACGCTCTACCGGCATTGAAAAATATAAAAAAGCGAAGCTTGAGTGAGAGGGGGGTCAGGTGCGAAAAAATTGAAATTAAATTTCCACCTGAGAATGGGAATGAGTGAGAGGGTTAAAGTTGGCCGCGTCCGCACGAACGGCTTAAAAATAGAAAAAAATCGAAAAATTACACGAATGTGAGAAATTTATTCGATTGACTGGGAAAATGCCTTTAGTTTGTTGGCCAACTTTATTAACCGTATGGGAGTGATGCACGAAAATATTAAAATGTGAAATTGCACCGCGAAATTCGAAAAAATGAGAATTTGTGTCAGTGTTGTGTATAATTTAGTGAAATGAAAACACCAAGTGAACGTAAATTGTATTTGTGTATGTGTATTTGTATTTATTTTATTAAAAAATTTATGTGAAGGGAAAATAAATAGGAATGGTATAAATGTATATAAATAAGGAAAATGAACGTGTATTGTTATGTGAGTATGTGTATAAGTGTAGTCAAAGGATATTTTGAATATATATTTGTTAATGTTGTTAGTAAATGTACTAAAATCTTCAATTATATAAAACAAAAAAAATTTTTTTTAATTTTGTGTACAGGTGGGATGAGTTTGTCCCACTGTATCTAAATGAAGGGTATGTGCAGTGAACGATTATTATGTACAATTGAAAATTTTCTATGTCGAAAATTTTCAATGTACTTAGGACGGTTATTGTTGTCCCACTGTATGTATCTAAATGTGTATTGTGAATATAAGTGGTGTATGAGTATATATATATATGTATGTATGTATATGTACACGACTGAAAATTTTCCAAGTCAAAGAAAATTTTCAATGTGCTGAGAAAAAGTTCAACTTGTCCCACTGTGCCCGCTTTGTGCTTGTTTATGTATATACAAGTATATATGTGTATATGCACTTTGGCCAAGCAGCCGAGTTGCGCGCTGCCAAGTGCGTGCGGATATAGCACAAAGGGAAATTGTAAAATGTGTGCAGCTGGGCTGTTTGCCGCTTATTTCTTTTTTTTGCAAAGCGCAAAGAAACGAAGTGGAACTTGAATATGTAAATATGTGCGTACAGGGAGCAGCGCGAAAATGGGGACTAGCGGTGGTTGCTATGTGCACTGAAAATGTGCAAAATATATTTTGCAATAGCGGAATTGCTTTTTGCGGGATTTTGATCCAGTTGAATATTGTATATATATACAATATTCAACGGCAAATAATTGGGTATGTGTTAATGTATGTTATTATTAAACCGAAATTTAATAATGGGCAGGTTAGTATTTGGAAAATTTAAATTTTTATTTGCAAGATTTTTGTTATTTGTGAAATATATGTGTATGCGGATGTTCGTATATGAAATTTATGTGTAAATGGGAAATTGGTTATGTTTATAAATTTTCGAAATATGTATGTATTGGTTAGTGTATGGGTTGTTAATTTTTTATATAAAGTTTTTGGGGCTTATCTTATTGGGCCCAGTGCCCGAGTATGGGGATCTCCACTATGCTTTAATAATGTCCGTCCAACGTTGCGTTGTGGTGCTGATGTTGTCTGCCCTTGTTGTTTGTTCGATGTCGCTTCCCTCTTCGTCAGCGTTGTGTGTGTTGTTGTTGTTGTGTGATTTTTCGTTGGTCGTTGCAATTACACTGCACTGCACTGTGGTTTTTTGTTTTTCTGTACTACACTTAATTTTTATTTTTATTTTTTTGTTTAAGGGGGGCCGGGGTTGCCTGTTTTTGTCTTGTTTTTTTTTTTTTTCACTGATTTATAATTTATTTTTTGTTTAACAGGTGGGATCGGGGACGGCTTTTTAGCTTTTTGGTGGGGTCACTGCACTGCTCACTCACTTTTTGTTTTTGTTATTTAGCTTATTAGTTTTACCTCATTTCTTTTCCTTTTGATGTATGTTTGTGTAGTTTAGTTTTAATTTGTTACTGTTTTGTGGTATGTTGTTCACTTTTGTTCTCACTGTTCACTGTTTTGTGACTGTTGCACTGTTTGGATGTTTTTTGTCACTGTTGCTGTTTTCGTTCACTGTGTCACTTGTTTTAGTTTTATTAGTTGTTTTTTGTTTTTTGTCGCGGGTTCGACAAAGGCTCGAAGGACCATGTAATAGCGTCTCTGAGCCGTCGGCGGAATAGTTTTCAAATGAAATGCGCGGTAGGGTTTCGGTTTGCGTGGTGTTTATTAGCAAGGTAAAAACACGAATGAACAAAGTGAAAAAGACATTGGACGAGACAGACGGCCGAAGCCGGTGGATTGGGAAAGTGGGACATAAATACATAGGGGACTGGAAGGGAGAGGATTGGATCATTGCAGGATCCACAGATCACTGGAACGAACACATTTGAACAAATTTGAAAGGAAAGTTTCGCACCTGTATTCTTCAAAATTGTATTTTTCAAAATGATATCTCAAGATCTACATACTTGAACGAAAGTTGATAAAAATCTTCAATTAGTCCAATTTTTTAAAAGGTTTTATATTTGCAAATATTGCTTCAAAATTATAAATTCAAATTCCGAAATTTATCAGAGTATAAGAAATTTGGAGGGAGTGTTTCGAAACTTTATTCTTTGAAATTGTATTTTTAAAGGTTGTCTCCCAAGATCTACATACTTGACCGAAAGTTGTTATGAATTTTCAATCAGTGCAATCTTTTTTTTAATTTTTTACTTGCAAATATTGCTTAGAGATGATAAATTAAAATTTCGAAATTTATGAGAGTGTAAAAAATTTGAAGGGAAAGTTTCGAAACTGTATCTATTAGTCGAAATTTTAAAATTTTCTCAAGATCAATATCAAGATTCAATACTTGGCACACGCATAATTTTATTTTGGGGCAGAGGTCCCTATATAACTTTTGAGTCCAATGCTATTTAAAACCCCATACTTTTTGTTATCAAATAGGCACTTAGAGGTTGAAGATCCATTTTTGCGGGCCCGCCCCCTTATATCACTTACAGAAAATCTTTAGGACCTTGTTGGGAGAGATCTGCATCCAAAGAATCATTAGGTATGCAGTTTTACTTTAAAAAATTCTGTGTTCAAAAGTAATAACCGCTTAAGTCGACTTAAGAAGAAATTGAGTTATGGATGCCACCACGGTCCTTTGACTGTGCTCTACGTTTGTGTAAAATCGGGGAGTGTGAAACTTTAAAATAAAAAAGTTATTAATAAAAACCTATTCGCATTCCCATAACAAACACACTACGCGCTAAAACTTTAAAAAGAGATTGCTCGAAAAAGCAATTTTCGACTTGGGCGACCACAGAATTAATAAACAAAAAACACAAACGGAAACTTCATGGCAGTGGCGGATTCAGGGGGGGTTTTGGGGGTTGAAACCCCCCCCCCCGAAATATTAGGATCGACATTAAAACTATATACAAATTAAACGACAATTTATGAATATCAAAGGATTACTTTTTGAAACCCCCCCCGAAATATTTTTCTAAATCCGCCCCTGCTTCATGGTATATTAATCCCAAAACAAAGCAGAATCATATGAACCACTAACAAGTTTTTCTAATAATACATAAGAAAATATAAAAACTAAACAAATAATAAAACAGATTAATTTCAAGAATTTACTTAGATTCACTTCAGCCCATTATTTCTTCATTATTTATTATTTTTTTTATTTATTTATTTTATTATATTTTATTTTATTTTATTTTATTTTGTTTTATTTTATTTTATTTTATTTTATTTTATTTTATTTTATTTTACTTTATTTTATTTTATTTTATTGTATTT
Source organism: Melieria omissa (assembly GCA_963971225.1). Taxonomy (NCBI): domain Eukaryota; kingdom Metazoa; phylum Arthropoda; class Insecta; order Diptera; family Ulidiidae; genus Melieria; species Melieria omissa. The sequence continues at coordinate 104,640,871 of OZ020268.1, read as the reverse complement.
TATTGTATTTTATTTTATTTTATTTTATTTTATTTTATTTTATTTTATTGTATTTTATTGTATTTTATTTTATTTTATTTTATTTTATTTTATTTTATTTTATTTTATTTTATTTTATTTTATTTTATTTTATTTTATTTTATTTTATTTTATTTTATTTTATTTTATTTTATTTTATTTTATTTTATTTTATTTTATTTTATTTTATTTCATTTTATTTTATTTTATTTTATTTTATTTTATTTTATTTTATTTTATTTTATTTTATTTTATTTTACTTTATTTTATTTTATTTTATTGTATTTTATTGTATTTTATTTTATTTTATTTTATTTTATTTTATTTTATTTTATTTTATTTTATTGTATTTTATTGTATTTTATTTTATTTTATTTTATTTTATTTTATTTTATTTTATTTTATTTTATTTTATTTTATTTTATTTTATTTTATTTTATTTTATTTTATTTTATTTTATTTTATTTTATTTTATTTTATTTTATTTTATTTTATTTTATTTTATTTTATTTTATTTTATTTTATTTTATTTTATTTTATTTTATTTTATTTTATTTTATTTTATTTTATTTTATTTCATTTTATTTCATTTTATTTCATTTTATTTTATTTTATTTTATTTTATTTTATTTTATTTTATTTTATTTTATTTTATTTTATTTTATTTTATTTTATTTTATTTTATTTTATTTTATTTTATTTTATTTTAATGGCACATTGAATTAATGAAATTCCATGGTAATTTTGGGGATACAGTTTTTTTTACAATAATGGAAAACTGGGTGAGATTTATTTTCAAAAATTAGTCAAATTGGATCAATGATTGAAAAAATATCACTACAGTTTTTGGGATTCTTAGGAAGTTTTTGCTATGAAGAATTCACCGAGAATTATTGCACACCGCATCATGTCATGAATATCTGGTTGAAATTAAATTTTCAAATATTAATGAAATGGAACCTTGGATCAATAAAGTTTCATGATAGTTTTTAGGATTCTTAGAAAGTTCTTTCAATAATTAACTGACCGATATTTATTGCACAGGGTAACATGTCTTCAATATTTTGGTGAGATTTCGTTTCAAAAATTAGTTAAATGGCACATTGGATCAATGAATGAAATAATTTCACCACCGTTTTTGGGATTTTTAAAAAGTTATGACTATAAAAAATCATTGCGCAGCGCATCATAATTTCAATATTTGGTTGAAATATATTTTAAAAATTTAATGAAATGGTACATTGGATCAATGAATGAATGAGTTTTATTGTTAATAGTTAATTACAAATTAGTGTAATGGATTAAATGTAGAGGTCCTTTTGGAGTTCGGGTATAACAAAGAAATGGTACATTGGATCAATAAAGTTTCATGGTAGTTTTTAGGAAGTTTTTACAATAATGATCTGACGAATATTTATTGCACAGGGCAACAAGTCTTCAATATCTGGGTGAGATTTCTTTTCAAAAATTAGTCAAATGGCACACTGGATCAATGAATGAAATAATGTCACTACAGTTTTTGGGATTTTTAGGAAATTTTCACTATGAAAAATTTACCGAGAATCATTGCACAGCGCATTATGTCTTTGGGCCCAGGTTGCGTTTAGTCTGCATGGCAAATTGAACATAATTTCCCACCTGTAGACAAAATTTTGTTGTACTAACATTAGTGAAGATGCAATTACAAAATCTTAAATATAGATTTAAAATAAACAAATACTAAATAAAGAAAGATCTTTTCAAAAAATAAAGTCGTTGTGTTTGCGAGCGTCGTTCATGTCAGTCTTTACAAGGCAACAAGTTCAAACAAATCAAATGACCATAGACGATGGCTCGACCCACCCAAGTGGCCATCAATCATGCATTTTTCAGCGTGCACTCTTTGCCGATGCGGCGTTGCAGCAACATGGCTTCATACACACACCGACATGTACATATATATATTTATATATATAAATGCACATTTGTCTACCATTCGCAGCCGCTTCAAAAGTACTTAAGACTGAAATTAACTGACATTTTAATGACGATAATGAGCCGACGACGACTGTGTCTTGCGACCGCGTGCGTGCGACTGCTATCATCTATGTTGTTGTTGTTGTTGTTTGATTTGATTTTTGTTGCTAGTATAGCATTCTGTTGTTTGTGTGTCCATAGCTGTTGATCAACATGATTTTTATCAATTGTCATCGCGGCGCAGGCGCACACACACAGCAGCCGCCGGCATAGTTCCATCGCGCATGCGTGCGTGCCTGTTTGTCGGGGGAAAATATTTCAAGCGCGCCAACAACCAATGGTAAACATTGACTGGCGCCAGTTTTTAAGATTGAAAATAATTCAATATTTTTCTTTCGCCTCTATCTCTCTCCCGCTGCATCTCTTCGAACCAAATCAAAGTGAAAACCAAATGGAAATTCAATGCTTCGATGCGGCCGCTAATGTTTCGGTGATATTCTAATGAAGTGGCGTTTGGCTGGTTTTGGTGTTTTGGCATCCGTTTTGGCTGGTTTGCTGTGCAGCCAGAATGATTTCATGCAAGTCTGCGCGCTGCGGTCGATCGGTTAGTTCGCGTTGTCTGCCTAATGGGGAGCAACGCTGTTGAACGCTGATTTCAGGCGCATTTCACCAGACAGCAGCCATGGGAAGTCAGCCAGCAACATGCTGCAAATGTTGCTGGCTACAAATGTGAATGTGTGTGTGTGTTGGTGTGTATGTGTGTGTTGGTGTGTTTGTGTTGGCGTGGTGAATGTTGAAGCGCGCGGCAGTGTAATTGAAAACACCTTCACACCTCTTAGACACTCGTAAATGTTTTGTTATGGTTGTTTGCTGTTGTTATTGTTGTTAATGTTGCTGCTCTGTTGCAAGTGTTGCTGCAGTGTTTATGGGCGCATGCATGTATGCATGTGTGTGTGTGTGTGTGTGGCATGATGCGCGCATTGTATTATTTAAAAGGTCACATTGTGGGGTCTCCGCGAGGTCCCCAACGCCAGGAATTTCAATTTGTTTCCTTTTAATGATCTTCGCCCAGTTGTTGTTGTTGTTGTTGTGCTGTTGGCTGGTTGTCGGTTTTCAGTTGCTGACTAGATGTTTGTCGTTGCTTGCTTGTTGTTATTGTTGTTGTTGTTGGTATTTATAGGCGTATAGCAATCGATTTGCTATGAAATTTAATTGAAAAACGATTTTCGTTTGCTCTGGCAAGCAGCAAAAGTGTTTTGTGCTCACTTGCTGCTGGAGCAGCCGAACGCGTCAGCAGTCAGCAGTGCGCAACAGTGGACAGTAGGAGCAGCTGGCGGTGCGGCTGCACGGCCACCTTTTGGAAGGAAATCATTTAAGCTTTCGTCATGGCTTTTATGCGTTGCACAGCGAAATGACTTCGTATGGTTCGGCCCAATGGCCGCGCCAAAACAATTGAAAGGCAAAAATACAAAGCAACAACAAAAACAACAATAATAATATTGTATGCAATCACGCAAAACAAGAGGAAGCATTTAAAAATCACACAACCACAACAACAATAACAGAAGTAAACACATTGACAGCATTTTGAAGCGTCAACAAATGGCGAGACGATCTCTGTGACTTGTTGGGAATTTTTCAAAAAATACAAAAAATAATATTTTTAATAATGTTGTTGAAATTATGATGTGAGGTGAGCTGCTACGCACTGTGGAATGCAAATTAAAATCGGCGCACGAAATGGAATTTGCTCATTTGGAAAATTTAATTTTCACATGCAGCACGCAAACGCAAACGCAGCAACAGCAGCGTCGGCACCCACGGCGGACAGTTGTTGGTGGGCAGCGTAGCAAAGGGCAATGGTGGCCGCCTAATGCTGCATGCGGCCGAATAGCGCACGTCATGCCGCCACTGGCACTGCCACTGCCACGGCAACGAAGACTACAACCACGACGAGGACGACGACGATGGCTGCTGCTGCTGCTGCTGCTGATGACGATCACGATGATGACATGCTCTTAAAACCCAAACGGACACATGGCTGGCATCAGCAGGCGGCAGATGTTGCATGCTGCCATTCGAAAGCGAACGAATACCAGTTACACGAAAGCACAAAATCCGCACGCGCAACTTAACGCATCGCAAGTGCCTGATGCGATTATGTGCGCGCCAGATACGCTTTACGCAAAAGCGCTTATCTACGGTGATCCATCATGGCGCGACGCATCCTGTCGCAGCGACCAGCGGCCCAGTGCAGTCGCTTTCACGTGCAGGCGCAGGCGGTCTTTGTGCGGGCGTGCGCATGCGTGCGTCTCACTTACGCTGAGTGTTTTTGTGTGTGTGTGCGTGTTCCTGTTGGCCTGTTGTTGCTTGCTTATTAAAATTTCGCTTTGTGCGCGCAGTGCGTCGCATCAATTCGATTAAAAATTCGATGCATCAAGAAGTTATTTCTGTGGCCGTCTCATGGTTTGTATGTAAGACAGTGTCAGGGGGTGGATGCAATGCGCACTTCTTGGCCTGAGAACCAAATTCCACCATGGAATAATTTGAAAAGCCAATCAAGTCACAAAATATGAGAAATTCTTCAAGTGCGTAAAGAATGAGTATCACAATATTCTCGCAAAATTAAAAAAAGGGAAAATTTATTTAGAAGTGGTCTATCATTGTTCGCTTTTAAACTGTGATGGCAATTAATTAATTAATTAATTAAATTGAGTCAGGTTAAGTTGCATTACATAGTGAGGAATGTGTGCTGTAAAGTCGTGTAGAAAATATTTCCTATATTGTAGTCAGAAATGTTCCCCAGCACTTGTAACCTTGCCGGGTTCAAGTGAAGTGTCCATAAATTCTTTATTGACTTGAGTTGTTATTCGCTTCAAAACTGTGGTGACAGTTATGTTTTTTTATAATTTTTTAAGTAAGATTGAGTTGGATTACATAGCGAGAAATGTGTACTTGGAGACCTGGGAACATTCTCATTTCCCACATTTCAGTCGGAGTCTTTCTTCAGCAGCTATAATCTTGGCGAGTTCGAGTCAAGTGTTCATAGACTCTTTACCCAAATAATTCATTGGCTAAGTAAATAAATAAAAATAATTAATAATAATAGTTAAATAAAATAATTATTTCATTAAATAATTAACTAAATTATTATGTAATAAAAAAATAAATCAATTAATAAATAAATCAATAAATCAATAGATCAATAGATCAATAAATCAATAAATGAATAAATGAATAACTGAATAAATGAATAAATGAATAAATGAATAATTGAATAATTGAATAAATGAATAAATGAATAAATGAATAAATGAATAAATGAATAAATGAATAAATGAATAAATGAATAAATGAATAAATGAATAAATGAATAAATGAATAAATGAATAAATGAACAAATGAATAAATGAATAAATGAATAAATGAATAAATGAATAAATGAATAAATGAATAAATGAATAAATGAATAAATGAATAAATGAATAAATGAATAAATGAATAAATGAATAAATGAATAAATGAATAAATGAATAAATGAATAAATGAATAAATGAATAAATGAATAAATGAATAAATGAATAATTGAATAAATGAATAAATGAATAAATAAATAAATACATAAATGAATAGATGAATAGATAAAAAAATAAATAAATAAATAAATCAATAAATCAATAACTAAATAAATAAAGAAATAAATAAATCAATAGACCCATAAATCAAATGAATAAATAAAATGAATAAATGAATAAATGAATAAATGTATAAATGTATAAATGAATAAATGAATAAATGAATAAATGAATAAATGAATAAATGAATAAATGAATAACTGAATAAATGAATAAATGAGTAAATGAAGAAATGAATAAATGAATAAATTAATAAATGAAAAAATGAATAAATAAATAAATAAATAAAAAAACAAATAAATAAATAAATAAATAAATACATCAATAAATCAATACATCAATAAATCAATAGATCAATAAATCAATAAATCAATAAACCAATAAATCAATAAATAAATAAATCAATAAACCAATAAATCAATAAATCAATAAATCAATAAACCAATAAATCAATAAATCAATAAATCAATAAATCAATAGATCAATAAATCAATAAATCAATAATCAATAAATCAATAAATCAATAAACCAATAAATCAATAAATCAATAAATCAATAAATAAATAAATCAATAAATCAATAAATAAATAAATAAAACATAAATAAACGCATTCGGGTACTTTATGCTGCTAAGCCCATCCGAAAGCTCAGCTGGATTGCTCGAACTAAACCAAAACTTAAAGACCTTAAAAGTCGCCAATGTTGTTCCTGTAAAGCTGAACATTAACTTTATGCGTCCTGTTTCTGCTGGATCACCACATTTAATGCCAACATTACTGGACTAGAGCCGAACATTTTCAATCATAGTGAATGAATCATAGTGCAGAATGAGTTGTGAAAAATGACTGCTTAACCCTGGTTCCCTGTATTTTAAAAGTATGTAAACCCAAAAGTGAGACTGTCAGACTTGTATGAGCTAAATTACTGAAAACACTTGTGTAAAAAGTACAAAAAAATCCATGCGAGGATTACACCAAATAATGGAATCGAAAATCGTTTGGATTTATCACCATTTGAAATCTTTTGTGATGCTGTGAGGCTCACTTCTGGGAATTAGGGTTAAAAAAAGAAAGATGATTTATTTGTTCAGAATTAAAAACTGGATTGCATAGAGAAACAAATATAAGAAATATTATCAGAATTAAAAGATGTGCAAGAAATTCACAAAAAACTGCAACGTTCTCATTCGTTCAGCCGCTAAAGGGTTAACAGAGAAATTTGCAAATATGAAATAAAAGAAATGCAAATTTAAATAATAAATCTTGCTATCAGAAAACCAGCCCAAAACAGCTCGCCACCATGACCACCAACAACAACAACAAATAATAATGTCACACAACTACAAACCACATCATTTCTACTTATATTTTACGCTCCCACGGCTTGAAACAGTATTTTTGTTGTTGCAGTCATGACGGTAAAATAACCGCTAAAAATTACAACAACAACAACCATTAACCAACCATCGAAAGTAATAAAAGCGACAGCAGACACTTGACGCTTGTATCGGCTTTGGATTTTTTTGTGCGAATACTTAGCGGATATTGAATTGAATGTCTCTTTTCAACCGCAGCTACACAACAACAACAACAACAGCGCAAAGATTACAATGCAAAAACTTTACAACAACAGACTGACTGGCATGCAAAACCAAAAACAAAAACAAAACAAAAAACACAGATCCACTGACCAGCGCCCAGCGCGACCATAGTGTGCGGTGAATGGAATGGAAGTGGAACAGAAAGCAACAACAACCCGAGAACCGCAACCGAAGGTATTCAGTCACTTGTCGGGCTTGTCGACGGCATTGTTGCTGCTGCAGCTGTGATGTGATTGCAGCAACAGCAATGCTAACGTCCTCAGCGGTAACCTCCGCCAACAACAACAGCAACAACAACAACAACAACAACATCAAGAACAACACGACAACGGCAGCAGTAACATCAGCAGCAACGCCCTCTAATCAGTGTTGTTTTTTTTGGTCAGTGTTGTTGTTGTGGTTGTTATGTCAAACGCTTTGGTAGGTTTCGGTGTAATTATTGTTGTTGCTGTGTGTGGCATGGTTTTTTGCCTTGTGCTGTTGTTGTTGTTGTTATTGTTGTTGTTTCTGTGTGTCTTGGGACTTTGTCATTGTTTTTTTTGGCGCTTTTTCAGGAAGCAACAGCAAAAGTGGCCGCAAACATTTTGCGCCAAGTTTTATTTATTGCGGCATCTGTGGTTAGTGTTTTTGTTTTTGTTGTTGTTGTTGAATTTTTTTTCGCTATATAAATAATTCGTTTGACTTTGATCGAAAGTTATAACCCAAAGGTGACCATAAAACCACATCCGGCCTTGTGCGTTGTTGTTGTTGTTCTCTGAGTTGTTTTTATCTTTTTAATTTTTTGATTTTTTTAATTTGTTCTTTATTTATTGCGGCAGTGGGTTTTGTATTACAATACACACACACACACACACAGATACACTCAACAGTCGGAGGTTACTCATACGCCATGTTGTCCTATTTTTCGCGGCCGTTTCGATTGCGCCGAAAGTCGCCTTTGATAAGAAGCGCAACGGAACAATTTAACTTTAATTAGACGCCTACCATGCAGCAACAACAATCATGAATGCAATTACACCATGTACAGCAACAACAACAACAACAACTGTAGCAGCCTCAGCCCTCATATTGTGGCAATTCCCAAAGCGCAAAGCGGCCCAAGACGAAACGTCGCAACAAAGAAACAACGTTGAGACGCGAATGCGAGAGTGGCAACAACAATACACTAATAACAAAAACAATGACAGCCGCAGTGGTAGTGGCAGCGGCAACGCAAAGTAGTCATAGGAAAAAGGCAACAAAAGTGCACTCAAGTTGCGAAAAAACGCGGCAGACCATGTAATGATTGCAATTACTAGGGTTGCCATACCTGCTGTGTTGTGTGCGCTTAGTTGCAACAATTTTCATTGTTGTTGTTGTTGGCATAGTGTATAGTAGTTTTTCTTGTACTTATCGCCATTTGCAGCATTCTTGGGCTGAAGTGTTTGACTGGCCGGCGGCTGGGTGGCATTAGATTTCATAGCAATGGCAGTGTTGCTGCTATCCTACTATTGTTCTTATTGTTGTTGTTGTTGTATTTGGTCGCTGTGGGCGCTGTGTGGCTTTTGGTGGGCGCACGCGTGCGCAGTGCGCACACGCCAGCCGCTGCTGCTGCCGCATTCTAAAGTCTAAAGTGAGCGGCTATTGTTTTGCTCTTGTTGCGCTTGAAAGTGTAGCGACAACAACAACAACAATAATATTAGCACGCGCGCCTAATGCTTGTTTACAAAATGTACACACACACAGACACATGGACACCCCATTTTGCTGGCCATGATTTCAGTAGCTGAAGTGGCGGCTGGCGGCAGTTGCCACTTGCTGGCAGAGTGCAGTGACGATCGTGGCAGCGGCTGTAGTTGTTGGTGTGGCATTGGCGCTGCCTGTTGGCGGTAATGCTAGTCGGTAATAAGGCTAATAATATGTCTGTCTTAAGGCTCGACTGCCTGCTGCCTGCTTGGCCAAGTCTGCGCTTTTGCATTTATGCGCCGCAGCTGAAAGCCTGCACTTGCCGAATGCAGCTTGCTTGCAACGAACGTTGCACGTTGGAAGAAGCAACGCCAACAACCAGCAATTTGAGCCGTCCACCCTCGTAATTGCTGTGTTTGCGCAGAAAATGGCAGCGAGTGCAGCCAAGTGTAGTCGCAGTGAAAACAGCAGCGACTGTTGCGTCTTGCGTCTTTTACTTGGCCAAGTTGTTGCAGCAGCAGCGATTCGCTGTCAGCGCTGCATTGTATGGTTTTGCCGTCTTTGCATTTCAGCCGCTTCGCGAAACTTACATTTTGGTTCCCCGGTTTTCCTGTGTCGTGTGTGCGGTCCGACACTTTTAGTAGAATTTTAGTTGATTACTGTTGCCGGCAATAACTTGGCAACTTGTACGCATTGAGAGTTTTTAAATTGTTGAAGGCGGCCAGCTGAAAGTTATTGCACAGTTGGGACATTTTATTGCTTGACTCGAGATTGAGGGTTTGGGTTGGGGAAAAAGTAGTCCAAGGCTTACAAAAATAAACGTAAACTATGGATTCGAACCTGCACTCTCAACAACTGGACTATTTGCTGGAAGCAAACGCCCAAAAGGGGACAGCTTTGGCCAAAAGGAGAAGAATTGTGTTTCATCAGAAAAATGTCAGGTCACACAAATCAATAGTGACTGGTCGGCACCTCCGGACCTTATAGTGCCGACCTGATAGCAAGTGACTACCACCTGTTCCTGTCTATGGCGAATGATTTTGCTAGTGGAAAATATTTCTCAAGGGTCTCAATAGAGATGAGAATTTCTATGAAAGAGGGATTACCTTAAAAATTCTAAGCTATTTCTTTTTAATAATAAATAAATAAATATAAATAAATTCATATAAGTCCAACTATGCTAAACAAAGCTTTATTTAACCATTTTGTCACATTTCACTCAACAATTCAGTTTTCAAAGAATCAAACTCTCACGCGTTTGCTATTTCCTTTCATTACTCGGCCATTAGTTTCTGGTGTCAAATCTTGTATTTCCAAACGCAAGAAAAATGCATTAATTTAATTTTTATCATTTCCATATATTTAAAAAAGAAAAAATGCCGCCAAGATCAAATTTCTCTCTGTAATCAAAAGTCCACGCAACGTGTATGTGACATTTCATTTTTTATTTATTTTGTGTGCCAACATGAAATTTTTGCATTTCTCGTGCAGCGGTTTTTTTGTTTGTTTTTCTTTTTTCCAATTTTACTTTAAATTAATTTTCGTTTGAAATTCTATGCGCCGCAGAAAAGCAGAAAGCAGCAAAAGTGCCGCATAAAGCACCAAGACATGAAAAATGAATCGTTTGAAAAATTACATCTGTCGCGGCTATGAAATTATAGTTTCTCTGTTGTTGTTGTTTTTCTTAATTTTTTTCTTGTCACATTAAATTTTGCTGGTTGAAATACAGATGGAAATATTTTAACGGTGGCAGTGTGGTTGTGTGTTTGAATAAATGATTTGTTGTGATTTATTTAAATACATTTAAATAAAACCGAATACACGTGTTGCGCGCTGACATTTAATACGTCGCCGAGTGGCGGTGTGTGGGGATTTTAATTAACAGCATTAGGATTGGGAACTTTTTTTTTGAAGGTATTTTGAATTTAGAGAGAGAGAAACAAAAACGATTGAGAGTTGACTGGGCGAAATGGTAAAACGAAAAGTGTTGGCAGCTGGAAGGTGATGGAATTTTGATGGGTTTTGTAATGTTGTCTGAAAGATTTTAACTGGATTGAAGCGTCTTTCGTTGAAAGCTAGAAGGATTGGTGAAGATACCAAAGTAAAAAAGTTCATCTTAATTGATTTTTGGATGTGAAATATTTTTTAGTTCAGCAAAACTATTGATTCTTATGTAAATGAAGGAACAAAGAAGCCTTTAAATGAAAAAAAGGGCCAAATAAGGTGGTCCAGATATTTATAGGAACCCCTGTGAAAAGCGAAAATAAAACTTGAAATCTCTTTTAAAGAACTTGAGTAACTAGTTTTACAGTTTTGTATTGATTTTTATTTTTAACATTTCAAACTGGCATCTAAAATTAATAGTGAAATATTGAGACATCTGTAAAACCTTTAGATCAACAAAAGATGAGGAGCCAAGTAAATCAAACCGAATCAATTAAACCCAAAGCAAAAAATTTCAAATATATCAAAGCAATTCAAGTCAAATCCAAGGAAATAAAATAAAATAAAATAAAATAAAATAAAATAAAATAAAATAAAATAAAATAAAATAAATTAAAATAAATTAAAATCAAATCAAATCAAATCAAATCAAATCAAATCAAAACAAGTCAAATCAAATCAAATAAAATAAAATAAAATAAAATAAAATAAAATAAAATAAAATAAAATAAAATAAAATAAAATAAAATATAATATAATAAAATAAAATAAAATAAAATAAAATAAAATAAAATAAAATAAAATAAAATAAAATGAAATAAAATAAAATAAAATAAAATAAATTAAAATCAAATCAAATCAAATCAAATCAAATCAAATCAAATCAAATCAAATCAAATCAAATCAAATCAAATCAAATCAAATCAAATCAAATCAAATCAAATCAAATCAAATCAAATCAAATCAAATCAAATCAAATCAAATCAAATCAAATCAAATCAAATCAAATCAAATCAAATCAAATCAAATCAAATCAAATCAAATCAAATCAAATCAAATCAAATCAAATCAAATCAAATCAAATCAAATCAAATCAAATCAAATCAAATCAAATCAAATCAAATCAAATCAAATCAAATCAAATCAAATCAAATCAAATCAAATCAAATCAAATCAAATCAAATCAAATCAAATCAAATCAAATCAAATCAAATCAAATCAAATCAAATCAAATCAAATCAAATCAAATCAAATCAAATCAAATCAAATCAAATCAAATCAAATCAAATCAAATCAAATCAAATCAAATCAAATCAAATCAAATCAAATCAAATCAAATCAAATCAAATCAAATCAAATCAAATCAAATCAAATCAAATCAAATCAAATCAAATCAAATCAAATCAAATCAAATCAAATCAAATCAAATCAAATCAAATCAAATCAAATCAAATCAAATCAAATCAAATCAAATCAAATCAAATCAAATCAAATCAAATCAAATCAAATCAAATCAAATCAAATCAAATCAAATCAAATCAAATCAAATCAAATCAAATCAAATCAAATCAAATCAAATCAAATCAAATCAAATCAAATCAAATCAAATCAAATCAAATCAAATCAAATCATCCGACACGACAAAAATAAAATAAAATAAAATATAATAAAATAAAATAAAATAAAATAAAATAAAATAAAATAAAATAAAATAAAATAAAATGAAATAAAATAAAATAAAATAAAATAAAATAAAATAAAATAAAATAAAATAAAATAAAATAAAATAAAATAAAATCAAATCAAATCAAATCAAATCAAATCAAATCAAATCAAATCAAATCAAATCAAATCAAATCAAATCAAATCAAATCAAATCAAATCAAATCAAATCAAATCAAATCAAATCAAATCAAATCAAATCAAATCAAATCAAATCAAATCAAATCAAATCAAATCAAATCAAATCAAATCAAATCAAATCAAATCAAATCAAATCAAATCAAATCAAATCAAATCAAATCAAATCAAATCAAATCAAATCAAATCAAATCAAATCAAATCAAATCAAATCAAATCAAATCAAATCAAATCAAATCAAATCAAATCAAATCAAATCAAATCAAATCAAATCAAATCAAATCAAATCAAATCAAATCAAATCAAATCAAATCAAATCAAATCAAATCAAATCAAATCAAATCAAATCAAATCAAATCAAATCAAATCAAATCAAATCAAATCAAATCAAATCAAATCAAATCAAATCAAATCAAATCAAATCAAATCAAATCAAATCAAATCAAATCAAATCAAATCAAATCAAATCAAATCAAATCAAATCAAATCAAATCAAATCAAATCAAATCAAATCAAATCAAATCAAATCAAATCAAATCAAATCAAATCAAATCAAATCAAATCAAATCAAATCAAATCAAATCAAATCAAATCAAATCAAATCAAATCAAATCAAATCAAATCAAATCAAATCAAATCAAATCAAATCAAATCAAATCAAATCAAATCAAATCAAATCAAATCAAATCAAATCAAATCAAATCAAATCAAATCAAATCAAATCAAATCAAATCAAATCAAATCAAATCAAATCAAATCAAATCAAATCAAATCAAATCAAAACAAGTCAAATCAAATCAAATCAAATCAAATCAAATAAAATAATATAAAATAAAATAAACTAAAATAAAATAAAATAAAATAAAATAAAATAAAATAAAATTAAGTAAAATCAAATCAAATGAAGTAAATTAAAATAAAATAACATTAAAAAAATAAAATAAAATAAAATAAAATAAATTAAAAATAAACTAAATTGAAATAAAAAAAATTAAAATAAAATAAATTAAAATAAAATAAAATAAAATAAAATAAAATAAATATAAAATAAAATAAAATAAAATAAAATAAAATAAAATAAAATAAAATAAAATAAAATAAAATAAAATAAAATAAAATAAAATAAAATAAAATAAAATAAAATAAAATAAAATAAAATAAAATAAAATAAAATAAAATAAATTAAAATCAAATCAAATCAAATCAAATCAAATCAAAACAAGTCAAATCAAATAAAATAAAATAAAATAATATAAAATAAAATAAAATAAAATAAAACAAAATAAACTAAAATAAAATAAAATAAAATAAAATAAAATAAAATAAAATGAAATAAAATGTAACAAAATCAAATCAAATCCTTCAAATTTCATCAAATCAATTTAAGTAAAGTTAAATCATTTTAAAAGAAAATCAAATTAAATCAAGAGTTGTCTAAGGATCTAAAGGGTGATCCAACTAGAGGTACTTTTTTCAATAACCTTTTTTTGACAGATCACGCGTGAGTCGTGTCAAGCTGTCATATTATTTTTGTTCAGTATTGTTTGGCATTTCATCATGGAAAGACTTACGCCTGAAAAACGTTTACAAATCGTTCATCGGTCCATATTTCTTCAAAAATGATGCCGGTGAGAACAGCTAATTTCACGTAATGGGCCGGTCGATTGGCCACCAAGATCGTGTGATATCACACCGTTAGACTTTTTTCTGTGGGGATAAGTAAAGTCTTAAGTCTATACGGATAAACCCGCTTCGATTCAGGCCTTGGAGCAAAACATCACGCGTGTCATTCGCCAGTTACCAGTCGAAATGCTCGAACGAGTCATCGAAAATTGGACTCAACGGATGGACCATCTGAGACGTAGCCGCGGCCAACATTTGAAAGAGATAATCTTCAAAAAATAAATGCCAAAGAATGTTCTTTCGAATGATAATAAACATCCCCCGTTAAATTTTAACACAGACAGTGTTTTTTTCTTTAAAAAAGTAGGGAACCTCGAAATGGATCACGCTTTATAAGTGTACAAGAAAAACTCTCTGAGGCTCTTTAACACCAGAATACCCAAAAGAATTAAAATGGCTCAATAGAGGTATTTTCTTATTTGATCTTCCATGACTTTTACTATTAAAACCAAATTAAATAAAAAAAAAATGCAAACAAGTAACAAAAAATAAATAAAATTTTACTCCTACTTTCTAACGATCCCAAATTATCATTTAAACCTTTCGGGACTACTGGGACTACCGGCCCAGCAAGTTTTTAATGCCTCTCATAACAAATTACTCAGATCTTATGACCCACGCAAAATATTTATTCAAATTATTAATTCCCGTATAAAAGGACGATTTTAGAATTTGTGAGCATCGAACATAATTTTTCAGCTCCCACTTTCATAGCTTAGTGACATTTCTACTAACAAAGAGTATTTTGAATTAAAAATTAAACCTCTCCCCGAACGATTGCATTGCTAATAACTATCCCAGTATTTGGAGTTCATTATGATTTCCTATCCTCAAACAAAAACATTTCAAAGTAAGTGCTTAAAGTGCTCGTAGGCGTTAATAAGTTCGTTGCTTTTACTTATAAAAGATCGGAAGCGATCAACTCGAACTCGGCTGTACGCCTAATCACCCTTAAATACCCTTTAATCGATGCTTATTTTATGGACCTTAAAAAACTCAACAAAAAACACAAACGGATACAAAGCAACCACAAACATTTCACTGCTTCTTTGGGCAGTCTGATAGTGTGTATGTGTTTGTGTGTGTTAGATCTTAGGTCGCAGAGGTTCAAGAAAACATTTAAAAACGATCTAATAGCCAAGCATCAGCAAAGCCAAAGTGTGAGTAGTGAGTAGGCGTTTTCCCAGCGACCGCTGAATGTGCGGGCGGGCGGACGCATAGCATGCAAAGCGTTCCATTTACATATGCACGCAAGTCATTTGAATAATCAACAGCAACAACAACAACAACAACAACAACATTGATCAGCACTGCCGCGTTATTCCCATATGTGAGCCACTGATAAGCGGCCAGTCCGATTCACAGCAGCCGCAATAGCAACACTAGTAGTAATAACAACAACAACAACGAGTATTATACGCTCTCACTATCGAAACGTTCACGCAATGCGGATTGTGGGTGCAATCGTCGCATCTGCAGGCCGCCGATAAGAATAGAGCAGCCAAAGTTTATCAGCACAACGTTGATACTTGCGGCACATTTGCTTTGCTCAACGAACGCAAAATGAACGAAAAAATGAACAAAGACATTGGCGTCCAAGTAGTCAAGTGGATGTGGGCGACTGGACTTGATTCGAATCGAATGCGTTGCAACACAGAACATAGATGTAGCACATATCGACATTTGTTAGTTTTGTTGTTGTAGTTGCTCGTTAACCCTTTTTTCTGTTTAAATAAAGCAACAAAATTTCGTAATAATTTTTGAAAATTTGTTACTTAACCCTGTTTTCCGAGTGTTGTCATTTGGTGACAGCCAATGTTTAAAAAATTTCCATAAAAATTACTAAAGCCTAAAATTTCTGACACATAACTCAAAAACCAGTACTTTCTAATTTATTTTAGTCACAATTATTTTAAAATTCTGTTTGAATTGAAGTTTTAAATAAAAATTTAAAAATTTCTCGACTTCTTTATTTTTTACTTTACTATGTGAAGAGTTAAAAAACATTGGTTTTTCTAACTCTTTTTTTAATTCTAAACAGTTAAGACTTGAAACCAATCCAATTTTCAAGAATCAATTCAATTCCTAAATCTTTAGCGACCTGTGGCGTCCCCAGAGTTGCATGTTGCCATATGCCAACCAATTTTTCAAAAATTGCCTTCAAAATTACTGATAAGCATAAAAAACACATGCAAAATATTTTTTTTCTAATTTATTTTAGTCACAATTATTTTAAAAATTTTACATTTAAGTTTTAAAAAAATTAAAAAATTTTCCTACTTTTCCTTCTTCTCTGTGAAACGTTAAAACACATAGATTTTCTAAGTTTTTTCTTGCAACTTGCAAATTTTCAAAACTTCAAAACCAATTCAATTCCCGAACCTTAAGCGACCTCAAAATTGAATGTTGCTATATGGCAACAAAACCACAATAGGGTTAAGTTGGCCAGGCGACAATGAGCAACAGCAACAACAACAACTGACATGCAGGCGTAGTTGTGTGGCTGATCGCAGACGTCTGCACTGTCGCGACCGGCGACATTGCGGTGCACAAATGTCAGCCGAAAAATTCCAAGTGGCATGCCACATGTGTTGCGCGTGTTGCGTCGATAATTACGTCCGATTGCATGATTGGCTTGTCTCGAATCGATTGACAATTGAACTTTTGGCTAAATTATCGCACGCTTACCGGCCGCCAACCACCAGCCGCCAGTTGCCAGTTGCCGTTGTAGCTGCACTTACTTGCAAGCTGCCACATGCGGCAAGCAAATAAATTTATATCTGCGGCAGCAACTTTTCAAAAATTCACAACTGGTTTGGCGTTGTTATTGTTGTTTTGTTCTCGGCATTCTACAATTTTCGACCATTAACACACAACGCTTCGATTGTTCGCCCCAAACTGCCATTGCAGATAATTTGCACATTTGCGCCGGCGCATTTTTCTTAAGGTCGTTCGGTTTCGTTCAGCTGCTTGCTGATTTAAGTCGTGTTGTTGTTGTTGTTGCGAGTACGACCAACGGTAGCTCACGTCTGAGCTAAGAGCACCCGCAAGTTTGCATAGTGCACCGACGCCCGCGCCCACCTCTCCCCCCCCCCCTTGGCGTGCACATTGAATTTATTAAATTGTTTCTTAAGGCCAAACACAAGTCTAGACGGCAGACAGCAGCCGGCCGGTGCAACTGTGGTGGCGCGCATGCGCACAAACCAAAAGTTAAAAAAAAAACAAAAACATTGTATCACAGCGATTTTGTGCGATTCTTGCATTCCGTTTTTGTGGCCTGCGGTGCAGCAACTCGCAGTGCGGTGGCGCACGAAAATTGCCTAAGGTTAAAGTTGTGGCATTGTGGTCTACGAGCGCGCAGCGATAAGTGAATTGCATGCGTAGAGCCGGACTGCTGCTTAAGTGAGCATTTTAAATGCGCTTTAATTAAATTGCGGCGCATGGAACTCGCACTGCGAACTTTGCGCACAAAATTTGTTTCGACTTTGCGGTAAATAGATACGAAAGAATAAGTCAGCTGCAACCAATCAATTCTAAACTCAATTGGAATTTTGTTATGAAATAGGAGTCGAATTTTTAAATTATTTCTTCAGTTTCCATAACTCATGGAAGATTTTCGTTCAGATAAAGTTACTTTGACTCCCTCTGGTTTTCTAATTTCAATCAATTCCAACCTCTATTGGAATTTTGTTATGAAATAGGACTCGAATTTTTAAAATAATTTTTTCAGTTTCCATAAGTCATGGAAGATTTTCGTTCAGATAAAGTTACTTTGACTGCCCCTGGTTTTCTAGTATTAATACTGTTCAACGACTGCAATGTTCACACCTAATATTGGCTATTGGAATCAACCTAACCTGATATATGTTACAGTAGCGCACACATGATTTCATTTTGGGAGGGGAAACTTCTGAGCTTATTACCATTTGGAAGCATATTTTGCATCAGAAATTTTTGTATTTAGGGGGGTTTTAATCTCCAACTCCCGCCACCCCTGGGTGCGCCACAGCATTTATAACTCTGAAAGTTTCTTGGTTTCATTGAAAGGATTCCAGCTTGCAATATAGTCGATTTAATTTCTGTTTGAAATCCCGAACAAATTGCATTCTCATTGGTGATACCATTTTTTTCGTCCTTCATCCGACTTTACTTGAATTAATTACAAATTTTGGGGATTTCTGTGCAACTTTGTATTCCTTCTGCAAAGGAGGGGAGTAGTCGATTTTCTATGTTGCAAATTTATTTGTGAGATTTATCTATTGGCGGACTCATCAGTCATTAGCATTTTCCTTCATTGTTATTCTTATTATTATTATTATTGTTATTCTTATCCTTATCTTCATTCTAGTCTTTGTTTTGAACAGATGAGTAGATAAAAACTGAGGATTAGATAAGGCGCATGCTGTATCTACGTCGAAGCACCTTTGCCGATCCTGGATCAATACCCAATACCAAGTGTGATCTGTTCTGAGAACTCAGTCTCCCAGTTTCCACTTTGGACTATAAATATTACCTCTAGGCCCATGTGTTTAGTCCTTCGTGTCGACTACGCAACATAACAAAGACCTTATGCGGCTCTCGAGGTTTTCCAGAGATTCCAGACTTGCTCGCTCGGACCAACTGGTAAAGCTTGAAGGTCTTTTTTAGGAGAAAGCGGCAACCTATGGTCGGCAACCAATGGTCAGCAGTGCAAGAGAACAAAAGTCAGTACACTGTCCAATAGTTTTCAGTTTACGACTCCATTACTTCAAATCTCGAATCAATTTTTGCAGTGCTATGGCCTTCCAAACGGGACCATCAATCAAGTTTAGTTGTTTTTGTTAGAATGGATTTCGACCATTAAGGCTTTGGCTGCAACCACTAGGAAACTACAACCAGCTTAACTGCGTTGGATCTTTTGAGTCCACTTGAACAGCAACTGCAGCCAGTGTCGTGGAAAATTCAACTAATGGATATTCCGACTTCAAAAGTCTTCAACCTTTTCACTTGCTTCCTAGGCAACTGCGTGGAAATATTTGCTTTCATCTTTAAAACAACCATTTCCAATGACTCGTCAACCATCCTGGTGCATTTACTCGTTTCTGTGTTGCGGGTGGAAGATTGAGTATGCAAGTTCTTTGCTTCCCTAGTGGCAGTTGTCGTAGCTATTGCCCCCACCCTTCTCCTCTTCCTCTTTTTGCCACTTCTACCTTGTTTGTTTGACTTGGCTTTTGGGGAATCTTACCTCTATGTTTGGCATATCGTCGACCACCTTCCACTTAATGACACTTTGCAAGCCTTCACTTGTCCCAATCGTTGTTGTTGAGATCGTCTAACGATCTAACGTTCCAGAGCGACAATTCCAAAAGATTGACCTCACCCTATCAGTCCAGATACTCGTTAGACCACAGTTGGAGGTTGGTAAATCATAAATTTTAACCTGAGATTCAAAGATTTTAGACAATGCTGCGGACTTTGGGTTTCCCATAGATTTCTTCGGGTTTCAGTAAATATTCTTATAAGTGTATTTAAATTTTTTAATTTAATTACTAATTACTAACTAATTTCATTATTTGCCTATATTTTTAATGGAAATTGTATAATAATTTTTGATGCAACAACTAAGCAATAGTTGTTGGTGGGAACAAATTCACCAAATTTTCAATATTTACGAAAACTAGAATTAATTTAAATTAGTCACAGTTTTTGTCATAACCTTAATCAACTTTGCTACTACTATTTTAACATTGTAATCTATTACATTCAACTCTGTAATCAACTCTGTAACCTTTTCAACTCTGAATTTGAACTACGAAACGCAACAGTCCGTTTATATCAGTTTTAAATCCCAAAAAAAAGTTCATAGGGCGCACAGTATTTTTTTTTTAGTGGGAACTAATTTCATTATTTGTCAAAATTTTTTTGATTTTATTTATTTTATTTTTTTAATTTTTTTTTTTACCAAATTTTCAATATTTACGAAAATTAGAAATGAAAGAAAGAAGTGAAATAAAGAAATGAAAAGATAGAAATAAAAGAGTCAAAATTTGAAATCCAAAAAGACAGTTCGTAGGACGCACAGTTCCTTTCATACAAGAGAAACCATTTCTCGCGCTCCTTCGTTTTTTTTCTAGTCAGTAACTGCGAAATCGTCAAAGGCTCATAGAATTAATTTTTTTTTTCTCAAATTTGTTCGCATTCTTGTTGCGCTGGTGACCACAATTTGAAAATGTTCACATGGCAGCATATGTATCCATATATATGTATGTATGTGTAAGTATGTATGTGTGTATGTGTGCATTTGGTGAATTTGTTTGCGCCACAAAATGCCAACAAATGTAATGCACAAATAATTGGCAACAGGTGGCAGCCTCAAGTGGTGCTTGCGGTGTTGTCGTTATCGTTGTTGTTGTTATTGTTATTGTGTTTGTTGTTGGTTGCCAGTGTGGCATTGCCAGACGATGTTAACTCTTGTGGCACGCAGTGTGGTCGAAATGTGATTATCCGCACAGTGCCATACCAGAGCGACCCTCACTGAAACCACGCACACACACACACACGAACACACACACACGCATAGGCTGGCTGGCGTATGGGTTGCTGATGTTTGGCCGTACAAATGTAACAGGCTCACAAGTCCGATAACAGGGTCGAGTTGCCTGTCCGCCTGTATGCCCGTCTAACTGCCGCTGCTGCTGCTGCTGTCGTCTGTCCGCATGTCGGTCGCTTGACCGAACTGCCAGCGGCCGCAAGTCAGTGCAAGTGTGTGGCCCGGGCGTCAAGGCGAAATGCCAACGTTGCGCCGCTGTCAGAGATAATGTTGCTCCGTACACTTGTACGTACACATGTACATATAATGCATTTGTATATAGATGTATGAATATATGTAAATTTGTAGGTATGTGTTTGTTGTATGATTGCGACGCGTTGCAAGTGTCCGAGCGCCAAATCAATGTTCGACATGGTAATTACTGCAATGAGCCGAAAGTGCAGACTGTGATCACATTTGTTGTACAACAAAGCCCAATAAAAGAGAACTTTTTAAA
The DNA here is from genome assembly GCA_963971225.1 of Melieria omissa. Lineage (NCBI taxonomy): Eukaryota > Metazoa > Arthropoda > Insecta > Diptera > Ulidiidae > Melieria > Melieria omissa. The sequence continues at coordinate 104,619,485 of OZ020268.1, read as the reverse complement.
AAAATTATTTTATTAAAACAAAATCAGAAATCCACGAAGAACTCGAAAAGTGTCATGTCACCGTTGAACGCGGCGTGGGCACGTAATTAAAAATGCAATCGGCAAGTTGTGTGCGCAAGCATGCAGAAATTTTATGCAACGCCCGTGCAGCACTTTTCATATTGAACTGTCAAATGTCAGTTATTCGTGTGCGCCGCCACCTGACGCGCACCCAGCAGCGCGCAGTGAGCAGCTCTGACAATTGCCACCATAAATTGTCGTCGCCCAATTTACATAATGCAACAGAATCGAACGACTGCCCATTGTTCGCTGGCCGTCAACTATTAGCAATTTTTTTGTTTACACACAAATAATCAAATCTGTTGTGTGTCTGTAGAAAAAGGCAAATGGCAAATGAGAATTGATGGCGTGGCCAAAAATGGTAGTGGCACGAACAGCGCATCAAACAAATGACAATTCGCCTTTTAGCCTTTTCAGCAATGCTGCCATCGTCTGTCAGTCAGCGGCAATTAAAACGGTGACACGGTGACGCTGCGAGGCGCTGAGACGTTTGTGCGGGTTGCAATGATGATGATTTACGTCTAATGAAATGCAAACTATGCCATTAAATTAATTAAATTTTATTTATTTGACGCGCCAACGAACCGCCGGCATGACGCTGTAAATTATGCTCTGTTCAAGCAGCCAGCGACACGTAAATCTTTTGCCAAGTGCAAGTACAGATTTTTAGATTGTTTACACAAACAAGCAAATGTTGTCTGGGATCCGTGAAATATGGTTTAGATATTTATTAGCTGAATGAAAAATATGTTCCCAGTGCTTGAATTTTATAGAAAAGAAAATAATAAAAATTGAAAATTACAAAGAAAAACAAATCCTATATGAAATTATGGCTACTTGCTGAGAGCAGAACCAAACAAAAAGTTGTAAAATACAAAAATTTATTATTTCACAAAATTATTTATTTTCATTCGTTTTGATCAGAATATTGAAAAATTGCAAGTGCAGCAATTAAGAACTTTTAATTTTCTTACAAAAAGTGATACTTATTCCTCAGATTTTCAAGTTTCTGACAATTTTATGCCACCAAATAAAGATGGGAACCACATCACCACAACCCATTTTATTAGACAAATTTGGAGGTTCTTGTTGAAAAGTTCAGTCAGAGGAGATCTTACAACACCTGAGTACAAACCGTAAGACATAAAACTATTAAAGATATAAATCAAATATAATTTGAAACCGAAAGTAAAAGAATATGAAAAATTGGTAAAGATCGGGGATTCTTAAGAAGCCAACAATGGTAGTTACAGAGCAGAATTCTCTTTTCTGTCTAGAATAGTGTGGGAATAAAATATAAAAAAATAAAAATAATAAAAAAACTAAAACGAATAATATAAATATAATATATAAGATTAAAAAAATTCTTAAAAATTTTCCTACAATAATTCCTAAAATTCCTATTCTAAATATTCTAAACGTTTATTCAGGCTATGAACTTAGACCAATCAAAAATTGTTGTTTATTGAAAAAAGTGTTCGTCGCCTCAGAAAACGAATGTCGTATGTTCCATTGAGCCTGGTAAGACATACGACATTTGTTTTTTCAGGCGACGATTAGAAGGACCAAGTCCGTAGAGTGAGGAAGCCATTGAAGGTATTTTTTTAATTTTATTTCACGCTTTCTGCAAGAAAATCTTTTATGACTTTTACTGTGTTTCAAAGCCACTTTCAATATAAAAACTGAAAATTAAAAACAAAATATTCCTGTTTTGTGACATAATTCTGATGGAAGGATAGATTTCCCGCGCATTTTAGGATAGGTTAGGTTAGTAAAAGACGTTGATTTTTGCGTATTTACATCAAATACATTTACCCAAAACATAGTTCAATTCATACCTGTGGCTGGGAATGAACTTTATAAACTCAACTGAAGCTGAATTGTGGGAATATTGTTGAGGTACAGATCTCGACAGTAGCAAAATAACTTTTGCTTGTCGCAAAACTGTAGCTCAGCGTAAAGCCTCAAAACAGCTGAATTACTTACTGAATTCACGTTTAATTAACCCTCTTAGAATTCATAAAATCCGTTAAAAACAATTGGTATATTTAAGTTCATTTAGAAAATTATTTAATTTTCAATCGGTCAACCCATGTAAACTTTGGGCTATTAATTGATTTTGGGGTTAAAAAATAATTCAGAAAATATTGCAAAAAAATTGTAAAAAATTTTTGAAAAATATATAAATTGATAATAAAAAACTTCTTGTTAGTATTAAAAGATTTATTAAAAATAAATGAGTGCTTTAATAATACAGAAAAATTTATATAGAAAGAACAACACAACACAATGAAAAAACAAACGTTATAAAATAAATAAATAATAAAAATATAAATAAAATAAAAATAAAAACATAAACGTAAATAATCATAATAATAAATAATGCAAAACTAAAACAAATAGTACTAGAAAAAAATGTTTGTCTACTATATTTTTGAAAAATCTAGAAATAAATAATTAGAAAATATACAAAAAGCAAAATAGAGCAAAAAAAATGCAAAACACAGTTTTTGTAAAATACATAATAAGTAATAAAAATTAAAACAAATATTTAAAAAAAAATTGTATTTTTATAATGTTACTATATTTCTTTAAATCTACAATCAACATTTAAATGCCTTAAGTCACATTCGCGAAAATAATTGATTGTCAACTTTTATACGTCATCAAACAGAAAATCTCCTAAAACTATGAGTCAAAAATTTGTATACACCTGTTTAACTTGCACAAAAATGTACTTTGTAAATAGACTTAGATACCTTAGCTTTGTAAAATTTTGTAAAAATTTATATAAAACAAAATCAGAGGGAATAATTTGTTCACTTCGCGGCAACTCGTTGTGTCATATTTGTGCGAAAATGGCTCGTGGAAAAGATCTTCCGGTTCAAATGCGAAATCTAATTGTTCAACACAAAAAAGATGGCAAATCGTTGGGTGAGATTGCAAAAATTGCAAAAACCAGTCGAGGCACGGTTCAGAAAATTATCGAAAGATACAACTTGCGGGGTAACACCAAAACCGCTCCCCGATCGGGTCGACCAAGTGCGTTAACAGAAGCGGTAAGACGGAAGGTGGTAAGACAGGTGAAGAAAACGCGAAAATCCAGCGCGGTCGTAATTGCAAAAAGCATTTCCCAAGAAGAACAGAAACCAGTAAGTGCATCCACCATACGCAGAGTACTTAACAAAGCTGGGTTACATGGGCGAGTGCCACGAAAAAAGCCATGTATATCTGCTGCCAATCGCAAAAAGCGTGTTTCATTCGCAAAAAGCCACAAAAACGAGCCGCTGACATATTGGAATAATGTGCTTTTTAGCGATGAGAGCAAATTTGAGATTTTTGGCGCAAAAAGAAGTGGTAAGGTCTGGAGAACAGCTAACAGCGAACTACAACCAGGAAACCTCACGTCAACAGTTAAGCATGGTGGAGGTTCGGTAATGGTTTGGGGGTGTATGTCGGCCGCGGGTACTGGAAAATTGGTTTTCATCAACTCAACAATGAACCACTTGCACTATCTTGACATTTTAAAGAACAACATGAAAGTTAGTGCGCAGCAATTAGGACTGACGATGCCATGGGTTTTCCAACAAGACAACGACCCAAAGCATACAGCCAGAACAGTCCGTGAATGGCTGCTATACAATGCCCCTAAACAGTTAAGCTCTCCACCACAGTCTCCAGACCTTAACCCAATAGAACACTTGTGGGAAATACTGGACCGCAACATTCGAAAACGTACCATTTCTTCAAAGGAAGGTCTAATGTCAGCTCTGACTGAAGAATGGGCAAAGATCTCCCCAGAAGTTACCAAAAATTTGGTGACTTCGATGCGCAGAAGACTGCAAGCTGTTCTCGACGCGAAAGGAGACCCAACAAAGTATTAGTTCACCCTTTTTACCACGAGTGTAAGTCAATGAAAGACTTTTACGTGCTGCTGTATACTAACATTTGACTCCATTTTTCAGCGCTGTTTCTGGTTAGTGGCGAATAAAACCTTACAAATATGAATATTTGCAAATGTAACTAAAACTAATAAAAACAAGCATAATAAGCCTTTCTATGGCGTATAAACCATTTGTAAACTCCTTTGATATATATAAGAAATTTGTGATTACAATGATAAATAGTTGCTGTATACTAACTTTTGACTCTCACTGTAGGTAGAAGAAACTATTTATGGTATTCACAGTTTGCGGGTTTATTTATTTCGGGCAACTTTCCCTAAAAATTAACAATCTAACTGTGAGCACCCCATTGTATATCTTTCAAACAATTGTGGAAAATTTTTCAGAATAAAAATGCCTCGTTCAAATGGCAAACAAACGTTAAACATCAAATAAAGAAATCGTCCCGATAGTGGCATAAAGTACTCAAAAAAATTCGCTCCGTAGATTGTGTCAACAAATTAATTTGACTTTGTTTTTTGCCTATTTCAATAAACATGCTCGACAGTGCGGCAAATTTTTAAACTAACTATCTATGTTTTTCATACAAAACAAACACAAATGAGATACCATATGGGAAAATTCGGGAAAATTGCCAAGTGGGAAATTTAACATGCTAGATACCACTGAACTGTGAACACCATAAATAAAAAAATAAAAATATTATAAAAATAAGAAAAAACAAAACAATCAAAGTTGTTAAAAAACTATATGTAAATAAATTATAATACAAAATTTGAAATAAATTTTTTTTAATAGTCTTTTACTTGCAATCTGTCCTATAAACATTGAGCAAATTAAAATTTTAAATACAAATAAAAATTTAATTAAAAAGAATTTGGCATAAATACAAATACACTTAAAAAAAATCTAAAAAAAAATTCTCTATTAACAAATTGCAGTTCCAGACCGAAAGGGTTAAATACCTGCGTCCGTAACATATGTTATTTTCCTACGAATCAAACACGTTTGCCTGCAATTTAAATGTTTTTCCTCGCAGTGTTATACGTCATCCAATAGAGTTCAAAGCTCATTTAAATATTTCCAATTTGATTGCTGCTCAAATTGCCGCACTCGCTTCAAGTCAGCGAAGAGATCATGAAAAAAACACACATGTGTGTGTGCGTGTGTGTTCGTGTGTGTGTGTGTGTGTGTGTGTGTGCTGTATATATGAGCCAAGGTTATTAATCATCAGCGCTAAACGCTTTAATTTTCTTAATCATTTTACAAGCGAATTGCTGCAAGTTAATTTTCTAAAACAACAGCAACAACAACAACAACAACGGCCGCCCATAAAGGGAGGGCAGCAGAGGCAAAAGACACACATAATTAGGCTGCTTGAAGACAATAACAACAACAAAAATATGTTTTAAATGTTTTCAATTTGCTTACAAGTTTGCCGCCACCGCCACCGCCACCGCCGCCGCCGCAGCAGACACCAGCGCAACCAGGCAAAATACTGGCCCACGAAAAGGACACGCCCACCAAACGCGCTCGAACAGAATAAAGTAAAAAATTTTTTATGTTTTTTGGTTTCGTTTCGAATGTGTGAAGTTGTATGTAAGCTGGAGTGAGCGTCTCTATGTATGTGTGTGTGTGAGTGTGTGTGTGTTTCGTTGGATCTATTTTTGGGGGTGGCAACAAGCAGCATGAAGCATTTTCTCTTTTTTCTTGCTTTCGCGTTGATACCAAAGCATTAGACACACACACACACACATCTATGAACTTATATGTGTCTGTGTGTTTGTGTGTTTCTTTTCGATTGCGCGGTTAATCACGGTTTAAAGCGTCGCTAACACTTAATCAATCACTGTCCAGCACACTGAAAATCTCGCATCCAACAGGCAGACAGCAGCCAGCAGTCAACAGCCGCCAACAACAGTTGCCAGCCGTTGAGTAGTCAGCGGCGAGCAGTGAGCAGCGCCGCGTCAACTTTCATAGTCTTCATGGCAGCGATTAAAGTCGCAGCCGCAGCCGCGCAGCCACAGCCGAAGGTGAATTAAAGCCGCCTTGGACGCGGCCAGCTGCCTGGCGGCGCGCGTGTTGGCATTGGCAGCAAGTCGGCAGCCGGGCCAGCAGTTGCGGAAAATGTCCGAGTCGGCGCTGACAACGTTGCTGATCGTCGTTGCTAATTCGCCAAAAGACACGCTGTCTCGCACGCTGCGCTGCGCACACTGAGCGGTAGCGTCGAAAGTGCAGCGGCACGCACACATGAACGCAGCGTGCACGCGCATGCGCACGCGTAATCGTAATTGTGCGATGCAGTGAAAAACGCTCACGGCAACCACAAAATGCTGTGTGCGCGGCGAGCGTTTTTCTTAACACGTTCGCCACTTTTCTGCTGCTTTTCCTTCGAGGCGTGCGTACTGCAACCTTACAAAGTCGCGTTGTGTCGCTTTTCGTTGTTGTTGTTTTTGTTGTGGTTAGTGTTGTTCTGTTGCCACTTGTACAATTTAGAAGGTTTACTGAAAAATATTAAAAAAAAACTCACCAACAGGTTTTTGATTTTTCTTTGCGGTTTTTTTTTTGTTTTTTTTTCATTTTTTATTTCTATTTGATTTTATTTTTTTAGAGTTGTTGTTGCTGTTAAATAAGCCAACGTTTTCTTTTTTAGAGGTTGTTGTAAACAGGCACAAATTATGATTAATGATATAAAGATCGCCGCTCTTGGTTGCTTGGCGGCTGTTGCTGTTGCTGCTTATTAACAAAAAATACCAACAACACTAACAAAAACAGTTGTTTTAAGTGTATTTTGGCCACACATTTGTTGTTGAGGCTAAGGCCAGAAAACTGAAAATAGGCAAATGAGTCAAACCAAAAACAAAATAATATAAAACAACAACAACATTCAAAGCAGTTTCTCCTGCAGCTAATTCTGGCCTAAAGGACCGAACGAGAGGTTGTTGCTCGCACTAACAGGTTCTTGGCCGTTCTTATACCACAAGCGCACTAAATGAAATACACTGAAGAGAAATTTTGCATCAAGTAAGCTGATGATCACAGTAACTCAGTGACTAGGGTATTGATTCTGGCATCAGAGGGCAGTGGGTTCGAAAGCCAAGCCAAAAGAATTATCGCATCCAAAGACTAGAAGACGGGGTTAAGAAGGACAAACGACCTTTTTGTCTCACAAAAAAGAAACCAAGAGTTGAACTTAACCTCTGCTAGCATCCAGGCTAACATTGAAGACTGGTTAAAGTACTTTGAAAATCTACCCATGGCTTTAAAATATCAAAAGCTGCATTGTATTCTGTAAAACTTTCGAATATAAAAACTTTAGAATATTAGGTCCATCATTTCGTTACTACATGTTTCACAGTCCCCATATCTATCTTCATTTCACTCTCATATGGTTGAATTACCACACAACTCGTGAATGCCGCCATTGTTGAGCGTTTTATGCATTTTTCCTACCACTGCCAGTTGGACATTTTTTACGCGTCTCACGGCGACTGAATTTGTTGACAACGAACAGAGCAGTTGTGTCGTTGTAGAAAATGAAATTAACGCATCGTTGTGCTTTTTCAGTTCACTTTTGTGGGTTTATACACTTTTTTTAATTTTTAATTTACAGTCTTTTTTGTTATAATTTTATACATTTTTCAAGTAACAATTTTATTTGCAGTTTTGTCGCAACATTTCGACTTTAATTGAGAGCACAGTCAGTCACACACAGTCACATACTCAATAAAGACATAACAACAATGCGCCAGTAATTTTTTTTTTTAATAACTCAGAAAAAAAACATTGTTATGACAAATTAGGTGAGGTCAGACAAGCCAAGTTAAACATTAAAGCCGCAATTAAATGTTGTTGTTAACGCTTTTTTCACTTTTGTTTAGAAAGAACACTTAACAATGGAGAAAACACTGCAAGTCGAAATAAATTTGTGTATACATGTATGTATGTCTATTGTATGTAATAAAAAATAGCTTCAACAGCTGTTGTCATAAAATAAAAAAATTAAAAAAATTAAAAAACCGAAAAACTTTAACTACACAGCTACTTTGTTTTTAGGTTTCATTATTTTAGTGACCTTTTTCGAGACGTTTTTTGTGACAAATTTTATAAAACACTGAATGCCACAATTGTAAGAGTTGCTGTCGTTGTAAAAACTGACATTTTTTGTTGTTGTGGTTTTTATTTCCGCATGAACTGAATAAGTGTTATTGTAATGTAAACATTAGGGCGAAAATTGCTTAGTTTTTCAGAGTTGAAAAATTCATGTGAAAAAAAGTAAAGTCCAGGTTTTAGCTGACCGCAAAAATGTTAATGGAGGAGAAAACCTGGGAGTATCGCTAAGAGAAGTGACTTACAAGGAGACTATGTAGAAAAATAATAATATTTAGATTTAAAGAAAAAATGTATTCTATCATTGTTAGGTCGACAACTTTTCAAACCAGCACCTATGTGGAGCTTCAAAACGATTGCAATTAAATTCTAAAATTGATGCTCAGGAAAAAATTTTTATTGTTGTTCAATAATTTACAATTTAAATACTCATTCTTATTCTTTATTAAACAAAGAATTCAAATAATTAAACAAAATGTTGTTTATATCTTCAGGCTTACATCGCACAATGCACTGCAAACTGTATTAACTATTAGTCGCATAGAATTGTAATACAAGTGGTAAGTAATCGAAGTTTAAAATTAAAAAAAAAACATAACCGAGAAATGCCTTAACACATTGGTTGATTAAATGTTTTATTTATTATTAAATGTTCATAATTATTAAATGTTTTATTTAATCAACTTTAATGCTCGAAGAGATGAAGGAAAAAGCATTGTTTTTGTAATATTTGCCCACATGAAGTTATGGTGAAGCGGTGAATTATATAGGATCTCATTTTGTGGGGAGTACTGTACCTAATTTTTGAGTCAAATATTACATGAAACCATATTTACAACCCAAATTTTTGCAACAAACCTATATTAAGCTGGGTTTTAATTATCAAACTCTTTCTTGCGTGTGGCACTGTTGTGAACTGAAATGCAAAGTCATACATTTTTTGGAAGAATTCTTGTTGAAGAAGTTGGTACGAGCGTTTGAAGACAAAAATGAACCAATTTAAAAGGAATCCTAAATCGGAATCTGAACAGGAAAAATCGCGCATTTTTTATGGCGTTCATGCTTGGAGATACTGCATCCTTTCATCTATGCTCTGTGCTCAAACAACCATTTTGACCTAAACAGGAGCTAAGAGATGTGCATTCAAGGAGATCTGATCTTAACCCATTGCTGCCGGGTACCAGTTCCGCCCATACGATAAAATTTCATAAACGTAGAAGTGACCCAAAATGATTAGAATCTCAGCTTTATATCTCTGCACGTTGCTGAGATATTCATTGGGTATTTTGTACCCATTACGCAGCAATGATAGCTTTTTTCCATACTTTTTAAAGTGATCAGCTAAAGAAGTGAACGAAAGTTGTATTTTTTACGTGTGAGTTAGGAGGCAGATTTTTGTTAAGTTCTAAGGCCACTACGTTTCGCCACATTTGCCTGGTAACTCTAGCTAGATGGCGAAATTTTAGGGTGACCCTCACTAGGTTAAGGTAGTTCCATCTTTACCCTAACTATCCCTATCAATGGTTTTGAGAGATCTCAAACATTGACTTTTTTGTGATTTAAAAAAAAAATCACTTTTCAGGGGTAACATTTTACCCATTAAGCAGCAATGGGTTAATATTGATCGTTCTAGAAGCAACTTCAGAACAGTTATGTAATATTCTACATGTTTATTTCACAAGTTTTTTTTACTTTTAGCTTGTTGAATGCCAACTCTCGGGAACAACCTCAGATCAGATATTCTGCAAGTGTTTCTCATAACATTTTGCATTCTTAAGTTCATCGCATCCCATTTTTGTCTTACCAAGGTTTTGGTTCAAAAATTTTCTTATGAAACTGCACAGCCTTAAGGCGTGATTACACGTAACGAGTAGAGTGGAAGACAGCAACTCGAACGAGTACTCGTTTCGTCTAAACGGTAAGGCGAGTTCTTGATTGAGTCAGTGACCGATGAAAGTGGCGAGAGAGCCACTAGAATCACATTTTGTTTGCTAGGCCGAGCGACCACTACTTTACCGTTATATTTTTCTCTTTTCGCAGCGATTCGCGCAATCGCTCGTCACATGCGGAATCGCTCGTGACATGCGCTATGCGTCACACACCACTTTTCGCTCGGTTGAGTTTAATTGCGCGACTTGCTTAGTTCATTTTGTGCATTGTAAAACTGAACTGACTCGCCGCGTGTCGAAATACGTTTGAACAACTCGTCGCTTTTGCTCGCTATCCCAATTCTTTCGGCCTAGTACCATTTTGATGTCTCGTCACTCGACTCGTTACGTGTAATCAAGCCTTTAAGGATTCTAGCTGTTTCTCAAACCGTTTGAGATCGTCTGAAAAATTGTTCTCTTGGTATGGATTCTATTCTATGGAAGGGTTTGTATTGCTGCTGCTCTTTTTTAACAATTGACAAGATGTGGAAAAATTGTCTTTCGAAACAAATTATTCATTAAAACGCTTTAAAGATGTAAAGAAAAATTGGTGTAAAAAATGGAAATTTTCTGAGGATTTTCTTCTACAGATTATGTTATAAAATGTCTATATATCTGCTTCTTTTTTTATTCGAAAGTTGAATATACTTTTAGGAAATAAAAGTATCAAATAGACATTTCTTTCAACAGATTACACCGTGCGCCAAAAATTAAAAAAGTTTTTCACACCGGAAAAAATCCATATGGCCGTGAAACTAGAGGCCAAACATAGTCATACTGCGTACTCAGTTTTTCATTTCTACATCCTTTGTCCTTTTCAAAGAACTTCAAAATTTTATAGGGGTTGAAAAAGAAAAAATAGAAAAAATACTTAACCTCGTTAAAAAATTGCGAAATGTATATCAAATGAAAGAGAAAAGGCTCACAAATTTAAATAAAATTAATTTGTTTTGGAAGTTTTTTCTAATTTTTTCTTTTCAATCGGAAACCTGTTTCATTTAGATTTCTTGTTAAGTTTCTAGTTTAATTAAATATATATCACTACTTCTTTTCCCAATTCATTCAATTATCTAGAAAAATCCGATCTCCAAAAGAAATGTTCAATGAAAAAGTTTAGAATCTTTGTCTTCTTCTTTTTCTTAGCTCAAAAATTTTCATTCCGTGTAGAAAAAAAAGTTTTATATAGATTATTTCTCAGCACATATTTTTATGAAAACGCTCTTTTTATGAAAATCTGCTTCTTGTTCTTTCCAAATCTAAAATTTAAAAATCATGTTAAATATTAAATTTTTTTTGTAATTTTTAATTAACATTTTTTATTTCTGCTTCATGCATTAAGAAAATGAAAATTTTCTTTGAAATAAAAAAATTTATTTTGCTGCTTCTAAAAGCTCATTCTGCTGCGTTTCAAACCCATGGCCCTGTGGCTGCAGTACCAGCGCAGCGCAGCCGAATAGGCAACAAGTTGTTGCCTATTCGGCTGCGTTTCACGCCGCCTAATGAACGCACATTCCATTCCAATTGTTCCGCGGAAAAAGGCCGCATTGCTGGCGCATTCCGCACTGTGCCGCCATTGAAATGCGCCGATGTGCCCGCGCACTGACACATGCTCCTGTCTCATTAAACATGCTCCCGAGTGCGCGCGTGCACTGCTTTTGGTCGACGCGCTCATTTGTTTGGGCTGGCCGCACTGATCGATGCGTCGTCAACTTATGCGGGAATGTGTGCGCGGCCCTGGCTGCTTATGCAATTCGCGCACAGAGATTTTCCGGCATCACCTGCGCACCAAATACGCCGACGAACTGGTGTTGACCATAAAAGCGCGCAGCTTCATAAATCTTTATTGCAGCACAGTTGCCATCGGCAGCAGCAGCAGCAGCAACAACATGGATTGAAATTATGGGCAATGTAGCTGCGGCACTATCACCAATAACAACAACAACAACAATAGTGACGACAGCAACGACAATCAAAATGCGCAAAAGAAAATTGCAAAGTGGCCAAATAAAGCAGCGGCAGCGGCAGCTGGGAGCATCGCTTGAGCCACCACTGATTCTAATCGCTGACTTTGTCAATGTGCCATAAAAAAATGGCGATAAACTCAAGTTCGGCTTGAGCTGCGCTGCCAGCGTCGTTTGCTGCTGCTACGATGCGACGTTGCTATGTTGTTGTGCAGCGCTTGAATTCATTAAAATTTCTGTATTAAACATTTGCTAATTGAAAACATTTAACGCCAACTATCGACTGTTCGCCAGCAACTGCTGCAGCACTTTCAATGTGCAACACGTACGCACGCGTACAAATTGTCGCGCTATATAAAGTCGATCGGCGACAGCGACGGCGACGTCAACGCTGCGAGCAGCAAAGTGCACTATCGAAAAATCACAAAATCGGAAAATCATAAAAATGGTCAGTGCGCCGCCTGTGCTTGGCCGCCTGTATCGAAGTGAGTGAACGTGTCGTCTGCTGCTGGTGCTGCAACGCAATCGCCATAGGACCCGCGCCTGCCCGTTCGAGTGAACGCATTGAAAGCGTATCGCCTTGACGCGGCCGCCTCCATCTCCACCTTCACCTCGGCCACTTGCGCCCCCAACGCGTTGTACGCGTTCTACGCGCGTACGCACCAAGATCGATCATACATGGCTGTCCGTTTGCGCATTTGGAATGCCATCTCTGCCTGTCGTGCTGTCGCCGCCGTCACCGCCGCCAGCGCCGTTCGCCGTTTGCGATTTTGTTGCGCTGTGCACAATCGCGTAATCTCTCATGCACAAATCGCATGGGAGGCGAAGGAGTCTGCCTTCTGACTCACCTCGCCACTCCGTCACTCTCGGCCGGTCGACTCTGAGTGACTGGCCGGCTGCGCGCCAAGCTCCCAACCAACCAACCGCTTTACGACCTTCTAAGCCACAACGCAAAGGAGTTGCAGCAGTCGTGCTGCATAAAATGCAACAACAAACAATGCCGTCCAAGCAAAGTCAAAGATAAAAATGATTGAAAATTAAATGCCATTGAAAATGTTGAATGTTGAACGTTTCGGACAGATTGTGCCACGTTGGCCGCAGTGCTGTGTGCGTTCGTTCGACTATTCGATGTTGTTGTTATTGTTTTTGTTGTCATAATACTATTGCATTGACTGTTTTGTCGCAAAACAGGTGGATTGCTGATTTTGATGACTTTAGACAAACGAAAAAGATTGATTGCTAGCGACAGTTTGCAGTGGGGGGGAAAAAAATGTCAACAAAAAAACAATAATAAATTTTTTTATCTCATATTTTCATGACTTCAGGATAAATTTCAAAGTAAACAGGACTTTTTAAAAATTATAAAAACTCATTTCGTTTTCTCAACTCAAAGCGATTTGCATGAACTAAAAGCATTTCGAATGAGTCCTTCAGGTTGTCCGAACAATCCATGTGGATGGCTTTTATATACTAAAAACTAGTGTCCGACCGAATATTCGGTTTCGGTTTCGGCCCAAAAAAGTGGTTTCGGTCGGACACTACTAAATACGCTTGGATTTTAATGGTAAATGAATTTTTCGAAAAAGTAAAAGTGGCAAACTAAGAGAATATAGAGAGTTTTTGATAGTTTGAATGCGATTTTTAATAAAAAAAACGATCATAAGTGTCCATCCACCAGCCAATTTGTGCAGAATGGATCGGTGGCCTAAATGTTCAGTTAAGATATGATAATTGATGTTACTGAGATGCTTAAATTCACTTTCACGAATTGTTAGTAAGATTTTGGAATGAATGAATTCACGCAGAGTTTTGATGGAATTACAGTGATCACGGATTTCCATTGGTCAACTTCTCGATCATCTTTTATGTCCTCTCGACCGTTTTTAAATCGCATATACCACTAAACTTGTTTTAATTTAAAATTTTCGTTACAATTTTTAGAAAACTTAGTATTGACTCTTTGTTGAATGCTAATTTTTGTACCCATGAGAGAAACATACTGTCACTTCAGACGCAGTAACTTTGCTACCAGTGAACCAAATATCATGAAATTTTGACTGAAAGTCAAGAAAGAATGTAGCTAATTTTTGTACCCATGAGAGAAACATACTGTCACTTCAGACGCAGTAACTTTGCTACCAGTGAACCAAATATCATGAAATTTTGACTGAAAGTCAAGAAAGAATGTAGCTTTCCAACTCACGAAGTCTCATGTAGGTGACGCTTCCAGAAACTGCCCTATTCGCTCTTTAATTTGAAACGCACCTTGTTCACATTTATAAGGTTAGACTTTACTGTTATATAAGTGGTGGTTTTGGGGCTTGAAAATATGATCTCTAATGGTATTGGGGGCACAATAAACCTCTCAGGTTGCGGTGCACAAGGGCGTTGCCCAACCCATAATCATTACATTACATTGGGCTCAAAAGTTGTGTACTGAGAGATGAGAAAGAGATCCTGTGTGCCCCACTTCTAGCCTTGTTGGTTTGGCTCAACTCAAAGCCAGACTCTCGTATTCGCTATTAAACACGCACTGGTGAGGGACGGCCTGGTCACAGTGTCTTGTTGGTTATTCTGCATCTTAGTTAAACAGACAGATCAACCTAACAAACTCGGCCCCTCGATTGAATTCAGAACATTGAGAATGCATCATAAAAAATCGTTTTATTACGTTTTCAAACTACTATGAACCTTTGGAAAAGATGCGCTAATCTGATCTCTGATCGTAGTGATTCCATGAGAATTCATATATGTACTTACAAAAGATTTAATTTTCTTGTAGAGGTGCCACTGTTTGACACAGAGAAAGTTCGTATCGATCCTATTTTACTTCATCTCTGCAGCTTTGGCAGAGATCATGAAGTTAGTGTTGTGATTTTAGTGATTTTCTCCACTTTTTTTTTAACCTACCAACATCTCTACACCTCTTCTCTTCTTTTTAGCATTTTTAAGCGCCCAGCACAACTGGCTGTAGGGTGAAAACGTATGGACGCCTCATACACACGCTTCGCATAGACCAGACAGCAGCGATTTTAATTTCACCATTTTTGGTGTTTTAAGTGCGTTTTTAATTTTATTTGCCACAAACCGAACAACAACAACAATACACACAAATGTGCACAGCGATTAAGGTCAAACGAATGTAATTTGACTGACAACACCAAAAAGTATGCACAACGCACTAACACATAGAAACACTCAGAGCAAAAAAAAAACACTCAGAGACACTCACACTCACTCACACACATACACACATATGCACCGCACAAATTGGCCCATGGGGTGGCAGACTTTTGTTATTTTTTTTTTAATTTATTTTTAAGAAATGTTTGGCTATGTTTGTTTTTGTTGTATTATTTGCATTGCAATGTTTTTAATGTATGTTGCGCTCTTGTTAACTTTGGCTTTGTTAATACTTCACTTAAAGTGGCACAATGTAACTTATTGTTGTTGTTGTTTAAATTGCTTAAAATTGGTTTTTTTATAGTTGATTTTTTTTTGAATTTTTCTCTTGTACATTTTGTTGCTGTCGCTTAGCATAAAACTGCTACGCCAGCACTGACTGCTGCTGATGGCGCAGTGAGTGCTGGCGCCGCACAGTGACAACTGCCAACTGGCAACGCTGCAACATTTGGACATTTCAATTTTCATTCACACATAAATTAAATTGTAACTACACAGTTTAATTGGTGTTTTTAGTGACATTTATTATTTTTTTTTTTTATTTGTAATTTTTTTTATATTTTTTTTTAATATTTTTTGTGCTCTTTTAGTTTTCGATTTTTCATTAATGCAACGAAAACTGCAGCTAGTCAGTTAGTCAGCCCAGTAATGGTCTTCATTAATGTAGTTGTTGTTGCTGTTGTTATTGTTTCTCGTTTAGTGCTTTTCAAGTGTTCTTTTGACAGCTCAATTCATGATTTATTGAAAATTTGAGACGCTTCGTTGCGTTTTAACGCCACTGAAAGCTGCTGAAGAGGCGAAACAACATCAGCAGCCGAAAGTGTTTTTATTCATAAATAAATTTTCAACTGGGCGCATGATTATGCAATATGAAATTGGCTGGTTGGTCGATTAGTTGGCAGAACGACGGCACAAAATGGAATCAACGCCGGCCACGAAAAGTTAACGCAACGCAACGCAACTCAAATCGAAATCGAAATCATTTCTTGATGTTTAAAGTCGCCTGTGTGTTTGTGTGTGTGTGTGTGTGTGTGGACGAGCGCACGCTTTGCTGTCATTTGCATAATCGTCGACAGCTGCTGCTGCATTCAGTTAATTAATTAATGAACCTGGCAAATTGGCCATTTGACGTGTTCTTTTATTTGTTGATTGTTTACTGTTTGTGGTTGTTGTTATTTGTTTGCTTTACATTCGCATTGATAAAGTGCACAACATCGATGCTCAGTCAATTAGCTATCAGAAACATGCAGAAACAAACATACAACAACAACAAAAAATCTCATAAAACACAATTTTTGCAAAAAATCAACAAATTTCCAGCAATGCCGGCAAATGCGTTGAATCGAATCGTTGTTGTTGGCGCCTGTCGGCAGGTGACGAAAGCGCGCTTAATTCAATTTTTATTAATTCAAATTGTTCGCTGTTCAAGTTGATTCTTTTGTTGTTGGTTTTTGAAAGCTATCATTATAAGTGCATTAAAATTGGTCGAGGGGAGGAAATTGCTCAGTGGCTCGAACGTCAAGCAATCAGCCTGCGGGCGTCAAGTCGTCTTCGCCAATTGGTGTTCGGTTTGGCGCCACGCATGCGCAGTGCTCAGTGTGCAACACCGGTAGCCAATGTGAAAATGTGAAATATTGCCACACCAAATGCAACTTGGCAACTTGTTGAAATTTCCCAACTGAGAAAATTGCAATCAATTTAATGAAATACAAAAAGATGACAGCTGAGTAGTGATTTGTTATTAGTATTCTTCAGGAAGATTTGTGATTTGTTTGTTTTTATTCGCGAGTCCAGCAATAGTTGTGGTTGGTAGGGAAACATTTATACTTGAGAACTTGGGAAAATACACTATCAACTTCTTTGAAATTTTTTGAAATTGACCTTCCATCACAAATTTGTAAGTCAACAAGTACTCAAGTAATCTTCGATTCAATTGTGACATTATTTCACAAAATGTTTTTAAAAACTTTTTAGGAAACTTTTTCACTAAATTGTTTATATGCAACAATTTAACTAACCGTTGATTCAATTGGGACAAAACATCAGAAACATTAAAAAAAATTATTGTGGCACTGCAACACAAATTTTTAAGTTACCAACTACATAACTCACTTTTGACTCAATTGTAACAATATATCACAAAAATTTTTTCAAACTTATTAGGACACTTTGTCACAAAATTGTTTATAGGCAACGAATCAACAAGTTTTGATCCAATTGTTTCAAACTTATTAGGACATTTTGTCACAAAATTGTTTATAGGTAACAAATCAACTAATTTTTTATCCAATTGTGACAATATATCACAAACTTTTTTCAAAATTATTAGAGTACTTTGTCACAAAATTGTTTATGCACAACAACTTAAATAAATATTGACCAATTATTAGGGTACTTTGTCCCAAAATTGTTAATAGACAACAACTCAACAACATTTTGATCCATTTGTGACAATATATCACAAACATTTTTTCAAACTCATTAGGGTATTTTGTCACAAAATTGTTTATGGACAACAACTCAACTAAATTTTGGCCCAATTGTGACTGTATATCACAAACATTTTTTTAAGACTTATAAGGTGAAAATAAGTTTTTAATGGGCAACAACTTAAATAACCTTTGATACAACTGGGACAAAAGATCACATTTAAGAAAACTTATTGTGATCTTACAACACAAATTTGAAAGTGGCCAACTACTCAACTAATCGTTCATTCAATTGTGACATTACATCACAAACATTTTAAAAAAACTTACTGAGACAATTTGTTACTAAATATTTTATAGGCAACAATTTAACTAACCTTTTATACAACTGGGACAAAAGTTCACATTTTAGAAAACTTATTGTGATCCCACAACACAAATTTTAAAGTGGCCAACTACTCAACTAATCGTTCATTCAATTGTGACATTATATTACAAACATTTTTAAACAACTTACTGGGACACTTTCTTACTAAATTGTTTATAGGCAACAACTTAACTAACCTTTGGTCCAATTGGGACAAAGATCACAAACATTTTTTACAAACTTATTAGGACACTTTGTTACTAAATTTTTGATAGGAAACAACTTAACTGACCTTTGATACAACTGGGACAAAGGATCAATTAACAAAAAATTATTGTGACACTGACACAAGTTTGTAAGCCGATAACTACTCAACTAACTTTTGATTCAATTGTGACAATATATCACACAAATTTTTAAAAAACGTTTTGGGACACTTTGTCACAAAACTTTTCATAGGCAACAACTTAACTAACCTATGATCCAGTTGGGACAAAAACACACTAACTTAAAAAATCTCATTACGACACTGCTACACAAATTTGTAAGTTGCCAACTATTCAACTAACATTTGATTCAATTGTGACAAAGCTTTTTCAAAGGTGCCCCTCAAAGTATGTCATTTATGTACAATGTGCAACATATATATGTACAAAGTATGTGTTCATATAGTGTTTGTGAAAAATCAGGCCATAAAGTAAACAAGTCACAACAGCCGTTAAATAAGTAAAACCGATTTTATTTATGGCATCGTTCGTAGCCAAAGTGCGGTGCAGCACCCCCAATGCGGCATTTGTCATTTCTCACCTACATCGTGTCAGGCCGCAACACATATGCGCGATCGCCACCTGCCACCTGCCACACCAGCACCAGCAACCACACCACAACCACATCCCACCATTTGAGCTGTCGAACGATTTTTCAAATATCAACAACAACGACAAAAGCGACACGCATTGGCAGCACGCACACTTGGCGCGTTCGTTTGGCTTGCAACGCGCCGCGTCATTTTGCATTAGCTGCAAGCGGGCCACCACAATCGTTGGCTCGAAACATAAGAAAACCAACAACAATAATAACAACAACAACAGAGAGTCATAGTAGACAATCAGCGAAAAGTGCGATTTTCCATGAAGTGAAGTGACTGCGGCAAAGTGGCAACAGACAAGCGACACACGGCCTGCAACAAGACGACACACACACACACACACACACACAAACGTACACGTTGCAAGTCCCAAAAGGCTTTACGCAAATGGACAAAACGACCACGAGACGCGCCACCAGTCGCGAAAACATTTGCTGCCAAACCGCAACAATTCACATTACAGCATTTTGTGACTGTCTATGTATGAGTTTGTGTGTGTGTGTAAATGTGTTCGCTGTTGCGCCGTTTACATTTTTTGCATTTTGTTTGCATATTTTTTTTTTTTTTATTTTTTGGTTAGCATTTTTTTGTGAATTTGGGACTTTGAATGCAACGAAAATTTGCATGTGGCGGCGTCCAACGTGGAACGTGCAACTTGTGCGCTGGCAGCCTCATCAATACGGCATCATTATCAGCTCATCTAGCAAAAATAGCCGCAAGCCGAACATTTTCGCAGCGCGGCGGCGGCACGCGCAATCAGCGCCGAGGCAGAGCAGAAGCGAAGGCGGAGACGCGGCGCATGCGCAGCCAAGCCAAAGGTGGCTGGCTCCTGTCGTTGTTGTTGCACAAATTTTGACTACTGACTGTGGTTTTTCAGTATTGTTGTTGTTGTTAGTGATTACTAGTTTCGACCACAGTCATCATCTGCAAACTCTCTGGTCGATTGAGGTGCGCTGAGGGAGGTTGAAGGCGGCAAAGTATGCGTTGTAGCCGCATTGAACAAACAAACAGACAAACAAACAGCAAATTAACCGATTCGGCGTTTGTGCGCCGATTAATTATTGTATTTAATGGCCGCGCTTGCAACAACGACAGACGCGCCGCAGCACACGGAGTCGACAGTTGGCAGCAGCGGCAGCACCAAGCAGCTTGCGGCGATTATCGCAATTATGTTGTATTTGATATGCTAATTAATTTTCCACAAAATTCAAACAAAATTCAAAGAACGGCAGTTAGTCGCAGTCGCGCGTTTCTTTTTTCTTTTGTTTTTGTATGGAATAAAGCATTTTCGGTTGTTTGTGGGCACTGTTGTTTTTGTTGTTGCTGTTGTCATTCTGTTGCAAATTAACATTTTAATTTATGCAGCGCAAGTGATTTGGCACTTTTGTCGCGTAGCAAATTTGTTGTTTCTTTATATTTTTCACCATTTTTTTTCTCTCTTTGTGTATGTGTATTGCTTTATGTTTGTTGCTTGTGTGTGTGTGTATGTGTGTGTGTGTGTGCGTCTAACTGTGCGGCACATTTTTGGCAAGCGATCATATCGAATCAAGTGTTAATTGATTCGTAATTTGGCACCTTTCGATGGCACTGCACAGCAAATACGTTTCGAGAATTTCTTGTTGTTGTTAACATTATCGGCAAAAGCAGCTTGGGACCAAAAGGCGCACAACGGACCATTGAACTTGTAAGTGTAATGTATGCAACATGTGCGCGTGCGGCATTTGCATTGATCGTCGCACTATGGCTCGTTTTACCATTTTTCGTTGCAAAAATCATAACTTCTGAACCAATAAAGATATTTAAAAAATTTAAACTGCATCTGAAAGTGTAATATCTAAGCTCTAAATGAGCATAAAAACAGGGTGCCACAGTAATAGGGGGGGCTTTAAAATTGGTTGCCAAAGTTAAGATTTACTAAAACTTCATACTAACATAAAATGAAATTACTTTTTCGTTTGCATTAAAAATTTATTTTATTTATATATTTTTTATATATTTTTTTATATTTTTTTTATATTATTTTTATATTTTTTTTATATATTTTTATATATTTTTTCTAAGGATTCATAAGTAATATTAAAAAAAAATTTTTTTAAAAAGTTCGATTTTCCAAAATCACTATTTACACTGGAAGTAATATTTAATAATGAAATCATTTCTAAGCTATAAATATCTGTAAGATCTTTTTATGATCTTACAGATCTCATAGATGAAATAACTGGATCGGAAGAGACTGCTCACATGTTGAAAAGGTCTTAATTCTGTGCAGCTCGTGATATTTTGCAAGTCTTCATACATCTATACCTTTTGTAGTCCTTATTTTTTGCATTCTTGAACTTCTTCAGACAATTCCCCTATTGGTAAGCACTGGTATTCTATTAAATCCTTTCCATGTGCTACAATTTTATGTTCCATAGGAGTAAATTTCTTCTCTGATTAACTCAATCGAGGCTGCAATCGAAACTGCTATGTTTCAGAAAAGAAATAGACTGCGCTTGAACCGGATTTAAGTTAAATGGGCGGCGACATGCCCCCTTGTTTAATACCCGCACCATTCCCTCTGTCGAAAGTTATGATTAAATGGTAGGTTCGTACTAAGTTTCATTGCTGTGCGACTTATAATTCAGCAAAATATTTGGGTCACAAAAAAAGTGCCACGCCCCTTGCCCAAGGCCCATCAAATCTTACCAGTAGAATGACTCATCTATGGGACGACACAATACAAAATTTCAATGCTGTGCACCTTACAATTTCGAAGATATTCCATTATTAAGATTAGGTTTGTAAGGGTGGTGCCACGCCCCTTCGTCCAATACTCGCCCCTTTCTCTCTGTCGAAGGACATGACTAAATAGTAAGTTTGTAGTGAATTTAATTGATATGTGACTTATGGTTCCAACGTTAAAGTCTACAAATTTTCAGAATCCACGGTCAAACATTACATGGATTGTTCGACCTTTCCAATAGATTTTCTGGAATTTTCTTTTCACACAGACCTGAACTGACTCAAGGCGAATCAAACAAAGAAAACTTCATTGAGCGTGATTAGATATATATAGATATAACGGGTTTTCGACCGTACTAAATGTGCGCGATTTTACGTATACTTGCGTGTTTTTCGACCCGAGATTGTTTCACTTTTATTGCTCTAAGAAGTAAAGCGGCAAAAAACGGCAGCTGAGTTTTGAAAGTTAGGTAAATAATTGAATAATAATTAACCACACTCAATTTCACTGAGGTTATTTTTGGTACATTTCTTTATTCTCGATCAAAGTTGAAAAGAAGGTCGAAATACAGACTTGTCGATCAATCGGTAGATCGAACAACTTTTAAGACAAAACAAACATTTTTAATTTTTATTACATTACCAGTTAAGGTACCTTTTAAAAAAAACAACAAGTTACTGATTGGTTGCTTCGTTTACATACAAAAAAAAAAACTAAAAAATACAAATTTTTCTCGATGTGGAAAAATTGTCAAATTTGGGCGGATCTATCTACCAAACTACTAATCCGAATTTAATGAAAGTTACATTTTCGTAATTCCTGGAAAATTTTCAATAAGATGCGTGTATTCATTTTATCAAACGCTTTTATGAAATTTTTGATTTTTGCAACGTTTTTCTGGCCGTTGGGCCATAGTGCATCGATCATGCAGCGACTACATTTGAATTGTTTATGTTGGCTGACATAAGTGTTCGCAGAATAATGTGGCCACCAAAACACGCCAAATCGTTTTACAAAATTGAGAATTATAAAACAACTCAAAAATGACTAAGTGGTCAGTCAGGCTTTAGCTGACAACAACAACAACAACAACAACACTCTCTCTCACAATTGACCACAAAAATGCCCAAATTACAAAACAACTCAAAAATTACTAGTGAATCGGTCTTTAGATGACAACAACAACAACACTCACCCACAATTGACCACAAAAATGACCAAATTATAAAACAACTCAAAAATTACTAGTCAGACAGTCTTTAGCTGACAACAACAACACTCACCCACAATTGACCACAAAAATGCCCAATCTGAAACCCGGAACTTGAGCTCATAGGTCAGGCATTTCTACTTGGAAATTTTTCGACAAATAGACAAACAAAAAAATTGGCCTTTTATGGTTTTTTCAATTTTAAGCACTTTCGACGAAAACACTTTGGGGCATTGTTTGCTGTAAATGCTGCGAGGCGACTTCATTTAAATTTCAAATCGCTTTTTGTGGTCAAAAGTTTAGAAGTTGGTTGAAAATTTGCATTTGTTCAAATCACAAATTTGCGGTCAAATGCTTTACGCCCAAATAGACAAATAGACAGGCAGGCGGGCAGTTGTGGCCGCAGGGTGCCGCAGGAATGTTGCGCAAGCAATAATAAAAGTGGTGAGACGGGAACGCAACAACAATAATAATAATAATCTACATATTTAGAGACAAACTTGCGGTTCAATTCGATTCGAAACTGCGCGCGACTGTTGATTTTTATTGCCACAACAACAACAACAAACACAAGAACTCTGCTACAACACTCGGCAGTGTGTATGTCGATTGGCTGCGGCTGTGACTGCTGTTTGCGCGCAGCCCATTTGAATGCTTTCAGCGCATGCGTGCCGTAACGTTCTCCCTCCAACGTTGGCCCCGGCGGTTCCAGCCGGGGCCAATACACTTGGCGCGCACTTGGCGCTCGTGGCTTTGTTTTAATGCGGGTGTTGTGCCGGCGGCGGCTGCGGCGGATACGCAAATACGCGCAGCAGCAGAGTTGACAATATTCTCGCCTCGCTTGCCGGCATTTTATTTCACTGTCTGCGCACGGCTGTCTGTGCGTGCGTCTGTCTGTTCGGTTGCTTTGCATGTTGCATGCTGCGTTTTACCTTTTGACCGAAATCGAGTTGGCTGTGCGGTTGGTTGGTTGGTTGGTTGGCAGTTGGTTTGCCGGTTGGCTGGTGGCTGCTCGGTTGGTTTGGTGGTTACAGACGCGATAATTAATGCGGGAGCTGCGTTGCTCTTGCAGCTGTCTCGGATTTTAAAATTATGGCCAACATAAGATTTCGCTTAGCAAATAAAATTCCATTTTATTGCTTTGCGGTTGCATTTGAAATGCGAACCCCCACCCGCCTCCCCCGCCCGCACCCACCTCCAACAAAACGCGCGCCTGCCAACCACCGACACACACACACACACACACACACACACATGGCAAGTGAAAGAGTCGAACACCACCACACTGCACATGTGAGTGTGGGAAAATGCCGCGGCGACCGCAAGGTGCGTCTGTCAAGTGATTTAATACAGCGCGGCAAGATGGCGCGAAAATGACAGCAGCAGCGCAGCTAAGTAAACACAAAAACCGCAAAATGCCAAAGAACGCAACACTTGTGCAGTCATAAATTGCAAAAAAGTGCAACCGTCGGCCAACAACGATTCTTATCGTTCAATGTGTCGCTGACAAACAGACTGCGTCCTGATTAGAATCGGCGGCCGCCTGTCTAATTCGGTGCCAGTCTCAAACTAACAAACTAAAGCAACAGCTACAACTATAACAACAACAACAAAACTATGCAGTAGCAACAGTTCTAGCAAAATATTTGTAGAAAACTGTTTCTTATGCAATTTGTGCGCCTACAACATTTTGGCTGCACTTCAACAACAATAACAACATTTTCTGGCACTTGAGGCACTTGCAACATTTGTGAAAAGCAATCTGAGCATCGCTTAAATTTTGCATATATTTATTTTTATAAATTCTGTTGATTGACCAGTGTGGCCAACTTGATTTTTTTTCGTGGTGTTTAAAGCAAGGAATCGATTATCTAATCAAATTTGTTAAAAGCTCTTGGATTCTTAGGGATCATTACAAAGTATAGCATGTGCCAGGAGGAGAATACTCTAGAAACTTTGGATATTGTTACGAAAATCTCAAGTTTTCCAAGGTTCGTTTTGATTGTGTTTGAAAATAGAACAATTTCAGTTATTCAGCGCAACGTAGTCAAAACTAACAATCACTTTATTTACAGATCTACACTTCGCTTGTATCTACACTTGTTACCACCTTGCTTGCTCAACACAGACTCGACCCCTTGCGCTGCCACTGCTGCTTTTATACCATTTTTCTTATCGCGCCGAAGTTTCTTGCAACTTCCAATTGCCCATTTCTTCGAGAACCATCCTTGCCATATCGGACTATCCAAGCGAATTATACCAAATTTGCCATACTTCACAGTGCATGCCTAAAAGTATGCTTGGAAAAGCTTTCATGCACAGCACAGAGTGCCTCTTCGTTTCAATATCATACTTTGTTCAGTTCTTATATTTCGAAATAACATTCGGACATTTCGAAGCCTATGAGTTCACCGCTTGAAATATGTGTTGTTGTGTTCAAAAAACGGGTGAAAAGTGTGGTATCTCCGAGTGTGGATTTTACAGAGGTAGCCCCCACAACTTGACTTAACCTATGGTCCCAATCAGTGGCGCACACCGGATTTAATTTTGGGGGGGTTTGCGTACAACTTTTAATTCGAACACCATTTGAACCCATATTTTTTATCACCAATTTTTGTGTCTGGGGGTTTGAACCCACTGGTCCTAAATCTTTAACATTTTCGTCGACTCCATTTCAACAATTTTAATGAAAAAATAACTACACTCAGGAAGGTTTTGAACCCACTGGTCCTATAACTGCAAAGTTTTCGTCGATTCCGTTCCGACAGTTTCAATGACAAGAATACATTACACTCAGGAAGGCAAATTGTTGATAAATTCATGAAAACCGCCAAGTCCGACCGTCTTTCAAGCATTGTTTTCATTGCTAGAAATTGCAAAAAAACCCCGTTTGGAACCACTTGTATGAGGCTCCATACAAAGAAAAGCTCAATGTATGGGTTTCTTTTCATTCTTCTATTTCGGGCTTTAAAGTATAAGTAGAAGATTTACATCTGTTAGCTCTTTCTTTGTTATTTTATTACTGGTTCTGAATCTAAATTCTGAATTTCAGTAGTCATTGTATGCCTAACTTGGACTTAACATATCTCTCATATGTAAGACCTCTCTACGAATTGAATAAAACCCTATACTCATTTGTCAAGCTAGGATTTTTCAAGCTCAAAACAAGACTTTTCTTGCTTCTTCTTAATTAATTTTTTAAATTAAATTAATTTTAGTTATTTAATTAATTTTGATTTAATTACTAATAAGTTAAATTAAGAAAAACCAAACAATTAATGCAATAAATACGACAAAATATCAATCAAAAATATAAATAATTTGTTCATAAGTTTAGTCACTTAAAATGTTGTTGCATTGACAATAAGAAAGTCCTTTAAGTGTGGCAACACTGTTGCCCTCAGCCGATAAGGATCATCTTTTGGCGCATTCCACTGTGTGGTTGGCGGTGACGGTGGTGGCGGTTGCTGTTGTTGGTGTTGGTGTTGGCGTCGTTCGTCTCATGTCTGCTTTAATAAAAACTGTACACTTTTCCCTATCATTTTATGAGAATTTCTGCTTTCTTCTGCCAAAAAAGAAAATTATCACAATTTCATAATCTAAATTGCAATTTTTGTTTAAGGACTGGGCGGCGCGCATTAATTTTGGCATTTTGGCGGCGCGTTGTTGCTGCGTCGAGCGGCTTTTCACCTGCTCGTGCTGCTGCTTTCACAACGCATGTTTTTACAAAAAACGCATAAAATCGAATCGTACATGCGCGGAGTGGCGGCCGATTTTGGCAGTGCATGAAATATGAAAATAATGAAATGTGCCGCAGACGCGCACTCAAGATTTGTGCCGCTTGATAGGGCCGCCGCACAATTGTGCGTATGTGTGTGTGTGTGTGAGTCGGCGGCGGAGGTGTAGCGTCTCGAAATGCTGCGTACAAGCCATGCTTTGCTTTCTGCTTCATTAATTAAAGACACCGCGCTGACTAAAGAGCCGCAGATCGCTTCATGCACTCGCCGCATTTAACCGGCCGCCGTTGGTCTTTCGCGGTGAGCATTGCCGCTTTCAAGCGTCTTACGCACTTGTGGTGAGGCGGAATGTAAAACCAAAAAAAAAACTTGAAAAAAACATGAAAATTATTAAAAATTCATAAAAATGGCCGCGGGCGCAGCTTAAATTTCAAATCAACCTTAAATGCTCAGGTTACTGAAAGTGGCATGAAAAATTACAAATTGACCTAAACAACCAAATATACACACGTACAAACACATCGGCTCAAGTGCTCACGCACACATACGCGTAAATGCGCACCTTGGCTAATGATGATTGCTGGCCCCTAAAGGTTAAATTTCAACAATTCACCCTAAAGCAACGCGAAAGTCAAAGCAAAGTAGCAATAGCACAACAACAACAACAACAACAACTACTACTACTATAGCAACACAGACGCTTAGTTAGACGCGCGCGTACGTAATGCAGTCGACGCATAGCAGTCGACGCGAACATTGGAGGCAGCGACAGCATTGAGGGCAACGGCGCAACTGGACATGTAATTAGCATAAAATGGGGATTTTTTTTAGCTAATTTCTTGGGGGGCCGAGGCGTTATTTTTGTTATATTTTTTTGGTTTGGTATATTGGATTTTTTTTTTTAATTTTCCCCCGCACCAACAAGTTTCCAAACGAGGCATTGGGCTGCATTGGGACGGTAAGCACACACACACATACACACATCCTGTTCATGTCTTTATGTAAATTTAAATGTTGCAAATATTTCATATGTTTGTGTGTATGTATGTGTGTTGTATATATTTTATTTTTATATTTTTTATTTTTTTTTTATTTATTTTTTTTTATTTTTTTATATTTTATTGTTTCGTTGGTGGCGCGGGTCGTTTTTTTCGTGCTTCTGGTAATTTGGCGTTGCTTGAAATGATTAACCACAAATAGCTGCCAACTGTAATCGTTAAAGCAATTAATAATTTTTCATAATTAGCCAAAGTTTGGAGCACGTTTGGGGTGTAGTGAGGTGTGGTGTGTGGTGTGGTGGAGTTACATAAGTAAATAAGTAGTTGGCATGGTGTTTTTTTTTTAATTATCGAAGCATGAGTTGTGCAAAATTTGTGATCTTGCTCGGCTTTGCTGATTTTAAGCAAACTAAATGTTGTGTGATATATTTGGTTACAATCGAAATTTAATTCATTTCATTACTTTTTTTTTGTTTAAAGTAAAAATAGACAAACTCTTCTTTTTTAAAACCTGCAAAAATCGAATCCCCAATTCCCAGAAACCCATGTCTATCAGAATACCAAATTTTTATGGATTAAGACAAACTTTTGTCATGCAATATTTTGGCAATTTTGAACTCAAAAATTCTGGTCTTTAAAGTAAATAGTGTAACAATGAGTCACTCTGTGCTGTGCATGAATGCGAGATAGAGAGTACAACTAGAATGTGCAAGAAACTTAGGCGCGATAAGAAAACCAGTATAAAAGCCGCAGTGTGCAGCGCAGGGGTCGAGTCTGTGTTGAGCAAGCAAAGGGGAAACATGCAATAGTAGTAGTGTAAAGTAGTAACAAGTGTAAATTTTGTAAATATAGCGATTGTTGGTTTTTGACTGCGTTTGCGCTGAGTAATTGAAGTGGTTTTATTTTCAAGCACAATCCCAAAACGAACTCAGAGAAGTCATTTTCGTAACAATATGGTTGAAAAATATCTCAAGAACTCTAAGATGCTTTCTTGATCAACTTTTACATTGCTGAGCCCCCACACTACCTTATTGCTGCTTGCCGTGTCTTTCATCTTCTTGTAATTTCTTAACCCCCCTTCGACCCCAAAGTTGCCTGAGAGCAACTTCACCTATTTGTCATCTTATAGCAAAAGCTACGATTGATTTATGGGTTTAAATGTTTTTAGAAGTGAATTCAAAGCAAATTCCAAAAAATTTTACTGTTGAATGGTTAAATCAAATTAAAAAATGATAATTTTGTATTTTTCCGTAAATATCAAATAATTTTTCGGTAATTATGTATTTTTCGGTAATTTTCGGTAACATATGATTACAAAATGTATTTAACCCGTTTTGAACTAAAATTGTTCAAAAGTAAAATATCTCTAGAACTCTAACAGAGAGGCATGGCGGCTTCAAATGTCGTGTGAACACATCTTAGGGAAGTGTTGCATGATTTGAATACCAAAAAGTAATATCGAGACACAGGGTAAAATTCGGGGTCAAAAGGGTTAGTCACTAAAATGGGGATCCTGGGGATTTTCTATATAGCATTCTTAATCTGGTTTATGGAGCAGCTAAAACGCAGCTCAGCTCTGCCTGACCTAATCTCAGCTCATTTCAACTCGTTCTGACACGTGATCAAGGAGATTTTGGGTTTTAACATACTTACTTTTCAAGAAAATTCGTTATAAATTTTCAAGGATATAAAGGATTAAAATTTTCAAAGGACCTTTTTCATATCCTCTTTTTACAAATAGATAACAAATCATTTCCTCTTTGATTTGATATACATATCGCCATATTCTAACGAGGCTAAGTATTTTTTATATTTTTTTATTTTTTATCCCCTTCAAAATTTTGAAGTCCTTTTAAAAGGACTGAGGATGTAGAAATGAAAAACTGAGTACGCAGTATTATTATGTTTGGTCTCTAGTTTCACGCCCATATGGATTTTTCCAGTGTGAAAACATTTTTTCATTTTTGTCGCACGGTGTTATGAATACACATCGCACGAGACCATCTTTGGAAAGTTTATCAAAAGCTTTTAGACGGGTTTCTCTTCCTTTTCTATATAGCATTCTTGATCTGGTTTATGGCGCAGCTAAAACACAGCTCAGTCTTCCAGCCTGAGCCCACCCAGCCTAATCCAACTTGCTCTGCTTATCTTCCTGCTTATGTTTGTCTTTATGTCTGTCTGTCTGTCTTTCACCTTCATGCAACTCTGACAGTCTAAAGTTGCATACTGCCAACTACAGTTGTTGCAATGGCTGTGGCCATTTTGGCGCAGGTGAGTCGCAGCTGCTGCTGCTGTTGTTGTTGTTGCCGCCGCTTTGGCAACACGTATTGTAAAGTCTGCAATTTCTGATGAAACCTAAATTGACGCTTATCATGCCACACTTGCATTTTTCTTCAACGGCACAGTTTGGTTGATTTTCATGGGGCGGCGGCGGTGGCTGCTTCGGCGGTGCATGCAGCTAAGCTGCAAGTGGATAATTTTATATAATATCAATTTCCTGCCACACTGAAGCCATCACCGTTAGTTGCTGCTGCTGTTGCTACTGTGGTTGTTGCTATTATTGTTGTTGTTATTGTTGTTGTGGCTGTGGCAGTGCATAAATGCATACGCCCGACACCCCCTCTTCCTGTTGTTGATTAGTGTCGTTGTTGTTATTGTTGTTGTTGTTGTACTCTGCTTACCGCAAGTTAAGTAAAATTACATTCAAATTCAATTGTAAATGCATTTTATCTGCTTGATTTTACTGTCGCTTTTGCTGCCGCCACCGCCACCGCCGCCGCAACCAATTGCCACCGTTGCTGTTGCTGTTATAAACTGCAATCATGTTGCACATTTTTCTTAAACAGTGTTTTTTTTACAATTTTTTGTAGATATCTTTCTTCACTCCTGCTTTGTTGTTGTTGTTGTTGTAATGTGGCAATACGTTTTTTTTATTCATTGCACTCGCCACAGTCAAATGTAATTATTTTCGCAATATGCCCAGCTACGAGTCGTACGTACCGGCAATAACTTGGTCAGCAGCGGCAAAAACGCAAACAACAACAACAACAACAAAAAAAACGCCACTCACTACCAACTTCCGTCCGCAAATATCACAAACGGCAGCACCAGCACAACAAAACAAAATAAAAACAAAAACAATAAAAAAAAATTAAAACAACAACAACCACAACAGCAACAGCAGCGGCATTGGCAGCAATTGCAGCAACGCCTGCTGCTGCCGTTGCTGCTGCTGCGGCTGCTGGTCAACTGTGGCAGGCAGCCTGGTTGCCGGTAGCAAAGGATCGCGTGATCAAAGTCAATTTAGCAAACGAAATTTAACGTGGTCGTGCGTGTTGTTGTTGCTGTTGTTGACTACAACGCCGCCAACATGCGTATGCCGGTCTTAAAAATGGTCCTGTCGTCATCTGCTGCCGCTGTTGTTCGTTCGTTTCTGTTATTCTGTTGCTCCCATCGCTGCGCTTTGCTCGAGTCAAGCAGCAGCAACAGCCGCCCCTGCCGCTGCGGCAGCACAAGTGGCGCGATCACGCCAACTTCATTCAATTGTTGCAGCCGTGCCGCCCGCGCCTGCTTGTCGGCTACTCGCCGACCGGTAGCCGCGCCAATGCTTTTCTGCTAAATTAAACCATTGCGATGCTATTAAGCCGGCCCGATATTAGCATGTCGAGGCGCGCGCAAGTGTACGTGCCGTCCAATCTGCGCAGAACAGCAAAACAACAACAACAAGAACACGAACTGCACAGCGCAGCGACCAGGTAATAGCTGCAGAGGGGAAACCGCGCGCTCGGTAGCTCGCAGTGAACGGAAATGCTGCAAATTAAATAAGCACAAGCAGGATCAGGCAGTTGGCGCGTTCGAATTGACGCCGACCGGTGATGGCAATGCCGGCACTGCTGATAATGCCGTCCGAACCGGGTGCTGGCGCTGGCGATGGCGCTTCGGCGAGCCGTGGGCGCGCATGCCAACATTGGCCATGGTGCCATGTAGATTAACCCATAAGCCGGCGTTTGCTGTATCCATATCCGCAGCAGCGCCGCCCAAACGCCTTCACATTATTTACACCAAGTGCTCTATATACATGTTTACATAAGCAGTGCTTAAAGCCATAAGTTCGGTGATACTTGGTCGGGCGTGCAAATTGGGAGAGCAATTTTGACGAGGGGAGAGAGATCAGGAGATGATGTGGGATCGTTTTAAAGTTGTGTCAGTATGAGTGTGATTTTAAAGCCATGAATTCCTTGCACTGTCGTTCCGTGATAATTGACACAAAATGTGGTGAATTGCCACTCACTCACTCTTTCTTTCTTTATGGCCACTTTTTCAGAAACTATTAGTAGGTATGATAATAGTGAAATGGTTCAGGGCCCAGCGATGATTCTTATAAGTACTCATACTGTAGTTTTTTTCTTGAAAACCTACGTCACCTGGACAGACCTTCAACTTGTGCTATCACAACGGGCCCATTCCGTGGCCTAAGTGTGTCTTGGGGCAAGTCCCATGCCACTTTAACCTAACCTAACCTAACCTACGTCATTTTTTTATTATAACTTGGAAATGATGACCCACAAAGTTTACAGTCACTTAATTTAATCTACGCTAGAAGGACCTTCGTTCTTTTCACGCCTTACCGTAGACACAATAACTTTGAGACATGGTATTTACTTTAATTTTCGAACCTTAGTCTTTTTCCTACATAGTCCACTCTTGAAGAACTTTTGTTTTTTTTCTATCTAACCATTGATTTCATGACCTCAAGACATTTCAATCACAATCACTAAATTGGCTCATTAAGACTTCATGCTCCGAAGTGAAACTTAGTCCTTTTCCTACATAGTCCACTCTTAAAGAACTTTTTTCTATAAAACCATTGATTTAAGGGGGTCAATGCGGGTCATGAATAATCTCGACCACGTGATAAAGCTTGTACCACTATTGACCATATTCTTTTAAGAAGAAGCAATGTTCCTGTATGCTTTATTATCTCTCTCAACTTACAAATAGTTAAGTAGTTATTGCTACTGTGAAATCGTCAATTCTCCTAAGAAAGTCAAAGAGAGACAGTGGCGCACACAGGATTTCATGGGTTTTTTTTTCAGTAGAGGAAAAGCAATAAGATCCAGACGAGTGTAAGGTTTTCACACGCTCAAACCCCTGTACTCTTAGTCCGTGTACCTTCATCGTGGCACCACCGCAAGGCGAAAAGATTAGCGTTCAGCTACGTCTGGACATTAGTATATATAAATATTCAGCCAAAAGTTGTTGTTCGTGTAGACGGACGGATAGTCAGTTACTCGCATTTATCCCCGAAGATTTCATGCTGCGGGGGGGGGATTTGGGTACAACTTTTGAGCCAAAAACCATTTAAACCCAGATTGTGTACCAGCAATTTTTGTGTTTGAACCCCCAAAACTTTCTGTGTGCGCCACTGCAGAGAGAAGTCCTGATGTACACTTTTCACACTCATTATTACTATTTATTACTTTCATTATTTTCTGTACATAACAAATTACAATAACGATTGTAATCGGTTCATATAATTTTTGTAATTTCCCATGCGGTCAAAATTCTATTCCAGCTAGTTCGTGTAGGAAATTTGGACGGTTATCGGTGTTTTAGTGTCTTCTCACTCGACTTATCTGCACATAAATAAACAAATACGAATCCTGTGTCTGGCAGACGGTATGACTGTGTCTACGGGTCTTCCCCGCAGAAAAACCTCTCAAGCCACTCGCCATCTTTGATTCGCTTCGCTATACTCGAATCCGCAGAAACCAGCTCTAGTAGAAACCAGCGCTTCTGTGCCACTCTCCATCTTTTATTTAACTTCTGATCTTTCAAAGCCGTATATTGTTGTTGTTTTTTGTTTTAATTTTCCATCAAATTATTAAAAATATAAACGATACTAAATAAAATAGTTATGATCTGCACACGTCCAACACAGTGACACGTCATTATGCCGGCACACACATTTCGAAAAATAACAAACACCAAATCACTGGTTTTAACTGCTAAAACCAGCAAAACATCAGCCATCTATCCAATAATTAACTGGTTAATTGAATCATAAAGTTTTTTTCCAATAAAAATTTTGCAGTCATAAAAATATAAACACAGCGTCATCGAACTAAATCGCGCAATGCACAGGCGGCATCGAATGGCGGCGGGTCAAAAGTTCAGCGCTTAGCGCTCAATTACCAACACAGCTGAACGTAGTTGTTATTGTTGTTGTCGTTATTGTTATTGTTGTTGATTGTGCATTAAATATGCCAGTTCCATTTATTTTGAAAATCAATTCAATTAAATTCAATTGCGGTGATCGGCTTAATTACTGTGCGCCTGCCTGCTTGAGCTAACGATCCATCGAACGTTCGATCGCGTCAGTGGGCCTCGGTGCAGCTTAACGAGACACTCGTGTACGAGCTTTGCTGTCGGCGGCAAAAGCTCTTCGTCTGCGCTCCATTCTTCAACACAAATGCAAAATTGTCGAGTGTAACTGTGAAGCTTTTTCTTGTTATTGTTGTTGTTGTTATTGTTTGTAATCTGGCAATGCCTTTGTTTTCGTTGGCGCGCGCATTTCTTTCGCGTTGGTGGGGGCGTGTCGACCGAACCGTCGCGGACGGACGCGCATCAGCAATGGCGCGCACGCTCATTGGCCGCCAAGCAGCGCGCGTAGGTGTTGCGCTGTTTGCTTTGCTTTGCTTGTCTGTCTGTCTTCGCTGGGAATTGACGGTTGTCGGCTGTCGATTGTCGACTGTCGACTCGTGCTGCACGCGAATCGCTGCTTATTTTATTAGCCATATTTCTGCGCGCTTTCATTGCTGGCTGCGTTTGCGTTTGCTTAGCGTTTTGTTGGTTTATCGGCGCTTTCTGCCAACACGATTGCGCACAATCACTCAAGCGACCACAGCAGTCATAACAAACGACAACAACAACACTGAAGAGCTGAAGTGTTTATTCGAATCTTTCATTTTTTCAGCGGCGCTGCGATGGCGTCGACTTAAGCCAGCGCCAGGGGATTGCCACATTAATGGGTCAGCGTCTAGAAGAAATTCCAATTTTTTTTTTTATTAATTGTTATTATTTTTTGCACAATTTTTAATGATTTTTTTAGTCACAATTTGTATCGGTTCTAAAGAAATTATTTCCAATGCTGACAGTTGAACTTTTCACAAAATTCTAAATTTCATATTTGAGTTCAAAGCACGTTTTATCTGACCGCCCGACCGACTAACGCAAATAACAGTGATTAATGCTATTCCAATTACCATTGAATTCCGTGCGATTTGGCGGCACTTTAGTTTGTTTGTTTAATACATTTTCGGTAATCGCAGTTTATCGTTGAATAAATGCGTCGCAAGTGCAAACAAACAGCGTCGATCGCTATTGATACGAAACCTATAAATATACGAGCTGACGAATTGCCAGCAAACAATCGAATGCACAGACGACCATTGCCCTTGAAATGCCCGCCCAAAAAAAGAGGCGTCTTGTCATAAAGCGATGGAATGCCACGTAGCAATGTTTGCGCCACTGTCTGCCCGGCTGGCCGCTTGTCACCTTGTCTGTTTGTTTGTCCATGGGTCCGTCGGTGTCGGGCGATTCAGCCAAACCCTACACACACAAGTAAATTGCAGCGCAAATACAAACAAATACAAATGAAAAGCCAAATAAAAAAATTTATATGAAATCAATGCAAAAAAAAAGTGTGTACAAAAACGCAGCTAATAAACCAAACAAACAAACGGCGAGCATAAATGCTGAGCGACAGCGGTAGCAATCGACGTGTGAGAGACACACACACACATACACATTTACATGCATAGCACTGGCTGCCTTCAAGAACTCATGTAACATTTACAAAGCTGAAATAGGTGAGAAACCTCTCGTAGTCGGGCAGAGCGTTTCCATGTGAATCGATGACGTCCTGTGGAACGAAGGAAAATTGTCAACTTTGTGAAGGATATTGTGTCGTCATGATGGCAGCGCTGACGCTAAAGGGACCAAGGAGGCATGCATGGTTCTTGATCCCTTGTAGAAAGTCCATTGATAACATTAATTGGCTCTGATGCTAACTGATTGTCCGCTGAATCTAGATTTCGCCCGGTTAATTAGATATTTCGTAGCTTATGCACCATTTTTACATTCATTGTGCAGCCAAAAAGCTACAAAAGAAGCTCCAAATTGCAACGAGTGGCCACGAGGCTCCTGTTGAACACTGAAGGCCCTAACAGTTCACCCTCACCTTTCATAGAGAGAAAACATCTAAAGCCGTCACTTGTAGCATTCTCTCAAACAATCTGACTAGTTTCACCCTATTCAGTTCTACTCTGTTCTATTTTCTCCTCGGTACCGAGAAAGTTACGAAAGGGACTCCAAATCGCTACTAGAGGCTCATATCAAAGACTGGTGGCACTAACATTACCGAAGGGATAAACCGTCACTTCGAGGATTCTCTCAACCAAACTCTGTTCTCTTTTCTCCTCGGTACCGAGAAAGTGACGAAAGGGACTCCAAATCCCTACTAGAGGCTCATATAGAAGACTGGTTATAACATTCCCACAGGGATGAAACCATCACTTTGAAGATTTTCTCAAACAAATCCAAAATATTGCAAGTTCCACTACACTCTGTTCTATCTTCTCCTCAGTTCCGAGAAACTTACGAAAAGGATTCCAAATTGCTACTAGAAGCTCATATTGAACACCGGTGGCCCTAACCTCCCACAGGGATACACCATCACTTCGAGGATTCTCTCAAACAAATCCAAAATATGACAAATTTCACTACACTCTGTTCTATCTTCTCCTCGGTTCCGAGAAAGTTACGAAAGGGACTCCAAATTGAGGCTCATATTGAACACCGGTGCCCCTAACCTCCCCCACAGGGAAAACCCATCACTTCGAGGATTCTGTCAAACAAATCCGAAATATGACAAGTTTCACTACACTCTGATATATCTTCTTCCCGGTTCCGATAAAGTTACGAAAGGGGCTCCAAATCGTTAGTAGAGGCCCATATCGAACACTGGTGGGCCTAACGTTTCCGAAGGGACAAACTATCACTTTGGGGATTCCCTCAAACAAAAACGAAATATGACAAGTTTCACTACACTCTGATATATCTTCTCCCCGGTTCCGAGAAAGTTCCAAAAGGGACTTCAAATCGCGACTAGAGGCTGATATCGAACACCGGTGGCCCTAACATTCCCACAGGGATAAACCATCACTTCGAGGATTCTCTCAAACAAATCCGAAATCTGACAACTTTCACTACACTCTGTTCTATCTTCTCCTAGGTTCCGATAAAGCTACGAAAGGGGCTCCAAACCACTACAAGAGGTTCATATGGAACACTGGCGCCCCTACCTGTCGACCAGTACCAACCTAAATGAGCCATCGAAAACGATCACTTCGAGCCTTTCCTCGAACAACCCAACATTTGACAATGTTCTCCATACTCTGTGCAACTTTCTTCTCTGTTCAATCATCTGCTTTGAAGTTGATTTGTTGCGTGCTGCCAGTGTTGTCAACTTAATGGTCAAAAATTGTCCACAGCTCATTGCCACAATTTTGATTGTTTAGCTATTCTCATTGTGCTGAATTGTACAACAATTGTTGTGGTTCTTGTTGCTGTTGTTGCGCAGTTTGTTTAGCACTTGTCAACAGCAGTGCAGGAATTAAATAAACAAAAACATTTTCTTTATACAAATTTCAACAAAAGTAGCCAACATGTAGCTATGACTGGCCGACAGTCATTGCCTCCAATGCCAATGAAATGTTTTACATTGTCAATTTTTGGTTTTCATTGTTGCTGTGCTACTTGTTACCATTACTAGTGGTGTTGTTGCATGCAGATTTTATGAAAGTAACTTTTGCAAGCAACAAACAAACGCAATTTTTGAGCTCTTGTTTCTTCTTGTTGTTTTATTGTTGCACTGTTGTGTTTAGTCGAAAAATAAAAACAAACAAACGAAACAACTAAACAACAAAAATGATGAATGGCGCCATTTTTCTGCTTATTGCATCAAAAAGTGCGCACTGGCCGCTGTCGTTGGCTGCCTCATGCGTCCCACTTTGCATGCATAACGCCGACAGTTGCCCGGAACGGCGGACTTTGAAGTGCGCCTACGGCACTTGTCGCTGGCACTTTTCACTTTTATTCTTTGCCATTGTTGCACTTTGACGCTGCGATTTTGTGAATTGATTTATGCATGTGCGGCATTGTTCCTACTTTTTCTTGTTCTTATTGTTATTGTGGTTTTTTGTTGCTATTGCAGCGCAGTGCGTTTTTGGTGAATGAAAAAGCTGCCGAGTGCATTGAATGGAAGTGAATTCAGTTCACATTGCAAATTGAATGAAAAGGTTGCAAAGCAATTGAGGTTATGTTCATGTTGTAGGAATACTTGAACGATTTGCTTGTGTAAAAAATATTTCAAATGGCATTGGTGAAGGGAGCTAGGCAACAGATTACACTACTCGACAAGAAAATGCTCACAAAAATGGAAATGTTTTCTAGACTAACTTTGAAAATCAAAAAAATTTTAAGGAAGCGTTTTCGAAAAAATTTCAAAGAACCTTTTCCCTGTCCGTCGGTCCGATAATACCTTAGCCTTTCCATAGATTGTCCTAATCAGATAAGATTTGAGGAAGTTACTGACGGTGAAAGTTGTATAAAAGTGAATTTTTCGACCAATTAAAAAAATCATAAATTTTCGAATATTTTGTTTTTATAGATAAAATAAATGATCTCATCTGGTTTTAAAATCAAAGAGGAAAGATATATTATTTGTGCAAATATTAAGCCTACCATCAATGGAATCGAAAGAAAAATGACAAAGTTATGATGCACTGCGTGAAAACACCAACTTTACATTTATTACACCGTGCGAAAAAATTTTTTTTTTTGCCCAGACCCATCCAAATGTTGATATAGACGTGAAACTAGATGTCGTTTATAGTATCCTTGCATAGTCATTTTTCATTTTCTGACCCAAAAGACTTGGGAATCAGATGAAAGAGAAAAATTGTCTCCTTTTAAATAAATTTTCTGTTTTGAACTTTCAGAACCAAAATATGTCAGGTATAGAAAACATACATGTTTTGGATCTCAGTCTGTAGATTTATACATATAAATTTTATTATATTTCAAAGCTTTGGAAATTCTTCGAAAGAATCTCTTACAGCACTACTAGTTTTCTTATGTGCAAAGAGTTTTCTATTTCTTAAAACTAAATCTACAGAAACTCTCTTAAGTTGTCCTGAGTTGTCCTAGTTCGACGGGTTGTAAGTCTATTTATGTCTATTTTGCTTGAATCCTTGCACCAGCAGCATAATTCTACAACAATGTATTGCAATGTACATCTTATATCTCGGATTAGGTATATCTATCTATATGTTGCAGATGTACAGACTCTTTAAACTGCAATTGGTCTCTGTAGGTAGATGATCCATCATTCCTTTCTCAACAGTTCGCAATGGCGTTCGAATTTGTTCATGTTTTCAGAGTTGGGAAGTGTAGCTACATTTAAGCGTTTTATGACAGATTACACATTATCCACTTAACATTCTGGCAAAGTGGCTTTCACTAACTACGGTCTGGGTTGCTGTTGTCTGGCTGACTGCTGGACTGAACTAACTGATTGTTGTAGCAACCAAAAAAAAATGTATAAAAACTGCCAACTGACACTTTTTTCTCGCCTCCTGTTCTTGACTTTAGACTGCAAACAAGAGTGAAAAATATGTGTAAAAAGCGGAAAATGTAAAGGACCTGAATTAAACATAGTAAAAGGCTATGAAAAAAAATCACGCGATGAGCTGTTCGCGCCCCACGCTCAAGCATTGTCTTTGCCTTTTTTTCATATGCGGCGTAATTATGAAAAATTATGCCGCGCAAAATGAAAAGGAAAATAAAAAAAACTGCAAGAAAATTGAAAAAAAAAGAATCCTGGCAATAGGTAGTCATGCAATTTATTTAAGCGCGAGAATGAAGAGAGAAAATTACATAGCTGCCGCTAGTTGAAGGCGGCAACTCTGGTCAAGTTATGGCAGCAGTGCTTTGGTGTTGGTTCATGACGGCATTAAGCAAAGTCGTAAGTCGTAAATCTGTTGAAATTTGTGTGTGAGTGTTGTTGTTGTTGTTGTTTTTTAATTTCACTTATTTGTTTTAGTGATTTTTGGCAAATTTTTTTATAAATGAAGTGGCGGCATTCACAACAAATCTTCTATTTTGTTGTCTTCTTCTGTTTTCAGTATTTTTTTATACAGTTGCGACGTTCACGATGTTTGTGTTTTTTATTTTCACTTATTTGTTTTGGTGACTTTTTGCAAATTTTTTTATAAATGAAGTGGCGGCATTCACAAGAAGTATTATATGTTGTTGTCTTCTTCTTTTTTTTTAATATTTTTTTATATATCAGGTGTACAACTTTGCGTCCGCCGTTTTTTCCCAAAATTAAAAGCTTTATTGCGAAAAAGTGCTTACAGATGTATTATTCAAAGTATTGTCCGTCGTCCGTCCATCTTTCCGGCAATTTTCGGATCCCGGCTCGAAAAAAGGAGTCCTCTTTTGACGCTATCCATGAAGCAATCCATTTTTCCAATTCTTCGAAGGATTGAAAATGTTGATCTGCCAGGCCGTGTGCCATCGAACGGAATAGGTGGAAGTCAGAAGGGGCGACATCTGGGGAATACGGCGGGTGGGGC
This sequence comes from Melieria omissa, assembly GCA_963971225.1. Classification (NCBI taxonomy): domain Eukaryota; kingdom Metazoa; phylum Arthropoda; class Insecta; order Diptera; family Ulidiidae; genus Melieria; species Melieria omissa. The sequence goes on along the minus strand of OZ020268.1, from coordinate 104,579,303 downwards.
AAGACTTCCCATTTCAGCGTTTCCAGGTACTTTTTGACCACTTTTGCGACGTGAGGCCGAGCATTGTCGTGTTTCTCTTCCACCACCATGTTTGTCTTCGACATCGAAATCACCATTTTTAAAACGTTGAAACCACTCCCGACACGTTCTTTCACTCAGAGCAGCATCACCGTAAGTTTCTGAGAGCATTCGATGCGCTTCAGCTGCATTTTTTTCGAATTGTAACAGAAAAGTAAAACTTCCCGCAAATGGCGAGAATTGGGCACATAAACGGACATTTTCGAGCGTGAATAATACGAAAACAAGAACAACTGTCACTGAAACGGCGATGACAATTCGTTAGGCACTGTCCACACTCACTTTAAAGGCATTACCATCTATGTATTTCAACCAGCCTCAGCCGGTACAGCTGCCTATCGGAAAACGGCGGAAGCAAAGTTGTACACCTGATACAATTGCGACATTCACGATGTTTTTATTTTGTAATTTCACTTATTTGTTTTAGTGATTTTTTGCAATTTGTTTTTCATAAATACAGTGGCGGCATTCACAATAAGTCTTCTATTTTGTTGTCTTCTTTTTGTTTTTAGTTTTTTTTTATATTCAATTGCGACATTCAAGATGTTTCTTAGACTGATTGTCTTTTTTTTGGTTAGTTATTTTTTGTATACAGTGGCGACATTCACGACATATGACAACCAGATTGGCAGCAGAGCCAGTAAATACTTAAAAGTCATAAAAATGGAAGAATTTCTTTCAGAAAGTGAAGCAATAACCTTACTTTTTTCTTATTCACTCCTCTCGAGAGCATAGGACTCCCACAAGACATTGCCTTCTATTGGTTGGTTACGTTAATCGAAAAATAAACCAATAACATAAACGAAAGAAAGTTGGCTATAAGCTTCAAGAGTTCACAATTTTTCTTAACATCTTAAAATCAGTTGATTTTTGTTGACTTTTGAAGCAACTTATGCAACACTGGACTGAACGAAAGTACGCTTTAAGTCCACTCAAGCATTTGAAAAGAGAAAACATGACCAAGAACGCCATGAAACCGCAGTCAATTCAAATTTGCTTTAACATTGTGAATACCGCTAACGATTTTTATGCTAGTCACTTATCGCTCTTATTGTTGTTGTTTTTGTAGTTTCCTAGCTGCATTTTTCGCGTGTTGTGCGACATTAAAACAAAAAATTTATTATTTGGCCAAAGTTTCATTTTCTCTCGCATTTAAATTCCTCTCCAGTCGGCAGCATTTTTATGCCGTTTTTGTCGTTTTTTTTTTAATTTTTTTTTTTACAGAAAACTTTTGGCATGATTGTCAGCACGTTGTTTTATAATTACCCTAATTATGATTATTAATTGTACCGTTGCGCGTTGCTGTGCACCAACGCCGCCATAAAAACGCCAACGTCAAAGTTCGGTGCTATGTTAAAAAACAACAATAACAACAACAAAACAGGAATAAAAAAATTATAATAATAATGCGCTACATAAATTTTTCATGCACTTTGGTCGCCTCACTGCTGATTTACTTGGGACGCTCAGATTTCACTACAACCCGAAGGAATCGTTGGCGATTTGGCAACATTTGCCGGCTAATTGCACGGTCATAGTTATTGTTGTTGTTTCTGTTGGCGATTTTTATTTAATTAAAATACTCGCTTCTATTTAATGGTGTGAAATTTGTAGTTTTTTCGAGTTTAATTTGAAAAGTTTAAACATTTCTATTTATCACAAAAGTGTCGCTGGCCCAACGAGCAAAGGTCTCTCTGGGTGTGTGGAGAAGGGTCAGCAATTACATTTGCCCAAATTGCAATGTCCTTTAACTGCATGGAACAATATCCATAAATTCGACAACTAACCCCAATCAAGTGTGCACACACTGGTCAGTCGATTGTTTGGGGCAGCTTTCGGTGCACCACAAACCTTCTGCTTGCGGCTGCAAATTTGTGGAAACTCCTCTTGTGGCAGTGACTGCGGTTTGTATTGGCTTTCAACGTGTTGGGCAGACGAACTGAATTTTGGGCGCCAGGCAAACACTCAACAACACCCAACAGTCAAAATGGGAAGCCAATCATGAAGCAGAATCAAATCAAAGTTGAATAAAATTCAACAAAGTTTAGAGATTAAATTTGTTTGCTTATATAAAATGTTTCGCAATTTTTTTCAAATCTAGTAATTTGTTCACTTTTGAGCGGAAAGTAATCGATAAAATTATGTTGGGTTAGGTTAAGTTTATGTTCAGTGAGGTTATGTTAGGTTAAGGGGACAGAAAAGAACTCAACGTTGAGGATACCACAATAAGTATTGATAGCAATCAGTTCGATTACTTACTGAACCCAGTTATATTCTTCCATGCAAGCAAGTTGGGTCATTTTGTCCGTCTTTGACAGCTCTGTAAAATCTACAAAGAACGTTAACTCAAAGAAATATGAGGTCCACTTCAAGATTAAACACTTTTTTAAGATCAAAAAAGTACGAAGACAAAAAAATATGAGGTCCACTTCAAGCTAAAACATTTCCGTAACTCATAAAGGTCCAACTTCAGCATGTCTTCCTTCTCATCAAATGACTCTCAGCTTTAACAATAATCATTAACACCGCATAGCCTTAGTGTCCCAATATAATCTTTATTGTTTGGCGCTTTATAACACCCCTTCATCTCATTCGATATTTTAACCTTTAGCCACTTTTAAATACTTGTGACCTAAATGCTCAAAAGCCAAACTGCAGCTTTATAAATGCCGACTTAAATCAACAACAATCCGTTTCCTTTCATTATACGGTAGCGTTTCCTTCCGTCCCATTGTTCTGGTTGCCATCCTTCCACCCGCCTCCGTTCTCAACTCAAGCCAACCATTTACGTTGTCGTCCTGCCAGCCGACCCGTAGTGCCCATTAAACCTCATCAACGCCGTCTCAGTCAACACATGCCACAGCAACGCTGCAATCAACACATTCCGCAAAACGTGCCACGTGCACCACCAACTCATCGCACAACACATCGTCGTAGTCGTTGTCGTAGTCGCAGTCGTTGTCGGCCTTTCGCATTTGCAAAATCTGCAAAGGACTTTTTCATTTTCTCACCACGTTCACACAAACGACCTTTCTCGCCGCACCAACAAACACACAAAAAAAAACACTAGCAAACAAACAAAAACATTGTGTATTGCAGTTGTTGTTGAAAACTAGGGTGGTTTCTTGTGGGATCCAATATTAGTATAGGCAATTTTTTTTATTACCTAAAAATTAATAATTAGAAAACTCTTTGTTGAGCGTTTATAAAAATGCACAAAACCACTCTTTAAGATTCAGAAATGTGTGAGGTGCTTAATAAAAGTCCGTATCTTACTGACCCATCTTGATTCTAGTTCCAAGTAGCCTGGATCAAGAAGTAATCAGTTCTATCTTTAATAAATATATTCTACTGTCCATAGTCCAAATCTTGTATAAGTGGTTGTAGCATTTAGGGCTTCGAGCTTATTAGACTTCAGCGTCTGTTCTTAGTTCTGGTACTGGCAGTTACCTTCCATGAATTGGCGACAGTATTTTCCCTATGCATAAACAAAGAGAGAAACAGCCCTACAGAGAGAAGGGGATGAGTACCCGACAGTTTATGTAATACTTGATCGAGGGAAAAGCTTAGAAGGAGTTCTATAATGTTTCTCCAAAGCTTAAGTTTGATTTTGTTTTATTACTAATTCATCATAATCACAAAAGAGCTATTGGGACTTCTATTACATTTTGCATGACGTCCCTTAGGAGTTCAGTCTAAGGAGGTAATGAGTCACGGGGAGGTAGGAAGGAGACCCAGGTGGGTGACTCTTCTTTTCTAGTCAATACTGGTTGTGGTATCGTCCTTAAATTTTAATAGTAATAAGGTTTCTATTTTCCCCAATTACTTTCTCATGGATTCTGTTCTCTACTCATTCTGATCCAATATGCAATGATCACGAGCCTCTTTAATTTTTTGACTTTGCCGACCTATTTCTTTAGTATTTGTGTCAGCTTCTTTTGAGAGTTGTGGCTCAATTGCTGGGTGCTCAAAGTGACCTTTAAATGTTAATATCATCCAATTAAGGATGACTAGTAGTCATTTCAAATTTCGTTAAAGAATCGAATAATTCTTCAGATAATCTTACCCTTCTGATGGGTTACTGTGTACTTAACTAACTAACTCTTAACTTAACTCTAACTTAACTAACTAACTCTTAAAGACTGGGGTAAGAATACTACCACTTATGGGTCAATCTCCGTACTTGTATAAGATTAGACTATTAGAATGGATTTCGGGAGTCGAGCATCACCTGCCCGAGACACTACGTTCAGTTAACTATTGTGAACTATTGTGTGACGTCCATTTATATTACTGAAGGAGTTCGTATCCTCCGATGTTATCCACGTACTACTTTATCCTCCTTAGTTCAATTTCAGACAGATCTTTTGTCTGTACTAGTTCTCTCCCAGTACCCCGCTTTCTTGCGTGTAGGATGGCAGGACATTCCGTTATATTGTGTACAGTAGTCTCATCGTCTTCCATACAAAATCTGCATAGTTCGTTGTCCACGATTCCCAATCGCGCTCTATTCATATTTGGCAGTGCCCGCTTACGATTCCCGTCATGAATCTAAGCTCCGCTCTGCTTAGCTCCAAGAGTTTCCTAGATTTCCTTACAGAATAAGCTGGAAAGAAAAGCTTGGAACAGCGTTGTCCCACTTTGTTTGACCATTTGTGGTTTGCTCGATTTAGAAATTCCTGTTAAACATAATGTCTGTAATTAGTTTTGCTAACACTTATAATTGGCTCAGGTCCGTAGGGTCGTCTTACCGCCCCCTCCTTTGCCAATCTGTCCGCCTATTCAAGGTCTTGAAGGACATCTACCGTGTCCCAGACCAGTTTAGAGTCAAATGTCGTCGAATTCAGGGCTTTGAAGCCTGACTGTCAGACAGTCCCCTTTCTTTCCACGTTAAGTGTTAGTTTTTTCCTAGCAGCCGCCGTAGCTCAGCTGGCTAGTGCGTTGGGCCGCGAGTCAAGACTCCGCGAGTTCAAGACTCCGTTGCGTTAGCACCAAAAAAAAAGAAAAACAAAAATGTTTCTTTCGGCGGCTGTCCTCTCAGCAGGAAATGGCAAACCTCTGAGAGTAAAATTGCATATGAAATGCTCCCAACTCGCCGTTCGGAATCGGCATATAACTGTAGGTCCCTTCCACCCGCATACAAATTCACACGCACAACACGGGTGGCTGCGGGTAGCTAGGCCTTAGTCTCGTAATCGGGCTGTCGTGCCAGTCAAGAAAAAGAAGAATACTTTCCTGGCACATTCATTTATGGCATAGACCTCAGCCTGGAAGACTGTGACGTTGTCCTCAAGGCTGATTGCAAGCTGGGAGCCAGAGCTATATATCCCCGCTCCTGTTCCTTCTTCCGTTCTTATATAAGATCAATCTAAATATTTTACGTTCTTTGTTTAACATCAGCTTCACCGAGTTATCAATTCTGTATATCAGCGAGAAAGCGAGGCTCATATGGGATTTCTTGTGGATCCAGTGATACGAAGAACGTATTCGTGCCATCTGAATCTTAGAAAACCTAATGTAACCTTAGTAATCTTTAGAATATAATAAAAACACAAGCAGGAAAGTCTTATGGAGAGTTTTATGGAAGAGTAAAGTTAAGATTTACGGCGGCAATTTATGAATGAAATGGAATTCATATTCCATGTTCCGTTCGAGAACAAAGAAACTCAGCATCATTCTATTGAACTCTGTTCTGCGTCAGTGTAGAAAAGAAGGCTGTCTTTATTAGGAATTCGAGTTCACAACCTGAGCCACTGCAATTTTTTAAAAATAATTTTCCATAAAAATCCAATTCACAAACTTTCAAATATTTGCCCCAAAGTGCAACCCTGATTCTTCGAAACCCTCCCCCAGACAGTGTGTTGGCTTGGTGGCGTCTCCGTGGTGTAGATGGCATATGTGGGCGCCGCAGACGACAAGCGGCAGCTGCAAGCAGTTGTTTACAACGGTTTGTGTCGTTGTTTGTTTTGTTAGCGTGCAAAGTGCTGCACCAAAACGAAGCCAACTCCCTGCAATCGACTTAACCGAGACCAGACCAACTCAGCGCGAACGCATAGAGGGAGTTGCAGCGCACAAGTGGAATTTTGCCGCCAGTCGTGGCAGTCGGCATGCCGTGCACGGGGGCCGCACATGGAACAAATGATAGCTGCGCTCACATCCTGTAGACAAGCGTACACAATATCCATATTTCACAAGGATAAGCGCATTGCAGCAAACGTCGTCGTTCGTGACGCCGTCGTTCGCCCTCACCCACCTACCGACACATTGCGCCACTGCTGGCCGTTGTAGCCATCAACGTCGTCGTCGTCGTTGTTGTCATGGCCAGCACTGCCATTCTTGCTGCCTCTACAAGTGCCCCTCACGGCACCTGCACCCACTTGGGCCAAGCTGAACGCATTCGAGGCGCTGTTTGGCCATTTAGTTTTGTTATAGCTGTTGTTGTTAAAATTCACAGTTTGGCCTCTGTGCGCTTCTATTTGGAGGGCGGCAGGTGTCAGCCTACACGACGTACGCTTCGCCATCAGTGCGTCGGTTGTTTCAGCTTTTATGGACCGCTCTGCGGGCACTGTGGAGTTCGGCTGCTGCTGCAGGCAGCTGAACACAATTCCATAAATTATCGCATCAACAAATGCGTTAGGCGCAGCTCATAATAAAACTACATTGATTTCTGCATATGTCGATGGCCGATGGCTCACTGCCGCTGCAAGTGAGAGCAGATTTCTGGCGCTGCGCCGAACTCATCAGGCGCTCTCGAGGCACAGCAGCAGCAGTAGTCGGGCAGCCATTGTTTCCGTTTCGCCGTTTTTACGGACTGCCGCTGGTCAAGGCATCCGGCGGCCGCACTCAATCGGCCAGCAGCAGCACATGCGACGACCAGGCAGCCGAGTGTAATAAATTTGCGCACCATAAAATCTTGCGGAAAAATAAAATACTCGTACGTCCGACTGTGCGCAGCCGTGCAGCGGCGACACTGGCGGCAGCTTGAACGGTGCCGGACGCAACGCAGCGTAAATAAAGCACAACTCGGCGAAGCGTCGTCACAATTTATGATGCTGGCTGTGCTGGCAGGGCGTCAGGGGGTCAGTAGGGCCATTTGGGGGCATGCCAACAGTGCACAAATAAAATCGCCACAAGTAAATAGAGAAGCGAAAAAGATTTTGCTGACAGCAAACTTTATGATTGCAACTTTTTGATGCATGAGCGATTTTTGTCGCTGGCCAATTTTTCCCTCACTACTTGTTAGTTTTATTTTATTTTTTTTTGTTATCGAAACTTTGTTGCACAAAATTCTAATCTTTTATTGTTTTTGTTGTTGTATTTTGCAGATCTCCATCACGCCAAATGTCAGCGAACGCCAACAGCAGCAGCAGCGCAGCATTGTTTGGAAAACACACAAAACTCGCATAACCGCTGCGACTTCGGCCCTTCGTTGCCCTCGCTGCCGCGTTCGTAAACATTTCGTTGGCAAAAATTCCACGAAAATTCGACCTAATGACTATGGCAGAAGGCACTGACCCCATGGGGCACCAGGCTGGCTCCCATCACCACCGCCACCACCATCACCACCCGCACCAGCAGCCACATCAGCGCCAGCACCAGCAGCAGCCGCCGCCACATCCGCACTACGCGCCTTACGCGCACCTGCAGTACCCGCTGCCGCAGCATCTGCCGCTCGCGCTCAATCTGCAACAGCAGGCAGTTGCCGCAGCCGCCGCTGCCGCTGTTGCTGCCGAGCAGGTCAACAATAATCAGCCGTTCGTTGCCAACAACAATGTACCGTGGAAGCAACGCAAGCGAAAGCGTCTCTCGGCAGTGCTCGATAAATTGCACAACAACAACAATAACAATAGCAACAATAACAATGTGAGCAATCACAGCAATCACAATCACAGTCAGAGCCAGAGCGAACAGATGGACTCGGATCACAACGACACGAACGATGCTAATCACAAGAGCAGCAACAGCGCCAGCAACAACAATGGCAACACTGGCGAGAGCGGTAAGGTGCGCTGCCGCGCGTCGAGCAGCAAACGCTCGAATGCGAGCGGCGACGAGGCGGAAGCCGACGTCGAAGCGGAAGCCGAATCGGAGGACCTGTCGCACTGCGGCGACAACGACAGTCCGCGCATCAGCATGAGTCCGCTGCAGCTGGCGCCGAACGATGCGCACGCGCACGCGCCTGTGGCCACGCCCAATGCCAAGCTGCACGACGACAATCCGCTGCACGTGGACATCAAGACTGAGCACCTGCCCAACAATCCCTACGATCGCTACTTTCCCATTCCGTCGCCGCTCTTCGGCTACTACTTGCACACGAAGTACTTGAACGAGGTTTTTCGCCGACGCCAGGACCTCTACCCGTCGCCCATGCAGCACACGCCCTCGTCCATAGCCTCCTCGCTGACGGACGACACCTCGCCCACGAGTCTAATCAAGGCCGCGGCGCATCTCGATCATCCGCCGCCCTTTCCGCCCACCACAGCAGCCACGGCCCACTCGCAGTCGCACTCGCACTCCCAGTCGCCGCCACTGGCCGTGTCCGTGGCACTGCCGTCGCCGCCGCGCAGCGAGTCCTCGCTCACGACCATGTCTGGTGCGGTTGCAGCACGCGCGAGTCCCTCGCCCGCCGGCCAACCGAACAGCGCCGAACCGGCCATCATGCCGCCGCCACAGGAGCGGCCGCTGGACCTATCGCTTCGCAGCGGCAGCAACACGCCCACTGCCGAACTGGCTGGCGGCAAAAAGTACAAATCGCCATCGCCGCTGCCGGCCACAACCCTCATGCTGCCGCCCAGCAGTCAGCAGCCAATGGCAACCGCCTCGATGTCGCCCAGCTCCGGCGCCTACAAGCAGCCGAATAGCGGCCACACGCCACACTCCGGCCCCGGCTCGGCGCCCGTCTCGCCGTACAGCCTGCCGCATGTGGCTGCCGCTCATGCGGCCGCTGCAGCTGCCGCCGCCGCCATGATCAAGCTCGAGATGCCAATGCACCCGCTGCATCCACACGCCACGACCACAACGGTCGGCGTGCCGGTAATCAAGGGCGACGTGGCCTCGCCGACCACCAAGGAGTCGGTGGCGTGGCGCTACAATCTGGACGTGTCGCCCGTCGTCGAGGAGATGCCGCCCGGCTCGGACGTGGCCTACGTGTGCCCCGTGTGCGGTCAGATGTTCTCGCTGCACGATCGCCTCGCCAAGCACATGGCGTCGCGCCACAAGTCTCGCAACCCCGCCAACGACATTACCAAAGCCTACTCGTGCGAGGTGTGCAACCGGTCGTTCGCGCGCTCCGATATGCTGACGCGCCACATGCGCCTGCACACCGGCGTCAAGCCGTACACGTGCAAGGTGTGCGGCCAGGTGTTCTCGCGCTCCGACCATCTGTCCACGCACCAGCGCACACACACCGGCGAGAAGCCCTACAAGTGTCCGCAGTGTCCGTACGCGGCGTGCCGGCGCGACATGATCACGCGCCACATGCGCACGCACACGCGCTACGAGTCGCAGCAGCAACAGCAGCAGCGCGGTGGCGGCGAACGCAAGTCGCCGCTGCCGCTGCTTGCCGACATGAAGATGAATCTGCCGCTGCTGCTCAACAGCGACGAGCTGGCGGGCAAGTCGCCGCTGCACGGCGGCATCGGCGGCGGCCCAATGCCGATTGTCGTCAAAACGGAGAGCGCCTAGTGGTGGCTGGTGGCGAGGCGGCGCTCGGCGTACGCGCTGTCGCCCCCCATGGAGGGCGACGCCCGCACACGCACGCGCCGCCGATTTCCGCATCGAGCGAAACGCCAAGCAAAACGCCACACACACTAAATTCAGCTGAAGAGTGGCTAAGCTTCGATACGACACAAATTTTGTTCTCTCTGAAAATCTCTTTGTCAAGACTGAGACTAACCTTAAAAAACAACAACAACTAAATCGCATAACATTAGGAAAACTTGTAGTACGTTAAGTTCAAAGCAAACCATCCAGCGAGATATCGACGCCCAAAAGTATGCTTCGAGCAAGAGCTTGTGAAGTATATGAACTCTCTTTGACTTTTGATAATGCGAGCCCAACCATATTCCTTGCCAGCGCCCAGGACGCGTGCATTGCCGTGGGGCAGACCGTAGGTTGGGAATTCGTGTGTCAGCTGCGCCAGTTGTCTCGTTGTGTTGTTGAGTTCTATTGTAAGACGACGGTTGTGAACAGCGATTCAGCATTAAATCCCTCATGCACACACATACATACAAAAATACTATATACATACATATATATATTTTCTGAGCACAGGCATTTTTACGCGCGTACGCCACAACTAAACTTAACTACAAATTAATGCCAATTATTTGCATTCAATTATGATTTTATATAAATTAAAATTATTGTACTACGTTAAGTTGAACTTGAGTACACTCTAAGCACAGCGGACAAAAGCCACAAAACTTATCCAACTAAATTTAATTCTAATCTAATTTAATTGAATTTATTTTAGTTTAATTTAATTTAACTATTTTAATTTAGTTTTAAACTTTGCTTAGTTGCACTTAATTTATTTTGATTTCTTAAGATTCCTAACAGTTAGTTTAGTTTTATTTATTTAATTAAACAAACAAACAAATTTGTATTACAAATTAAAACTTAAGCACAAAAAAGACAAAGAATTCTCCCCAGAGCGCAAAATTTGCCAAGGAATTGTATCCATTGGATTCTATATAAAACTTTTGCTCCTTCAACAAAAAAAAATAACAAAAATTTTTTAAATATTTTTTGTTCGCTTCATAAAATGAAATAAAAAATTTTGTATTTTCCCTTTGACTATTTTTAATTAAATTAATTTTTGTTTTATTGTTAAATGCATAAACAATTGTTAAAACGTACACACACACACACACACTCGCACGCATAGCAGCAGCACAGACGCTCTCTTGCACACACACACACAAACGCAGCGAAAGTCATTCGCTCCAAAAGGAGAAAGGAGCAACAATGTTGTCATCGCCTTCGTCATTATTGTTGCTGTTGTTGTTATTGCTGCTGTGTGGCCAATCGTTAAAAATTGATTGTTCATTCCCTTTCACTGTTTCCTCAACACAACAATTTCCGTTGATTTCAGCTCAAGTGTCTGTGTCTGTTTCTGTTTCTGTTCAAGTTTTCTCCCCGCTTACGGTCAATTGTTAGTTTCTAATGATATTTTTTTTGTATGTATGATTTGTACGCTGTTATTTATTGCACTTGAATTTAAACTTTAACTTTAGTTTTTATTAATTTATTGTATGACATTTTGGTTATGATTAGTTGATAATGCTTTTGTTTTTTTTTATGAAATAAACAAACGAATTCAAAATAAATGAGATTCTTCAAATTTGCATTGAAAAAGAAAAAAAATTACACATGACTTTAATTTATTATTTTGTGTTGTTGTTGGTCTTGAGTGTTTGGCTTTTGGTTGGTTTGATTTTTTAGAAATCTGCTTTTCATTTAACTGAGACGCTGAACAAAATGCAACATTCACTTTGGGCCGAACTGCAGGAACAGCAGAAGAGTTATGGCTTTCAGGTGTTTGAGGGTTTCTGTTGATGGCCATATGAATTTGAATACTATCACATTTTCCAACTAATTAAATGTTCAGCCCAGGTGTATTTTTCGAAACTTTCAATAAGGTTGCGAGATAGGGACATTGCCGAGTAGAAGGCACCAAGAATGACCTTTGAAAATATATTTTGTGCACTCAAAACATCAACAATCCTTCAGTTCCTCGAATGGTTCCTTTTTTCTGGTTGTAGTCTTACTGAAAAAAAACAGTGTTGCATACACATTTCTCATACAAGGGCAGCTACTGTAACCAAACCCAATCGTAGATGTTTGGCGTAGATGTTTCGATGTAATTCAGAGATTTGTTGCAGCCACAGTAATGCACACAGAATTTCATTTTGGGTTGTTTAGCGTACAACTTTTAAACCCAAATACCATTTGAAACCATATTTTGTACCATTTTGTACCAACGAGTTCATCTTTTTGAGCCTGAGTGAAAAATTACTGTCACTCCAACCTAATCAACCTAAGAACAGTTTACAAAAGGCGACTGAAGCCTAAAGCACAGCTTGACTATTCACAAATTCGTATGTCATTTTCTAATATGCGTTTTCTTCTAAAGATAATTGGAAATTTCAAGTATAACTGCCACATCTGCATTAAAAATACAACAGTGATCCGGAAGCCGAAAGAATAAGTTCAGATTTAACCCTTTCGGGACGGAGTTTAATTTTGAAAACCAAAATACTCTCAAAATGTTTCCATGCAATCAAAATTGGGACTAAAAATTTATGTTGCATACTCCCCAATTCTAAAATGATCCTTTTATCCGAGGACATATAATTCCAATAATTATTTAGCGTGGGTCATAAGATATGAATGATTATTTTGAGGGGTCTTAAAAACTTGCTAGGATGTAGTATCCCAGTAGTCCCTAAAGGGTTAATTCTTTCGTAGACAACCCCTTATTTACTCTATTATGTAGTTTCGAACATTCTAGGTAAAACTTTTTTTATGAGTTTTTTTTTTTTTTAACACGAACAAACGCGCAGGGGTATGACCCCCTATTAATGCGAAGCATTGTGTTGGTTCATGGAGGATATAAAGGTTAGAAGATAGGGTCATGAGTGAAGTGGTTATGGATTCTTGCCTTGAACCCATCGAGATCATAAGTGCTGGGGAAAATATCCGCAGGGAGATCACAACCGCAGGGAGACCACAACCGCGCCGTACGGGCCAGAAACGAACTTTCTCTGTAGTGCGTAGTAGAATAGAATACCCTGATTCCCCGTCAAGTCAATTGGAACCTTCAGGTACAGCCATCATATCTGCTTAAAAGATACTATAGTCCGGAAGCAGTAAGAATAGGTTCAGGTTAAATACTTTGGAATCTACACAATCCTCCATTCACTCTATTGAGTAGTTTAGAAAGCTATGTAACGCATTTTCTGAAGACTGGATCCTCTGATTCAGAGACAAGCCAATTGAAACCTTAAAAAATAGTCACTACATCTGCTTGAAAGATGCAAAAGTCGTCCGCCATTCGGAGGAATAGGTACACATTTAATTCTTTAGAGCATAAGCAATTCTCCATTCACTCTATTTTGAGTAGTTTTGAACTCCTTGCATAAGTAAATCCTTTAGAGAGTTAAGCGCCTGATGCTTAGAGCATTTTTGATGACCTTGGTATCCTATAATTCTTCTGAAATGAAAATTTGGATGATATGTAGTCTACCTCCTTTCTAGGAAGATCTATATGCATTTGTTTTCCTTGTTTACTCTTTTCTGGAGCATAGGGTCTCCACAAGACTTCCATCTTAGACGATTCTGGGCTGCTGTTTTCGCTAGTTCGCGTGGAGTCGATCTTCTACAGGTGTTTTTTGGTCGATCGCGACTTCTACTCCCTTTCGGGTTCCAGTCCAGTGTCATTCTCCTGATGCTGCCGGGTGGTTTTCTCAGTGTATGATCTATCCATTTCCATTGTCAGCGCTTTATTTGCCTCAGAATTCGTTTCTCATTGGTGATCTATAGGAATAAAATGTAGTAATATGTCTCGCGCTTTGGATGGTGTTTTACGTAGAGTTTCTAGTTGTCCTTTAGGGTTGAACATTGGACTTTGGCGATCGGTAGTGATGCCCACTCAACCATTCGCTACCATACAGCGATGGCAATTATGCATCCAGTAAGCTGTGCTTGGATACATGTTTAATACATAGAGTATAGTGGAAAATCCATTTCGAAGAGCTTATCTAGTATAGTGGAAAGTCTCAGATAGGTTTGTAGATGTGGCTGCTCTCAAGCGAGCGTGAACTTAGATCAGTTAAGCGCATTGCGATGCCACTCGATCACCACGATACTCAAGTACTCTTTAGCAAATCTATAATAAGAACTAATTTGTGGTCATTCAAGTCACGGAAGGAGGGAAAACTAAAGCTACCCATCTGGTTGGTTGGTGACTCCTGTTCACCTAAACAACTACATACTGATGTATGGTAAACTATCCAGAAAGACACTACATAGCTGTACTAATGTTCGTTATAAGTTATCTTCTCCTGTTACGTTTTGTGCTTGTGTGGACTTACTTAGGTTTCATCCACAAAATAAATTGGCTTGAATAGGCACCTTGACTTGCAGTAAGTCAGATTACTTCCTTCTTGTGGCATCACAAGGGGCCCTTCTTGTGGCATAAGTGTGTCTTTCGGCAAGTGCCGTGCCCAGGCAGCCACTTTAACTAACCTTATCGACCTTTTGTGAGCTTTGTCAGGGAAGTTCGAACAGATGATTAGTTCACAATTGGCTGTTGTTATAAAGTTGTTTTCAATATGGTTGTACCACGTCTTACAAGGAAACTGTAGACTACAAAAAAATAGATTGTAGAAATATTCTCCTTATTGAACAGAGAACGAAAGAAAGAAAACGCAGATATTTTCACTTAGAGAAAAAGCAGCATAGGTTAAACCTTTCGACCCTGTGTCTCAATATTATTTTTTGGTATTTAAATCATGAAACAATTGCCTAAGAATTGTGCACACGACATCTGAAGTCGCCTCGCCTCTTAGAGTTCTAGAGCAAGTTTACTTTTGAACAATTTTAGCTTAAAACGGGTTAAACAAATTTTATATAATTTTTTTTTAATTACAGAACAATTATTTAATATTTATGGAAAAATAGAAAATTATCACTTTTTGATTTTATTTAACCATTATTAAAGAAACAGGGTTTTGATCAAACGCACCCAACTCGTAGACTTCAATTAGAACACAAACTTTCCCTGATATCGCTGCAAATTATTGGAAATTATTTTGGGGATACAAGTAAAATTTTTGTAATTCGCTTTGAATTCGCTTCTAAAAATATTAATTTGTTGTTGCCTACTTAAATTAAACCCATAAATCAAGGTGACAAATAGGTGAAGTTGCTCTCAGGCCACTTTGGGGTCGAAAGGGTTAAAATTACGTTTTACTTAAATTTAAAATTTGTTAACTTGCCGAGTAGTTACTTGAAAAATTTCCTTTGTACGGAGACTACACTGAAAGTAGAGTAGACAAAAAAAATGTCCCAACCCAGACAACAACCACATCCTTTCGATCAAATGCAATTTATGCAACATAATAAATTTTTGCTGCAAACAAATGACTGCCCACGACAAGAACTGCAACCGGCCTCACGGGCGCAACGCAACGCAAATAGTGCAACGGCGCGTGAGTGCATCACGCGCGAACACGACAAGTGATAAAGTTGGCCAGCGCCGCAGTTTAGATTTATGCCGAATTGTCAGCGCCAACAATGGGCGCGTGTGCTTTATGGCTGCAAACTGGCGCGCGGATTAGGGCTGCCGTCGACGCTGTCCGCACTGCATTGCAATCACAACACAGACCGTGTGACAACAATGACCACATGCGACGCACGGCCTTGTTGTTTGGCGCTGACAAAGTGGCCGTTGTCCGCCGCCCGGACGCTCAATCATTTCGCCGCGAAATTGACTAATCCCGCCCCGTAGGCAAACAACACCGACAACAACATCGACTGCAATGGGCGCCTGCGATTGTTGCCCAAAATGCTGCGCACTGCGGCCACTGCAATTGTTGTTATTGTTTTCGGCGTTTCGACTGCAACTCCGCTCGTTTGCCGTGATTTATGGCGGCTTTCGCACATAATCACAATTAGCAGCCGACATTTGCCAGCACTCGCCACACCGCTGCGCTGCGTTTTTTGTTTTTTTTTTACGCGCGCATAATTAGTTCATTAAAGATTTGGCGCGCACTCGCCGTTTTAATCTCTTTCTCAACTTTTCGCTCGCTTTGTGCTGCATTCCCTGTGGAGTTCAGCGCGCACCCCCGCCGTCATCGCAACTGAAATTGGCCGCATTAATTTTGTGGCGGCACGGAACGGGGTCAAATGTTAACCGCAAATCTGCATTGCAGCCATGCGCCCCTGTTCCAAGGCTCCTCTGCCTCCTCGGACCGCGCTGCACCAACACCTGCAGCACGTTTCGTGCCACAGCGTAATTTGGCTGCAGCGCCGCCATCGCCCCGTCCCCTTCGGTAGCCAAAGCCTTTGGCTAATGAAAATGCGCCAAACGCGGGTGTGGGAATTTACTTTCGCTTTTCTGCCGCATTCGCCAAGCGGCTGCTTTGCTTTCTTTGGGCACAACTTTGCGCACAAATTTTGCCGCACGAGTTCGTTCAGTCGACTTGCGGCTGCATTGCTGCCACCGCGTTCATTGGGCGACGGCGAAGCTTGTTAAAGGGTGCACTGCAATTTCAGGACACTTCCTTGATGTGCCCCGTAGGAAATTCGGAACATTAAATAGTTGGAAGCTTGGCGATGGGTTGTTTTTATAAAATTTGGTTGGTGTAAACTGCAATAAAAAGCAAAATTTTTTATATTTTTTAGACTTTCAAAGATGCTTACGGACTGAATACTAATCACATATCGGATTCTTGCTAACTGAAAACCGCCTCCTATGAATTTATTTTCCTGCTTTCTAATTTTGGTTTAACCATTCAATGGTTCTTTCAAGTCGTCTCCTAAGAAAACGATTGTCGTATGTGCTACTAAATTCAATGGAACATACGACATTCCTTTTCTGCGGTGACGAAGTTTTGCGTAACAACTTATTTCGAGATTAATGAGCTTCGAGGATGAGGTTAGGTAAGAGTGGCCTCAAGAATAGAAAAGAACCCTAAAACTATACACCTTCCTGGAGAGGAAAGGAGACTCCCTTATGGAACGTACAATACCGTTAATGCCGTGGCTCAGGAGCTGAATATGTCAATAAAGAGGCCCCAAGATGCAAAAAAGGTTGAGTGTTCGATTTTACACAACAAAACAGCCCCATTTTCTTTATCCTTTCTCTAATATTAAGGGTCATCTCTATCCTTTCCCTACTACTATCTTTCTTTAACCCCACCTCACTCTCCTCTATTCCCCTTTTCCTCACGAGTCGTAAGCACAATGGGCTATCCAGCTTGAGAAATTGGACCCTCTAGGGATCATTTTCTCGGCTCGCCTCATATCCATTCCATTCCTTGGGTCATCCTGAAGCCAATCAGATAGTTGGATAATATGCAGAATTATCCTTATTTTGACTAATTTTACCGTACGACAAAAATGAAAACAATTTTTCACAATGGAAAAAATCCATATGGGCGTGAAACTAGAGACCAAACATAGTAATACTGCGTACTCAGTTTTTCGTTTCTACATCCTTTGTCCTTTTAAAAGGACTTAAAAATTTTGAAGGGGATAAAAATACAAAAAATGCAAGACATCGATGGTGAAAATTTACGACGTCTGATAAAGTTCGATGTTGATGGGATTAAGTTCGGCTCAAAGTTTCACCCATATGACCAATTAAGTGCTCGTAGATCTGGGCTCTAATTAACATGATTAAAGTAAGATAGATTGTGGACTTGATGGTCTAAATATAAACTAATAACTTACAAGTGCGGGGTGTCTTTGGTGAGCTTGAATTCGCACTGATAGGGTCCAAGGATGTTGGGGTACTTGTCACATCTGAACCCCTATGGACCGGTTCCAAGGTCAATGCTGTGCGTAATAGGTTTGAATTTGAACTTAAAATTTGTGAGGACATTGGTGGTCTAGATAGGTTTGAATTCGAGCTGATAAAAAAGTTCAATGATGTTTGTTGGTTTGAATCTGCTAGCTGGTAAAACCCAATCTTGATTCGGCCTGAATACTATCAATGAAGTACTTCTAAGTTCTTCTTCTACTTCTTCACTCAAATTGTCTAACTTGTTTTAGCTTGAGGCTTGTTGAAGTAATTTTTTGTAATTTAGCAAATTTTCTAAATTTAAAATTTTTCACTTTAATCGTGGAAATGTTCGCGTTTAAATCAGGCAAGTCCAAAAAGTGCAGGGTAGGGTCCAGCAACCAAGGCATTTAGTGATGTAGCCAGCATTGTCTGTGCTTTGAATTTATTTCGTAATAAACACGAAATTCTTTAGCTACGCCATCAAGTTTAACCGATGGCAGTTTGCGAAAATTGCTCATTCCGGGCGCGCACTCATCATTCGCTTAGAAGAATTGCACAAAAATCCAGCCAACACAAAGCGCACTAAAACAAGGATACAAGCACTGTGCATATCCTTTGAACTCAAACGCATACACATTCACACACATGCAGACACGTGTAACCACCTGGACATGCCAACGGTGCACAATCAACTGCCGACAAATGGACACACACACAAAAAAAACGCAATTTGTACGCCGTGTCATTCGTGTTATCGCAACGCGATGGTGTTGGTTGTTCTTGTTGTTGTTGCTCATGTTCGTGTTGTTTTTGTGCGCATCCACTCAAGTTGGCAATTTCAATGGACACCAAATTGGACAAGTTGGCATTAAACGTGTGGCCGGCTGTCTGCGCCGCACTGAAGCGCCAAGGACGAGCGCAAGGACACGACTCGCTGGCGATATGACACTGCGATTTTTATCCGTGGCAATCGTCTGCACAGCGCCAACACAGAACAACAGCAGAGACAGCAGCAACTCTGACTGCCGCCCCGTTCCTTGGACCGTAAGACAGCGTCCAACTGTTCGGCAACTTGAATGACTATTTCGTATTATTGCCGTTGTTGTTGCTTTTGTTGTTGGTTTTGTCAGTGTATTATGATCTCAGACGTTGGCTTGTAAATTTGGCGCTTTATTAAATTTTCTCCGTCCGACCATAACTCAAGGCGTGCCGGCGCGCTATGCGAACTGCTGCACTTGTCGTTATTGCATTCTTGTTATGCTGCGCTCTGTTGTTGTTGTTGTTGACATTGTGAAGGTGTTGCTACTTCCACAGTGCCCAATGAACTTTATGCTGCTGCCAAGGTGCACATAATTGCCTGGAAGACTTTTGTGCTGATGAGCAGAGTTCAGTGCAGGTGGAATGCAGGGTTGCCAGGTGGTAGTCGACAGTTGTTATAGAAATTTTGAATAGAAAATATGGTTTCAAATGGTATTTGATTTCAAAGTTGTGTACGGAATCCTTCAAAAAAAAGAAATTCTGTGTTCGGCACAGGTCCTGACTGACTGACTGATCTACAAATATGAAATTTAGCCTGTAGGTACACCTCCGCTAAGACGGGGTTTCTTGAAATTCGGGGTCTAAAAAGGCAAACCATGGGTTAAGGTTCTGTGTGAAGAAAATCGTATTGAATTAAAATATGCTCAAAACACTTAAAATAAAAAATAATTCGACAAATTTGCGAAATTTTTTATTTTTCCGAAAAATAAAATTTTGCGCCGTCAACAATAGGTTAAGGTGCGTATACGGAAAGACTACGAAAACATCATAAACCGATAGGCCTATTGACTTTAAAGTTAGTGAAAGCACTTGAAATCAAAACTAATTTGTGTTTGATAGTTAAAACTTAAAGGGGTAAGCCAAGGGTTAATAGTTTGTATGAAGAAATATGATTTTTTCGCTTTTTTTACTTCAAATTAGCTGAAAGTATTCTTAGTGAGTAATAATTTGACACGTATTTTTTATTTTTTCGAAAATCAAAATCTGACGGGGTCAACAATGGGTTAAAAATTTGTATGTAGAAACTGTAAAAACATAAATTAAGGAGCCTATTGACTTCAAACTCGGTAAAAGTACTCTTAGTGACAAATTATTCGACAAGTGTTTTTCATTTTTTTGGAAAATCAAACTAGATCGACCATGGGTTAAAAATTTGTATGTTGAAACTGTGAAAAACATAAATTAATGGGCCTATTGACTTCAAACTCGGTAAAAGTACTCTTAGTATCAGGTGTACAACTTTGCTTCCGCCGTTTTTTTTCAAAATTAAAAGCTTTATTGCGAAAAAGTGCTTACAGATGTATTATTCAAAGTATTGTCCGTCGCTAGCGACAATTTTCTCCCATCTTTCCGGCAATTTTCGGATCCCGGCTCGAAAAAAGGAGTCCTCTTTTGACGCTATCCATGAAGCAATCCATTTTTCCAATTCTTCGAAGGATTGAAAATGTTGATCTGCCAGGCCGTGTGCCATCGAACGGAATAGGTGGAAGTCAGAAGGGGCGACATCTGGGGAATACGGCGGGTTGGGCAAGACTTCCCATTTCAGCGTTTCCAGGTACTTTTTCACCACTTTTGCGACGTGAGGCCGAGCATTGTCGTATTGGAGGATGACTTTGTCATGTCGAAATCACCATTTTTAAAACGTTGAAACCACTCCCGACACGTTCTTTCACTCAGAGAAGCATCACCGTAAGTTTCTGAGAGCATTCGATGCGCTTCAGCTGCATTTTTTTTCGAATTGTAACAGAAAAGTAAAACTTCCCGCAAATGGCGAGAATTGGGCACATAAACGGACATTTTCGAGCGTGAATAATACGAAAACAAGAACAACTGTCACTGAAACGGCGATGACAATTCGTTAGGCACTGTCCACACTCACTTTAAAGGCATTACCATCTATGTATTTAACCAGCCTCAGCCGGTACAGCCACCTATCGGAAAACGGCGGAAGCAAAGTTGTCCACCTGATAAAAAATTATTCGACAATTGTTTTTAATTTTTTCGAAAATCAAAATCTGACGGGGTCAACAATGGGTTAAAAATTTGTATGTAGAAACTGTAAAAACATAAATTAAGGAGCCTATTGACTTCAAACTCGGTAAAAGTACTCTTAGTGAAAAATAATTATACAGGTGTTTTTAATTTTTTGGAAAATCAAAATCTAACGGTGTCAACAATGGTTTAAAAGTTTGTATGTAGCAACAAGATTTTATAAGCCTTTTGACTTGAAACTTGATGAAAGCACTTTTTGAAAATCAAAATGGGACGGGGTCAACGATGGGTTAAAGTTTGTATGGGCAAACATGATTTAATGGGTTTTTTTACTTCAAACTTGGTTAAAGTGCTCCAAATGTGAAATAATTCTACATGTGGTTTTCATTTTTTCGAAAATATAAATCTGACTGAATCTGAATAAATACTCTTAATCCATCGTTGACTCGATAGGTTAAGAGTTTGTATGAGGAAACATGATTTAATAGGTCAATTGACTTAAAATATGGTGACATGAGATAAAATTGGGCAAATAGTTGTTCATAAAAATAAACAAAAAAAACAAAGCGTTAAGATAATTTTGATTTATTGGGCTCATTGACTTACAACTGGCGTGCAAAGCCGCGGGGCCTTGCTGGTATGTAATATTGTTGCCTCAGGAAACGAATGTCGTATGTTCCATTGAATTTAAGAGCACATACGACAGTCGTTTTCTCAAGCGACCATATGTTAGTTGATATTTCGTATCTGTTTTGCCTCATTCAGAGATCGAGCTGCTTTACTCTGAATAGTAACTAATTAATTTCTACACAACAAACATAAACAGAGTCACAATGAGTCACTGGGGCTTTCAAACTGGATGGTGTCTGGATGTTTTAGATAAACCTAACCGCAGTTGCTATATTTTTTCTGTTTTATATTGTTATTTTATGATCTCTACAAGGTCGCCCAAAGAACATCGAACATGGCTACTCTTCACATGCAAACTTTAAGTAAAAATTAATAACATAAAATAAACCATAAGAAGAAAAATCTACGCCAAACAAAACGTTGTTTAAATTCGATCGTGTCGGTGTGTTGTCATTGAAATTTCCGTCACACGGAAGTGCCTTAAATTTTTTATATTAAAAGCCATCAAATATTTAAACTAATCCAAATTGTAATTTTGCCATTACTAACTCTTAAAATATTTAGCAACTATCGAAATTTACTGTTACGTATAAAACTAACTAGGTACGCATTTTTAATATTTGCCAACTAAAAAAAAAATTAAATCTGTAAAATTTTATTGTAAATAGCTGAAACTTTTTCGAATCTCCAGCTTCCTAGTGATTTTTTAAAACTAGCATTAAATGCTGCATCCTCATTACAAAACAAAAAAACATAAATTTAATAAAAATATATATTAATAAAATACACAAATATGAAAGACAACAATTTTACAATCTTAGATATAGTAAAACTTAAAATGACATAAATCCACATAAATCGCTTCCAAAAACATATTTTTATAACGCTTTTGTAAATAACAACGAAATTCTGTGCAATAATTCACTTAGTGCTTAAGACTTTCAATTAAAACTACTCATGTACAATATTTGTATGTATGTGTAGTTATGTGCAATATACTTATATACACACACATACATATGTGTGTATATATACAACGCTGCAGAGATGCCTTTTAGATTAAAAGTTTAGAACAGAATGTCGACAGCAAATAAATGCTCCTAAACTATTAGAGATATGTAGAGCCGTTTGTGCATAAGTATTGGATAAAACAAATTGTGATATTGAAGTTTGCTATGTAAATTTTTTATTCATATTTTTTAATTATGTGAATTATGTGAAATGATATTTTTGCTTTTTATCAAATTCAGTGAAATCTTAGTGAATTTGTTCAAAGAAGTTATTCACTTACTCAGTCAAATAATTCGCTTCTGACCTTGATAGGTTCAAGGTCGAGGAGTTTACAGGTTCATAGTTCGAAACACTGTCTAAATAGTTTTTTCCTGCTTAGATGTTCAAACTGGTAACCATTATAGCAGATATAGTTTGTGAACCCTCGGTTAGAGAGTTAAGATAATCTGAGAGAGAACGTCTGAGAGACGTAGGCCAGTTCACTTGAATATATCGCACACGCACTACAAAAGTGACACAACTCAAAATTTTGCATTTTCGGGTTTATGTGTTAATACTGTGCACAATGCATCTATCTATCAATAAGCAAAACCTCAGTATATTTTGTTGTTGTTAAGTGTTGCAAAAATACAGTTAGATCTCTCTTCGTGTCAGAAGTTTGATGCTATTTGATCACTGCAGCTCAATGCAAAAGAGTCCTAAATCAAATTGTGACACTTTTGACGAAATAAATTTTTGTTGAAGTTAATTTTAAGCAATTTGACAATTTTCGTGTATATTTTGAAATATAAAAATTTATTCCGAATTTTCCAAATTTTTCTTTCGACTTTTTAACTGTCATTTATAATTATAAAACTCAGCAAATGTGACATTACTTAAAATAATTCCGTAATTATTGAATTAAAATATCATCAAAAAAGTCACAACTCAAAATTTTGGATTTTCTAGTATAAAATTTAAAAAAATTCTTGTAACTTATCCTAAACCATAATCTGTAAGGATTTTCTACTGAACGGTCTATACGTTCTTTAAAAAAAAAAATGTTTATTTAGCTCAAAAACAGTTGTTTGCGTTTCCTGAAAAATCAAAAATTTTGAGTTGGGTCACTTTTGTAGTGCGTGTGCAATATCTTTTATATTTAACCCGTTCCTTTGAAATCCAAATACTCGTAGAGTTGAGAATGATATCAAAACTTCTTAGTGTGCGAATTGTTGCAACCACTTATTCAGATAAGACTAGATACGTTTAATACAGTTAAGTGAAGTTGGGTACTTTCTGCGCATTACTGAAAAACATGACCTCAGTTTTGGAGGTATTGACATCCCAAAACATTACTGGTACGGAATGTCTAACAAATAAAATCAATCATGTCTAAGAGAATAAAAGATACAACTTTGTACAGTGTGCTTCTCTCAAACGTATGTAGAGTGGCTTTAGAGGGTTAATACTAGAGTGGTACGAAAAGTTTCCTACTAAACAAATATGTCAGTTTT
Source organism: Melieria omissa (assembly GCA_963971225.1). NCBI lineage: Eukaryota > Metazoa > Arthropoda > Insecta > Diptera > Ulidiidae > Melieria > Melieria omissa. Next base: position 104,555,549 of record OZ020268.1, on the reverse strand, counting down.
ATTTTAGTTTTTTACATAGTCTCCTTAAAAGTCCACACACTTGTCCCAGCTTTGATATATTGCATCACATAGAAGTTCAATTTGCAATTGAAATTAAGTTTGCAAACTATTTAAATTTGCAATTTTTAAACTGTCAGCACGCTACTGTCATTTGAAATCGTTCGCTATTTTGTTGCCATATGGCAAATTGCTACTCTGTGTACATCCGGCCCCTCTGTGGTTTGAAGAATACATTTTTTGTTGGTCCTTAGAATATTTTGAAGTTTAAGGAAAAATACGAAATTAATAAACTGAATATTTCAGTTTAAAGAAGTGAAGTATACACGTTTTTTTAATGGAATACCTTGACATAGTAAAGGAAGAAGAAGCAGGAAACTTTAGATAACTTTTTAATTTGACGTTTTCTTTCAAGTTAGATACTTTTTCTTTTAAATTTTGGCTAAAGTAAATGAAGAAATATTCAAATTTGCGTTATACATAGAAAGTTTTATGTTTAAGTAATTATTACAGCCACAACGATGTGGTTGCTATCATAGAAAAACACTCTAAAATACAGGGTTCGAGTATAAAAATTAAAAAATTTCTTACGGAATGTTGCTAATAAAACCACATAGAAGCCCAAAACGTAAAATTTTAAAATTTAACTTTCCCCAGTAAAAACCTGTAGCGAAAGGGTTAATAATTTTTGACAGAAAAACTTAGAAGGATTTGAGATATGGATCGGTAAACACTACACAGTGCATTGAAATAGTGCATATTCACAAAAACAAAATATTAAGTATGGGAAAGACTTTCATATTTTTGTTTTTGAATTTCCAAAAATAAAAATATTGTATCTGACAGACAAATAGTGGAGCAGCCTCTTTAACTAAACACAACAATTGGCGGATTGGTGCAATTTATACGAACAACTGTTTTTACACAATAATCGAGTTGAACATTTGACAGATATTGCGTTCCATTACTAACCTCAAAGTTGAGTAATTTAGTCAAAAATAAAAATAAAATTTTATTTAAATTTTTAGGCAATTATTTTAAAATTACTAACACCTCTTGTTGAAAACTTTTAAGCAAAACTCCAGTCTTAATTTCATTGAAATGTTGTTTAAATTTATTTAGCAAAAAATTCACTACGTTGAAAAATTATGAAATTAAGTATAAAAAAGTTTTGTAAATTATTAATAAGTGATACTTTATGTGCGACCCGCCAAAAATTTTTACAATTTAAATTGGCCCGTTGATGAAAAAGGTTGCTCACCCTTAATTTAGTCAAAAATTAAAGAAATTTAAATTAAATTTCTAGACAATTATTTTGAAATTGCTAAAACCTCTTGTTTCTAAAAACTCTCAAACTCCAACACTTAAATTTCTTAATTTCACTGAAATGTTGTTTAAATTTATTTAGCAAAAATTTCACTCAGTTGAAAAATGATAAAATTATACCCAACAAACAAGCAGCTTCTAGCAAATTTTGGTATATTTCTTTATTATAGCTGCAGTTGTGTTTTTCTTTGACTATTTTTACTGTTAAATTTTCTAGCATTTAGCTTTGAATATAGTTTTTGAATCCATTTAAATGGATGCAACGCTAAGCAGTTTGTATGAAAAGTGCTCATTTATAATGAACTTGCAACTGAAATTAATTGTAAACAACAACAACAATTGTAAGCACTCCTATGTATAAAATATAAGACTATCTAAAATCTTTTGATCACTTTGCAATTCTCAAATAACAAACAAAAGACGAGCAAATACAGCTAAAACTTCAATCAAATGAAACCAAATAAAATCGAAATGAAATACAAACGCAGATATAGAAAAGCGCTGATCTAGAAAAGCGTTGAAATAGCAAAAATTAAATGCATTGCATGCTGAGAGAAAATACAATTTTCCACTTCATTTAAACGATATCGTTCTTCCTTATACATTTTTAAGATTATCGAATGTATG